>CM057458.1:658522500-659772500 GCA_016271365.2 Neoceratodus forsteri
TCCTTTATTAATCTTCACAATTCCTCCCTTAACCTTTCTATGCTCCCTAATGTGCCTATAAAAGGTTTTATCCCCCTTCTTAACTGAGTTGGCTATTTTTTCCTCGGTATGGGCATTTGCTATTCTGACTGCCTTCCCCACTTCTTTCTGCTTTAATTGATACAGTTCCCTGTCGTTCTCCTTCCATGATTCCTTATACTTTTTGAATGCAGCCTTTTTCTCCTTAACCTTCCCAGCCACCTCTTTTGAAAACCATAGTGGTTTTTTACTCTGCTTCATTTTATTTATTTGGTTCACACAAAGGCTTGTTGCCTCTATGAAAGCAGTTTTGATTTTTCTCCATTGTTTCTTCCACCCCTCCTTTTTGGCCATTTGCTAGTGCATTCCTTAGGTATTCACCCATTTTCCAAAGTCAACCCTTCTAAAGTCCAGTATTCTTGTTCTTGTATGGCTTGTCTCTATGGTTGTGCTTATTGTGAAGCACACTGTGCAGTGGTCACTTGTTCCCAGATGTCTACTGACTTCTAAATTTGTGATCCTCTCTCCATTTGACAGTACCAGGTCCTGTATTGCTCCCTCCTGAGTGGGTTCTAACACTAGCTGTCTAAGGCCTACCCTCTGCAGGGCATCGAGAATGACCCTGCTCTTGGATGTGGCTGCAGTACATGTCATCCAGTTAACATCTGGCATATTCACATCCCCCATCAACAGTATCTGCCCTTTTTCAGCCATTTTGAGAATGTCCTCTATCATTTTCTTGTCCATTTCCTCCCCTTGAGATGGGGTCTGTATACAACCCCTGTGCGGACTGTGATGCCATTCCCTGTCTCCAAGGTGACCCAGAGTGCCTCTTGTCCTCCCCCTTTAGTTTTTAGTTCTGTAGCTTTGATCCCTTCCCTTATGTATAGAGCTACTGCACCTCCTCTTTTACCTCCCTGTCCCTTCTGTAGACTGTGTACCCCAGTATGTTGACTTCCCAGTCATGGTTCTCCATGTACCATGTTTCTGTGACTGCCACAATATCCAATTGTTCATCTTCTATCAGGGCTACTAGCTCAGGAAGCTTGTTTCACAGACTATGGGCATTGGTACTCATTGCCCTCCATTTAATGTTGGCTTTATCCTTTTCCCCCCCATCCCTGCTCCTATTGCCCTTGTCTATTTTTCCATTTACCCCTGTCCTGCCCTCTGTTGAGCTCTGTACCTCAGTGTTTACCTTACTACCTGCCATGTTTTGTGGGGGGATGCTTGAAATTTTCTGCCTCTTATCAGCACCTCCCCCTTTGGCTAGTTTAAAAGCTTGCCAAGGAAGCATTTAAACCTGTCACTTAGGGGCTTGGTTCCCTTTGTGGACAGCTGCAGACCATCATGCCAGTATAGACCTTCATCTCTCCAGGTGTACCCCCAGTCCCCAATGAAGCCAAAGACCTGTGCTCTACACCAGTTTTGCAACCATTCATTAAACTGCATAGTGTGCAGTACCCTAGCCTCACCCCTGCCATGGACTGGCAGCACCTCTGAGAAGGGAACCGTGCTTGCTACCTGTCTGAGGCCCCTCCCCAACTCCACAAATTCATCCTGCACTGCACTGATTCCATGCCTAGCTAGGTCATTTGTTCCAAGGTGGACAATGATATCTAGTTCTCTCTCCTGTGATGCTGCTTCTGCAATCCTGAGGATTAAGCTTCTTGTCCCTCAAGCCATGGCACCAGGCAGGCACCCTCTCCCTCCTCTCCTTCCCCAGTTCTACCCCTAACAATTGAGTCCCTATCAGAAGCTGTTTCCTTCCCCTGTGGTGTCCCTTGCCACCCTTTTGTGGGTCTCCCTTGTGGATGTCCTCAGCATTCTTCTTGGTCTCCACTGAGGGTGCCATCATAGAGGAACCTTGCTCTGCCAGACTGGCATATGATTTGTGTACAGGTACAACTAGGGGGCTTCACCTCTGTTCCACCACCTGCACCCTCCCAGAAACCACTGTGGTCCAACTGCTCTTCATACTTGGCAACCTCTGAGGCAGTAGTTGTGGCAGTGGTGCTCTTTGGGTGGGGGAGGCCTCCTTAGTCCTTGCCAGTTCAGCCTGGAGGTGGGCAATCTCCTCCCTCAGAGCTGACAGTTGCCTGCAAATAGGACAGCAATGCAGTTTCCAGAATGTCTCATGGAAAACTGCTGCCGCATAGCCAATGCATTGCACTACTCCCCACATGTCCCTCTCCCTTATAATATACAATATGTAATATATATAATTTTTTTTTTTTGGTGGTGTGTACTTACCCTTTATGCACTGTGATGGGTTACTAAGAATATGACAGTTCTGCCCCAAGACCTGTTGAGGAAGTGATGACAGAACTTTGACTATAAAGGAAATGCCATGCCTGAGGGGGTGGAGTGGGGAGAAGGGGGGGGTAGTCCACAACCACAGGTGACTGTTAGAAACAATCAAATACACCACTGCTCCACCACCCTGGTGAGTACTGCCCTTTATAGTAATTTTATTAACCTCCAGTAACTTATTTAAAATAGTTTAACTATCACTAAATCCCATGCACCAGTAAATTATTTAAAAATAGTTTCCATCCCAAAATCCTAGTAGTCAATCCAGCTACCCCCAATGGACAACCAAAATGCAGTATTCAAACCCTTGTGAAGTTACTTCCAAGATAAATAGAGTTTGCAAGCTCCTTTTTCAACTCCTCAGTCATCTGTAATTTCTTTAAAAACAGTTTAACTGTCAGAAAATCCTAGTAGACAATCTAGCAACCTCCAAGGGTCTACCCAAATGCAGTTTTTAAAACCTTCTGAAGTTACTCACAGGATAAACAGAGTTTGCAAGCCCCTTCTTGGTTTAAACACTAAATAAATATGCAAATAAAAAGCAATTACCAAAGGTAGTTAGTTTCACCTCCCACAGAATTGAGCAAAGGTGCACGTTGTTGCAGCTATCAAGTGCAATATAGAATTTCCCACACAGCTCACAGCTGAATAAAGAAGTAGTGTCCTTCCAGGTCAAGAAGATGTGCTTTGTGTCTCTAAATATTGCAGCCGCCAGTAGCTTATAGTAATCTGATCAAGTCTCCGCCCAGGGCAATTGGTTGACAATGGTTATGATGCAACCTTTCCTGATCCAATACAACACTTTGTGGTCTGAAAACAATGAGGGAAACAATTTCCTGCACCTGAGGCTGTCTGTGTTTCAATTCACACTGCAGATTTTGCTATGACAACTCCTTAACCACAGTAACATTTAAAAATAGTTTAACTATCACAAAATCCTACGCACCTGTAAATTATTTTAAAACAGTTTCTGTCCCAAAATCCTGGTAGTCAATCCAGCTACCCCCAAGGGAAAACCAAAATGCAGTATTCAAACCCTTGTGAAGTTACTTCCAAGATAAGTAGAGTTTGCAAGCTCCTCAGTCACCTGTAATTTATTTAAAAATAGTTTAACTGTCAGAAAATCATAGTAGACAATCTAGCTACCTCCAGGGGTCTACCCAAATGCGGTATTTAAATCCTTCTGAAGTTATTCACAAGATAAACAGAGTTTGCAAGCCCCTTCTTGGTTAAACACTAAATAAATATGTAAATAAGAAGCAATTACCAAAGGTAGTTAGTTTCACCTCCCACAGAATTGAGCAAAAGTGCATGTTGTTGCAGATATCAAGTGCAATATAGAATTTCCCACACAGCTCACAGCTGAATAAAGAAGTAGTGTCCTTCCAGGTCAAGAAGATGTGCTTTATGCCTCTTCAGAAACCGTGGGCATTTATGTCAAAGAGACCAGACCTTTTTTATAGAGTATTAAAGTGGAAACACCAGTATAGGATTCCCTAGAGCTTCAATTGCAAAATAAGTCATTGCTAGACATAAATAATATTGAAAACATCAAAATATTACTCCAAGACAAATTAACTGAAATTTA
This sequence comes from Neoceratodus forsteri, assembly GCA_016271365.2. Lineage (NCBI taxonomy): Eukaryota > Metazoa > Chordata > Ceratodontiformes > Ceratodontidae > Neoceratodus > Neoceratodus forsteri. The sequence continues at coordinate 658,526,420 of CM057458.1, forward strand.
ATCTGATCTCAATATTTGGAACTATAAGGAGAATGATACATCATTGAAGTACACTGTTTGTTTAATAACATACTAGGGATGGATTTTGTGAACAATGGATTTCTCTGGGATTCATGAATAAAAGAAAATTAAAAAGAAGGACTAGTCAATGTGGATATAACAGACTTGAACCTAATTGAAAAAAATATCGCTCTTTACCCTAAATTGGATTCCACCAGAATATTATTGGTGGATATGTATAACCTTTCAGAATTTGGTACAGTAAGACAATCTTTAGTTCTCGAAAACAATCACTGGATAACTCCAACAAGGAAGGCTTCTAGTCCTTGTCCCTTTGGGGAAGCTTTCTTGATTCTTCAAAATGATTTTTACCATCTAAATGAATGCCTAGCTTCACTAAGAGTGGATCTTAATTGTATGATTCCAGACAATTCCCTGAGAACACTTTCATGGAACATTGCTGCTATATCAAACACAACCAGCTTGGTGACCCTGAATGTCAGAATTTCCCCAGAACTTCTGAACTTGCAGCAGTACAAGAAATATGGAGCACTAATAAGGATTTAACCCCTGAGAGATACAGTCTCTTTATATTAGGAGCGCAGAAACCTTCAAAAGGAGAAAGACATTTTTTCTGCTTCTAAGGTATAATTCATTAGTGTTCATTATCCACCAACAAAATATCACAAAATGTTTGGTGTTTTAAGCCATTTTGCCTTTCAAACAAAAAAAAAAGATTTGTTCACTCTAAGCATGGTGGCACTGGAAATAAGACCAGCCCAGTCACAGTGGGTCGGGCTCATCTGATAAACCGAACATTCACAATGGGAGTGGAGGTAGAACAAATTCATCTTCTATTAAAAGGAGTACTACAGTCAAAATCTGAAAAAAAAAATGTCTTGTGCAGAGTGTTTTGATTTGTGTGTGTAGTCCTGGTGTGTCCTTTCCTTTGTTTGCTATTAAGAATTATTTCTAAATTAGTTTACTAGTTATATGGTAGTCTTATGAACACCCCCGCCACCACCACCACCATTGGGGAGCTCCATCTTAATATGGTTCATTGTTCTTCTTTTTCTATAATGCCTCCTGGCTCATGTGACAGTGATGTGCTCAGGACTACTGATTCAGCAAGTACTAGTGATAGGATCCTGATGTTCTGGCCTCTGCTAAATAACTCTAATTCAATATTTTTGTTTTCTATATGTTTGACAGGTATAGCCAACAGGAGTAAATGTTTTGCTTTTAAAACTTTTCATTTTATCAAACTACACATAGCCATAAAAAGTACACAACCACCCCAGATCATTAATGCTATAATTAGTAAAGACAGTAGCTGTTTTCTTACAGACTAACTCACTCAGTCATCCCTCAAGTGATTGCCAAACTGTAAATGTAGTCTTTAGTGCTCAGTGGATAAAGAAAATGACTTAATATCAAAGCTCTGCTGTTGTGAAATTGACTCTAAACCAGTACTTGCTGAATGTATGGTCCCAGATACATCACTGTCACATGGGAGAGGAGGCGTTGTAGTAAAAAAAGAATAATAAACCATGGTAAGATGGAGATCTCAGTGGCCATAAAACTACTATAAAACTAGTGGGCTAATTTAGAAAAAAATTGTAATAGCAGACTAAGGGAAGCACACACTAGGAATACACACACAAATCAGAACACTCTGCACAACATGTGTTTTTTGCAATTTCTGACCATAGTACTCCTTTAAGAAAATGCTGATACAGATTTAAAAAACAGATTTACAAAATAAAAATAGGGCTATTTGCATCACAAATGAACACTGGTGACCTGGTGTTCAAATTAAAAGCCACAGAGGAAAGAACAGGGCTAGCTGAAGATTCACTGACAAAATTAGAAGATGTTTCAGAAATTTATACAAGTCAGGCAATTAAAGTCACTACTATGTAAAACTGATGACCTGGAAAACAGGAGCAGATGTAATAACTGGAGTCTTGTAGGTGTTCTGGAAGGGGCAGAAGTGGAAAACATGTGCTGTTTTTTTCACAAAATTCCATTCCCTCTATATTCAATTATCAATATATGTGACCATTAGAGAGTGAATGTGTTCATACTTCATTAGCAACTTGTCCCACCCCCGGACAGAGACCCAGGCCCATTATGATTAATTTCCATAAAAGAGGACATATTTTAAAATAGCTAGAGAGTGGAGAAGCTTGTCTTGGGGGAGTAAAAGGATTTGTATTTTTCCAGATCATCATTAGAGCTGTTGAAAAAAGGAAAGTCTCAGATGTCAGGGCAGAACTACAGAAACCTACAAATATATGAACATACGACAAAGCCAGCAGAATAAGACCATTAGGTCTATTTAGTCTGCTCATGGTGCTGGGTCCTCAGCAAAACCTACTGACCCTGCCCCCTCCCCAATCCATCCTTCTCCTCTATCTGCCCCTCCCTCGATCATTATTTTCCCCTCAGCTCTGTCCCAGCCTCTCTTGAAGATGCCTACCATTTTCAGTGAAACCACCTCTTCCAGAAGCACATTCCAACCTGCCCAACCTGCCACCACCCTCTCCATGAAGAAGTGCAACCTAGCCTCTCTCCTAACCCCCCCCCCAAGCTTGGGACTGTATCCCTTCGTGTTTTGGTTCCCACTAAGCTTGAAGAAACCCGCCTTATCCACCTTATTTATTTTTTTCAAATACTTCAAGGTCTTGGGGTGCAATATTTCATGAAATATCCTGCAGTGTTAATACTAACCAGGGGAGAGGCACAACATACATGTAAACCCACAGAACAAGTCTGTCTTCTGATTCATAATTCTTTGGCCAACCTCTTCCACAGTAGAATCAGTCAACCAACATTTGAATGGGGAGGGAAATATTCCACCCAGTCTGACAGCTTGAAACTCTCACAAGGCAGGAGGCATAGATCAATAACGCTGATAAAGCAAACAATGCTAGAAGCTGTGCCTGCCTTCCCCAAGTTGTGCACATACTGTATGCAAAAAAAAAAAGTTCAAACAAAAAGAAAATCAGAACAGACTACAACTTTTCACATACAGGGGTAGCCCAAACATTTTTATATGAAAAAGTAGCAAGCAATATAAATATAGCCCCCTATGCATGAAGCTTACACACCACATATACATGATGCAGACTTTACCACAACCAGCCACTCTGCATCAGAGAACTGTGGATCCCTGCAGTATTCACTAAATAGGTGCGCACCCCTTGCATATGTGTTCCCCTGTCCATCTGGGGCTTTGCATATGTGGACAGACCAGGGGAGTAGCCAGGTCAGTGCTACACTCTGTGTCATGCACTCAGACATGGAGTGCCAGAGGAGAGGGTGCAGGCTATGAGGGCAGGGATCCTGCCATAGCTGCTACATGCTCCCTCAGTTTGTCCTTGGCTGACCATGGTGGGACAAGTGATTCCCCTGCCAAGCTGCCCCAGTGCTCCAAACCAGCAGTGACAGTTGAGCGTTGAGACACTTTCCTGAAATTGTGCCCCTTAAAGAGACTTTGGAACCCATCGTGTACCACAGTCTTCTGCTCTGTGTGGAACAGGTGACCCACTGTGGCGGTGGGTCAGATATCTGACTGGATGCCTGCCAATGTCCACCACCCCATCACATTCTGCCCCTATCCCTGCTGCACTATGTGCCAACAGATTGGGGCTGTGGACAGGTGGCCAGCACTTGTGAATGGCAGGCCATGCATGCTTGTCCAGGGGTGAGTTAGGCACAAGTCAGATACATGCCTGTCACATGTACCCGACCCGCTATAGTGCATAAATTTCATAGAGACAGAAACAGAGATACAGTAATTAAACCTTCTCGAAGAAAGCAAAGCAGAAGTAAGGGATGTGGTGAGAATACTCTGTCAGCCTTGTTCCCTGTTAAGCCAAATGTGCAGGATACAGATATGCAGCGATCTGAAATAGAGCAACATGCTGATATAGTAGCACCAACTTAAACATTGCAGAATTTTTAAGTAAATGAGTTTCAGCTTCTTAGATGACTTCTGCTTATTAAAGGTAAGCATTCATTGTTTTATGCAGCAGAGGTGTCATTGCTAAGAAGATAACTTGAAGCAGCAGCATTTGTTAGTTGGCAACAAATTTCATCATAGTTTTTTCAGCAAAAATATATTTCTGACATTCTTTGAGTCATCTTCAGTATATTTTTAATTTTCTCAGATATTTTTAAAACAGCTATTTTAGCTAATTGGTAATTAAAGCATCAAGTCATTAAAGATGGTTTAGAAATCTCTTCATGTGAGGATATTTGTTGAATATACATACTAAATGCATATAATAACTGGGGAACATTTTTTTCCACAGGGAAACCCAGTTATAATTCACTGTTATAACCAGCTGGTTATAATGGTGAACACACGCCAGGTTTCCCCTCACTCCACGCATGCACCAGCTGTGGTCTTTCATTCATTGCTCCTCACTTCACACCCTCTCACACTGTTAAGAAAAACAACAACAAAAAAACACTCTTACATGTTCGGAAGGAACTACTTTCTTTAAAAAATTAAATGTTTAAACAGCCACTTGAACACAACTGTGGACCGCACTTCAACCTGACAGCCACTGCACAGCAATGTGTATTTATTTTATATAATTGCTGAGGCAAAAAAAATGCTCCCCAGCAATAATATAAAATAAAACATAGGGTGGTGTGTAAAGTTCAAATTTTACACACACACACTCGGTGTTGGATGCTTTAATAAACACCTTGAGCTTCGCTCTTGGGGTTTATGTACTGTAGCATCCAACATTTCAGGCATGTGTAAAATTCTCGTTAAACACACCACCCCATTTATTATTCTACACATTGTGGATTTATTAGGATAGTGCTACTACATGTTTTTTGATGGTAAACAGTACAACCGGTGCCAAGATATTAAATTTTTTCATGGTGGGCATGGCATGGGAACGGGAACCTTTAAAAACTTAAAAATCCCATATCGTAGCTCAGGAACGAAGGAAAACTTTGGAATATCACCCAGATTTGATTCTTGCACCCTTCAGAAGACACCCTCACTGGTGCATGCATTTTTGACCTTGAGGCTCAATTATTGTAATACTCTTTACCTCATGGTCAGTGGAGGTACATTGTAGCACCTGCCGCTGGTATAGAATGCAGCTGCTAGGGTGTTAACTGGCCTTTCTAGGTCAGATCATGTCTCTCCAGCACTGTGTGAACTGCACTGGCTGCCGGTGAGGCAGCGTGTCTCCTATAAAATTGGCTTGTTAACTTACAAGACCCTATATGGGTTGGGTCCAGGGTACCTGCATGACCATCTGCATCCATTCATACCCATGGGCCTCTTTGCTCTCCCAAGGAGGGTCTCCTTGTGGTCCCCTGAGTGGGACTGAAAACTCATGGGGACTGAGCTTTCAAAGTGGCTGGCCCTATGTTATGAAATTCCCTTTCACGGGCCTTATTGGAAACCCCTCAGTGAAGATTTTTAAAAGAGGCCTTAAAACGTTCCTATTTTCTAAGGCCTTTTGGTGTCTAAGTCCCTAGCAAAAGTAATGGTTGACATTTAGTTATGTGCAATATCATTTGAAAATTCAAGGGTTATTTTTATATGAGGGTAATTTTTATTTATTTTGTATTTGTTTTATTTAATATTATTTTTATGGCAGTGGTTGTGTTATTTGCACTCTGTACTGGTGCCCTGGGCTTCTGGGGAAGGGTGCAGCAAATAAATAAAATGTACTACTACTAAAACAAAAAGAAAATGTGTATATTGATGGTTTTTACCAGAAACACATTATTGTTGAAAATAAACTACATGGTAACTAACAATTACTTCCTCTTTAAGTGACATAGTGTCTGTTTTTGCTTAGAAAGGGGTGACTGCCACTCATTTATCAAGAAGAGGTAACCCAAAAGACATTAAACTACTGCCCAAAATTTTTTCCTCCTTTTTCCACAGAATAAATTTACAAAAAGGAGCAAAACAGCATAATGCATTTTAGGAAGCCAATTAATGTGTACAACTTAATTCAATTTACAACAATTAGCACTTTCCCATCAGAAATAATCTTATGTGATAGCATGTTCTAATCAAAATAAAGATATTAAAAATATATTTGCTCAGTCCTCTGTCCTACACTCTCAAATTACCTTCACATAAATAATGATTACACACTGTGACTCAGAGCAGCTTCAGTGTGGGAAAAATAGTTCTAGTCGAATATAGCAACTGCAACATGCAGAACTTTTTAAAATATTCTGATAAGAACAAATGACAAATGAAAAGTCAAACATAGACTCATGTCTTACTGGAAAAGTGTTATAAGTTAACGCAAACAAAGAGCTTGCCACATTGTCCAATTCTTTAGACTAATGGGACTAATGTTGGAATGCATCTAAATTTGAAAGAATTATATTTAAGTCACAAAAATATTTAATAGATTCCTCAGGAAATCTGAACACAACACACACTGCAAAGGAACTGATTCTCTGCTACATGTGATTTAAAAGAGTGCACAGGAATATTTTCCTGCAAGCCACAATAGCCTGATTTCAGTTCCTTAGTAAATAACAGAACCACTCTTAAAAAGACAGTAACTCACTGAGTATATAGGGTCTGGCCAGAAGCAGAGGAGTACATTTTCACAATGTTCATGCTATTTTTAGGGTAATATAATGAAGCCATTTCATAAGAATGGACTGAAATTATCCATAGGATATTGTGACAGAAACTCCTTTGAGCTGTACCAACTTCTAGGGAGTTTTGTCTGATTCATTTTTCCTGCTGCTACCACTCAGTTATACCAGGAAATTACCTCTGTCCTGCTCAGGGACTTGAAAGGTCAAACATAACAATATTTGGTATGTTGCTCTTCAGAAAGAGGAACTACAGGGGGTGGAGAAAAAGTGGGCCATTCTAAAAGAGAACATAGTGAAGGCAAAAAATACTGTGGGCTCAATTCTCAAAAGGATTTGAATGCCGCAAGCCCCTGGTGTGACAAACGCATAGCACATGGGGCTTGTGGCATTCCCGTGGCAGCAATCAGGATTTTCAGTCCCAAGCCCCCCATGCACCACATGGGTCAAGTCAGGACCAGCTTTTGCTGGTCTTGCTTGTCGACCTTACGGGCTTGCACCAATTATTTGATGCAAGCTACCATAAAAAGGGTAAAGTGTTTCAAAGGTGTGTGACCTACAAGAATTGGATGCACAGTGCAACAAAGTGTTTGGGACATCACAGGGTTTGATGCAGGACTAGTGAAAGCCTACATCAACCTTTGAGAATCAAGCCTTTTGTGTCAAGCAGGTAAGCAAATATAAAAGAAGGAGGAGATCACTGTGGTTCTCAGAAGATGCAGAGAAAAAGTAAAGGCTAAAAAATGGCATTCAGAAGGTATATGGGGACCCAGTGGGAAGAGGATAGGGAAGTGTATCTCGAAAAACAACAGGAGGCAGGCAAAGCAGTAAGGAGTGCAAAGGCATAAACTAAGGAAAGAATAGCTCAGGGAATAACAAAAGGGATAAGACATTTCTTAGATATGTTAGCAAGAAAGGGAAGACCAAGGGAGGGATTGTACAGTTAAGGAAGGAGGGGGTGACTGTACAGAGGGGGATCAAGAAAAGGCAACCATCTTGAATGAATACTTCTGCTCCGTATTCACAATAGAGGTGAATTGGGGAAAAAACTCAAAAAGGCACCAGGAGCTTTGAGGGGAAGGAAGTGGACACCAGTCCATTTTCTGAGGGAAAAAGTCCAGAAAGCAGTTACTAACCTGAAGATGGACAAAGCTATGGGGCCAGATGGGATACCTCCAAGGGTGCTGAGGAAGCTCAGGGAGATACTGGCTGCACCTCTGACAGACCTGTTTAACAGATCACTGGAGACTTGTGTGGTCCTGGGGGACTGGAGAAGGGCAGAGGTAGTCCCACTTGATAAAAGTGGTAGCAGGGAGGAGGTGGGCAAGTATAGGCCTGCCAGCCTGACATCATTGGTAGTAAAGCTAATGGAAACACTACTGAAGGAAAGGATTGTGGAACACCTGGTATCCAATAGATTACAGGATCTAAGGCAGCATGGGTTTATAGGGGGAAGGTCATGTCAAACAAATCTGATAGATTTATTTGACTGGGTGACCAAAGAGTTGGAGCAGGGAGGAGCAGTAGATGTGGCCCACCTGGATTTCTGCAAGGCTTTGAACACCATTCACCAAAGGAGACTAGTAAGCAAGTTGGAGAGCTTGGGGTGGGTAATAAGGTGGTAACCTGGGTAAAAAAATTTGCTAGTGGACAGGACACAAAGGGTAGTGATAAACAGAGTTCACTCCAAGGAAGGAAGGGTGACCAGTGGGGTATCTCAGTTTTCAGTGCTGGAACCGGTCCTCTTTCATGCCATTATAAGTGACATAGTGGAGAAAATGGAAGGAAAGGTCTGCCTCTTTGGGAATGACACCAAGATCTGCAACAGAGTGGACACACTGGGGGAAGGTGTGGAAAAGATGGGTAGGGATCTGAAAAGACTAGAGAAGTGGTCTAGGGTGTGGCAGCTGGGTTTTAATGCAAAAAAGTGCAAAATAATGCACCTTGGTCATAGCAACCCAGAAACAAAGTAAAAAATGTGCAGAGTGAGCAGTCAATAGTCATAAGGGCAGGGATAAATGGAGAAAAAGACAAAGGCAGTAAAGACAGGGATGGGGCAAAAAGAAATGAATCTATAAAAATGGAGGGTAATGAGTACCAATGCCCATAATCTAGGTAAAAAAAACCCCCTGAAATGGTGGCCTTGATGGAAGAGGGATGCCTGGATATTGTGGCAGTCACAGAAACATGGTACACAGAGAACCATGACTGGGATGTCAACATACCAGGGTACACAATCTACAGGAGGGACAGGGAGGGAAGAAGAAGAGGAGGAGGAGTAGCTCTCTATGTAAAGGAAGGGACCAAAGCAACAGAACTAAAGGTTAAACACGGAGGAGAAGAGGCACTGTGGGTCACCCCGGAGACTGGAAATGGCTCCACAATCCGCACAGGGGTTGTATACAGACCCCCATCTCAGGGGGAGGAAATGGACAAGGAAATGATAGAAGGCATCCTTGGGATGGCAGAAAAAGGGGAGATATTGCTGATGGGGGACCTGAATATGCCAGATGTTAACTGGAGCACCTTTTCTGCAGCCACATCCAAGAGCATGGCCATTCTCAATGCCCTACAGGGGGCATGCCTTAGACGCTAGTTTTAGAACCCACTCGGTAGGGAGCAATCTTAGACCTGGTACACTCAAATGGGGATGGACAGAGGATCTCTGATCTTGAAGTGGGTAGCCATCTGGGAACAAGTGACCACCAAACAGTGTGGTTTACAATAAACTCAGCTGTAGAGTCAAGTCACACAAAAGTGAAGGTACTGGACTTCAGGAGGACTGATTTTGTCAAAATGTGAGAGTGCCTCAGAAAAGCACTAGCAGACAGGCAACAAGGTGGGGTGGAGCAACAATGGAAAAACATCGAAACTGCCATCACAGAGGCAACAAGTCTTTGTGTGAAGCAAATAAACAAATCAAAATGAAAGAAAAAGCCACTATGGTTCTCAGAAGAAGTGGCGGAGAAGGTAAGGGAGAAAAAGATAGCATTCAGGAAGTATAAGGAAACACAGAAGGAGCAGGACAGAGAACTGTACCAGTTAAAGCAGAAGGAAGTGGGAAAGGCAGTCAGAAAAGCAAAGGCCCAAACCGACGAAAAGATAGCCAACTCAGTTAAGAAGGGAGATAAAACCTTTTATAGGTACATTAGGGAGTAAAGAAAGACAAAAGCAGGGATACTGAGGCTGAATAAAGAGGAAGGTGGTGGGGCAGAGAGCGACAGTGAAGAAGCAGGTATACTGAATGAATATTTCTGCTCAGTATTCACAATGGAAAAGCAGGGGGAGATACCTAATCCAGTCAACAATAGAAGCACTCTGGATAGGGGGGTTGATACTAGTCCTTTCACAGAAGAAAGGGTTCTGAAAGAACTCTTAAAACTGAAGGTGGATAAAGCAATGAGGCCTGACGGAATTCACCCCAGAATTCTAAAAGAACTAAGGGAAGAACTACTGACACCACTGACTACCCTTGTTAATAAATCATGGGAGGATGGTGTGGTACCTGAGGACTGGAGAAGGGCGGATGTGATTCCCTTTCACAAAAGTGGGAGCAAGACAGAGGCAGGAAACTACAGACCTGTCAGTTTGACCTCAGTGGTAGGGAAAATGATGGAATCACTTCTGAAGGAAAGAATTGTTGAGTACCTAGAGGCCAGTGGGGCACAGGACCCAAGACAGCATGGATTCACAGTAGGAAGGTCATGTCAAACAAATCTAATTGATTTCTTTGACTGGGTGACCAAAGTAGTAGACCAGGGAGAGGCAGTGGACATGGCCTACCTAGGCTTTCGCAAGGCATTTGACACAGTGCCGCACAAAAGGTTAATAAACAAATTAGCCAGCCTGGGAGTGGGTCCCAGGGTGGTAGCCTGGGTAAAACACTGGCTAGACAACAGGACACAGTGGGTAGTAGTAAATGGAGTCCACAGTGAAGAAAGGAGGGTTACTAGTGGGGCACCGCAGGGTTCAGTACTGGGGCCGGTCCTTTTTAATGTCTTTATAAGTGACATTGTAGAGGGACTGGAAGGGAAAGTATGTCTCTTTGCAGATGACACAAAGATCTGCAACAGGGTTGATATGCAAGGTGGGGTGGGAAGAATGAAAAGGAACTTGGCAAGGTTGGAGGAATGGTCAAATGTATGGCAGCTTAGATTCAATGCAAAGAAGTACAAAGTAATGCACCTGGGAAACAAAAATCCAGGGCAAGAGTACACAATGGGGGGTGAGATACTGACAACAACAAAAATGGAAAGGGACCTGGGGGTAGTCATATCGGATGACCTAAAGGTGGGCCAGCAATGTGAGAAGGCAGTAAGGAGGGCTGGGGGGATACCAGGATGTATAGGGAGAGGCATCACCAGTAGAAAACAGGAAGTTGTTGACCCTCTATACAGACAGTTGGTAAGACCACATCTGGAGTACTGTGTACAGTTCTGGAGACCCCATCTCCACAAAGACATAGACAGGGTGGAGGCTGTCCAGAGGAGGGCAACCAAAATGGTGCATGGTCTGCACCAGAAGACATATGAAGAAAGATTAAAGGAGCTTAAGATGTATAGCCTCGAGGAAAGGAAGGAGAGGGGGGACATGCTAGAAACTTTCAAATACCTCAAGGGAATCAACAAGACCAAGAGGGTAGCATCTTTCAGAAAACAAGTTGTGCAAGAACAAGGGGGCACAATTTGAAGATAGAGGGGATAGACGGCTCGGAGGTAACGTGAGGAAATATTTATTCACAGACAGGGTTGTAGATGCATGGAACAGCCTTCCTGAGGAGGTCGTAGAGTCAAAAACAGTGGGGGAATTCAAGAATGCATGGGACAGGCATAAGGCAATTCTAGTGGGGGGTAGGAGGAAGTAGGCTGTTGTTTAACTAGGATCTGCAGCTTATCCATTAGATAGGGAAATGGGCAGACTAGGTGGGCCAAGCAGTCCTTATCTGCCATCAAATTCTATGTTTCTATGTTGACAAAGGCCAAGCAGGAAAGGGACCTTGGAGCAATCACATTGGATGACCTAAAGGTGGCAAGGCAGTATGGCAAGGCAGTTGCAAGAGTGAATGAGATGCTGGGGTGCATAGGAAGGGGTATCACCAGAAGGAAGAGGGAGGTGGTGCTGTCCCTATACAAATCACTGGTAAGACTTCACATGGAATATCATGTCCAGTTCTGGAGACCACAACTCAGGAAGGACATAGACAGAGTGGAGACAATCTAGAGAAGGGCTACCAAAATGGTACTGGGTCTGTATCAAAAGCCCTACAAGAAGAGTTTAAAGGAGCTAAATATGTATATCCCGGAGACGAGGGGGGATATGACAGAGACCCTTAAATACCTAACGGGGTTAATAAAGTACAGGGTAGGAGTATTTTTCAGAGAAAAAGGTGCTGTGGAACCAGGAGGCATACTGTGAAGCTGGAGGGTGGTAAATTCAGGAGGGATGTGAGATAGTACTTCTTCACAGGATAGGTGGTGGGTCCCTGGAACAGCCTTCCAGGGGAGGTAGTGGGGGCAAAAACAGTGGAAGGGTTAAAAAGTGCCTGTGACAGGCACAAGGGAATTGTAGGGATAAGGAAGGGAGGGAAAGAGATGGTGACATAGAGCAAGTGCAGTCTACAGCAAAAAAAAATCATAATATGGGCAGACTGGGTGGGCCAAGTGGCCTTTAATCTGCTGTCACATTTTCTGTTTTTATGTAAAGAGAGAATGTTCTCTTTGCCCAGCAGAAAATATTAAAATGACCTTTGCAATAAGCATGCTCACCCACTGGTGCTATAAAAATACTGTAGATTCTTTACTATTACAATGATACAAAATATTACAAACAGAATATGTACAGCAAACAAAGAGATACACACATTTGCAGGAAAGGAAAATACAACAGTTTGAACAGACAAATAGTTTGTCAAATAAACGTGCAGTCTAGTCTTACACTAGGATTTATATTTACCTGCCAGCTAACTTGAAAGAGACATTCCCCAAGACTGTTATTTCCTCCCCCAGATAAGCTAGCTATGGGAACAAGGCTTTCCTTCCTACTGGGGAACATTCACCAAGAGATAGACCCCAGGTCCTCTTCAAAGGTTGCAAGAAGTCAGAGAGAGAGAGAGAGAGACAGAGACAGAGACAGAGAGACAGAGAGAGAATTGTGGTTAAAACTCTTCTATTTATGTACTCAGGGCAGTAGGATGGGATCTCTCTCTATAGTGGCAGCCCTCTTCAGTATTTCCCACCCATGTGAGTGCATGGTGCATATGTGTGTGTGTGTGTGTGTGTGTGTGTGTGTGTGTGTGTGTGTGTGTGCACGCACGCGTGTGCACATGCGTAATTACATCTGTGTGGAGGGGTTGTGGGATAACAGATGGACCAGACACAGAACTTCAGGTTCAACACACAGTCTTTGTGTGATGTTTAAAACAGGGAATAACTTTAAGCAATGGCGTATCCTTTCTTCAATACAACTGTTTGCAGCAACAGACTATGCATGTCCTTCCTCTGCACTTAGTCAGCACCTACTGACCCACTGATCCATTGATCTATCTCTTTAGTGAACGTTTTTCAATCCCTATTTTTGTCTTGTGTTTGGGTGATGTGGAGCTCAAAAAAAGAAAAACTCCAAAAACAAGCTAAAGACAAAGAATCTCGGTGCAGAAGCACTGAAGCATGGGTTACCTCAAAGCGTACTGGCAATAAAGCCAAGTTTCAAAGAAACGCAACATCACTCATATCCCCATAATGTAGTGGGATCTATATGCAACTCACCATGAAATTTTAGGCTTGTTCAGCTTAAAGCAGGAATGCATGGTGCCAAAGGGCCTCTCAAACAATGTGTAAATTACATGCATTTTAAATAACACAACTAACAATTTTTATAATACAGTGCCCTAGTAACTTTTTACCTTTATCAAAATTATGGTATTTTCAACATTTACCGGTTTCATACACATAAGGCATATGCATCAAGGTATTTTATGACATAGTGCTATTGCATACTAAATTCAACAACGAGGAACACAGCCTGTTGTTTTACATCAGCTCAGAGGTCACCACAATAACCTCCCTGTACGAGGACCTGAGAGGGAAAAGGAACATTAAAGAGAACACTATAGCACAGACAAGAAAGGGGAAGGGGTGCTCATAGGTGGCCAACCTTATGGACTAGAAATAGTAAAGGATAGATTAGGCTAAGAAATAGAAGAACTGTTGCAAAAGATTTAAGAGAATGTATTTTTTTTATTTCAGCTTTTGTTTGCCAGGTAAGTGCCATGAACCAAGTCCCTTTTTCAGGCACGACCCAGGATCAAATAGTCCAGATGTTACAGTTTACAAAAATAAACATAGTACAAACAACAATACATAACAATACATTACTTCAACATCAGCACTACAATTCCATCAGTAACACTCACGTTGCACTTTACTCATATAATGTTGTTTCAGCCTTGATTTAAAAACAGCACGACTAATGTCTTCAGAAAAGGTTGATGGTAAACAATTCCAGTGTTTTGCTGCCATTGTAGAATAAAGAACGCTCTCCCATTTTAGTTTTCCTTTTTGGAGCCACTAACTTAATAGCTGTGGATGATCTCAAAAACCTTTCAGTTTCCTTAAACTGGTAATAAGAATATAAAAGGGAGTTAGTCTTTTGTCTCATAACATTATTTGTTAGACAGTTTAAATTATATCTAGTACTTAGTTTTGGGGGGAGCCAACCTAATTGATACAATAAACAGTGATGAGTTTGATAGGTACTTTAAGTACAAACCTGCATATACTATGAAATGTGGTAGTCAATAATGACAAATCTGCTTTTGTGAGATTTGAAAAAAGGTCGGTCCTCAAGGGTGGCAGGATCGCCCTATCACAATCTGCCAGGCCGAATTACACTTTCCCACCTAGCAACATCCTCATTGCATGATCGCACTTCTGAAACCTATCCCTAAAGTTTTATGACATCCTTTTGTTTTATTGCCCGAGTATAGGAAGGGAACCCCATCCTTGCAAGCTCCCTTGCATTCTTTTATTACTTTATTTCCCAGCTGCTCAGGCTGTCTTTGTGGAAAAAATAGCACTTTCACACCCTGGCAACTGATTTCCCCTGCAGGTTTACCAGGATAGTTGCTGGGACATGTGACCTGAACTCCATCTGCCCTATGCCATTCCAATCACAAAAAGACTTATATGAGAATAAGAGAAAACAAAATAAGTACAATAAAAAAATAGATTACATTAACATGCTCTTACTCCCATCACATCTCCCCTCCCCAGAAAAAGAAGGCATGTCTCTTTTGGGTGACCCCAAGAGACACTGCTGTTCATGTAGGGACTGGGATGCACCTAAAGAATCTTGCCATGCACTTAGTCCTGCCTAGCCAACCCATCTGCACTGGCATTTTGCAAACCACTGCGGTGCTGGATGGTCATGTTATCTGACTGTAATACCAAACTCCAGCATAATAATTTTGTATTTTGCCCACTAGTCTTATGGAACCTGGTCAGGGGATTATAATCTGTGAGCACAGTGAACTCCCGCCTATACAAATAAGGCTGCAGCTTCTGATGTGTCCACACCATCCCAAGACACACTCTTTCAATTGTGGCATATGCCTCCTCCCAAGGCAGCAGCCTCCAGCTCAGATACATTATAGGGTGCTCCTTCCCCTTTGGTGTAACCTGGCTCAGGACAACACCCTGCCCATGGTCTGAGGCATCCACGTGCACAATGAACTTTAGGATGCAATTGGGGCAGGTGAGCATGGGTGACCCACATAATGCCTCCTTCAACTTCCAGAAAGTGGATTAACAGTCTTCCATCCAGAGAATTTTCTCTGGCAGCTTCCTTTTGTCAGATCTATCGGGGGCTTGATCACATCACTATAGTGAAGGACAAACCTCCTGTAGCAGCCGGCTGTCCCCACAAATGCCCTTACCTGTCTGTTCATGGTAGGTGTGAGTCAGGCCTGGATGGCATCAACTTTCACATGCTCTGGACAGATGCTTCCACTGCCCACATAGTGCCCAAGGTAGGACACCTCTGCCATATCTGTCTGGCATTTTTCTGCCTTAACTGTCATCCCTGCAGCCTTCAGTTGGCAGAACACCTTCCTCATATGCCTGATGTGATTCTCCCATTTCTGTCTGTAAATGGTTTTATCGTCCATATACACCAGCGCAAAATCACCTACTCCAGACAGAATGCAATACACAGGCCACTGGAAGGCTGTGGGTGTATTCTTCATACCACATGGCATTACTCAGAATTCAAATTAGCAAAATGGAATGATGGTCGACCTCTCCCTGGATGCAGGAGTTAGAGATACCTGCCAGTAGCCCTTTGTCAGGTCTATTGTGGTCAGGTACTGGGCTGCCCCCAGCCATTCTAAAGTCTCATCCATTCTGGGCATGGAGTAAGTGTCTGACTCTGTGCAGCTGTTAAGCCTCTGGTAGTCAATGCAAAACTTTGTGGTACTATCCTTCTTGGGGACCAGGACCACTAGCAATGCTGAGGGGCTACTGGACTCCTGAATTACTCTGACAGCCAGAATCTCTCTGGTCTAATCCTACATAGTCTGCTTAACCCCCTCTGGTACCCTGTAGGGGGACTGCCTCCATGGCACTTAGTTCCCAGTGCCAAAGTGGTGTTGAGCCATCATTCTGTACCATGGTTTCCCTGTAAAAATTTCCCCAAATGCTTGCAGCACCCCCACCCCATCTCCTCTGCCTTGGCTGATGTCAGTTGCTCCAAGACAGTGAGGTTATCCACTAAGGATCCCTCCAGCGCCTCCCTGAGGAGGTCCACCAGTGGATCAGCCTCATTTTTCTATTCTGGGGTGCTGCACACAGTGAGGACCATTTCCTCTCTATCATAGGAGGGCTTCATCATGTTAACATGATACACTTTCTGCTTGCACCTTCTGTCCGACAGTTCTACCATCTAACTGACCTCATTCACCTTCCTGATTATGGAGAATGAGCCCTCCCATGCTGCCTCCAATTTATTTTGTTGGGCTGGGATGAGTACCATCACTCTCTATTGAACTTTGAATTTCCAGCCTCTGGCCCCAAGGTCGTATCAGGCTTTCTGCCACTGTGTGCAATAGCTAAGTGCTCCTGGGCGAGCCCTATGAGCTCCTTAAGCTGGGTCCTGAAGTTTGGGACATATTCCACAACAGATTCCCCTTGGGAGGCAAGGTCACCCTAGCATACTTTCCTAACTAAATCTAGGGGCCCCCCTCACCCTGTGACCAAATAGGAGATTGAAGGGTGAGAACTCCATGGACACATGTGGGGCTGCCCAGTAAACAAACAGGAGATAGAGCAAATACTTGTCCCACTCTCTCTTGTGCCAGTCAGCAAACATCCTGAGCATAGCTTTCAGGGACCCACTGAGCTACTCTGCCAGTCCATTAGTCTCAGAGTGATAGGGTGAAGCATAGAGCTGCTCCACGCTGCACTTCTCCCACAGACTAGTCATGAGTGACAACATGAAATTCATCCTCTGGTCTAACAAAATTTCTTGGGGAAATCCTACTCAACTAGATTCCTAGGAGTTTGTCAGCCACTTTCTTCACCTCAGTGGAGGACACTGCTGCCCAAGGGTGCAAGTTATGGCAGGGAAAACTCTGCCATAAGCCCCCTACGCACCCTGTGAACACAGCAGGAGTCACCCAACAACAGGACAAGTAGACCACCCACACTCCTGGGCCACCGTATATGGCCACTCGGTGCCATCAAACTGCCCCAGCAGACATCAGTCCCCCATCACCCAGCATACCCCCCACACAGGGGCACAGGTTATGGATACTGCCCTTGCCCCCCCAGATAGTGCTGCCTGCCCACCCTCCACTAATGGTGGGGATCGTGCCTCCCTCCTCACCACCGACTGCCATGCCCCTACTACTGTGCACCTCTCTAGTGCCATCGGAGGGCCAGTGGCATTGCCCTCCTCATGCCACCACAGCTGCCAGCCCTTGGACATCCACAGGGCACACTGCCAATGTGCGCCCTGCCATGTATGGGATTCACTCTGGGTCCTGGTCCAGGCATCCGACTGGATGCCTGGCCGGGTCCACGACTCCACCCCCAGCCACCTTGTGGAGTCCTGCATGCCGAAGGTTGGGGCCATGGACAGGTAGTGGCTGGTGGTGAATACTGCCAATGTGGCCCTGTCCGTGAGTGCAGACCTCTGTGGGCAAGTTACACACCTCTGGCACATATTACCTACCCCATAGTGAACAGGGCCCAATGTATGTATATAATGGAGTACTAAACAGTTCATGCAAGTCTGAAGAACAGTACTTATTTTTGGATAAGACATCGTCATAGAATATGCAAAGTAAATCTGCATTGTTCTCATGGTGAACATGTAAGGAGTCCTGGGAAGCACTATTAACAAGACACTGTGATGTCTATTATATGTTAGATACATGATGCATAAGTTCTCATTAGGACTGGTATCTGCATAAATTTAGATTCAGTGATTTCTTATGGAAGACTGATCTTGTCTGTGACACAGGGTAAATGACCTATTATTGGGAACTGTTAACAAAAATAATCTGGAATAACAAACCACACAGTTCATAACATTTAAATGGAAATCAGTTGATGTGGACATTATCTGTTCAAGTTTTATGAAATGTAAAGTGTTATTAATTAATACAATATAGCTGTATTTTTGCATTAAAATTAATTGAATTTGAACAATCATTATCTTAAGGTGTGGAGAGTAGGAAAGTCTATCAGGCACCAGAGGTCAGATATTCAAAACTTAGCCCCAAAGCAAAATTAGCACTGCATGGCGGGCAAAAATAGCCCAGAACCATTTGCACGTTATATTCTAAGGAATCACCCTGGAGCTAAATCAGTTGAATATAGTGTGCAAATGATAGTGTGCAAACAGGGCCTTGAGTGCAGTGCAGACATCGCCCGGCACATTAGACAGTTCTGAATATAGCAACTGGCACTGTGAACTACAACACCAGCCTAGTGCACACATATGTGGAGTAAGGCAAAGGTGAACTATGTGGTTAGCGTGTGTGCTAGCAAAGAAGTAGATTCACAAAAACTGCAAACAACAGTGCAGGTCAAATACTGCAGAACTGTGCTATGGTTTTGGCAGTTTTGCATGGGGCAAACTCGTTTACGCGGCACTAGCACATATGCCCAACGTTAACACATTTGCCTGGTGCAAAATTTTGCAATATTCAATAGTGCAATGCAAATAAGCCTACTTAGCCAATCCACGGGCAAACAGCCTCATTAACATGTTATTATTGCTTGATTTGCATGTAGTTCCACAGGGACCGCTCGGCGCTATTGCAGGGTACATACAGCTCCAACTGTAGATTGGACTAGAACTACAGGTCAATAGCAGCAGGCTGGGTCTCCCCACAGCATCACCTGTATGTCAGATTGGAGAAACATGTTGGCAGCTGCAGGCTATGTTTGTACACAGCAGCAGAGTCTAGTGTGCCCCAGGGGACTAGCACCACGGCCATGGGTGTTGGTGCTGCATGCCATGGACATATTGCAGTCCCTGCTACAGTGCATAGCAGATGCTACAGTACGATAGTGGCTGGTTTTGTGAGGGACACAGCAATGCCTATGGTGTGTCAGGCATCAATGACTGCTGCTCTCCACACAGTGATAGGACAAGCTGGCAGGTGTGCTCTGATAGAGGACACCACTGTCTTGCCATCCTGTGTCCCACATACACTGTGCCACTGGCATGGGATACTCACAGTAACATACACATGGCTGTCCATGTGCGCCAAGGTGTCTGTACAGATGTGAAGTATGTGCCAGGGGAAGGGGGGACACATACCATCAGACATGCACACCAATGTCAGGGTAGTCCTGACAATGGAACATGTGTACTGTGGGGATGGCCCCAGCCTTGTGGTATAACCCACCACATGGTGCAACCTGGCCATCTGTGTTCTCTCCCCTCAACACCCTCCAGTTCCCCAATGCTGCATGTGTGTGCTGAAGTGTGTTGGTATACTGCAATGGTGGGACTGGAAGTGTATGCTGTATGGCCACACTGCTAGTTATTTAATACTTTCATATGTATTTACTGCTGTGCTGACCAGGTAGCCACAGTAGGCCATGGCCCATATTCAAGAATGACCAAGAGCCACTACATGTGATGATGCAGTGTACAATACATGCATACAACGTACAACAACACACAATTCACATATAGCAGCACAGCTAGTTTGGTGCTTCAAGTGGAGTTTTAGCTCTGTTGTATAATGTGCATGACTGTTAGCATCCAAGCAATGCCAAGGCATTGTATTCCACAGTTTGGGTGCCTGTGCATATGGAGTGGCCCAGGGTCGCTGTCCACCCTTGCAGCCTCCTCATTGGCTACATACAGTCTTGTTCACTGTTACTGTTGTGTGCACACACACACCCACCCATCCTTGGTTTGCCCAGAGTTAAGACTATCTTTTCCTAGGCAATAATTTGCACCATGCTACGTGTCATGCTAACGCACATTGTGCAGCTCTATAGTTTTGAATACACCATTGCACCTGTATGCCTGTCCCCACCCCTCACTTTGCACCATGCATACATTATTTTTTAGTGCCTGTGCTAACATGTTGCACCGGTGCTATTTGGCCTTTTGAACATAGCAATCCGGCGCAAATGTGGCACACTTGTGGCGCAATCAGTTTGCACCCAGTGCACAGTTTTTAATATCTGGCCGAAGAGATGTTACAGCTGCAACCTTGTGACTAGAGTCTTTTTTGAAGGCTTTAGTGCCTACTATATGTCAAAGCAGTCCAACTGGGGGACTTCTACGGTTTTACTAAAAATAGTACATTAGTATACATAAAATATAACATCCTATAATTTATATTCATATAGGTGTTTCGGTGTTTTCCAATCTTTTTAATGAAATAACTGTTTTAGTTTTAAAGATTTTTTAAAAATGTTATAATCAGCCAGCCCAGTGGTGCTGAGGGTTGTGGCGCTGGATGCCACACCTCACGCCACGCCGGCGACCCGGGTTTGGGAACGAGGCTGAAGTGCTGGGGGTCAACAGGGGAAGGGAAGGATTGAGTGTTTGGAGGATGGCACTCCTTCTTTGGGGGGGGGGATCCAGGGACTATGCCCGGCACTGTGGCGACCTCTGGTGGAGACACTTCAACACTTCAGGGCCAAAGTAGAGGGTTGCAGCACCACGGCAAGATGTTTCCTGGTGTCATTGCACATCGGGACTCTGCCGGGGAGGGGGAAGGTGTAACAAGGGGAAAAAACAAGAAAATCCCCACTCCCGGAGATAGGCGAAGACACCACCCTACAGCCACACTCCACCAGTCAAACTCATCCAGCCCCTGGGCCAAGCCCAGTCCGGCCTGAATTTGCAGATAGAGTGCCCTGGGAGGATAGGGCAGCCCCACATCGGGAGGGATCAGAACCGAGGGGATAGCTAAGCTGGTGCCAGGATGCTGGTGAGTTTCAGGTCAGGAGGTAGAGCTGGAGGTGAGTGGATGCCTGAGAGAGTCCTCCAGGGCTCAAGTGGAGCAAGAAATAAAGTTAAAAGTTAAAAATAAAAAAATTGAATGTTATAATCATCTGAGTAATGTAACTCAATAGGTTACAGTTTCTCAGATATGTAGAAGGGAAAAGTATTGTGTTAATCAAAATTCTACATTTCTAAAGTAGATGTAAATAGTTAAGAATGGAATTTTTTTTACAAAACTGTGATTGCATAGGATTCTGATGCAACTTTATAAATATCGTCATGCAGTTTTCCTTAGATGTCCTGGTGAAAATATCTTTGGTGTCAGTAATGAGGTCTTAAAAATTTGGAACAAGAATCCCCCTTTTTATACTTCTTGTTATAAAGCAGGATGAACACATTGCTACATGGAAAGTGCAATGGGTGGGTACCCCAATAAAAAAAGGAAAAAGTACTTGAATATCTCAAAAACATAAGGCTAAAGTAGTTGTGTTACAGGAGACCAATGTAATCCCTAAAGAGGCAGAGAAACTACTTAGATCATGGGTCTCAGAAGTAGAATTTAATTGTTATAAAGAAAGAGGTTAAGCAATATGTGTTTTGTAATATTTATGCTACCATTTCTAGTCAACCTGCATTATTTAACAAACTACCTTTTGAGATGGGTAACATAAGCGAGTTTGAGATCATACTAACAGGAGACTTTAATGGGTTGATGGGTACCTGTCTAGACAGAAGCAAATCACAAATAGGCCCATCTCCAACTAAATCCAGTGAAGCATTTTATAATCTAATAATTTACCTAGTTCAGATATATATTTGGAGAACAGCTCACTCCGCTGACAAGGATTAATCTTTCTTTGCACACCATAAAATGTACAGCAGAATAGACACTCCCTCCCCATTAGTACGTCTGTATCTGCAAATTGAAAATATAGTCATTTCAGGCCATGCAATGATTAAATGATCTATTTTGATAGATCATTTCAGTCAATACCCAGAGAGATAGAGATTTGATTCATTGTTCTTAGGTGACAAAAACTTCAAAGCAGAGATAGCAAAAAAAAACTGATATTTTCACAATTAATGATAAGTGAGCCATGTCAATGCAATGTCTGTGGGACACTTTCAAAGCTTATTTTACGGGGAGAGTATAAGGTGTGTATTTAACAAACAGCAAAACAACAACAAAAAAACTGGCAGACAAGGAAGACAATCTCAAGCAAATAGAAGCTCAATACAAAAAAGACCTGCAAAACAGAACTGGGATAATACATTTCATCATGCAGTATATTTTAAATATGAAATGAATCAAATATATTCCAATAAAGCAGAATATGACATAATACAAATAAAGCAGAGTTACTTGAAAGCAGGGGAGAAAGCAGGAACGTTTTTTGTATACAGATTAGAAAAGAGACGAGTCCAAGGAACCATATCAGGGAACCAGAACAGAAATAATTTAGTCACACATGAAACTGATAAATCAACAAGTCTTTTAAAGAATGTTATTACAGTTTACATGAAGATAAGGGGGAAGTAATGATACCTCTTTACATGATTTCCTTAAGTCTTGTGAGCTGTCAAAACTTACTTATGAAGAACAAAACAAAATTTGACAAAACAATTAATGTACAGTGTCTGACATAGAAGTAGCCAAAAGCTAATTAACAGGCAACATTCTGGGCCTGGATGGGATTTCAATAGACCTGTATTCATTTTTCAGTCCAAAACGGAGTATTTATGTCCATAAACATATATGCTTAAAGCATTTTCTATGGGAAGTCTGCCTCTGTTAATAAATGAGGCTCTTATCTGTTTATTATCTAAAAAGGAAAAGATCCACATGATTGTTCTAGTTATAGACCAGTCTTCTTGCTAAACAGGGATTATAAAAGTTTAGCATGAATGCTCTCTAATAGGTTTAACAAAATAATGCAAAAAATGATTGATTTAGACCAAGCAGATTTTATGAAAGAGAGAAATGCAATAGATATTACAAGATTAAGATCTACCAATTGAACAGCTCAAAAACAAAACAAAACATCCCTCTTTGGATATATTTAAAGCATCCAATATGATGAAGTGGGGGTATTTGCTTAAAGTGCTAAGAGAATTTAATTTTGGAATGACTTCTGTAGTTTGATTTCATTAGTATACAGCAAACTAGCAGAATTTTTTTATTACAAATGGGAAGATTGTGACATATTTTAAACTAGGCAGAGGAACTTGACAAGGGGGTCTCCCATTACCATATTTTTGCATTCTAGATTTTGAGTCCCTGAACAAGAACATTAAACTAACACATGTGATTCATGGAATAAATATAACAAAATACATTAGTAACATTTTGCATACAAAGATGGTCTGCTGTTAACAATATCATAGCCTCTTTGATATTTCATCTAAAAGAATTGCATCTGGATTTTGAAATAATCTCTGGATTACAAATCAGTTGGGAAAAACAGAACCTCTTTTTATAGTTAGCAATAATAGGGAAAAGACCAGAAAGCATATGTTCTCAGAAATGGGCGGATTACATATTACATATCGAGGAACAAAGATCCGCACTGACATGTCCAGATAAATAAATGATATTGATTCCCTCTGATCTCTGATATCAAATTGGCTATAGAAAGATAGAGTGAATGGCTGTCTTCCATAAGTGGAAAAATGAATACTATAAAAATAGTTATACAGCACTACCCAAAATATTTTATTTATTAATTTGACACTTAGTATTAAATAACAATGGTTAAAAAACTAAATCAGATTTTACTCAACTTTACAATATATGGGAAGATAACACACTAAGGATTAGTATCAAAAAATTGCAAGCTAGTCTAAAGAGAGTGTTTTTTGGCTCCCTTTTTAGCCAAAATATTTATTGCATTTACTTTTAAGCACGCACCATAATGGTTCAAAAAGGTAATTCCTCTGGGCGCCCCATGTGGCTGTCAGTGGAGACGCAGTTAATGAAGCCACATACATTGGTAGACCTGCTATTTAGACCTTTGCCTTCTAATTTATTTATTTTATTTATTCAATTTTGATGACCGGATAAGACCACTGAGCCCCAAGGGTCCCTTTTTCAGGGGTGACCTGGAATTAGTTACACAGTAAGAACATTTCACATATACAGCATATAGGTGTGCTGACCATTTCGGTCTATAATCAGGTTGACACACCACAGGATTCAAAGATGACAGTACACAGCAGGATTAAGACATTCGAGACAAATGCAAAGTACAATCATATTGGCAAGGAACAGACTTTTTTGCAGGGTGTGTAATTAGTGCAGAAACAGAACAACTGACAGTTACACTTGCATCTCCTAGATTGGAGAGGCTTCTGCTGGACTGACCAGGGCCAGGATAGGCCAGGATCTAAGCTTCGTGATCCTGTGCTCAGACGCAGGAGCATGCACTTTTATCTAGTAGATGCTCATGGAGCCCAGTACGGAAGGTTCCCAGAGAGGTCGGGTCCTGGAGGTGTGCTGGGAGCTTATTCCACAGTACCAGTGCTGCATAGGCAAAGGATTTGCTACCAGCTGTGGATCATACCCTAGGCTCTTCCAGGAGGTTTTTCCCTGTGGTTCGGAGCGGTCTGCCTGATTGCTTTGGAATCAGCAGACCAGATAGGCTGTCAGGGGAGGTAGTTGTTGATAAACTTGAATGTGTTACATAGTAGGGGATACTGCAGGCGGTTGCTCAGAGATGGTCAGTTTAGGGAGGCCAGATGGTGTCATCTCTTGTGGGACATTGTGGCAAAGATAGAGATCTTATTATGTAGTATTTGTATCCTGCTAAGCTCTTGTTTTGCCATTCCCTGGATAACAGAGGCAGCATAGGACAAGGTTGGGAGGAGGATGCTGTTAGCTATAGTAATCCTGGTCTCAGAAATCAGCTAGGAATTCAGGCGGTATAGTAGGCCTAGTTTTTGATGTATAGTTTTGGTCATCTGATCCACATAAGGCTTCAGTGTGAAGCCCTGATCCAGCATCAGGCCCAGGTATTTCAGGGACTTCACTACCTCTAGTGATGTGTCTGATAAGGAGACTAGGGGGAGTAATGAGCTTCTATCCTGTCCAAGGGTTCTTGGTCCGAGTAACATGGCTTTTGTTTTTTTGGGCATTTAGAACAAGCCTGTTATCAGATAACCAAGTTTCTAGGGTTTCAAAGTCTGATTAGAGCTGGGGCACCAAGTCTGCAGTGCTATTCAAGGATCTATAAATCACTGCATTGTCTGTGTACTGGACTACAGAGCTGCCTCCACAGTGATTATTCAGGTCATTGACGAATAGCGAGAAAAGGAGGGGGCCCAATATGGAGCTTTGTGATACCCCCTCCATGAGGGGGAGCAGTTCAGATGTTTTGTTTACTTTATTTATTTAGCTTTTGTTGACCAGGTAGGTACACTAGACAAGTTATATGCCTATTTTCAAGAATGACCCCAGAGAGTACAATGAAGATACAGGTAACAGCAGAGTACATAACAATGATTAGAGCTGAGTACAATGACACAAGGGAAACAGGCTAACATAGATAGTCTACTGTAAACAGTAATAGGTAATGAACAGACATACAAAAAAATAAATATTCTAGGTCAGTCAATGGCAGGTACAGTAATCACAGTGTATGAGAGACCATTAGCAGAGCCACAGAAATAGCTAGTTCCTGAGGATTTAATCAGGCAAATCTCATGCATCCAAGTGAGATTCCAGTGCAGAGACCAGGTTTAAGGAGGCTTGGGACACTCACACACTGAGGACAAGCTTTAGATCCTTCCACAGAGAATTTCGGAGACACGAGTGGGAGGGGGAAGAGCGAACATGGGCAGGGAGGGATTTCCATAGCCTGGGAGCACTTGTAGCAAAGTCCCTATCCCTCATAAGGGTTTGGGTAAAGAGTACTTTGAGCACCCCAAGATCCTGAGACCTGAGGGAGTAGGAGGAGGGATCAACAGGCATGAGAAGCTGTGCCAGCCCTGGAAGGGTACCAGTTCTGATAACTTTACCCACGAAACAGCCCAGCCCAAAGTTCAAGTGATTTTCCGGGGAAAGCCAGCCAAGTTTGTCGCATAGCTCACAGTGGTGGGTGAGTGAAGGGGCAGCCAGGGCAAAGTGACAGATATTGTTGTAGGTTGTGTGCCACTGGGTAAGGAGAACCTTGGAGGTGCGGGCAAAATTGGAGTAGGCCATGGCTCAGCGAAGGGAGCAGCACACCTCTGGCAAGTGCCAGATGAGCAGCAGACATCAGATTTTTCTTTGCCCTGTAGACAAGAACCAGTTTACAGTTTACAGTTCTGCAGACATTTAGGATGTGTCTCCCCAGGTCAGGTTGGGGATCAAGTGTCACTCCAAGGTATTTGATGGAAGTTGTGGTTAGGAGGGGGGCACCATCCTCACCAATGACACACAGAGAGGCAGGGGAGGCCTTGATCTTGGCCAAAGACCCAAACAGCATGGCCTGAGTTTTTTTCAGGTTGAGGACCAGTCTGTGAGACATTACCCAGAACTGAATAATCTTAAAGTCCTCAGTCAACTGAAGGTTGAGAGTCCCAATCTCTCGGGAGTGTGCCAGGATGACCAGATCATCTGCATAAAGAGTGGCGCTACAGTTGGTTACAGTGGCTGGGAGATTGTTAACAAATACAGAGAAGAGAAGGGGCCCCAGGACAGAGTCCTGGGGGATGCCAGAGGTCACCGAAGTGGGATCGAAGAGGACCTTGTTGAATTTTGTCAGCTGTACTCTGCATTGGAGGTAGTTTGTAAGCCAATTCAGGGCAGGAGGGGACAGGCCAAGGGACTGCATATGTGTGCAAAGTAATGCATGGTCCACAAGGTCAAAGGCCTTTGATTGGTCGATGAATATGGCTCCAGAGAGTTTACCCTGGTCCATGGCCGCCCTGATGCTAGATGAGACAGAGACAAGGGCCGTGGATGTGCTATATGTTTTTCAAAAGCCATGCTGTGTAGGGGACAGCAACTCATGGGCCTGAATGTACTCAGTGAGTTGCTCAGCCATGACTTTCACTAGGAGTTTGCTTTATGCCTGGCTAAATAAAGTGATTGATTGATTGATTGATTAATGGCCGATAGGATGGCAATCGGCCAATTGTTATCCAGAACTTTGGGATTCCCCTGCTTCCGAACAGGGACAATCCTCGCCACCTTCCAAATGTCAGGAATAACCCCAATGGCAAGGGAAAGGTTGAAGATATGTGCCACTGGGAAGGCTATGAAGGGGGCACCTAGCTTCAGAAGCTTGGGCTCCATATTATCAAGGTTAGCACTGGAGTGCAGGGGAATACCAGAGAGAAGTCTCTGCAACTCCATGACAGACACAGACCTGAGATAAAATAACGGACGGGAGGGGTGAACCTCCTGCGGGGGGGGGCGACCGAAGGGCCACTGGTATTCACTCCAGCAGGAAAAAGGGAGGTGGACACTGATAAGTCCAAAACTGGGAATTAAAAGCATTTGCTATTGTGAGTGGATTATTACAAGTGGAGCCACCAATGATCATATCAGATATCCCAGAATTGGAGGAGCACCGACAAGGTTTTTTATGTTCCTCCAGAACCTTCATGGGTCCTTAGCAGAGCTAAGTAGGGCAGACTTACAGTATTCACTCTTTGCTGCCCTGATGGCTCTTTTGCACTCATTTATGAGCTTTCTATAATGTTGAAAGATGGTCTGATCGAGGGTGCTTTTGAAGTGAGCCCAGCACTTGTCTCTAACCTGCATGAGGGATAAGAGGCTCCTGAGCAGCCATTTTGTGGCGGACCACTTTACCTACCACCTAATAAGGGGGGCATGTTTGTCCTGCAGGGCACCAAAGACAGTGAGAAAGTGGGAGACAGCAGTAGAGGGGTCATGGGCACTAAGCACCCCAGACTAGTCAGTGAGCCTCAGATCCTCCTGAAATGTCCCCAGATCAAACCTAGAGAAATCTCTAACATGAATGATTTTGTGGGGAATTTTTGGAGAGAGAATTTTCCACACACAGAATACAGGGGTGTGGTCAGAGATGGAGTTAGGCAGGGTTCCAGTGGAGCTGACCCTCTCAGGGCAGTTTGACAGAACCCAGTCCAGTAGGGAGCTAGTGACGCCATTAGCCGACCATCTAGTGGGCTCCTGGATAAGCTGTGTTAGGGTTAGACTCGCAAGTAGAGGCTCAGCCTGCTTAGAATTGCCTCTAGTCCAGTTCAAGTTCACATCTCCTAGGATTAGTAATTCATTGTCCCCAACATTAGGACCAACAGTGTCCAGGAGGTGGGCAAGACCAGGCAGGCCACCCTTGGGGGGATTGTATGTACATACAACGTGCAGCTTTTTTGTATTCCCGAGTAACAACACAGTATGTAGCAGCTCACATGAGGAAAGAGAGGTCTGCTGGTGCACCACCAGAGACACTTTAAGATGACACTTAAAGTAAATTAGAATGCCACCACCCCGCTTGTTTCAAACAACATGAAGTCTTGCTGTATTCTGACAATTGCAGTTAGCCCCAGCCTTTAAACTGCCCTGGAGACAAAGGGTTAACTTTTCTATGCATGGCATAGAATGTTCATCTCGAGCTCGGTTGAAGCCTCTGCCTGTTGTTATTCGAACTGCAACTGTCAGATTCTTTACTCCGCCTCACTGAACAGTCGCTCCGGAGATTTCTCCTGCTGCTTGGTTCAAAGTCGGTTGAAGTGTCATTTTTTGGTCGGTTTTTCTACTGAAATTGTTGTTTCTGCATAGTCAGTTCAAGTCTCTGTCTGTGGTACTGTGAGTACTAGATAGGTTTTGTTCTGTTTTCTGTGTGGAACTTGTAAAAGTGTAGATCGATTCGGCTGAACCAATCATTTTGAGGTAAAATTTGTACTTTACTTTAGTGTGTGGTTACCAGTCCATATCGGTTCTAAAAAAAATAGGTTTTTAGTACATTTTTTTCCAAGACCCGTGACACGGTCAGGAACCGATAGGGGAGTCTTGCCTGGTGGTTGCCAAAAAAAAGGTAGGTTTGGTTAGGTTGGCCATGTCTAAGAAACCCAAGAAAAAAAACCCGGCCCACTGGGTTTCAACACTGCAATGTGTGTGGGGAGGTCTTTGCTAAGCCCGATCCCCACACGTAGAAACATAATAGAAACATAGAAACATAGATTTTTGATGGCAGATAGGACCGCTTGGTCCACCCAGTCTGCCCATTTCCTCACCTAATGGATAAGCTGCAGATCCTAGTTAACCAGCAGCCTACTTCTTCCTACCCCACCCCCTAGAATTGCCTTATGACTGTCCCATGCATGCTTGAATTCCACCACTGTTTTGACTCCACAACTTCCTCCGGAAGGCCGCTCCATGCATCCACAACCCTCTCTGTGAAAAATACTTCCTTAAATTACCTCTGAGCCTCTTCTATCTTCAAATTGTGCCCCTTGTTCTTGCACACCTCTTTTTGAAAGATGCTACCCTTGGACTTTGTTGATTCCTTGAGGTACTTGAAAGTTTCTATCATGTCCCCCTCTCCCTCCTTTCCTCGAGGCTATACATATTCAGCTCCTTAAGTCTCTCTTCATATGTCTTCCGTGCAGACCCTGCACCATTTTAGTTGCCCTCCTCTGGACAGCCTCCATCCTGTCTATGTCTTTGGAGATTGGTCTCCAGAACTGCACGCAGTACTCCAGATGGGGCCTCACCAGCTGTCTGTACAGAGGGATAATAACTTCCTGTTTTCTACTGGTGATGCCTCTCCTTATGCATCCCAGTATCCCCCCAGCCCTCCTTGCTGCCCTCTCACATTGCTTGCCCACCTTGAGGTCATCTGATATGACTATCCCCAGGTCCCTTTCCATTTTTGTTGTTGTTAGTATCTCACCCCCCATTGTGTACTCTTCCCCTGTGTACACACCACCTGTGTTTATTGTCTGGGGTTTGACCACCTCGATTCAGACTGCCAAATTTGCAAAACATTTCCCAAATCTACCCTGGAAAAGAGATTAGGTAGACTGAGGGAAAGGGAGGCCGAGAAGTCAACTGATCTGGATGGCCAGCCCGGTTCGGTTCCAACCAAACCAGAAGGAGTGCCCTCTGACCAAGGCGATACTTCTTCGGGCCAAAGGAGAGCCGATTCCGAGGAATCAGTTCCGACAAAAAGAAAAAGAAAAGACAAGTCAACCGGTTCAGATCCAGAATCTCATACTCCGACCGCCGATGAAATAGCCAAAGCGATTCATATTGTGGAATCACTTCAATCGGTTCTGACTGATCCGGCACCTTTTGGCAGGGGCTCGGTTCGGTCGGTTCCCCCGGTTCTGGATTATACCCTGGAAGAATTTTATGAACCGGAGTTTGAGGAGGAAGGAGAGTTGGAAGATGATTATGGTGATGGTGAAAGTCTGGATGTGCCTATTGACCCAGACATCTCCCCAGACAGACCTTCAGGTGTTTCTCCTCCTAGGCTTTCTGAGTCCCTTCACACTTCATGTTTACAAAAAGGTGGCTGATACCCTCCAGCTTCCTGTGGAGGAGGCAGTGGAGGATCAGGAAGAGTCTGACCATGTAGAGATGATGGACATCCCAGAGTCCAGGAGACTGTCTATTCCCCTCCACAAATCTTTTGGGAAACAGACACAAAAAATTCTTAAGTCTCCTAATTCCATACCTCCTGTGGACAGAAGAATGGACAAGAGGTATACTCTTTCAGACTCAGAGTTCCTTTATTGCAGCCATGTTGGGGTTGTACAGGCTGCTGCCTGTGATAAGGCAAGCATTCTCTTGGCATCACACCCCCCCAGACAAGGACTCTAGGAAGATTGATGCCATGGCAAAGAAGCCGTACATGGCATCATCCTTGGGACTCAGAAAGGCTAATTATATGGCCTATGCAGCCAGGTACCAGAAGTTCAGGTGGGACACTGTACTGGCACCGGCTAAACAGGCTTCCCCCCCAGCTTGCCAAGGAGCTGGAGGAGGTGGCTGCAGATGGGATTGAGGCATCAAAAGTTCAGTGTCATGCTGCTGTAGACTCCAATGATGTATCATCAAGAGTCATGGCTACATCTGTGGCTCTTCAGAGGATGGCTTGGTTCAGATTTACTAGCCTCTCACAGGATACCCAGGCTAAGGCCATGGATTTTCCTGTAGTCGGTAATTCTCTGTTTGGGGAGTAGACAGAGAATTACATGAAGAAGATGGATGAATACAGGACCACTTACAGGAGTGCTCAGGCCAAGGAAAGGCAAGCAACTCCTCAAAGGAAGCAGTCCAGGGGCAGGGGAAGGCCTTCCCAAAGGCCTTTCTACCAAGCACAGGCCTCTTCTTCCTTTTCACAGAGGGGGTTCTTCAGAGGGAGAGGCAGAAGGGGGATGAGCAGGCCTACATCCACCCCTCAGCCGAAAGCCCCTGCCAAGCAGACACCCTGAGGGGTCTGCCCGGGTCGATTCTCCTATCCCAGTAGGGGGCAGGCTGGCTTACTTTGTCCGGGACGGGATGTCTCTTACATCAGACAAATGGGTCCTGGAAGTAGTAAGCCAGGGACTGGTTCTCAGCTTCAAAAAATTTCCCAAGATGAGAGCCAGATCTTTTCCACCTGCAAATCTCTCAGAAACCCTGGCCCTAGAGGCAGAGGTTTCTTCTCTTCTAGCTCTAAGAGCTATTGAGAGAGTGCCTACCCTACACAGGGGCAAAGGATTGTACTCCAGGTACTTCCTAACCCCCAAAAAGACAGGAGAGTGGCGACCCATCCTGGACCTAAGATACCTGAACAAACATCTTTTAAAGCCAAAGTTCAAGATGGTAACTCTGGGAATTATCCTTCCCTCTCTAAGGCCAGGGGACTGGCTAGCCTCCCTGGACCTCAAAGATGCCTACTTTCACATTCCCATCAGGTGCTCCCACAGAAAGTACCTCAGGTTCAAGTTGCCCTCAGGCCACTATCAATTCAGAGCAATGCCCTTTGGCCTAACATCAGCCTCAAGGGTATTCACAAAGTGCCTGGCAGTAGTTGTTGCCTTCCTAAGAAGACAAAAGATTTCCATTTTTCCATATTTGGATGACTGGCTCATAGTGGGCCAGTCCCCAGACCAGGTCAAGTCACATCTGCAAGTGACCCAGCAAGTGCTCACTTCTTTAGGATTTCTTCTCAACCTACCAAAGTCAGTTCTCGAACCAGTGCAGCTCCTCACCTTCATAGGGGCAGAGCTGGATACAGTAAAAGCAAGAGCCTTCCTTCCCCTGGACAGGGCAAGGGCTCTCATAGAGCTGGCCTCTTCATTCAGCCTTCAGGTGTCTCAACCAGCAAGGCACTTCCTTCAGCTATTGGGCCACATGGCAGCTTCTACAGCAGTGGCCCAAGGCGCAAGATTCCAAATGAGGGACATTCAGTTCCACTTAAGAGCTTTTTGGTCCCAAAGAAAGGATTCCCTTACCAAACTAATTCCAGTGTCTCGAACTCTGATCCAAGCCCTGCAATGGTGGCATGATCAGGACAATTTGAGGCAAGGGGTTCCATTTGCCACTCAGTCTCATTCAGTGATCCTCACCACAGATGCTTCCCTACTGGGCTGGGGAGCTCATTTGGGGGAACTTCCCACCCAGGGACTGTGGTCGCCTCAGGAATCTCTTCTACACATCAATCTCTTGGAACTCAGGGCAGTGTTTCTAGCACTGCAAGCTTTTTCCAAATCAGTACAGAACAAGGTGGTTCAGGTCAGAACAGAC
The DNA here is from genome assembly GCA_016271365.2 of Neoceratodus forsteri. NCBI lineage: Eukaryota > Metazoa > Chordata > Ceratodontiformes > Ceratodontidae > Neoceratodus > Neoceratodus forsteri. The sequence continues at coordinate 658,559,205 of CM057458.1, forward strand.
ATCACCACCACCATGTGGTACATCAACAAGCAAGGAGGCACTCGGTCGACGGCCTTGTGCACAGAAGCAATGAAATTGTGGTCCCTGGCTTATTCCCTGCAAACTTCTCTGTTAGCAGTTTACCTTCCAGGAAAGGACAATGTTCTAGCAGATGCACTGAGCAGAATATCCCAGGGCCATCACGAATGGGCCCTAGATCCTCTGGTGTTGAAGGTGATTTTCTCAAGATGGGGCACTCCAGAGATAGATCTTTTTACAGCCCCAGACAATCACCAACTTCCTCTTTTTTGTTGCAGACCCCCAGTCTTGGGCTCAGTCTCCCTGGATGCTCTGATTCTGAACTGGGAAGGGAAATTCCTGTATGCTTTTCCCCCCATCCCTCTCCTGTTCAAAGTGCTAGTCAAGATAAGGTCACGACCATGCAAAGTGATTCTGATTGCTCCAGACTGGGCCAGGCAGCCATGGTATCCCTTGTTGCTGTCCCTAGCAGTCCATCTTCCCCTGTCCCTTCCCAGGAATTACAGCCTGTTAAAGTCCTCTCAGGGGAGGATTTGGTACCCCAATCTTCAGTCTCTCAATCTCAAGGCTTGGCTCTTGAAGAGTTAGAGTTTGCAGATCTGCATCTTTCCCAAGGGGTTCTGGATATCCTTAAGGCTTCTCGAAAGCCTTCCACCAGAAAGACTTACAACTCCAAATGGAAAAGATTCAGCATTTGGTGTTCTAAGAAGAATATTTCTCCAGACTCTGCTGATTTGCCTACAGTTCTGGATTATATGGTCCATCTCAATGGCCTAGGTCTCAGACCAGCTACTCTCGAGGTACACTTGGCAGCTGTTTCTGCTTTCCTGTCAGTAGGCAAGTCTTCCTCTCTGTCATCCCATCCTGTATTCTGTAAGTTTTCCAAGGATTGCTTCACACCAATCCCCTTTAGGATCCTGCTCCTGCTTGGGATCTTAATGTTTGCATTGCTCAGCTTATGCAACCCCCTTTTGAGCCTTTGTCCTCAGCAGAGCTTAAATGCTTGACTTGGAAAACTGTGTTTTTGGTAGCCATTACTTCTGCTAGACGTATCAGTGAATTGCAACCCTGTCAGTGGAATCTGATTTCATCTCTTTTCACAGAGATAAAGTGGTCCTTAGAACTAACAGAAAGTTCTTGCCTAAAGTGGTTTCAGATTTCCACCTCGATCAGTCTATATCTCTCCCTGTATTCTTCACTGATCATTCTTCCTCAGGAGAGAGGAGGCTACACAGTTTGGATGTTAAAAGAGCCCTTAACTACTACATAGCGTGTACCAAGGGTCACAGGTTTGACTCCCTCCAGTTGTTCCTCACTTATGGAGAAGTTGGGAAGGGCAAACCTGCCACTAAGAGATCTATTGCCAGGTGTATTGTTTCTTGTATACAATTCTGCTATGAAAAACTGGGTAAAACTCCACCCTCAGGCCCGAGGGCTCATTCCACAAGAGGTATAGCTGCATCCCTGGCTGCTGCCAGGGATATCCCTCTCTTAGAAATTTGTCAAGCAGCCACCTGGAAAACAGTCCATACTTTTACCAAGCATTACTCTCTGGATATCCAGGCTGGGAGTGATGCTCGGTTTGGCACAGCAGTACTTCAGAGCCGAATTTCCAAAGTAGGTTCTGTCCCTCCTCCATGGAGGTACTGCTTGGTAGTCTGCAATTGTCAGACTACAGCAAGACTTCATGTTGTTTGAAGAAAAAATTACTCACCTTAGTAGTTATGTTTCTTCTAGTGGAGTCTTGCTGTATTCTGACCTCCCACCCTGCCTCCTCTCTCAGAACCTAGATTTTTGGGATGTGGGTGGGCAGGCACAGTGTTGGTACCCTAGAGGTGCCACCTTTTTACACCCTCTTTTTTCTTGGGTGGAATGTTATTTCATTTGATTGGTTTTTGTTTTTGGATTTCCTGACTTGAGTCTTCCTTTGAGGACCCAAAACATTATTTTTCTGCCAGTAGGCTAGTTACAAATTTTACAGTTTCCACACAGAACACCTAGTGAGTTTTGCTCGAAAAGATCTGATGGTTGCAGTTCGAATAACAACAGGCAGAGGCTTCAACTGAGCTCGAGATGAACATTCTATGCCATAAATAGAAAAGTTAACCCTTTGTCTCCGGGGCAGTTTAAAGGCTGGTGCTAACTGCAATTGTCAGAATACAGCAAGACTCCACTAGAAGAAACATAATTACTAAGGTGAGTAATTTTTTCTTCCCGGCCAATCCTGTGTAATAAACTCAAAGCCAGGAAGCGTACAGCCCGAGTCAGGAATTGAGGGTTTCAGCCAGGTCTCTGTTATGCCAAGAATGTCAGGCTTATAGTGTGCAGCCCAGGCAGTGAGTTCATCCAGGTTGGGCAAAAGACTGTGAATATTAAGGTGAGCAAGTTTTACACCCTTGCTCAACCTCCATTCTGTAGGTGGTGAAGTGGCCTGATAGGTAGGACCAGGATTAAGCTCAATATCACTGGCCAGGGCCAGTATCACCAGGAAGAGCCAGAGGAGGTACCATCAGAAGGGGGTACCTCTGGTCAAGGGCCTGCAGGCTGGACATCTCCTCACCAATGAAGGACACAGGAGGCATCTAAGATCAAAGCAGTAAGTATGGTAGGGGGGCAGCCTAAATAGGGCAAGGAGGTTAGACAAGGTGAAGTCAAACACCTCATAGGGGTAACAGACATACCCCAGTGATCCCCTGCTAACTGAGAGGGGACAGCGACCATTAGGGAGAGGGAGAGACCAGAGAGGATACCAATGAGGAGGGCAACACTGGGTGAGGAAGGCATGTCGCCAGCCCCTGGTAGGTTTAGGAGTTACCATTCTAAGGTAGAGCTAAACAATATCCAGTGACTCCCACTTCTACAGGGTGAAAGTAAAAGGACCAGAGGGATGGTCTGGAGGGAGGCTGGTCAATGTGCACAGTACACAAGTGCTACTAATTGAACAGGATCGACGTGGGTATAGGTATTTGAACCTGGGCAGGAAATCAGAGACTCAGAAAATAATTACCAGAACACTCCCCTTGGAAGATTACAAGGCAGATAGACTTATGCTTGCCAGTACCTAGAGAGAGCTATTTAACTATTGATGGTCCAGCCAACATTGAGCAACAATATTGTGAAAATATGCAGGAGTGAGCAATATACATGTAGCAATATACAGTGAGCAGGCAGAAGAATAAGCAACCTTTTGCAGTTTACAGTGCCCAGGGAGAAATAAGCAGCCCGACGCACAATACCCCAAGCAAATCAGTGAGATCAAGCATCTTAAGAGTAAAGTCAAGGTACTAAAGGTTTTTCAGCCACACCCATCCAGCTAAATAGGAGCTACAGTCATATATGGGAGGAGCTTACGAGTATTTAACAGGAGGAGGGAACGGGGTGGGTGCGCAGGAAGAAAAGATTACCCCAGCTGCAAATTGTGTTTTTCGGAGCAGCTCTTCGTGGTCTAGACACCTGCAGCGGCAGGGGCTGATGGCATCAAGTTGTAGGTAGGATTCAGGTTCTGGGCTTTTGCTGAAGACGTGGTGAGGAGGCCCGCGGTGCACTCGGTTAAGCAAGCCGGCACCTCAACTCACAGAAAGCGATGTCGCCTTGGCCAAGCGTGAAGGCGGGGGACCTTCCAAGCACAGGTGCACCATGCCACCCCTCCTCGACGATAAAGTCAGTGACAAAGTAGCATCTCTCTACTTGACCTGTTGGAAGCGATTGGTCAGATAGCTGCTGAACCAGTTTAATGAGTGCTGACCAAGACCAAGTATTCCCCTAGAAACATAGACTTTGACAGCAGATAAACACCGCTTGGCCCACCTAGTCTGCCCATTTCCCTACCAACAGGATAAGCTACAGATCCTAGTTAACCAACAGCTATTTCTTCCTACCCCCCATAAGAATTGTCTTATGTCTGTCCCATGCATTCTTGAATTCTCCCACAATTTTAGACCCCACAACCTCCTCAGGAAGGCTGTTCCATGCATCCACCACCCTCTCTGTGAAAAAATACTTCTTCACACTACCCCTGAGCCATCCCCCTCTATCTGCAAATTGTGTCCCCTTGTTCTTGCACATCTTTTTTTCTGAAAGACACTACCCTCTGGACTTTGTTGATTCCACTGAAGTACTTAAAAGTTTCTATCATGTCCCCCTTCTCCCTCCTTTCCTCAAGGGTATACATAAATTAGCTCCTTTAGTCTCTCCTCATATGGCTTCTCTTGCAGACCCTGCACCATTTTAGTTGCCCTCCTCTTGACTGCCCCCATCCTGTCTATGTCCTTGCAGAGATGAGGTCTCCAGAACTGGACACAGTATTCCAGATGGGGTCTCACCACCTGTCTGTACAGAGAGATAACAACTTCCTGTTTTCTGCTGATGATGCCTCTCCCTATACATCCCAGTATCCCCTCAGCCCTCCCTACTGCCGTCTCACATTGCTTGCTAACCTTAAGTTCATCTGATATGATTACCCCCAAGTCCCTTTCCATTTTTATGTTGTTACTACCTCCCTCCCCCCTCCCCATTGTGTAATCTTCCCCTGGGTTTTTGTTTCCCAGGTGCATTATTTTGCACTTCTTTGCATTGCATTATTCCCAGTTTGTGTAACAGGAGGTTGTGATCGACTAAGTCAAAGGCCTTGGTCAGGTCTATAAAAACCACCCCAGTAGGGTGCCTTTATCTAAGTCTGTGAGGACATCAACTGAGAATCTGATGAGGGCTGTGTCAGTCCCGTGGTTTCACCTAATCCCATGGGTGTGTGCCAGAATCTGGTTGGCCTCCAAGTAGTTTCGGAGTTGGTAGTAGACTAGCCATTCTTTAATGTTGGCTAGAGTGCATAGTAGGGAGATGGGCCTATAGTTACCTATTGGCTCCCTGGGGCCTCCATTGTGGATGGGTACCATGTTGGCCTGCTTCCATTTTTTAGGCACAGCCCCTTCAAGTAAGGACCTGTTAATGAGCCATGTGACTGGTGGCTGATGGGGTGGCCCTGAGCAGCCTAGGGTCAAGGCCATCTGGACCAGCTGAGCCATTTGCTTTTATGGACTTTAGGAGGGGAAGTACTTCTTATGCTCTCACTAGCCTTAAGTGGAAGAGTGGGTGAGAAGGGTTCAATGTCTCAGGGCACAGAGGTACAACAGAGGGAAACTCAGGCACATTGGAAACAGGGAGGTTGGGGTCTTCAATGGATAAAAGGTTACCATTTGGCTTTCTTGGGAGTACAATCAGGATAAGGAGCGGGAGTGGGTTGTTGGGGAGCAAGATCCGCGGGAGTGAATTGATGAGGGAGCGAGTCGTCAGGAGTGAGTTGACCAGGAGCGAAAACGCAGGAGCGAATTGACATAGACCCACTCTGAGGAATTGGGGGTGAGACTTGTCTTGTAACATTCCAAATTAGTGAACAGATTGTTAAAGGCAGAGGCAATCTCCAGGCCATAGTTAAGTGTTTGGCCATTGTATTCTATTGGGCCTTGGGGTGATTTGCCACTACCATTTAGCAAGGCATTGATGTGCGACCAGAAAGACCTTGGGTTAGTCAGATTGATCTGTTGGAGGCTCTTGACATACTCCCATTTAGCAGTCTTAGCTGCTTGTTTGCACTGGTTCCTTAGGGTCCTATAGGTCACCAGATCCTCTGGGAGGGCTGAGATCTTATGTTTTTTTCCAGGCCTTGTCCCTGCTTCTCATCATAGATTTCAACTCTGGGGTGATCCACTTGTAACAGTGACCTTTAGTTCTAAGTTTCCTTAGTGGAGTGAACAGGTTGGCAGCGGAGATGAAGGAGTTTTAGAAGTACTCCAGTGCTTCATCCAGGCTGGGGAGTAGCTGGATGGGGCTCCAGTTCACATTGTCTAAGTACCCCTGGAAGGCATCTGCAGGGAATCTAGAAAAATCTCTGGCTGTGAGGAGCCTGGGAGGAACCTGTTTTTTCATATGCAGAAAATTAGTGAGTGGTCACTCAAGGCATCGGCCAGAGTGCCAGTCACTTGTTTAAGGGATTAGATGCCAGAACCCAATCTAGGGTGGTATGGTTCACTGTTTTGGCATTGTGTCTTGTTGTTTCAGTGATGACCTGTTCCAGGTTGGCATCCAGGAGTGAGGTCCTGAGAATCTGCTCAGTGTCAGAAGCCCAGTTCAGATTAAAGTCCCCCAGTATTAACAGTTCGAAGGTGGCATTTTCTGCTAGAGCCTTGGCTAGCGCCTCTAGGGCTTGGAGGGCAACCTTAGGGGGATTGTATAGACAACCTATTGTTAGGTGTTTGGCAAAGACAAGGGTAACTCTAAAGAATAGCGACTCACTTCCAGTGCAGTTGGTATGGGGGAGGGAGGCAAGTGCCGTGCCTAGTGAGCCCTTGACATATATAAGTACCCCACCCCCTCTTTTGTCCTCCCTATCCTTCCTGTAGGTGTTGTAACCAATGACCTCTATCTTGTGGGTTAGGATGTGTGGTTTTAGCCAAGTTTCTGATACTGTCAGTATGTCCAGTTTGTACAGATCAATCCAGCCTTGGATTTCATGTATTTTCGGACGCAGGCTGCAGACATTCATATGTGCTATTTTTAGGCCCTTGGGGAGGTCCAATTCAGGTTATGAGGGGAATAAATGTTAAAGTTAGCCACATGGGGTCCAGGGTTGGGCTCAATGTTCCCAGCAAGGAGCAGCAGTGCTGAGATTAAGCTTAGCACTTTTAGTATTGCGAGGAGTGCACCCTTTACTCCGTGGCCCCTTGAGCTATGGAACATTAGATAACAGACCCCCTTTTTTGTTAAACCATGCAACACTAGCAGTGATTCCAGTGCCGTTCTGGTAGGATGGTAGAGCGGGTAAGGCTGGTGGTTTTCTTGCTGACCCCAGACCAGTGTGCATGTACCATTAGTACCCATGAGTTTGTCTACCCACATTATTGTGATGATGTACATAACCATCAAGGTAACACCCCTGTTTGGCATGCATTTAGGGATAATGTTCCTGTTCATATGAGGATAGGCAGAGGCCGTTAGGCATCTCTCAGGCCCAGGGATTGGCATTTTATGGGCAGTGCTTGCCCCTGGCATAGACAATAAATCTATTAACACCTGAAGAATTGCACCAAGTATTTTGTTCATCTCCACAGACTTTCAATTCTAGCTGCTCACTGCTGCAAATCAGCTATGCTGCAGCTGCTACCTTTAGCGTATTCCCTTGCAGCTCCATGTAACCAGGTTCAGTGGTACTGTTAAAACCTATATACAGAATGCACCATATCACTTATTTGCAGTTCAGTCCAGCCTAAGATTTCTCAGTCAGCAGGTGTTAATGCTATGAGCTTTGCACAGAATCATCCTATACACTTATTAATAGTTAAACTAACCTTTAGTTTTTTTGGGGGTTCTGACTAACAAATGCTAATGTAATTGTTATGATAACACTGGTGCACTATGTTCATCAATTTCTCAGTAAAGCTAGGATATGCCAGAAACAAGGGAAGGCACTGCCTTTTATTGGGTACAACAGAGATAGGTGGGGCTAGGCTGAGTATTTAAACGGGAGGAGGAAAGGGTGGGCCGAAAACCCTCCAGCTGCTCAGACCTTGAATTTGGGAGGCAGACCACCATGCTGCATTCAGCACTGGCACACCTCATACCCCAGTTTAGCTCCAATGTGTTTTCTGCGGCGTTAGGCTGTCCAATTCCGGTGCAGGAGGAGGGGACCAGTGGCAGGAGGTCTTCCCCTCTACCCTGTGATGTTGCAGGTGCAGTCTCCAGCGGTGTCTGGGTTGGCAAGCAGGTTTCAGCACAGCTTTTTATAGTATGGCTGGCTGAGATTGTTCGCTTAAGTCCTGTGTCCAAGCTGAGTTTTTTTTTTATTTTGGTTCCAACAGGGTTCAAGGGCCCTGATTTGGCTGGTTAAATGCAGGTCTCTGGTGCAGGATCAAAAAACCCTCCCACTGCTCAGTTCTTGGATTTGGGGGAGGACCACCATGCTGCATTCAGCACTGGCGCACCTCACACCCCGGTTTAGCTCCAATGTGTTTTCTGCAGCGATAAGCAGTCCAATTCCAAAGAGGGAGGGGTCCAGCAGCAGAAGGTCTTCCCCTCTACCCCACAATGTTGCAGGTGCACTCTCTGGTGGTGTCTGGGTTGGCGAGCAGGTTTCAGCACAGCTTTTTATAGTATGGCCAGCTGAGATTGCTTGCTTAAGTCCCGTGTCCAAGCTGAGCTTTTTTTAAATGTTAGCACCAGCCATGTTCAAGGGTGCTGATTGGCTGGTTGAATGCAGGTCTCTGGTGCAGGATCAAAAAAACCCTCCTGCTGCTCAGTCCTTGGATTTGGGGGAAGACCTCCGTGCTGCATTCAGCACTGGTGCACCTCATAGCCCGGTTTATCTCTGATGTGTTTTCTGCTGTGATCAGTGGTCCAGTTCCAGTGCAGGGGGAAGGGACCAGCAGCAGGAGGTCTTTCCCTCTACCCCCCAATGTTGCAGGTGCAGTCTCTAGTAGCATCTGGGTTTAAAAGGTAATCACATACAAACAAACATAATTTACATTTGCAAACAAATCTTCAAGACAATGGGCTGTGCATCAGTGCTGTTATGGTATATGCCCATGAAGAAAAATATAGCGATAACATACAGTACTATAAAAAAACTCTAAAAGATACTGCTGTATCTGTAGTTCAGTAGGTGTCAAAAGAGCAAGAGATTTGCTAGAGTATGATACAAACGAACTAGTGACATTTGCTTCTTGAGTATTTAGGGGACACTTTTGGGGAACATGAGTCCAGAATTTCAGTTTAATATAAGCAGGAATTACAAAGTTATGAGACATTTTGTGTGATATCTGCCAAGCAGGGAAAGGCTCTCTAAAGAGAAAATATGCCCAGGATCTTGGCAATTATCACATAAATCCACCCCTCAAAAACCACTTTTCCCTTTTTGTAGCAACAAGTGTTTATTGGGGTATATAGGGACACCTTGGGGAATATGCATCTGGAATCTCAGCTTAATATCAGCAGATCTGCCAAAGTTATATGTCATTTTATGTGATGTCTGACTAGCAAGGCCAAGCTCTCAAAGCAGAAAATTCACCCTGGATCTTGGCAGTTATCAATTAAAACCACCAACAAAACATCTTCCCCTTTATGTAGCAACATGTAGTTCTTGAGATATTTTGGGGGACACCTTGGGGAATATGTATGTGGAATCTCAGCTTAGCATAAGCAGAAATGCCAACATTATGAGCCATTTTGTGTGATGTCAAGACAAGCTCTCTGAGCAAAAATGTCACCTTGAATCTTGGCTGACATCACTTAAAACTACCCTCCCAAAAAATGTTCTTTTTTGTAGAAATATGTGCTTCTTGGTGTATTTAAGGGACACCTTGCAGAACATGTATCTGAAATTCTGGCTTAATATATATACATAAATGCCAATGTTATAATCCATTGTGTGTGATCTCTGCAAAACAAAGCCAGGCTCACAGAGAAGGAAATTTGCCCTTGAGTTTGGCAGTCATCACTTAAAACCACTCCCTGAAAACCACTTTTCCCTTTTTGTAGCAACAAATGCTTCTTGAGGTATTTAGGGGGCACCTTGGGGAACATTTGTCTGGAACTTCTTGTTTACAACTCATAGAGAATACTGGATGGGCAACTATACACAACCAGTGTGTTCTGCCACAGAGGGGTTCTGACTTCCTCTGACCTCGAGAGTGAAGTGAAGTTCTGCTATCTGGAATAGGGCATAAGGGCAATTCCTTGTATGGTCAGCTGGGAGTGCAGGAATAAAGGGCTAATTATATTTACCTGTTGAGGCAGCCAAGTAAAAGCACCTATATACAAGGAGCAGCTAAATATATTTTTCCTTGAGACACCAAGTCACAAAATAGTCAGATCAGGACTGATTCAGACATATAGAGAATGGAAGAGGATATGAATTTTTGTATATCCTGCAGGATGTTTGCTCCAGGAGAAATAACTGCAGACTTTGAATGTGACAAATGTATACTCATTAGAAGACTGTAGCATGAAATTAAAATATTAAATGAGAGACTAATGATACAAAATGATATTGTACAACTCAAGGATTTTATAGATAATGTTGCAAATGGTATTGGAAAGAACATATAGACAGAGGAAATGGAGGAAGAAGGAAATATCACCATCAAGGAAATAATACTAGAAAAACAAAAGCAGAACGTATCTGAGGAAGTCAATGAGAACATAGAGACTGAAGAATGGAGTGTGATACAAGGAGGTACTAAGAGAAGAAAGAGGAAACGTGCATAAGTAAATCAGAACTACAGAACAGGTTCAGCTGTCTTAATGAGGGAGGAAGCATGGCCACAAATGAAAGCCAAACCATAAGTAGAGGAATAATAGGTCAGTGACAGGGACAGAATGATACACAAAATACAACTAGTAATGAGGAAACCCCTACAGATGGCTCTAGGAGTCCAAATCTAAATGTCCAGGAAGAGCAGAATGTTTGAAACAAGGAAATGCAGGCAGGGGCAAAAGGAATGGAGACATCAGAACTCAGTAAACAAAAGGATGTGGTTGTAATAGGAGACTCAGTGCTGAGATATATTGATCAAATGCTGTGCAGAGGAAGGAAGGAGAGTACTATGGTGAGTACACTTCCGAGGGCGAGGATTTGTGATACCAAAAACATGTTGACTGGACTAATGGAGCACTCAGATACACCAGTAACAGTCCTCCATGTAGGAGTGAATGATGTAGGATGGAGAGGGATGAGGGACATACAACGAGACTTTGAAGAGGTGGGACAAAAACTTAAAGAAAAAGGTTGTGATATAGTTACATCAGGTATACCTCCAGTTCCAAGATCAGGTGCTGAAAGGAATAGAGATATCATACAGTATATCTAAATGGGTAGCTAAAATCATGGTGCCACAGAGAGAGATTCGATTTCATTAGTCACTGGGAAAGCTGCAGGGATACAAGAATGTATGCTGGCAGGGGTGTAGCCAGGGATTTCAGATCTGCACACCAAGTGGACTCACTGTTATCCCCCCTTGCTAGGGTGAGCTACCCCCCTCCCCAGGTGTAGCTAGACAATATACAAATGTACACCAGGACCATGTTTGTTGCCTCATTTGGCACAATAAATACAACTTTTGTGTCTTATGACAATAGTTGTTGTCATGCATGGGTAAATACAAATGCCATGCATTGTTCCCTAAGACACCCACATGCCAGCTCAAAGCCTGTAAAGTTGTATTGTCCTTGGGATGCAGAGAGTATTAGTGACCAGTCCTTCTAGTTTTGACTCCTATGAATAAAATTACAGAAAGGTTCAGTATTTTCTTTGTTAGTTTTCATGGAAAAAGGAAGCAGTTCAGAGCCTATTTGCTACCCCTTTAAATAAAATTGCACACCATGGAGTGCTTCCAGTATGCCTGCCTACACCCATGTATGGTGGTGATGGTCTGCACTTAGACTTGGGCAAAGAGCTCTGGCATATTTTATTTAGTTTTTGTTGACCAGGTAGGTGCACTAGACAAATCCTGCCTATTTTCAGGCATGATCTGGGGGAAGGGATACAGATGAAAGCCAACTGACCTTGAACCAGATTAAGCTGTTGGTGGTATTTTTTTAGTGAATGAGGGAAATTTGGTCAGGACACCGGGGAAATTCCCCAACTCTTTTTGATAAGTGCCATGGGATCTTTAACATCCACCTGAACTACCACCAATCCAGGCAGATGGGACCTCGGTTTAATGTCTCATCCGAAAGACGGCACCTCAGAAGTGCAGCACCCCTCTCATGCTGCACTACAGTGTCAGTACTAGGATATTAACCCAAGTGCCAGATGCGGGAACTGAACCCACAGCCCTCTGATCTCCCAGCCTCAGAGGCGAGTGTGCTACCTACTGAGCCACTGACACTGACACTGAGCCACTGACACTGCAAAACACTTATATCTAAACATTTAAACTAGATCAGAAGGGGGAACAGAGGTGAAAAAGGGCATACACTCAGTAGACATACAATGGAAGATGGTATAAACCAGAGTAGAGGTAGTCCGGGGTGGAAAAACTTATTAATAAATGCTAGAAGCTTGGTAAAAAAGTTTGAAGAAGTGGTTTATACCTTAGCCACTGAAGATGTTTAAATATGCGTGATCACACAGACATGGTTGGAGAGTGAAGATACTTGGGACAAACAGATACCAGGGTATACATTGTATAATAAAGATAGGGTAGATAGGAGAGGTGGTGGTGTGGTGGTCTATGTGGCTGACTGCATTATGTCTGAACAAATAAATACTGAGGATAACAGACTTGAATAGATCTGGATAAAACCTGTCTCAGGAAAACGTGCTAAGATTACCATAGGATTTATATATAGACCTTCTTCTCAAACTAAGGAGGAAGACATACTGTTATGTGAACAATTAGAAAACTTGGATCCAGCAGATAAAATGATAATATTGGGAAATTTTAATCTGCCAGGAATCAACTGGGAAGAGCACAAAGGTGAGACAAGTGTGGAAGAAAGATTTTTGGGAGTCTTTGAACTTCTAGTATTGAAACAGTATGTGACATTACCTACTAGAGGAAATCATATACTGGATTTAGTCCTGAGTAACATGGATGAGGAAGTACATGAATGCAAGGTTACTGTGCCTCTTGGATCCAGTGATCATTCAATGGTAGAATTTATGATAGCGAATCCAATGAAGTAGTAAAGGGGGTCACTAAAATTAAAAAGTTTGCTAAAACCAACTTTAATGGCATGAGATATGAACCAAGTGACTGAGATTAGGAAAAGGATTTTAGTCATACATCAGTAAATACAATGTGGGAAATCCTAACAGGCAAAATAAATACATTGACAGATAATTATATCCCAGTGAGAAAGAAATATAATCTGGTAAAATTCCACAATGGATGACTCCAAAAATCAAAACATGTATCAACAAAAACCAAAAGGCACATATTAAGGCCAAGAGGAGTAATGATAATAAAGATTGGGATAAATATAACAAACTATTACATAAGACAAAACTAGAAACTAAAACAGCAAAAAGGAAATATGAGTTATGTCTAGCTGAAAAAGTGAAGGATAATTATAAATCCTTTTTCAGTTATATTAGTAATAAAAAGGGAGGACTGTGTACAGCTGGCCAACTATTGAATTCAGGTGGTGAACTGGTTACTGATTTAATTAAGATAGCGGAGGTACAAAATCAGTATTTTACTACAGTTTACAGTAAAATGACAAAACGTACTAAAGAACGCAGGAAAGAGATTAGTGACCTAAGTCACATTTTACTACTGAGGAAGTCAAAAAACGTCTATTAGCTCTGGACCCCAAAAAGGCACAGAGCCCGATAAAATACATCCAAGGGTAGCTGGGGAACTGGCAAATGAGTTGGCAGGACCGTTAACGGAAATATTTAAAAAAATCCATGGAGGTCGGTGAGGTTGTACAGGGGTGGAGAACTACAAATGTGATGCCAATACACAAGAAAAGAAATAGAAAAGTAACACAAAATTATCGGCCTGTGAGCTTGACTTCTGTACTAGGCAAAATTACAGAAGGAATGATAAAGAAACATCTAACTGAAATCATAAATGTCTCTAGGCAGACTTACAGAACACAGCACGGTTTCATAAAGTGCCATTCCTTTCACACCAATATGTTGGAATTTTATGGGAAGGTAAGTGAGGCTCTAGATGAAGGTATAGCAGTAGATATGATATTCTTGGATCTTACTAAAGCATTTGACAAGGTACCACATTTAAAACTCATAGATGCCCTTCTTGATATGAATATACATGGGAAAATCACCAAATGGGTTGCAGCATGGTTGACTGGCTGGAAGCAGAGGTTGTCCATCAGGGGAACATACTTAAACTGGACTGGGGTGACTAGTGGAGTGCCCCAGAGATCTGTCCTGGGGCCATGCCTTTTCAACTTACATATAGCATCAATGAGCTGTAGTGAGGGGATATGGGAAGCAAAGTTTGCTGGCAATACCAGCATTGGAGTTAAAGTACAAAATGTAGATGACAAGCCAAAATTGCAACACGCCCTGGATAAAGTGGGAGATTGGGCAGTCATGCATGGACTTGCATTTAATCTAGACAAATTTTCAGTTATGCACTCGGGCAAGCAGAATCCTGGAAAACAGGATCTACTAATGAATACTACCCTAAGAGTAGTAACTGAGGAGAGGGATTTGGGTGTTTTAGTGGATAAGGAGCTGAGCTTTAAAGGGCACTGTAATAAAATAATAAAAAAGGCAACTGGGGCCTTAAATAGCATTGGAAGACACATCAGGAGTAGGACAAGAGAGGTACTGGTCCCACTGTACACTTCACTGGTAAGGCCACACCTTGAATATTGCTCGCAGTTTTCAGACCCAGAAAAAAAAACATGAAATCAGGGCATTGGAGAAGGTGCAGAGGAGAGCCACTAGAATGATAGGTGATTTGAAGTGAATGGATTATTAGGCCAGGATGAACAGTTTGGGTACGTTCTCTTTGGAATATTGGAGGCTTAGGGGCGATATGTGCCTTCTTTTTAGGGCCCTTACTAACAACAATCTATGGGAATGCTTGAGGCTAAAAATGAAAAATCAAATATATAGCACAAGATCACACACTCTGCAATTGGAGGGAAAAATATGCAGGACAAATAAAAGAGCCTATTGGTATAATCAGAGTGGTAGCACTGTGGAATTAATTTCCCAAGGAATTGATAGGCAGTAAGAGCACAAATGAATTCAAAATAAGGTTGGACGAATATTGCATATTACATAATAAAATGGGGTACGACAATGAACCGAGGTATAGATAATAAGACTGAGGTGAGCATTATGGATAACAGTCTGTTAAGCTCAGTACACACCTAGGATACCTAACTCCAAGGTAGCAGAACACACTGGTTATGCATAAAGTTGCTCATCCTGTATTTTTTATAGTGTATATTATTATGTGAAATATGTGCATTGTGTTTTTTTCTCTTTCACAATGAAACTGACTTGTGCAATCTCTAGAGGTTCTAGAATGCTATTCTACCACAGAGGGGTGTAATCACATTCCATGACCTTTGAACTGTGGTACAATAGCATGTTGAAAAAGATGGATTTCTATATACAACATAGAGAATACTGGCTGGGTAACCATGCAGAACCAGTGTGTTCTGCCACAGAGGGGTCTGATTCCCTTAGACCTCGAGAGTGAAGCTCGAGAGGTCCTCAGGAATCAGACCCTGAGGTGGCAGAACATTGGTTCTGCATGGGGTTACCCAACTGGTATTTTTTATAGTGTATGGTGCCCTTCTAGTCTTTTTTAAATGTTAAAATAAATTGCCATCTCCCATTTCGTCCTTTGGCAGTTACAGCTTGTTCCTGTGGTGAGTTGTGTGGTTGCTAGGGGCTGGGCATCCCTACATTAGTAGCGCACACTCCCATTGGCTGCCGTTCTTGTGTGTGTGGGATTTACTAAAAAAAAAATAGCATGGCCACCGGACATCTCACTTGGCAAGAAAAAACGAACCCCCTTATGCCGAAATAAGTAAGTACACTGGTTTACCACAGAAAATCTGGTTATTTTACTAACTCAGACGGAGTCTAAGGATGAAGAGGACAGCACATGGAGCATGCTGATATTTTTAAAATGATGTGGTTTGCGGTGGTTCCTTGTTCCACGTGGCTAACGCTAGCTGCTCGAGTGTGTCATTCCAAATGAATGGAATGCTGTTCTGCATGATGAACAGCGTTTCAGTATGATGCAGTTCTTAGCGGGAACAACGTTCCACCATACACTATAATGCTCTACTATACACTATAAGATATTTCAAAGTTATTACTGCTTCTATTTGATATTTGTGAAGCAAATGTAGGCTTGACAGGAGACATTCAAGCTGACCTTTGCCCAACAAACATCATACAGATGCCCCCTCTAAAACATTTTACTGAGTAAACCATAGCATACTGTATAGAATAAATATACACAGACACTAGTGGTGCAGTTCAAGATATCATTTTTATATATTTTCCTGTATTTTAATTCAAGTATTGTACAGTATTTTACTTTTTACTGTATCTGTACTTCTTTCTTAAGTTGGTTGTACATGCAATATGTACTACACAGTACTGCCCAGTGACTAGCCAAGTGTGGTGCGCAGGATCCAGGACTCCCATCCATTATTGTCGGTCAGAAAGCTGGAAGGTAAAGATGTGTTTTTATTACTGAGCATAGACAGTACTATTTCATCATATGCATAATTTATGACTATTGACAGTACTCATGTGGTGCCCTACCACCTGCCACTCCCTGTTGTGGGAGTCCACACAGTATTCCCTATTGTGAATCAGTGATAGTGGCAATTGTGTGCCACCTGCCAGCACTGGTCAGTATGGACCGCCTCCACCAGCAGGCCTCCCTCCTCTTGGGACCTCACTCAATATTACTGTCAACTCTTCAGCAGATTGAACATTGCTTTTTTATTCTTTGCATTGCACTACCTATTCATAGAAACATAGAATTTGATGGCAGACAAGGTCCTCTTGGCTCATCCAGTCTGCCCATTTCTCCCTACCTACAGTATTACATCAGACTGTACCTGAGCTACAGCTCTTTATCCCTCCCCCCATTACCTTCCAATATGATTCCTTTGTGCTTATCCCATGAATTCTTGAACCTCACCACTGTTTTTGCCCCACCATCTCCGTCGAAAGACTGTTCCAGGAATACAGCACTCTTTCTATGAAGAAGTACTTCTTCACATCTCTTCTGCCTCTACCTCCCTCCTGCTTCATAGCATTTCCCCTTGTTCTTGAGTACCTTTTCTTCTGAAAAATACTCCCCTCCTGTACCTTATTTACCCCCATGAGATATTTAAAGGTATCTATCATATCTCACATGCATATCACATGCATTAGAAGTACAGTACTGTACAGTATGTTGCAGTACATTAAAAAGTGTATGTACTGTACTCACTTGGTTGAAATTCAGAAACCATTCACACTGCTAGGGTGCAGAAAGTCTGCCACTAGGTTAAGAGGCATTTGCAGT
The DNA here is from genome assembly GCA_016271365.2 of Neoceratodus forsteri. Classification (NCBI taxonomy): domain Eukaryota; kingdom Metazoa; phylum Chordata; order Ceratodontiformes; family Ceratodontidae; genus Neoceratodus; species Neoceratodus forsteri. The sequence goes on from CM057458.1 coordinate 658,576,241, forward strand.
CCTGCATCAGCCATTTTTAATACACCTGTAATGTGCAGTGTGTTTTATGGTTATCATTCCTGAGATTTACCTTTTCTGGGGTCAAAGGGTGCTCACTACAGTCCTGTTAATATTAACAACTTCAATGTTTGCCCATTTTTGGTTTGGGATATTGTGTATGTGTAATTATTGATTTACAGTTCTATTCATGTCAGTCTTGTGCATGACTGTATAAGCGTACAGGTACTGTATTTCATCTAGAGAAAATGTTTGTACGACCACTCTGGCTAAAAATACCCAACACACTACTTTTCCATGCAGCTTAGCAACAGCACTGCTTAGCAACGCTTACTGACTCAATCAGCATGTGACTCCACACAGGTATAAGAGGGGAGGGCTCACTGTGTGCTCTTGCTGCCACTTCAGTAGGAACTAGGAAGCAGAACACAACAGAAGCTGAACATTCAAGTAAGAGGTTTAACACATTTGTTCCCATAGATACCATATGGCGTCGGAACCATCCGTTGCTACTGTAGATCCGACCCAAAATGGCCACCAGGAGTAAATGAGTTAAGCATTGTTATCAGAACAGTATTTTGAAAAAAAAAACTAAGCAAATGTTAAACAGCAGATAACTCTGTGCAATATTTTAAAGTGAATTTCTTTCTCTAACAGATGCCATTATGTAATGAATACCAATAGAGTGTATCAGGGATGGTTGTGAAAGTAAGCAAGCACTTAAAACAATCTAGAGATGTAAAAACTACAATTTAATCAAGAAAACACTTGATAACCGCCTTTTTATGTTTTTATGTCACTAGACTAAAGAAAATAAGCCAAAAGGAATAGGATATCAATTTCTGAAAAGCACAAACATTCTGAAGTAAGAGCTCAATTATTTTTTTCTTAAAGGGGCAGTGTCTATAATTTACTAATAGAAGAAATGGTATTCGATAAGGCAGAAGAAGTAGGGCCTTCAGAAATGCAGGATAAAATCTTGATACATCAATAGGGTTAAGAATAAAAAATAAGCTTTAAGTGTACATGTGAAAAAAGGTGGAAGATCAGAAAATCATGCAATAGAGATAAATAAAGAGCAAAAATGTATGAAATGCAAGGAGATTCCTGAATAAATTGTGAAATAGAGTATTTTGGTAGAACAACATGTCAGAGAAGAGATTATGATACATATGACAGTAAGAAATGTGTTACTATATAGTGTTATAGTACTTGAAGAAAAAGAAAACATGTTGCAGGGAATGACTTTACTTTTGTAATATGTTTCAACACAAGGTGATACAAGAAAGAAAACTAGGCATGTGGCAGCCATAGGGGCAGAAGACTGGATAAAAAAAGTAGCTAGCCTTTTGGGCACACTTGAATACTGTAAGCTAGTGGAACTAGCCAGCAAATCTGAATGTTAATATAAAGTGAACATAAATACAAAAAATATAATTTAAAAGTATGGGATGTTATAGGAAGCTCACAGTGATTGTTATGAGAAGCCAGAAGCAATAATAGATATGATTTTTCATATGAGACATGATTGATAAAAAGTGATTAAAATGTATATTAAAAATATGATTTATCAATTGATTACAGTTCCCCAGAAGAAGAAAAATATGGTGAAACATTGGAGCCATGTTATTTGAATAAAAGAAAAAAGAACCTGAAAGAATAACTTTTGTGTTGGACTATTTTTAGCCAGAGCAGTCGTACAAGCATTTTCTCTGGAATTTTTACCACTAATGACCAAGCTCCACCTCATACTGTACTAAGAACATTTGTGATTATCCTCAGACCCTTTGTATTTTGGACTGTATTTCAACTAGGCATAACTTGAACCCCCCACCACCAGTGATGGTCCACACAGTATTGTACCATACTTTGAGTCAGACCTCAAAGTTTCATGTGAGGGATTTTATGCAAAAGAAAAAAGGTAATGAAACAGTATTGAATTCAACATTAAGAAATGTTCTCTGCCCCTGCTGAGATCAGACCTTAAACTTGCCCTAACGCATCCAAATGTTGTGTCCTGCCCATGTACTCCTGTAACACATTTACTTATTTCACAGGTCTGTGGGCCAGTCATTAAAGTGTTAATTAGGTGACAACTACCTCATGCAAACCTCATTGTGAGATTGTCATGGTGACCAGGAGACGATCTGTTTGTGGGTGGTTGGAAACTCCAAATCATCCTACTGCAATTACAGTATCCAAACAGGGATGGACGTTTTTAATTTGCGCTCCTTACAGCTTTATAAAGTATGTGTGTGCTTGTTTTATACAATACAGTACATTTTGCACAACAAAGCAATTAGGACACAGAAACCCAGGAGCAGCGTACAAAATGGATGGAGTGGTACTGATGACAACCAAGCAGGAAAGACACCTGGAGGTAATCATATTGGATGACCTAAAGGTGACCAGGCAGTATGACGAGGCAAGTCCAGAACTACATACACTCAATTAGCAAAAAGAAAAGGTGCTGGCAAAATCATGAGATAAAAATGTAATTCTTTTATTTTAATTTTTTTAATGTCCAAGCCAAGTTGTCACTTAAAACACACTACCCCAGCGTTTCACCTCCTAAATGAGGCTTCTTTAGGGGGTGATTTACAAGACATACAGTTGTGTTTAAATAGTCACAGTGTGATGATATCATAGAAGTGCTACACTATCAGAACACATTTGTATAGATAATTACCATGTTTAACATATAGTTCAAAAAATACCATTTTGTGACATTAACAAATTAAATACATGTATTGCTTTTATGCAGGTACAGGTTATTTCATACAGCCATGTTTATTAAATTTATAAAATAACTTTTTTAATTTATTACTGCCTTTTAAACAACTAAACAAATGAAAGATTTTATTTTAAGCTGTTTGAGATCATAAGAGAACACTATTCCTTTAATACAATAGCTGCTGAGTTTTAACAATAATTTTAGCTTTCTTTTTAAAGAGCAGCTTTCTAGTAGCCACTTCCTCTAGCCCATTTGATGCTTACCTTCCCCAGTAATCTCACAAAGTTTGGCATAAAAAGCTGTTTTCTACAAAAGATAAATCGTCATGCTCAGCTGGCAAAAACACTGACTTCGGTAGAAAACACGCCTTCATCAGTTTGACGCAGCTCCTGTTTTATATATCACACAAATGAAGGCTGTGTGAACATCTCATTGTTTTCTATGGTCGGTATTTTCAGATATATTTATACTGTTTAGTGTTGGGATTTTATTTTATCAAAGCAATCGATCGACTAATTTTGACCCAATTAGTCGATTGATCACTTTGATAGAATAAAATCCCAGCACTAAAGGGTATAAATATATCTGAAAATACCAGTCCCATAGAAAGCAATGGGGCACGCTCAAGCAGCCTTCATTTTGTGACATCACAAAACAGGGCTGTGTGGGCCAACGTGGGGGCGTGTTTGTCCTACTGGGAAGTCATTTTTTTTTATTTTGCCAGCTGAGCAATTTTAAAGTTTACGAGGGATATATCTTTTTGTAGGAAATTGCTTTTTTTGCCAAACTTTGTGAGATTACTTCTGGGAAGTTAAGCCATCAAACAGGCTGGGGGAGAGCAGAAACATGGATAGTCAGAAGCTGCTCTTTAAGCCTGACTGGTGATCACCCATTTCAAGCACTGAACTCTTTCTGGGGATCTACTAGTAGATGCAGCACCATTGCCAATTTCCTTTTATACATCCAGTGAGGCACCTTTCATGCAGGAACTCATTTGGGAGGTAAAGTGCTGGGGTAGACTTTGTTAAGTGACGACTTGTCTTGGACCTTAAAAGATTTAAAATAAAAGAATTTCATTTGTATCTCATGATTTTGCCAGCACCTTTTCTTTTTGCTGATTGAGTGCATGCAGTTCTGGACTTGTCTTAATTACAGATAGTGGTTCCCTTTGAATGCACCTAGCAATTCTTTCTAGCACTAGAGTGCAGGAACAGCCTCTTTGGAGCCACAAGTATGATAAGGCAGCTGGGACGGCTAGTGGGATGCTGGGGTACATAAGGAAGTGTATCACCAGCAGAAAGAGTTAGATTGTGTTGCCTCTGTATAGATTACTGGTAAGAGCCCACATAGAGTACTGTCCAGTTCTGGAGATCACATCTCTAGAAGGACATTGAGTGGGGGTGGTCCAGAGGAGGGCAACTAAACTGGTGCAGGCTCTGCATCAAAAGCCCTATGAGGAAAGACTAAATGACCTTAATATGTACAGCCTGGAACACAGAAGGGAGGGAGGATATGATAGAGCCCTCTAAATACCTCACTAAAGTAAATAAGGTACAAAAGGGAAGTATTTTTCAGAAGAAAAGGTGCTCAAGAACAAGGGGACATTCTATGAAGCTGGAAGGAGGCAGAGTCAGGAGAGATGAGGAAGTACTTCTTCACAGAAAGAGTGGTGGATTCCTGGAACAGACTTCCTGTGGAGGTGGTGGCGGCAAAAAGAGTGGTGGGATTCAAGAATGCATGGGATTAGCACAAGGGAATCCTAATGGAAAGGAAGGGAGGGAGAAAGAGCTGTAGATTAGGCATGGTCTGCAGTAATAGTGTAGGCAGGGAAAAATGGGCAGACTGGATGGGCCAAGTGGTCCTTATCTGCAGTCAAATTCTATGTTTCTATTTTGCCCAGGTAGTGTCATTTCACAACATCCAGGTACTTAGGAGAGAAAAACCAACAGTGGTGGAATTCTATGGGAAACTGTGGCTTTAGTTGTGTCCCCCTTCCTCCTGGGAGCACTTAAGGAAATGTTGCTACACTGCTATGTTTTATGATGGGGCTTTATAAAGTACATGAGTGCTTGTTGTATCACATGCAGTTTAGGCAAGCAGTGTCACTTCACAACATCCAGGCACTCGAGAGAGAAAAAACTACCAGTGGCAGCATTTTCTGGGAAACCATAGCCTTGGATGTGTCCCCCTTCCTCCCAGGAGCACTTAATGAAATGTGACCACCGCCCATCTGTTTAGTGTACAGTATCTTTGTTGCTTATGCTTAATTGTACAGTGCATGATGTGTGCATGGAAATGTGTTTTCAGATTGGGATTTCTTTCCAAAGTACAGTACACATGTGAGGGTCTTATAAAAAGTACTGCACAGACTGGGCAGTCACAGTGCCATTTCACAACATCCAGGCACTCAGGAGAGAAAAAAACTTCCAGCTGTGGAAATCTCTGGGAAGACATGGTCTTAGATGGTTCCCCCTTCCTCCCTGGAGCCCTTCAGGAAATGTGTCCTCACTCATGTGTTTAATACACATTACTGTTTCTGTGTGTGGTGGGGGGAGTTTTTATGGAAATATTTCACAATGTACACTGTACATTTTATATACAATGCAATACAGTATACAGTACACTTGTAAATTTCACCATAACAGAAAACATGAGAAGCATAATAACTGTATTCACAGATCCTTACACACCACTCTGAGTCATTACAGCACATACAGTAGAGTGTAAAACTAATTTACAAATAAAAAAAATTGCACATAACAGCTACAGTACTATACTGTGCAGCACTGATGTGATTCATATTCCAGTTGGATGCCCCTGTTTAGCAACCACAAATGGCAACTCTTTTTGCAAGTGTGAATGTATCACCTGCAGTGTCTTCTTTTTAAAGTCTTCCAATCATTTAATGGCATCAACAAGATCTTGCTTTGTCTGTGTTTTGTTTTCTTTCTCCAGATAAATGCCACACCATCTCAATATGATTCATATCTGGAGACCTGGTGGTACAGAAAGAAACAGCAAAACACACTCTGAATGCTATTTTTTAGAGTGGCTGCTGTGCATTGCTCACTGTGGTGGTGTTCTGATCCATTTAATTACAGCAGCAGCAATAGCTGCTCTTGATGCAGTATATTTAGTGTCACTGTCCTAAAAGAAATCTAGATTTAGTAGTTGCCGTATTGGTCCTTGCAAGAATAGATCCAGAAGCAAATGATTTGATACCTTTTAATGGACCAACATAGATGTAACAACAAGAACAAAGTGCTCTAGCTTTCGGACCAACCAGTCCTTCTTCAGAAGCTCATGGCAGTTGTTTAGAAAATACAATACTTATAACAGCTAGATAATGCAGAGAAAAACAGAAAAAAATCCCCATTGTGATGTACATCCAGATATGTCTTCCTTATGTATTTTTTCACTGCTCCACGATGATATGATCTCTGAAGAATTCACCATCCATGGCTCCTGTGGGCGTAAAGAAAGTACAGGTAAAGTTGCACACTTCACGATATGAGTCAGTAACTGTTTAAGTATTTGGCTCCTAACGATGAGCATCACTAAGCCACAGAAATATGCAGTAGTTCATGCTGCTGGTCAGCTGGGAGTCCCAGACATGAAGCTTTAGAGGATGTTTTGGCTTCCATCCTCACGAAATGCCATTGAAGTAAACTGTTCCAAAGACACTGTCATTTCATCAGAATAAAATGATGTCATGGAACATCTAATTGTTCTCTATCCATATCCAGGCCTGCTCAGCTCACTTAACTTTGTTCATGCCACGATCATGAGGCAAATCTTGAGGAAACAAAAGATGGTTTATTACATGAAACTGCATATAATAACAAATGAGAAAACTTTATGTTGCTAATCACCCTTTCCTTGGATGGCTTTATGGTGCCCACCGATATGTGCACCCCATCTGGTGATGCATCCTCTTTACAGAGGAGAACAGTCACCACTGCCCCATGTTCAGCAGTCCAATGTTCCATAGCTTCCTTTGTAGTGGTGTCACTGTTCCCAATTAGCATACTGTCCACAAGCAACAGTTTCCCTGTGTGCAGAAACAGCATTAATGTTAGGCAAATAAAATACAGTAAGTGGATATTAAATTAAAATGATACAACTTTATGATACTAAGGTATATAGTGTATAGTGTATAATGGGGCAACAGCTATATAATGTATTGTATTTATTTATTTTTATTTATTTGTTTTGTCTAGGATTACAAGTACCTTTGAGCCAAGGCTCTTTTACAAAGATTCCACATCAAGTGATGAACAATACATGTCAAAATTTGACATAGGCATTGCAGAGTACAGTTAACACACAATTCCAAGTGGTTGAATACATACATTTGAGGGGAGCGAGGTAGGTACCAGGACAAAAATTTGAGTAAATAATGCAGAGCAGGGATTTTAACAGTCACAAGCAGTTGAATACAGTCAGTTGAAGGAAGGGGGTACCAGGGTAGGGTGGGGTTAAACAGGGAATAGTTGAGGCATTGAGGGGCTCAGAAATGAGGAGCAGCAATGGATACTGTCAGGCTTTGAGAAAGTGCATTGCTGGGGAGGGAGAAGGAGGGGTGGGAGGTGGGAGGGGGAAGGAAGTGACAGAAAGGGAGAGGTAAGTGCTAGGAGGGAGAGCAGATTAGGAGTGACAGTCACAGGAGCTGGAGGCAGAAAGTTGGCTGTGGAGGTTGGTTTTGAATGGGCCCAGCTTTTGCAGGGAGGTGACGTCATTGTTGAGTCCATTAAACCAGGAGGGTACTCGATGAGCAAAAGACCCTTGGCCCTGCATGGTGCGGCACCGGGGGATTGCAGTATTTGATTTTCAGAACCCCTGGTGGGGCGGAGGGTGAATGCTGCATGTAGGAGAGCTTGGACACCTGGGGGTGCAAGGCCTAGTGTGATCTTCTTGGCCATTAAGCAAGTATGGTACTTAACAAGGTTGGATAGTTGGAGCCACCCCATTTGGGCGGAGAGTGCACACGTGTGGGTGAGACAGTGGGATCCTGTAATGAGATGGCAGGCTTTGTTTAGGGCCAAGAATAAGCACTTAAGGGCTGTGTCAGTAGCAGAGCCATAAACAACCAGACCATAATCAATTAGTGAAACCACAGAGCTCTGCATTGCTATCCTTAAGGCATCTGAGGTAAGGCATTGCCTGTGCCTGTAGAGAACTCCAATGCATTTGTTAACAGCTTTGGCAATAGTGTCATTGTGGATGCCATAGGATAGGTGACTGTTGAGAGTGATTCCAAGATATTTAAAGGAGTGAACTTGATCGAAGACAGTACCATGGCGGTTTGTAATTGTGAGAGGCTGAGGCCTATGTTTGTTGCGGGAGCTGCAAAAAAGCATCAGCTTGGTTTTCTTATAGTTGAGGACCAGCTTTTGTCTATTAAACCATTTTTTAACAGAGGTGAAACCCACCTTGAGCTTTTTTTGGAGTAGGTGGGGGTCATGATGAGTGGTGTGGATGCTGGCATCATCCACATAGAGCAGGATTTGTTCAGGACAGGATATTGGAAGATTGTTCAAAAAAAGGCTGAAGAGTAGTGGCCTGAGAATGGATCCTTGGGGGACTCCTGAGCAGATGGGTCTAGCATCGGAGAGGATATGAGCAATTTTTACTCTTTGAGAGTGGTTTTCCAGGTAGCTCTTAAACCAGGATGTAGCCTCTGGGTAAAGCCCAGCATTTTGAAGCTCTGTGAGGAGTAGTCGGTGATAGACGGTATCAGAGGACTTAGTCAGATCTATGAAGACTGATCCAGTTAGTTGATTATTGTCAAGGGAGTTGTGGATTGCTCCTACAAATTCTAGGAGGGCAGATGTAGTGCTGTGGCCTTTTCTGAAACCGTGCTGCTGCTTACAAAGGATGTCGTGCTTAGCCAAGTATTCCGTCAGCTGATCAGAGACTATATGTTCAATGGCCTTTGGGGGGGGAGGAATATGGATATTAGTCTAAAGTCCCCATGAAGGGCCTTATCCCACTTTTATGGACTGGTATAATGGTGGCAGATTTCCATTTGTCGGGCAACTGGCCAAGGGTGAGGGAGAGGTTGAAAATCTGAGTAAGTGGAGATAGCACTTCATCTAGCGTAAGGGACAGTAGTTTAAGGTGGAGTGTGTCCCCACTGGTTCTTGATCAGGCAATTGCTTTGCTGACGTATTTCCACACTTCATGCCTCCTGACTGCTTTGAAATAAAAGGGTGGGCAAGTCAAAGAGGATTTGGATCTATAGTGTGTGTCTGGTGCAGATGATAGGCCACAGGGCTTGCAGGGCTGGATCATGGCATTTTAACTGTGCCCTCAGCCTACTATCTGTGATGGAGATCCCGGTGCTCTTCAGAAACACCTGAATCTTCCTAATGCTTTCCCCTTCAACCCTCATCCTCCTGGAGACTACATTGATCTACACTGGTATCTTCTGCAACATTGTAACTGGTAGATCTGACTACAGCAAAGGACTGTTCAGCTGTGGAAATGCATTATTTATTTGGAAACATCAAAGAATACCGCATCACTTCACCTGCAGTTCAAACTGCTGCAGGAATGTGCCTATGATATGTTCTTGTTGTGGACTGTGTCACCAGATGTATCTGTGCTCAACCTACATAAGGCTCCCAAAAATGCCATAATGCCCTCTGCACTGTAAATTTTCTGAAGAACTGTCAGAGCTGCATCATCTGACTATTGTACCATGGACAAGATTGTTTTCTATGGTAGGAAATCCCATGAGGTAGCATCTTGGCCTGTAAGACATTACAGCCTGCTGAAAAGGACACCACCTGTGAACAGGCTGTTTGCTGCAGTTGGGTAGAAGAACCTTGAAAAAACAAATAAATGCAAAAGGAGGAAATCTACAGATAATAAAAAAACAAAGTGTCCAAGGACAGTGGTACCCAGGGTACAGTAGAGAACGGTTCATTCATTTTCTTTTTGCATCCATATTGTGTTTTACAGTGTATTGCATTGTTCTTGTTTTACCTAATGGTGATGTAATTTTTTTCTTTTTTTTTTTTAAATCAGTATACGTTACTGAATTTTTACATACAACATAAAACATGCACACACATTACAATGAGACTACACTAAAAGACAATCATCATCTCACGTAACTATGTTCAATTGAGCCATTTCATATTTCTTCACACTTGCGTAAATACCAAATGTAGTTGATCACTGCTAAACAGAGGAGTAAGAGTACATACAGTTCATACAATGTAATTAGTCCCTTATGCTGCGCTACCCCACTCTACCACACAAGGGCTGTTTGAGCCCATACTCATGTTCTGCTTGCAGCCATACCTGATTCGACTTATATTAGCACCATTAATGCATGCAGTTCCTCCCATCTTCTGACATAAGATTGGTATCTACTGTATTCTAGATACTACTTACTAGCCAATATTTTTGCCACTCTAAGGGGAAATAGTACCTCCTGATGCCATTCTAGTTTAGAAGGACTGTCTTGATTTGTCCAGTGCTGCAAACATAGTGAGCTTGGCTGCTGATATAAGTTCCATATGACCTTTTTTTGCTGGCCCACTAGGTGACCTGTGTATTCCACAAACACACATATTTCAGGGGTAAACACCTTATCCACACCAAGCTGTGGGTCAATGTGTGCTTTAATATCTTCCCATAGGGGCTTCGGCTTAGGACAGTGCCATAGTATGTGCAGCAGGGTGCCTGTGTCATTTTCACACCTACTACATTTGGGTGAATCTACCTTTCCCATTTTTAACAGTTTTTCAGATGTATAACACATATTTTGTAAAATCTTAAACTGCATGAGTCTATACTTATCATACTTTATATATATTTGTATAGATCTTTCCATGTAGTTTGCCAGTCATAAGCATTCTCATCTTTGTTAAAAGTTCTTTTGCAGGGGCAATACCCACTGAGTTTGTCTGGATCTGAATCTATAAGTAGAGCACATTTGTTCAATATTGCATGTGGTTGTGAAGTAGCTAAATTAGAAACATAGATTTTGTTGGCAGAAGGGCCCATCCAGTCTGCCCCTTGTCCCTGACTATTCCATCAATACTGACCTTAGTTGGTCATAGGTGTCACTCCCTCCCCTGTTTCTCTATGTAATGTGTCCATGTGCCTATCCCATGCATGCTTGAAGCTCCCCACAGTCGTTGCCTATACTGCCTCCTCTAGCAAGCTGCTCCAGTCATCCACCATCCTTTTTGTTAATTAATGGATTTATGATATGTCCATGACTTTTGGACCACGACTGAGTACCCAAGTGTCTATACAGCACATGTGCCATCTGTAGAAATTTAAAAACAGTTTTAATAGGGGCATTATGTCTCGTTTGGAATGTAGCAAAAGGTATTAATGTCAGACCCACCGTCAGGTGTTCCACAGAGGGGATAGCCAGTTGTCTCCAGAAGGGTTCTATTATTTCCTGAACACCTACAGCTATAGTGAAGTTGGGATTCCCCATGAAAGGTTGAAATATATCTCTGTTTGAGGGGGTTATGAGGAACTGACAGATTTGTTGGTGCATTCTCACAGAAACCATTATGGAGGTTCTCTTTAGGCCTTGTGGTACCTTCTTTGCTGTGGTGCATAGCAGGGCTCTGGGCTGTATTCCTGCTTTAGTGCACATATTTCATTCAGCTTCAGGATAGATAGGTTAAGGTAGTGGTTAAACATCTAGTGAGTAAGAAGTAGTAAGAACCAGGATAAGGTAGGTAGAGGTAAGGGGTTTGAAAATGGAAAGTAAGAGACACACTACTGTATCTTGAGTAGGGTAACAAATAAGACTGGGCAAGTGGGTAAAGAGTAGTAGACACCTATAGCAAGTTAGGCACAGGTAGGTGGTTTAAAAAAGGGAAAACTAGAGACACTCTATCTAGGGTAGGGTACCAACTACATTTCAGGCAAGCAAACGGAGAGGTAGTAATCCAATGGGCTCAGAAAAGAGGCAATAAGGTGCAGAGAACTGTCTTTAGACACTAAGGTAAAGGAAAGAAAGAGCAGGGGAAGGGCGTAGTGCAACTGGTATGCAGCCACAGCATTTTAGGACACTTTCTAGAGATGAAAGTGCTGCTACATTTGTACTCACCTGCCTGGGTTGAGGGCAGAGGTTTCTGTACTGCAGGTTGAACTGGCAAGGGTTCAGACAACCTTGTGCCCCATCCAGGGGTCACCAAGTCTGCCACCACTCTCCCAGGGGATGCCTAGGTAGAGTAAGAGCAATTGGACTTTGGTAGGCTCCAGGAAGGTGGGGCAGGTGGGAAGGGTACATATTCTTTAATTCATACTGGTGGGATTGGGCAGCTGGGATGAGGCACTCACAGTAGTGGGAAGGGAAGAAGTGAGGGTCCTCAGAAGGGAAGGAGGGAGGAAGAGGCTTCCAGCCAAAAAGGAAGCAGCTGCTGGTGGGGACCTCTATTGTTAGGGGGATAGACTTGGGAGCAGTGGGAGAAAGGGCGAGGAAGGTGACATGCCTGAGAGGTGCTTCAGCTTGGAAGGATGGAGAGCAAACCCAGAGGATTGCTAGCATAGCAGGAGATGGGAGGGAGCTAGATGTCATTGTCCACCTAGCGACTAATGACCTAGCAACGGAAAGAGTAAAGGTAGTGCAGGAAAATTTCAGGGAGCTGGGGAAGGGCCTCAGGCATGTGGCATGGATAGTGGCTTGTACTGAAGTGTTGCCTGTATACAGCCAGGAAGCAAATGGGACACTCCATACCAGGGGCTAGAGTCACAAAAAAATTGCAAAGCACAGCACAAAAGTTTGTGCTGCGCTTTGCGATTGCCAAGGTGTCAAATGTTGCTATTCATAGTGGGATAATGCCTCTGCGCTATCTGACTGTGAATAGAGCCTGGTGGAGTCAGTGCTGACCCCATTACTGCTATCGCTAACCCCACCAGCGCTGCCCCCCACATGCAGCCAGGAGTATGGCTCTGCAATGCATAGCACCCGTGTGCTATTTGGAATTCACAGAAGCAGTTATGTAAATGACCCCATAGGGCATACAAGGCACTATGTGGTCATTTGCATGCTCATTGTCGGCCCATTTACATAGGCCGCACTGAAGCTTAGTGCCCCCCCCGCCAATCACCGACCCAAATCCAAATACAGAAGTCATCCTGCTGCCAGTGCTCCCCCACCCCACCCACAATCGGCAGCCTGAGTCCACAGAAACACATTTTCCTGGTGTCTAGTGCCCCCCCCATTGCTCACTGATCACCGGACAGATAGAAAAAATGAATTTCCCTCATGGTAGCACCCCCCCAATTGCTGATTGCCAGACAGAAAGAAAAAATTTGTTTTCCTAGTAGTAGTGGTTCCCTCCTGCCAATCACCAGCCCAATTGTCAGAAAAGATTTGTCCCTGGTGGCTAGTGGTCCCTCTCCCTACCCAATCCAATGCCCGAGTAATGGAACATGAGACACTCTGGTGTCCAGTGGTCTGATCCCTGTCCCCACAATGGTGAATGTCAATCAGGTAGACAACCCCCCCCCACCTGCGATTGCTGGCCTGATGTGCAGGAAGAAACTTTCCCTGGTGTCTAGTGGACCCCCCCTCCCCACCGCTAGATCACCATGGAGTCTTATACAATAATACATCATGGGGACATCGGGGATCGGGGAGGGGTCTGCTAGTTCACCAGGGAAGGGGTTTCCAGTACTATTTGTAATTATGGGGTACTCGGGGATCGGGGGTCTACTAGACCACCAGAGAGACATGCTAACTATATAAATCATGGGGACTTCGGGGAGGGGGGGGGTTCGCTAGTCCACCAGGGAATGTCTGGGGACATTGCTGCACAGCTGCCTAGAGCTAGTGGCACCTGGTCCACGTGCACTCTCTCTTCGGTATACTGCTAGGGTTGCTGCAAGCTGCAGGACTTTGTCACCGGGACCCTACCCAATTGAGAATCAGGTGCAGGGTCCCTGGCACTCCCAGGATTCCCACAGCCCAAGATCACTGCACCTCATGGTGATCTACAGGCTTGCTGAGAATCAGGCCCCAGGTATTCACTTATTTTTACCTTTTTTTTTTATTTGTTTAGTTCTGGAGTTTGTGGTTTATTTCATCCTTTTTCCCCCAATTGATATGATCGCTTGCAATCCAAACCTATTGAAGACATGCCCAAGAAAGGATCTGACTCAGGCTTCATGCACTGGCACCCCCGCATGACTGCCGTGAGTGTAGTGATATCACTTGACATCATCTCAAGTGCATTCATCCACACTTCATTGGATCAGGAAGACTGTGTGAGTGTGACATTCATTGACCTAACGAAAGCTGTTGATACCATCAACCATCCACTCCTACTCAAATAGATGTCCTCTATTGGGCTCTCCAATGATGCACTACTCTGGTTCACAAGTTATCTGGAGGGACAGGTCCAGCAAGTAAGGATTGCCAATGTCATCTCGGAACGAAAGCTGGTCCTCTCCGGCATACCTCAGGGCTCCATCTTGGGACCTCTACTTTTAGTCTTTTCTTGAACAACCTTCCTAGCACCTGCCACCAGACAATACTGCTCTATGCAGATGGCGCTGTCATCTACACCAGTCACTATGACACTAAGCTCCTTAAGCATCATCTACAGCATAACTTTGAGCATGTTGAAGAGTGGTTCGGCTACCACAAACTGGTCCTGAACTACAGCAAAACTATGGTTATGTTATTCTGCAGTGCACGTAACAAACATAAATCCCAGTCCCTCACCATCATGAACTGCTCTGGTGTCCTGCTGAAACGGATCATGCAGTTTAAATACCTTGGCATCACCTTGGACAGCTTCCTCTCCTATTCACAGCACATTGATAATGTTGCAAAGGCAGCTAATATTTGGATCGGCTTGCTACACAGACATAAGCACAGCATGACTGCGGATGCCCTTAGATTGGCAATTCATAGCTCTGTCACCTCCATCATCAACTACAGCCTGGCCATATATGACTCTGCTTCCTCTACTGCCCTCCGTCGGATAACTGTGGTGCTCAACAAAGCCTGTAGACTACTTATGGGCACTGCCCGTCTAACTCACACCTGTGACCTGTATTCCCAGGCTGGGTGGCTTCCACTCCTTAGCAGGATCCAATATCAGACCTGCCTGTTAACCAAAAAGGTGCTCCTTGGTCTCACACCACCAGGTATCGAAAAGCTCTTAAATGCCCACTGTAGCTCTCAGCGTACCCTAAGTGCTGGCTTTCAAACCTTCCAGGTCCCCAAATGTTGGACCTCCATGGGACAGAGGTCGCTTGCCTACAGGGCACCTCAGTGGTACAATGTGCTCAACAGAGAAATCCTAACAACTTCCAAACTTGGCCCCTTCAAATGGCTGCTTCGGCAGCACCTCACCACTACCAGTAGCTGTGACTGGTTCTCCTAAGGGGACCACCTCCCTATGTACTCCAATTGAAGTTGGCTCACAATGCTCTTCCACAACTGATTAATTGCTACTGCAGTTCCCTGTTTGCCCTTTCACACCCCTTCCTCCTCACCCCACTTCCCCCACCACCCCTACCACACATACCTTCCCCCCAAACTGGCACTTCTCTGACCCCTGTCCACTTTCCACTACCAACCTTAGCACTTCTCCTTCCCTCCTCCAACACTCCAGCCCGCCTACTCTTCCTGGGTCTTCCCCCCTACTGTCCTCATACGACCTGTGCTCTTCTGAATAGTTTACCTTAGAACTCTGCTTAGATCTTAGTCATCAGTAGTCTTTCCTCATGAATCATTGTAATAGTTATACTTCTCTGTGTTATTGGATACCGTGTAACTATGTTGACCTTTAGATGTTTGTTTACCCTCCATAATGATGTGGAACCTTTGTAAATGAGCTGTTCTTGCTCAAAGATAATGTAATCATAGAGTTTAATAAATAAATAAATAAAATTCACAAGCCTGCTGGTAAGAACACTTCCTTTACCTACTGTGCACTGCAGCTACACTCAGACCCGAGTATGACTACAAGCTTACAAGCTGTTAAAGGAACAGCTGTTTTTTCTCAGTGCTTTCTGTTGTATTTCTCTACCACCCGATTCTGCAAATTTTGTTTAACAAAAAAAAAAAGGTCAGTTATTTTTGCCAGTATCCTTCTAACTCAGGGATACTTGTATTTATTTTTTTACTAAGTAACTTCTTTCTGTGTGTCAAAACCAGGGAGCAAGAGAAAGTGAGAGAGAGAACTTCGTGTCCTGGGAAAGACGGTGGGCAGGCTTACCTTGCCCACTGTCTTTTTTGCATCAAGCCCTACAGCACAACACTTAGGGTCTGGCAGTGTGCCAAACCCTTTTTCTGCGACTGCACCTGATTTTACAATCTTGGGCACGGTTGCAACAGTTTCCATGCTTTATGGAAGCTTTTGGCGCAATGTAGACCACAAAAAGGTGGTCTAAATGGTGGCAACTGCTGCGTGGGATAGAAAATCCCAGTAGAGTACCAAAAGCCCAGTATGCCATATCATTGGTGAACCTGGGGCTTGTGGCACTCTCGGCCATTTGAAAACCTGACCCCGTGTCTATATGCAATTTAGTTAATGTGGTGGGATTAAAATCTCTGAATTGGCTAGCAGAATCTAAGCATCTCCTTTTGAAGGGAATTCATGATCACTCACTCCCCGGTGAAATGTGATGGTGCCCACTGAGCACCAGCAGTAGCTGTCAAGGGAACACCTGTTATCACACAGTATTTGTCTTTTTCCCTTATCATTGTCCAATCCTGTTTCTTTTTGCTCTTGGTAGTGGAGAGTCAAAGTAAGACTTTATCATCAGTCATATAAAAATTCACTTGTTTTGTTTTATTTTATTTATATCCACAGATGAAGACAATTCAGGACTGGGCTGATTGAAGGGAACAGCAATATGTGTAAGAAATCAACTATTCCTGTGACAGTTCCTCCTGGTGTTCAGTGGGCACCATTGAATTTCACAGGGGAGTGAGCAATCAACTTGAACTCCCTTCGAAAGGAGATGCTTAGGACCCAATTTTCAAAGGTTGATGCAGGACTTGCATCAAGCCCTACATCAATCCCGTTGTTTGGCACAACTGCGACAAACTCCTTTGCTGCAACTGTGCCCAATTTTAGTACACAGGGTGCAGTGATGACAGTTGCCACACTTTACAGCAGCTTTCATCAAGTATTTTGCACAAGCCCCATAAAAAAGGTCCCCCAAATGGCACAAATTAGACCAGGCAGAAGCAAGTCTAACTTGCAGCATTTGGTGCACAGGGATGAAAATCCCAATCAGCGCTGACAGAATGCTGCAAGACGTCTGTGCCATATGATCGGCACACCAGGGGCTTGTGGCATTTGCATGGCTTTTGAAATTGGACCCTTAGACTTTCCTAGTCAATTTAAAGATTTTAATCCCACCACATTAACTAAGTTACACAGATATGTGGATTTTCCCAGGACACAACCTTCTCTCTCTCAGTTTCTCTTCTTCTCCAATTTCCATACACGGAAGTTACATAATACAAAAATAAATAAAAGAATCTCAGAGGAAGTAGGATACTTGCAAAAATGACCTTTTTGTATGTGTGTTAAATAAAATTTTGCAGGATCGGGTGGCAGATAAATAAAACAGAAAACACTGAGAGAAAACAGCAGTTCCTTTAACAGCTTGTATTCGTACTCAGGTTTGAAAGCGACTGCAGTGTGTGGTAGGTAAAGGAGGTTTTCTGCCCGAGTGCAGTGCACCAGCAGGCTTGAGAACGCATATGAGATTACATCAAATAATGTCACTACACTCACAGCAGCCATGTAAGGGTGCCAGAGTCTGAAGCCCTAGTCAGTTTTCTGCAGCTGTCATACTGACTCAGGCTTCACCATGCCATTGTTTTGAAGACATCTTTTCTTGGGCATGTCTTCTGTGGGTCAGAATTGCAAGCAGTCATACTAATTAGAGGGAAAAAAAAATCTTTATCAACATACATATGAATTAGGCTAACAAAAAAAGGCAAAAATAAGTGAATACCTGCTCTTTAAGAACCTGACCATTTTTTACTCTACTTCGATTTGGTACCACACAGAAGGCTACTGAAGAAGCTGGATGATCTGGTAGTGGTGAAATAATTAATAAGATGGGTAGGGAACTGGCTGGGGATAGAAAACAGAGGGTGACAGTAAATGGGGTCAAGTCACAGGTTGGGGGGTCACAAGCAGGATGCCATGGGGTCAGTCCTGTGCAGTACGTTCATTACAGTACTGATATAGGGAAGGGGATCTAGAGCAGGATGTGTCTCCTTGAAGCTGACAAAAAATATGCAGCACGGTAGACAGTGAAGAAGGGCTAAGGGAGCCAAAGAGGGATTTGGAGAGGATGGAGAGATGGTCCGAAATATGGCAATTATGATCCAACCTTCAGGCACTCTCTCAATCATGTGCCTGAACATCTGCGTCTACTCCCCAAGCTTAACGCACTGCAAGCCTTTACTACCCTACACAACCCAGATATTTTGGCAGTTGTCAAAACCTGTCTCACTCCCCAGGTTCCTGACCAGGCAATCACCCTCCCTGGTTATAATGTCTTCAGGATAGATCGTAAGTCTAAAAGAGGTGGAGGATGTGCGTTATACTTGAAAGACACTCTCCTGGGACACCCATTGATACTGCTCTTCCAGCTACTCCTGCTCAGATTCTTCCCATCAGAATCTTATTAGGCACTCACAATAAAGCCCTCACAGTTGTCACTGTCTACATCCCACCTAAACAACAAGAATCTGGACTAACCGCCGTCCTGGATTTTGTCACGTCTCAACCGCCAGACTCCGAAATCATCCTTCTTGGTGACTTTAATGTCAACTGGCTTGCGGCAGAGGATAGGACACTTAAGGATTCCATTATATCGGCCAACCTGTCACATATGGTTGACTACCCAACCAGAAAGAACTACAGAACTGGGACCAGCACCCTACTTGACTGGATTCTAACCAACCACCCCTCTCGGATCACGAATACCTCGATCTTCCCTGACTCACTCAGTGGCCATTCTCCTGTCAGCTGTATGTGGTCTAACAAATTCTGTAACCCCCCCAAAAATCATCACCAGTAGAGTCCTACCCCATGGTCAGCTATCCTATCTTAAATCGCACCTCCTCCTGCAGGACTGGTCTCCCATCTTTAAGGCCTTAGATACTAATACTGCTCTGGAGCAATTCATCCACATTTTCAACAAAGCTTGCAATAAATACGCTCCCTTTATAAAGCGCAAAGTTAAATCTCTCTGTAACCCATGGCTGTCAGGTGACCTCCTAAGGAAACTTAAATCCAGTGACCACCTTTGGGAACTGGCTAGAAACTCCGGTAAGCAAGTTGACATCCAAAATTACAAACTCGCACGGAATGGCTGCACCAAATGCATCCGGCAACAGAAATCAGACTTCTACAAGAATGCCCTCACTAACTCCTGAGGAAATGGGAGAGACTTCTGGAACAACATAAAAGAGGTCACTGGAAGGCAGTCCAAATCTTCACCTGCCATGCTCAACATAAATGGGTGTACTACACTTGACCCGAAAACCATTGCGAACACCTTCAACACAGCGTTCACTGACCTCAGCAGTGTTCTCCCCTCTGACTTCTTCAAAGATGTTGATACTTCCGTGCCCCCCAACTCCTCTACCCATGCCAGTCACCCACCCTTCTACTTTAAAGTGGTAAAGAAGCATCAAGTCCGCAAGTATGTCGCCAAGGCCATTAGCAAATCTAGAACAAGAAATTATACGCTCAACCTAAAGCTGCTGGCCCTTATGCTTGACGAGGTACTTGGGCCCCTTACCAAGATTTTTAACCTCTCTCTTTCCCTCAGCCAGTTCCCGGCCCAATGGAAATTGGCCACTGTTACCCCGATCCACAAAAGTGGTGACAAGACCGCCTATGTGAACTTCCACCCTATCTCCATATTACCCCCATCTAAGGCCCTGGAACGTAGTGTAGCTGACCAACTTACTGAGTGTCTGGACAAATTATAACATCTTCTGCAGACAGCAACATGGCTTCAGAAAGGTCATAGTACATCTTCTGCCCTACTCTAACTCACCGGTGCCATTCTGAGCTCCCTTGACAACGGACAACTTACTGGTGCTATCTACATCGACCTGACCAAGGCCTTCGACATTGTCCACCACCGCCTCCTGCTGGACCAACTAAAAAATGCCGGTCTCTCCCCTGAATCTGCTACATGGTTGAAAAGCTATCTTGAAAACTGGTCTCAACGTGTAAAAATCACAGATGTGCTCTCTAATGCCAAATCTGTTCTCTCTGGAGTTCCCCAGGGCTCTATCATGGGCCCCCTCCTGTTCCACTTGTTCCTTAACACACTACCGGACTCGTGTTCAGAACAAACCATACTATACACTGATGATGCTGTAATCCTTGCCTCCCACCAAGACCCAAATCAACTGCAAGACAACCTCCAGCTCGGCTTCTCCTTGGTTGAAAACTGGTTCACAAAGCACAAACTGATCCTTAATCCTAAAAAAACCAAGGCCATGATTTTCAGCAGCTCCCATAATAAACATAAGCATCATCATCTCTCCGTTATCACCAGACAAGGTGCCGCTCGGGAACAGGTCCAAACCTTCAAATACCTTTGGATCACCCTTGACTCTCACCTCTCCTACGCTGCCCACAT
The DNA here is from genome assembly GCA_016271365.2 of Neoceratodus forsteri. Lineage (NCBI taxonomy): Eukaryota > Metazoa > Chordata > Ceratodontiformes > Ceratodontidae > Neoceratodus > Neoceratodus forsteri. Next base: position 658,596,600 of record CM057458.1, read on the forward strand.
TAATAATGTTGCCAAAGCTGCAAACTCCCGACTGGGCTTACTTTTCCGCCATAGGAAACACCTAACTCCCGAGGCACTGGCTGTCGCCGTCCAGAGCTCTATCATTACCATCATTGACTATGGCCTTAACATATATAGGTCTGCTACAGTTACTGCACTCAAACGTGTATCCACCGCCCTCAACAAGGCTTGTCGGTTGACAGCTAGCTCCCAACGTCTTACGCACACCTGTGACCTCTATTCTCAAACCGGATGGCTTAAACTTGCAAATTGAATAAAATACCGAACTCTTATTACAGCGAAAAAAGTAATGCTGGGCCTTGCCCCCGCTTGGAGTCTGCACTCTCCTACAGCCTAAAAACTACAACCGCAACACCAGGGGATCGAAACCACACCTTCTTCAAATCCCCCATTGCCGCACAACACCAGGCCAAAGATCCTTTGCCTATCAGGCCCCCAGCTGGCTCAATGGTCTTCCCAGTGACATCTCCTCCACACCATCACTCAGCACTTTTAAGTCTAGGTTCCGCCTCTTACTCATTGCCTCCAGCTCCTGTGACTGCCTTGGCTAAGCATGCCGTGTGGCCTCCATAGCCGAAGATGCCCTAGTGTGCCTCATCTTCTCCAGCACTTTGCCTGCGCCCTGCCCCAACTATGCACTGCCCCCATCTGCCCACGACAATGCCACCCGGCTGCTCAGCTCCCTCCTTGTCTCATCTCCTCCCCCCCCCCCACCATACTCTTACCCCCCTCCTCCTGACCTCCTTTTCTCTCCTGCTTCCCTTCCCTCCCAACTTCCTTACTTTTTCTACCCCTACTACCACCCTCCTCCTTATGTCCCAGATTACCCCCCCACTCTCTCTTTGTCCTTCTTCTCTACTAGTTTCACATTATTTTTTCCCCGTAACTTGAAGTTGAAATTGTTGCACCTTACAAGATGTATACTATTGTCTGATGTACTGTTCTGACTGTAACCAATGACGTGGAACCTTTGTAAAAGAGCCTCGGATCAAAGGTACTTGTAATCCTAGAACTAATTAATAAAAAATAAATAAAAAAAATTCCAAAAAGTGCAAAGTAATCCACATTATTAAAAAGACTCCATATACAGAATACTGGGTGGGGGATGGGGGGGGAGATTGGCCACAACATCTGAGGAAAGAGACCTAGGGGGTCATCATTAGTGTGACATTTTGTGTGTGCCTTGCCACTCTGACTGCCCCACTTACTAGTTTAAATTAGTTATGTGTTGTGCTCAACTTTCTTCCAGAACCCTCCTACCCTCCTAGTTGGGGTGCAAGCTGTCTCTTTTGAACATTCTCCAGCCACTCCAAGTTTGGCCCTAGTCCCCGAGGAACCAACATTTCTCCTCCCTCCACCAACCCTTTAGCCATGCACTGAACTGTAGCACATGGAACTGTTCCCTTTGGATCATGTATGGCCATGGTCGTGCCTTGGATAAGGCTACCACTCCTGCTCTCTCCTTTGCTACCTTTTCCAGAGTACAGAAGTCTTTCTTTACCTGTTCCATGCTCTGCTTGCTCAAATCATTCGTACCCACATGCACAACCAGATCTGTCCTTTCCACCCCCTCTCCCATGAGGTTCACCACCCTAGCAATATGTTAACAATGTCAATGTCAATGTCAACTTTATTTATAAGTGCTATTCCTGGAGATCACAATGCTGTACAATAAACAAAATCACAGATATGTCTGTCTGCTATTACCCCAGGACAACAGCAGACCACCTCTTTGTCATTCAGGGTGAGACCCAGTTCCTTTCCAGTGCCCCTCACTATGAAGTGTTGCACTATGAGTACCTTCCTTTTGCCCCCCCCCAGTCTGCTCCCAGCACAGTCTGCCTGCTGGGTGTGCTAGCTCCCTCATCTCACCTTGTGGGAGACTAGGGAGCCTCCTATTACAACAGGGTGAACCTATGGCTGGTGTACAGCTCTGGTTCCTCAGGCTTCGGCTTTCCATCCCCTTATAGGAGGCAGTATAGCGTAGTGGCTAAGGGCACTGAGCTGCAAACCTGGAGATCTGGGTTTGAATCCCATCAGCCCCCACATGCATACTGTTTGACCCTGAGCAAGTCACTTAACTTTCTTGTGCTCCCAGGTCACACAAGGAAACAAGCCCTGACTTAGTATGCCTTTCCTGGTTAAACTATTTCCCCTTTCCCTTTCTTCCCTTCCCACCCCGCACTACTCGGCAGCCGTCTTCTGAAGCCTCTAGCAAGAAGATGATAAACGGAGGGGGTCTATGTGATGAGAAAGTGGAATGGGTACAGGGGAGGCGGGTAAACTTGCTTTTGTGAGTGGAAGGAAGGAAACTGGTGGTCCTGATTACTAATATTAACTTTTTTGGCTACGGGGGAGGAGGGAAGTGGGGGCCAGCAGGAGAATGTGTGGTGGATTCTATTTAAGAAATATGTGGCATATTGGGAGAGGATAGGTTACACATAACACAGAGGGTGGTAGGTGGATTTAGGGTTTTTTATACCATAAAATTGTGAAAACCACAGGTGAAGTTGGTCATGCTGTGGGGAACTTTGCAAAATCTTCATGAAGTGTGAAGTGCCACTTCGCTTGCAAAATAAAACTTTGCAGCACCTCTAACTAGCACCTTTACTTTGCCTTTGGTCACAATCCAGCCCTGGTTGCAGAGTACACCGCTTCTGTCACTTTCAATGCTGAGTTTATTCAGGGCTTACTTCTGCTCCAGCAGCCTCTCCAGCATGAAAATAAGTGGAATTTAACTATGTCATGACATACTGTATGAGCCAATACTGAAGGACCTGAAGGAACTCTTGCAACCGACACAGTTGGTTTGTGTCCTTGGTGGAAAGACGGAAATTCCCACGTACATCCCTGGCAACTGTATCAGTGTGATTTACCTCTGCTGTATTGCCTAGGGTCTTTGTCATCAAAAGAATGTGGGCAAAACAGTGGATCTCCATGAACTGCTTATTTCAGACAGTGTTGGGCTTATTTGTAGCCAGCTGCCATAAATCCAACACATAAGTTTCAGCTCTCAGCCCATAGACTTAATATTTCTTGCAAGAATGCCAGGATGCTACAGTGTCAAATCCTGCCTGCTGAGGTAGAGAGGAGGCTCTTCATTGCCTGGCCTTACTCACAGAAACATAAAGCATCGAAATTGACGGCAGATAAGGACTGCTAGGCCCACCTAGTCTGCCCTTATCCCCTACCTACATCAGCAGCCTTGAACACTAATTTTTCATCATCTTTAGCCTCTCCTTCTCACTCCTAAGGTTCCCTTATGCCTATCCCATTGCATGTTTGAACCCCCAACTGTGCTAGCTCCCACCACCTCCTGGAGTAGGCTATTCCATGCATCCACCGCCCTTTCCTGTGCAGAAAAGCTTCCTCACATTCCCCGTTATCCTGCCCACCTCCAAGCTCATATCATGCCCCCTCATCCTTGAACATCTCCTATACTGCAGCATGTCCTCAACTTGCACTTTGTTTATGCCCTTTAGATACTTAAAGGTTTCTGTCATATCCCCCCCATCCCCTCCTTTCTTCTAGTGTGTACATACTGTATTGTGGTCCCTTAATCTCTTCTGATATGTCTTCTGGTGCAATCCCTGCACCATCTTGGTCACCTTTCTCTAGACCGCCACCACTCTGTCTATGTCCTTATGAAGATTCGGCCTCCAGAACTGCACTCCGAATTCCAGGTGAGGTCTCACCAGTGTTTTGTAAAATGGCATCACCACCTCCCTTCTTCTGCTAGTGATACCCCTCCCTATGCACCCCAGCATGGTACTTGCCCTCCCCGCCACTTTTGTGCAATGTTTGGCCACCTTTAGGTCATCTGAGATGATTATTCCTAAATCCCTCTCTTCCTTGGTTATCATCAGCAACACCTCCCCCTCCCCCCCAATCCTGTAAAACTCTTCCAGGTTTCTGCATCCAGGTGCATGATTTTGCACTTCTTTGCATTAAATTTGAATTGCCACACTTTGGACCAATTTTGCAGTTTTTCTAGGCCCCTACTCATGTTCTCAACCCCCTCTGGGGTGTCTACCCTGTTGCAAATCTTAGTGTCATCTGCAAATAGGCAAACCTTCCCCTCCAGCCTTTCAGCAATGTCAATGATGAAGACATTGAAAAGAACTGGCCCTAGGACTGACCCCTGAGGCACCCCACTGGTCACCTCCCTTTCCTCTGATTGGATCCCACTTATAACCACCCTCTGCTTTCTGTCACTCAGCTAGTTCCAAACCCAGTTCCCAACCTTGTGGCCCACCCCCAGATTACCCATCTTGCTGTACCAGTTTTTTATGTGGAACGGTGTCAAAGCCCTTGCTGAAATCAAGGTAGGCGACATCCACCGCTCTTCTCTGATCCACCTCCTTCATCACCCAGTCAAAGAAGTATATCAGATTTATTTGACACGATCTTCCCCCTGTGAATCCAACCATGCTGCCTCAGATCATGTACTCTACTGGATTCCAAGTGTTCCACAATCCTTTCCTTAAGTAGCACCTCCATAATCTTACCTACTACCGAGGTGAGGCTGACTGGAGTATAGGTTCCTGCCACCTCTCTGCTTCCATTCGTGTGAAGAGGGACTACATGTGCCCTCCTCCAGTCCTCTGGAACCACTCCTGTATTGAGCTACTTACTAAACAGAGCTGCCAGGAGTGCTGCCAGCATCATCCATAGTTTCTTTAGTATCCTAGGGTGTATACCATCTGGACCCATTGCCTTGTCCACCCTTAGCTTTGTGAGCACCTCTAGGACTCTGTCTTCTGTAAAAGCACTGGTGTTCTCCTCTCTCCTCCCTTTGATTGTGATGCCTAGCTGCAGTCCCTATCCCTCCTATTCCTCCTCCTCTGTGAATACTGAACAGAAGTATTTATCCCCCCCTTATGACAGCTGCCAAAAGCTCTCCATGACCACCAGGACCTTTGCAACCTGCCTCCCTTCTACTGTGCCTTCAGCCAATTGGGCAGCGACTGTTGACTTTGTGAGCAGAGTTTGAAAGCCCATGCTAATCTAAAACTGAAACAGATGCTCTCCAGCCCTGCCACTACAGTGTCGGATCTTGCCTAAGTGGATGCTCTTTGTTACCTGACCCTTCTCCCCTCCCCACAATCACCACCAGAAACTCTTCTTGGCAATCAGCACCTTTGTGACTCACCCTTCCTCCCTACTGCTTTGCTTTCCATGAATCGAGCAGTGACTCCCAAGTGCGTGGGTAGAGCCTGGAAGACCATACCAATTTAAAACTGTACCAGATATTCTCATTTCTGAGCCTTGGAGCAGCAACAGAAAAAGCTTGGTGCTCACCTGATTTCAACCTTGATAGGAGGACTATTAAAAGTCCCTGAGTATCCAAGCAAAGGACTCTACCACCCCATTATCTTCCTGGTGGGTTGTGGGTAGCTCTCAAATACAGCAGGGGCCCAGTCCATTTATTGCCTTATTTTATTTTTACTTATTTATTTAAGTTTCAGATTAACACCTTTGAGCCAGTGATTCTTTTACAAAGGTTCCACGTTGTATTACATAGGTAGGTTAAGACAAGTTGGCTACATAATGAAGGTAAGGAGATTACTTACTATATACACAGGATAAAATGAAACATTAGAACTATGGTAAATACTAAAGCAAGACTATAATAAAATTACAAATGTGGAGCAAGAAGGCTAATAATATGCATTGATGAGTGCAGCCAAAGGCCTTGTCATAAAAATAAAAAAAAATTGAATAATAGCACAGGTAGACTATGCTAAGGCATAATAAGGCTAGACTTAATGGAGAGGAGGTCATGTAAAAGTAGGGTAGGTGATCAGCAAGAAAGTGCGAGAAGAAAGATGCCGAGTGGTTTAAGGGTATGAGGGGATTGGGTAAAAGAGGAATGGAGTAGAGAGGTAGGAAGCAAAAGTGGTACAAGCATGGATAGGTGTGAGGGAGGACAAAGTTACGGAGATACAGCGCGGAATAAGGTGAGCAGTAGGAGGTGAGTGGAGAAAAGGGGAGAATGGCACCAGGTATGAGGGAAAGGGTAGGGGTGAGGAAAGGGAAGGGAAGGGGAAAGGTGAGAAGGTGAGAAGAAAAAAGAAAGGGGGGGTAAGAGGAGGGAATCGTAGAAACTGAATGAAGGTAAGACATGGGAGCGCCTTCGTGGTGTTTAAGAGAAACAGTCACAAGTGGCATGAGTCACAAGGAGCTGACGTAGTTTGTGTTTGAACAGGCCAAGAGTGGCTATATTGGTGACCTCACAGCCCAGGGTATCCCGTGAGAAGGGCGATCGCTATTGAGCGCCTACAAAAAAGGCGACTCAGTAGTGGCACCTGTTCTCAGGGCTAGTGGATGGGGGGGGCGAATGTGGGTTATAGTGACATCATGTTACTATATGTATACGCAAGCAGGGGGTGAGCACACCATGCGATGGGCAGAAGGGGAGGAAGGGTTTGTGAGGTGTAGCACGATGGTGGGTTGCCGAGCTGGCTGTGTGGCGTGGTGCTTTCATGGCAGGCTATGATTGGGAGGGTGCCGGGTTCTGTGCTGGGCACTTCGGGATTTTTGCACTGCTGCAATAATTTTACATTTTTTTATTTTTCACCCCCCCCCCGACATGCACTCATCTGGAGTTGAGAATCTTTAGTTGGGGGGTGCAAGGGGTGCAGCCTCCCTCATAAACAAAAAAATCCAAGTTCCCGGTGCCCTTTTTTCTGTGCAGCGGGAGTGTACATCGGCGAAATGGATTTTCACCAATGTACATTCGCCCTAATGGCAATCGCCTTTCCGCGATCACCATTATCACATAGATCCCAGCCTAGCGAGTTAAACAACTTAGGAGCTCTGCCTGCAAACGACCACTGGTCTTGTGAAGTGCGACAGTGGGGGACCTGTAGCATTGAGTTATCAGCGCTTCTGGTGTGGCAGGTGCTGAAGGATGGACTGAGGAGCTTCTATACAGCAGGGGGGCATAAGACCAAGGGAGGCCCTTTTAGCTACAAGGTAGGTTTGGTAAGTGATTCTTCCCTGCAGTTGTAGCCAGTTTGCTTGCTCATAGAGGTCTACAGGTATGCGTGCAGTGGGCAGCCCCTGTAAGTAGTCAGCAAGCCTTGTTCAACGCAATAGAGATACACTGTAAGGCAGTGTCAGTGGCAGCTCCATAGAAGACAAGCCCATAGTCTATGATAGAGACAATCAAGCTTTGTATTGCTAGGTTAAGGGCTGCAGGAGTCAGGCAGTGCTTATGTTTGTACAGGAGACCGATGGCGAGTATTCACTGATTTGGCAACCATATCAATATGATTGGAGAAAGGCAGAGTGCTGTCCAAAGTCACACCAAGGTACTTTTTTTTTTTTGTACACTTTATTTATTCACCCTACCTCATTGGGCTCTCTCCAGCTGGGACATGGGGCTACTCTGACTGTTTCCGTCCACCTGAAGCTCTGGCGTCCTCTCTGGTATTGCTCTCCCCCATGCCACATCTCCAGAACCCCCCCCCCCAGATCTAAGTTCCCCCGGACCAAGGACCACCAACTCCTACCAGCACTCTATCTAAGTGTCTGGTGGAGACAGATGTGAGGAGACCAGGAGAGCACCTTGGCCCGGTGTAGGACGTTGTGTCAGCGCCACTAGACCTGCCTTCGCCTACCAATGGGAAGGGTTTTTTTTCCTTGTTCTGTTTCTCCTGGAGCTCAGTCATGCAATGGCATCTGGGCACAGAGTGCTGACACCTGCAGCACCTCCGCCCCCACATGCATGAGCGCTGCATTCCTAGTGCACCTCCGACAGCCTCCAAAGGCTGCTCCTGTGCAGTGCTGCATCTCCCGGAGCCCTCCCCGCGGGAAGAGAGAGCAGTCTTCCAGACACTCAATCTCTTCCCTACCCTGCCAACCCCCAGCAGCTTGAGTCTGTTTCCGAACCCAGATCACTGGCATGGCGTGAGGTGTGGCGTCCAGCACCTCAACCCTCAGTACCACCAGGCCGGCACCACGCCAAGGCACTTGAAGGTTTGCATCTGTCCTAGAGCTTTTCCCGAGCAGTTTCCAACAGTCAGTTGTTTGTTTTTATGTTGCATTGAACCGGGAGAAGAAATATTCTAAAGCAGTATCAACTTCTGTGGCAGTATCAATTAGGGACCAGTCTTGTTGCTGCAGCAGTGATTTTAGTGGCTCAAGGTGACCCTGAGTAAGTATCCTGCTATTGATAATTTTAGCCGGGAGTTTACTGAATTTATTTGACCATAGGCACTGGATGGGGGAATGATCACTTATGGAGTCAGGAAGGACTTCTGTATGAGTGATATGATCAGGGCAGTTGACAAGCACCCAGTACAGTAGTGTACTGGACCCTGTTCTATAATTAATCCTAGTGGATGAGGTAACAAATTGGGTGAAGTTTGCTGCAGACAAGGCATCCTTATAACTACTCACAGTAGGCAAGAGACAGTTTACATTGAAATTACCAAGCATGATAACTTCCGAGTTATGCTTTAAGCTGTTGATGCAGTTTAGGAATGGGTTCAGGCTTGATGAAGTCATTTTGGGAGGGATATAAACTGACACTATCGTCAGCACCTTGTTGTGGACACCAAGCAAAACCTTGATAGCTAGGACCTGAAAGTCATCACCAGTATTGGGCAAAGACAGGGCATGTCCCATTAGAGATTCTTTCAGATATAGGGCACAGCCAGCCCCTTTTTTTGACATCCTATCCTGCCTGAAAACAGAGTACCCTGGTATTGCAATGGCAGCATCAGGGGTCGCTGGCGACAGCCACATCTCAACCACTGACAGGACGTCTGGGCTGTGCTGGGTGACCCAGGCAGTAAGGGAATCAAGTTTTTTGAGAAGACTACAGATGTTGATGCTCGCTAGTGAGAGAGCCCCAGTTCTACCTTTATAATTGGGTCTGTTCAGGGGTGGGCCAGGATTAGTGTGTATGTTGCCCGATATAAGCAGGAGTAGCAATATTAGTTATTTCAGTAGCTCCTTAAGGTATTTGCTGTGAAGTGAGCATTTCCTTCTTCCTGTATGCACTTTGCTAACTATAGACTAAACAGACCGGACACTCGATAGTAGGAATGAGGAGCAGTAGAAAGTGGGTAAACTCCTCATAGGGCGCAGGAGCAGCCAAGAGTGTTGAAGTACTTGGGAAAAGAAATTAGTACAGTTCATGTTAAGGCCACTGGTAACCATCCCACACCTGTGCTGGGGATAATCAACAAGGTGACCAGAGGTAGGGAGAGGTGTGCTCTTAGCAACAGTGCATACGGTGGATGTTGTTGTGGTCAGAATGAGCAAAAATGGCATAAGTATGGTTGGAGACATTGTCATTAAAAAGGAAAAAATCTATGCACGGGGGGCTAGGGCTGGAAAGTAATGGGGTACAGTTCAGTGGAGGATGCTGAGCTGGTTAGGGCTGGAAGCTAATAGGGTGAAGTTCAGAACAGGTGGCTGAGCAGGAGAATGTAATAAAGGAAAGTTTTAGCAGGGATAAGCCCAGGTATAGCTAAGAGTAGGTATGTCAATAGGGGGCAAAGAGAAACCAAGGTTGTGGATTAGTGGAGAAGTACAAGCTGGGAGCCAATAAGGAAATGTGAAAGGAAAACAGCGAGCAGCCAATAGGAGAGGCATAGTCCAGAGGGTCAGCCAATCAGGAGCATCGTAGAAAACGGCACTGGTTTTCGAGTGGCTACCGTGGGATCGGGCATACCTGTGGTTTGGTCCCAGAGGCGAGGCGTGGGTGGTGGCTAATCAGGCCATTCGCACCACTTCAGCGAGGGTGGAAGTCCTGGATGGAGGGAGCACCCAGGTCAGGCCTCCTGTGGCTGTGGCTTGGTCCCAAGAGGCGGAGCGCAGGTGGCGGCTAATCAGGTTGTTTGCACTGCTTCAGCAAGGGTGGAAGTCCTGGTTGGAGGGAGCGCCCAGGTCAGGCCTCTTATGGATGTTGCTTGGTCCCAAAGGTGGAGCGCGGGTGGTGGCTAATCAGGCCATCCACACCGCTTCAGTGAGGATGGAAGTCCTGGATGGAGGGAGCATCCAGGTTGGGCCTCCTGTGCCTGTGGCTTGGTCCCAGAGGCAGAGCGCGGCTAATCAGGCCATCTGCAGCACTTCAGCAAGGGTGGAAGTCCTGGATGGAGGGAGCACCCAGGTCGGGCCTCCTGTAGCTGTGGCTTGATTCCAGAGACGCAGCGCAGGTGGCAGCTAATCAGGCTGTCCACACTGCTTCAGTGAGGGTTGAAGTCCTGGATGGAGGGAGTGCCTGGGTTTGGCCTCCTGTTTAAGCAGCAAGATTTTAAATTCAGATCACCAGTTTACCAGCAGTCAGTGTAATTCATGCAAAGCAGGAGTAATATACTCATATCTGGGTACTCCCGTTAATAACCTGGCTGCTCTGCATTTTGGATAAGCTAAAGTCAGTGCTAGAGTCAGTGATGCTGAATAGCTGGAAGGCCATGATAGAGTGCATTGCAGTAGTCAATTTGAAAGGTAACAAAAGCTTGCACTAATGTGTGCAGATCACTCTGGTCCAGCAAGGGGCCAAAACTGGTTAAATTTTGTTAAGTAATAAAACAAATTTCCAATGATGGCTGACACTTGAAATGTCATAGTCAGTTCACCATCAAAGATGACTCCCTGACTGTGAACCTCTTCCCTTATCTGAAGCTTAGACCTGTCTATAATGGAAGACTGATGATATTCCTTAGCAACAGATACCAGGCGATCAGACCAGCCAGAAGCAACTTGCCTTTACTGGGGTTGAGTCTCAACCAAATGGCACTTGCCAAGTCCCTGGTCTCCTCATTCTCCCCCACTAGCATTAGATTACCCTGCCCAGGCCTGAATGAAAGGTAAAGCTGAGTATCATCTATATAGCAGTGAAAATGCCAGTCATACTGTAGCTTTGGGTCACATTACCCAGCAGAAGCATATAAACCATGAACAATACGGGAGAGATGACAGAGCGCTGAGGAACACTGTACAGGACGGTTTTTATGCAAGCAATAAAACACAATGGTGTGTTGGTTATGGTGGGATAAATACTTACCTGGGGTTGTAGTGAGGCACGAAGCCACAGGCCAAGTGCTTTGCTGTCTCTAGAAGTAAATGTATCCCAGCATAACCAACACCCTAAAGTGTCTTATTAATTTTATAAAAGGTTTCTTTACAAATTTATTAAGTGTGTAAAAATGTTGAAATATTGTCATTTTTTTAAAAACATCTCAGCCGCTGATGGGTTGGCATGAGGGGCACTACTGCATCCACCCAGTACTGCTTATGCTCCAAGTGCAGCTTATATATTTGAACTTTTTAAAATTATTTTTTGTTACTTTTTTTATTATTTCTTGTGCATTGTTGATTGATGCACATGCATGGTGCATGACCTCTCTTAGCCATGGCGAGTGTAAGTGAGAAACCATGGTCAGGCTGAATGAGTTGTGCAGCTGGGAGCAAGCATGAGACAGCACAGTTAGGCTGGGTGAGCTTTGGAGCAGGGAAAGAGGGTGAGAACATAATTGGGTGAATAAGATTTGAAGTCCAGAAGGAGAGCAACAAAGAGTAAAGGTGTGGGAAATGAAAAAAAAAGTTTTCTGTTTAAAGGGATATTTTTTTTTGAAGTGCTGCAGCAAAGTAGTTGCTTGACAAAATTAAGTAGTGGAGAAAAAATGGCTGCCAAATGTGCTTTTCAGAAATCCATTGGTGAGGCATGGATTTTTAGTACTGAGGGCACATGGTGCTCGATCTTCCAAGCTCAGAAATTGATGCAAGGTGCCTACGTCAAATGGAATTAACCAAGGTGTTGCATCTGGGTCGGGGAAACCCTAAACACAGGTACACCCTGGGACGGGAGGCGCTGGAGGCCTCAATAGGGGAAAAAGACCTAGGGGTCATGGTGGATGCATGTATGAATAACTCTGAGCAGTGCAGGAGAGCAGCTAGCAAGGCAAACAGGATGTTGGGATGCATCATAAGGGGGATCACCTCTAGGAGCAAGGAAGTGATTCTGCCGCTGTACAATGGACTGGTTAGACCACACCTTGAGTACTGTGTACAGTACTGGAGACCACACTTGAAAAGGGACATACAGCTCCTAGAGAGGGTACAGAGGAGGGCAACAAAGATGATACGAGGGCTAGGGGATTTGACGTATGAGGACAGACTTAAGGAGCTATGCCTGTTTTCACTGGAGGAGAGGAGAGACAGGGGGGACATGATTGAGGTCTTCAAGTACCTCAAGGGAATAAATAGGGTAAACATGGAGGGGATCTTTAGACTAAAGCAGGGAGGTATCACCAGAGGGCATGGTTTGAAGTTGGAAGGTGGAAGGGTGAGGGGGAAAAGAGGAGGTTTTTCACTGAGAGGGTGGTGGACCCTTGGAATGCACTGCCTGGTGAGCTAGTTCAGAGATCCACAGTGGAGGGCTTCAAGAGAGGATGGGACAGACACAGAAAGTGGATGTATCAGATGATGGCCTGTCCCAGGGGAGTGGGGATGGATGATATGTGTTTCTGGAGCACAAGGGATGGGAGGGTCTTGGCACCCAACTAAGGATCTAAAGTTCGAGCAGACGTGATAGACCGTAAGGCCTAATCTGCTGGCAAATAGTATGTTAGTATGTTAGTAAGTGGTACCTTGTGGCAAAAGTTGCAGCAATCCCGATTTTTGAATGCAGGCTGCGTCAAAAACAGGAGCTGGTGTGCCAAACCAGCCCTGCATGACCCCTGTGCCCGAAATGGCAGTGTGCCATGTTAGAAGAGAGCTTGTGCCACAGAGGGCTGCTGCATCCCCTAAATTGGAATTTTGGAAGCTCTGCTGTGTCCACAAGTCCCAGCTGTAGTTAAACAAGCCATGAGCTAGTCTAACAGTCCTTGTGCTGCACATCAGAAATATTCCGGTTGGGGGTAAGAAACCCCTAAGCCCGATCATTATTTGTGAAAGATTATGTGCAGTAATGCCATAGTGGGCTGTATTTTAAATGCTATGGTGCTGCAGGAGTTTGGTGGGAGTGCCTGCTGGTTTCACCATACAACACTGCAGTTTACAGTCAATGGAATCACTTGAACTGTATGCCGTATGTTTCATTTCATGAACCAGTACCAGAATAACTGCCTATATCATATCCACGCTGCAGGTTCTGACTGCTTTCACAAATTGCCTCAAACTGTATAGTGCTTCCGAATGCAAGTTATGTGATTCCACTGTGTTACATTATATTGAAAAACTGCTGGATCTGTTATGTCCTCATTGCACACCTCTGTGAGTGCTTCATGATGCAGTGTTGAAATATTAAAATTGGCATTTGTTTCTTTTTCTTTCTTTACTTCTCTCCACCACCAACCATCCCCCTTCCACCGGCCCTGTCACCTCGGCATCCTCTGGTACTTATCTCTGGCGCTGACATGCCAACTAGCCGGGTGCGGTGGCTGCAGGGGACCAACATCATCCTGCAGGTCAGTGGAATTTTTGCCTCCGTTTCTCCCCTCCCTGCGTGCAGAGCCATGTTGGGCATTGACGCCAATGGCCGAGCCGCACACGCTTCCACACGTGGCACATTGAACGTCTACTCGATCTCCACCCCCTGTCTTTGAGCTGGTTAGCCGGCCTCCAGCCATTGCTAGGGGCCAGGCATGCACCGGTCTCCAATCCCACCACTTCCCGGGAGAGGAGAGCTGTCCTCTGGACGCTCAATCCTCTCCCTCCTTGGCTGACATTGGTGACCCACTCGCACTGCGAATATGGGTCACCGGCATGGCAGGAGGTAAGGCAGTGATACCGCAGCCCTCCACACCACTGGCCAGCTATAAAAATTGCATTTTTAATGCTCTGTAATAGGCTGGATGCATATATGTAAAAGAAAGAAAGTGTAACAGATAAAGAATAATAAATATAAATGACTTGGAACCTTTGTTCTGTCTACTGTGTACTGTCCTGTGTTTGAACAAGCCATTTCACAAATGTGGTGGTTTCCATATGGTAAAAGACCCACTTAGCATATGTTGTTAAAGTCTACGATTTTCTTATAGGGCGACAGCATGGATCTGCTTGTACGGTTTCGACTACACTTGAGGTTATCAATGTAAGAAGAGATACTGTTGCAATATTCCAAAGCTGTGCAATTGTACAGCACTACTACACAGCGTTGGAATATTGCATCAGTATGTTTTCTTACATTGGTAACTTCAAGCATAGTCAAACCCATTCAGGCAGATCCATGCAGTAGTCTATAAGAAAACTGGAGACTTTAACAACTTACAGATTGTGAGTGTTTTACTGTATGACAACCTCCATATATGTGAAATGGATTGTTCAAACACAGGACAATATTGTAGGCAGAACGGAGGTTCCAAGTTTTTTTTTCTTATACATGCATCCAGCTTATCGCAGAGCATTAAAAAAAATACAGTTTTTAATATTTCAACACTGCATGCATCATGCAAACAAACACAGAGGTGTGCACTGAGGGCATAACAGACCAACCATTTTTAAGTATACTGTAATACAGTGGAACCACATAATTTGCATTCAGGGTCACTATACAAGTGATTTGTGAAAGTAGTCAGAATGTGCAGCTTGGGTATGATATATAGGCAGTTATTCTGGTGCTGTATTATGATATGAAACATACGGCTTACAGTTTAAGTGATTCTGTTGACTGTAAATGGCAGGGTTGCATAGTGATACCAGCAGACATTCCCTGCAAGCTGTCCTGCAACACCACAGCAATTAAAATACAGCCCAATATGGCATTACTGCACATAAAGTGTTCAAATAATGGTTGGGCTTAGGTTTTTTGTTTTTACCTCTCCCCACATTCCAGTTCTGGGGCTGGATTTGCAACAGGCAGGGGATGATGTCAGCATCCATCGAACCCCTCCCATGTGCCATCTGTTTGACTCATCACTCCGCTTGCGGCAGCCATGGGGACTTTGGCAGCAAGACCTGTATTATACTAATATCTGGCGCAGGGTCCCTGGCGCATCCGGCTATGTCACAAGCAGGTGTTCAATGCCCTGTGCACCAATCTCAGTGTGGGGTTTTGAAAATCAAATCCATGCACTGGGACTTTTTTTAAGTGTAATTATATAATTTTTTTTTTTTTAAAGTATGGCTGGAAAGCTATTGTAACCAGTCAGAATGCTGGACATTCTTTACCCATTTCATAAGAAACAGCATTTCATTATCTATAAATATTGCATATGTAAAGTATTTATACTGAATAGGGTGAAACACTGCTACAAATTAAACTTGCTTGGGATAGGGGATTGTTGGATGTACCTGGTATTGGTCAAGGGGTCCTCAGGCATGCCTAGTCATTGTCAGGAGCAGTGTTCCCACTGCATCCACATAACAGAGGGTACAGTGACCCCTCCTCTATATTTTTCATGGGTACAATATGAGTTTTGAGGGTACATCGTAACCCTTGTAAAAAAATCACTGGAGGTATGTGTTCATTTGGCCTATGCCCACGTAATCACTCAACAACAGAACACCTATTTTAGATCCCAACAAAGCAACAGAGTAGACAATTAAAAAAACCAAAACAAAGCAGCAGAGGGGCAGATCACATATGGGCCACAAATTACATTAAAAACTTGACTTTTGCCACCATTCTTTTTTTTATTAAGGGTATATAGGTAAGGCTATACATGAGATAAAAAGAAGCGTTGCCCCCTTCAGATCAACTATGATTTTGTTCTAGCACTGAAAGTAATACTGCCATGTTTATGACTGGCAACATCACTTTTACATTTCCACAAAATAACAGTCAGCGCAGCAGATTTCTGACTTTCAATATAAAGAGTACTTTTTTACACAGTTGTCGAGCAGGATAGGTACCGTAGGTGAAACTGTTTACAGTGTGAACAGAAAAATCAGCAGTGCACTCAGACACACATCCTACCTGGTCCACCACCAGTCACCATCCTGGCCACTCACTAGTACACCCATAGTCACATTAGCTGAGAGCAGGTAGAAGATACTGACAGCATTTCTGTTTTTTTTTTGTTGTTGATTTTTTGGCATCTCATGTTCAGAAATGTGGTGAGTGGATTTAAAGGTGGCTCTGCATGGGGGGGAGGGATTGGGGAAGGCAAAAACTGGGCAGGATAGGGAAGGTGGGGGGGAAAGTCCAGTGCCTCAGCAAGCAGCACAGTGTTTTTTCAGCCAAGTCACAGGTTGGTACAGCAGGTCAGAAAGAAAAACTGCATAGAGTACAGCAAAGGGAGCAAATTTATTTTGAGCTGTCCTGAATTTTCTTTTCATCCTGATGACATGTTGTTGTCCCCCCCCCCCATGCCTAGTGTGTCATCGCTCAGTCCTCCTTTAAGGACCAACCATCCCCCGATCACCAGCTCGATGATATCGAAGGGGTAGGGCAGTAATTGCTGCACTAACCATTCGATATCACCGAGCTGGTGATCGGGCGACAGTTGACCTTTAAAGGAGGACTGAGTGATGATGAACTAGGCTGGTTTGGGGGGGTGTGAAGAGAAATGTCATCGGGAAGAAAAGAAGAATCCAATTCAGGGCAGCTGAAAATAAATTAAATCAATGCTCGATAAAAGACACAGTCCACATACCTGATCTTCATCAGATGAAGCACTGGCCTACGCTATATGGGCCCATTGGTTTGGGAGTGGGACTCAGGAGGTGATCAGGATGGCGGGCAGTTCGCACAGAGGTCAGGGGTTGAGGTGACAGATCTCTGGGCTAGTGTGTGTGAGCGATGACAGACTTCTCTGTTTACATGAACTCCAAGTCGCAGCTTTCTTCTTCACTGGCGCCAGTACACGAAGCCCGCGATTCCATTCAGCACCACCCCAAGGGGTGCAGTCTGTCCAGCCCACTTGCTGCGACTGCTTGAAACTGATAGGGTGCAAGGCAGCTAACTGTTGGTGTGGACCAATCACACGGCAGCTCAAAATAAGGAGAAAAAAGAAAGTGCCCTTTCTAAGAGTACATACTGCACATGAAGGAGCACACAGACAGGACTGCTTTCACAAAAGTCACAACGACTTCTGTACGTGCAGTGTACCCCCTTCACACATAGATGTGCGTGAATTTCATATTTTTTACATGATTCATGTACATTTATGCATGAATTTGAACACTGATCAGGAGGTCCTCAGGCATATGTGGTATCAAGGATCCTCGGAGACAGAAAACCTCTAGTGTAAAATAATAAACAAACACCTTTGTTCTGTGCGGAAATACTAAAACAGTTTGAAAATACCAATGCATTCAAAAGACAATGATCCCTTCTCTGACTACAGATATAGTATTACTCATTGAAAATTTCACAACTGCTGTTTCAAAAAAGCATCACTGATTAACAGATTCCATTAAGACCAGCTGTGTATGTTATGTGTGTTTCACAAGCAAATCTGCAACATGCAGGCATGTTCAAAACCTGGACCCAATATGTTAAGCAATCACTATGCTGTTAACTCCAGCAAAAGGTTACCATTTAATGAAAGGTAAAGCACTGGGGTGAATGGTGATACTCTTAGTCTTGTAATAAAACAAGGATATGTTGTGTACTTAGCAGAATTCCTTTTTACTCTTCAGGTATGTGTTTAAGTAGCACCGAATCCATTGTATTGCCAGAGGGAATATTCCAATATGCATTCCTGGGCTGCTTCAGCTTCTCACCTAATTATACTAAGCCTGGATATATATCGGAGGCAGTTTGAGCTGCTGCCTGAATCATCACGGGACCAGATTCCTTTGTCCGGAGCATTATACTGTGAACAGCAACGTGGGTGGACTCCTGTGGGATGTTGACAGTTTGTGGGAATTTTTCTGTAGGAGAGGCAGGGTTAGTAAGCCCAGTCTTGTTTTTTTTCCATGTGTAGACTTGCATGTAATCATTCTACTGCTTGTCCAAAACTGATTTTGGTGGAAGAGGGGTATTTCTAACAACTAGACTATTTCCAGACAATCTGATTTATAGGCTTCCTATTTTATAAGCCAATACAACCTTAAAGCATTTTAAAAAGTAGTTAGTTGCAACATTTGACTACTGATGTTTATTGTTCTTAAATGCCATACAAAATATCTTCATAGTGTACAAGGAGCATTTTTTTTTTATTTACAAGAACTTTTAAGTTCTGTTTCTCCTTATACCTCATCAGCATTGTGGCCTTGCTGACTGAGACATCACAGATGACCACTCTGACAACAGAATAAGTAAGCAATAACACATGACAGGGTGTGTGGTGATGCTTAATTGCTGCATGCCTGAGGTGGGTTGTGAGGCACAAGGCACAGCCGAGTGCCTTCAACCACCTGGAAAGTGTGGTAATTTAAGGCACTGGCGCACACCCTGGAGTGTGTTATTGTGCTTATAAAATTTAAGAGCTAAAAGAGCAAGAAAAAATAAAATAAAATTTGAGCTGTGTGGTAAGTAAGCATTTTTGCACTGGCAAAAGTATAAGTACTTTGCAACAGTAAAACTTTTGGATAACAGTCTATCGATTCCACTTAGAGGACTGAACAGTCTAATATTGGAGTGTGGCTGCTTTCTGTTACCATAACTCACTTTAACAGTGCTGCCACCAACCTGATGTACATCTACCACTGCTTTTCCCCTTCTTGTGCCACTTCGGTGCCTTTCTCACACTGTCAAAGCCTCTGGACATACACTACAAATCCCAGTTCTCTTTTAAGCACTTCAGAATGTACTGTACTACAATACCCATAAAATAAATTACCGATAACTTTTGAAACAGGACATATGTCCCGATGGCATTGACAGCTCTGAGCCCCCTCACACTGTTCCATCTATATCGAATCACAGGACAACAGAGCACAATAATGTAAATCGGGTACAGTGACCGCTCCAGCCACTGAGGTCTGTGGGGCAGGTGGGTTGGAAAGAATGCTGTGCACACCACACAACACAGACAGGACTGAGATTGCAACTTCAGCTTCTTGAGTACACTCCTGACAGCGGTCCTGATGGCAGCTGTGGTCAAATTATCTCTGCAGCACACTCCCAATGACAACCATGGATTAATCAGGGGAATTAATCCTTGGTTGCTCTGTGGTCACATGTTGCTGTTCCTCTAATCGATTTCTCTTATTGTGCTCTGTTGTCCTGTGCTTCTCCTGTACCATGTTACAAGTAGAATTAATTGGTCTCTCCCTCTCTCTCTTTCTTGCTGTCATACAGCATTTCGTACTCAGTGAGGTCACAAAGTCAATGAGATATAAATGGACCAGCACTAGATATACTATCCTCCAAGTAGAATGCTGTTACATCAGACTTTTTATCCTTTCATTACCTAAATGTGTGAGATGTATGACAAATGAGCAAACTGCATGATATATCATTAAATATAACACTTCAAGCTCAAAGCATTGTGCATATTACTGCACTAATGTTTATAATGATTTCTGATAACTGAGCATTATACATTATTAAGATTTTGTGCTTTAAAGTGTCAGTGGACAGTGTGAAATATATTTTTCTCCATGTAGGACTGAAAGTTTATGAGAGGTAAAATTAGTGACATACTTCGTCATGTGGGACGGTTCACATACCTCTCCATTGTCACTGATTATGATGGATGTCCCTTATTTTACCCTTCAAACTTGCTCTGTCCCTCATCCATCCCTCTTGGAAAAGATGTTAGCCACACAGAGAATGTGCTGTAAGATAAAGCCTTTAAAGGTAGGCAAGGTAAGGCAAACTTTATTTATATGGTCCCCAATCCCAGGGGAGCTGGGCACCTTACAGAAGGTCAGACAATTATACTAGTCTAAGATGCTAAGTTAAAAATAAACTTTGTACAAGCAAACACAATGGTTTCCACAGTGTTCAGAGCTTGTTTCTTCATGTTTGAGGATGTGTTCCTCGATTTGAGGGTCAGAGTCCCTCACAGTCCCTCATTGTGAGTGTCTGTGTCCCTCATTACTGTGCCAAAAGGTTGAGGGGTATGGTTCAGACCTATGCATGCCATGTACTGTCATACAAATAATCCTTTCAGACATGACAATTTTTAAAAATTAATATTTTCATAATAATTATAAGTAATGTTATGAATATGTCCACTGCTTGATGGTGTACTCATTCTCTAACAATAAACCACAGAGGGGATTTTTTTTTTTGAGAGAGAGAGAGAGAGAAATAGGCTGGTATGGCATACATTTAAAACCACCTGAAATTAATATTGGTCTCAAAAAGTATTCGACTCCTACATTTTCTTTTCCATCTTGCTAATTTGAAGGTATTCTACCTGACAATACTATGTGTGATGCTCTGAAGAGTACTCTTTCTGGAAGATGTGCAGTACCTTGTTCGGGTTCCCTTCATACCTCATCAGCATTATGACCTCACTGATTCTGACCTCATGACTGACTGAGAAGAGCCAATCACTCTTGTTAGTAGTGATGTCACAATGAGTGAGACATTTCAACTGCCAGGTAAAGTAGTGCTGTATATATCACACCTTGTATTATCAAGTGTAAAATCTAATAGGCAAAAAGGAAATACTTCAGAAATAAAAAAGTACCAATTGACTACTTTTAAAACATAATAGCATTTTCTTGCTGCAGTTTATGACCTGCTGCCTCTTTAAAAAAAAAGACCTGGGACTTTAAGAGAGCGTTTTTAAGGCGTGGGTTAGGTATGCAGTATGATGATTAACCACTGTGGCATGTCATTCACAAGAAAGCTAGGGTGTAGAGGTGCATGTTTATTCACTGATCACAGATGGCCATTCATTTTCCTAATCGTTACTCTAAATGTATTTGAAGAGCATCAAAGTGTGTTTAGATTAAAGGATGTTACCTGACTAAAGGCAGTCCGCCCATGAGTAACTTCTAAAAGGCTTTAGTTGAAATTAATCACTGCAGCAAAACAACTCCACCAGCAATTCTCTTATTTGACTTTAAATTCAGATAAAAAAAAGGAAGATGAGGGTGACTACTGAGGATAGTTCTGCATGCAGGGTCAGTGAACCTGATGGAACTACTCTCTTTTGACTTGCCAGTCTGTTATCACCTGTTAGAAAAATGATTTAGAGGTTTATATACATATAGGAAAGTTAAGTCTTTTTTAAATCTTCTGTTTATGCTCATTGGCCCCTATCCAGCCCCCATCAGTCCTACCAGCCATTGCTTTTTCATGGATCTTTGATTTACTTATCTTGCAGGGGCAGAGAGCACAGTACAGTGGGTACCCTTTCTGAATTGTTCCCTGCTTCATCTGCAACATGACAGGAGGCGCTGTAGGGTCCGAATGTGCTTCAGGGCCTGCAGGCTGTAGCTGTGCTAGGGGTTTCCACCATGTTTCACCGAGCCCCAATAACATTGTCAACAAGGATATCAAGAATAGATCCAGAAGCAAATGATTTGATACCTTATAATGGACCGACATAGCTGTAACAACAAGAACAAAGTGCTCTAGCCTTCGGACCAACCAGTCCTTCTTCAGAAGCTAACGGCAGTTGTTTAGAAAATACAATACTTATAACAGCTAGATCATGCAGAAAAAAACAGAAAAAATCCCCACTGGTTTAAAATGCTCATTTAAAAAATACAGAAGATGATGTCAGAGAAGTTTACCAGTACCGCACTGCCTTCAGCCAAGAGGGTCCCCCAGGTCAAAGGTGCTTGGTGGAACACACATACAAAGAATCCTACTGCATATAAATTTAATTGACATAAGATAACACTGCTGAAGCAGATGACTCTTAAATCAAGCTATGAGTCTCTCAGTTTGTTTAAGGATGTGATTACTAAAAGGCAACCCCCACCCAGATTAAAGACAAACTAAGATTATTTTAGGGCTCCAAGAAGTTTCAATGCCTGCATTATAGACAAGAATTTACCAATAAAGTTGTCTTAAACACATCAGTGCACACTGTATGATGTGTAAAACCTTAAGGTATCAAATAATTTGCTTCTGGATCTATTCTTGCAAGGACCAATATGGCAACTACTAAATCTAGATTTCAAGGATATCAAGGTAATAATAATAATAATAATAAACTTTATTTGTATGGCACCTTTCAAAACCAAGGTGCCTAACAAAGTTAAAATCACATGATCAAAAATTTCACAACAACATAATCAACAGAAATGTGTGCAATCGTGCCAATAGAATTAAGTGCCAAACCTGTGTTGTTGCAAAGAAAATCCAGATGGGGCTTGCCCCCCCAGGAGTCTGTACCTTCCTTCAACCAAAAACCAGCAGTCAAATCACCAGGGGATCAAAGCCACTGCCGTTTCAAATTCCTCGCTGCCGCACAACCCAAGGCCAAAGATCTTTCACTTATAAGGCCCCCACCTGGCTAAATGGTCTTGCTATTGACACTACCTCTACCACCTTGCTTAGTGCTTTCAAATCCAGGCTCCAAAACACCCTCATTGCCTCCAGCACCTGCAACTGACTTGGCTAACAAATCGGCACCCCCTCCACCGGTGTCTTGTTGCAGGGCCCTTGGCCTCTTCTCGCACTTGCCCTCCCAGGGCCCCGTTTCTCCTGCTCTTATGCTCAGACAACACCGCTTTGGCTGCTTCCCCCCTGACCCCACCTCACTATCCCCCTTCCCTCCTCCCCTCACCCCCATCTCCTCCCTTGTTCCTTCTCTTACCTACTGCTACCACCTCCCTTTTCTTTTTTCCTATCCCACCTCTTTCATATAATCTCTTACTCCCCTTCCCAGCATAGAGCTTTGATTTGTGTTGTGTCTTTAATTCAACCTCAATGTTTCTTTTGCAACTTTATGTAGTCTACTGCAACATGTGACGTGGAACCTTTGTAAAAGAGCCTTAGCTCAAAGGTAATTGTAATCCTAGAATCAAATCAGCAAATAAACAAATAAATAAACTGCCTGGCAACATCCTGCATCCTCACACGTGCATCGTACTGAAATGCCACCTGTGCTCACCCAGGCTGCAGTATCACAACAGGACATGCAACCCTCCCTCCCAGGAGGAGCACAGCATCCCCCAAAATGCTCAAGTTTCCTCCCCCCCAGCAGGCCCTGACACCCTAAGTTCCCACTCAATCCTGGGTTGCTGGAGTTATGCGTGGTAACACTATTGCTGTGCAGACAGGTTGGCCTTTTGAAGTCACCTTTGCTGTGCCATGGACTTCTAAACGCTTTCTGAATTCCAATATGCCCTATATCTATTGGCAGCCATAAAAATACTGTGTATCAAAATTATATATTTTGTGCAGCTTTTTTCATTCATGGGATTTAAAAAAATGTATGATCAGGTAGAGGTAATACAATGAAAAGCAAAATAGCATAACCAGTAGAATACAACACAAGTCAAAGAAGCAATGCCTATAGCCGACTAGCTTTCACAGGCATTTTGGTGATACTGCGGTGGGATTTTGCAAGCTGCCATAGGTGAGTGAAAGACTGGCTTCCAGAGGTGGATGAAATGTTAGAAAAGCTCAAGACAATTTGCACAGTTTCTACATATAAAGAAAAAGGATTTTTTAACAGAAACTTGTCAGGCACATTTTAAATAAGACACAAACCAATTTTAAAGAGGCACTGTTTGCATGCTTTGCATTGTGTTTTTTTTTTTTTTCCCAATTATCTTTCACTCCTGTCACAGTCCCAGGAGACTCTCTCAGGCATCCAACTTGTATCCTGACCTGCCTGAAGCCCCCCTCGACTGTACCTTCCGCACCTCCGCCCCCACCTCGCAGCTGGCACCCCCAGCTTAACCCCTCCATGGTGGGGCCGCCCCTCCTACTTTGGGCACACTTCAAACCTTGTAGACTCCAGCTGCAGACATGGACCCCTGGGCGGAGGATCTGTGAAGGTCGGCGAGGTCAGGCCCAGCAGTGGGCATGGGGGTTGGTGCCGTCGTCTACCCCTGGGACCGGGTTTTTCCATGTTCTATCCCCTTCCCCATGTGTGGGCATGCTCCAATGCTATCTGGTGCATGGCTACTCTGCCAGCATCGAGCACGCTAGTACATGCCTGCCTGGCTTGCTGCAGTACCCCTGGTCCCCACCGGAGGTCTCTGGCTTGCCGGGCCATCCCATCCCCTCAATCTGGGGAGGAGAGCACCATGAGGGCACTCAGTCCTCAACCCTTCCCCTGCCAACCCCTGGCGCCTGAGACCATTCCCGAACCCGGGTCACTGGCGTGGCGCGAGGTGTGGGGTCTATCGCCTCAACCCTCAGCACTACCAGGCCGGCTGGCATGCTTTGCATTGTTAACTTCCCTTCTGGGACTTACAGGTCAAAATGTTTTATGCTCAACCTTATTGACAATGGCCACTGCAGAATGAATGACTACATGACTTTGGTAAAATACGTTAAACTTTAATGTTAAAGGGGAACTGTCACCACTAAGTTAGTTTAACCTCAGTGGTAGGGAAAATGATGGAATCACTTCTGAAGGAAAGAATTGTTGAGTATCTAGAGGCCAGAGGGGCTCATGACCCAAGGCAGCATGGATTCACAGCGGGAAGGTCATGCCAGACAAATCTGATAGATTTCTTTGACTGGGTGACCAAAGTAGTAGATCAGGAGGGGCTGTAGACATGGCCTACCTAGACTTTAGCAAGGCATTTGACACAGTCCCACACAAAAGATTAATATACAAGTTAGCCAGCCTGGGAGTGGGTCCCAAGATGACAGCCCGGGTAAAGAATTGGCTGGAGAATAGGACACAGAGAGTGACAGTAAATGCAGTCCACTCTGAAGAAAGGGGGGTTACTAGTGGGGTACCACAGGGTTCAGTATTAGGACCGGTCCTCTTCAATGTCTTTATAAGCGACATTGCAGAGGGACTGGAAGGAAAAGTATGTCTCTTTGCAGATGACACAAAGATCTGCAACAGAGTTGATGCACAAGGTGGGGTATAAGGATGAGAAGGGACTTGGCAAGGTTAGAGGAATGGTCAAATGTATGGCAGCTTAGATTCAATGCTAAGAAGTGCAGGTAATGCACCTGGGAAACAAAACCCAGGGAAGAGTACACAATGGGGTGAGATACTAACAACAAAATGGAAAGGGACCTGGGGGTAGTCATATCAGATGACCTAAAGGTGGGCAAGCAATGTGAGAGGGCAGCAAGGAGGGTTGGGGAGGATACTGGGATGCATAGGGAGAGGCATCACCAGTAGAAAACAGGAAGTTATTATCCCTCTGTACAGACAGTTGGTGAGACCCCATCTGGAGTACGTGCAGTTCTGAGACCCAATCTCCGAAAGACATAGACAGGATGGAGGCTGTCCAGAGGAGGGCACTAAAATGGTGCAGGGTCTGCACCGGAAGACATATGAAGAGAGACTTAAGGAGCTGAATATGTATAGCCTCGAGGAAAGGAGGGAGAGGGGGGACATGATAGAAACTTTCAAGTACCTCAAGGGAATCAACAAAGTCCAAGAGGGTAGCATCTTTCAAAAAAAGAGGTGTGCAAGAACAAGGGGGCATAATTTGAAGATAGAAGGGGGTGGCTCAGAGGTAATTTAAGGAAGTATTTTTTCACAGAGAGGGTTGTGGATGCATGAAACGGCCTTCTGGAGGAGGTTGTGGAGTCAAAAACAGTGGTGGAATTCAAGCATGCATGGGACAGTCATAAGGCAATTCTAGGGGGTGGGGGTAGGAAGAAGTAGGCTGCTGGTTAGCTAGGATCTGCAGCTTATCCATTAGGTAGGGAAATGGGCAGACTGGGTGGACCAAGCGGTCCTTATCTGCCGTCAAAATCTATGTTTCTATGTTTCTAAGGGCCACACACTCAAGTGTGTGGTTGGTCCCAATGTGCACTTTATGTGCAAAAACATTTTGGTTTACATACTGTTTACTGTAGTGTAGAAGATTGTATCAGACTCATTTTGTTTAGTTCTATTCTGCAATCCTCTGTTACTACAAATCTCAGAATGCCCTGCAGATGACATCAGAGTCATAGGCAGCACTGAGAGATTCAATAGCCTGCAGTGCATGTTAGAGTTTATATAAACTCTGATCTTTTGTTTGCTGGTCCTGCTATCCTCCCTGGGCTATGTATAGTCACAGAGGACTGTACGTAGCCCTGCAAAATAGCAGACACAGAAAACATCTGATCGGAGATAATAAAAACTCGAACATGCATCGCAGGCATTTGAATCTCTCACCGCTCGCTGCCTACTGCTCTGATGTCAGCTGCAGGGAATTCTTGGATTTGCTGTAAAAGACAATGCCAGCCTAGAACTAAGCAACATTGATCTGATACAGTCTACTATACTACTATAAACAGTAAGTAAACCCAAATATATGTGTGCACACAAACTGCACATTGGAACCAGCCCCACACTTGAGCATGGGACACTTTGTGCTGACTGTCCTCTTTTAAGGGCAGATTCAGGCTGAGCATGTACATATGAGGCAGCAGGTCTGGTAAAATGAAATACTCTCTAACAAACGCTGCCAATTAATGTTAATAAGGTCTCAGGAATCACTACTTGTATTTATAAAATGGGCGCACAATTCCTCTAACTGTTATTGGCTAAAACTAGTCACCTGATTGTGTATTAGTGCAGCACAATGCAAAGCCATCCTAGTATTTAGCCTCAAAACAAATCCCTGCACATGTATAGAATTTTAAAAAAAAGTGTGCTTTTTTTACTCAGTAAAACACAAGTTCAGAGACAATCGGGTCATAGCTGTTTTCCACCACCTCCACCACCACCAGGTTATACCAGATGTCACAAAATAAATGGAATAAATTAGCTCCGTTTGTAATCTGTACTCTATAAGTTACAATATTTCTATTAAGATGTCAAATTTTAAAAGATCTAGTAATCAAGCATCACACTCCCTCCACCCCCCAAAACTCTACCCTCTCTTGGTGTGGCAAACATAATGAATTGCTCTGAGGAATTGCTAAAGGTAAATTAACACTTTTCCCAGAAAAGTATAGGCTTTATGAACGACTGTTTTTTCACTCGATAAATCCTCACAGAACCACTCTCACATTCACGCTGTAGCATTTGCTCCCCAGCCATCCCATATATTCTTGAAAGCTACTGGTTTGACAGCAATTTCAGAAAGTATAATTATCTACAAAAAAACAAAAGTATTCAGATAGACTGGACTGAAGGCCAATCAGAGTCACAAATTGGTGTGCATGAATACTTTTCAGGTTTCTCACTCCCAAAAGAAAAAGAAACACTACCTGCTTTGAACCACATGCCCAGGCCACCTGACTCCTCTCCCTCTCTCTTAGCCTCTCACTCGCAGATTAACAGGCTGTAAAAGATTAACAGTTTTGTTATAAATATGGCCTGTTTGTTCTCTGATATTGTGATGGGAAACTCCAAATCGCAGTGCTGCAGTCAATTTTGTCTCTGCCACTGTCTCTTGAGGTGGACTCACATCTTTTCTTTTTTTTTTTTTGTCCTGCAGCCTCTTTCTAGTTTCTCCCTCACAGCACAAAACATGTCCGAGACTCGGGCCACAAAAAACAAGTGAAGTCCAAACTGCCATGTGTTGAAAAAAGAGCAAACAAAAAATGCAATCATTGGTGTTGGGGTGTGGCAGGGGAACTATAAAAAATACAACTATGAAGTCTCCATTAGGTAAAAAGACCTAAGTCAAAGCATTAAACTATGTTACAGTCCCAGTTGATGGAAGGACTAGTTTAGCTAAAGAGTACACATTTATTAAAAATTGTTGTCTAGTAAATCATGTGTATCCCAATATCTAACCATATTTTAAATACAAAATTCCATTTTATAAGCACAATAAGACACTCTGGGGATATGCATTCTGCTGATATAACCACACTTCCAGGGGCTGAAGGTACCACACCCCTGGGTATGCGGTTATCTCAACACAGTGCATACCCATCATGTTCCATTGCTTACATAAATAGTTTTTTCATGCATGTTTGCCAAATGAGAAAACAATGAAGTGATGCTAAGCTGTTCTGACTCAATGGATGCAAGTGGAGTCATTTTTATTGTATAGTATGAGTGACTCCTGAGACCATATTAATGCATTAGAAATCCACCCAGTCCTCCTAAGTCCAACTGTCTTTTTTTATGAAGGCAATGAGACAATGGCACTCACCTCCCCTTCCTGAAGACAGAAGCACTCAAATACCAGGAGTAAAGTGCAGCATAAAATCCTCCTGTATTAAGGTGCTCACATGAAATTGTGCAAGTAGAGAACAAGTATCCACATGGCAGGCAGTCCACAGAGATGCTGAATGCCACTGCCTTCATGTATTGACTTCTAAATTTGAGAACCACTGAGCTAGGGAGTGCCCTCACTTCATAATTTGCCAAGTGTCTTTTTTTATACCTTTTCAATTTTTCCCATTGTATTTACTGACTTCACCGAGCTTATCGTTATGGCAACAACACATCTAGTGTGTAAAATGCTTCTTGCTCTATAAGAGCATCTCATGAGCTAGGCAATCACACCTCTGACTGGCTATACTGGCTGTGAAGCTTTAAAGTGCAATTTTCAAGAAAATAACTACTATGCTGCTCTCTAAAAGTCTTTAAAGATAGTGTCTCATTATAATGAATGGGGAATGTTAACATTTTTGCTACTGTCCCTAACTTAGCTTTCTTTCTTTCTTTCTTTCTTTCTTTCTTTCTTTCTTTCTTTCTTTCTTTCTTTCTTTCTTTCTTTCTCTCTTTCCTTCTTTCTCTCTTTCTTTATGTGAGAAACACTAGATGTATACAGTATATGCCTATTTTCAAGCATGACCTAAGAGAGTTACTGCAGTAGTCAAAGACAACTATTCCAATTACAGCACCAACAACAATAAAGTAATATTCGGAGCACAAAACATATAACAACTACACAAAGGACTGCAGTAATAATAAGATTGTAAGATTGCAGCAGTAACATCACTTGAGCTAAGATAAAACAACAGTGAAAGTAACAATAACACCAGCACCTGAGAGAAAAAATGATGACTGTCGAGAACACAAGAGACAATAACCAAGGACAACAGGTGGCAAGAAATTAAATTAGCCTTTACAAAAACTGTGGAGGTAGTTTTCAGATTTCAGAAATGCCACCTGAAAAGCTATATTCTGCACACATTTGTCTTTCATTCCAGCCAGGTATACAAACTATTCTGAGTGTACTAATTGCTAGCCATTCCAACATACTTGTTGAAAATTGATTTGCTGTGTTTATAGTCCATGCCACCTTCCACCCTCAGTCTTTTATATATATAAAATATTATATATGTATATATATATAGATATATATATATACACATATCAGTTTTGTTTTTGTTGATCAGAAAAGGAGAATTATGCAGTTCTGTCTATTTTCACCCTCATCTTCGGGGGGGGGGCGGAGATACAGATGGAAATTAACTGAAATTGAACTAGACTAAGCTGTTGATGGTAGTTTTTTAGTTAATGGGGAAACATTTGGCCAGGACACTGAGGAAATTATCCTGTTCTTTTCGAGAAGTACCCTGGGATCAAAAATGTCCACCTGAGCAACCCCCAGAACAAGCAGAATCTCTGTTTAACATCTTATCCAAAAGAAAACACCTCAGGAGTGCAGCACCCCCTAATGCTGCACTATAGTTATGTATTGGGATTTTAGCCCAAGTTCATGGTGTGGGGCTAGAACTCACAACCTTCCTATATATAAATATGAAATAATCTTACTATGTATTTTTTTTTAATTATTTTCAACTCCTGGTATGGGGGATGTACTCTCCTCAGCACTTGGACGCTCTAGCATCCCCCCAGGCTGCCCAGACTCGGGAATCCAGCACCCTACCCCCTCTGATGGCACTTCCCCAGGGGAAGGGAAAGAGACCAAGATCCACAAAAGGCCCCAGTCAAGGCTTACACCCAGGACGTCATTCGAGCGGAGATCTGGCGGCATCACAGTCCTACCTGCCCAGGGCTTTCCCTGTTAGTTTTTCCTGGAGGCACAGACATGCAATGACATCAGTGCAGATCAGGCGCACTCCCACACCCAACCTACAGATGTCTGCCGTCGCCTCTTTCTGAATAGTTGCCCCAGCTGTTGCATAACCAGCCTCCACTGGGTGTCGCTGACTTGCTGGGAAGCCACAACCCTCCCCCTGGAGGAGGAAAGCTGTCTGTGGGACACTCATCCTACCTCTCCCCAGCCAACCATCTGATGTACCAAGCTTGATCCCTAATACTGGTTGTCAGCATCGCAGGCAGTAGCACTACCGCTGCACCGGCAGGCTGGCCACATAATCCTGCTACAATATATACAGATATTGAATATATGATAGACAACTGTGAGTTACAAGGTGTTATAAAATGGGTAGGGACATTTCTGTGTTCTAATTGGTTAGTGGCTGTGCAATGTCAGGGAACTACCACTGATTAAAAAACTGCTGGCAATTAGGACACAGCACACTGACGTATCACTACCATTTGTAAAAAATTTCCTGACTTCCATTACAAACATCACTCTCATCTTTACTCCCAATAAAAAAGTCAACTAGGCTCAAACCCTAAATTCTGATGGCCTTAAATGGCTGCAAAGTGTGGCCACCAAAACATACTGGTGGCCTCATTCCTTATTTTTGACACCAAACTCCCATTATACAACAACCACTCTGATATAACAGCTTTCTTTTCACACAGTGTATTTTCAAGTCAAGCTCCTGATGTATTTTTACTTGAAATGTATCTCCCCTGATTTGTTGTAAATGTAAGAATGTGTCCATTCTATTGCCTTTGTAACAAGGGCTCTAAAGAGCTCTGTGGCAGCAGAAAGTTGTGCTGGTGGCTGCATGTGGCCACAGTGGCTTAATCTGAGAAACGCTGAACTAAGCCCTAACAATGAAACTCCCTCAAAATATTTAATAATAATTTAATGATCTTCCCCTTTATAATAACCTTTTTACACACATACGCCACTTATAAAATGAAATACGACCCATAGCTTTTAATTTCCTAACCATCAAGAAACCCTTCCTATCCTTACCTGCTTACCAAGAAAAATCTTTGCTGCTTAATTCTGCCCAGATAAAATGAATCCCTGGCTTTACTGAGGCCTTCTGATGTGCGTGTTTCTCTGTGCACAGCTGAATATTCTGCCAGTAGACTCCCTCAGAAGTATGAATTGCTCCACTCCATGATAAACAAACATTCTACTGATACCAAGAGGAGAGTCGTGAGGGCAAAAGGACAATTGGAGCTCTCCCCCAACCGCCACTCACTGCAGCTACTGCTAACCCGAGGATCTGAAGTCCAAATTCCCCCCAGGTACAGCTTCCTCTGCTACTTGGTGTTCGGTGCCATCTTTGCTCTCATCTAGATTGCTGCACCAGACCACGTGGCCCAGAGGGGTCGGCAGACTTGACCTGATTGTTTTTTATTATTTACAGAGTCATGAATTCCTTGCCATAGTTACAATTGCTGGCTGTTACTTTAAGAACTGGTATTAGCAACACTTTCATGTTATACCTTGCTTTGTAGTTACATTTAGCACGTTGGTACTGTTGGAATTGTTTTTAGGAACTAATCCACGATTTACCCTGCCTGTACTTACAAATAGCTGGGTGTAACTTTTAGAAAAAAAAATATATGGAGTCCTGGTTTAACCAGTATCTAGCAGCTCTCCATGCAAAAGCATTGTATACTGTAGGTCAGGGGATTACATTCAGTTAACTCACTCAGCCCCATAGCGCATATGTGCATCATCAGGAAAATTTCTCTAGTCCCCATAGCGCATATGTGCATCAGGTATTCACTTCCTCTCATCCCCAGAGCGCATATGTGCATCCTGCAATTCTTATGCACTTTCTGGATCAACCAATCAGGGATAAGGTTGTTGGAAAGTGCAGGTCGGCAGGAAACATTTCTACCTACCAGAATACCGACTTTATATTGTACACATTTGCTACCTTTCAGATTTTTTTAGGTTTTAATTTGGGCTAAAAAGTGAAGAAAATGTTATTTTTCTCCATCGCAGGCACTGTTAAAAAAATTGTAAATGCTAGAAACATGTGAGCCCTGATTTGAAAGCTCTTTTCATTGTGAAAAATTATTAGGCTGGTGTCTGGGAGCTAGGGGGTGACTTTTTTTAGTTTTTTGGGATAAAAAAAAGTGTAAAAATGTGATATTCCTCCATTTCAGGTACTGTAAAAAAAACTGTAAATGCTAGAAGTGTGTGTGACCCATCATTTGAAAGGTCTCTTTAATGTGAACAATTATTATGCTGGTGTCTGGTGTCTAGGAGGTGTACTTTTTATGATGTAGGTTTTTATTTGGGAACAAAATGTAAAAATTGTTTCTTTTTTTATCATTTCAGGAACTGTAAAAAAATATCTGCAAATGCCACTAACATGAGTGACCCATCGTTTTAAAGCTCTTGTTATTGTGAACATTTTCCATGCAGGTGTCAAGGGGCTAGGAGGCATACATCATGGTTTGTGTGTCATGTGGGCAGTTGTGCAGAGCATTTTTCTGAATTCATTTGGTTTACTGGTGTTATGTGTTGGCACATGCCTTAGTTTATGGTCTGTTTTATTATGTAAAACAGCTCAGAAATGCTCTAAACTGTGGCAGCGTAATGCACAGATGTTGGTGTGATGGAAAACCATCATACAACAGACATTTGCCACTTCTAAATTTTTTCTTTTTTTTGAGTTTAAAAAAGAAATGTACATTTTCATTGTTACATGCTCTGTAAAAAACAAAGGTTAATGTTACTAACATGTGTGACCCCTCATTTTAAAGATTTTTTTATTGTGAGCGAACTTCGTGCTGTAAGTTTTGTGACAGGAGTTATATTTTTTTAGTTATTTATACTCCAAATCAGAGTGTTAGCATTTTAGTTACGAACAGTCTAACTGCTCAGGAAAACAGCCATTTTTACACAGGAATACAGCACTCACTCAAGATTCCATTCTAGAGCTGAGTGAGTTAACTGCTTTACAGCATAAGGAGTTTTCATTTTTGTTTGTACATGCTGTCTCTAGCTGTGAACACTGTCTAGCCCAGGGACTGTTCATGAAGGGAATTGCAGCCTCTGGCACAGCTAGTGTCTGTTTTCCTGTCTCTCTCCCCCCATCTCCCCATGCTCAGATTACTTGATACTCTCCCTAGTCCCTGCCTACTGGTATCCAGTGAACAGGGTGACTGAGACTGAGCGACTGCAATAACGGTGACTTAATCTCAGTGCCTGTGTTGTGGGCTACCCTGAAAGGGTGGCGATGGGTGAGAAGGAAGGCGAACGGAACAACACCACGGGGGACAGAAGGGGAGGAAAGGTATGTGGGAGGCAAGGCAGTGGAAGGCTGCCAAGCTGGCCGTGTGGCATGATGGTGAGGGTGCAGGGTTCGGGTCTAGGATGGCGTGACAATTTTTTGTGGTTGTGCCGTTCATTCATTTTTTTTATCCCCCAACATGCACCCCCCCGGAGTTGAGAATATTTAGTTGCGGGGTGCAGGTTAAAGATCCTGTTGCCACATTGTTTTCGCTGCAAGTATACATCGCCGCTTTTATTTTCGGTGATGTAAAACATAGAAACATAGAAGTTGACGGCAGAAGGAGACCGCTAGGTCCATCCAGTCTGCCCATTTCCATCTAGTCTGCCCATAAACACTCACATAGAACCCTGTCTACTGACTTTACCTTTCTCTCCCCAACTCCAGCTCTCACTTGAGTGCTACTGACACCAAGAAGGGGGTTGTGAGGGCAAAGAGACAACTGGAGCTCTCCCCCACCCACCACCCACCACACACTACCGCAAGCTTGAGGACCTGAAGCCCAAATCCTCCAGGTACAGCTTCCTCTCCTACGCATGAGCGCCATGCTTTGTGTGGCATCGCTACTCACTTCCCACCCACCCTCCCCAACCACTCTCCCACCATAAGCTAGTCTTTCTTTTATAGTGACCATAAAGTGCAAAAAACAATTGGTGAACTTCCCCCTCACCACCACCAATCATCTACTTGGTTAAACCCACCTCCCCATTCTCTGCTCAGTGGGGTTAGTCTAAACGTTACTCAGCAGGTGCCCCTGTTAAGTTAGTACAGCTCTACAGCCAAACTAAACGCTGAAGCAGATAATAAGAACTTGTTCACCAGTCTTTAAATGCATTGTTTATTCTATTCCCTGAAACTGAGTATTCATTTCCAGTCCTTCCCCTCATCCCCTTTCATTTAATCTACCCAAGTGTCATTCCCAGCCCTTCCCCTCATCCCCACTCATTTAATCTACCCCTCCTACTTTAAACAATGTTTCTAGTTTGAACCCAAAAGCCCTAATACTAGCTCCCTCTCCACCTAGGACTTCATGACTGGAGAGCTAATCTACCCACTAGCAGCCCCATACAATGACTCATTACTGCTCCTACTCACACTTATACTTTTCCTA
This sequence comes from Neoceratodus forsteri, assembly GCA_016271365.2. NCBI lineage: Eukaryota > Metazoa > Chordata > Ceratodontiformes > Ceratodontidae > Neoceratodus > Neoceratodus forsteri. The sequence continues at coordinate 658,630,904 of CM057458.1, forward strand.
TGTGTCAGTAAATCAATCTGTTAAACCAATTAAACATAGAGTCTGGTGTCATTTCCCCGATCAGAAGATCACATTCATTAGCCAGCCAGTCCACCCAGTCACCTCCACAAGCCCCTAACAGAAATGTTTAGTTATTTCATAATATTCTCTTACTTCTCTTACCGCTTCTCATTCTCACCCCACTCACCCACACAAGCTGCATATACCCAGCTCCCACCCTGCTCATGATGCTCCTCTCATCTCCCTTCTCTCCATGCTCTGACCCTCCACCACCCTACCCCTCACCATATGCCCCTTTCCCTTAAGTTCATGCCAGTACCTTACCCCCACAAATGTCATAAAACAAAGTATTTCTCTGGTGTACCCACACTGCTCCTAACTCCACCATAAACCCTATGGGACGCAAACTACCCACCACCTTCTTCTCCTTCTCATCCTACTCTTCACCAGGAATGTTGAACCAAACCCGGGCCCTCCCGTAACACCCCCAACCAATGAACTCCCATAAGGGTCAACGTATTGTTCATATAAACATCAGAAGCCTACTACCAAAGCTTGATCTAGTTAAATGCTGGTTGACTCAACACTCCCCAGAAACATGGCTATCAGTAAAGACCCCTGACTCCTCCTTAATGATCCCCAACTACTCACTTTTTCGCCAAGATCATGGCAAGCAGGGTGGAGGGGTAGCACTCTATGTAAGGCAACCACGATCTTGCTCTGTCACCAAACAAGAAGCCAGCACCGACTCCCACAAAGTTATCCTTGCCCTCATTTCCTTCCCCTCTATGATCTCCATTTTAATAGGAGTGATCTATGCTTCCTCATGGCTAGCCCCTAACTCACTTATCTTGTGCCTGTCCACATCTTACCACCCCTTACTGCAAATGTCAAGTTAATACTAATGGGTGACTTCAACTTGGACTGACTTTCCCCCACCACCAAAGCCTCTGTCACCAAAACTGAAGCTCTTAACCTTACCCAGTTGATCCCAGAGCCCACCCATTACAATCCCCACTCCCCAAACCATTCACTAATTGACTGGATTCTTTCTTCCCACCCACACAGAATCACCCCAGCTGGTGTACTGCCCGATGCCCTAAGTGACCACTGCATCACTTATTGTATCAGAAAAACTCAGCTCCCTAAATACATAAAAATCCATCCACTAAGCTCATTCAACACTGGTGCCCTCCTGCATGACTTGAGGCATGCTGACTGGTCTCTGGTCTAGCCTTGTTCCTATCCACTTTAACTCTGATATGGGACTCTCATGCCCCTCTGGTCAAAACCAGAGTCGAGAAACATCACCATCCCTGGGTCTCTGCCTCACTTATTGCCCTGTGTAAAGCACACAACAAGGCCTGGTCACAATATAAATCTACATTGACTCTCTCAAACTCAGCAAGAATACAACATCCTTCAGAATGTTTGTACCAAGACCATCCATTGAGCTGAGGCAGGCTGCTTTAAATCGCACCTGGACAGCCCAGTGAAGTGGATGGCTGAGGCATCATGCCTTACCTCTTGCCACACCAGCGACCCGTGTTCACGGGGTCAGTCAGGGAGGAGGAGGATCGAGCATCTCAGGGACAGCTTTCCTTCTCCGGGGAGGGTGGTGATCAGTGGTCGGTGCTCGCCTGGCCCCTAGCAGAGGCTGGGGGCTGGCACACCAATGCTATCCAGGGTGGGCAGAGTCAGGGCAGACACCCGATGGGAGGCACACAGTAGCATGCACGGCACCGTCATTGGCATCATTGCATGCCCTACCTCTGAGCAAGTAAACAGAAAAATAGATCTCCTGGCTGGATGAAGGAGGGGCTCACAGGTCCCGCTCCCTGACCAGCCGTGGTGCCAGCCGGAACTGAATCCGGTCTTCAGTGGAGGCCTGAGGTACCCCTGCTGACCCCACCAGGGGGGACAAGCCCTGGGGAAAGATGGTCGTGTCTGCCGGTAGATGTCAGGGGGACGGGGCTCCCTCCATATGTGGTCCAAGGGGAGAAAAAAAAAAAGAGTATAAAAAAAATTAAATCACACCTGCAAAACGCACAGCCTTCCTCCTTCTGGAAGGTGGTTCACTCTCTGATTGATCCCCCTGTACAAACCACTTTGCCAGTCCTAAAACAAAATGGCCTACTTATCACTGACCCTGTCAGTATAGCCAACATCCTGAACAAAATCTTTAACACTTGTGCCCTTCTGGATCATCCTTCGCTGCCGCCTCCCCAAGATACCTCCCCGAACCCCTTACACAATACCTTCCTTTTTTCACCCATCTCCACACAGGAAGTTTTGGAAGCTCTCTGCTCCCTCAACACCACTAAATCCAGACCTGACCAGATCCACCCTAAATTACTTCACATATCTGCCCCCGAAATCACAGCACCACTAACCCATCTTCTAGACCTCTCTTTCTCCTTTGGAACTGTACCTGAGACCTGGAAATTGGCTAGTGTAATCCCCCTACATAAAGGCAGCGACCCCTCATTACCAGGATACTACTATGCAGTCTCCCTCCTCCCAGCCTTTGCCAAAGTACAGGAATCCCTTGTCCAATCCAGATTGACTGAGTTCCTTACTGCATCCAGTTTCCTTTCCCCATTCCAGTCCGGCTTCTGGAAGCACCATTCTACAGTCTCTTCCCTCTTACACGTCACAGGACATATTCACTCTGCCATGGACCAGGGCCACTTAACTGCAGCAGTTTTTGTAGACCTTGCCAAGGCCTTGCTTTGACTCAGTCTCCCACCCCCATCTCCTTACTAAGCTTGAAGCTTTTTTAAAGTATATAAGTGAAAAGGCAAGACCAGGGTACAGATTGTATGGTTATAAAGGGAAGTGGGGGATGTACCGAGGATGTGGCCAGTAAGGCAGATATCTTTTTCTAAGTTCCTTTTGTTCAGTGTTCACAGTGGAAGAAGTGGAGGGGTCACAAAAAAGTAACAGGAGCCTTGGAGGTAAGGGAGTGGACACTAGTCCTTTTTTGGAGGAGACAGTCCTGAAGACACTCGCTAATCTGAAAGTGGAGAGAGTAATGGGACCAGACGGGGTGCATCCAAGGGTACTGAGGGAGCTCAGGGGGTACTGGCTGCACATCTGGCAGTCCTGTTTAATAGCTTACTGGAAACTGGAGTGGTTACAGAAGGCTGGAGCAGGGCAAACGTAGTCCCACTTCACAAAAATTGTAGCAGGGAGGAGGCAGGTAATTATACGCCAGTCAATCTGACATTGGTGGTGGGAAAGTTAATGGAATCAATGCTGAAGGAAATGATTGTAGAATATCTTGAATCCAGTTGGTTACAAGATCCAAAACTGCATGGATTCATGGGGGGAAGGGGGTTCATGTCAAATGAATCTGATACATTTCTTTGACTGGGTGACCAAGGAATTAGATCAGGGTGGAGTGGTGTACATAGATTTCAGTAAGGATTTCGACACTGTTCCACATAGGAGACTAGTAAGCAAGCTGGGTACCATAGGAATGGGTCCGAAGATTGTAAACTGGATAAGAAATTGGTTAGGGGATAGGTGACAGAGGGTGGTGATAAACAGAGTACACTCCAAGGAAGATAGGGTGACCAGCGGGGTGCCTCAGGGATCTGTGCTGAGACCAGTCCTCTTTAAAGTCTTTATAAGTGACACTGCAGAAGAGCTGGAAGGAAAGGTCTGCCTGTTTGTGAATGATACCAAAATCTGCAATAGTGTGGAGACTCCAGGAGGTGGAAAGGATGAGCAGAGATATGAGAGAACTTGAGGAGTGGTCAACGGTATGGCAGCTGAGTTTTAATGTGAAAAAGTGCAAAACAATGCCCTTGGGGTAAAAAAATCCTGTGCAGAGTACAAGATGGGTGGAGTGGTACTGGCAACCACCAGGCAGGAAAAACATCCTCAGATAATCATTCCAGATGACCTAAAGGTGGCCAGGCAGTGTGACAAGGTAATTAGGAGGGCTAGTGGGATGCTTGGATGCATAGGAAGGGGTATCACCAGCACAAAGAGGGATGTGGCGTTCCTCTGAATAGACCGCTGGTAAGACCCCACCTAGAGTACCATGTCCAGTTCTGCAGACCACATCCCCAGAAGAACATAAAGTGGAGGCAGTCCAGAGGAGGGCAACTAAAATGGTGCAGGGTCTGTACCAAAAGCCCTATGAGGAGAGTCTAAAGGACCTCAATATGTACACCCTGAAAGAGAGGAGAGAGAGGGGGGATATGATAGAAACCTTTAAATATCTCATGGGGGTAAATAAGGTAAAGGAGGGCTGTATCTTTCTGAAAAACATGCTAAGGGGGTAGATTCAGGAGAGATGTGAGGAAGTACTTCTTCAAAAAAAGAGTGGTTGCCGGCCCAGTGGCACTGAGGGTTGAGGCGCTGGACGCCACACCTCGCACCATGCTGGTGACCCGGGTTTGGAAACAAGCACGAGTCGCCGGGGGTCAGCCGGGGCCAAGAAGGACAGAGCACCCGACGGCAGCTCTCCTTCTCCAGGGGGGTTAACTGCAGGCTCCCGCTGCATTGCCGCCACCTAGGGGAGCCCGGGTGGATGGCCTGGTAGGTAGAGAAGCAGTAAGTGGATTGGGTGGTGTCGGCAGAGAGGCGGAGCAGGAGGTACATCTCAGCGTGCCTCCTAGCTCATAGCCCCTCATTGCATGCCGATGTCAGGGGGAAGAAACCGGAAAAACACCTCGGTCCCTCCTAGGCAACGACACCTTCCTAGGACGTCTCCGGGCTCATCAGGGCAGACTCTGCTGCGCCGGATCGATGCACACACACAGTATGCTGGTTTGGAAAGAGGTAAGCATGGGGGGTTCCCTCTCCACCCCTACCCAGGGGGCATACCGGGGGTCTTCAGGGGAGTGTGTGTAGACAAGGCACTCTAGGGGCAGACCACGGTGGGGATTGGAGGGTCCACAGAGGATGTCCGAGAGAGTGGAGGAAGGAGGCAGATTAGGCACATAAACATAGGGTTTAAAAAAAAAAAAGAGTGGTGAATTCCTGGAACAGCCTTCCAGCAGAGGTGGTGGGAGTGAAAACAGTGGGGGGGATCAAGAATGCATGGGAGAGGCACATAGGAATCTTAGTGGAAAAGAAGAGGGGAGGAGAAAAAGCTGGAGATTAACAGGGTCTGCAGTGATACTGCAGGTAGGGAAAAATGGGCAGACTGGGTGGGCCAAGCAGTCCTTATATACAGTCAAATTCTATGCTTCTGGGTTTCATGTCTCAAGACTGGTTTAATCTTCCTCACCAGAGTTTCCTAAATTCAGGACAGAATCTCTCCAGTGACCTGTCTGGGGCAAGCAGTAGTCAGACAGAAAGGTACAATGGCATTCTGGGGTTTACAGTGAGTTTTGGCCAGTTTATTTGGAGGAGGTACACAAGGTGATCTCAAGACTGTGTTCCACCTATTATGACTCTGAGCCTGGCTCCACACGGCTGTTTGTGGACTGCCACATGGTTCTGGGTCTTGTGTTTGCTGGCATTATCAGGTGTTTCCATTTGGAGAGTTGTTTGTTTCACAGCTTGTAGAAAGCCGTGATGAGACAACTTCTGAAATAGCCATCTCTGAACCTGAGTGTGCTTGCAAATTACAGACCAGCCTTGAACATTCCCTTTTTAAGGAAGGTTATCGAGAAGGTGGTGGAGATGCAGCTTAAGACTCAACTGGAGAGATTTTGTATCTATGAGCCATTCCAGTCAGGTTTCCAGCCTTGTCACAATATAAAGACTATGCTCGTCAAAGTGTTTAATGATGTGCCTCTGACGAAGGATAGGGGACATAGTCCATTGTTCTCCTTAATCTCTCATCGGCATTTGGCTCTGTGGATCATGGGGTCTTCATGGAATGTCTTGGGAATATGCAGGCCTCATCGAGCCAAGGCTGAAATGGTCTGAGTCTTTACTGTCTGGTAGATTACAAGTCATGATGCAATCTTTCTCATCACAGCCAGATGCAGTCAGATGTGGTTTTCCTCAGGGGTCGAGTCTGTCCCCCATGTTTGTCATAGTGTATTTGCTGTTGCTGATGATGAGGTGGGTTATTCGGGAGTATATTGTGAGTTTTCATTGCCATGCAGATGATACTTAGCAGTACTTGTCAGACAGGTGAGGGGCAGTATCTGTGCAGTGCCTTCAGAAAATCACAAACTGGGTGGCCTCTAGCTGGCTGAGTCTTTTTTTTTTTATTATCTTATTTATTCGCCTGCTGTGGTGACTACCAGCGGGGGCATCCAGCCGCCGGTCCTTCCCTCCAGGAGAGCACCAGGCTCACTCACATGATGGGGGATCCGGCACAGCTATCGCCAGTCCACTGGAGGGCCCCCCATCTCCTGTCCAGCCAGCCCGACTCAGGACCCCCCAGTGCCATTCCATGTGAGTTCTCCTGGCAAGGCAGGGCACGGCCATCAAGCTGCTCGGTTGCACCCAGTCATTTTCCCTGTTTCTTCCACTGGGAGCGTAGACGTGCAATGATGTCTGTGCACATGCGTGCAGACGTACGCCATGCTCCCCCCTCCAGTCACACCGTCACATGCAGTACCTCCGGGCATCCCCAGGGGTTGCCGCAGCTTGATGTAGTTTCCCCAACCCACCCCAGGACTAGGAGAGCTGTCTCCTGGTGCTCGATCCTAGTCCTCCCCTGCTGACTCCCTATGATCCAAGCTCATTCCTGAACCCGGGTCGCTGGCATAGGGCGAGGTGTGGCATCCAGCGCCTCAACCCTCAGCACCACTGGGCCAGCCACTGGCTGAGTCTTAATCTGACCAAAACAGAGTTGCTTTATGTGGAACTAGGTCCTCATGGGTTGACTGCTAGGTGAGATGCCATTGTTCAGCCTTTATTAAATAGCACTGTTCTGACAGTTGTAGACTAGGCGAAAGGTTTGGAAGTCACAGTAGATTCTTGACTGATGCGTAAACACCATGTGTTGGCCATGTTCTGCAGCAGATTTTTCTTACTTCAGAGTATCTACCAGATTAAGCCCTATTTTGGGCAAGAAGATCTGGTGACCCTAATACAAGTGTGTAATACCTCAAGGCTTTGCTGCTGACGTGCTGTCGGGATGGGGGGCTGGATGCATCGCCTGCAACTGCTGCAGAATGCTGTGGCAAGGGTGGTCTCAGGGACACCATATTCAGATAACATCACACCTATGCTGCAGCATCTGCACAGGTTCCCAATTAGATGGCACACCACCTTCAAGATCACTTTGGTGACATACAAATCCTTGCATGGTTTGGGCCCTGGCTACCTTAAAGATCTCTTGACCTGGTATACTTCCTGTCACTCCACTAAGGAACTGTAATTGCCCATCTGAAGGTTTTGGCTTAAACCATCTGGTGATGAAGCATCCTCAATGGTGGTCCCATTCATTTAGAACTCCTTGCACACTACTTGAGGATTTCCCCCTTGGTGGAGGCATCAGGGATCTATCCTCAGCCCTCTACTCTTTAGTCTGTTTATAAATACCCTTCCCTCTGCCTGCCCTGCACACATTGTACTCTATGCTGCTGATGCTGTCCTATCCAGCCCAGGCAGAGACCTGCATACCATCACTACTGAACTGCAGCACAGCTACCATAAGCTCGAATCCTGGTTCTGTAAGAACAAGCTCCTGCTCAACCACAACAAAAACAAGAGCATGCTGTTCACAGTTCCCCAAAACAAAAAGAAGTTCGGCTCACTGCAAATCCTGAGCCCTAAGGGAGACCCTCTTGAACAAGTCTGTTTGTATTTAAATACCTAGGAATTTACCCCGATGACACTCTCAATTTCTCCAGTCATACTGACCATGTCATCAAGACCTCCAACATGAAACCGGGTGCTCTGTACCACCACAAGCACTCCCTACTACCTGCAGTTCTGAAATTAGCCATAAGTAGCTCAGTGCTGGCCACCATTGACTATGGGCTCCCAATCTATGGAGCAGGCTCTGACACTGCACTCAAGAGAGTCAGCACTCTCCTGAACAAGGCCTGTTGCTTAACCTTGGGTGCTGATCTCTCTACCCACACTTCCACCCTCTTCAGTGAGACAGGGTGGCTCCCACTGTACCTCCAAGCTGAACTCCAAACTTGCATGCTTATCAAAAAAGCCTTGCTAGGGCTTTTGCCTGAGTCCACTAACAGGCTTTTCGCAAAGGCGTTACCACATAAGCAGACTAGGAGCACTGCAAAAGGAGGACTCCAGGTGCCATTCAAGCATACTAAACTGGCACAGAGATCACTCACCTTCCTGAGCCCAAAGTGGTTCAATGAGCTGCCTTAGAATGCCCCAAGCTCAGACAATTCAAAATTGGGCTTCGTTCCCAGCTAGAACTAAAAAAATCTGTGTCTGCCGCACTTAGTCCTTGCTCAGGACCCCTAGGCTATCCCATCCACCCCTTGGCTCTAACCACTCAACCACTGTCCCCTGCACTCCCCCCCCCCAACTCTCTTCAACAAATCCTCCTACCCAAAAATACCTACCTTGCATAGTCAACACTACAATAAACTGTCAACCTCCCCCCCCCACAGATCGCCCACTCCATCAACTACATACGTGAACATCTGAAAATGCCTACTGTGAGTTACTTCTCACCCCTGGCCACCACTGGTGAGCTCTGCCTACCACTCTGGCAACCGTCCATGCCCCACCCCCACTTGCCCCTGTACTACCCGGCGGAGACTCAATCGCTGGCCTCTCCCCCTCTTTCCTGTTTCTATCACTACTATGCCCGCACTTAGTGCTGTTACTTACAGTGTTAGTCTCCTATGTACTAGTGAAACTTATAATGTTTGACTCCTATGTAGTAGTGAAACCTAGACTCCTATGTATTAGTTAAACTTAAAAGTATGTGCAACCCTCTGTAACCTTATTTTGTAATCCACTGCTGTGCTATGTGTTATGTTGTCTGTAAATGTTTGTTTAACTGACTTGGAACCTTTGCAAATGAGTCCTTGACTCAAAGGTATTAATCCTAAACTGAAATAAATAAATAAATAAAATTTAAGAAGGGGTTAAAGGGTTAGCTTTTTGTGTTAGCTTTTGGTATTGATAACTGACATAAGAATTTGTACCTCTGTTAGATTGACTACTTTCATGTATTTACTTATTAATGTTACTTCTGTTGCATTATCTATACTCTTCGATACTCAGTTTGTGAAGCACCCCAAGCATATAGGATCAGGTGCTCTGTAAATAAAACTGCCTTTTCTTACTTTGCTGTATAATATTACAGCACATTGTATGACTTTTCCACTGATCGACAAGTAAATTGGTTCCATTATAACTCACATATATTTTTTCATCATTGCCTTTAATTACAGAGAGCCTTAGGGAGCAGTAACTCTTTCTTTATTCAGTCTTAAGAGCACACTGTTGCAGAAATAACAGCCTTAACAGTTACAGTACAGGCCTGGAAGCCATGAGATATTTCAACAGTACTTGGAATAATAGTCACTTTTGTGTAAAAATGAGAAACTTCAGTGGACTACACAAAACGAAAGAACAAGAAACACCTTAGCATGTGGGCTGCAAATAATATAACAGGGCTACACTAAATGCACAATGAAAACAAAAAATAATGTTAGACTCACCATTCCAACTACAGGTCTTTGTCAGCAAATATCAATCCAGAAAAAGGGGGTCTGTATAGGCAGTGCCAGAAGAAGACCTGTGGTGAAAACATCAATTCTAACTAGTTTCTATTTTCGGAGTGTACTTAAGAGAATTTTCCATGTTTCTGCATAAAAATTACTGGTTTTAGCAGGAATCAAATTTCATCAGATTCAAGAAAAAAATTGAATTTGACCTTTCATTCTTTATTACTGAAGACACTGGTGTGAAACCAGGCCAGTTGCCCCTTTCTTCATCTGTCCCTGCTACTTTTCATACTTTGAAATCACAGGCCCCCAGACAGCCAGACACAAACGCAGCCTGTTGTACTGCCCTTGTGATAGCACATGGCTGGCACTGAGCGACATTCAGTCAGCGTTGATGGTGTGCACTAACGGACTGAATATCGGGCCATGTTGGTGCAGTGCTAATTGGATATGCACTGCACCAACACAGACCAAAGTTGCATATGGACCACAGGACATAGTGCTGCCCAAAATGGGATAGTGCCAGGGCTCCTGTGGGCCATATTCAGTTTGAGCAGGGAAATGAATTAATTGGTGCTAAGGGGCCATCTGCATGCCCATTATGAACTCATTTATATGGGGACAGCAGCCCCCTAGCGCCAAGCAGTATGAGATCCTAGTAGTCTAGTGGACCACCCTCTCTCCACTCATCCTGCAATTTTCATTCATATCCCTGGTAGGCTAGTGGTCCCTCCACCCCCAATCAACCATCCTGCACTTTTCATTCATATTTCTTGTAGTCTAGTAGTTCCCCCACCCATTTCTTACTTGTGAGTGGTGATCAAGGTGAAGGGGGGTGCCGGATGGGTTCCTAAGTGGGAGAGGGATTTGAAATTGGTTTGGGGTGGGGAGGGCAACTAATCTGGTAGGGATATGACTAGAAAGTGCAGGATCATTGATCAGGGGTGTTTTTTTTTTTACTTAAGTGGGTTATCATCACAACAGGGGTTACATTTGATTGATTGTATTTAGGAATATAGAAACAGAATCTGACGGCAGACGGAGACTGATGGTCCATCAAGTTTGACAAAGTTGTTCCCACTTCACACCCCAAAATAATGCCAAAGTGGGTTATTCACCCCATATCCCCCTTCTGCGTCCCCCAAGTTGGACTATGAGTCCCCTGGACTTGCCCTTCTCACATTTGAACCCATTTAGGGACCTTGCCCCCACATCTCTCCTGGTAATCTGTACCAAGGATCCACCACCCTTTCTGTGAAGAAGAATTTCCTCATGTCTTTCTTGAGTTTACCTCCCACCAACCTCCAATTGTGCCCCCTCATGACTGCATCTCTATTTCTAGCAAACAAGTCCTTGTAGTTCATCCTATTTATACCCCTTAGGAACTTGTCTCTATCATGTCCCCTCGCTCTCGTCTGGCCTCCAGTTAGTACATGTTCAGGGCCTTTAGCCGTTCCTCATAGGCTCTGTCCTGCTGGCCCTAAGTTATTTTGATGACCCTACTCTGTACGGACTTCAGCTTATCAATGTCCTTTCTCAGGTGAGGACTTTAAAACTGGGCACTGTACTCAAGGTGAGGCCTCAGCAACTATCTGTATAGGGACAGAATATTCTCCCCCCTCCTACTGTCAAAGCCCCTCCCTATACACCCCAGCATCCAAGATGCCTTGCTATAGGCCTTACTGCACTGCCTGGTTTGCTTCACTGAGTCACTGACATAGGTGATGGAATGGGGTGGACACCATGCCCATGGCCTGATCGGTTTTTGCAATATGTTAACTTGTGTATTAGGGAGAACTGTGCCTATAAAATGCAGCATGTGCAGTAAAGTGTTACTTTCTCATCACTCCCATTGTGGCTTGCAGAGCATCAGCAGAATTTTGAAAAGTGAAGGCCTCAGTGGTGTTAATGGGAGCTGGCTGGGTTCATGGCCTGCTGAGTTTAAAGTATGACAGTGGTCATACTTTAAAAATGAAAAGGAAAGGCCAGCTTCTCAGGTTGGTATCAAGGAACTACGCACTGGAAGCTGCTATCAATCGATGGGGGGAGGGTAATTATTTCACAGATTACAAATTTGGATGATGTAAAACTTATTCTCTTGGTTAGCCCATTCCACTGGGGTAGAGTTTACCCCATACAGCCTTGGTCCTACCATGTTTCAGACCATTCCACCACCTATATTCACTGATGATGACTCCCAGACCCCTCCTCTTTGTTGAATTGACCAGCTTAACACCTCCCAGTCAATCCTCAATGCATGGGATCTTATTCCCTAAGTGCATCACCTTGTACTTTTTATTGCTGAATTTGAACTGCCAGACCTTTGACCACTTCTCAAGCCTTTCTAGATACCTCTAAAGTTCCCTCACCTCTCTCTTACTGTCCACCCTACTGCAGAGCTTTGTACTGTCCACAAAGAGACATATATTGTCCTTGGTAACTTTTCCTATGTAAATAATGAACATATTAAATAGGACATGTCCCAGGACTGACACGTGAAGAACCCCACTCATGACCCTCTGTCCCCAGACTTGACCTTCTTAACTACCACCCTCCGCCTTCCTCTAACCAGTTTCTCACCCACTTGGCTAATCCCTTCTCTACTCCTAAGTTCTCCAGCTTTTTTAACAGCCTCCTGTGTGGCACAGAACCAAAGGCTTTGCTGAAGTCAAAGTAGAGCAAATCCACTCTTCCCGGCCTCTGTCCGCTGCCCCAGTGACCCAGTCAAAAAACATGATCAGGTTGGTTTGATACGATCTTCCTGAGACAAACCCATGCTGCTTGTTGTCTTGCAGCCTGTTATCTTCTAAGTAGGCCATTAGGCTTTTCTTGACTATGAATTCCATCAGTTTACCCATGATGGAGGTTGCCTGATTCCTCTTTCATCCCCTCTTGTGGCGTGTGACTACATCAACAGTTCTCCAGTCCCCTAGCATTTTCCTGGACACCAGTGAGTCATTAAATAGCTGGAACAAGAACTCTGCCAGCTCTGAAGCTAGTTCCTGAAGTATCCTTGGGTGCAGGCCATCCAGTCCAGTGTTTTGTCTGCCCTTAGGGCCACTACACTTTCACTTACTCATTCAGCCATGATCACACTGGCCTTCTGCTCATCATCTTTCTCCACCCTCCATCCCTCAGCTAACCTGATAATCCTTTCTCTAGCCATTTTCCTTTTCTCCCAAATGTATCTAAAACATTGCTTTCCCCCCTTCCTTCACATCCTCAGCAGTCCACAACTCTGTATCTGCCTTTACCTTCTTTATTGCTGTTATAACCTCTTTTAGTATGGCCTGATAGTACTGCTATTCCTCTTATTCCCTTGACCACCTTGTACCTTATGAAGGCCTTCCACTTTGTCTTCACAGCCTACCTTACCTCCCAAGAGAACTGGATCAGTCTCCTGTGCTTATTTCTTTGGGTAACTTTAATTGCCGCCTTGATCATTCCCTACTTTCCTTTGTCCCCTTGATTTGGTCTATGCCCATCATGTTTTCCCTGACCCCTCTCCTCATCCAAGGAAAATGTGCCGGTTTGAGGTCCATAACCACTGTCTTCAAGTGTCGACCAGAGTTTCCCACAGCCATTTCAAACAACATAGTATTGTGGTCACTGGACCCCAATGGTTCCCTGAATGCTACCCCACTAATCATCTCCATGTTGGTAAGTACCGAGTCAAGGATGGTGTCCTGCTGTTTGGGTTCTCTGACCAGCTGCACCAGTAGACAGTCCTGCAGCATGTCTAGTAATGCCTGACTCCTAGTGCTCCTAGGCTGCCATCAGAGTAACCCACTCAGTGTCCAGCAGATTCAGGTTCCCTACTATTACTAGGTTCCCTTTTGCTGCCCCTCCTAATTTTCTCTTCCAATCCTTTACCCCCTCCAACCTTTTGCCCTATTTATCAAACATATTTTTTTGTCAAAGCTGTTTAGAATGCCTTTTCAAATACTTTAACACATAGGCAGCTTCAGCAATATTATAATAGCAATGATAGTATTAGAGCATATAAACAGGATGACAGCTAAACCAAATATGAATGTCTTAGATGCATTTTCAAAAATCTCAACAGGGGTGCTGAGAATTCCAGCCGTAAAGAGCTGCAACAGAAAAGGCACAAATGAGTAGAATGTAGTTTCCTAGCTTAAACGTCCAACAGTCGCTCCTGCAAAACTAAGTGGCTGTAGAACTACATGTGGCATCAAGATTAGAGATGCAGGAGGTAACCCACTACATTAATGGCTGTATAATACAAAAAATCTTGACATTGACCTCGCACATGACAGGTAGCTACTTGCAATCAATCAACAATAGAGCATTATGCTCAGAATGCTCTTTTTGAGGAAACTGGCATGCCAAGGCATTCTGCAATAACTGCAGATGCCAAACCAGCATCCCTGGTAAGCCAACATAAAACACATTACAGTAATTTTACCTTAACAAGGTTAACTTGTCCAATAGGAGAGAAAGGTGCAACCAAGCTTTCTTACACAGTGTTGTTAAAACCAGTTTTGACAACAGTCAGCACCTGATTGTTCATAGGCAGTCTGCTGTCACAATGAACTCTGAGACTTTACAGTTCAGTACTCAAACCCAGTTCACCCCATCAATTACCAGCCGCTCAGTGCAATACAATACAATTTCATAAGTGTCATTCTTATCCCAGGATCATAAAACATTTTACATATAGAATAATGAATGGAGAGTTGAACATCATGGGCCTTATGCAGAAACAGGGCCCAAATATGCATCACCACTGCAAAAAGCAGTTGCGCAACTACACTGGACATACCTCACCACAGCATGCACTACAGAGAGTGTGCTGACTACTGAGGTGCACACTGATCACATAATTATGCACAGTTCTGTGCATAGAAAAGGATGGGTGGGCTGTTCAGATATGGGAACACCCCGTGATCCCACCAAAATGGAGATGCACAGCTTGAGCAGCACACCTTCAATGCAGCTATGTTGAATACCACTGGAACAGAAGTAGAAGGTGCTAGTCATGGCCATACATAGCATAGAAACATAGAAACATAGAAGTTGACGGCAGATAAGGACCGCAAGGCCCATCCAGTCTGCCCATTTCTTTTTCTGCCTTATAAATGTGCTATCGGTCTTTGCTCTGTCAGTGGCCTATCTATTCATACTCATTTGTATTGCTCCTTTATGCCTATCCCATGCCTGTTTGAAGCCCTGCACTGTATTCATAGCCACCACTTCTTGAGGTAGGCCATTCCATGCATCCACCACCCTTTCTGTGAAAAAGAATTTCCTCACATTCCCCCTTAATCGGTCCCCTCTAATCTCATGCTATGTCCTCTTGTCCTGCTATTTTTCTTATATTCAAACATGTTAGACTCTTTCACCTTGTTAATGCCCTTAAGGTGTTTGAATGCCTCGATCATATCACCTCTCTCCCTCCTTTGCTCAAGGGTATACATATTGAGCTCTGTTAATCTGTCCTCATGTCTTCTGATGCAGTCCCTGCACCATTTTGGTTGCCCTTTCTGGACTGCCTCAATTTGGTTAATGTCCTTGTAAAGGTGTGGCCTCCAATACTGCATGCAGTACTCCAGATGGGGCCTAACCAGTGTCTTATAAAGAGGGATTATTACCTCCCTCTTACGACTTGTGATACCCCTACTAATACACCCTAACACCCCCCTAGCCTTACCTACTGCTTTAGAGGTCTGCTTGGATGATTTCAGGTCATCAGTGATGATGATGCCCAAGTCTCTTTCTTCCTTCGTGACTGCTAGCAACTCCCCTCCCAGCCTATAGGTGGCTTCAGGGTTTCTCTCCCCTATGTGCATGATCTTGCACTTCTTTGCATTAAACCCAGTTGCCACTCTTCTGACCATTTTGCTAGTTTATCCAGATCTCTTCTCATTCTGCCCACCCCATCTGGATCATCTACTCTGTTGCAGATCTTGGTGTCATCTGCAAACAGACAAGCCTTACCCTCTAGTCCATCTGCAAGGTCACTAATGAAGATGTTGAAGAGGACTGGCCCCAGGACTGATCCCTGAGGTACCCCACTTGTGACTTGCATCTCTTCTGACTGTATACCATTCACCACCACTCTCTGTTTTCTGCCTGTCAACCAGTTTGCCACCCAGTTGACCAACTTCTGACCCACCCCGAGCCTACCCAGCTTATTTATCAATCTTCTATGTGGAACAGTGTCAAAAGCTTTGCTGAAGTCAAGGTAGGCGACATCAACTGCTCCCCCTTGGTCCACCGCTCTGGTTACCCAGTCAAAGAAGTCTATGAGATTAGTTTGACAGGACCTTCCTTTGTAAACCCATGATGTCTTGGATCCTGTGCCCCTATGGATTCCAGGTGTTGCACTATCCTTTTCTTAAGGAGTGCCTCCATAATCTTGCCCACTACTGAGGTAAGACTGACTGGTCTGTAGTCTCTGCCTCCTCCCTGCTACCACTCTTGTGGTGGGATCACATGAGCCCTTCTCCAGTCTTCTGGGACCTCTCCTGTGCTCAGAGACTCACTAAACAGTTCTGCTAATGGCTCTGCTAGTTCCATTTTAGCTCCATAAGTACCCTGGGATGTATGCCATCAGGTCCCATTGCCTTATCCACCCTGGAGCTTAGCAAGCTCTTCTAGGACCCTTTCTTTTGTGAGGGAGTAGTGCTCACCTCCCTCCCTGTGTCCATGGTGCTGAGCTGTGGCCCTGCCTACCTTCTCTTCAGTAAATACTGAGCAAAAGTATCTATTTGGATAGATGCTTTTACATGGTCCTCCTCCTCACATGCTCCTTTTCTCCATTAAGCTTAGCAATACCCCTCTGGACTTTCTCCTTTCACTAATGTATCTATAGAAAGTCTTGTCACCTTCTTTACTGTTCGTGCTAGTGTTTCCTCAGTTTGGGACTTTGCCTGCCTTACTGCCTTACCTGCTTCCCTTAGGGCAGTTTGGTATGCCTCCCTATCTTCATCCCGCTGTGTTCCTTATATTTCCTGAAGGCCAGCCTTTTGGCTCTGACCTTTCTGCTACTGTTTTGAGAACCAAAGTGGTTTCCTTCTTCTTGCACTTCCTTTTCTGTCTAACACAATGGGATGTTGCTTCAAGTATTGCATCCTTAATGCTTGCCCACTTTGCCTGTACCCCTCACCTGTGTTTCTTTTGCCAGGGCTAGCTTAACTCTGTTGACCATCTTATCAAAGTCAGCTCCTCTGAAGTCCCATATTTTTGCCTTGGAATGGGATGATTTAGATGTAGTAGCCAAATTGAACCATACCACGTGATGGTCACTGGCCCCCAGGTGACCTTCTACCTGGAGATCTGTGATCCCTTCCCTGTTAGTCAGTATTAGATCTAGGATAGCCCTGTCTCTTGTGGGTTGTTGTACCAGTTGTTTGAGGCCCTCCTCCTGCAGGGAATCCACTATGTGTCTAGTTCTGGCAGATGTTCCTGCTGGTATTGACCAATCTGTATCTGGTATGTTGAAGTCTCCCATTATCAGAACCTCCCCTTTAGCTGTCATGTTTTGTATATCTTCTAACAGTAATGTGTCTCTGTTCTCCCCCTGGTCTGGTGGCCTGTAGACAACCCCAGTTCTTATGGCTGTCCCATTTCCTGTTTCCAGGGTGACCCACAGTTCTTCTGGCTCCTTATGTGTATTCTGAATTTCTGTAGCTTTGATATTTTCATTGACATACAGGGCCACTCCTCCCCCCCTTTTTGCACCTTGGTCTCTTCTGAACAATACACAGCCAGGTACTGAAGTCTCCCAAGTGTGGTTACTGGTAAACCACGTCTCATTAATTGCTACTATATCCAGTTTAGCCTCTGACATTATTGCCTGCAGGTCTGGGATCTTATTTCCCAGGCTGTGAGCATTTGTGTACATGATTTTCCATTGGCCAGATTTCGGTGTGTTAGTTGTTGGGCGAGGTTTGGCATTACCCCTGTGCGTCGTATGGGGAGACAAACCTTTTTTCTTACCTGGTGATGCAAATGAACTGCAAACATGCTGAATCCCTGTTTGACCACTAGCTGAGGAGGGAGGGGTGTTCTTCCCATTCCACATATGGGGTGCTGCACCCCTCTCCCCATTTGCTAGTTTAAATGTTCTGCAAAGATGTCAAACTTCTGCCCCAATGCACTGACTCCCTCCTTAGATGCAGTCCATCAAATTTAAAGAACTTTCGCTCCCAGAACTGTTGCCAGTTCCCTACAAATCTGTGTCCTTTTTCCTGGCACCAGCCCTTGAGCCACGTGTTTAGCTCCCCTATCTCCCCTTCTCTGACCTTCTGTCCATCTGCCCCCTCTCCCAGACTGGCAGGATCTCAGAGAAGGAGATGCCAGATGAAATGGATGATAGTTTGCCACCCAGCCTGGTCGGGTGTTCCTTGGTCTCCACAACTGACCGGCTGGCGAGATCATTAGTCCCTATGTGTACTAGGACATCAATGTTTTCTCCTGCTTTGTGAACAATTTTAGCAATGCAGTAAGTGTCTCTCCATGCTGATGTACCTGGGAGACATCTGACCATTACCCCTGGCTGGAGATGGGTATCAACTCCACGAATCATGGAGTCTCCTATGATCAGAAGTTTTTTAGATTTCCTTTTTGCTTTTTTTGTTTTGGTTCCTGATTTGGGTGAGTTTTGTTGTGCTAGCTCCTGTGCCACAGTGTCCTGCTCTGCAGTGTCTTCTGCCTCTTTGTTTGATTTCAGAAATAGAGGCAGATACCTGTTTGTAGTGTTTATATGTTTTTTGAAGGTAATATGTTGGAAAGCAGAGAGTGATGGGGCACCCGATTTGCCCCTCCTAACCACCTGCCAACCTCCTGGACCAACTACCCTCTGCGGTCAAGGTTTTTCTGTTGGATGCTGGGGAAATGGCAGGTGGTTCTTATAATGTATTTCCTCTTGAATATGAAATTTGAGGCACGCAATCTCTGCCCATGTTGCCTGGAGCTGAGCCCTAAGATCTCCAATGGCCCAGCATGTAGGACAGTGTCCTAAATCCTGTAAGACTGTCCTTCTGAAAATTGTTCCACAGTACCTGCAGTTAATGATATCCATTCCAGATAAGTTGCTGGGTTTATAACCTAGTCAGAGTAATTAAAAGGAAAAAAAATGCAAGTAATGGTTTGATTGTGTTTTGTTTTTGTTTTACTTGTTATAACAAGTTAAATTACTAATGCCCCTGTAAATGAGCTCACCTTGTGGATGCCCCACTGATCCGCCCCTTCCTGCTCTGCCACAGGAAATGTCACAACTGTGGTACCCTATAAAAGGAGTGTAGTGTGGGGTGGTTAGGGATGGGGGTGGGTGGCTGGGCCCTTTCCCTGCCGAAAAAGAAGAACCACGGATGAAAGAACAAGGAGGTAAGAGCAGAAACAACCAGTCAACAACAAATGCAGTAACCCTGAAAGCTTATCCTAATGTTAGATAAAACTGTAAAACCTGTAAAACACCACCTGTAATAATTTCAGAGAAGATATACGCTGTAAGAAACACTTTGCTACAGAGAAAAATAAAACAATGAAATGTTAGCAACAAACAGTAGCAATCCCTGTGAGTTAAAAATTAAAACACCACCACACAGTAAATCTGCTTAGCCAAAAGAAGACTTAATCCTTTTCCCTTGCTCTGGTAAGTTTCTCTACTCTGCCTTTCAAGCCGTCTTAGAAGGAAAGAGCTCAGATGAAGCTAGGTGCCTTGACCAGCAAACCAAGTCTTCTACCTCCAAGATATCAACTAACCTGACCTTTTAACCCTTCTTTCTGTTGGAAATTACTGACAGTTTGCCAGCTCCACCCACCACATACACACCTAATCCTTTGGAAGAGCTGTGGGAGGAAAGCAATTAGCTCCTTCAATGTGAGAAGGAGACTGAAACACCTCTGAGCAAGCAGATGGGAGGGTAAGTACAAGCTGTCAGACAAAGGGGAAGAACAGAGGTCCAGGGACTGGTGCCAGCAGCAGCACAGCAGAGCAGTAGGGAGCAGAGACATCTGGACATGCCTCTCCCTGACCACAGCAGTGGACAGCATGGGCAGCCAGGCGCTACAGCAAATGGGAGTGCAGGGCAGGCACCACAGGGGGTGGCTACTGCTGGTGGGACAGAATAGCCATACACTGGCAGCAGTGTCTGTATCGGCAGTGCCAGGTGATGCCATACAAGGAACTTCAATACAGAGCAGGTGAGCATAGCAGTATCAGAGATATGGGCCAACTATGCAACACTATCCAGGTGGACATTCTTGTGAGCACAGCCAACCACCATGGCCAATATGTGGAAGGCCATCCTGACCACCATCAACTCTGTGGGCCAGTACCCAAGTCCACTGATGCAATTAAACACAAATAGAGGGACTGGAGAATGGCAGTCTGGAAGAAGCTGGCAGGTGGATGGTGGGCACAGATGTCACCAGTGGGGGCCTACCTTCACCCCAGAGCTCACACATGTTGAGGACATAGTGGACAACACCATCAGCCAGGTGACCATGGATGGTGAGGAGGAAGATTTTGACACCCTGCCAGGTGAGTGTTACTGGACCTATGCATGGACCACATATGTGGCACAGTGCACAATAGGGTGACAGTGACAATGACTGTGGCACTTCCTCTGCCACTGCAGTGGATCTGTCCCTGTTGCTGGTGGAGGAGGAAGACAAGGAGAACATGATGGTGGTGACCAGCGTCAACACAACCAACCTTCTGGACAATACACAACAGTGAGTACTACAATAGGGCACCATAACACCCACAATAGTGCCCTGACCATCCATTAATCATATGCCCATTCCTCCACAGATGCCAGCAAGACTATCACAGGGAGTGACCTACAGCAGGCGAAAGAGACTGACAGCATTGTGAGGAGGGGCAGGCCAGCCAGAGTGCAGGGAAGCCAGTCACCTACCCTCTTGCGGGACACCCAACACTCCCCAGAAGCACAGAACTGGAGCCCTGCACATCACCCACAGCAGGCACAGGGCATAGACATGGATGAGCAGGGGCATGCACCACAGCTGGCCACAGCACTGCATACTGACACCAGCAGGTGCACTAACACCCCCACATACAACAGTGCCAAAGAGCTGGGCAGCACCTAACATTGGGGCACTCAGAGACACTGGCACGGTATTTGTTAGCAAGAGACCCAGGCCCCAGCAGTGGTGCTGAGGGGGCGTCCAACAGGGCAAGGCCATATAGAAGGAGTAGTGCTACTGCATGCCTACTCGGTATGTATTTCCCAGAAGTGTGGTGCATACAGCAGAATCAACTATAGACTAGCAGGGAGAACAATCCCCAGCTCTGTGCCCTCGGGGTGGAACTGCAGAGGCTTTGTATGGAGTTCAGACACATTTCTATAACTTAGAGGGGGGTCAGATAAGTGCAGGAAAGAGTATTATATTGGATGGTCTTATGTGAAGCATCAACACAGTGAGCAGACGCATCGTATAATCTAATCTGCCATTTCAATAAATCAGAGGTTGTAATTTTTAACTTATTCCAATTGGCAAACATTTTCCCTAAAACCAGATTATCAAATTTTGGTAATGTGAATTTGTATTATACATGGATTTTATTTTTAATAGTCAGAGACCAGAGTATTTTAAGATATTTAATCTTATTCTTCAGGTTGTTCAGTTTTACATTATGTATTTGTAGGAACTTGAAGGCAACTGCTTTTTAATGCATTATATGTAATTAGTTATAAATAGAATTTCTGTGCTGAAGCCAAGTTTTGAAACATTTGAAAAGTTAAAAAATCTCCATCCTTAAAAAGATGTATCCAATTTGGAATAGCTAACTTTATTAAAGCAATAATGTGTTTCTTTTTAAAATATCGTGGCCCAGATATTCAAACTGCGCCAGGCTGTGGCGCAAGCTTGGGCGCAGCTCAACTTGGCTGCGCAGGGGTGTGGACTGGGTGATATTCAATGGAGCTGTGCCATGGCATAGCATCGTTGAATATCGCACCCTCGCCACCCGCAGTGTGCATGGCACAGTGGCACTGCGCCAGCGCAAGTGGCCACAGTGGAGCATGGGGATGCGCTAGCGCAAGTTCCATTGCGCTATGCACAGCAACCGCGACATTCGAAACTTGACATGCAAATGGGGCCATAATGTGTGCAAGGCACACATGGAGCCATTTGCATGTCATTATGGCCCCATTTGCATGCAGGTGCGCCCATCCCCAAGGACTTGCGCCTGGTGCCCTGCCAGGCAGCAGCCGTCGGGGACTGGCGCCCCCTGCAGCCGGCAATGTGCTCCACAGCCCAATCGTGGGCATTTGTAATAGTAGACATAAATATTTCCAATGTCCCTGGTGGTCCAGTGGACCGCTATCTGCCCGATCGTGGGCATTTGTAATAGTAGACATAAATACTGCCAATATCCCTGGTGGTCCAGTGGACCACTATCTGCCCGATCATGGGCATTTGTAATAGTAGACATAAATATTTCCAGTATCCCTGGTGGTCCAGCGGACCGCTATCTGCCTGATCGCGGGCATTTGTAAAAAAAAATATGTCCAATATCCCTGTTGGTCTACGGATACCGCCCACTGAGCCCCACCACCCTGTTCCCCCCCCCGGGTCAGCCAGTGGATGACAGCACCCCACCCACCTGCTGCCCTGCTGCCCGCTGACTGACACCGTCGGTAGGGCTGTACGCCCATTGGTCTAGCGTGCAGCCCATACCTGCATATACATTCCAGATGGAATGTGTAGTATGGTATTGGCTGCATGCCCATTGGCTCATGCTGTGGACCAATGGGCGACAGCCCTACCATCGGTGTCAGTCACGCGGGCGGCGGGCAGCAGGCAGTGGTGCTCACCTGCCAGCTGACTGGGGTAGCGGGCGGTGGGGTTTGTGGGCTGGTGGGGAGAGGGGCACTCCAGACCACCAGGATATTGGACATATTTTTTTTTTTTTTACAAATGCCCACGATTGGGCAGATAGCGGTCCACTGGACCACCAGGGATATTGGCAATATTTATGTCTACTATTACAAATGCCTGCGATCGGGCATGGGGGGGCGCTGCCAGGTGCAGTCGGAGATCGGGTGGCCACCCACAGGTGGCAGCTGCCGTGTTGTGCCCTGCAATGTGGCAGCTCGCCTGTGGGTGGCCATCAGTTGTTCCTTTTTTTTGGATCAACTTTGTGCTGCGCAGGTAGGGGTTGTGCACGCATGGCTCTGCACATCCCGGCTGAATATCAGGCTGTGCAGGGTAGTGCAGGCATGCCCCCCACCTGTGCCTGCATACATTGATGCGCCCGGCACATCAGGATTTGTGCCAGACTTTTCCTTTTTGAATATCACGCTGGAAGATTAGTGGCCATGCGATGAAGACTGTTGCGCCATGCACAACCCTTTTGAATATCTGGGCCCATATGTCCAAGCAGATCTATTAGACCATATACTTGAGCCCAAAACTGGTTGAAAAGGCAATACCATTTCTGCCTGTCTTTTTACTAATTTGGCAAATGCAGGAAAAAGGGAGCCTTTTAGTTCCATAAATTTATCTGGTACTAACAAAATATCCTTTATAGCCAACTTAGGATTGTATAAAACTAATAATTTTTTAACAGGATGCAAACAAAAACATGTATTGCTCAGCTTATACTTAGAAGACGTCCAATATAAAATCTGTTTCCATGTAATCGCCCAATAATATAGTTGTGGATCTGGACAAACCTAAACCTCCTGCATTCCAGCTGACAATTAAGGTTCTCCACAGAATGCAAGGAGACACGCCCCACCAAATTATTTTTTTAAATATTCATTTTACCATACCAAACTAGCCATTTGAAATTTCTCCTACTAAGGTCTGCATAAAAAATAAAATATGGGGTAACCCCATTATTTTAATATTGTCAATACAACCCCATAAAAACAGAGGGAAATTCTCCCATTTATCCAACATATGGATTACTCTTTTTTTCCAAATGACTAAATTATATCGATTGATTTGAGACTGTGTGGGGAACAACTAAACTCCAAATATTTAATATCATGTGACACTGACATCCTTTAAGAGTTCTGGATCTCAAAGAACAAGATGTTTAACAAGCAAAATCACAGTCTTCTATTTGTTTAGATGATAGTCTGAAACATCGGTATACAGTTTAATCTAATTAAGAAATGCTATAAAGGAGGAACAAACATTCAACATTATGGCTATAATGTTATCTGTGTACACAGTATATTTCATGTTGACCTTATCAACTAACTTACCTTTAAAGTCTTGATTGTTTCTAATATGGATCAAAAGAGGTTCCAGAGTAAGAATGAATACTATCAGGGACAAGGGGTGAGATATTCAGACTGTGCCAGGCAGGGGTGCAAGCCTGGGCACAGCACAACTGGGATGCGCCAGGACATGGTCCGGGTGATATTCGACAGTGCTGCGCCATGGCTCAGCACCGTTGAATATGGCACTGGGGGTGCCCACACTGTGCACAGTGCAGTGGCACTGCACCAGCACCAGTGGCAAGTGAGGAGCAGGGGAATGCGCCAGTGCAAGTGCGGGTGTGCTAGGCACAGCAACTGCAATATTCAGCACTGGGCATGCAAATTAGGCCATTATGCATGCAAGGTGCAAATGGGGCCATTTGTATATCATTATGGCCCCATTTGCATGCAGTGCACCAACCCCTGGCAACTTGCGCCTGGCGCCCTGCCAGGCTACAGCGATCAGGGACCAATGCCCCCTGCCCCTCGGTGGGCCACGTGCCCCATCACCCAATCACGGGCATAATAACATTATATCTCTGGTGGTCCAGTGGACCTGCTCCCCTGCCCGATCGCGGGCATATGAATAACTTAATTCCCTGGTGATCCAGTGAACCTGATCCCCAGCCTGATTGTGGGCATATGTGTTAAATGATAACCCTGGTGGTTCAGCAGTACTCCCCCTCCCCACTGAGAGCCACCACCCCACACCCCCCGGTCAGTGGCGGGTGGCAGCTCCCCACCCACAAGCCACTAGGCCGCCCATCGACTGACAGCGTACAGCACGGCTGTCTGCCTATTGGTCCACCACGTGGGCCAGTGGGTGTGCACACCGTACTGTACTACACAGATCCGAAATGTGAATGAACTATTCACATTTTGGGTCTGTGTAGTACAGTACAGTCTGCACACCCATTGGCCCACATGGTGGACCAATAGGCATACAGCTGTACTGTATGCTGTCAGTCAGCTGATGGCTGGGTGGCTTGTGGGTGGGGAGCTGCCACCCGCCGCTGACCGGGGGGGTGCGTGGTGGTGGGTCTCAGTGGGCAGGTGGGGAGGGGGGTACCGCTGGACCACCAGGGTTATCATTTAACATGTCTGCCCATGATTGGGCTGGGGATCAGGTCCACTGGACCACCAGGGATTGTAATTAACTATGCCCATGATCGGGCAATGAGGTAGGGACCACTGGACCACCAGGGATATTTCTTTAATATGCCCTCGATCGGGTGGGGGGGGTAATGACACCCAGTCTGTGTCTCTGGAGGTCAGGGGGCCACCCACTGCAGGCGGTTGCCGTGTTGCACCCGGCAATATGGCAGCCTGCCTGTGGGTGTCCCCTGACATGCTCCTGTTTATTACGGGCACATCTTTGCCCCCCCCATGTGGCACATGGTGGGTTTGTGCCTGCATATGTACCACACATCCTGGGCTGAATATTGGGTTGTGCTTCATATGCATGGGCACGCCCCCCACACTAGCGCTGCATACATTACTGGTGTGACTACTAGTTTTATCATCCCTTGGGATCTCCATGTCTAAATTATTTATTGCTCTTCTTTTTCTTACAATGCCTCCCATCTCATGTGATAGTGATGAATCTGGGACCATAGAGTCAGTAAGTACTGGTTAGAGTCAATTTAACAGAGTTCTGATTTTAAGTAACTGTCCTTATCCAGTGAACAATAATAAAGGCTACATTTACAGTTTTACAAACACTTGAGGGATAACTGAGTGTGTGTTATTCTCTAAAGAAACAGACAGAGTCTTCACTATCGGCACTGATGGTCTGGGGTGATTTGTGTGCCGTTTGTAGCTGTGTTTAGTTTGATGAAATGAAAAGCTTTAAAAACAAAACATTTACTCCTTCTGGCTAGATCTAGACACACATATAGAAAATAAAACTATTGAATTAGAAAGAGCTATTTGAGTGAGACCAGAACATCAGGCTCCTATTATCAGATTGCCACTGCAGCATCTTTCACTCACTGAATCAGTGGTCCTGGACACGTGACTGTCACATGGGACAAGAGGCATTATAGGAAAAAGAAGAGCAATAAAAAATGCTAACATGGAGATCCACATGAGCCATAAAACTAATAGACAAATTTAGGAAAAAAGCACACCTATTAACAGACAAAGGGAAGGACACATTAGGACTACACACACAAATCAAAACACTCTGCACAACAGGTTTTTTCAAATTTTGACAGTAGTACTCCTTTAATCTGTTTCTAAATATAACAATAGTTAGCATCATCAGAATAATGATAGCGACAAGTATTAATCAAACTATTGTCCTGTAAAAAAGATTTAACAAGTGCCGACAGTCTCCTATCCTCATGTGTGACTGAGGAAGTTTTATCAGTTACAGGATCTTGCAAAGAATTAAAATCTCCCCTAAATAAACTCTGCCCCATCCTAATTCAAATAAAGCTAAAGTAATGAAAAAATAAAACTGGTGCTACTAGCGATGTCGGTGTGCATCCAGGAAGAACACTAGGTTACAGGTGCTCAGCCTGAAGCAATTTAATCAGCTTGATAAAAATGGCTAGACATCAAATACCACTCAACATTTTGCCCAGTTTTATTAGATCTTTGTCAGGAGTTAAAAAAAAACATTACAGCCACACCTTCTTTTATACTGCTATCACATACAAAGAGTGGACAGAAAACTTTTTCCTGGATCAATATTTAAAATGACAGTGTCCTCTGAAAGAGCTTTGTGCATAAAATTAAAAGTGCAAACAGGTGCAAGGGGGAACATGAAAGGGCAATTGCAGCAGGAATGATGAATATCCTGGGAGGCAGTATAGCGCAGTGGTCTAAAGCTCTGAGCTGCAAATTTGGTGACATCCAGCAGACCAGACCTGGGTTTGAATCCCACAGCTTCTGCTTGCATACTGTGTGACCCTGAACTAGTTACTTAATCTCCTTGTGCTCCCAGGTCGCTCCTGTAAAAAAGCTTTCAGCTTAGTGTGCTATACCTGGTTAAACAATAAAATATGCTGTGGCACACCATGTGTACTCAGCCAAAAATCCCACTGAACGTGTCTTTCACTGTATGGGCATTGAAAAAGTGACCATGGGCCTGAGAGAGGGGGACACTGACAGTCTTTTGTCACAAATGGAGGCCTTTTGGATTTTTAATACCAAGGCCACCTCATTTGCTGGTCTAAATGATCATTTTAACCTCATTGCACTCCTGTAAAATTGCAAGTTTGTTAGGTCATATCTTTCTGTTTCTGATAAACTAAATCAGTTACCAAGAAAAGCACTCATTTGATATATTTCTTCTTTTTCAGAAAATGTGAAATTGACTTGCACAGTGCTTTCATGGAGTGTGTTTGCACCTGTTTGCACTTTACATTTTATGCACAAAGCACTTTTAGAGGACACTGTCACTTTAAGTATTCATCTAGGAAAACATTTTTTCTCCACCTCTTGTATGTGACATCAGTATAAAAAGAGGTCTGTTCTTTTTTCTTTCACTCCTGACAAAGCTCTACTGTAACTGGACAAAATGTTCAGTAGTATTTGTTCTGGCTTGCCATTTTTA
Organism: Neoceratodus forsteri; assembly: GCA_016271365.2. Taxonomy (NCBI): domain Eukaryota; kingdom Metazoa; phylum Chordata; order Ceratodontiformes; family Ceratodontidae; genus Neoceratodus; species Neoceratodus forsteri. Next base: position 658,658,257 of record CM057458.1, read on the forward strand.
TCAAGCTGATTAAATTGTTTCAAACTGAACACTTGTAATCTAGAGTTCTTCCTGGATGCACCTCGACGGCACAAGTAGCACCAGTTTTGCTTGTTCAATATTTGCAAATTGTTTACTATGGTGCTCTGCATTCTACGGAGTGGCCTTTTTACTTTTGAACAATGCTAAACCAATGTTTGCCAGAAAGTACTCATGCCCAGCTTGACCATATTAAAATATCAAAACTGTACAATTGCCCCTTAATCAAAACTAATCTGCCATCTTAATCTTTGAATTACATCTCACAAATAAAGTTAACTCTTTTGTCAATCAAAATCCCCACCCCTCTACTCTTACTACTGCCAGAAGAATAAAAATATGTCCTGCCCCATTTCTTTTAATTTTGTTAATTTTTATTGTCTATAAGATACATTTTCTGTAACAGCAGAATTTCTATATTCTGCTAATTTACACACAATATCCATAGAGTCCATTGTGAACCATTTCTGTAATTACTCTTGCTTTCCACTCTTTTCTCCCTACACCCTTTCCCATTTGACAAAGATTTTTGCACGTGTCCTTAATAAGCCCCTCAAAAATGTGCCTTAAACTAATGATATGCTATCATGCCAACCAAATCTGATCAATTTTCTTTGACTAAATGACCAGGGCAACAGATCAGGGAGGCCAGTAGATATGGCCTATTTGGACTTCAGCAAGGCCTTTGACACTGTGCTGCACAGGAGGCTGACTGTCCGCACAATCTCAAAGGACACTATTGCAAATAAGCTTGTCTCCATACATAACTCCCTAAATAACACAGAACTGAAATTGAATTCAATTAATAGAAAAACTGAGCAGCCTGGAGTGAAATGGGTTAGATGCTGGTTAATGGATAGGAGACAGAGGGCTGTGGTTAACGGCACTCATTCTGATGATGGGAGAGTGACTAGGGGATTCCACAGGGCTCAGGAACAGTCCTCTTCAATTTTCTCTTCAATGTTTTCATAAGTAATATTGCAGAAGAACCAGAAAGGAAGGTATGTCTTTTTGCAGGTAATACCAAATTCTGCAACATGGTGGACACTCAGGAGGGGATGGAGAGAATGCGCAAGGCTCTTGGGAAACTCAGGGTATAGTCAAGAGCATGGCAGTTGGGGTTCAATGCCAAATAGTGCAAAATCATGCATCTTGGGCATAGGAACTTATGATCTGATTATAGGTTGGGGGATATTAACAGTCACTAAACAGGAAAGGGACCTTTGCAGCATCATTATCTGACAACCTCAAAGTGGCAGGGCAGTGTGACAAAGCAGTGTGTAGGGCTAGCAGGATTCTGGGGTGAATAGGGAGGGTTATCTCCATCAGAAGGAGGGAGGTGGTGTTGCCACTGTATTGCTCACTGGTGAGACCCTACCTGGAGTACTGTGAACAGCTTTGGAGGCCACACCTCAAAAAAGGACATAGATAGGATGGAGGCGGTATAAAGGAGGGCAACTAATTTCAGGAAATGTTCTTCCTAACCCGGGCCCCATCCCACCCAGCCCTAGCCTATCGCACCACGGGCTTAGAATAGCTGCAATGAACATTTGCAGCTTAACCAAAAAGACAGCAGGTCTCCATTGCTAGATACTGCAACATCAGCTAGATGCACTAGCACTGACAGAAACCTTGCTCTCCAAAAAAACACCTGACTCTTTGGTTGTCCTCCCTGGCTTCACCCTTCACAGAGCCAACAGAATGGGCAAATGTGGTGGGGGGTGTGCTGTTTACGTCTGTGACTCCATGATATACCAAGCCCTTCCAATACCTCCATTAGACCATGGTGCCCAAGCCATATCATTAAAACTTACTCCAGATCCCTCCAGAGCTTCTGTAATTCTTACTGTTGCATATGTCCCCCCAAAAAACCAAGCTCCTGCTATACAATTCCTTGCTAACTACATCTCTGGTTTCCCCCCCAAAATGGAACACATCATGGTTGGAGACTTTAATGTGAACTGGCTTGCCAGTTTGGCTTCCCACACCAAGTACACCTTCACTGCACTGGACCTGACCCAGTTGATCAGCCAACCTACCAGGGTAAACCCCACTAATGGCTCTAGCACCCTGATCGACCTTCTCCTCACCAACCGTCCCCACAGAATCTCTGATCTGGTGGTCCTTCCAGATTCCCTAGCGATCACTCACCCACCCTCTTTTCCTGGTCATGTCTTCAGCAGAAACCCAAACCAAACTATATTGCCTGGCGTTGCCTCTGACCCGGAGGCCTCACAAAAATAATAAAATATTTAACGCAATGGGACTGGTCCCCCGTCTCCCAGGCCCCTACTATTGATGAAGCCCTTGATTATTTTACCTGTTCTTTTAATAAAGCGTGTGACATCTATGCCCCACTAGCAAAAGTGCAATCCAAGAAATGTAATGCCCCCTGGGTCACACCTACACTGCTCCAACAGCTAAAGCACAGAGATGATCTCTGGCATAAAGCAGTTGCATCCGGCATGCAGGCGGACAAGCAAGCTTATAAAGCGGCTCACAACAGATACACTTGGGCCATTAAACAGGCCAAATCAGGCTACTACAAAATGACCCTTGCCTCCTCCTGGGGGAATGCTTGGTTATTCTAGGACAATATCAAGGAACTCAATGGCAAATCCCAACTCCCTCCCACTTACTGTCAACAACGTCCCTACCACTGACCTGCTGGCTATCGCCAACTGCCTCAACTCATCGTTCTCTGACCTTAGTGCAGTACTCCCAAATAACTTCTTCGTCCCCAGTCCTGCAATCCTGCCCCCTAACACCCAGCATCCCCCTTCCATCTCAGGGTGATCTCTATGAATGAGGCAAGACCTTTTCTCATTAAAGCACTCAGAGGCTCTTGCTATTGCAAAGATTCTTTTGATTTGAGAATCCTACATCTAGTACTAGATACAGTCCTCTCCTCACTGACTGACCTCATTTACCGCTCCCTAAGTCTGGGGCAGTTCCCCGGAGCCTGGAAGACTGCCACAGTCACCCCAATACTGAAGAGTGGTTATAACACATCCCCCAATAACTGCTGTCCCATGTCCATTCTCCCACCACTCTCGAAAGCCCTTGAAAAAATTATAGCCACCCAACTCACTGAGCACCTGCTTGGTCATAACCTACTTTTCAGGGAACAGCATGGCTTCAGATCTGGGTACAGTACAACTACGGATCTCACTGAGTTCTCTAATTTTATTCAGTCTGTCCTGGATAGAAAACACCTAGCTGGAGCTGTCTTCATCGACCTGTCAAAGACCTCTGATACAGTCTCCTACCCCTTACTCTTAAGCACACTCCGCCACATAGGTCTGTTCCGAGGACCCGTCTCCTGGTTTACCAGTCACCTCACAGCTAAATCACAATGCGTCAAAATAAACAACACCCTCTCAACCACCCTGCCAGTCCGCTCTGGGGTTCCCCAGGGCTCCATCCTCGGCCCTCTATTATTCAGCATCTACCTAAACACCTTGCCCAATCCCTGCTCCGGCAACCTACTACTCTATGTGGACTATGCAGTTCTTTTTGCCTCGCACCCAGATCCCACAGTATTGCAGTCCTCCCTCCAACACACATTTAACCAGACTGAAAACTGGTTCATATACCAAAGACTTGTGGTCAATGTAAAAAAGATAAAGACCATGCTCTTTGCCCACCGACAGAATAAGGCCAAGAATGCACAGCTAACAATCCTCTCCCACTCTCTCCCACTCTCTCCTTCCTCTAGAACAGGTCCATACATATAAATACTTGGGCCTCACATTTGATTCCAGCCTCTCCTTCCATTCATACATTGACACTCTATCATCAGCCATAAATGTCCGTATAGGCCTATTGTATCGGCACAAGAATTGCCTACCTCCGGAAGCCCTTAATCTGGCTGTCACCTCCTCAGTCCTCTCCCTAGTTGATTATGGGCTCACTAATAACTCAGCTGCTATCCACACAGCCCTTAACAAAATCCACCTTGCCATAAACAAAGCATGCAGACTCCTCTCCAGGGCAGACAAGCGTACCCATACCTGTACCCTATATGCCCTGACAAATCTCTTCACCCTACATGAAAGGCTATTTTATCAAACATGTCTCCTCACAAAGAAAAAACACCTGGGGCTTACCCCCTTGGGGGTTTCTGCCTCTCTCCTATCCTCCCACACCTCGGTGAACACCCGCACTGCCAACCAACAGGTGTGATCCATCCCGAGGGGTTAGAACCTCCTTAGCCCAAAGGTCATTCCCACACAGGGCCCCAGCCTGGTACAATGAGCTCCTCTTCGACATCTCCTCCATCTCCAAATTAGGACCTTTCAAATCAGCCCTCAAAGATCACATTCTCACTTCATGGTGCTGCCAATGTAACAGCTAATGCTGCATCATCTATCTATCATCTCATGGGACCACCCTGCCACTGAGCTCCTACCGATAGGGCTACCAAATATTATCTATTAACAATGCCTCCTTTGGCTGCACTCACAAGATATCTGTCTAATTCTCTACTTCGCTGTAAATACCAAACCTGTTACTCCCTCCCTCTATCAGCAAACTTATTGTTCTCTTGACAACTGTAAAATACAGCTCTAGGTAACATGTTCTATGCAATGTATAGGTGATCTTGATTCTGCAATATTGTATAAGTAAAGAACTGTAACCTTTAGCTGCCATTCTATGTCTATATGTATTGTTTATGTTTGTTTTTTCTGATGCGAAGCCTTTGTAAATGAATCCCTGACTCAAAGGTTGTAATCCTAAAGTCTGTTACATAAATAAAAAAAAACTAAAAATTGTGCAGAGGTTATACAAAAAGCCCTAAGAGGAGAGACTGAAGGATCTCAACATGTACATCCTGGAAGAGAGGACAGCAAGAGGTGACAAGACCGAGACCTACAAGTACCTCAAAAGGAGTGAAGAGGGTGCAGAAGTGGAGTCTATTTCAAATGAGTAAGAGTACCAGGACCAGGGGGCATGTGATGAAGCTGGAGGGAGGGAGAGTTTAAGAGAGATGTGCATAAATACTTCTTTGCCTGCTGTAGGTCACCCCCTGTGCTAGCCTTGCTGCCACTGAATGGGTAGTAGATGCCTGGAACAGACTGCCAGCGGAAGTGGTGGAGGTGAAAACAGTGGGGGGCTTCAAGCATTTGTGGGATAAGCATAGTGGAATATCAGAAAATAGGCAGGGAGAAGTGAGGGACATGAAAGACCATTTAGGGTCTGCGGAGACAGGTTAGGCAGGGAACATCTGGACAGACTGGAAGGGACAAGCAATCCTTTTCTGCTGGAAATTATATGTTTCTATGCTACACAGTAAAAATAAACAGACAATTAAGATGCCCAGTACTTCTGAAATTCAGTAAACAAATCAATAAACAATCAAGAAAAAAACAAACATTTTAAGCAAAGGCTCAGATATACAAAATATGCCAAATTTCCAGTTGAAGCCATTAGTTAGCCCACCATAGACTGCTTCATACCGCTAAAAGACAACATCATATACTAATTGAATATAAACAATTTTGTCTTGCAAATCTTATTTTTGTTCCTTGTGCCACTCTTAATAACATATAACACATAGAAATACAAAAGAAGAAGCAAAAGAGACCAATCAGTCATTTACTTATATGGGGGAAGTGATAAAACATGTATAATCTTATAAGTTTGTTTACTCTGCCAATTTATCTTAACATGATCTCTGTAGAATTAAATCAGTTAATACCACATACTTTTTCAGTATGGGACTAGTACATTAATGCATTGGGCCTAAAAAGAATTGTGGCAGTCTAATATGCAAGTCTTTTTCTGCATCATCTGGTGTTGCATAAATTAGAACTTGCCCATTCAATATCAATTTCATATTGGCAGGGATGATTATAAAAACTTTATAACTCTTGCACCATAGCAACTTCTGTATCTAATCAAATTTTCATCTATCATTCAAAACTTCTTGCAGTACCTCTTGAAAAATTTATATAGTAGCCCCTTTAACAATTGTTCTGTTTAAGATGACAGGTCTAGAAGGCTGGTTATGTTGTTGTTTCCTGCGCACAGTCCTATGAATTCTGTCAATTTAAATTTTTTTAGGAAGCTCCATGACCTCCAGAAAAGATATGAACACTTCCACTGCAATGTCTCTTAAAGACTGAGACTGCTCTTAGTCCTCAGATATTCCTAATAAATGTATAGTTTTGCTGTGACCTCATCTTGAAATCTTTGAGTTTCTCACATAATTATTTTTCCACTAAATGATGCCTTGCTACTACATATTTTAAAATGAGATTCTCTTCTTCAAGTTTTATCACCCTGATTTCAGCTTCAGACATCCTCATGTCTGTTTTGACTACTGTTTCTGACACTTCTTGTATTCTTGATTTAACATTTTTCACACTCGTCGTAATACTTTCAGTTTTAATCAATCATCCTTTTTCTTCAGGTGATACAATTCAAACAGAATTTTCTTAGCCCACCCAAGTGTGTCATCTCACTCTGAATCAGCCTCTGCTTCACAATCAGCCTCATCTGAATTACTGGCAGATGCATAATCCTGAGACATGATTTGTACTTCAGCAGGGACTTCAGCATTTCAGTTTTGATCAACAGCCCCTTTTACTCCATCAAGCAACATGCCTGAGGCAGTGTCCTCCACCCCCTTTCTATGCATTTCATTTCTGTCTAAATCTAATGTGGCTTGTAATACAATGTCTGTTTTCAATATTGCAGGCCCCACAGAGGAATTAAAGTTAGTACCTGGCTTAGGACTTTATGTTGGTGCTGGTTTTCAATATCAGACTCAGCTAAATTAGGATAATTATCTTCTTTTGTTATTAAAACATTATTTTTTTTTTTACTTTTCTGTTTATCCCTCCTACCTGCCCTCGGTGCCCATTCCTTTGAGCCGTTCATCCCATGCCAGCCTCCTCTGCTCAGGATCTGCCCCTAGAGTTCCTTCTCCTTCTGCCCTCACCTGCATAGTAGAGTCTGTCCCAGAATTGGTGGTTTGGATGGCTTGGAACAGTCATCATCTAGGACCACCGAGCGTATTTTTCCAATTTTCTGTTGTCCCTTACCCCAACCCTCTGAGACGCTGGCGTGAGGATGTACGTCCAGAGAGGTGACGTGCTGATGCACATCTCTCCCAAGTGCCCGACAGCGTCTCCCCTCCCCAACTCTGGCGAATGGAGCCGCCAACCCCTCGCGAGCCCGCATTTCCACTGGCTCTCTTACGGCGTTGGGTGCATACAGCACCCCTGGTATCCCACCCCAGAGGGAGGACAGTATCCATTGGGATGCTCAATCCTCCCTCACCCAGCCAACCCCCGCTGACCCGCGTCCGTTCCTGAACCCGGGTCACCAGTGTAGCACAAGGTGTTGCATCCAGCACCTCAACCCTCAGTGCCACCAGGACGGCCATCAAAGCATTATTAAGCTGCTAAGCCGTGACTTACTACAAGCTGAAACTTCGTTAACATTTACTGTGGCTCTGCACAAGGCAGCTCTGCCATTAAAACATTTCTGATATCTGTAGAAAGCAATTGCTGCACCAGCATCCTCTGGTCCTAGTCGAGGTGTGATCCTGTTCTGCTCTGGCTCTCCATTTACTTTAAGTATGGCAATTTCTCTTCCTTGTGCCAAAGGCATTGATTTTATGATTCAGCTCTCTCTTGTGGTTCTGAGCTATCTGGGATTGGAATCATTACTGGATCCCTCATTTTGTGAGTTGCAGATCTGGGAGGCCGTGGGAATGGGTACACAGGGCTGAGCAGAGGAGGTAATAATGTGCTTTCCTGACCTATATTAGCATTCTCGCCTGCAAGGTTCATATTGATTAATTTACTGTCAGAGTAATGCAGAATAAACAAGATCGGTACCTGAATATATACAAGTAGATGGTAATTTTTTTTCTGAAGGTAGAGGTTCCACCAAGGTGCAGAACATGTTAATAGGAGTCTGGCCGGATTCTTGTTTTGTCCTTTCTGTTTTTGTTTCAGGTTTTTCTTTTGATTGTCCTGCATCTGAACTAACATGACTTAGGCAGTGGATAGATTTTGAGATAGCCTAGTAGTTCTCCTAAATGATTTAACATCCTATTTGCTCTCAGAAAAAGTGTCTGGCATTCTAAATCAGACATCTTGCCTTTAATAAAAGCAAAAGGCTCCTTTATGTGTTCCTTGTGTTCCTGGTGGTTGTGCAGATGGCTCACCAAAATACTTCGGTCAGGAGTGTCGGTTACAACAGGAGCAGTCCCTGCAAGCTTGCCACTCTTCATGTACCAAACCAGGCTTTCAAAAGAAGACAGAGTATTTAGGGAGCTTTAAGGCAACATAGATGGCTCACTGGAATGGATTCATTCAGGAGTGCCGGTTACAGCAGAAACACTCATCATACTTCGAAGAGCAAAACCAAATATTCAAAGTCAGATAGGGCAAATCAACTGAAAGTTTTAGGCTCTCATTGCTTTGGCTTCTCCTTTTTCAATGTACTTTCAATATTCTGTACAAGTATGAGTGTTTTTACTTTATTATTATTATTGCACTTTTAAGCCTCTTGCTGGGATATTGCTCTTTAAAATTATCATGTCCAGTACACCTAAATGACTTTTTATACAAATCCATTGTTGAGATCTCAATTTCTTTTTTAAATACCATTCTTGGAGATCACTTTAAATTATATGCTGATCCCAACTCAGTTTGATTAATTGATTTTTTTTCATAAAAACATTTTGAATGTCTGGACTTTTTAACAGGCATGGTATTTTTATATTCAAATATGTGTACAAATGTATCATTTTTAACACCATGGAACAGTCTGTGCTATGTAGTTATTTAATATCATGATCTACAACAGTTATATTTATTGCAGCCTGTCACTTTAAGAGCTTTATCCCTTATAAATGGCATCTCTCCATATTAGTGTCACTCTGTGATGAAGAGATAGTGTGCCTTGAAGCACTGAGTTACTGGTTTCCTTCTTTTGGCATTTAATGAACCCACTAGGATTACTATTTTTGTGTGTTAACTGCCATTTTGTTTTTATGCTATGAATGGGATAGAGCTGGGAACAATGAACAGACATTCCACATGTACACAGAAGCAAACAATCTGTACAGTCCAAAAGTGTTTGCTCCTGATCTCAGATTGCCTATTTTGGATGATACCATGCAAATTATCTCATTATTTATACAAGATGCTAACACTGCATTACTGTCTGATTATCTGGCTATTTATAGGTAATGATCAAGGCAGTACTCTGAGTGACTGGAGGCTGGGAGCTCCATAGTACAGATTAGGATGGCATTCCGTGATAAGGTGACGTGCGGAGCTGCAGTACACCATTATATTCAACAGCATAGGGGAGCAGGAACTGTTGGGATGTGTGCATAGATAGTGGTTCATGGTTTGGCAATGATACAGTGTTGTAGTTATCTTCACCCATATCCACATGGAATGTGCACAGCATAGCATGTAAATTTTTGTTGAAGCCAGACCATCACCGGGGACGACAAAGTACACAGCACAGTGTTACAGTATACATATCCATACATACATATATACCTGCCAGGAGTCATCTAGGCAGTGTGGTCTATTGGACAAGTAACTTACAGTACATATGAAAAGGGAGCATAGTAAAGGCAATAAACCTCTACACCAAACAAGTGAGCAAAAGCAAGAGGAAAAAGAGACTGCTATGGTTCTCAAAAGAGGTGGCTGAAAAGGTAAAGGGTAACATTCAGAATGTATAAGGAGATGCAGAGGGAGGAAGACAGGGAGGTGTATCAGGATAGGGAGGTGTATCAGGAGAAACAGAGGGAAAAAGGGAAAACAGTAAGGACGGAGGTGTATCAGGAGAAACAGAGGGAAAAAGGGAAAGCAGTAAGGACTGCAAAGGCACAAACTGAAGAGAGAATAGCCCAGGAGGTAACGAAAGGGGGACAGGATATTTTGTAGGTATGTAAGTGAAAAGAGGGAAACCAGGGGTGGAATTATATGGTTAAAAGGGGAAGGGAGGACTGTGTAGAGGTGGACTAGGAAAGGCAGACATCCTGAACAAATATTTTTGTTCTGTGTTCACAGAGGAAAGAGAAGGGGAGGAGCCACAAAAAAGTAACAGAAGCTTTGGAGGGAAGGAGGTGGAGACTAGTCCTTTTCTGGATGCGAGAGTCATGAAGAGAATTGTTAATCTGAAGGTGGACAAAGCAATGGAGCTGGATGAGGTGCATCCAGGGTTATTGAGAAAGCTTGGGGAAATACTGACTGCATCTCTGACAGTTCTATTTAACAGTTCACTGGAAACAGGAGTGGTTCTGGAGGACTAGAGGAGGGTGGATGTAGTCCTACTACACAGAAATGGTAGCAGGGAGGAGTTTGGCAATTATAGGTAAGTCAGCATGACATTAGTGGTGGGAAAGTTATTGGCATCACTGATGAAGGAAAGTATTGTGGGATATCTTGAATCCAGTGGGTTACAAGACCAGAGGCAGCAAGGCTTCACAGGGGGAGGTCATATCAAACGAATCTGCTAGATTTGACTGGGTTGCAAAGGCTTTAGTTCAGGGTGAAGCAGTGGGCGTGGCCTACCTGGATTTCAGTAAGACTTTTGATCCTGTTCCACATAGCAGACTAGTAAGCCAGCTGGGTAGCTTAGGAGTGGGTCCAAAGGTAGTAAACTGGAAAAGAAATTGGTTGGGGGATAGGTGACAGAGGGTGGTCGTAAACAGAGTTCACTCTGAGGAAGGGAGGGCGGCCAGGGAGGTACCTCAGGGATCAGTGTTGGGACTGGTCCTCTTTATTTTCTTTATAAGTGACATTGCAGAATAGCTGGAAGGAAGGTCTGCCTGTCTGTGGATGACACCAAAATCTGCAATAGGGTTGACACTCTGGGGAGGTTGAAAGGATTAGCAGAGACCTGAGAAAACTAAGCTGGGTTTCAATGTGAAAAAGTACAAAACAAAATGCACAAAGGGCACAGAAACCCAGGGGCAGAGTACCAAATGGGTGATGTGGTACTGATGACCACCAACCTGGAAAGACACCTGGGGATAATCATAGTGGATTATTACCTAAAGGTGGCTAGACAATGCAACACAGCAATTGGAAGGGCTAGTGGGATCACATCTCCAGAAGGACATAGAGTTGAGGAGGTCCAGAGAAGGACAACTAAAATTGTGCAGGGCCAGCACCAAAAAGACAAACAAAACAAAAGGTGGCTACCAGATGCAAGTGCCAAACTCTGGACATAAAGTTCAAATGTACAGGTAGCAGAGACTATGCTAAGGCTATTAGAGGGATGAAAAGCATGTTTGGCTGTCTGATTCAGAGACCGTGCTCAGGCTATTGCAGGGATGAAAAACCATGTTTGCTTATCTGATTCAGAAGTACTTATTTAAAAATAAACATGCTAAAAGCAAGCAGCACTTCCACACCATGCTAAACGTTTTTGAGCTCCTCATGCTTTTTCTCAAGGTGCCTTGAGAAAAAGCATGAGGAGCTCGAAAACATTTGGTGTGGTATGGAAGTGCTGCTTGCTTTTAGCATGTTTGTTTTTAAATAAATTCTTTTGAATCAGACAACCAAACATGATTTTTCATCCCTGTAATAGCATTAGCAGTCTCTGCTACTTGTACACCTGCACCAAATGACCTATGAAGATTGACTAAAGGACCTCAATATGTACACCCTGAAACAGAGGAGGGAGAGAGGAGGTATGATAGAGACCTTTAAATACCTCACGGAGGTAGATGAAGTACAGGATGGAAGTATTTTTCAAAAGAAAAAGTGCTCAAGAACAAGGGGACATGCTATGAAGCTGGAGCAGGTAGATTCAGGAGAGATTTGATTAAGTACTTCTTCAGAGAAAGAGTGATGGATTCCTGGAACAGACTTCCAGTGGAGGTAGTGGAGGCAAAAACAGTCATGGGGTTCAAGAATGCATGGGATAAAACAAGGCAATCATAGTAGAAAGGAAAAGGGGAGAGAGAGAACCAGCTGTAGATCGGGTACAGTCTGCGGTAATAGCGTAGGTAGGGAGTAATGGGCAGAGTGGATGGGCCAAGCGGTCCTTATCTGCTGTCAGATTATATGTTTCTATGTTACATACTTGCCCTAAATCACAACCAGTATACTCACAATATAACTGTGTGCACATCTGGTAACCTTCCAGTGCTACAGTCCTGACACGTGCAGGAATGGTTAGAAACACGGGGCGAACATGCACACGTTAGATGTTGTTACAGTAGTGTATCTGTGATGGGGGAATGTCATCATGGCATGCCACACCGAGGATGTAAGCAGAGATATAGTTTTTAAATACCTGTCCATAACCATATGCCTTTTTCTAAGCATAGTTTCATAAATCTGGAAAGGACAATGATATGCCATTGCTATATTTGTTTTTACCCACTGAGCAGTACAGTCTTTGTGTCTGTTTAAAGTTCTGTTGTATAGGATATAGATTGAAGGGTATAACCTGTTTTAAAATTAGATGATACATCTTTTGGCAGCAATATATCTTCCTCCCGCACACTAGGATGCTTTAAACTCAAGCTTCCGCAGCACCTTTTAACTATTTCTAGCTGTGATTGCTTCCACTAGGTACACCTTCTACAGTGAGTTCCCCAGTTTCAGCACTTGCTCAGTCCAAATCCTGCATCCTTTGTTTCTCAGAGCGGCCACTCCCAAGCACTCTCCCTCCTTTCCCTCCATCCATACTCCCCCACTCATTTTGCCCTCACCCTCCCCACCATATGCAAATATCCTCCTCCTACCTACCTAACCTTCCCCACCTCCTATTTTCCCACCACTCCTACCTCCCATTCTTTGCCCCCCCTTTCTCTTTTTCAAGACGAAGCCTCCTGGGTTGGCACTCATTGTTGTTGCAACTTATATTGTAAATTGTTTGTAGCCCAATAATGTCTTCTTATCTACAAATGCAACCTGCATCTGCTTTTGTTAACCACTCACAGTTGTCATATTTGTTTTCCTCACCACTTCATTGTTTAAATTGTTTTTTTTGTCTGTCGCCCAGTTTGTTTTACCTGATTGTCTACCATTTTTTCTAATCTATTTTGTTTGCAAACCTTGTTGTGGAATCTATGTAAAGAGCTCTTAGCTCAAAGGTTTTATCTGAAATATTCAATAAATAAATAGATATACAATGACACATGGCTACAGATTATATGATCATGAGGCAGCAGTTGAAGAGTGCATGTACAAAGCTAAAATTACGGGCAGGGATGTAGCGTGGGATTTCAGATTTGCACACCAAGTGGAGTCACTGCTACCCCTCCACCCTTGTTAGGGTGAGCTACTCCCCTTTCCCCAGGGGTGTAGTCAGACAGTATACAAACACAGACCAGGGCCGTGTTTGTAGCCTCATTATAAATATAACTTTTGTATTCCATGACAATGGTTGGTGCCATGCATGGGTTATTACAAATGCCATGCATTGCTCCCTAAGACACCCACATACCAGCCCAGAGCCTGTAATGTTGTATTGTCCTTGGGATGCAAAGATAGCATTAGTGACCAGTCCTTCTAGTTTTGACTCCTATGAATAAAATTACAGAAAGGTTCAGCATTTTCTTTGTTAGTTTTCATGGAAAAAGGAAGCAGTTCAGAGCCTATTTGCTACCCCCCTTAAATAAAATTGCACACCATGGAGTACTTGGAGTATGCCTGCCTACACTCATGATTACGGGCTGCACTCATGTGTCATACACACTTCTCTGTGCCTTCCCATGCAGTGATAGCCTTCATAGCCATTTGTGGGTGTGTGCAAAGGTATATGTCTATTTGTGCTCTGTTACTATAAACCATGTGTTTGAAAAGTCTTAAGTTTCACTACACAAACAGCCAGTTTGCAACTTCGAATGGCTTCGAATATTGCATTGCACCACGCATTCATGACTCTGCCTTTCATTGCCATATGCACAAGCCCTGACTTTTCTGTGTGGAGCAAACTACTTTGCATCATGCAAACACTGGCTTTCTGTATAGCAGTTGGAGTACAAACCACAGACACAAGGAGCAAATCATGGTTTGCTCCAAGCAAACTGTTCCACTTTGTATCCCAATTTCTTTAAAAACTTCTAATTTTGGAAATGTTACCACTAGAAATATATATTGATAGATATTTAAAATTATTATTCATAACCAAAAACGATGTTGACATACTGTAGCTGTTCTTTGATGCTACCCAGTCTTCAAGCTTTCACTTAACAAAATTAAGTTTCAAGCCTCAACAGTTCCAAAGTTATCCTCTTCCAAATATTTTATTTTTTTGGAAAAGGTTAACTTTGGAAATGTCTGGGATCAAAATATATATCTATAAACTCATAAAAGAATCAATAGTTTCAACTATTTATAATTGAAAAGATATCACTATTACAGCTCTATTATAACTCTTTTATTATGTTGCTCTTTAACAGTTCCAAAGTTCAAACTTTCTTAAGATCGTTTACTTGAAAAGGTAAACTTTGGAACTGTTATTTTTTAATACAAACTTAGCATTTATGTTGGAATAAATAAGTTATATAAAAAAACACAATTATAAATAACTTAAAATATCAATACATTTTAAACATATTTAAAATTATCAAGAGTTGAGGGTGGCCTTATGTGTTGTGTATTGTATTGTATTGTATTGTGATATTTTGTTTATTGTAATATTTATCTATTCCCTTGCTTATTCCCATGCTCTATGTACTTCACATGCTGTGTTGCTGTATGTGTCTTTAATGTTTATACATTTTTAATTAATAAAGTACAGTAAATAAAAAAATTATCAAGAGTTTAAAATATTAAAAAATCAAAACTGTATACATATAATATATCTATGTTTCTGAGACTTCAAGCTTTCATTTAAAAAGAAAATCATTTTTATCAGTAGCGTTTCTAAGGTTAATCCATTCTAAGGATAATGGGCCCGATTCCAGAACGCATAGCGCAACTCACGGGCATATGTGAGTTGCACCATGTGCTGCTATGCTGGGGACCCTGCGCCCTATTCCAGGACAGGCAGGGTCCCTGGGACCTATGACCAATGACTTGTGGCAGCTGCAGGCTTGCATCACAGGAATGGCGCAATGGACCTAAGTGCCACAAGTCACAGACAGCAAGTAACTGCCCCCCAGGAGCCCCCCCACCCTGTAACTTGCCTGCAATCCTCTGGGAGCCTTGGGGGTAGGCAGGGTGGTACAGGCACCATGGGGGGCACAGTGCACTATGGATCCAGGTGATACCCCAAAATCCAGAGGGGGGAGGCATCACTGTGCTGGGGGGCTTCATGGGGCATGGCAATGTGCATTCCATGGCACTGCGGGGTGGCATCCATCATTTTGCTAGGACAGATGCCCCTTAGACCACCTCCATGCTGGTCTAACCCACAGTGCCATTGCGGGACTTGGAGGGACAAATCTGGGTTACGGCAGCTGCCCTTTCAGAATAGAGCATGGGTGCTGCTGTAACCCACCCTGGACTCCATGCTGCAATTGGTTGTGGGCGTGGTGGTGGCGTAACCCACCTTTGGTGCAACCCGCGCATGCGGCATGGTGTAAGCCACAACTCAGAATGTCCATTCAGAGATCGTGATGGCTGCTAAGGTGTGATTTGCGCCATAGGGAAAGAGCTGGGGGAAGACAGGAGGTTTTTTTTTTTTATCTTCTAATGCATTGACACGTTTTGTGAAAAAATAGCATGAGTTTGGGGTCAAACATCTCCATTATGGCATATCTTAGAAAGACACACTATATACTGTTGGAAAACAGCATGTCCCAGCTTTTCATTAATATAATAACATGTTTTTGTAAGTGTGAAAAAAACACTTACCTGTGTCCCAGTCAGCAACCCTCTCACACCTGGCTGCTGCAGATGTCTACCCTGGTTTGCCCCCTAGAGTGTTCTGCCCCCACCCTGAGGTCTATGTGAAGGTGGTATACAATGCACACCTGGACCCTTGAACAAAGTCACTAGTCCCCCTGCATCAAACCAAGGCCGACTGATCAAACCCCAAGTGGAGTGCAGGTTTGCCTTATCAAACTTTATCCAAATCACTTTCCTGTTTCAAGAAGGATTGTGTTTCTTAAATTACTTAAAAAAAGGTTAGTGTGTCCTTTTGGAATCATGGCTACTTCAGAGGTTCACAAAAATACCTTCTTTAAAATGCACTACCAGTCAGTATACAGTATTATGATAAATGAAAGGCTGCTTTATTTATACAATATATTACATTGACAAGAATTAAAACAAAAGTGCTTACAGAAAAAACCATGCAAAAGAAAAAGATTTTCATACGATTTTCATAAATGCAAACTGTTGCGTCCACATGCTAGGCACTCTCTTAAGGCAAAATAACAAATGGTACAGACCTTCAGGATATTACCAAACTAATCCTCTGCTTTTCAGAGTTTCTGACCATGCCTGTGTCCTCCCCTGCTGTGTCACAGACTGACCCCAGCTCTCACTTTCTGACTCAAGAAAGGCCATCTTTTTTATACTAAATCATGGTAGGTCTCATTAAACATCTGTTTTCTTGATCATATGGCTTAACTGCTTCTTTCAAACAAAATTTAGCTACACATTTTGTTCACAAACAGAAATTGTATATGCTTTGCTTGTAACCAGAATCCCAAATGAGTTACCAAAATTGCAATATTTTTGGCTCCATAGTTCAACAATAACTAAATATTCTTGAGTACCCCCAATTAGATATGATTTGGCAAAATAGTTTTCCTGCCGCCAACACTGAGTATTTACAATTGGATGTTGTAAATACCTGGAACAAACCTTTTTCCTAAACAGTGCTCATCTGCTAGCAGTTAATCTTTGCCTTCCCTAAATCAGGTAGGTGTTGACCTGTAAAAACCACTAACTGTAATAAACAAGCATTTGTCAATGCCCAATGTTTGCATCTTGTATTTACTGAGTAGGCATTTGACATTGATAGTGCAGTGGCGATAATTCACAAATTAGTAACATGAGTTATAATAGTGAATTTACGATTGAGAAATGAAAATGTTTGCACATAACGTTGTCATTTTCTTAGACTATGACTTGAATTTTTAAAATACTATTTTTTTCTTCAGCATATGCAAAGAACCTGTAATACTGTGAGCTACTACTAACTGTAACTCTTTATTTGCTGTGACTGTCTATTGTGTGTCTGTATTGTCTTCTGACGAGGAGCCTTTGTAAATGAGTCTCTGACTCAAAAGATGTAAATCCTAAAGAATATTACATAAATAAACATGACAGGTTTCATTTATGAAATGTAACCAAAATCATTGTTTGTCTCATTTACAAAATCCTGTCCAAAATGTCATTTTGTGGCACAAGTGTGAAAAGACATTTTCAGCAGGATTTCAAAAATGACATATCATGTTCATGACATGGAGTACAAAAATGGTTATGTTGAAAATGTGGGGTCACAGCCTGGTAAAATAACAACACTATGAGTAAACATTTCTTCATAACTTTGTGCGTTTTTTTTTTTGAGATTTTGACCCCAGATTTTCAACATAGTCTTAGTATGACTCCACCTTATGATCAAGACAAGTGGATTTTTTTATTCTGTCTGAAAGATGATTTTAGAGAGTGATTGAGAAAACATTTTAGAGGGGATTTAAAACATTTCACCTGCCTTGTTCATGAGGTGAGAACAAAGACTATGTTGAAAATTTGGGGACAAAATCTGGAAAAAAATAGCAAAATTATGAGAAAATGTTGAAGAATCTCAACGTTGCTTCATAACTTTGGTGTTTTTTAAGAGTCTGACCCCAGATTTCAACATAGTTTTTTTTTACCCCACTTTATAATCAAGACAAGTGGAATTTTTTAAATCTCATCTGAAAGGTAATTTTGTGAAGTGACTGCTAAAACAAGTTGTGGGGAGGGTTTGAAAAAATACTGAAAAACTACTTTCTTCACGCCAAAACAAATAGTTCCGCATAAAAGCAATCTGACATTGAATTAGGTTTATTCCTCAGTGGGAAGATGTAACCTTGCTCCGGCGCCTCGACCAGCAACTGATCTTCATCAGGGGTGTGGTCATTTATTTTATTTTATTTTATTTTATTTTATTTTATTTTATTTATTTATTTATTTATTTATTTATTTATTTATTTATCACTTTGGTAACTGGGTAGGTGTGCTGTGGTAGGGTTTGTGGGGTAGGGTAATGAAAGCATACACAGTACTCAGAGATTTGTTCAACACACAAATTCTGTGTGATGTTTATTTTTGTAAAAATAATATCAAGCAAATCATGCTATACAAAAATAAAAAAAATCAATAATATAGTAATACTGTCTTAAACTTCAGAATATAAACAAAAGAAAATAATAAAGAAATAAATGAGCTCTCCTCGAGCCCCAGAATCACTTCCGTCCAGTGATTCTGCCACAGTGTAGAATACTTAAACTAGTACAATTTTCTACCAACTTCTGTGCTCTCAGACCAACTTAACAGGACACTCTCCCAGGATGATCCAACTAACTGTAGCTCAGTGGCAGCTTTAATAGTGCAGTCCTCCTATTACACTAGTGTCAGCTGATCCACCCCTTTTATAATACAGGGGAATATTCTGCCTAGTACAAACATATGGGGGATCAGACTGACTATATACAGAGGGAAAACATACAATCATAAGTGTTATTTCATTCTGCCTTTAACACTGTGTCACTGAGGCTGTTGAGAAAGACTTCTTAATTACTTGTAAACAAGAAAACTCCTCCCCTTTTCAGCTGAGTGACAGCTGGGAAGTTTCTTATATATCAGCCTCTTCATGGGGCTGCTGGCTCTTGGAAGTACTTTTTTTCCCCAAGAAGGCTTAGCTCAGGTAAGAGCACTCTCTGCATTGAATACTAAAGGAAACACTCCTATATTTACTTTCTGCACATTAGTTATGCCTTCTTTAGGGTGTTTCTATACAAACTGCTTTAAAAAGACAGATTCCACGTCTGTATTCAACACTCCTGATGGCTACAATTTCAGTCCATCGGAAACAACTTTTATTCACTGCTTTCATGTTTCTGCAGGATACACAAATTTACAGTATTACATCAGTTCAGCCTGCAGTGAAAGTTAGGTTCCTTGCCACTGAAACATCTCTCTTGCTATGTTTCCTGTCGGGAGGCACGAGTCAGGGAAAGTGACAACTTTCACTTTCCCGGCTCGAATGCGCCATGCTATACATCCAACTGTGCAGTCAGTTGCTCTGCCTCCTACACTACTGCTAGGAAGCAAGACCACAGTGCTCACTTAATGCTACCCTTGCAGACCGAAAAGGACATCAAAACAGTCGGCTGCTAAACATTTCTTGCAGCAGAGTGTAGTTTTACAAAGAGGACAGTGGCTTACTGCCTTTCACTCCAGGGCACTTTCATTAGTGCAAACACGCATTGGGGCACTTTTCACATATTATAAAACACAACAGTGCTCACAAAGACATCGTCCTGTCTCTGACTAAGCATTATATTAAATTCTTTACCGGAGCATAACATAATAAACAAGGACACAACCAACTCTGTGTAGATTACAGCTGCTATTTATTTGTTAGTCTTTATTCTTTATGTTAGTTTACTGTTCTAGTGCTCGTTCTCATAAGGTGTATGGCAGGGGAGGAAAAGGAATACAAAGAGGGAATAGACAAGGGAGAAGAGGTATTATTATGGGTGGCCTACCCATTGTAGTAGAAAAATGAAAATTAGTTATTCAGAAAAGTTTAGAAATGCTACTGCAGTAGACTTGAAGGGATCAGAAAGAGATGCCATAGCCTTATTTCTAACAGGGGGTAATCTAAACTATCACACACCCCCATGGACAAGTGGAAACTAGAGGTTTCACTAGTCTTGTTTCCAAGACAACCTACCCATTTATGTCTGGGTAGGATGGAACTACCGCCCACCCTCGCTATGGTAGCTCCACCCCAGGGCCTTTTAGAAATACAAACATACAGGTTATACTTTTTCACTTTGTATACCTGAAATACTCAAATACAACACTGGGGTGTCTAATTTGTATCAACATATCTTTATTCTGGAAAAATCAAGGCACTTCAAGTACAAACATTTTTATTTCCATCGGTAACAGGGGTCCCATACCTTGACACAAAATCAGCATTCACGTCTTGTGTTCCAGCTCTGTGTTTCACTACAAATTTGTAAGGCTGCAACGCTAAGCACCATCTCATAATTCTGTTATTACCATCTTTCATCTGGTGTAGAAAGCAAAACTGATTATGGTCAATAATCAGTGTAAAAGGAGCACCCCACAAATAAAACTTCAAGGCTTCAATGGCCCACTTGGCATCCAAACACTCCTGCTCAACTGTAGCATACTTCTGCTCATGGTCATGTAGTTTTTGGGAGGTATATAGAATGGGATCTTCAACTCCATCAGTTGTCTGGCTTAATACTATCCCAAGTCCAGTGCCCGATGCATCCGTATGGACTTCAAAGGGGTGTGCAACATCTGGACTCTTTAAAACTGGTGAGGAGCATAATGCTGCTTCTATGTTTCAAAAAGCTTGTTCGCATTCCTCCGACCATTTTACCTTATTACCATATTTCTTTTTGGTCAGCTCTCTAAGGGGGGTAGCAATTATGGCAAACTGGGGTATAAACTTGCAGTAGTATCCAGCCAGCCCTAGAAAAGATCTCACATGCTTCTTGGTTTCTGGCTGGGGACAGTTGGCTACGGCCTCTACCTTGTCAATCTCAGGTTTTACCACCCCATTGCTTAATATAAATCCTAAATATTGGGTTCCAAACATTGCCAGTACACATTTAGCAGGGTTGATGGTCACATCAGCTGCTTTTATTGACTCTATAACCACTCACAAGTGTTGTAAATGGGTATTCCAGTCAGGACTATACACGATAACATCATCCACATAAGCTGCAAAAAATTCTGGTGAGGTGTCAGTATCTGGTTCATGTATCTTTGAAACATGGCTGGCACTCCATGCAAACCAAATGGCATAGTCCTAAATGGAAATAATCCCATTAGCGTATTAAATGTGGTCTTCTCCTTTGTTGTTTCTGCTAAAGGGATCTGTCAATAGCCCTTGGTGAAATCTAAGGTCGATATATACCTGGCATTTTTAATTCTATCTAGGATGTCATCTATCCTTGGTATGGGGTAGGCATCAAATTGGGAGACCTGGTTCAAGGATCTAAAATCAAGACACAGGCGAATCCCTCCCTCTTTATTTGGCACCACTACAATCGGGGATCCCCAAGCACTCTTAGATGGCTCAGTTATGTTCAATTACTGTAGCTTGTCCAATTCCCTCTGTACTTCAACCCATACTCATTCAGGCAATCTATATGGCTTCTTTCATATGGGGGGAGTCAGTTCTAATAGTATGTTCTACCCTTTTAGCAATACCTGGTGTACTGGTAAATGTGTGGGGATACCCTTTCAATACTGCTCTTAACTCCTCCTGCTTCTCTGGTTCCAGGGAAAGGTTTATCAGTATTTGCTGTCCCTCTTTAGGCTTCTCTAGATGGCTATATGCTAGGTCTATCTCTGTCTCTTCTCTCTCAGGGATTAGCAACAGACCTGCTGTAGGTGTGTCTCTTTCATGCCATTTATTAAGCAAATTTGCATGGTATATCTTTTTCTGATGTTTCTTTTCTGGTGTCCCAATCTCATATGTCACTGTCCCTGTGTGTCTTAGTATAGTAAAGGGTCTTTGCCATTTCATCATCATTTTCTGACTAGATGTAGGCAATAAAAGTAATACCCATTCTCCAGGGAGAACATTATTTTCATGTGTCCCCTGATCATAAGTCTGTTTCTGCCTCCCTTGTGCTTGTACTCTCATCTCATGTGTATTATGGGTATACCTCATTAGTATCTGGTGTAACGCTTTCATATAGGTAGCTAGTCCCATGTGCTTTAAATTCTTACCCTCCTCCCAACATTCTTTCACTACTTCCAGTGGTCCTCAGGGATTCTCTACCATAGAGTAGTTTGAAGGGGGAATATCCAGTGGATGCCTGAGGGACTTCACGATAGGCAAATAAGGTGAAAGGGAGATACTTATCCCAGTCATTACCTTCTTCATGAACAAATTACCTCAACATCCTCTTGAGGGTTTGGTTAAACCTCTTGGTGAGTCCATCTGTCTGGGGATGGTAAGGGGAAGTTCTCAGTGCCACAATACCTAGGAGTCGGTACAGTTCTTTTAATAAAGCAGCATTAAAATTACTACCCAATCTGTTATTATATCTTTGGGTATTCCTACCCGGCTAAACACTTTGATCAACTCCTCTGCTATTTTTGAAGTGGTCACTGACCTCATAGGAATGGCCTCTGGGTACTTGCTAGTGTAGTCGCAAATGACCAGGATGAACCTTTTGCCTTTCTCACTTTTGTTCAGGGGCCCCACCACATCAATCCCTATTCTCTCAAAAGGGGTTGTAACTAAAGGTAATGGCATTAAGGGAACCACATCCTTTTGTCCCACCTGTGCGACTAACTGGCAACTTTGACAGGCCCTACAGCAATTAGCCTCATCTTCACGAATCCCTAGCCAGAAGAAATGCTGGGTTAACCAGCCTAGTTTTCTGTCTCTCCCCACATGGCCTGCCCAAGGGAGGTCATGGCTGAGATACAAAAGATCATCTCTAAAACATTGGGACATCAACAATTGCTTAATACATTCTTGAGACACCAGATTCTTACATACATGATATAATAACCCATTCTGAAGTATAATCTCAGGATTGCCTGGGAATGGTATCTGTTCCACCTGTAAGAAAAAAGGTTATAAACTTTTACCAGATTTTTGTTCCATAATCACATTAGCCTTTTTAAAGTTACCAGCCATTGACTCAGGGGTTATCCCTTTTTGTTCCAAATGCCTTTGTCTCTGTTGTTTCTTCTTGGCATTATGATAAAGTTTTGACTGTCCTGACTCTTGAATTATGTCACCCTGAAAAGGAAAAATGTCCCCAAGTTCTCTCTGCATCTTCTCCTGCGCCCTCGTCATTACTGCCACAATAGTTCCTTTTTCCAGAATGAGGGATGTAAATTCTGGGTAATTATGCCCAATCAGCATAGGTACGGGCAAATGTGGTACTACTCCCATAGTAATTAAGGTAGAACATTCCTTTATAACCAATTCTACCGTCGCAGTAGGATAACGGTGTGTATCCCCATGTACACACACCATGCTCATACTGGGTCCCCTTTCTCTACTGGTTAGATATTCTAGCATTATCAGGGATTGCTTACTTCCAGAGTCAATGAGAGCTGCAATGGTTTTGTCCTCAATCTGGACATCAGTGAAAAAATATCCAGGATTTAATAAAGCAAGATGTACTGAGTCATTCCTTTTTATGGGGCAGAACCTCGCGATATGACCCAGTGCTTTACAGTTCCTACATATGATGTTAGGTGGAAAGGACCTCTCAATCCTTCTTCTATTATCATTCTTACCATCATACCTCCCATACTTGGGTTTGTAGTTTGCCGTGTGGGGGTATTAACTCTGGCAGGGTTTTTTTCCGGGGGTCTATTGACTATCCTCTTGGTATTCTGGTGGGCAGAAAGATAGTCATCAGCCAAAGTGACTGCTATTTCTGCTGACTCAGGCTTATGTTCTCGAGCCCATAGCTGGACGTCCTGGGGCAATATCTGGAGAAACTGTTCCACTACAATAGTCTCTATCACTTCACCAACATTCTTTCCTTCTGGCTGAATCCATTTCATGCACAACTCCCTGAGGCATGTGAAAACCTCTCTAGGGGCATCATTACTCTGGTATTTGAGGGTCCTGAACCTGTGCTGGTACATCTCTGTATTAATGTTGTACCTTTTAAGGATTGCCTTCTTAACCAAATCATAGGCATGGGCAGATCTAGTGTCCATATTTGTGTAAGCCAGCTGTGCTTTTCCTGTTAAGTACGGGGCCAAGCGTACTACCCATTGAGTCCTGGGACACTCACATGCTTCTGCCACTCTCTCGAAGGTGGTCAGATAACCCTCAATGTCATCTGATGGCATCATTTTGTTACTTTTATATCTTTTGGGTTTTGATCTGACTGGCCCCCCCATCTTGCCCTCGACCAGCCCCCAAGTCCCAAAATGCCCTTAGTGTTTCTGCCCACATGATGTCTTGTCTCCTTCACTCCTGTTCTCTCTCTTTCTCCATCTCCAACTGTCATATGGCTAGTCAGCGCATCAAATCTGGAAACCCTTCTGGTGGTTCCTGCAAGTGGCTCCGTCGTTCGTCTTCCATTCTGTCTTCCTCTTCTGGAAACTCCTCAGTCTGACCCTTCACTCTTCGAGTCTGCATCACAGACTCTACTCCCATCATCAGTATCTCTCCAGATTTCAATATCTGTATCCGGGTCTTCACTCCTCATGTTGCCGTATCATTCTCCTCCTCGTCTGACATGCCTTATTAGTATCCCTACTACCAGGTCTGGTACTGGGTACTGGTTTCTCCCACCATGTAAGACAACCAGATCCCACTTCTAACACCAGATTCTGTGGTAGGGTTCGTGGGGTAGGGTAATGAAAGCATACACAGTACACAGAGATTTGTTCAACACACAAATTCTGTGTGATGTTTTGTGATTTTTGTAAAAATAATATCAAGCAAATCATGCTATACAAAAATAAAAACAATCAATAATACAGTAATCCTGTCTTAAACTTCAGAATATAAACAAAAGAAAACAATAAATAAATAAATGAGCTCTCCTCGAGCTCCAGAATCACTTCCGTCCAGTGATTCTGCCACAGTGTAGAATACTTAAACCAATACAATCTTCTACCAACTTCTGTGCTCTCAGACCAACCTCACAGGACACTCTCCCAGGATGATCCAACTAACCTTAGCTCAGTGGCACCTTTAATAGTGCAGTCCTCCTATGACACTAGTGTCAGTTAATTCGCCCTTTTTCTAATACAGGGGAATATTCTGGCTAGTACAAACATATGGGGGATCAGACTGACTGTATATACAGAGGGAAAACATACAATCATAAGTGTTATTTCATTCTGCCTTTAACACTGTGTCACTGAAGCTGTTGAGAAAGACTTCTTAATTACTTGTAAACAAGAAAACTCCACCTCTTTTCAGCTGAGTGACAGCTGGGGAGTTTCTTATATAACAGCCTCTTCATGGGGCTGCTGGCTCTTGGAAGTACATTTTTTTTCCCCAAGAAGGCTTAGCTCAGATAAGAGCACTCTCTGCATAGAATACTAAATGAAACACTCCTATATTTAGTTTCTGCACATTAGGTATGCCTTCTTTAGGGTTTTTATATACAAACTGCTTTAAAAAGACAAATCCCACGTCTGTATTCAACACTCCCGACTGCAATTTCAGTTAGTTGGAAACAACTTTTATTCACTGTTTTCATGTTTCTGCAGGTTACATAAATTTATTACATCAGTTCAGCCTGCAGTGAAAGTTAGGTTCCTTGCCACTAAAACATCTTTCTTGCTACGTTCACTGTCAGGAGGTGCGAGTCAGGGAAAGTGACAACTTTCACTTTCCTGGCTCGAATGCGCCATGCTGCACACCTGACTGTGCAGTCACTCTACCTCTTATACTGCTGCTAGGAAGCGAGACCACAGTGCTTGCTTCCTTAATGCTACCCTTGCAGACCAAAAAGGACATCAAAACAATCATCTGCTAAACATTTCTTGCAGCAGAGTTAGTTTTACAAAGAGGACACTGGCTTACTGCCTTTCACTCCAGGGCACTTTCATTAGTGCAAACACGCATTGGAGCACTTTTTACATATTATAAAACACAACAGTGCTCACAAAGACATAGTCCTATCTGTGACTAAGCATTATATTAAATTCTTTACCAGAGCATAACATAATAAACAAGGACATGACCAACTCTGTGTAGATTACATCTGCTATTTGTTTGTTAGCCTTTATTCTTTATGTCAGTTTACTGTTCTAGTGCTCCTTCTCATAAGGGCATATGGCAGGGGAGGAAAAAGAATACAACGAGGGAATAGACAAGGGAGAAGAGGTACTATTATGGGTGGTCTACCCATTGTAGTAGAACAATGAAAATTAGTAATTCAGAAAAGTTTAGAAATGCTACTGCAGTAGACTTGAGGGGATCTGAAAAAGATGCCATAGCCTTATTTCTAACAGGGGGTAGTCTAAACTATCACATACGCTGCTCCCAGGGACCATTTTCAGGCACAACCTGGGCCACATACTGTGACACTGGAACTTATGTAACAAGTCATTGCATTGGCCGGGAATCAAACCCAGGTCAACTGCTTGGAAGGCAGCTATGCTCACCACTGTACCACCAATGATCCATGCTAGATTGTTCTGCCATATTTAAGTGCATCTTTCAAAGTGACAACACAAATTCCTCAGCATTTCAGCTTTCACAATACAATACAAGTACAAAGCCTGAGCTGCATTGGAACCTGATGGTGACACATCTCTGAAACCTGTTATTGTAACAATGTGTTTGCTTTGCGTATGCTCAAATATAAAAATAGCATACCCTTGCATGCTACTGTAAGTCATTCATAGAAACAGTAACTCTGGAAATCGCATCATGTGTCACAAAATTATTTAACTCATTGCAGTTGTTTTGTGAAACAATAGTGCTTCTTTTATAGCTGATATCTACATAATGGCATGCTGCAAGAAGACATTTTATATGCTGCTGCAAAGTTGCAAGTCACAACTTTCCAGCAATTTGTTACGTGCCTATTAAATATTATGTTATGGAGATATTAACCCTGAACGTATCATTGTGTCACAAAAGGTGACAATGAACTGAAATCATAGGTAGACAACTGAGGAAGGTATTTAGAACATTGGGGGCACAGGCACTTATTCCATGCATGCTTGGGTGCTCAAGCACCCACAAAGCTGACTTAAGCACCATCAATGCTTTGAGGACAACCTGCAAAATAAGGTTATTAAGGTATATAGCCAGAGGAAAAATACTACTACTGGCAGTGAGCAACCACAAACATTCGAAAATGTTGGCACTCTAGATTGGGGGGCTTCAGTCCCCCCCACCGAAAGGTCTAGTTCTGCTTCTGGATAACAATTAATACTTCCAGTAATATAATGAATACCAGCATTTACTAGACTCCAAGGTAGCATACAAGAGAAGCAATTTGCAAAAAGTACGGTGTGTAAACTATAAAGGATGTAGAGAGAGAACAAATTGTTTGGTTTCTGTGACTCTCTCCCAAGCACATGAATACAGCCTCAATCCTATTACAAAGCATCATGGGTAGCCACTTGCAAGTCCTTATGTAGAGCAGATTGACAAGGCTTCACCCTTAAAATTACAAAGACTAGAATGGCAGTGCTCTGCCGTCCTAACTCGTGATATCACAGGATTGTTTTTTTTTTACCCATAGACAAATCCTTGCCACTTTATCATCATCCAGGAGGCAAACATAGCGGCAGATGTCATTCCCATTCTAGTCATTAAATGTCTATTGCTCCAGTAGAACAGAAGTTACAGAAAAAAAGGCTCCTATATTTGCTTCAGTTTAGACTGAGAATGGTAAATTACTGGCATGTGTTTCATTCTAGTTGGAGCTCCTCAGTGTAATGCAGTTACTGTCTCAGCCAAGTACCAGGTCATCTCTGTCAGCCTACGCTAAACAAGCATTTGAATGCCACTAATCATAATGTTTTCCACTGGGTCTGACTAAACAGTAAGACACAATAGGGTGTTGGTGGTGCTGCCACAACCAAACACCCAGGGGCACAGTAAGGCACGAAGCTGCAAGTCGAGTGTCTTCAGCTGCTGGAAGTGTGGTTGTGGCAGCCTAATCAACACCCCAGAACATTGTATTGTGCTTATAAAATGAGTTTTGTGTCAAGATTGTGACAAGATAAAAAAAAAAAGACAACTGAAAAATGTCTAAAAATGAGTAGTTTTGTGTGCAATAGTCCCTCTGTAGATGGGCAGTCACTACAGGGTGCTAGCCTGAGTTGCATTGTGTGAACCACTATAGTGTGTGTGATTTTTGCATGAACTATCTCCTGTAGTCACCCTCCTGGGTATTGTTCCACTTTTTTTCTCTCTAAATTAAAAAAAAAAAAAAACCTTGATATTGTTATACTTTGTGGATTTGATTTGGAAATAATTGGCTTCAGGTGTTTTAGTTCAGTGACTGGGTGGACCAGTAAGGCAGCAGTGTGCGTAAAAGTGAAGTTGGGATTAGGGATTGCAACATCTAGGAGCTGCACAATCATATTTGCAGTAATTGGGCAACATTGATAGTGTGATGATTTCATACCCATTTGTTGTACTGCCTCAATGAATGGTTAGGGACAAGTTTTAGCCAAACATTATGTGGGATTCTTAGCACCCATTTCATAAGATTTTAGAGCGTATGCCTATAATTAGTAGAGAGACCCCAGAAACCAAACAATGACCATTATTTATGACTTGCCAATCTGTCATCATCTCAGAGCGCTATACAAATTAAACAATACCATATACAAGTAACACAAAAATAAAAACACAATACAACAAACAGCAGGTCAGTTAATAAAGTTAAGAATAAGTAAATGAAGTGCAATATGGAAGAGATATGGAACCCACTCTTGAAGCCACAGCAGAATATCCATTTTAGAACAACATCTTCCGTGTAAGATTGTCACCTGTCCTGATCTACTAAGACAGTCCTTGTTTCGGTTACTGCATCCTAAACATAGAAACATAGAATTTCATGGCAGATAAGGACTGCTTGGCCCATCCAATCTGCCCATTTTTCCCCTACCTGCAATATCACAGCAGACCCTACTTGATCTACAGCTCTTTTTCCCTTCCCCCTTCCTTTCCACTATGGTTCTCTTGTTCCCATCTTATGCATTCTTGAACACCACCACTGTTTTTGCCCTCACCCCCTCTGCTGGAAGGCAGTTTGTGAAATCTGCCACTCTTTCTGTGAAGTAGTTCCTCAAATCTCTTCTAAATCTAGCCCCCCAAGCTTCACAGCATGTCCTCTTGCTCTCAAACACTTTTCTTCTGAAAAATGCTTCCCTCCTGTACCTTAATTACACCACTCCATGAGGTGTTTAATATATTCTATCATATCTCCCTCCTATCCAGGGTGTACTTACTAAGTGTCACAAATGCACTCAGCAGGTCAGGCCCTCTGCTCCCACAGTGCCAACCTCAGAGCGCAATAGTGTGAACAGATAACAGACAGGTTAACCCTCCTGTCTGCTTTTAGGTCCAAATCACCTTCAGTCTCAAGTTCTGGGGGGGGATTCGAACTGTGAACCTTATGCTAGCATACCCAATGAACAGACTCACATACGTACCCTCTTCAGGGATTGCGGTACAATCTTTCCATACGGGCATCATGCCAGGCTTCCAAAATGAACCCTTTTAACTCTATGAGAGACATTAGGTATATTCTTACCTTTTTACTCAAGCTCGGTAACACCATCAAGCTGTTGAACAGTTGTCAGACTTAACCATCTATACGTCACATGCAAAAAGAACTGACAGACACCCAGGCAGTCTTTCAAAGAAAAGATTCTTTACTAAAAGATGATAAAAATATGAAAAATGTAAACACAGAACAATATATCAAAGATCTCACAGTCACATAAAAGAACAAGGGAAAAGTACAAAACAAAAACTCCTACCACAATATATTGAGACCTCTGCTGTCTTAGGTATTACCTCTGGAAGGGCGTTTTAAAGACAGATCAGACAGCTGTGTCTCTCAAGAGTCCCAAAATGATATGAGAACATTTCAGACAAGTATCAGTTTAAACACTGTGTCTCCACACCCTTCTGTGAGTCATCTAGCTCCTCCTTTTAGAATATAAAATTACTAAAAATGATTTCTTATCAGGAGGGATTTTAAATAATGTGACTTCAGAAGAAAAAATACATTTCCTAAATTATGACAGTCTTTAATCAATCCTTTCCTTTGAACTGGTGGCTGGTTCCTGTTTTCTCAAGGAGATCAAAGGGTTTTATGACATTTTAACACATTGCTGTTATCAATAGGTTCCTCTAGGAAATCATAAAAGTTTATTAGGCTTGTCCTCTGGCAGATGGCCAGAGCCTTAATTAAGAACAGACAGGAAACTCTAGGTCTCCCCTTTACTGGTCAGTTTCACACATCATCTGATCAGTTTACATATCCTATAGCTTCACTGAAACCTGGTCACCATAGAAGCACAGGCTGTCTTATGTGAGACAATAACATACTATATTTTTATTTTACAAATATCATACAAGAATCATAACCAGCTGGCCAAGCATCACACTGAGGTCCTTTAGTCTCTCCTTACAGGGCTTTTGATGCTGACCCTGTACCATTTTAGTTGCCTTCCTCTGGACTGCTTCCACTCTGTCTATGTCCTTCTGGAAATGTGATCTCCAGAACTGGACACAGTACTCTAGGCGGGGTTTACCAGGGATCTATACAGAGGCAACACCACCTCCCTCTTTCTGCTGGTGATACCCCTCTGTATGCACCCCAGCATTCGACTTACCCTGCTGACTGCCTTGTCGCATTGCCTGGCCACCTTTAGGTCATAAGATATGATTACCCCTAGGTCTCTTTCCTACTTGGTAGCCATCAATACCACTCTTCCCATTTTGTACTCTGCCCCTGGGTTTCTAAGTGCATTATTTTGCACTTACAGTATTCACACTGAAACTCTGCTGCCACACTCTCCCCTCAAAAATATTTCTGACAATGTAACTATCAACAACAATAAACAGATACTACAAGCCTTCAACAATCACTTTGCTACTGCAGGGCTAGCTTTTGATAACTCACCTGCATGCAACCTATGCTTCCAGCTTACCTCGCAACCTTCAGAATCTAGTCCCTCAGATGCAGTCTTTTCATTCTCTCCTGCCTCATTAAAAGAGGTTGAAGATCTCCTCCTCCAGTTGGACACCAGAAAAAAGTGCTGGTGCTGACACCTTCAATCCATACTACCTAAAGATTGCCTATCATGTCTTGGCCATACCTATTATGCATCTATTTAACTTGTCCCTTTCTCAAGGGACCCTCCCCAAATTGTGGAAGACCACACATGTTATTCCGTTGTTTAAATCCGGAGACCCCTGTGATCTAAACAACTACAGGCCCATCTCCCTTCTCCCGGTACTATCAAAACTTCTGGAAAATATCATGAATGCCCAGCTGAAATCTTTGATAGATGATACTAACCTGCTAAACCCAAGGCAATCTGGTTTCAGAACTGAACATAGTACAATCACGGCCCTGGCCAAGGTGACAAATGACTGGCAGCGCAAGCTAGAGAACAAAAAAATTTGTCTGCGCCGTTTTTCTAGACTTAAGTAAGGCCTTCGACACTGTCGACCACAGCCTCCTTCTTTCTTCATTAAAAGCTATTGGTCTACATTCTACCTCCTTGCGTTGGTTCCACAACTACCTTTCTGATAGGCACCAACAGGTCAAGGCTGAAGGTGAACTCTCCTCCTCAAATCTGTTAAAAAGAGGTGTCCCACAGGGATCCATCCTGGGGCCACTCCTATTTGCCATCTACATCAACAATATAGACCCAGGCATCAATAAGGCGAAAATTCATCTGTTCGCAGATGATACAGTGATCTACCTAAGCCATACAACTCCTGAAACTGCCTGTAGCAACCTGCAAGCTGACTTCAACATACTTCAATACCAGCTCCTTAGTAAAAAATTGCTACTTAATGCCAAAAAGACAAAAGGGATGCTATTTTCACCTATTAACCATGCAACCTACCCTGCTCTACCCCCCATCACCACCCTCCTAGGAGAAACCTTGGAATTTGTGCCGAAATTCAAATACCTGGGGGTCTGGCTAGACTTCAAACTCTCCTTTTCAGACCACCTGGAGGATTTGTTAAAAAGCTGAGGCAGAGACTAGGTCTCTTCTTCAGGTTAAACCGCCTACTAACTACAGAGGCCAAGAGACAGCTAGTTCAGTCTACGTTCCTTTCCCTAATTGATTACATCGACTTTATATACAGACAATGTGCTACTTCATAACTCAGTAAATTGGACATACTTTGTCACAGAGCCCTGCGCTTCATCACTAGTCTCCCCTTCTCCACCCATCACTACTCTTTATATGTGGCCGTAGGTTGGACCTCCCTACACTACAGACGAAATAAAAATGCAGCTCTCTAGACATACAGAGCTATCACTGGCAAACTTCTGCAGTACATTGTTGATTGCCTGACTCTCAATATGCCTGGAACCTATACCCTAAGAAGCTGTTCACTGATTTCTCTGAAAGTTCCCAAAGCCCTAACGCGTTTTGGGAGAGCTGCCATAGGATTCGTTCTACCATCACTCTGGAATGTGCTACAGAAATCACTGAAACTGAGGACTCCTGTTAGTATTACTGTGTTTAAGTCATTATACTCAAAATATATTACAGAAGCCTGCAACTGCTTCCAATGATCCTAGCTTACTTACAACCCCCTTCCACATCCTACCTGCTTTCCCCATCCTGCTTCCCTCTTGTATCAGTGCATAACTTGTCCCTGAGCCACCTACTTATCTACTGCCCTAAATCTCACCCTCCCTCACCCACCTATTCCTTGTATACCCACAGCATCTCATTCCTTCACTCCTAGTATTATCCCAGTTCCAGACCCCCCCACTGGCTGCCCACTTCTCCCGACACATGTCTCCCCCTTGCTACGCCTGGGTCTTTTTAAACTGACTATGTATGTCTCTTCACTTGTAGCATCCACTTCAACTAATCTCTTCGCTGGACTATAATGCCTTTGCCTTACAGGAATACTAAACCATGTATGTTGTTGTATCTGGTATAAATTTTTACTGACTTGCTACCCTATTGTTATGTATACCCTTACCGACTGTCTTTTACCTGAACCCAAATGTATTTTTACTTATCCTGCCTATTGTATGCCTACCTGTACTGTTGTACTCTTGCATCTACTGTCTATTTGTCTGTATATAAATGCATTGTTACTTGACTTGTGTAATGCAGGTTCACCTTGTAAATGAGCTTGCTCTATGTTGTTCACCTGGATAAATAAAAAATTTGATTGATTGATTGATTGATTGATGAACTGATTGATACCCTTGACCACTCCTCGAGTTTTCTCAGGTCTCTGTGTATCCTTTCCACATACACCCCAGGAGTGCCCACACTATTGCAGATTTTGGTGTCATCTGCAAACAGGCAGGCCTTTGCTTCTGTATCCTCTGCAATATCACTTAAAAATACATTAAAGAGAACAGATCCTAGCACTGATCCCTGAGGCACCCCACTGGTCACGCTCCTTTCCTTGGCATGAACTCCATTTACCACCACCACCACTTGTTGCCTATCCCCTAACCAAGTTCTTATGCACTCACTCCTAATCTGCCCAGCTTGCTTACTAGTCTCCTATGTGGAACAGTGTTAAATACCTTGCTGAAATCTAGGTAGGAGAGGTCCATCACTCCATCCTGATCTAATTCCTTTGTCACCGAGTCAAAGAAATCTATCAGATTCATTTGACATGACCCTCCCCCCATGAACCCATGTGGCCTCTGGTCTTGTAACCTACTGGATTCAAGATATTCCTCAATCCCTGCATTCAGCAGTGATTCCATTTACTTTCCCACCACCAATGTCAGCCTGACTGGCCTATAATTACCAGCCTCCTCCCTGTTCCAGTTTCGTAAAATGTGACCATATCTGCAGTCCTCCAGACCTCGGGATCCACTCCTGTTTCCAGTGAACTATTAAACAGGACTGTCAGAGGTGCAGCCATTACTCCCTAAGTGCCCTCAATACTCTTGGATGCACCCCATCTGGCCCCGTTGCTTTGTCCACCTTCCGATTAGTGAATCCCTTAAGGAAGCTCTCCTCTGAAAAAGGACTACTGTCAACCTCCCTCCCTCCCTCCAAAGCTTCTGTTACTTTTTTGTGGCCCCTTCCCTTCTCCTTCCTTTGTGAACACTGAACAAAAACATTTGTTCAGGATGTCTGCCTTTTCCTAGTCTCCCTCTGCACAGTGCCCCCTTTCCTTTTTTAACCTTACAATTCCACCCCTAACCTTCCTCCTTTCACATGCATACTGTACTAACAAAATCTCTTGTTTCCCCTTTGTTACCTCTTGGGCTATTCTCTCCTCAGTTTGTGCCTTTGCACTCCTTACTGCTTTCCCTGCTTCAATCTGTTTCCTTGATACACATCTCTATCCTCTGCCCTCTTGCATCTCCTTATACCTTCTGAATACTACCCTTTTAGCCATTACCTTTTTGGCCATCTCTTTCGAGAACCATAGCAGTCTCTTTTTCCTCTTGATTTTGCTCACTTGTTTGACGCAGAGGTTTGTTGCCTTTACAATGCTCCCTTTTATCTTCCCCCACTGTTCCTCCACCCACCCAGATCATCCACCACCAGGTCATCCCTGAGGCATTCACCCATCTTTATAAAATCTTCCCTCCTGAAGTCCAGGACCCTCTCCCTTGTGTGGTCCTGACAAAAAAAAAAACAGGAAAAATGAAAGATGTCCTGGACTCAGACCAATAAAAAAGGCCTTACTTTCATGACAAAGAGGCAGACACAAATTAAATATGGCCAAGTGGGTTATTTAATAAAAAATATATGAAAACAAGGGGAAAAAATAGCACATGAAGCCTTGGTTTGGGCTGTCTGTAAACAACATCAATTGGAATGGGAACAATTTGCAAATTTTCCTGATCAAACTGCTGTTTTGATATGGACTGTCCTGATCTGGGATTCTTGAAAGCTGAAAACTCTGTTTCATTGTGGTGACAGGGCTTCTGAATGGTAAAATGAGGACTGATCCTCCTAATGTGGGACAACTGAAAAAGTGCAATCTGTGTGAGATAATTAAAAAAAATGTGGAAGCAACAAAATCATTTTGTACGGGATATTGAAATTCACAGTAACAGGTCAGTCATTACACTACTTCCAAGAGAACTTATTGAGATAAATACTAAACAACTCCGAACCACCTGCAAAATGACTAGCAGGAAGGCCAAAGCAAATTATCTCTCCACAAACCACCACAATAACCTTAACTTTCCCCAAATATTCTAGAAAGTAATTCTCTCTTTCTCTGCCCAGAACCCAGTTTACCACCCCAGCCCCCACATCAGGAGACTGACTCACCTCTATCCCCCTGAGGTCACAACATGTGTCAATGATTTATTCATCTCTTGTGCTTTCTCCTTACCCCCCACAATACAACTCCCTTCCCACTCTGTTGTTGCTGCTTCTACCTGTCATCATCAACCTACCCCCTGCCCCCTTTTACTTCTCTTACTTCTTACATTACTACTGCTGTACTCACTACTCTGATCTTTCTTAGTCCCTTTAGATGTCACATCCCTGATAGGTTGATCCCCAAGCCTCTGCATCTCTCTATCACTCCTATTGCTACCCTTCTCAACCTCTTATACCACCTTGAGGCAGGAACTGGAAGCAGGCTAAAGACTTCTCCTTCCACAAAGTAGGCGATGCCTCTTCTCCTGGGAACAACTATCCCATCTCGTTACTTCCTGCCCTGGCCAAGTTGTAGAAGAAGCTTGTCCTCTCCCGACTGTCCTCCTTTCTTGACTGCTTCACCTTCCTTTCCCTCCTACCCTTCTGGCTTGAACAAATCCCACTGTATAATCTCCTCTCTTCTTTGGGTCACTGAATACATCATGTCAGAGATGGACAAAGGCCAAACCATGGTGGTCATTTTCATAAACGTGGCAAAGACCATTGATACTGTAGTCATTCCCACCCTCCTGGATAAGCTTTGAGAGGTGGGACTGTCTAGTCTTGCAGTTGGCTGGTTATGCCCCTACCTCAATGATTGCCATCAGACAATTCAGGTTGGTGATGCCCTATCTTTCCCCCTTCCAGTCAGATCTGGACTCACTCAGAACTCCATTCTGGGCCCTATCCTTTTTTCTATTTTTCACAAAGACCTCCCTTCAGTCTGTGTTTCTTTGCATATTCATATATATAAGGACGACACTGTACTCTTCACCTCTGGTGCTTTAGTCCCTAAGCTAGAATAGTCACTGCAACGTAACTTTGATGATGTCCAATGCTGGTTCCACTCAAACCAGCTCTCCACTAATGACAAAAAGATGGTTTCCATGACTTCTGGCACTAAGCAGAGACTAGGTCAGCTCCAAACAGACCCTGTCTTAAAGAGCTTTGATGACTCACCTCCCACACACACACCAAGGTTGTACTTCACTTCAAGTACCACAGTGTTCGGCTGGATGGAAACCTTGATTTCTTCATCCATACTAAAACCATTCACACTACACTCTGTCTAAAAATTGATGTACTGTACTACAACAAAATTAGCCTTTTACTCCTGGTCCATTGTGAGATCATCCTTAGAAGGATCTTGACAGTGTTTGACTACATCAATGTGTTTTGCAGTGCTGTTCTCAAAACACTGTAGCCAGACTGGACTCCACTTTTCATTCCTTTTGCCACTTTGTTTTAAATGCCCTGCCTCTATCCACCACTGTTCCCTCTACATCAGCCTTGCTCTCTCCCATCCCTGGAGTTGCAGCATCTACTCCACTGCATTACTTTTCTTGTTAAATAATGGCTGTGTCCTCCTTCCCCTCCTATCTGTCAGCTTTCTGCTCCCTCTCTAATTCTTCCTTCCATTTTTTCTGTGCTCTTCAATGCCCACTCCTTTTTCATCCCTTGGTGAAATGCCTCTATGGGCCAATCTTCCTCCTCTGTCCATCTAGTTCCCAAACCTCTGGAACAACTGCACTCTCTGATTGTTTCTTCTTCTCTTATCTCCTTCTTCAGTCCTCCTCTTAATTCTTATTTTGCTCCCACCTGTAGCAAGCTTTATCTTGATTTCCCAACTATCTGTGCCCTCTATCTTTCCCTTTTACATGCTACCCTTTTGATTCTTTCTCAGTCTTGGCTACCATTTTTTTCACTTCTTATCTTCTGCTTTTGCTTAGTCTCTGTCATCCCCTCCCATTCCACAACCCCGTCTTTATGCCACATCATATTTTCTACCTTCCCCAACCTGCCTATGGGTTTTACCTGGCATACACAGCACCCTTTTGAATCACATTTTTATTTTACACTTTTTTTATATTTGTTTATGCTGTATTACTTTCCAAGTTGTTGGCTATTTTGGATTGCTATATTTCTTAATTGTTATGCATTTTATAATATACAGGGAAGCATTATTTGCCAGTAAAAAAACTCCCCTAATTTCTCAATACAAGCCATAGATACATACACAATGACATTAGGTATGAGGTCTAACTGGCCTATCCAATCTGTCACCTTACCTGACTACTCCTTTCAAAAGTGATTATACTAACCTGCCTATGTCATCCCAAAGCCATTATACCAACCTGCCTATGCAATATCAAAGTGATTACAGTATGCCAACCTGAAGCAGGGGGACAGTTATGATAGGACAAAAAGCGGCTGTTTCTCTCTCTCTCTCTCTCTCTCGGGCTGCTGGTGGGGCTCTGTTTGGGTGGCAAATTAAAACCAAAGACTATATACAGTATGATACAGGACAATGCATAATGGACTGTATATTATGGGCTATATTTTGTATCTCGGGATTCTGAATTGCTCTACAAGCCATTCGAGTGTTAGCAGACATCATCAGACCCATCCTATATCAGAAGGTAGTAACTTAAATGTGGAAGAGGAGTGGTGCCAAGTTCCAAAAAATATTGGAAAAAAGGGAAGGTGAAATATTGGGGGAAATTCTAATATAACAAACATTACACTCACTAATAGGTATAGTGCCCTGGAAGTTACACCTTGCAGTAAAAATCCACCAACAGATACTATACCTGACAAAAGCCAAATGGAGGTAGCACAGAACATCAGTGAACCAAATTATATGGACATTCCGAGAGATGTTCTGGTCATTGGCGACTCAATGTTGCGCTACACAGACCAGACCTTATGCAAAAATAGAAACATGTACACCACTGTAAGTGTTCTGCCAGGAGCAGGTATAGGTGATATTAAAAAATTACTACCAGGGTTACAAGAACATACGCAAAATCCACTCACCCTTATACATGTGGGGGTAAATGACTTGGGTAGACGACCTATTACTGAGACATAAAGAGATTTTGAATCAGTAGGGAATACAATAAAAAATCAAGGTGGAGATCTAATCATTTCTGGACTATTACCCATCCTTAGAGCCAACCCAACTTAAAGAAAAAATATAATTTTCTTAAATGGGTGGTTCAAGCGATGGTGTCAAAGAGAAGGTTTTGTATTTCTTGAAAACTGGGATGGGTTTTTAAATCAGGAATTGTTCGCAAGGGATGGCATGCATTTGAATAAGCAAGGGAAACAGATATTTGCAAATAGGCTAAGGAAACAAATTGATAGCAGTTTAAACTAGAAAATGGGGGGTTATCCACTTCAACAGACATGAAGACTAGCATGGTTGGTTTAAACTCACCAGACTGGAACTTTTTACTCATTAACACTAGGAGTCTAAACAATAAGTTTGATGAGCTAATATATACTCTGACTCAATTAAATATTCATGTATGTGCAATAACTGAGACATGGTGGCAAGATATTGATACATGGGAAAAGGATATTACTGGCTACACCTTGTTCCACAGGGACAGAATCTGTGCCAGGGGCGGGGGAGTGGCCTTTTATGTTTCTGACAGTATCACGACTGTAAATATTGAAATAACCCAATGGCCCAGTATTGAAGCCTTATGAATTAAAATTCTCCCAAAAACTGGTGAATGCATACATTTAGGTGTAGTATACAGATCTCCATCTATTTCCCTGAGAGACAGTGTCCAACTACTTGAATTTAATGATTTTTCATCAACATCTAATGCCATTCTTATAGGGGATTTAAATTTACCGTGTATAAACTGGAACACACTACATACAGATACCATTATTGAAAACAATTATTTGGAACAAATAGTAAAGGAAAACACTAGGGGTGAAAATATTTTGGACTTAGTCTTGAACAACTTGGATACTAACATAACTAATTGTAAGGTTATTCCACCACTTGGATCCAGCAATCACTCCATGGTCTGTTTTACTTATAAAATAAACCTGGAATTTGACCCCAGTAGTATCTCAATTTATAACTTCAAAAAGGCTAATTTTGGCAATTTTCGGAATGAAATGGCTAACTGGGATTGGGAATCTGACTTTATGCATAAAACACTTTTAGAAATGTGGCAGTCCTTAAATACTAAATTAACTGTTACTACAAAACAATATATTCCCCAACTAAAGAAAACAGAAAACAATAAACCTTTAGCACCTTGGATGAATGCAACAGTTAAGAAGCATATTAAAAATAAAAACAGGGCATTCATAAAAGCAAAATTAAGTAATTCTCAAAAAAATTGGCTAGATTATAAACAACAATTAAAGTTATCAAAAAAGAGTATTAGAAAAGCAAAACGCGATCATGAGTATAGGTTAGCAGTAAACATTAAAGATAATTATAAAACCTTTTATACCTATATAAATAATAAGAGGGGTGGTGCACCTGTTATAGGCCCAATAAAAAATTTAAATGGTGAGCTACAAACTGATAAACTACAAATGGCTACAGTTTGTAATAATTATTTTTCTTCAGTTTTCAACAAAAAAACTAGCCCAATCATTAGTCACAATAAGCAATCTACAACTAAACAATATAAGATTGAGAAAACGAAAGTGGAGAAATCACTTTTGAGATTAGATCCCAATAAATCTGCTGGTCCCGATGGACTCCACCCCGTATTTTGAAAGAATTGGCAATTCCTCTATCTGGTCCAATAGCTGCCCTATTTACAAAATCCATTATAGAAGGAGAAGTCTTAGAAGTATGGAGACAGGCCACAGTTATTCCCATTTTAAAAAAAGGATCCAAACAAAATGTTGCTAATTACAGACCCATTAGCTTAACATCTGTTTTGAGTAAGATCATGGAGGGTATAGTTAAAAATTACATTGGGATCATTATGCAACCAGATACTGCACAGCACGGTTTTGTAAAATCTAGATCTTGTATGACAAACCTGCTAGATGTTTATGGTGGCGTCAGTATGGCACTGGACAGAGGTGAAGCTGTGGATGTGATTCTACTGGATTTTTCAAAGGCCGTTGATAAGGTGTCACATGGTGAATTAATAGATGCAACAATAAAAATGGGATTAGACGGGAATATTACCAGATGGATTGAAACATGGCTGTCCGAGAGAACTCAACGAGTCTGTATAAAGGGTTATTATTCAGAATATGAACAAGTTACTAGTGGGGTCCCTCAGGGGTCTGTTCTGGGACCCTGTCTTTTTAATACTGTATTTATATCTCTTCATTATCTTCATCAACAGACGTCTGGCTAACCAAATTTGCTGATGACACCCGCAATGGCTATAAAATCAATAAATCTGAAGATGTAATTACTTTACAATATGCATTAAACGAACTAGAAAGTTGGGCATTAACAAAGAAACTCATGTTTAACATTGATAAATGTGTTGTAATGCATTTCGGGAAGAACAATCCAGGAGCAAATTATAAAATGGGTAACATATTGCTTGAGGTTGTTGAAGATGAGCGAGATTTGGGAATCAGAGTAAAAAATGATTTAAACTTTGGTTTACATTGTCAGCAAATAATCAGAAAGCTGGGAGTATTCTCCATTGTATAAATAAACACATAAAAAGTAAAAGTAGTAAGGTTTTGCTCCCACTATATTCCTCACTCGTTAGGCCTCACCTGGAGTACTGTGCCCAGTTTTGGGCACCAGGAGACAGGGGTACTATTAATGCCATAGAGCGAATCCAGAGAAGGGCAACAAAAAAAAATGGATGAGGTACAGGGTTTAGAATATGATGATAGACTCACTAAACTTGGACTCTACAGTTTGGAATATCATAGATTAAGGGGAGACTTATGTTTGGTGTATCGTGCCTTACAGGATAATAATTTATGGGAAACCTTGGGATTCGTTTTTAGAGATGTGGTTTATGAAACCAGGGCTCACCGTTACAATTAATGGTAGAAACGTTGTAGAACAAAGCAGAAAGTTCATGGTTCTCAGTCAGAGTATCTAGAATATGGAATGGCCTACCACTTTCAGTGGTGGCCAGTGAAAGTATGTATTTATTTAAAAATCGATTAGACACCTTTTTGAGTACTAAATTAATAAAGGGGCACAATTTAAAAAAAAACTGGCAAGCAATATGGACCATGGTCTTTTTGGCTGTGATTTACCTATGATACCTATGATCGATACAAAATATAGACTCAGAATACACAGTCCAGTATGTTAGCTTCTACATTATGCATCATTGTGCTTCCTCCCGTTTGTTCACCCATCACCAGGTCATACCTGGAAGTGAACCTTGACTTAGCATGCCAATCCTGGTCACCAAATTTTTAAGGGAAAGTCCCCTCAATCTAGTTTCTGTATACTTGTGTAGTTTATAAGCATGAACATTGATTCTATTCGCATCCCCCTTTTTTCATCCTAATTTAAATATAAATGAGGTTGTTTCACTCTGTTTTGCCCAGGTGTGAAAACCTTTTTGCCTCCATTGCAAAGGTCATGATCCCACTCATGCAAGGTATCATGGGAGTTGATGCATTCCTGCACACAG
Organism: Neoceratodus forsteri; assembly: GCA_016271365.2. Taxonomy (NCBI): domain Eukaryota; kingdom Metazoa; phylum Chordata; order Ceratodontiformes; family Ceratodontidae; genus Neoceratodus; species Neoceratodus forsteri. Next base: position 658,699,859 of record CM057458.1, read on the forward strand.
TGTTGGCTAAGTTACTTTTTTTATTACTTTCTATTACTTTTGGAAACTTGTTCCAGGAAGCTCTGTGCAGTTACTAGCAAGGATGGAGAAGTATTAGAACAAGTAACACACCTTACAGTTACAGTTACTTATGTCTTTTTATACAAAACTAATACATAACTGTATCTCTGATTACATTTATTTGAAAGTAACTAGTAACTTACCTATTACTCTCAAAAAATGTAATCTGTTATAGTTTTTTATTACTTTTGTATTGTTTTGTATGGAACAAAATACATAACTGTAACTGTAAAGTGTACTACTTTTTCTAGTACTTCTCTATCCTTGCTAGTGACTGCACAGAGCTTCCTGGAACAAGTTTTCAAAAGAAATAGAAAGTAATAGAAAAAGTAACTTAACCAACACAGCCTGCACAAGCCAGCAGAAGTTATACTCTCATTGAGATCTGTTACATGTCTTGTGAAGTCCCTGTATTCTCTAAATGCATTTTTTTTCTAACTCAGATTCACTTTAAACTACAGAAAACAGCAGGGCACATACTATGCCTTGAAAAGTTTCATGGCCAACATAAGCAAGAACATAGGGACTGCAGAGGACAGCAACAGCACTAATACAGTATAACTATTGCAGGTTTTAGCACTATAACACCATAAAATTCTAGGATGCCTTACATAAATCGGATCATGACCTCTGCAGTGGAGCCAAGAAGGTTGTCACACCAGACTTAAGTACTTTCATTTACATTTAAATCCTGATTAAATTAGAAGGGTGCAACAGAAGCAATCATTGTTCATGGTTACAAGCTACATGGATAAACAGAATAAAAGGCTGAGGGAACCGTCCCTTTAAATCAATAAATTGCCTTCCAACATTTAAGAAAAGCTCTCATTGCAGTGTACACAGAGACTTTAAAGCAGCAGTTTAATGAAAAATGTTTTTCCAAAAAAACCTAGTTTCAGCTACAACTAAAATAAATAATAGCATATCTGTCAAATATTCTGGTCTAGGGACCTCCTATGCTGCGCATCATGAGTATTTATTTTCTTGTGCCTAACCCTTGCCAGGTCTACAATCCTATTTCTATGCAAAATGTAGAGGCCATCTTTTTTCTTAACAAAAACCTAAATTGATACATTTATAAAATTTACATAAATTTATAAAAATGGAATTAGAAAATTGTACCACCAAATAAAACTATAAGATGCATGGAATCTATTATGGGCAGATTGGATAGGCCAAGGTGTCCTTTTCTGATGGCAAATTTCTATGTTTCTATGCATTCGCAGAGGGAGCTGTGCACTGTGCCAGGTGTACTTGGATCGTGGACTCGGAGTCGGTGGCCCTGGGAGAAGCGGCGAGCAGCCGCAACAGAGGCCAACTGGCCTGGGGGACTTGCAGTTGGCAGCCCTGAGAGAAGTGGAGAGCAGCCGTAGCAGAGGTCAGCTGGCAGGGGGTTTGCAATCAGTGGCCAAGAAGGAGCAGTGCAGAGGAGGAACCGGCAGCCAATTGGGCTGTTGTAGCAGATGAGGCAGAATTTTCAGCCAGTTGGAGCCAGTGGCATGAGTTTTTGAGTGTGGTCAGGCCTTAAAAGCCACACAGCTAGGCCGCTAATCCTAACTCGCAGAGGGAGCTGTACATTGTGCTGGGCACTCTTGGATTGGGGGCTCTCAGTTGGCGGCCCTGGGAGAAGCGACGCTTGGCCACAACGGAGGGCGATTGGCCTGGGGGGGCTCACAGTCGCTGGCCCTGAGGGAAGCAGAGCGTGGCTGTAGCAGAGGTCGGCTGGCAGGGGGTTTGCAATCAGCGGGCAAGAAAGAGCAGCACAGAGGAGGAACCAGCAGCCAATCGGGCTGCTGCAGCAGAGGAGGCAGGATTTTCATCCTCCCTCCCCAACCCCTATCACTAATAAATGCGGGAGGTGGAAGGAGCCTACAGTCTGCAGGCCTGTGATTGGCCCAAGGGATATGGACTTTTAATCGTACTTCCAGAGATGTGAAAGAATGCATAAGGCAGGGAGCTGGGCAGGAGCCCCCTTCGGGAGAAGAGTGGCGGATCGAGGGATCTTTCTCAGCCACACGGAGTGGGCCAGGGTGACTGAGAACAGTGGCAGAGTAATGGAGCCTTCCCAGCTGCACGGAGCAGGACAGGGCTGTAAGCAGTGGGACCAAGGGATTTTTACAGGGCTGTAAGCAGCAGGACCAAGGAATTTTTCTCAAACCTACCCCCACCCGGACCTCTGTAAACTGCCCAGGGAGGGCGGAGCGAATCAGAAAGGAGGATCCCATTGGCTGAAGACAACCAGGCAAGAAGAAGCTGTACACTACAAATCCAAAAACTGAATGGGAGTCTAACTGGGGGGGAGTGAACTCTGGAGGTGGGGCTGCAAGCACTGGTGCAGTCATGTTGGGGGTTTTCATTTTATTTTAGGGCCTGTATCTGTGCTTTGCTGTGTATGGATAGTTTTCTACATCTGTAAGTGTAGTCTTTATTTGGTAGCTGGCCCAACAGGTATAGGTGGGGGGCTGATGTGATCTAGCACTGTTAGAACAGTTGGGGGGGGTCCAAAGTGTGCTGGCACTGCTAGAACAGTTGGGGACGGGGCAGCTGACTTAGAGGGAAATGAGTCTGGGTCCACAGAGCACGAGAGCTGGTATCTTTGGAAGGGTAGTGGGGTGCATAGGGTGTGGGCCTGGAGGATGGGGGTTGTATGATGTGCCAGTGGTTGGCATATCTCAGGGAGGAGGTCGAGTGGCTAAGAGAGGTGTGGGGTAGGGGAAGTGGAGGGTGGAGATAAGGACGGTGGCTCTGTGGTAGTGGTGGGGAGTTGGGGGAGGGCAGTAGGGGAAAATAATGGTAAAATGGTAGAGGTTCAGGTGAGGCACCCAAAAGGGGAGAGAACAGACAGGGGAAGGATGGCACAAGGGCATGGGACCACGCTACCATACTGGGAGGTGTTGGGGTGGCCCTGAGCAGAATAAGGACCACAGGGACTGGCATGAGGTTAGGAGAAATAAGAACCAGAGGACCTGGCAAGTGGTTAGGCGAAGAGAGCTGCGGTATGGGCAAAAGAGAACTGTTAGGGGGTGTGAGAGAGCAGGGGGAGGCAGGGTAATTGGCATAGAGCATAAAAACAGATTCACAGATTCACACCCCTGGCACTGTCAAGCAAGGGGGGGGGGTCAGGAGAGGAGGAGGCTCCTCTGGAGGCAGGTAGGTTGGGGATGGCAATGGAATCAGCAGACGGGGGGGAGATATTCCCCGGCATAGAGTCACTGGGGGAGCAGGATACAGAGAAGGTGCGAGCACCGGCAGGAAGAAAAGGAGTCAGGACACTGTGGGGAAGGGAGGGATGGCAAGGAGGAGGAACTCATGGTGGAGAGCCTGGGGGGTAGAAGGGGATCTAGTAAGGGACATGGGTATAATATGAGGGGAAGAGGTTATGCAGGAGGGAGGAGGAGAGAGACATGGAGAAGGTAGGGAAGTGGGGGCCAGTGCATTCCCGGGAGGGCAGGGGTTCTCATGTTCCTGGGGTGATACAGAGTTGAGTCTGGGTGCAGTAGGAGGAAGGGAAGTGGTGGTGGAAGACAGGTCTGAGAGAAAAAAGAGAAGGGAGTTGGGGGCTTTGCCCATGGGGGGAGATATGGGGATGGTCCCGGGGACAGCAGGGGGAAGGAAAGTGGCTGAGGTGGATAGGTCAGTGAGAAGGAAGACCTGGGGGTGGGCCCTTTCTCCTGGGGGAAACAAGGGGATGGACCAGAGTGCCATAGCAAGGAGGGATGAGAACTGGGAGGTCAGGTCAGTGAGAAATAAGGGTTGGAGTGGAAGGGACAGGTCAGAATTTGGCATGGGGGCATACAACGTAGCATGTATGGATGGGGGTGGGGGCAACTGGGATAGCAAACAGGCCTAGGGAAATGGAGGCAGTGAGAGTGTTTCTCTTGGGTGACTCCATGATAAAGGGGATCAGGTAGAGGGGGAGACTTCCTATGGTGTTAAGAACAGGAGTATATCTGGCTTGATGGTGCATCAATGCAAACATCTGGTCTATGCTCTAGTGAAGGAGTGTGGTGGGATCCCTGACATATTAGTGCATCTGGGTACAAATGATATAGAGAGGAACAGTGTGCTGGAGATTTAGGATAGGTTTAGGGAGCTGGCCAGGGTCTGTCAGGCTGTGGGGTGCTCGGTCTCCTTCTCGAAGATACTACCGGTGCCTAGGGCCAATGTGGAGAATAAGCAAAAAATAAGGGATGTAAATGTAGGACTTGGTGAATGGTGCAAGGTCAGGGGGTATGGTCGGGTGGGGGACTAGGGTGCAACCTGGAAGGGCAAGTAACTATACGCAAGGGAGAGGCTCCACCTTAGCTCAGAGAGGAAGAGGTCTTTCAGCTTAGACTGGCAGATTTCATCCTTTCCAGATGGGGTTTAAACTTGTGAGGGGGTAGCTTCCTGGAAGGCCAAGCCAGAACGGCCCTGGTCTTCTCCCACATGTGGGGGGGGGGCCACAGGCCAGGAACACCCGATAGTGCACAAGGGGGTCCTTGTAGGCAGAAAACCAGGAGCCCTCAGGGCAAGGGATGAGGGGTAAGGGTGAAAGTTGGAGGGTGGTTCTGATTAACGCCAGAAGCATGTGGAACAAGATGCCAGAGCTTCAGGAGCTGTTAGTGGAGGATGGGGTGGACGTGGCAGCTGTCATAGAGACTTGGGCAACTTCCAGACATGACTGGGACCTAAACCTACTAGTATACACCATGTGCAGAAGGGATAGGGTGGAAGGAAGGGGGGGATAGCAGTTATCATTAGGGATGGCATGGGGATAAGCAAGGTCGAGGAAGCGGGTGATCAGGTGGAGGCTTTATGGGTCACCCTGCAGACTCCAGGGGGTACGCGGGTGAAGATGGGGGTAGTTTATAGACCACCCGGGGAGGGGAGGAACAGGAGGAAGGCCTGGTGGCAAACCTTAGGGATCACTGTGAGAGGAGAGAGGGCAAAACTGTGGTGCTGGGAGACCTGAATATGCCAGGAGCAGACTGGGAGATTATGGCGTCCTCATCAGGTAGGGAGCAGCGCCCGCTGGAAGTCTTCCAAGATGCATTTCTTGTCCAGCTGGTGACTGAACCGATGAGGGAAAGGCACGTCCTGGATGTGGTCCTGACAGACGGTGAGCTCATCAGGGACTTAGCTGTTGGGGACCCACTGGTGGGAAGTGATCACGTCACGGTCTGGTTCTCCCTTGACCTAGGGGGCGGGGTAGAACACACAAAAATGTCAGTGGTTGATTTTAGAGGTGCGGACTTCGGGGGGGATGGAGCGGATACTTAGGGGCTACCTAGATGAGATCAGGCTGAGCATGGCCTTGGAGGCCCAGTGGGAAATTATTAAAAAGGGGCTCCTGGAGGCTACCAAGGCCTGCACAAGGGAGAGACACAAGTGGGGCAAAGCTAAGAGGGTGAGCTGGTGGTCAAGGGAGGTCCAGGATGTAGTGAAGGAGAAAAAGGCTGCTTATAGCTGATACAAATGTTCTTGAGGGGCTATATCCAAGGGGGAGTATGATAAGATAGCCAGGAGGGTCACCAGGCTGGTGAGGTTGACCAAGGCGGAGGCGGAGCTAAGACTGGCACAAGGGATTAAAGGGGGGGAGGGTTCTTCAGGTATATCAGGGAAAGAAAAAAAGGGAAAGGGCAGATTAGTAGGCTGAGGATGGGGAGTGGGTGGGTGGAGGAGACGAGGGAGCAGGCGGAGGTACTAAATGACTTTTTTGCCTTGGGCTTTACCAAGGAGGATGGGAGGCAGCACTGCAAGGGAAGAGGAAGGGGGACTGACATTTGAAGTGGGGGAAATGGATGCTGAAATCCCCATTGGGAAGGTGTGGGATGCCTTCAAGGCCATAAGAGCAGATAAAGCACCGGGTCCTGATGGGAACCATCCCAGGGTGTTTAAGGAACTGGCTGATACCCTGGTGGACATTTTTAACTCCTCCCTTCAGTCGGGGTGGGTACCTCAGGACTGGAGGATGGCCCAGATCATGCCTATACACAAAGGCGGCTCGTGAGAGGAGCCGGGAAACTATAGGCCAGTTAGCCTGATGTCGGTAGTGGGCAAAGTGATAAAGGGCATCTTGAAGGAGAGGCTGGAAGGAATTCTGAAGGCACAGGGCTGCCTAGATGATCACCAGCATGGCTTTGTTAAGGGCAGATCGTGTCAGACCAACTTGGTGGAGTTCTATGAAGGGGTGACAAGTGCTCTGGATCAGGGCAGGTCAGTGAATGTCCTCTTTCTAGACTACAGCAGGGTGTTTGACTTGGTGCCACATTCCGGGCTGCTGGGGAAGCTGGGGGTGGGCAGATGGTCAGGTGGATAGGAAACTGGCTACCGGGGCATGTACAGAAGGTGAGGGTTGAGAGGAGGCCTCATTCCCCAGGAGAGTCATTAGTGGAGTCCCACAGAGATCGGTACTAGGCCCATTCGTGTTTAATGCCTATATCTTAGACATCAGAAATGGTATCAGGAGCGGGATGAGCCTCTTTGCTGATGACTCAAAGCTGTGAGCAGTGGTGGGTGGGGATGAGGGGAAGCTGGCTCTCCAGGAGGACCTGGAGACTTTGGCGAGGTGGTCACATGCCTGGAAACTAAACTTTAATACTGGAAAATGCAGGGTTCTTCACCTGAGGGCCAAAAATCCGGCTCATGTATACACCTTGGGGGGGAAGGCACTGCAGGATTCAAGGGGGGGGAGAAGGACCTTGGGGTGGTGGTGGATGCCAAAATGAATAACTCGGAGCAGTGTAGAAGGGCTGTGGCCCAAGCAAATAAAATGCTGGGATGCATAGCCAGGGGGATAACTTCAAGGAGTAGAGAGGTGCTCCTTCTGCTGTATAATTACCTGGTTAGACCACACCTTGAGTACTGCGTGCAGTTTTGGTGTCCTTACTTAAAAAGGGATATTGCTCTTCTGAAGAGGGTCCAGAGGAGGGTGACCAGGATGATGCAAGGACTAGGGGAAAAGCCCTATGCAGAGAGACTGGAGGAGCTCAGACTGTACTCACTGGAGGAGAGAACAGACAGAGGGGATATGATCGAGGTCTTCAGATATCTCAAGGGAATGAACAGGGCAAGCCATGAGGGGGTACTTCAGCTGAAGGAGGTAGGGGTCACCAAGGGACACTCAATGAGGCTTGACGAGGGGAGACTAAGGGGGGAAACAAGGAGACACTACTTCACTGAGAGGGTGGTGGAGCCCTGGAATGCACTGCCCATGGAATTGGTGGCTGCTACAACTGTGGAGGGGTTCAAGAAGGGCTGGGATAGGTAAAGGGGGAGAGTGCATCCCAGAACCCTGCTGGTGGTTGGGGGACCTAGTAGGGAGGGAGGGAGGTGGGGTTATAACGGTGCCCTGGATAGGCACTGATCCCCGAGTTGACTCGATAGCCCATAGGGCCTAATCTGCTGGCTTTTTAGTATGTTAGTATTTTAAGGAAAAAAGTAGGGTCAAAGTTTTTGCCCAGTTTTGTTGCACTGCTACTTTAAAGCAGAGATTCACTTTTTTGTGTGCCTTTGTTAGAGTTATTGGCAAGGCTGGGAAAGGCACGGTTGTTGTTAGAATTATTGGCAAGGTCGGGAAAGACACACTGAGCCAAAGCTAGTTTCCAGGTACATTCCAGGAGCTCAGGGAAGTCAGGTGACTTGCTGAGAGTTACACAGTATGCAAAAGGTGTAACCGTGAATCTGCTGGCTCTCCAAGTATAAAGCTTGGTGCTTTAACCATCTAAACTACACCACCTCCCTAGCTCTATACTGACCAAGCAACAACAGGGTTCCCAGGTCCTTTCGAGACTTGCCCTGTAACTCCAAAGCAACGTTCCTGCATTTTCCTGTAGATTACATATTTCTCTGGAAACTGAATTTTTCCAGTTTCCAATATAGGGTCTAAAGGAACAATTGCCCTGTGGATTGCTCAAGTTCTCTGGAAAATCCAGGTAGATCTGGCATCTGGGAACACTGCAAACGTTTTGGACATTAAAAATAAAAACACTTATTACAGTACACTTTATTGTGGGCTTCAAGATTACTAATGTGGCACACATGTCCCATATGTTTATTTACCTACCCCCTTCCCAGGAGCCCACATTTCTTGCACAACAGCTTCTTAACTCAACCCAGTGGTTAAACTGGAAATGTTTAGGTGAACTGCAATCTCTGCATTTGTAGCAGCTGGAGGTGAAACTGTCATCCCTACTAGGTGGAACTCTCCATAATATTCAATCCAGAAATATGTCAGAGGAGGTGGAACTGAGTTCCTGCCCAGTTTAACCCCCGACTTCACCATAATTGTGGACTTTCTTTTCAAACAGCATGCTGTGATCTTCTGACTATAGACCGCTCACACAGGTTGAGTTGCTCCTAGAGAGGCATGCGATACCGCCGACTGGCTCGCCCCCACACTGCACGAAACCCGCCATCCCTTGTGTGCAATATGGTTTGTGGGGTGGTCAGGTGACGTTAGTCGTGAGGCACACCACAAACGTGGGCGATCCCCGATGACTGTGGAGTTACTACCGCGTGTAGGAGGCAGCAAAAGCAGCCCCGGCACTCGACATGTGACAATAAGGATGGGCGGGGGCTGCTGACTAGGTGGGTGGGAAGTGCAGGAGGGAAGGGGTTTGGAGGCCGCTGCTGCTCAACTGAAGTTGGTTTATTTTGCTAGTGGTAGGCGGCCACTTCGGTCGGCGTGATGGCATGTGATAGCATGCTTTTTGCATGACTATCCCCGGCGGCTCTGGAGGAGGAAGCAGGGGAGGGAGGAAGAAGGAGGAGGTGGTTGCGGCGGTGGTCGGAAGGGGGGACGAGTTTGGCATGCCCGATGGTGGCTCCCTCTGGATTACACACGCTGCGAGTTGTTAAGCCATGTGGTGGTGCTGCTGCTACTGCTGTCGAGACGCTTGTATCACCAGCAGCCGAGCTCTGCTTCTGCTAAGGGCTGGCCAGGTAAGGATCACTCTCCTTGTCTCTTCCCAATGGTCGTCTTCTGCTAACTAGCCCGTATTATTTTGAGTCCTGCAGGTTATTAAAATAATAATGCACCGTCTTGTATATCTAGTATTACTGAACTCGTTTCCATCATGGCTACGGTGATGTCGGTAGTATAGTAGCTTATGTTTGTTGCACGGATTTGTAATTGGATTACCACTGGACATTTTTTTTACTGAAACATGACATTTTGCAGGACAGTATGTAACCTCGACCAATGCAACATATTTGTTTATTCTAAAATAATCAGAATTAATGCTAAGTGTTATTTTTATTTTTATAATTTGAAGGTCTTTAAGTTGGGTATCGCAGTTTTGTGTAACATTTAGAGGAAAGTTAGACAAATAGAGAATAATGCATGTGTAGGTGTGTGATATGCACTTTTTTTACACACGGAAGGTGTGTATAAAAAATTGCAGATCACACACCTACATATGTGTTATTTTTGATAATAACTGGTGCTAAGTAAACACAGCTCAGAGTTTTAGCATTATGTGCTTCCTGCATTGCTGATTCAATCTCTGTATGGGCCCCATGGCATGCAGGTTGTTATGATGACAAGGTGAAGGTTCAATGACTTCTTCATTGTTTAAAGTAAAAAAAAAAAAACTGAACGGTTCAATTTTCTGAGTCTGTAAGTACCTTAGCATGGTACACAGGACCTGGCATGAGACAGTAAAAGCTATATCAACTCGCAGGTTGATATGACTCTTTTTTACAAGTCTCAAAAACAGGTTGATATTGGGGGGGGTCACCAGTTATTATTATTTATTCTACTGTGAGATCAGGAGGTGTAGAATTTTTCATGTTTTTTGCGGGACAATGCTGCCCAAATCAGGACTGTCCTCTGAAAATCAGGACAGGTGGTAGATAACCCCTAGTTTGTAAGCAAAACCATATGTTAGTTTCATAACAATGTCTTAAAATACTGGGGCATACTTCTCAATTGATTATGAGGGATGTCCCCCATTTTAACCCTCAAAATGGCTCTGTCCTTCATGAAAAGGTGCTGCCCACATAGACTGTACTGTAAATTCAGTCTTAGCTGCAGGAATTCATTGTATTTTAAGATGCAAAAATAAACCGTGTACAACTAAACACAATGGTTTCTACAGTGTTCTGGGCTTGAATATCCATGTTTGAGGATGTATCCCTGATAATGAGGGTCAGTGTACCTCATTTCAATGAAAAAATGTTTGAGAGGTGTATATATATACCCAGGTATATTGTTGTTGTTGTTTGAAAAAAATGCAACAAAGAGAGTTTGAAGACTAGCCTGTCGGGGACTGAAAATGATGATGAACCTACAGGATTCATCCACTGGTGTACTAGACCCGAGTATCAAGACGGGGCGCTCACATGAACTGGTTATCAAGTGAGACAGCATGTGTCAAACGGATTGATTTCTTAAGTAATTTTATAAGCTGAAGATTTAGAAGTAAAACATTTTTAAGGATAGTGCACGCTAGATTTATAACAGTGTGAAACATATAGGATCTTCATTCCTATAATCTGTTGCGTTTGCTGCTGAGACTTTCACATATTCCAGCCTCTGTATTTGGTCCTGTTCTGATTATAAAAAAAGATCACTGATTGTGTGTTTTTTTTTTTTTTTTTTTGGTATGCAACTAAAATGTTATCAAATTAAGTTTGCAAATGTGTATCCCATGTTCCTAGCGCTGCTCTCTCCATTGTATGTCCAGCAGTGTAAAAAGTCACCTTCAAACATTTTTTTAGATGCTGTATATTGGCGCTTGGTCAAGTTTAATTAGGACATGGGGTTGAGGCTTGTATAGATCTCGATTTCAGACCATATCCCTTGCTTAATCGGCTCATTCAGGATACATGGTTACTAATAATGCCAATGCATTTGAGTCCATGAAGTATCTGTGGATACAGAGCACATAAATGATGGATGGGGCGGGGAGAGCAATTTTCTGGGCAAATACAAACATATCCCTTTTTTTGTGCACGTTGATTCCTTAGAATTATGGCATCCTGTTTACATTTTCACACACACCTGCTTTAACTCCCATGTGTTGATCCAGTGATTCCCTTCTCAGCTTGTCTGCACACTGAATGCACCTGTACTTCGTTGTTGTCTTCCCACTTGGCAGCTAGCTGTACCCGAGTTGCCAGCACCATATGTTGCACACTAGTTGACCCTCACTTTTATTGCATGCCTTGCAGGGGGGGAACTCCAGTAAGTTTGGCATGTTGCTTGTAATTCACGGGTAATTTTCCCAATTATCCCTGTAGACCTGAGATCCCTGCCACTACCATCTTGTGTGTATTCAGGGTGCTATACAGTAGTGTACAGGTGCCCAATGAATGTATTGTGCTGTGATTGAAATTTTGTTTGCTGACTTAAGCTGAAAATGAGCTTGTTTCAGTCCATCAACCTGGTTAAAAAAGTATATCTTACTAATAAAAAAAAAAAAAAAAAGTTCCCTATGTGAATTCAGTGGGACGAGGAATGCTGTATTTCTCTTTGGGGTGACTTTTTCTCACGATGTTAAGTACAGATGTCTTCATTCTGGGGACAGAGTTCCCACACATGATGGTTTTATCAGGAATTTAAAAGCTGCATTTTCAAATGGGAGAAGGTCTTGAAAATAAACATGTTTTCTCTTCCTTAAGGCAATGGAAGATGTTGAAAGGCTGGAGAGATACTTTCCAATTGTCAAAACTGTTAAAGGGGAATGGTCAGCATTAACAACTCCACATCCAAGTGTTGGTCTGGTCCTAATTTGCAAATTGTGTATAAATACATTTTAGTGTTTACTGTAGTATAGAAAATTGTATCGGACACATTTGCATACTTTCAGGCTGACATTTTCTGTATCGCTTCACGTCGTCAGTAGGGGAGTTAATACGTGTGGGTAATGATCACCCCTGCTGGGGTAGTGGCACAGCCCAGACTGTCGATCAGCATTGAATCCTGGGTACATGAACATTCTGAAGGCTGAGATTCTCCAGTCTTTGCTGTGCCACTGAAAGTGGTAGTTCAGCATAGGAGAGCTCTCTCAGAATTTCTTCGGACTACAGTTTGTTTTTTATTGGCCAAAATTTGTGCAACTCTGCAGCAAGTTTGGGATACCTGTTTCCAGGGAGCACCCTCAAATTTAGAAATCATGCCTGTTAAGCTGTGGCTTTCAAATTGACTAACCTGCTATTCATTTTACCTCATTTTTCACTGCTAATTGTGAGAGAAGTGGGGGCCATGTGATTATTCATTGTTGGGCTGTGCTGCAGGTCTGCCTTGATTTGCCTTAGCCAGGTGCCTTTTTTGAGGTGAGTGATATTTTCTTTGGCATTTTGCATATTCCCAGGCTGGCATTTTCTGTAAGTACAAATCCCAGAATTCCCTGCAACTGGCATCCAACGAGGGCTGCACAGTGGGAGATTCAGTAGCCTGCAGTGCATGTTAGAGTTTATATAAACACTGATTGTTTGTTGGTCTCGTTGTTCACCCACACTAAGTACAGTCACAGAGGACTGTAGTGAGCCACGGGAGAAAGGCAGGACCAGAAATCATCTGATTGGGGTTTATTAAAGCTCTAACATGTATTGTGGGATATTTGATCTTTCACTGCTACAGCTCTGCTCTGTCATCTGCAGGGGATTCTTGTATTTGTTGTAGCAGAAGATGTCAGCCTGGAAGTCAGCAAAATTAGTCTGATACAGCCTACTGCACTACAGTAAACTGTAACTTAACCAAAAAAAAAAAGTGTTTGCACATAAAGTGCAAATTGGGACCAGCTCCCCATACTTGGGTGTGGGGTCGTTGGTGCTAACTGTTCAGAATTTGCTGGCAGAAAAATACCACTTGGCCCACCCAGTTTGCTCAGATGTTCCCTGCCTAATCTGTATCCTCTGACTCTAACTGGTTCCTGGTGACCCTCTCTCCTCCCTTCTTATTTACTAGTATACCTTTATGCCTTCCCCATGCATGCTTGAAGCCCCCCACTGTGTTCGCCTCCACCACTTCCGCTGCCTGTCTGTTCCAGGCAGCTACCACCCTTACAGTGAAGTTGTATTTTCTCACATCCCTCTTAAATCTCTCCTCCTCCAGCTTCATTGCATGTCCCCTGGCCCTGTTGCTCTTTCTCATTTCAAAGAGAATTGCCTCCTGCACTTGTAAATCTGGAAGAATCCATGGGGCAAGGACCCGTTTACATGGGCGACCAGGACAAATAAAAACGTAGAGTAACAAAATTACATAGAATACAATAATCAAACATAAATATACAGTAAGTGTTAAAGATTAGTCAGAGAAGCATTTACATAAATTGCTGGAAAAAAGATGCCTTTTTAGGGCTAATCTAAATTTATATAAAGAGTTACTGACGCAGGTTATTATTGATGGTAAGGCATTGAAAACTACAAGCAGGGTATACAACAGTGATCTTTGACCAATATGAGTTTTCATCATAGGAACAGTTTGCTCACCCCTGTGAGGTACTTGTAGGTCTCTATCATGTCACCTCTCGCGCTTCTTTCTTCCAGTATGTACATGTTCAGATCCCTCGGGCCCTCTTCGTAGGGATTTTTGTGCTTCCCCAGCATCATTGTAGTTGCCCGTCTCTGGACTGCCCCCAGCCTCTGTGTGTCCTTTCTAAAGTGCAACCTCCAAAACTGGACACGGTGGGTGGGGGCTACCCGGTGACTGATATGGTGGCAGTACCACCTCCCTTTTCCTGCTGGAGATACCCACCTCCCCATTCATTCCAGCATGCTTCTAGCTTTCTGTACTTCTTTATCACACTGCCCTGCCACTTTGAGGTCATCAGTTTTGAAAACCCCAAGGTTCCTTTCCTGCCTAGTGACTGTCAGTCGCCCTCCCCCCACCCAAAATCATGTACTCTGCTTCTGGGTTTCAGTGTCCTAGGTGAATGATTCAGGGTTTTAAATAATTGATTAGCAGTTTTTGTTTTCTTGGGACAATGCTAACTGTACAGAAAGTATTTGTATGGTTTTCTAGAAGTGTTATGTTTGTTAAACGCAGCGAAGCAAATGCTATGCATTTTCACAATGTTTTAGCACTTTTATGAGCAAAACACTAATCAGTTTTTGGAGTTAAATAAAACCCTGTGATTTTTGCAGTATTTGGCATTGAACCCCAACTGCTATGCCCTTGATACCTGCACATTCTTTCGACCCCTTCCTGAGTGTTCACCTTATTGCAGATTTTGGTACCATCTGCAAAAAAGGCGTACCTTTCCTTCCAGTTCTTCTGCAGTGTCACTTATGAAGACATTGAAGAGCATCAATCCCAGTACTGAACCCTGTGCCACCCTGCTGGTCACTGTCCCATCACTGGAGCAAGAGCCGTTAAAGCAGCAGTACTATGAAAAAAATGTGCATTTTGGACAGTTTATTCCCTGTGCTCTGCTGATCATATACCTGGTACTCTTTCCTGCTTGCATTGTACTATCACTAAGTTGCTCAGTTATCCTCTGTTTTTGTTTCCATTTCTGCCACCAAGCATGTTGCACTGGAGCCCCCCTCTGCTGCCAACTGCACATGTGTATGACTTGCAGGGACATCAGGAATGGTCAGCCCAGGGTCCCACTGCTGTAGTCAAGACGTGATGCAACCTGAGGGAAAAGCGCAGCTGAAAATTACTCAGCCACCATATTTATTGTGGCACCACAACAATTCAAATAAATTGCAAATATCTAAAAAAACTAAAGATGACTGAAAAAAAATATTTACAGGTATGGAAGCTGGAACTTTGGCCCCATACTTACAGCCCAGAAAGCAGAATTTTGATACATCACTTCCTGATGGTAGTGCTGCTGCTTTGACCACCACCCTTTGTCTCCTATCTGATAACCAGTTTCTATCCCAGTTCACCACTTTGGGTCCCACTCTCCGTAGGCTGCCCAACTTCCTTATCAGTCTCCTGTGCAGCACAGTGTTGAAGGCCTTGCTAAAGTTCAGATAGGCCACTTCCACTGCCCTCCTAAGATCCATTTACCTGGTCACCCAGTCACCCAGTCAAAGAAATCGGTCATATTTGTCTGGCATGAACCCTTGAATCCATGCTGCCTATCATCTTGCAGCCTGTTGGCTTCAAGATACTCTAGCAGTCTTTCTTTAATAGGGTTTCTATTAATTTCTCCACCACTGAAGTAAGATTGATCAGCCTATAGTTGCTAGCCTCTTACCTACTGCTGTTATGTAGAGGGACAACACCAGCCCTACTCTAGTCCTTCAGAACCATGGCTATTTCCAGTGAACTGTTGAATAAGTTGTTAATGGGGCAGCTAGCACCTCCCTGAGTTCCTTTAGTACCCTTGTGTGTATCTCATATAGTTCCATAGTCTTGTTCACCTTCAGAGCTGCAAGACCCTTCAGGATTCTTTCCTCTGAAAATGGACTTGTGTTCACCCCCCTCCTCCCCCCCAAGTCCTGCTAGTCATTGGTGGGCCTTCTTCCCCCCTCCCTCCACTGTGAAGACTGAGCAGAAGTACTTGTTCAGGATGGCAGCTTTTTCGTGGTTCTCTTTGAAAGGGTTACGACCAGAGGGACTGATGGCGGAACTGAACATTTCGTCTGTGCTAGAGGCTTCCACGGCTGGTCCAGGGGATGCCGTGACGGCCTATAGTAACACTGTCATGGAGACCCTGGATCATCTAGTGATGATCAGTGTATACTAACATACTAAAAGCCAGCATAATAGGCCTAATGGTCTTTCGTGTCTGCTCGGTAGCAAGCCCCTAATGGGCGCTAGCTCCTCCTCCCCCACTGGCCCCCGAGAGGGACAGCTTTGGATTCAGTACACCCATGCATCTGTCCCACCCCCTCTTGAAGCCCTCCACAGTGCCCTGCTCAACTAGACTCCCAGGCAATGCATTCCATGGCTCCGCCACCCTCTCAGTGAAGTAATGCCTTCTACATTTTCTCCTGTAGGTTCCAACTTCCATTCATGCCCCCTGGTTGTGCCCCCTTTCTTTAGCCTGAACATTTCTTTGGCTAAGCCTCTGTTAATCCCTTTCACATATTTGAATATCTCAATCATGTTCCCCTTATCTCTCCTCTCTCCTCTCCTCCAGCGAGTACAGCCCAAGGACTTCCAGCCTTTCCTTATAGGTCCTATCACTCATTGCCCGGATCATCCTGGTTGCCCTCCTCTGGACTGTCTCTCCAACAGTGCTATGTCCTTCCTGAGGTGATGTCTCCATAACTGCATGCAGTACTCAAGATGCGGCCTGACCAAGGCATTATGCAGAGGTAGGATCACCTCGCTCTTCCTGGAGGTTATTCCCCGGGCTATGCAGCCCAGTATTCTGTTTACCTTTGCCGCCGATCTTGTGCAGTTTTCAGTGTTCATTCTGGTGTCTACCACCACCCCCAGGTCTCTTTCACTCGATGTGGCTTGCAGTGAGACACCTCCCAGGGTGTATACATGACCTGGGTTTCTGACCCCTAGATGCAACACCCTATACTTCCCTGGATTAAACCTCAGCCCCCATCTCCTTGACCAACTCTCCAGGGTATCCAGATTCCTCTGGACTGTCATCCTCGCTTCATCTCCATCAGTCAGTGCTCCCAGTCTTGAGTCATCCGCGAAGAGGCTCATCCTACTCCTAACACCCGTCCCTATATCAGAGACCTAGGCATTGAACAGGAGTGACCCTAGTACTGAACCTTGGGGCACCCCGCTGAAGACCTTCCATGGGGAGGAGACTATCCCACCAGCCACTGCCCTCTGTGTTCTATCTGTAAGCCAGTTTTCTACCCATCTAAGCAACTGTCTTCCCACCCCCATCCCCTTAACTTTGTCAATAACACGATGTGGGGTACCGAGTCAAACGCCTTACTGAAATCCAGATGTAAGACGTCCACTGGTCTTTGTCTGTCCAGGGTTCCTGTCACCAAGTCATAAAAATCTATGAAGTTGGTCTGGCATGATCTCCCTGGGACGCAACCATACTGTTTGTCAGCCATGTGCCCTAGCCTTTCCAGTTGCCTCCTGAGCTTCCCTTTGATGAAGCCCTCCATTAGTTTGACTACCACTGACGTTAGGTTGACAGGCCTGTAATTTCCCATCTCCTCCCCCTTTGTGAATAGGCACCACATGAGCCACCCTCCAATCCTGGGGCACCCATCCTGTCTGGAGAGAGGCGTTGAACAGTGCAGCTAGTGGAGCTGCTAGTTCGTCTGCCAGTTCCTTCAGCACTCTGGGATGCAGCCTGTCCGGTTCTGGTGCCTTGTCAGTTTTCAGCACCCATAGGTCCTCCCTCATGCTATCCTCTGTGATTTCTCCTCCTAACCCCCAAAAAGGCACCCATTCCCTTCTAGGCCTTGCCCACCCGGTGCCCCAGCCTCTTCTGGTCCTCTCATCTCCATCTGTCTTCTTCTCTCAGCTGTCTCCCCCTTCCCTTCCGAATGAATGGATCACGTGTCTCCTTCCATAAATACCGAGGCAAAGTACTTGTTTAGTACCTCTGCCTGCTCCCGCGCCTCCAGAGCCTATCTTTCCCCAGTCCTAATCCTGGAGATCTGTGCTCTCCCTTTCCTCTTTTCCCCTATGCATCTATAAAATCCCTTTCCACCCCTTCGAATATCCCTAGCCAGGTTTTGCTCCATCCTTGCCTTGGCTCCCCTCACCACTCTTGTGACCCTTCTAGCTGACAACTCGTACTCACCTCCCTCCTTGTCCCCCCCGGAACGCTTAAAACGTGCGTAGGCAGCTTTCTTATCCTTCACCACCTCTTGCACCTTCCTTGTCCACCAGCTCAACTTGTTGGCCCTACAATTTTTACGCCTTACCCTTGTACACAAGCTAGTAGCCTCCTGTACCCCCTTTTTTTTTTTTTTTTTAATGGTCTCCCACAAGCTACCAGCATCCATATCTGGCTCAAGCTCCCCCTCAGAATCCTGCCCATGCCCACGAAGTCTGCCCCAAGTCCACTACTACTGTGTTTTGAGCAGTTGTCTCTCTCCCAGACACAGCAGAAACCAGACCGTGGCATGGTCTCCTCCTGCCTGTGGGCTACACACCTCCAGACCCCTTATCTGGTTGCTGTCTGCAAGGACAATGTCCAGTATCCCCCCAGTAGGTTCCCCACCTGTTGGACCAGAAAGGCATCCTGAAACACATCCATCAGCCTTTTCTCCCCGGCCACCGCTGATGTCATGGTGTCCCATTCTGCCCCCGGCATATTTAGGTTCCCCATGACCACCCCTACTCTTTCCACAGTCACAGTACCCCTTGATGTTCTCAACCAATTTTTCCTCCAGTTCCTCATCCATTGCTGGGGGTCTGTATACCACCCCTACTTTCAGTCTTTTGCCTCCCCCCCCCGATTTGTAGAGTTACCCAAATCGCTTCCACTCCCCCTTCTGCCTCCTCCACTCCCCTCACCAATATGGCATTCTTGACTATCAGTGCTACACCCCTTCCTCTACCTTCTTCTGTATCCCTCCTGAATATTGTGTAGCCCTCCAAGTTTAGGTCCCAATCATTCTTCTGGGTGGGCCATGTTTCCGTAGTCGCTGCCACATCTGCAGATCCCTCTGCCAGCATAGCCTGGAGCTCAGGCATTTTGTTGCCCATACTCCTGGCGTTGATCAGGACCGTCCTCCACCCCATCCCCTACCCAATTGACTCTGCCCTGTGCACTCTGTATTTGCCCTTTCCTGCACAGCTCCTGCTTTGTGTACATCGAAGTCACCTGCCCTCATTTGCCGCCCTAGACCAGGGGCCTCGGTCAGTCCTCCTGACTCCATTCCTTCACTAATCCCTCCCCCCTTTACAAGTTTAAACCCCACTTCTTGTTTATGAATTCAGCGAGTTTCGGTTTTAAGATCTCCTCCTTCCCCTCTAGGTTAAGATTTATCCTACTCCTAGCATATAACCCTTTATCATCCCATGTGTCCCCCCCCCCAGCCCATACCCTTCTGCCCTGCACCAATCCCTGAGCCACTTTTTCACACCTCTGAGTTTGTGCTTGGTCTCCCCGGATGCCCTAGGTACTGGCAGGATTTCCAAGAAGGAAATTGAACTTCCTATCGAATGACAGACTCTGGCCAGTTCCTGAGACCTTGCCTGATTTCCAGATCGCTGTTCCCTTCCAAGTAGTTTGTGCCCAGATGTACTAGAAAATCTGGGGATCACCGCATTCCAATGCTAATGAATATAGCTGGAATTTGGACTTGTGAACGGATAGGCTCGGAATACATTTAGCCCTGACTGGGCTGCGTTTTCCCTCCTCTACTCCCTCCCACTGGATGTCCCTGGTCATGGAGTCCCCCAGCAGGGTTACCTTCACCCCACCTTACTGGCCCTTTTGACCCCCTCCACGCTCTTCCATCTTTCATTGGCCTCCAGCTTACTCCTCCCACCCCCTTCAGTCTGGGGATCACTAATCTGTGCATGTCCTACCGTGCTCTTCCTTCTGCATGCAGTTCCCAATTTACTCTTCACCCCTTCCCACCTCCTGGTCGGAACTGCTGGCCCCCCCCCCCCGACTCCCTTTTTGGGTCAGAATCCAGAGGTCCCCACCCATACACCCTTCCTGCTTCCTCCCTGCCTCCAACCCCCACTCGGTCTTGTCTCCTGTCTGACATATTTCTCCCCCTCTTCTCCTTGTCCCCCTTCCTTTCTCAACAGATTTCTCCTCCCTGATGCTGACCTTCCTAGAGTGCTCCCCTACTACCCCTCTCCTTGGCTGACTTCCCTAGCCTGAGTGCCAGCTACTTCAATCTCTCACCTCTCTTGCCTCCAACCCCTGGCTTACTGGTCACACTCTCACTGCCTCCCCCTCCAGTTTCACTACCCCTCCTGCTCCCACCCTCCTCCGGCTTGTTGACCAAACCCTCTCTGACAGCCTGCTTCCGCCCCCCGCCAGCCTCATCCCCTCCTCTCCTGGGTACAGCATGGTGTTTCTGTTGCTAAGTGTGATGCCTGCCCGGCATGTTTTCTCCTACCCCCACTTCCTTTACTCCTCTGGTTGGCCCCCTCCTGTGAGATGTTTTCCATCCGTTGCTCGTATTGCTCCCTACTCCTCTGGAGTCTCCGTAGGGCCCATGCCTACTTGCTCCCTGGGGTATGGTGTAGTGGCCTCGCCTCCCTCCATGGGACCATTTCCACTCCCCCCCCCATGCCTTCCAGTTCTCTTCTGATCTCCTCAACCTCCTCCCTAAGTCCTGTCAGCTGGAAACACACTGGACACTCTCCGTTCTTCCATGCCCAATTTAGGATTATTGCTGTCCCGCACCCCGCACACCAGTTATCCTGCCGAAGATGCCTGCTCTAGCCACCCAGAATCCACCCTCATTTTGGTGTGAGCAGTACCAACCACTTGCAGCACCAATTTAGTTTTTGCCCACCTCATGATATCAGACAGCAATATACAATTCAGCAGATATCACAGTTCACAATTATCAAATTTCGCAGATATATATATATATTTATATATATATATGATTGATATATGATATATATATATATATATATATATATATATATATATATATATATATATAAAGCATGATATATATATGATATATGTGATATATATCTGTATATAGCTCTGTAGCATGTAGTCAGTGGTGCCCAAGCAGACACAGCATACAGTCCCCCTTTCCTGCAACCTGCCACAAACCAGAACCAGCTCCATTTTTGCCCACCCCCTAAAGTTTAGTAGCAGTAAACAGTTCAGCCCACAATCAGTTCATTCATCGTATCTCGCAGCTGTATATAGCAGGTAGTCAATGGCACCCAAGTATTCACAGCATATAGTCGCCCTTTCATTTCAATATCCAAAGTCCAAGTCCCACTCACTCGGCTTGCTCTTTACAGATGATCAGTGTTGCCCACGCGGGCACAGCGTGCAGCTCCCTTTTCCCTATTAGCAGTGATCCCGGATCTAGTCAGCAGCATCAGTTCAGGACACCCACAGCAGTCCAGGACACCCACTCAGTCTCCCCCCCCCCCCCAAGGCTCCACCCCCACCGACTATTTAATAGAGGTTGGTGGTGGATGGTGTGGGACAAAGAACACAGCAGCAGCACTCGCAACTGGGCTAATGACCTTTATAGCCCAGTCGCTCAACCAAAGTTTACGTGCAAGGTGCTGATTGGCCCCATCGCTCCTTGCTCCTGAGCGGTAGCGGCCCTCTGAAATCTCCTTTCACCACTGATGCGACTTCTATGGCCCCCAGTCCTCCTCCAACCACTGATGTTGTCGCTTTGCTTCCCGCTGCCGATGCGGCCCCTGGATCGCCTGCCCCATTTCCCCCATGGCAGCTCCCGACACAGAACACAGCAGTAGCACTTGTGATTGGGCTAATGGCCTTTATAGCCCAGTCGCTCAACCAAAGTTCGCGTTGACTCGGCGCTGATTGTTACAACTATACTTGCTCCTGGCGGCGGCCCTCAAATCTCCTTTCACGCCAATGCGGCTCCCTCGGCCCCCCAATCCTTCGACCACCGATATGGTCCCTTTGCTTCCCGCTGCCGATGCGCCCCTGGATCACCTGCCCAGTCTCCCCCACGGCAGCTCCCGGCACAGAACACAGCAGCAGCACTCGCAACTGGGCTAATCCATGCTGTATGCCCGCTGTTGTCGCGCTTTGGCTCACCTTGATTTGACAGTGAACTGAGGACGCTGAAAACCAGGGGACAGATGAGGGCCAGCTGGTTTTGATTGCTCATTACGATGAGTAGCAGAATGCAATTACCCAAAACAAAGCAGTTTTTATGTCTAGGATGATTGCAGCTGGGAAGAATTGGCCGGCTCGGCTCTTTCGCGTTGTAGACAGGCTTTTACATCCGTCTTGTTTGGAACCTATTAGAGCTTCTTCAGCTCATAAATATGAAGAGTTTGCTAGGTTCTTCTCAGACAGTGTCCTCTGTTAGGGCTGGGATTTCTCCACACAGAGAACCATCATCCAACAGTGGTAGACCTCGAGTGGGTGGGTGCGTTTGGTCACCCAGGGGAGAGTTCCAGCTGGTGATGATGGTGGAGATCTGTAGAGAGATCTCGGGGCTGAAACCAGTGTTCTGCGACCTGGACCTGGGTTTGACGCAGTTACTTGTTAGTTGCGCAGGGTCCTGGGCAAGGATTTTGCCAAGATTGTTGGGTGTTATCTAGCAACGGGGGTCTTCCCTGAGTCACTTAAACAGGCTCTGGTGAAGCTCCTGTTGAAAAAATATCTTTGGACCCAGACGTCTTTACAAATTATTGGCCTACCTTGAACCTTCCCTTTTTATGGAAGGTTCTTGAGAAGATGGTCACAGAACAGCTCGAGGGTTGCCTCATGGACTTCCAGATCTACAAACTGTTCCAGTTTGGGTTTAGGGCTATGCACAGCACGGAGACCACGTTAGTTAAGGTGCTGAATGACCTGCTCAGGGCGAGGGATAGAAGAGAGTGATCGATTCTCATTCTCCTCAATATCTCTCCAGCATTTGACACTGTGGACCATGAGACGTTGTTGCACAGGCTGAGGGAATACGTTGGACTCACCATCAAGGTCATACGCTGGTTCAAGTCCTTCCTTTTGAAGTAAGTCCCAGAGGGTGGTACTGGGGAATTATTCCTCAGGCCCGACTGCCCTGCCCTGTGGAGTACCACAAGGCTCCGTCCTCTTCTCCCATGTTGTTTGCAGTGTACATGCTGCCCCTGGACGAAGTCATAAGGTCGTATGAGCTGAATTTTCACTGCTATGCTGATGATACTCAGCTGTACCTGTCCTTTACACCTGGAAGATCTGACACAGTCGACGTGCTGAATAAGTGCTTGTCTGGATCCTGGCTTGGACATCATCGAACTGGCTGGGGCTCAACCCGGGGAAGACTAAAGTATTGGTGATTGAGCTCGTCGGGGAGGGGATTGGGGGCCTCTGGGAAAGGGTTAGGGCTTTTATTAGTCCAACCAAATGAGAGGTCTCCCTTAAGGTGAAGAATTTGGGCGTTGTTCTAGACAACAAGCTGACACTTGGTGTTCAGGTGTCGACTGCAGTCCAGATCAGTTTTTACCATCTCCGAAACATCGGCCAAACTAAATTCCTTATTCCCTCTGATAACCTGGCCACACTGGTACACGCGTTTGTCACCTCATGCTCGACTATTGTAACACACTGCACCTCGGAGTCAGAAGAGGTGCGATGCAGTGCCTGTAGCTTCTGCAGAATGCGGTGGCCAGGCTATTGACTGGCCAGTCGAGGTCCTACATGGGTTGGGTCCAGGCTACTTGAAGGAGCTTCTGCATCCCCTACACCCTGAGTCGCTCTCTCAGATTGGCAAGCCCTCCTGGAGGTCCCCAGAGCAAGGCTGAAATCTTCTGGGGACCGGGCATTCAAGATAGCCACCCCGGTCCTTTGGAACTCGTTGCCAGGGTACCTCCGGGAGGTGCTATCCCTTGAGTATTTAAAATGGATTTAAAATCATTCCTCTTCCAACAGGCCTTTGTGGCCCAAGGAACATATCTAATCTGCTTTACAGCTTAGGAATTGATTAATGTGAATTTTAAGGGTGGGAATTTAAAGATTTTTATATTTATTTTATTATTAATTTTGTGTATGTTCCTATGCTGTTTGTCTTTTGTACTTTGTAAGGGCACCCTGAACCTATGGGGAAGGGTGTCTGAAATAAACAAACTCTACTATTACTACTACTCTTCTGCACAGTTTTTTCCTTTACACCCTTCTAATCCTTACTATCCCTCTCCTTGCTTTCCTCTCTCATGTACGTACCTGAAGAAAGTCTTATCCCCTTTTGAGACCCCTTTGGCTATTCTTTGCCCTGTTTGCTCCCCTGATCACCTTTCCTGCTTCCCTCTTGTTATACTTGGTATACATCTGTCTTTTTTTCTTTGTGTTTTCTTATACCTGCTGAATGCCACTCTTTTCTCCTTCCCACTGCCCTAGTGAACCATAATGGTCTCTCTTTCCTTCTGCTTTATTCACTTTACGCACAGACTGGTTGCCTTAATTATGCACTCTCTTATTTTGATCCCTCTGTACCTCTGTAACCCTCCTTGGCAATCCCCAACCTATGAGGCAGTCTCTAAGGCAGTTTTCCATTTCTTTAAAATCTGCCTGCCTAACGTCCAGGACCCTCATCCTTGTGTGGTTTGCCTCTGCTCGTTTTTTTTGTTAAACCACACTGTACAGTGTGTGGTACATAGGGGACTGCCCACCATGATGTCTGCAGTGATGTCTGTGTTTGCAAACACTACGTCTAGCACTACCTTCTTTCGCTAGTGGGTTCTTTGACTGCTGCCTGAGAAAAGACCCTTGAAGGGAGTCTCTGGATGGCCCTGCTCCTTGCCGAAGCTGCCATTGGAAGGCTCCACTCCTCATCTGGCAGACTGAAGTCACCAACTAGCAGCATCTCCCCTTATTTGTCATTCTGATGATGGCTTCCACAAGTGCACTATCGAAACCTTCTGCCTGTGCTGGAGGTCTGTACACCATCCCAGTATAGATAGTGGCCCTAAAGCTTGTCTCCAGGATGACCCACAGCACCTCCAGCCCTTGATTTTCCTCTGGGCACCCCATACCTTGATTCCTTCCCACACATATAGTACAACCCTTCCTCCCTGCCCAGTCTCTCCTGATCAGAGAGCAGCCAGATATTGCCATGTCCACAATCCAGCATAGCTTCCAGCACAATGGATTCCAGGTGTGGAATTTTGTTTCTCAGACTCTGTGCATAGGCGCACATGGTTCTCCATAACTTACTCCTTCCCTGACTGCTTTCCTGCCCCCTTCCTGTCTGTATTGTTCCCTGAAGCTCCCCCGGCCCACTTTATTGCTTTTTAAATGAATCATTTTTCTCTCATTCAAATGCCTTTTTGACATTGTTTTGTCTTTTATTTAAAAACACATGTGGCCCAGTGGTGTTGGGTAGCATATTGCTCTGTCATGCATAAGATCCAAGTTCAGGTCCTTGCCCAACTCCCTCATCCCAGTCCAAAGGAGTCATGGATGAGATGCAGAGGTAACGCTGAGATTCTTGGGTGGAGGGTGATACCACCCACCCTGCTGCTTTAACACCTTCTTTGGGGGTGAGAGGAGCACTCTTTAAATTGTTGGTGACTACACAGCCCCCTTCCTCCCAAAGGTCTGTTATAGCATTAGTAGTCCCATGATGTGGGAGGGTCTGGAAACAGGAAAAAAGTCATTCATGTCATAATCAGGATGACACCCACTCCTTTCCCACACAGCAGTGGCCTGCCTGTAGGGATGATTGTGGACAGCATCTGAAGTAAGCCCAATAGGGAACATGTTAGAATATGTAAGAGCCATCTGCAGGGGCCTGGTTCATCGTGACACCAGTAGAGCCGACAAAAGAAGTCACGGAACTCGCCCAGCACAAAAGTAAAAACTGAGGCGCTCAGCTTTTTTTTGTTGCATCAAAATAAAACTGCTTGTTATATCTGCACCTTATTTTCAGTGTGGACAGCAGTTTTTACTTCTGTGCTGGGGGAGTTAAGTGACTTCTTTTGTTGGCCCCATAGGGAACACTGAAGGTGTTTATGCAGGAGCTGAAAAGATGGGCTAAAGGGAATTCTGGATTGGCCAGGGAGAAGATAATGAGAATAAAAACACAACAGTCTTTCCAAAATTTGAGTTTACAGTACTGTACAAGAAGTATGCTGTGTTATAGGCTCCTATCCTAAGGGCTTCACCTTTTGTCAGCAAACAGGCAGCATTAGAGCCAGCTGACGATGCTCCTCTCATTTGGGCAAGTCTTGGTAACATCAGGTCATTATGGAATAACTCCGTAGTGATCAAAGCATTTATCACAGACTCCTTAGGTATTAGTTGACCTGGTGTGTATCGCCGAACCTGGTTGGAGGATGATTCTGGTCCTGTGCTAGAGGAGTGAGTCCAGCCATTTTTTTTTTCGTTGGCACATTGCCTGAGGCAGGAGAGCAGGGGTCAGGTTAGGGTGGCTGTCTGCTTTAGGATTAATGGCATACGCCACGGGAGTGATTATCATTTGAATATGTGGCAGCTAAGGGTGAGGTCTGTACAGGTTGTATGATCATTCTCATGTACCAACCACTGGGCCACCAAACTGATTTTCTGCAGGAACTGGAGAGTGTCAAAGCCTACCTGCTGGTGGACTCCCCCAGACTGCTTATGCTGGGTGATTTCAGTGCTTGGGATGATGATGATGATGATGATGTCGTCATCTTGGGTCTTCACATTAGCAATGTTAAGTTTGATCTGGTCACATGATATGATCATCATGCCATGCAGTTGCTTTACAGGGCCTCCGTATGACTATCTCCCCTGAGGAGATGGTCAGATACCATCCTGTTTGAAATCTGGAGCCTAATAATTGCTTGGTGGTTCTGGACATCTCAGGCATGGTGACAGCTTGTGCCAGAGGAGCTGAGAATGCTTTGTACAGCTACAATCTGGCTCTTGTGGCTGCCTTTGACTCCTTGGCACCATATGGTGACTGTCCCTTGATTTCCCACTGCAGGTTACCATGGCATGATGATAACCTGAGGTGATTGAAGACTAAGGGGCAAAGGTTTCTTGGTGGCGCTCCCTACTAGAGGACAGACTGGCACTGAGAAACCACTATGATGTAACCAATGGGTACTAACTCTGAAAAAGACAGAGTTCCTGTCATGGATGATTGTTGCAGGGGAGAACCGACCAACTCAACTCTTCCACACTCTCGACAGATTGTTAAATCCTCCTTACCTGGAGTCCAGCAGAGAATATTCAGCGGAAAAGTGCAAGGGGTTTTATCAGTTCTTTCTCGACAAGGTATCCTCTATTTGGCTGGGATTTCCTCAGGTGGCCTGTCATGGGCTGATAGTGGCCATTTAAGGATGGACCAGGATACTCCACCACCGTGGGAGGTGTTTGATCCTGTTTTGGTGGAAGAAGTCTTCCAGGTGATCATAGGGGTTGCACCCTACTCACTGCACTTCGGACCTGGGGTCCATTTAGCTACTGCTTGGTTGTCCAAAGGCTCTGAGTGTGGTATGGGTGCATCGCCTGGATAAAGTACTACCAGGTTTAATTCACCATGACCAGTCTGGCTTCATTAGAGAGTGTCAGACTAAGAAATAAATGTTGCGCCCTGTTCTTACTGGATCATGCCATCCAGTGCTCTATCCCTATAGTCCTTCTCAGCCATGATGCTGAAAAGGCATTAAATAAAGTTGCTTGTGACTTCTTATGGGTCACTTTGGAGGCTAATGGCTTTCTGGATCCCTTCCTACACTGGTTATAGCAATTATGTGTTTCTCCACAGGCCTATGTGAGAGTCGGTGGCTTCTGTAGTACCCAGGTTATCCAGGAATGAGGCCCACATCAGGAGTGTCCCCTCTCTTCTTTGTCCTCTGTATTGAACTCTTAATCATAGCCTATCTGTTCCAGTGGGGGCAGTGAAGGGGTACCATTGGGGGGGCATGTAGTTTAAGATAGTACTACAAGCGGACAATGTGCTGCTGACATATCGTCAGAGAAATGTATCTTAGCAGCTAGGGAGGAAGTGGATATATTTGGTTAGGTGTCTGTCTTTAAATTAAATTTTACTTAAAAACAGATGTTTTACTACAGTTTAACTACACTCTGACCCAACACTTGAAACAGAGGTCCCCCTTTAAATGGAACAAGACTGTTATAAAATACCCCGTTATCAACATTCCTTAGGACATGTACATTCTTGGTCACCATAATAATTATGAGCCTCGAAGCAGAAATTGACTCTGAATTTGAGTAATTGGAACCAACTCCTTCTAGGCTTCTTTAGGGTGGAGTCCAGCTGTATGATGGTCCTACCCAAACGTTAGATTTATTGCAAACCATTTTGCTCCTACCATTGGGAATATATTTTGGGATAGATTGAGCTGTAGCATCCTTTGGGTGGGCTCTGCGTGCCCCCCCTTCCCGGAGTCCAGTACACCATCTTTCAGCTTTCTGGAGGCCAGGGAGGTGTAAATCGTCTGGATTATGTACTAGCAATTTACCTCCAGATTGTTTGTTTGTTACTGGATTCTGGATTTACGTTGGACGCTGTGGAGCATATTGGATTCCATCTTAATGCCCTTTTCGATGTCCCTAAACATTTGCTTACTCAACCACTTCCTAATCCCAGCTCATATGGTATATCTGTTATATGGCAGTTGATTTATTGGCAACCTAATGTTAATCAGCTTTTATATTTCTGTAGAGTTATTGTCTATGATGTGTTTTTTCCAGCCCCTTTAAATAGATCAGACCTTCAGACATTGGAGACAGTTGTGCTTTACTTGCATCTTCCAGTTTATTGATGTACAGGAGATTTTGCCTGTTTATTGCTTCAAGATACATATGATCTCGGTGGCATTTTTAATATTTACAATTATGCACATATTCCTTACATAACACTGCACATGGTCATAGACTTCCAGACCCACCCCCACTCCTGCTGCGAATCATTATGGGGCTGTTCCAGGGTGAGATGTGTCACCATCTTATAGGATATCTCTACAGGGGCCTACAAGCTGTGCGACCACATACAACCAAATTCATTTTGAGTCATTGGAATCAGGAGCTTGGCTCGGAATTCAGTTATAACTCATGGAAAACATTTTCTGTCTCCATGATAAAAATCTCTTCCACAGCAACATGGTATGAATTTGCTTGGAAGTGTAGCATTTTTTTAAATTTCTGAATGTCTCTTATTCAAACTAAATAAATACCTGGGACCCCACTATGGTTTTTGCTGGCGAAATGTGGACGAGAAAATGCAGATCATGCCTGTGTTTTTTTGGGACTGCCTGATAATCACACCTTTCTGGTGGGATATTAGTGCATTGACCTGAGCCACAATACTTCATCTATGGTATTATTAACACTCCTATGTCATGGGTTAAGGGCGGGCTCTAGATCATTGGCTCTTGACACATTTACTAGCCGCTAAAAAGATAATACTCAACTTTTGTTGCAAATGCAAGCCCCTACTCCAGCACAATGGCAATCTGTAGTGACATCTATATACAGTATGGAAAAATTGGCTGCCACCCTTTGGGGACAGATGGCGAACTTTGAAACCTTCTGACGGTGGTGGCTAACTGGGTTATCTATATCATGCCCTTAGACCCCACTTTTGGGCCTTAAGAGAGTCAATAGGGTATAATATCCCAACGATTGAATGGTTGGACTGCTTGAATTGACTCGTTATATGATAACCTGGTTACTCAGGCTACCCTATATGGTCTAATATAATATCAAATATGATGATTTCTGACTATGTAGACTCTATACCACAATGACTTTACTGTGGCTATAACATGTTCCCTTGTGGTGGCCAGTATTCCTTCTTTGATGATGGCCCATTTTTGGTCCACCCCCCATATCCACTCTGATGCTGGGCAGGTGCCTCATTGGCACTTCGTCCATCTTCCTGAAGTCCGATCTCCTGAAATCCAGGATTTTGGTCTTCATAGGGATGCTTTCCCTGCCCATATCCAACCTGAACCACACTGTGCAATGGTCGCTACCACCTTGGGGCTCCTTGACTGTTATGTCTTGTACGTGCCCCCCATTTGTGAGTACCACATAAAGTATTGCCCCCTCCCTGGTGGGCTCTATGATGCCTTGAGTCAGGAACCGATCCTTCAGTTCTCCTAAGATCACCTGACTCCTGGCACAGGATGTGGATGGTACACTGCAGTCCACCATTGGAAAGTTAAAGTCCCCCACCACTACCACTACCATTTCTTCCTTCCCTACAACTTCCAACAATTGCAAGCTCAGTTCCTTGTCCCTTTTTTTCTTCTTCCTGGTTGGTGGTCTGTAGAGCACCTCCAACCTCATCTTTCTGCCTGTATTGAACTGTAACTGAACCCACAGTGTTTCTACCCTCCCCTCTTCCTGCTCCTCCCTTGTGCATGTTATATCTTCCCCAATATAAATCGCCACCCCTTCCCCTTGCCTATCGCCTTGTCTCTCCTATATAGTTGGTTTCCAGGGAACGAGGTCCCAGTCATGATGCGGTGTGGCCCAAGTCTCCGTTATTGCTGCTGTGTCCACCTTTATCTCAGCTAATAGCGCCTGCAGGTCTTCCATCTTGTTCCCAAGACTTTGAGCGATCAGCAACACCACCTTCCACCTCAATTCTGTTCCTCCTACTCTTCTGTCTATTCTTTTCCTTACATTTCCCCCCCACCACCCCAATGCTAATTGCTTAGTCTACTTTCCCTTCACATCCATCCTCATGACTACCTCTACTGGTATGGGGGGGGAGTCTTTTGACCTCCTCCTCCTCCCGGAGTCTTTGGGCCTCTCAACCTGCCCCCCCCCCATAGTTAAAATTCAGTCTTTTTTTCAATGTACTCGCCCAACCTGGCCCTGACTATCATCAAGCTTTCCCTAATGAGGTGCAGCCTATCTGGTGAAACAAGTGTTTTATTCAACCAGGTCTCTTTCTCTCCCCAGTCACAAGACAGGTGAACCCTTCTTCCCTGTACCAGTTCCTCAGCCAGATATTGAAATTGTCTATCCATTTTATTCCTGACTGTTCTGGCACTGGGAATCAGTATGAAAAAGCCAGAGAATGTCCTACCTGCCTGCAGGTCCTTGCTAACTCCCTGAACCTGCCCTGCACAACCTCCACCTCTTCCCTAGCTATGTCGTTAGTTCCCATGTGGATGACTAAGTCAGGGTTCTCTCCAACCTCCCTTACAATCTACTCCTTGATTCTTGGTACCGCCTTCCCCGCTGTCATCCCTGGCATACAAACCACACTGCTTCTCGCTTTTGGGTTCCCCTTCCTTCTCCAGTAAATACCCTTGATTATGGAGTCCCCAAAGATTACCACCCTTTCATCCTCTGCAACTGTGTTTCCCATCCTTCTCTCCTTGCCTAAGGTACCAGACACTCTCCCACTCAACTGCGTCCCCTCCTCCCTGGTTAACGTTCTGCCGCATCCACTACCTCTGCCCCTTCTGCTTCACCATTACCCTCTTTGCCCCTTCCTCCAAACTTCCCTCTCTCTTTTTTACTCTGTTCTCTCACCCATCCTCTGTTCTACTGTGATAGCTTCTTCTACCCTTCTCTTCCAGACTAGTCCCTTCCCTCTGCCCGTTTCCTCCAACCATCGACTCTGGTTTATCTTGTCCTCCTTCCCCACCACCTGATTTTCCCTCTCCCTTGTACCAGGCAGTAGTGCATGCCTGTTCTTTAAGGGCACCCCATCATCTGTTCCAGCCCCTGTTGTTCCTGTCCCAGTCCTTCCCCATCCCACCCCTGCTGTTCCTCTTACACTCCTACCCCTTCCCCCATAACATGTCATTCCTCCATCCTGGGCTCCCTGACTCTCTGAGGAAGAGAGATCCCTGGATTCTGGGTGATGCTCTCTGTTCGCTTCCCCTGCCTGTCACCCAAGTTCCCCTGGGCACCCCCACCTGCCCTTTTCTCCACTGCTGTGCTCCCCTGACTCCCCACCCCATTCTCCCCAGCTCCCATCTGAGCAGTCTTATTTCTGCCCTAAGCTGCTGCAGGCTCCTGCACACTAGACAGCCCCCTGTCCTCCACATTGTCCCCAGAAAGACTGCAACCCCGCAACCATTACAGCTTACCACTCTCCCTTCACTATCCTGATCCCTGTACAAGCTACCATTTGCCCACTTCTCCTTTCTCAGCTTGTCCTAGTTCTAGCCCCCAGTTATGTATCCCTGTATGTGACTAGGTTGGTGCTGCTTACAGCATTCACCCAAGTCTTCTCTAGTTCCCTAACCCCTCTTACCACCTTATTGCTTTAGTGCAAATGTAAGCTGACCCTAGATGGGGATCAGCTGCATTCTCCTTCCACACCATACGTTGTATCTCCATTCCCTGCCTAGTTACACTGTACAGATATAGGCTGTACCTTGATAGGGATCAGCTGATGCCCCCTTTCAACCTCATGCAGTGTGTTTCCTGCCTTCTTTTTCCCTTTACTTCTCCTACCTTGACCAGAGTGGCCTACGGTCCTGACGCCCTCAGACACCACTAAGTCGGAAGCCACTTCCTACTTCATGGCACTCGCGCTTTGGGGTCACTCACGTGAAGGGTCACTGGGACCTCTAGGTATTGTATAGGGACTACAGCTTCCCTATTGACTGGCTGTAATCAGAGGTCCGGTGGATCCTTCAGTGGCATTGGGAAAACGGATGCCAATCTCCTGCCCCCAGCCCACACCCTCTGGTGTTTCCTGTCTCCTCCCAAAATCACCAGTCCCCAGTAAAACTTTTTCAAACAGTCAGCATTTGATTTGTGTACAGTTTTCAACAATACAGGACTCCGCCTGCCAAATGAGAACAGCAAGTACTTATCGCTGCCTGATCCGCTACTCCTTCTCGCCCAATGTTGCCACGACTGATAGTGGACTCTGGAATGGCCTACTTTTCCTTGCTGGACTACAGTCGCCCTACTGGTTGGCTGTAGTCACGAGGTCCCGTAGGTCCTCCAGTGGCGCCAGGAAACTGCCACTGATCTCCCGTCCTCAGCCCGCCATCTGGTGTGGACTTCTTGTTTTCTTGAGAGAAAAAAACTAAATTTAAAACATTTGTAAAACACTCAAAATTTGTAGAAATAGAAACTTCTGCCACAAAATAAATCTGGAAGATGCCTGTAATTTTTTTTTATAGTGGGTAAAAAAGGTGGGGTCACATTTTTGCCCAATTTCGTTGCAGCACTGTTTTAATTTATTGTAATTAGGGATGTGATGTATGCAATTGTTATATTACTTTATGTATTTCTCCCTTCTGGAATTGATGGCATGATTTTAATGAGTTCAAATAATCTTGTGAACATGACAGACTTAATCTTTTATATGCCCTTCTTGCCAGTTGCCCTGTTCTTTCCTTTTCTTCAACTTTTTAGTGAATCAGTAAATCCCTGTAATGATGACTCTGCACCCAGTTTGATATGTATTTTATTATAAAAAAAACTTTAAAAGAAGGCTCTGGGTCTAATCATCAGATTGTTGGTGTTCTTTTGGGGGGGGGGTCCAGCTGCTGTAAAGAGGGCAGTGGTGAGGCATCTGCTGAAAAGAACTTCTTTGAATCTGATGTTCTGTCGAATTACAGAGCTGTTTCATACCTTCCTTTTTTAGGGAAAGTAATTAAAAAGGTGGTAGCAGTGTAGCTGGAGAGTCACCTGGAAATGTATGACATCTGGGAACCTCTTCAGTGTGGTTTCAGGCCCCCACAGGACAACTTTGTCAAATGGGGCCTTCGAGTCCTAAAGTTATTTCCTGTTTAAAAATAAAACACATTAAAAAAAAAAAAAAAAAAATGTGTGTGTGTGTGTGTGTGTGTGTGTGTGTATATATGTATATGTGTATATACACACACACACACACACACACACACACACATATCTATGCATCATAGCACGAAGAATGCCCTTGGTTAGAAAACAGTATTTTTATGCAGGTAAGGACTGCTTGGCCCACCCGGTCTTCCCATTTTCTTTCTGTCTGTACTTTCACCGCAGTCCCTA
This sequence comes from Neoceratodus forsteri, assembly GCA_016271365.2. NCBI lineage: Eukaryota > Metazoa > Chordata > Ceratodontiformes > Ceratodontidae > Neoceratodus > Neoceratodus forsteri. The sequence goes on from CM057458.1 coordinate 658,733,347, forward strand.
CCTGATCTCTGGCAAGCCCCCACCTGATATCTGGCTTCCCCTCCTGCCTGTTTCCCAACTAGGATTCCCTTGTGCCTGTCCTGTGCATACTTGAGGCGCACCACTGTCTTTGCCCCCAGTACTTCCGCTGGAAGTCTGTTCCAAGCATCTGCCTTTCTTTCAGTGAAGAAGTACTTCCTCACATCCCTCCTGAAATTTCCCCCTTTCAGCATCAATGTACTCCCTCTTGTTCTCATGCACACACTGACAAACTGTGAGGTATTTAAAGGTGTCTTATTGTATCCCTCTTTCTCTCTCTCTCTCTCTCTCCCTCCTCTCTTCAAGGATGTATCTATTAAGATCCCTTGGTTTCTCTTCATAGGGCTTCTGATGCAGCCCCTGCACCATTTCTGTTGCCCTCCTCTGGACAGCCTCCATCCTGTCTATGTCCTTGAGATGTAATCTCCAGAACTGGGCACAGTACTGCACATGGGGTCTCACCAGTGGTCTATACAGTGGCAACACCACCTTCCTCTTTCTGCTGGTGATACCCGTCCCTGTGCACCCCAGCATTGCACAGATCCTACCTACTGCCTTACTGCACTGCCTTCCCACTTTGAGGTCATCTGATATGAATATTCGCAGGTCTCTGTCCTATTTGGTGACTACCAGTACCCCATAGAATTTGAATTTGATGGCAGATAAGGACAGCTTGGCCCACCCAGTCTGCCCATTTCCCTACCTACTGGATAAGCTGCAGATCCTAGTTAACCAGCAGCCTACTTCTTCCTACCCCCAACCCCTAGAATTGCCTTATGACTGTCTGTCCCATGCATGCTTGAATTCCACCATTGTTTTTCGACTCCACAACCTGCTCTGGAAGGCTGTTCCATGCATCCACAACCCTCTCTGTGAAAAAAATACTTCCTTAAATTACCTCTGAGCCGCCCCCCTCTATCTGCAAATTGTGCCCCCTTGTTCTTGCACACCTCTTTTTTTTGAAAGCTGCTACCCTCTTGGACTTTGTTGATTCCCTTGAGGTACTTGAAAGTTTCTATCATGTCTCCCCTCTCTCTCCTTTCCTCGAGGCTATACATATTAAGCTTCTTAAGTCTCTCTTTATATGTCTTCTGGTGCAGACCCTGCACCATTTTAGTTGCCCTCCTCTGGACAGCTTCTATCCTGTCTATATCTTTGCGGAGATTGGGTCTCCCCCCTTGTTATACTCTTCATCTCAGTTTCTTTGTCCTAGGTGTATGATTTTGCATTTTTTCACATTGAATCCCAATTGCCATAACCTTATGACATCTCCTAGTTTGCCCAGGTATCTGCACATTCTCGCTACCCCCTCTGGTGTGTCCTCCCTCTTGTACTGTAGATTTTGGTGTCCTCTGCAAAGAGCCATGCCTTTCCTTCCAACTGTTCTGCAGTGTCACTTAAAAAGACATTCAAGAGGACTGGACCCAGTACTGAGCCCTGTGGTAGCCCACTGGTCATTCTTCCCTCCATCTAGTGAATTCTGTTTACCATCACCCTCTGTCGCCTATCCATCAACCAATTTGATATCCAGTTTACCACCTTAGGACCCATCCCCAAACTGCCCAGTTTCCTAATGAGCCTTCTGTGTGGTACAGTGTTGAAGGCCTTACTGAAGTCCAAGTAGGCCACGTTCACTGCTCCACCCTAATCTGTTTCCCTGTCCACCCAGTTGAAGAAATCTGTCGGGTTCATCTGACATAAACCCACCACCACACACACACACACACATATATGTACCCCCCCCCCCCACCGCTGATGCCATGCTGCCTCAGGTCTTGTAACCCACTGGATTCAAGATACTCCACAATCCCACAATCCTTTCCTTCAAAATTGACTTCATTAGCTTCCTCACCACAGATGTCAGACTGACTGGCCTGCAGTTCCTGGCCTCCTCCCTGCTACTGATTTTATGAAGCGGGACTGCATTTGCCCTCCTTCAGTCTTGTGGAACAACTCCTGTTTCCGGTGAGTTGTTAAATGGGGCTGTCTGGTGTAGCTAGCACCTTCCTGAGTTCTCTCAGCACCATTGGGTGTACCCTGTCCTGTCCCGTAGCTTTGTCCAGTTTCAGATTTGCAAGTTGTTTCAGTACTCCCTCCTCTGTAATGGACTTGTATCTGTCTCCCTCTTTCCAGTGTTCCTGCTGCTTTGTGTGGTCCATCCCCTCCCACTGTGAAGACTGAACAAAAGTATGTGTTCAGGGTGTATGCTTTTACCTTAACCCTTTTTTTTTTTTCCACAATTCTTCTGCCCTTTGGTAATCTCACAATCCATCCTCTTGTGTTCCTCTTCTCACTTGTGTAACTAAAAATGGTCCTGTCCCCTTTAGTCACCCCTTTGGGTAGCCTCTCCACAGTTTGCACCTTTGTGCTCCTCACCACTTTCCCTGCTCCCCTCTGCCTTTCCCAGTACACTTCCCTATCCTCTTCACTGTGCATCTCTTGTACCTTCTGAATGCTACCCTTTTAGATTTGAAGTTTTTGAAGCCACTTTTCTCTAGAACCATAGGAGTCTTTTTTTCTTTTGTTTCTGCCCACTTCTTTTGTGCAGAAGTTTGTTGCTTTCAGTGTGCCATCCCTTAATTTGGCACACTGTTCCTTAATCTCACCCTGGCTATTCCCCCCCCCTCATAGGTTGTCTCTGAGGCATTCACCCATTTTTTTCTTAAATCTGCCCTCCTGAAGTACAGGACCCTTGTCATTGTGTGGTTTGCTTTTTGCTGCCATCCTTATGCTGAACCACACTGTATGGTGATCACTGGTACCTAGGTAGCCTCTCACCTTGACATCTGCAATACTGTCCCGGTAAGTGTGCCTCAAGTCCCATATTTTCCCCATCACGAGTGAGCTTCCTGACCAGTTGCCTGAGAATTTCCCCCTGTAGGGAGTCTAGGATGTCCCTCCTTCTAGACAAGATTGCGGCTGGGGGACTCCAGTCTACATCCGGCAGATTGAAGTCCCCCACCAACAGCACCTCCCTTTTTCTGTCATTGTGTTTCTGACTTTCCTCAGTGTCCTATCCAGTTCTTCCTCTTATGTTGGAGGTCTGTAGATCACCCCAGTATGAACAGTGACTCTGGCTCCTGGGTGATCCACAGTATCTTCAACCCCTTCTTTTTTCACCCCTGGTTTTCCTGTATTTCCGTTGCTTTGATGCCTTCCCTTACATATAACACCATGACTCCTCCATTCCTTCCCATCCTTTCCTTCCTGAACTGAGTTTAGCCTGGTATGGCCATGTCCTGGTCGTGGTTACCTGTACATCATGCATCAGTAATGGCCACGATATCCAGGTCATCCTACCAATATGCCATGGTGGCCTCCTGGCTTGGGATTTTATTTCCCAGCCTCCTTGCAGTTTGCACACGTGGCCTTCCACACATTTTTGACCTTTTACCTACAGCCCCTTCTTTCCTTTTTGCCCTACTTCCATTTCCCCTCTCTTTTTGCAAATGTTATTCCCCCCCCCCGTCTGCTCCCACTGTGCTATCTATTTTCATTATCTGTTCCCTGAGGAATTCTCCTCCTTTTGGTTCCTCTTTTTTTTTTTTCCTTTTCTGCATATACATGGGAAAACCAGGAGCAGTAATAAAATCTGCAAGTAGCATGTTGTTATTATCAATAACAGTAAAAATAAAACATGTTCAGGATAGGTATTCACAAAGGCAGTACAAACAAAGAAAACAAAGTCCTTCATTTAAGAGTATCTCTAATTTTAAATTTCAATCAATCTCTAACAAAATATTGCTCTTTTTGTAAGAAGTCTTTGCCTAGAATTAACTTCTGCATCCTGATCTCGTTAAAATACCTCCCATTTCTCACAAAATGTATCAGAACTTAGTCAGTTTCTTGCCTTGCAGATGTGACAAACTAGAACATTGTGTTCCAGAACTAACCTCATGTTGACATCTCTGCAGAAACATTTGTGGCGGTCAAACTGCATGTCAAAGTTAACCCCCTGCGATCCAAATAGGCTAGGCAAGACAAATTGTAGTTATATAGTGCCCTATCCAGGGGCTCGGAGCGCTTAACAAACAATAAAATACGATAAAACATCTCAGCAAATAAAATCACATTATCAAAAAAGACTAAAAGCATTTTCAAACAGAAATGTTTTTTTTAAAGAGGCTTTAAAGGCCTCCACTGTGCTGGCTGCTTGAATATATGGTGGGAGAGAGTTCCACAACAGTGGTATGGCTGTGTCAGATGCTCTTTCTCCAGATCTCTTTAAACGAGAAGATGGTACAACCAACAGGCCAGCCTCGGTGGAGTGTAGGGGTCGGATAGGAGAGTACAGAATCAGGAGCACTTTTAGGTAGCCGGGTCCTAAACCTCGTAGGGCCTTGAAAGTTAACAAGCCTATCTTGAAAGTAATGCACAAACTCACAGGCAGTCAGTGCAGAGCACACAGAAAAGGAGTGACATGATCCCTCATAGTCGTCCTGGCTGCAGCATTCTGCACTAGCTTCAGTCAATACATCAAGCCTCCCAGACAGCCCTAGGTACAGAGTGTTACAGTAATTGAGCCAGCTAGTAACAAATGCATGGATAACCATAGCCAAGTTAGCAGGCATCAAGAACAGATGGATCCTGGTGATATTCTGGAGATGGAAAAAGCTGGCTGTGACGACCGAAGACACCTGTTCAAGGTTAAGACAGTCATCAAGAAAAATGTTAAGATCCTTGACTGCACTAATCACTGACAGGGGATGCCCATCAACCACTAAGGCGGGCAGTCTCCTGTCGGTGAAAATGCCCCCATGATCCGGGCTCGATCGCCATAACCTCTGTCTTGTCAAGGTTGAGACATAGCCAGTTAGCAGATATCCAGTCATTAATCTCAGCTAAACTCCAGCTCAGTGTATCTGAAGTGGAACGGTCACCTGGGGCACAAGACTGGTACAATTGGATATCGTCTGCATAACAGTGAAACCCCAGATTGTATTGCCTAATGATCTCTCCCAGCAGCAGCATATACACGGATAGAATAGATGGATCACAAGGTCCCCATGTGCCGTCTTCTTACGTTCTTACATGGAGAACAACAGGGGAGCCAGAATGGAACCCTGTGGAACACCACAAGGCAGCATGAAAGGTCCAGAGGAGAAATTCCCAAGGACATGCAATTAAATATGAGCTAAATCAGCATGCCAGTAGCACCCACATAGTTCTGCAGACAGTCCAAAAGCACCCCATGATCTACTGTGTCAAACGCTGAAGACCAGTCCAAGAGCACCAAGATGGTATCATTGGTCCCCTGCCATGAAAAGATCATGTGCCACCCTGACCAGAGCAATCTCAGTGCTGTGCCGGGACCAAAAGCCCAACTGGAGAGGTTCATAGATGGACATAGTCTCCAGGCATTCAACCAACTGGTCAACCACTGCCTTCTTAATAAGCTTCCCCAAGAAGAGAAAATTAGAGATGAGCCTGTAGTTTGAGAGAACGTCGGGGTCTAAAGTTGACTTTTTAAGGAGGGGGGCCTCACTACAGCCTCTTTTAGAGTCACAGGAAAGATACCTCACTTAAAGACCTAGTAACAATCTTCAAGAACACTGGCCCCAAATAGCTTTTTGCAGTAATTTCAACGACTTAACTATATACATTTTTCAAACAAAGGAATCTCAGTTTCACACAAACTGTTTCAAAAAAAGATCCACATTTATTTTTATAACCACAGATAAGCAAGGGGAAGAAAAGAGAGAAACAGCAAGTGAAGGCAGAGAGATGGGGGGGGGGGGTCAGGAGACCGTCAGAGTGATCGGTTCCTAGGTTTCACAAGAAAATTTGATTGCGTAATCAGACAAGAGACAGAAAAGGAGAGGGTAGACCAGATCCTTGCATTAAACTCTCTCTGCATAACAAATGGGACAGGGTCTTATTCATCCCTGTCACATGCTCATCCCCTAAGAAGGAATCTGTTGTAAAAATAAATAGATAAATAAAAGAAAAAAATAAAGGTTTCCAAAACTTTCTTTAACTTTTTTTTCTAACATTGCCTTATAACCAGGGTATGAAATTCTTGGAAAAAAATTACATGCCCACTCGGGCATATACATAGTAAAAATACATGCCAAAAAAATTAAATTAGGTGGCACCCCATTTACATTACATAATTTGTTTCCTCAGCACTGGACCTAGCATCGAAAATGTTCTTCTTGACCATCATAAACTTAGTTCTGGCTATTTCTTAATAACCTTTTTATTTAGATTTTTAAATACATTTTTTAATTAGCTATTAGCTAGCCCAGCGTCTCCCAGTAGCTGACTGCAGAATAATAAAAGGAGATCACGTGATGCAGGCGACCTGGTAGCAGTAGTGGCTCTGGGTTCCCGCTCTAATCCTGCCATCTCTGCCTATTAAACAAGGATAATCCTTTTTCCAACTCAAAACAACTATCTCATTAGGAGGAGCCTGCCTACAGCACTCGATCTTGAAGCAGTTGCATCACTATCGGAGTTTTTCTTCTCTGCGATGGAAGCTGAAATGAGGCAGGCCCAGCTAAATCATATGCCTCTTCCATCTCCAGAGAAAATGCCTAAAAAGCCGAGGGCACAAAGCAGGCAGGCGGGTAAGAGCACCACTCCGCCTACTCAGTCGATTTCCCCCTCACCGAGGATCGCTTTATGAAGGAGCTACTCCCATGCTATTAGAGGTATCCTCCAAAGTTAAATCCATCAGGGGAGACCTGTCGGACCTCATCAAAAGGATGGGGAATGCAGAAGCCCAAACGTCCTCTATTGAGAAGTGGAAAGAGAGAGTTGACCCAGAACTTGTCCATCTCAGACAACAAGTACAAAAGCTACAGTTAAAAACAGAAGATTTAGAAGGGGAGAAGCCGATGGAACAACATTCTGATCCTAGGGCTACCGAATACAAAGGAAGGCTCCAATAAAGTGGCTTTTATTCAGAGGCTTTTACTGAAAATCATAGGCCCCTCTCCATTAAGCGCCAACTACCACATTGAAAGGGCCCATAGGTTTCTTAGGCTTAAACTGCAACCGGGGCACCTCCTCGCCCAATAATCTTCATGTTCGTAAGCTGCATAGAAAAACAGCATGTGATGTCTGAAACAAGAAAAATTGAGTCTATCACATGGGAAGGTAACAAGCTGAGGATTACTCGGGGACCTGCCATTCGAAACTAGGCAAAAGAGTACAGCCTTTCACCCTACAGTCAGCAAACTTATTGCAGCAAGAATTCCATTTAAGATGCTTTACCCAGCTAAACTGCAGGTTTCAATATCTGGCAACTGGAATTCCTTTGATTCACTGATACAAGCAATGACTGAATTGGCAATCGAGCTACCGGAACAGTTTAAAAAATGGCTGACTGTTTTTTCTAAGCCTGTTGTCATTAATATTGGAGGTACTCCTCCCTGGGAGTAGGGTTTTAGCGTATTAGGTTAAAAGCCTTTTCAATGAATAATTTTTTTTCTCTCTTTGTTTAAATATAATATGACTGGTACCTGAGGCTGGTTTCCCGGTTGAGGTCAGGGTAGGCTGCTTTTTCTATCGAGGGAGGTAGTGCACGAATATGACAACTGGGGGGGGGTGGTGTGCTTCAGAGATTCCTGAGTGAAAGGAACCCTTAGCAAAGGGCTGAGTTCCTGGGGACTGACTTCTCTATCGGACCACCACGCTGTCCTGGACCTTACTCTTCCCTAGAAGTCTACATGAATTAACAGACAACGCCTGAACTCTTTGGTCTGCCAGTCTCCTTGAACTGTAAATAATGTTTACATTCTATTTTTATATGTTTACAATGGGTACTAGTTGGCTTCTACAACTGGATGGTCATTTGGTGCCCTTTCATGTTTTGGGCTAATGTTTAACGGAGGGATGGAGGAGGGGGAGGATGTGTGTAATTGTTTGAAGATGGGCCGCCTGGCCTTGCACATATAGCTAACCTATATGAGTTAAAGGGTAAATTACTGGATCCACGACACTTCGGTTGGGTGACTTTTCCACCTGATTGTTACCGAACCTTTGCCAGAGGATTGGGGAGGGGGCCGAGTCTATGTAAGCTCCTGGAAGCTGCATAACATTTTAATTAAAGGGGGGGACCAGCACCGTAATGCATCCTCAATTGCACTTGTTCTTGACCTTAGTTTATTGGTTAAGTTGCAAGGGTAAATCTAACCCGTACCCATAGGAATCTCACTTCTGCTTTTCCAATATAAACTCCCGATTTATATGGGGAGCAATCAGGAGCTGCTAGGGGTTGGACTTGTATGTTTTTCTGGGATCTTAAGCTTGTAACATGGTCCATTGTACATAGCTGCTGGGGAGGGGATGAGGAGGGGGAAGGTTAGTTTCCCGAAGCAGCCCAAGAATCCACATACTTTATCAAAGGAAAGCATTTTGAGGGAAGGCTCAATTCAGACAGGGCTGGGGGGGGGGACTACAACTGGGAAAAGATTGTGTCTACATATTTTGCTATTTGGGAGAAAGGGGACATTTGGAAGGGGGGGTGGGTTGGAGTGTGCCCTATGGTTTGTATAATTTCGTGGATCATCACACGAGATATTCATACATTAGTAACTATAAACGGCAAATTTAACAGTTAAAACTATAACTTGGAATGTCAGGGTAGTCCGAGACCCTGTAAAAAGACTTCAGGTTTTAAAACACTGTGCTTTGCTTAATGCAGAAATTATTCTTTTACAAGAAACACACTTGCTGATGAACGAAGCCATATGGTTGCGCAGACAAGGGATCTTATTGGTTTTCTCAGCAGGGGATTCTACTGCGAGTAGAGGAGTAGCTATACTGATTAAGCACAATATTTTTTTCCCAGCCGAATCTACCATTACGGATCCTAATGGCAGATTCATATTGGTTAAAGGCAATTTAATGGGTAAAGAGGTTATCCTGGGTTCCATATATGGTCCAGTAGAGGGCGATCCTGTTTTCTTCATGACCCTAGCTAATATACTTGCTTCATTTTTACCAACCTCTCTGATTTTAGGAGGAGATTGGAATACCCCTCTAACACAAGACATGGATAGATCATACTCGGTTCTCAAACCCCCATCGCCATCTCAAAGAGCTTTGCATGATTTCATAGACCTACTGGGTCTCTGTGATCCTTGGCGTATCCTTAACCCCACTCACAAGCTTTTCTCTTATTACTCGACAATACGCCAGACCTGGTCCAGACTAGATTATATCTTAATTAGCCTTTCCCTTCTAATAGGACTAGGCCAAACAGGTCTACGTAGCAGCATGGGTGTTGTTAACTTTGGACCCTCTAAATCAAAGAGACACAATTTAAAAGTTAAATACCCAATTATTAAAGGATAAATCCATAGTTTCTAGAATACAGTCCCTTATTCAGACCTTCCTGGAAATCAATAGAGGCTCAGTCCAGAGAGAGGATATGCTATGGTGTGCTCTAAAATGTTATCTTAGAGGGGAGTTCATTAAAATGGCCTCATACCGGAAAACAAACGGAGAGAATGAGGCTATTTCTCTCTTGGCCCAAATTAGGTCAGTAGAACTGTCTTTCTCCTCGGATACTTCTCCTGACTGTCTTGCTACTTTACTATTCCTTCGGCATAAATATGTGGACCTCATGCAGGAAAAAGCGGAGTATGCTCTTTTAAAAACTAAATCCCATTATACTGATCAAGGTGAGAAGGCAGATAGGCTCCTAGCGTTGAGAATGCGCAAGTTTAGAATCCTCCAGGTTAATTCCCTCTATTATGGCTCACGATAGCACCACCAAAACTGCAACCTGAGATATAAATGAAGTTTTTGAGAATTTCTATTGCTCTTTATATGGTAAAGGTCCAACACGCCATCTTTTTCAGATACTGAGGCGTATCTAGTTTCACTGGGTTTACCTTCTCTCCCAGAGCATCTGAGCTCCTCATTATCATCTCCCTTGATCCTCTTATTCTTCAAGTGAAACTACCTCTGGCTGGAAGCTGCAATACTGAACATAGGATTTGCAAGAAAGCGAGTTGTGCTCACAACAGAAGGAGGCGAACCTTACAATTGTCTTTGGTTTGTAGCAGATATTCTGCAGGTGGAGGCTACTTCTAACTGAAAGGTGAAATAAGGAACTTAGAATTATCAGGAAAAGACAGTCTTTCAAACAACAGAGGGAGGTGGATCTAGCTTTACTTTTGTTACAATTCTTAAGATTTTCAGTGCAGGAAGAGTTTAAAGCACAGCTAACTTATTTTGGGGCTGACTGCTTTCAGAGTACAAACCACCAGGCTGTTTTGGGGCTGGGGAGGTTTACTTGTGTCTGACTTTGATGTCTGGATTTTTCTCTGTTTGATTAGCAGGGTATTTTCTCTGTCAAATTGTTGTGTAGGGCATCTTGCTGACAGGAAGGCACTCATCGCAGCGGTGGGTCAGAGCTTTTAGCTGATTGTTTTGTGAGGGCATAGTTTAGGCCCAACCCCTTCCCACCCTCACCCACCCACCCCTGGAAATAGTTCCTTTATACCTGGGGTTCTGACATCATTTCCTCAAGAGTGCAAGGTGCATATCACTGTCATATCCTCTTTAGCACACTGCACTGACAATATAGGCATACATATTGTATAATATATATTTCTATATAACAAACCAATCACACACACACACACACACACACACACACACACACACACACACACACACACACACACAAAAGTAGATACACATGTGGGGAGTAGTGCAATGTAATGGCTGTGGGGCAGCAGTCTTCCGGGAGTCTTTCTGGAGGCTGAGATGCTGCCCTATTTGCAGACAACTCTCTGCCCTGAAGGAGAAAGTTGCCCGTCTTCAGGCAACACTGGACAGTAGTAAGGGAACCTTCCCCCAGGCCACACTGGACGGTAGGAAGGGAACCTCCTCCATCCAGGGAGCACCAGAGCCACCACCACTACCTCAGAGGTTGCGAAGAAAGCACAGCAGTTGGACCACAGTGGGCTCAGGGAGGGTGAGGATGGTGGAACAGAGCCACACCCATTCAGTTGTTCCACTCCACAATCCATACACCATTCTGGGGGAGCATAGCTCCCCTATGGATGCACCCGCAGAGGAGACTAAGGAGGCTGAGGACAACTGTCACAAGGGAGGCCCACAGGAAGGAGGCAGAGGACACCCCAAGGAAAGGAAGCAGCTCCTGGTGGGGGACTCAATTATTAGGGGGATAGAACTGGGGGGAGCAGGGAAAACTGAAGTAAGGTGCCTGCCTGGTGCCATGGCTTGGAGGGACAGGAAGTGCATCCTCAGGATCACAAGAACAGCTGCACGGGAGTCTGAACTGGATGTCATTGTCCACCTAGGGACAAATGACTTGGCTCATCATGAGATTAGAGCAGTGCAGAAAGACTTTGTAGAATTGGGGAGGGGCCTAAGACAAGTAGCACACAGTATCCTTCTCAGAGGTGCTGCCTGTCAATGGCGTGAGTGAGGTGAGGCATTGCACCATGCAGTTTAATGAATGGTTGAAAAAATGGTGTGAGCACAGGGTTTGGCTTCATTGGGGACTGGAGTTCCACCTGGAGGGACACCAGCCTATACTAGCAGGATGGTCTGCATCTGTCCAGGAAGGGAACAAGTCTTTTGAGCAATCTGTTTAAATGCTTCATTGGTAAGTTTTTAAACTAGTCAAAGGGGGGAGGCAGATAAGCAGCAGGAAAATCCCAGCCTCTCCCTACAAAACAGGGTACTAAATGAGTAAAAGACCAAGGTAGAAAGGTCAGTGGGGGATGCTGCAACAGAAGGTAAAGCCATCAAAAAATGGAGAGCAATGAGTACCAATGCCCGTAGTCCGAGTAACAAGCTTCCTGAATTAGTGGCCTTGAGGAGGAGAAACATCTGGATATCGTGGCAGTCACAGAAACATGGTACACACAAAACCATGACTGGGACGTAAACATACCAGGATACACTATCTACAGGAGGGACAGGGAGGGTAAAAGAGGAGGAAGAGGAGGAGTAGCTCTTTACATAAGGGAAGGAATCAGAGCAACAGAACAAAAGGGTAAAGAGGGAGGAGAAGCACTGTGGGTAAATTTGGAGACCGGCAATGGCACCACAATCTGCACAGGGGTTGTATACAGACCCCGTTCTCAGGGGGAGGAAATGGACAAGGAAATGATAGAAAGTATACTTAGGATGGCAGAAAAAGGGGAGCTATTGCTGATGGGTGATCTGAATATGCCAGATGTTAACTGGAGTGCAGTTGCAGCAGCCACTTCGAAGAGTGGGGTTATTCTAGATGCCCTACAGGGGGCATGCCTTAGACAACTAGTATTGGAGCCCACTCGAGAGGGAGAAATCTTAGACCTGGTTCTCTCAAATGGAGATGGAAAGGTTCACAGATGTAGAAGTGGGTAGCATTCTGGGAACTAGCGACCATCAAACAGTATGGTTCACAATAAACACAGCAATAGAGTCAAGCCATACAAAGGCAGAAGTACTGGACTTTAGAAGGGCTGACTTTACCAAAATGGGTGAGTGCCTAAGGAATGCACTAGCACATGGGCAGGAAGGAGGGGTGGAAGAACAATGGGGAATAATAAAAACTGCCATCACAGAGGTAACAAGCCTTTGTGTGAAGCAAATAAACAAAATGAAACAATGTAAGAAACCACTATGGTTCTCAAAGGAAGTGGCAGTGAAGGTTCAAGAGAAAAAGAAAGCATTCAGGAAGTACAAGGAATCACAGAAGGAGCAGGACAGAGAACTGTATCAGTTAAAGCAAAAGGAAGCTGGGAAGGCAGTCAGAACAGCAAAGGCCCAAACCGAGGAAAAGATAGCCAACTCAGTTAAGAAGGGGATAAACCTTTTATAGGTACATCAGGGAGCGAAGGAAGACCAAGGAGGATAGTGAGGCTTAATAAAGGGAGGGAGGGAGGTGGGCAGAGGGTGACTGTGGAAAGGCAGAGATACTAAACAAATATTTTTGCTCAGTATTTACAAAGGAAGAGAGGGAGGTACCTAAAACAGACAGTAGAAACACTCTGGATACAGAAGTTGATACCAGCCCATTTACAGAAGAAGGGGTTCTGAAAGAACTCTTAAAAGTGAAGGTGGACAAAGCAATGGGGCCTGATGGGATTCATCCCAGAATTCTAAAAGAACTAAGGGTAGAACTAGTGACACCACTGACTACTCTGTTTAACAAATCATGGGAGGATGGGGTGGTACCCGAGGACTGGAGGAGGGCAGATGTGATTCCCCTTCACAAAAGTGGGAGCAAGGCAGAAGCAGGAAACTACAGACCTGTTAGTTTAACCTCAGTGGTAGAGAAAATGATGGAATCGCTTCTGAAGGAAAGAATTGTCGAGTATCTAGAGGTCAGAGGGGCACAGGACCCAAGGCAGCATGGATTCACAGTGGGAAGGTCATGCCAGACAAATCTGATATATTTCTTTGACTGGGTGACCAGAGTAGATCAGGGAGGGGCTGTGGACATGGCCTACCTAGACTTTAGCAAGGCATTTGACACAGTCCCACACAAAAGATTAATATACAAGTTAGCCAGCCTGGGAGCAGGTCCCAAGATGACAGCCTGGGTAAAGAATTGGCTGGAGAATAGGACACAGAGAGTAATAGTAAATGGAGTCCACTCTGAAGAAAGGGGGGTTACTAGTGGGGTACCGCAGGGTTCAGTATTAGGACCAGTCCTCTTCAATGTCTTTATAAGCAACATTGCAGAGGGACTGGAAGGAAAAGTATGTCTCTTTGCAGATGACACAAAGATCCATAACAGAGTTGATGCACAAGGTGGGTGGAAAGGATGAGAAGGACTTGGCAATGTTGGAGGAATGGTCAAATGTATGGCAGCTTAGATTCAATGCTAAGAAGTGCAGGTAATGCACCTGGGAAACAAAACCAGGGAAGAGTACACAATGGGGGTGAGATACTAACAACAACAAAAAATGGAGCAGGGACCTGGGGTAGTCATATCAGATGACCTAAAGGTGGGCAAGCAATGTGAGGGGCAGCAAGGAGGGCTGGGGGTTACTGGGATGCATAGGGAGGCATCACCAGTAGAAAATAGGAAGTTATTATCCTCTGTACAGACAGCTGGTGAGACCCATCTGGAGTACTGCTTGTAGTTCTGAGACCCAGTCTCCTGAAAAGACCGAGACAGGATGGAAGCTGTCCAGAGGAGGGCACTAAAATGGTGCAGGGTCTGCACGGAAGACATCTGAGAGAGAGACTTAGGAGCTTAATATGTATAGCCTCGAGGAAAGGAAGGAGAGGGGGGACATGATAGAAACTTTCAAGTACCTCAAGGAATCAACAAAGTCCAAGAGGGTAGCATCTTAAAAAAAAAAAAAAAAAAAGAGGTGTGCAAGAACAAGGGGCACAATTTGAAGATGGGGGCAGCTTAGAGGTAATTTAAGGAAGTATTTTTTCATAGAGAGGGTTGTGGATGCATGAAACGGCCTTCTGGAGGAGGTTGTGGAGTCAAAAACAGTGGTGGAATTCAAGCATGCATGGGACAGTCAAAAGGCAATTCTAGGGGGTGGGGGTAGGAAGAAGTAGGTTGCTGGTTAACTAGGATATGCAGCTTATCCATTAGGTAGGGAAATGGGCAGACTGGGTGGGCCAAGCGGTCTTTATCTGCCGTCAAATTCTATGTTTCTATGTTTCTCTCTGAAGTGGAAGCAGCAATTAAGGATCTAGTACTGGATAAAGCCCCTGGACTGGATGGCTTCCCCTCTAATTTTTATAAAGTATTCTCCACTGACCTGGTCCCCTTTTGCTCAGATTATATAGTTACATGCTGTCCACAGATTCTTTAGACCTGTCATTACTAGAAGCGGCAATAGTTCTTCTCCTTAAACCAGATAAACCACAATCTCAATCCTCTAGCTACCATCCGATCTCTCTTATGAATGATGACATAAAAATTCAAAATAAAATTCTCTCCTGGTGCATTAGGTCAGTGTGGACCAGTTTGCTAAGTCCAGAACAGGAAGGCTTTGTACCTGGTCGTTCCTCCACAGACCATCTCAGGAAATTGAGTCATATTTTTCAGGCTGCCCAGTCCTCTCAATCCTCCATGGCTTTAGTCTCATTAGATGCTGAAAAAGCATTTGACAGAGTGGATCTAGACTTTCTCTGGATAACATTAAAGAAAATGGGTTTTCCTTCTCTTTTTTTTATCCAGTGGTTCAATCCATATACTCTTCACCTTCAGCTAAAGTCTACTGCAATGGGGTCTTCTACTCCCATTTTCCTCTTTTTTTTACGGGTACCAGACAAGGCTGTCCACTATCACACTTTTTGTTTAACCTTTTATTTGGAACCCCTTTTCTACATTATTAAGTGATCGTCTCAGATACAGGGCATCTCCATACTCCACCATACTTTAACTCTGTCAGTTTATGCAGATGATATTCTCCTTCACCTAGATTATCCAGTATCCTCCTTAGAGAAAACCTTACAGTTAATAAAGCAATTTAGTCGGTTCTCTAATTATAAACGTAATCAGGCTAAAACTGAAATATTTCCACTAAATCATTTCTCCCATAGACTTCATTTTGAACAGTTTTGCATGAAATGGTCCCCTCATTCTATTAAATATTTAGGTATATTCCTTGCCACAGACTCTTCAAAGGTTAGGAAACTGAACTTGGAGGACTTGGTGACTAACATTCAAGCAAGATCTTCATAGATGGGAATCACTCCCGCTGTCCTTTTGGGGAAGAATAAATACAGTTAAAATGAACATCCTCCCTAGGATATTTTATCCTTTGAATATGCTACATATCTGGCTTCCCCAATCCTTTTTCCATCGAATACATTAACTCATTTCCAGCTTTCTCTGGTTAAACAAAAATCCTAGGTGTTCCTTCACTAAGCTATGCCTCCCTAAAGAACTAGGGGGTTTGCATTTATCCAACTTCCTCTTGTATTACTGGGCCAGTCACCTGTCGAGAGCAGGTAGATGGTTGACCACAATCAATGATGACTATCCCTAGATGTCTTCAGATTGAAAACCAAATCCTATACTCATATAATTTAGATGTTTCAACTCTCTTTTTCTCTGCCGGGAAATCCCTTCCACCAGAGCTGCGAAACTCGGTGATTGGCACCTTGTTAAAGATTTTTTTTCCCAGTGTTGCTCATTCCTTAAATTATATCCATCCCATGATGTGGCTCAGCTGCTCATTTCTAATCCCAACATAAAAATTGGGGGCAAGTATATCACCTTGGCTTGGCTACCTCAGATAAAAGATGCCAAGGTTGCTGATTTATACTTGAATGATTCCTTTCTTTCTTCCACTGATATTCTCATGAAATATAATATACATCGTACACACATTTTCAAGATCTTAAAGTTGAGACACCTGGTAAGTCAGCAGTTTGGTATTACCCCTCAGCTACCTAAACTGGACCCAATTTTAACTGTGGGGCCTCTCTTCCCAACCTCATTGTGTCTCCCTGATATACGCAAGTCTCCTAGCTTTTAAGTCCCCAGACCCTCTCCCAGGTTCCAGAGTGTGGACCTCTCTGCTGCTGGACATAACTATCAACTGGTCATATATATATATATATAGATATATAGATATATAGATATATAGATATAGATAGAAAAACCTTTATATTTATACCACCCAGGATAAGCTTTGACACACCCAGTATCACATACTAAATGATACACACTACACCCCAGTTAAACTTGCTGAAATGGGGCATCTTCTGAGCCCTATTTGTTACAGGTGTGGCAAAGTAGAGGGGAGTCTGGTACACATCTTTTGGTATTGCGAAAAAGTAGCCCCTTTATGGCAGGCTCTCCAATCTAGACTGGACTCCTTGCTAGGCCCAGAGGGACTGTTCACAGTGGAGATATGCTAGTTGGGTATTTGTAAGGATATAGCAGTTAAAGAACGCAGATTCCATATAGAAACATAGAATTTAATGGCAGATAAGGACTCCTTGGCCCACCTAGTCTGCCCATTTCCCTACCTGATGGATAAGCTGCAGATTCTAGTTAATAAACCGCTTACGTCCTCCTGCCCCCCACTAGAATTGCCTTATGCCTGTCCCATGCATTCTTGAATTCTCCCACTATTCCTGACTCCACAACCTCCTCAAGAAGGCTGTTCCATGCATCCATGACCCTCTCTGTGAAAACATACTTTCTAACATTACAGCTGAGTCATCCCCCATGTATCTTCAAATTGTGTCCCCTTGTTCTTGCACATCTCTTCTTCTGGAAGATACTACCCTCTTGTACTTTAATTCCCTTAAGATATTTGAAAGTTTCTATCATGTCCCCCCTCTCCCTCCTTTCCTCTGGGGTATACATATTAAGCTGCTTTAGTCTCTCCTCGTATGTCTTCTGGTACAGACCCTGCACCATTTTGGTTGTCCTCCTCGGAACAGCCTCCACTCTGTCTATGTCTTTGTGGAGCTGGGGTCTCCAGAATTGCATGCAGTACTCCAGATGGGGTCTCACTAACTCTCTGTACAGAGGGATAACAACTTCCTGTTTTCTACTGTCGCTGCCTCTCCCTATAAATCTCAGTATCCCTCCAGTCCTCCTTACTGCCTTCTCACATTGCTTGCCCACCTTTAGGTCATCTGATATAATTACTCCTATGTCTCTTTCGATTTTTGTTGTTATTAACGCACCCCACCATTGTGTACTCTTCCCCTGGGTTTTTGTTTCCCAGATGCATTACTTTGCACTTCTTTGCATTGAATCTGAGCTGCCACATATTTGATCATTCCTCCAACCTTGCCAAGTCCCTTTTCATTCTTTCCACCCCACCTTGTGTATCAACCCTGTTACAGATCTTTGTGTCATCTGCAAAGAGACATACCTTTCCTTCCAGGTGCTCTCCGATGTCGTTTATAAAGACATTAAAGAGGACCAGTCCCAGTACCGAACCCTACGGTACCCCACTAGTTATCTTCCTTTCTTCACTGTGGACTCTGTTTACTATTACCCTTTGCGTCCCATTGCCCACCCAGTTTTTTATCTAGACTACCACCATGGGACCCACTCCAAGGAATAGAAACATAGCTTTAGTCTCTATGGCAGTCAAGAAACTTGTACTCAAACATTGGTTAGATCAACTGCTTGTATCTTACAATGAATGGCTAAATGAGATCACAGCATATTTTAGGATTGAACGTCTGATTGCAAGCTCAAATGGCAAGCTTCATCTCTTTGATTAAAAAAAAAAAAAAGAAATGGGATAAGCTATATAGTTTATATTTGCACTAGGTATCTGTCTTTGGAATGACTCCCCAGTAGGGTCTTCTTTCTTATATAGCTCCCTAATAGACATCATATGCATAGGCACACTCTGGGGTGTGGGAAGGTGGTTAAAGGGGATGGGAAGGTGGTTAAAGGGGATGGGAGAGAGGGGGGCTATGAGTTTTGTTTTGTATTGTTTTATCCGAAATAGTCTGATCGTATACTATATTGTTATTGATTTTATTATGGTAAAACTAATAAAAAGTTGAATTAAAAAAAATAAAAAAAGGCCTGGAGACAGTAGCTTCTTGTTGCTCTTAAAAGAGCTTTTTAAATATAAATATTATTATATTAGCTTGCTCCTGGAGGCTGAGTGTCTTTCCCTGCCACTCCCCCCCCCACTCCACTGCATGCTGCCAACTTCTTCTGCAAAAACTTGCAGCAACTGTATCAGCAGCACACATTAATTGTTTCAGAACCTCTTGTTCTTATTTATGTTAATGAGCTCTTAAAAGAGCTTTTTTTTTTTTTTTTTTTTTTTTTTTTTAAATTGTAGTTCTCTCTCCTAAGCTGGTCTCTGGGCTCATAACTAGTGGGAGGTCCTTCCGGGAACCACGTGACAGGCAGGAAACCGATCTCTGCAGGAGGACCAGATCCTCCCCTATGCATCCTGTAGCTCTCAGTTCATTCCAAAGCATTTCCCCTGTAGTAAAACACCACTGAGAAACAACAAGAAGAAATGTTAATATGTATTTATGGCCTAGAAGAGTCGACTTAACACCCTCAGGCCAGGTGGCCAACATCCACATTCTGGGAGGGGAGGAGCCCAGAGACCAGCAGTCGGAGAAAGAAAATGTACAGGTATTTAAATTTCAATTTCTCTCTCCTAAGCTGGTCTCCAGGCTCATAACTAGTGGGATATACTAAAGCAGTACATCCCTTTGTATCCCGGGTGGGAAGAATGTAAGCAGACCCTTACGGATCCTCCGCCAATGGAGGGACCAGATAACTAAGGGATGCCTCAACGGAGGCAGACACATCCATTCTGCAGAACTTGTCAAGGAATGGATGGATGGCTCACTGGTCCTTCTGTTAAAGACTGCTGGACGGCTTCTCTGGATTCCGCCCAGAAGGTAGCTACTGCTCAAGCTGAATGAGCCCTCTACAGCCAGCCCCGACAGTTTGGATGGTGATAGAGAAGCGGACAAATTCATGTGGTCCAGGAGGCTTTAAGGCTTTTCTTCTTTTCCAGATTTGGCCCCGAAAGCGAGGGTGACTAGACTAAAGAGTTGTATATGGGCTGCCGCTCTCTTAATATAAGGCTCGAGAGCACTCCTGTATCCCAGAAGGAGAATTTTCCTTTCCTTCTCACTCTTAAGGCTAGGACGTGGGGCCGGGATATTCAATTCCTGGTAGCCTAGGAAGGGAGATCATCCCTTCAGTAGGAAGGATGGATATGTCCGGAGAATCACTGAGTTCTGGGGGAACACGGCGTAAGGTTCCTTTGACAACAGAGCTCCTATCTGCTTAAACAGTGGGTTGAAGAGAGTGTTGTAAGAAGACAGCCTTCATTGCGTGGAGGATGACAGGCATTTCATTAATGAGCTCCAGTGGGGTCTTGGTGAGGGTTCTGAGGACCCGGCTGAGTTCCATTGTCAGCGGATGGCTCCACCCAATCCAGGGTGCTCTTGAGTAGGAGCCTTGGGATTAGTAGGAATGGAATCTTGAGTTTAGAGGAATTGGCACTCGGCCTGGTCACGGACCCCTGGACCCCCACCTCCATACTGGCCGCGGCTCCCCGACACCCCCGACTTTCCCCCTTTGGGTGGGGTTGTGGCACCTGAGCTCAGTGCCGCAATTGTGGGACCAGAATCGGGAGCTGGCCTGGAGGCTTATTAGGGCCAGGGGCGGGGACATGCAGTGACGGCCTACGTCCACCTTTCCCCTCGCGATTCAACATCAGTGCTTGTGATTCCTCCTGGCCTCTGCCAGGAGTCCCCAGGGATTGGGCAGTGTCCCCATCCTTCTTCCCCGGCTGTCCCTCCAGCTCCCCGGGTCTGTTTCTGAACCCGTGTCGCTGGCGTCACAAGCTGAAATCCAACCGCTGTGCTGGCGGGCTGGTGTCTGTGCATCTCTTTGAATTTTAATGGTTTTAGTGCCAAGTACCACCTTGTGATTTCTGGGATTTTTATCCTTCGTTTGATTAAGCCAACAGAGAGGACTGTGATCTATTATAAGTAAAAGGTTAGCTCCTAGCAAAAAAACTTAAGGAACTCTGTGGTGCACTTTACTGTAAGGCATTCCTTTTCAATGGTGGAGTACTTTTCTCTCTGTTATGCAGTTTCCTACTGATATATAGAATGGGATGTTCCTTCCCATCTATATTCTGAATCAGGACTGCACATTGGCCTACCTCTAATGCATCTGTCTGTAACAAAAATAGTATTTCAAAGTCTGGGCATTTAAAATGGGGGTTGAACATAATGCAGCCTTGGTGGCCCGAAAAGCCTCATCACAACTTTGGGTTTATTTCACATTATTTGGATACCATTTCTTTGTGAGTTCAGTGAGGAGGGGTAGCAGCTAACTGGGCAAAGCTGGGAACAAATCTCCAATAGTAACCAGCCAGCCCTAAAAATGACCTAACATGTTTCTTTGTTTTAGGGACAGGACTGTTAGCTATAGCTTCTGTCTTAGAAATCTCTGGCTTTACTTCTCCATTTCCCAACACATAACCCAAATATCTGGTTTCCTGCATGCCCAGTGCACATCTGATAGGATTAATGGTTAGAGCTGCCTTCTTGAGAGATTGGATAACTACTTGTAGTTGTTCCAGGTGACTTTTCCAGTCTGTACTGTACACCACATCATCCAGCTAAGCAGCACAATAACCAGTGTGAGTAGCTAAAATTACATCCATGTACCGCTGGAATGTAGTGGATGCACTATGTAAACCAAATGGCATGGTGGTGAACTGACAGAATCCAATTGGAGTCACAAATGAAGTTTTGTGTCTGGATTCTGTAGCTAGGAGAATTTGCCAGTAACCCTTGGTGAGATCAAGGGTACTAATATACTTGGCACTTCCCAGTCTGTCCACCAAATCATCTATCCTGGACATAGGTTAACTGTCAAATTCGTACACTTGATTAAGTTTCCCAAAATCAAGGCAGTTTCTTATATCCCCTTCATTTTTTATTTAAATTCACCATTGGTGATGACCAGGTACTTCTCGGCTCTTCAGTAACATACTAAGAAGCCAGCAGATTAGACCCTATTGTCTATCGAGTCTGCACGATGATAAATGCCTTCACAGGGTACTGTTTAGCCCCCCCATCTCCCTACAAGGTCCCCCCCCAGTGGCGCTCTGGGATGCACGCTTCTCCCTATGCCTATCCCAGCCTTTCTTGAACCCCTCCACAGGTGTAGCAGCCACCAACTCCCCGGGAAGTGCATTACAGGGCTTCACCACCCTCTCAGTTAAGTAACGTCTCCTTGTTTTCCCCTCAGTCTCCCCCCGTCCAGCTTCATTGAGTGTCCTCTGGTGGCTCCTACCTCCCTCAGCTGAAGCACCCCCTCAAGGCTTAACCTATTCATTCCTATGAGATATTTGAAGATTTCTATCATATCCCCCCTGTTCCTTCTCTCCTCTAGCGAGTACAGGTTGAGCTTCTCCAGTATCTCATATGGCCTTTCCCCTAGTCCCAGTATCATCCTGGTCGCCCTCCTCTGGACCCTCTCCAAAAGAGCAATGTCCCTGTTTAAGTAGGGATGCCAAAACTGCATACAGTATTCAAGGTGTGGTGTAACCAGGCAGTCGTACAGTGGAAGGAGCACCTCTCGACTCCTTGAGGTTATCCCCCTGGCTATGCACACCATCATTTTATTTGCTTGGGCCATAGTCCTTCTGCACTGCTCCGAGTTATTCATTTTGGCATCCACCACCCCGAGGTCCTTCTCTCATGTAGAAACCTGCAGTGTCTCCCCCCCCGATGTATACATGAGCCGGGTTTTTGTCCCCCAGGTGCAGAACCCTGCACTTTCCAGCATTAAACTTTAGCTTCCAGGCTCATGACCACCTCCCCAGAGTCTCTAGATCCTGCTGGAGAGCCAGAGTCCGCTCCTCCCTTTCCACCACCTCCCACAGCCAATAACATCCAGCTGTTTCATTTTCTGTATTTCTAAAGCATGTCTGCTCTTAACCTCTCTGGTAATCTGTATGTCTTTTGCCTGATAGAGTGAGCATTCCCTGTCACTATTATGTGCTCAACTGCTTTTGCCTGGACTGACACTGTGGTAAAAGTACTGTTGAATGCCTTTACCATGTTATGAATTTCAGTGGTTCATTCGGAGGTTAAAGAAGCATTCACCTTTACAGCATCAGCAGTTACAGTTTGTTCCAGTCTGTCACAAGCATCAATATCTTCTTTATCAGTTTCTGGTACTACTAGCAAAGCGGCCTTTGGTGTTTTTTTTTCAACCCATTTGTTCAGGAGGCTAACATGGTATGCCTTGGTAGGATTCTTCTTATCAGGGGTTTCAGTCTCATAGTTAACGGTGCCAGTACATATAAGCACTTTATAAGGTCCTTGCTGCTTCATTAACAGTTTATTTTCTGTAGTGGGTAACTGTAACAAGACCTTTTTATTAGGCTCAAAAACATTTTCTTTTACCCCATGGTCATAATACAACTTCTGCTTATTTGGGGCTTCTTCCTTTTTACTGTCAACCCTTACCCAACATGTGAGGCCCGCTTGGCCATTGCCAGAGGTAGCCTTCTCCCTATCTTGGATTACTGTTCTCCAGTTTACTCCCATGCCTCTACTGCCCTCTGATCCCGACTGTCCTCTGTCTACAACATTGTTTGCCACTTTGCACTATCTGCCCCTTATCCAACTCATCACTGTGACCTCTACCGCTCTCTAGGCTGGCTCTTCTTGCCTGGTCAATTCGACTTTACCCTGGGATGCTTGGTTCAGTCTGTCATTAGATGCGGCTCCATTTCCCCCCTCTCTACCCTCTGCAGGCACCAACCGATGTTGAGGTGCCTTCAGTCCTCAACTGTCCCTCCTCTTGATACCCCCAGAACCTCGATGAAGATGGGTGGGAACACCTTATCTGTAGCTGTCCGCGCACTCTGGAATGGGCTTCCAGCTGCCCTCAGATCGTCTAGCATGCACTACTTCTTTAAGCATAACCTGAAATCTTGGCTCCTCTCCTGTGACACCTGCATCTGTCTGCCCAGGTAACCTCCACCCCCCTTGCTGTGTTCCATATGCTATGTCTTGATCATCCTCCTCCTCATCCTCTGACCTGCACTTCCTCATAGGCCCAGACCACACTACCCCCTGTAACGTTACAGAGTGCCCAAACTGTTACAGTAACGGTTTGCGTTTACACCTGTAACGTTACAGAAGGTGTTTTCGTAACCGTTGTTGAAACCCCATATGAGGTGGTTTCAACAACGGTTATGAAACTGGTTACACCTTAGTAGCGTTACCGGGCATGAGTGTGGACGGTGGCACTGATCCCTGGGATCGGGTGCCACAGTAACGGTTGCCGGGCTCCCGAAGTGTGGACCGGCGGTGCCGGTCTCGTAACGGACACCGTGGCAGTATGGACACACTGCACCACTCCCCGGTTGTAACGGTTTCTATCCGTTACGGGGTCTGAGCGGAGCGGTGCAGTGTGGACGGGACCTCAGTTTCATCAGGATCTGGCATACTAATGAATGAGTGAGGGGGAGGGTTCTTCATTGACGTTCCCTGTTTCATTGAATTGTATATTGCTACTTGCAAATGTTATTAGAATTCGCTGTCCCTACTGTTGGGCTAATTTGTTACCTCTACTGCCTGTTTACTGTATGTACCTCTTGATTATTGTATTGTTTATCGCTAGTTGCCTCATTGGCCCGGGTCGTGCCTGAAAATAGTCCATTAGATCAGTGCACTTACCTGGTAAACAAATTCATAAATAAAACTATGGGCAATTTCAATTTCAGTATATTTTGCCAGTTTCTTTCTCAGGGTACACATATAAGATGTAATAAATATTTTGAGAGGGGTGATCTTCTTGTTTCCTTTATTACATCTAGTGGCCCTCAAGGTAGTTTACCAGACAGCATTTCAAATGGTGAAAAACCTGTTAATGCCTGTGGCACTTCTATGTAGACGAAAAGCAGGCAAAGTAAGTATTGGTCCCAGCCTTTTCATTTCCCTTTCACAAAGCTTTTTAACATGCGTTTTAAGGTTTGATTAAAACGCCCAACAAGACCATCTGTCTGAGGGTGGTAAGGAGAGGTTCTTATGTCAGTAATACCTTGAAGTTAGTACAGATCCTTCAGTGATGTAGCATCAGAATTACTACCTTGATCAGTAATAATCTCTTTAGGTATGCCCACCCTGCTGAAAATGTTGGCAAGCTCTGCTGCCACTTTTGGGTCTGTGACAGTATGCATTGAAATTGCCTCTTCTTTGTATCGAGTGGCACAGTCACATACTACCAGAATGAATCAATTACCCTTTTTGCATTTATCTAAGGGGCTAACCACATCCATTGCATTTCTCTGAAAAGGCACATCTATCAAGGGTAGGGGCACTAGGGCCCCTTGTCGTTTTTAGTCACTGGGGCTACCTTCTAACATTCAGCACAAGAATTGCAATAGGTAGCAACACCCACATGAATTCCAGGTCAGTAAAATCTGTACAACAGTCTGACAAGGGTGCAGTCCCTCCCTGACTGGCTAGCCATGGGACTGTCATGTGATATCTGTAACAACTCAGTTCTGTACTTCTTTGGTATGGGCAATTGTTCTGTCTGTTCCTATATCTGAGGTTTAACCTAAACTTTGTGTAGTAACCCATTCAATTTTTTAAACATTGGTTCACTCTGTTTTTGTTTCACCCACAGCTGCTTAAAATAACCTTGAAGAGAAACATTGTTAGTTTGCTCAGAAATAAAATCACAGTTAATCAGCTTAGTTTCAGCATTTTCATATACTGTATTATCCCCTTATGTCCATCAGTCTTTCATTGCCACTGTTTATTTTATTTTATTTGTTTAGTTATTCAGAAAAAACCTTTGAGCACAAGCTCTTTTACAAAGGTTCCATGTCATAGATTGCAAAACAAAGTACAGTAGGAGAAAGCAAAGGTACATTACAATGAACAATGCAGCTTGGATTCAGAACTTGCAGAATAACTTGAAACATAGGTACAAGTTAAATAAGAAAAAACACTTTATGGGGGTAGGGAATAAGCAGGCACAAAGTGCCTTATCAGTAGTTCAGAGGGACGGGGATAGCTGGCAGAGGGGTGAAGAAGGGAGGTATGAGAGAGAGAGGGTTGGGGAATAAGGTATAGGGAGCAATGGTGGGGTGAAGGGAGGCTGAGCGGAGAGGACATGCTAGAGTAAAATGGTGGGGTGTGAGGGGCATGGTCAGGCAGCCAGCATTAGTATTGACTGGGAAACTCATAGGACTGTGAGTTGGGGAGGAGATGGCAGGTGCGGAAGGAGCATGATTTTTCAGGAGTTTTCTTTCTTTCCTGGACTTCCGGATCTTGAAGCTGGACTTGAACAAATCTGAATCAAAATCACCAAAAGGAAAAGGGTCCCCAGCATCTGACATTTTCTTTGCCTGTGCTCTTGTAATCACAGCTGCTGTCACTGCAGGATTTACTCCTTCTGTAATTAACTTCAGAAATCCTGGAAAGTAATTTCCAATTATCATAGGTACAAGTAACTTGGGTACTACCCACACTTCTATTTGGTACAATACCCTATTAATATTCAGTCACTTGGGTGGTGGGATAGTATCGAGTGTCCCCATGCATGCAGATGACACCAGTACCTAGTCCTTTTGCACGGTGTTTTTGCAGCACTAGGGTCTGTCTGCTTCCCAAATCAGTAAGTCCCTTCACAGTCTTATCTCCCACCTTGACATCTGTTAAATACATGTCCCAAGTTGCTACCCTCCTTGTTTTTATGGCAGTTTCTTGTAATATGGCCTGGCTTATTACAGTTATAGCTAGTAAAGTCTTTGAGTGCAGATTTGTTATCCCCACCAGAGTTCTTATTTGACTTGGAGTTAAATTGGGGAAAAAAGAGAGTCTCACCAGTCCTTGACTATTACTTTGCTGCTGCGCTGTCTGGTCATCTAATAGTCCTTAGCAAAAGAAGAGGCATTTTCACCACTTTCTGGCCAGTGTTCTTTTTACTGAAAGCTGTATGTCTCTGGGAAGGATGTTTATGAATTGCTCCATTGCAAGTATATCGATGATCTGTGGGACTTTTTTTGCCCTCTAGTTGAAGCCATTTAATGAGGAGTTCTGTAAATCAAGTCAAGGCTTCTCTAGGATTATTCAACTGGGTGGTACTTCAGTGACCAGATTCTTTGCCTGTAGGTCTCTCCTGAGATGTCATATCTTTTCAGGATTTCTCTTTTTCACAAGGTCATAGTTTTCTGACTGTGCAGTGTCCATATTGCTGTAGGCAATTTGGGCTTTACCTGTCAAGGTACCAGCCTGATTGCTGACAGGCTCCAGCAACCCTTTCAAATGTTGTGAAGTATGTTTTAATATCATCCAAGGGGCACAATTTTGTAAGTTTAATGTCTTTTAAGTTGTTTGTGTTTTGTTGCTCTGCTGGACCTGTGCCAGATTTTCAGCTTTGATAGTTTGCAAGACATCCAGCCATTGTAGCTTCTGTCACTGCATCTCTTCTTTTCTCTGCTGCTCCTGTTGCTGCACCTTTTTTCTCTGCGTCTCTGTTTCTCTTTGTTGTATAGCCCCATCGTTTGAAGTAGACAGGCAGACTTTCAGATTCTGTCGCTTCCTGTTCATCTTTTTCCATCACTGGTTCCAGCTGTATAGTCTCAGTTTGGACTTTGGTTTCTGCTTCTAGTTTGGCTGCCATTCTTCTGGTAATCGCTTCTGGGCATGCTATTGCAGGATCCATACCTTTCTGCTATGCTTCCCTGGTACCAGTAAAGTCCATATTTTTTGAATTATCCTCTAGCCTCTGCAATGCTTCACGGGCAAATCTAATAGGATCTACCAGCTCTCTAAAGATGTAATTATACTCTAATCCATTTTTATTAAGTATTTGGTTAAGTACTCCAAATCAAGTCAGTCCTCTTCTATCCTGCCATATATTTGCTTCCAGCCAGCATTTTTTTATTATACTTCTTTCCAGTGAAGTGGCCATTTTTCTCCATAACAGTACTGCCTTTCTTAATGAACTAACATAAAATGATAAAGTTCCAGTTTCTAGTCTAACTCCTGCTGCCGAGGCAAACCCAGGTAGTCCTAATAGGTTTCTTAAAAAAAATTTTTGTATTATTTCGGGTTGTTTTAGATTATTATATATTATTCCCCATACATCATTTGAGCTTAGACCTTTGCTGTTAAACATCTGTATTGGCAAAATGTCTAATACCATTCAACACCTTTGTTGCCTTACTACAGACTAATTCTATATGATTTTTCCATTTTAGGTTTTGACTAAATTTAACTCCAGGATAGTTTTTGCCATCTACTTCCTTGATTGATAAATCTCCAATTTTCCAATTTCTTGTTTGCTTTTCAAAATACACTATTTTAGTTTTTTCTTGATTTAATAGCCTATCCAGTTTTTCCAACACCTCTATTGTCCCTAAAATTGAGCTCTTCAGACCCATTTTGGTTTGTGACAACAGTATCGCGTCATAATAAAAGTTGAATACCCTCTTCATTTATTTTTGGAGGAAATATTTCTATTAATTTAGGTCTTCAACCATTTTATCAATATAGAGTTTAAACCGGGTAGGGGCCAAAATACAACCCTGTTTGACTCCAGTATCCACTTTTATTGAATTTGTTACATTTCCTTCCTTACTATATTTCACCATAATTGCGTTGTCTTTAAGTAGCAATTTAATGACATCTAGAAGCCTTCGATTTATACCTTTATCTGCCAGGAGACTCCAAATTGTTCAGTGATTGATGGACTCAGAGGCTGCCTTTATGTCAACAAATGCCACATAGATCTTTATTTTCTTTATAATTACATATTTTTGAATTATATGCAGGGTTTTATTTAACTCTAAAAATTGATTAGCGTTTTGCTCATAAAAGTTCTAAAACATTGTGAAAATGCACAACACCTGCCTCACTGTGTTTAACAAACATAACATTTCTAGAAAACCTATATAAATACTTTCTGTACGGTTAGTATTGTCCCAAGAAAAAAACTGCTAGTCAATTATTTAAAACCTTGATATGTCTCAAAATGAAAATTTGGTCCAGTCAATCTCCCTATCCAGAACCCAGCTTGAACTTCTGATAAGATTTTATCTTCTATCCAATAAAGAATTCTCCTCAATATTAAATGGGAGAATATTTTTTGATTGATATTTAACAATGTAATTGGCCGATAATTTTCTGCTTTCTCCATAGAACCCTTTTTATGTATGGGTACTATTCTTCCCGCATTCCAGTTTTTAGGTAATGTCATATATTTTATTATATTTCTATATAAGTACAGCAGTATCTCAGCCCACCAATCGGGGTTAGTATGATATAATTCTGCACCTATACTGTCGGCACCAGGTGCTTTATTTTTCTTTTGTGATTTTATTGCTCCCACAATTTCTTCTTTAGCGAATTCTACCCATCCATTCTCATCCACCTTAATTAAACTTTCTATTTCTTCTTGAGGATGAGGCCTTTCTTTGCTAAAGATACCCTTTAATATTTTGTCCATTC
The DNA here is from genome assembly GCA_016271365.2 of Neoceratodus forsteri. Taxonomy (NCBI): domain Eukaryota; kingdom Metazoa; phylum Chordata; order Ceratodontiformes; family Ceratodontidae; genus Neoceratodus; species Neoceratodus forsteri. The sequence goes on from CM057458.1 coordinate 658,762,279, forward strand.
ATCTGGTGGAATAATGGCCAAAATATCCAATATACTATTCTTAGTACCGTTAGCCACTAGTCTCCAAAAATTACTTCCGTCTTTCTTTTTAATGGAGCACTGTGATTTACTCCAGAGCTCTTTTTGATGTCTTTTTTTTCTTTAATAACATAACTTTATATTCAGTTTTTAAATTCTTTAGTGCCTTACGGGTATCCAAGTCATTATATTGGCAGTGTCAGTGGCTCAGTAGGTAGCACACTCGCCTCTGAGGCTGGGAGATCAGAGGGCTGTGGGTTCAGTTCCCACATCTGGCACTTGGGTTAATATCCCAGGACTGACACTGTACTGCAGCATGAGAGGGGTGCTGCACTTCTGAGGTGCCGTCTTTTGGATGAGACGTTAAACCGAGGTCCCATCTGCCTGGATTGGTGGTAGTTCAGGTGGATGGTAAAGATCCCATAGCACTTATCGAAAAGAATAGGGGAATTTTTTATTGAAACTTGAAATCAAAATATACACAAAAAAGTGTTACTGCACACAAACATAATACAAAAATAAAGGCAAACGTAAATAAGTATTACATCATACAGTCAATACGAAAATTCATTTTCACAGTCTCCAAACTAATAAAAAGAAATACTAGACCCCCCCCCCGAGCAGAGGAGAAAAGATTGAAAATTCCAAAAAAAAAATCATACAAAATAATATGAAAGCATACAAAAATAAAATATAAAACATAAAAAAATAAGCAGTAGAAGAAATCATAAATAATTGTTCTGACAATACCTCCTAAAGATATAATACATCTCACGTGCAGAGACCTACCCCACATCCAAAAACCAGTCCATATGACACCACCTCTCTTGAAAAAGGGAGCCTGAACAAGTGAAAAAGTCCAAATCCCTTGAACCTTTAAAGGAATTATATACAGTCCAGCACAATTGTTCAGCAGTAACCCTTCTTTTATATAAAGTCAATTGGCATCTCATATGCCATATATGGTACTTGAGTATCAATAAAATTAAATGAACAGTTCCTGAATCATACTTAATCCATTTCTTTGGTAACAAACCCAACAACAAAATATCTCTAGTTAGACAAGAAAAAGGAAAAGAAGGCCACTGTGAATAAAGAAATGACCAAAAGAACAAAATAAAAGGACATTCAAAAAATAAATGATTTACAGTTTCAAAAACACCATGGCACATGTCATCCCTAGGGCACACTCTCTCAGCTAATCCCTTATGCTTCAAAGTAATCCGTACATTTAGTTTGTCATGAGCACTTAACCAAAGAACATCCCACATCTTTCCCTGCAATCTAGGATTAAGCAACATTTTTCCTATAATTGCAGTTTCACTTGGAGTTTTAATCCAATATCTAGGAACGTCGATAAAAATACTAGAGACAATAGACACATACATCTCTTTCCCAGAAAGGGTCAATAATTGTCTCCTAGTGATACCCCATAGCTTCAATTTCCCAAAAATATACTGCATATATGAAGGGAGGCCCTGAAGTGATTTTTGTTTTGGAATGGCGGACTCAATACCCCAGGAAAGAAGCCACGGGTCAGTTTGGTCAGAAACCCAGGGGTTCCAAACCTTGGGCCCATTGTCCGTCACTGGCATCAAATTCCCATACAAAAATAAAGAAAAGAAAAAAAGCAATAGGGTGAATCATCTGCAATCCACCATCTTTGATAGGGTGATACAAAATCCCTCTTTTAATCGGATTAAGCCGGCTACCCCAAATACATTGAAAAATAAACCGTAGAGTACAGCCTCTAATCGTACAGTTAGTGGAAAAAACACACATAAATGCAGAAACATTGGCAATAAAAAGGTTTTTACCATATATGTACTCTCTTTAGCTTGGACATATGCCAAGAGTTCCACTTTCCAATTCTCCCCCTAGTGTCTAATATAATAAGAGACCAATTATAAGTACTCATGTCCCCATACCAAAAAAAAAAAAAACCCAGTAATTTCTGTGGTTAAGTCTGACAAGGTATGTCCAAAAAAATGGAATTTTAGGAATCAAGTCACCCATAGGAAGTCATATACTTTTGGCAATATTAATAGTGGTATTAGTTAACAGAGAAAAATGCGTAATTTCCTGAGCAGCCGTATTTGCTGATGCCTGGTCCCCCAGCACCAGGCACATATCATCCGCATAGGTTTACTTTTAACCTCCATATCCCCACTATGCACTGAAAGACCCCTAATATCTTCATGCAGCTGTAATTTGCTTAAAAGTGGATTTAATGCCAAAATATACAAAGCCGGACTCGGGGCAACCTTGCTTAACCCCCCTCTGAACTAGACAACTAGCCCCCACCCAGCCATTCACATAAGGTTTAACCATAGCCTGTTGGTAATACAACTTAAGCCAGTTCAAGAAGATAACCGGAAGACCATGACTTTGAAGTACAATCCATAAATAATCATGACAAACAGTATCAAAGGCCTTAGCTTGATCAAACCCTACTAAATAACCACTCAAGTCAGTAAGGGAAGCCAAAGCTCAGACAGAAGAACACATTGCAAAATCAGTGGGTAAAGGGGACAAAACCTTTTACAGGTACATAAGTGAAAAAAGAAAGACAAAGGGAAGGATAGTGAGACTGAAGGGGAAGGATGGGAGCCGCGTGGAGGATGACAACAATAAAGCTGACATATTGAACAGGTATTTCTGCTCAGTCTTTACTAAGGAAGAGGGGGTAATGGGTCTGAAGGGAGTACAGGGTGAGAATGGTGCAGAAATGGACACAAGTCCCTTTACACGAGAAAGGGTCCTGAAGGAACTGGAAGTAATAAGAGCTGATAAAGCAATGGGGCCAGATGGGTGCACCCAGGTCCTTAAAGAACTAAGAGAGGTGGTGGCTGAACCTCTGGCTATCCTGTTCAGCCAGTCACTGGAAACAGGGAGTACCCAAGACTGGAGGACAGCAGATGTAGTCCCCTTATACAAAAGTGGGAACAAAGAGGAAGCAGGGAACTACAGACCAGTCAGCCTCACCTCGGTAGTGGGAAAGATCATGGAAGCACTACTGAAGGAGAGATTGGTGGAACATCTGAGTTGTCAATGGACTACAGGACCCAAGGCAGCATGGTTTCACCAGGGGGGTCATGTCAGACCAACCTCATTGAATTTTTGACTGGGTGACTAGGGAGGTGGATCAGGGAGGGCAGTGGACATGGCCTATCTGGACTTCAGCAAGGCCTTTGACACTGTGCCACATAGAAGACTATTACACAAACTGGGGAATATGGGTGTGGGCAGGACAGTAGTGTGATGGGTAGGTAACTGGCTGGGTGGCAGGACACAGAGGGTGGTGGTAAATGGCTGTCACTCCACAGAGGAAGAGTAACCAGTGGGGTACCACAGGGATCAGTGCTGGGACGGTCCTATTCAACATCTTCATCAGTGACATTGCACGGATCTAGAAGGCAGAATTTCACTGTTGGCTGATGACACAAAGCTCTGTAACAGAGTAGACACACCAGAGGGTGTAGACAGAATGAGAAGGACCTGCAGAAACTTGAAGACTGATCAAGGGTTTGGCAGTTGAAATTCAATGCAAAGAAGTGCAAGATAATGCATATGGGCACAAAACCCTGGCACAATATATCAGATGGCGAGGATATAGCATGCACCAAGCAGGAAAGGGATCTTGGGGTTGTCATCTCTGATGACCTCCAAGGTAGGGAAACAGTGTGACAAGGCATCAGGTAAAGCAAATAGGATGCTGGGATGTATAGGCAGGGCATCACCAACAGAAAGGGAGTCATAATTCCGCGCTACAAGACACTAGTGAGGCCCCACCTGGGTACAGTGTACAGTTCTGGAGACCATACCTACGTAAGGACATAGACAGGGTAGAGAAGGTTCAGAGGAGGGCAACAAAGATGGTGCATGGGTTGCATCACAAGTCCTATGAAGACAGGTTGAAGGAACTGAACATGTACTCCCTGGAGGAGAGGAGGGAGAGGGGATATGATAGAGATATACAAGTATCTTACAGGGAGGAACAGGGTGCAGGAAAACACTATTTTTAAGTGAAAAGATGTTTCAGGACTAGAGGGCATGGGGTGAAGTTGGAGGAGGACGATTCAGAGGAAACATGAGAAAGAATTTCTTCACAGAACGGGTGGTGGACAAGGGAACACCCTGCCAGAGGAAGTGGTGGGGGCTGAAACAATCACAGGATTTAAGAATGCATGGGATAGACATAAAGGAATTCTAGAGGTCAGGGGTAAGGGGCAACAGACTTCTAGGAAAACAAACTGAACTTACAAGCTCAAATGGGCAGACTAGGTGGGCCATAGGCCCTTATCTGCCGACACTGTCTATGTATCTATGTACTTTCCCTCCAGATCCCTTTTCCATAATTTCCCTAAGCAAAATAAGTGCATCAGCTATTTTCCTCCCAGGAACGGCACAAAACTGTGTGGGGTGGACTATATCTTCCAAAACTAAAGTTAAACAATGAAACAACAATTTTGCCAAGCTTTTACTATCTGTATTTAAAAGAGTAATGGGCTGTCAAGTGTCCAAAAGGGATCTATCACCTGTTTTAAACAGAAAAAAAATAAGGCCAGTGTACATACTACCTGGTCAAACCACAGGAATCCAGAAAAAAATTGAAAACTGCAACAAACTCAGAGGGGAGTAATGGAAAAAGTACTTTATAAAACTCATTCAGTAGGCCATCAGGCCCTGGAGCTACCCCTGGTTTTAAACTAGAAATAATGGAACCCAACTCATGTTCAATAACGGGCAATCAAAGAAGATTTCGGAGAGTTAGGGATTTGTGCCAAATCACAAGAACCCACCCAAACACCTCTGTTTCAAGGATAGCTACAGAAGAAAATTTAGACTGTACAAAACTTTCCACTTCCTTCATGATACCCAAGTTCCCAAATTTCTCAGACCCATCCTTAGATTTAAGGGAGAACAAGACCTTATGGTGACGCTGAGCAGAGCAAGAATCAAAAGGATTAACACTGCCCTGTTTCCCAGTGCATCCCCTTTTTGTTCAGCTTCTAAGGATTTCATCCTATTATATTGCAAACTTGTCAAGTTATACTTAATTTGTTCTATTTGATCAACTTAAGAAGTCCCAGTAGAAACCTGTAATGACTGCAATAACACAAGTTGTTCTTGTAAAACCTTATAATCCTCCTTTCATTTTGTACCATTTAATTTACATATGAACTGAAAATATCTTTGAAAATAGGTCTTACTATCCGACCACTAGTCTGCCAAAGAATCATATAGAAAAGCTACAGATTGTCTGGCTTGTACCAGGGCCTGAAAACCCTCCCGGATGTCATCAATTGCCATCAAACTTAAATTTAGTCTCCAATACCCATTCCCTTTAACAGTAGCATCAAGATCTGAGAGAGATACAACAAGGAGACCGTGGTCAGAAGTAGCAACAGTTGTCACAGATTTATGCCTAATAGTAAAATGAGGGGATAAAAAACAAAAATCTATCCGGGTAGATAAAAGGCTCTTAAAAAAGGTATGGAGGTGGGGCTTAGGGATATCCGGAAAGGCAAAGGCATCAACAAGCCCGGTCAATTGTAACACATGATTAAGGTACTGTGAATCGCAATAAAGTTTAGAGACCCTGGGACCCCTATCCGAAAACAATCTACTTGTATTAAAGTCTCCACCAAAAAGTATATATCTAGATGTACAAATATATGGCAAAATAAGCTTAAATAACTCTATCCTGCCAGTTTTAGTTTGAGGGGCATATATATTTATGAGACGAAAATCCATCTCCTGAAGCTGCACATCCAACAAAAGGGCTCTAACTGGGAAAATTTCTACAGAATGAAAAACTTTAATATTATGAGTAGAAAAAACAATTCCTACCCCACTACAAAGATCAGTCCCCCCTGACCAAAAACTAGCTCCCCCAAACCCAGGCATCCCTCCCTATCTTAATATCAGTTTGGGACTGTAGCCTGGTATCCTGAAAAAAACCCACATCAAAACATAAATCTGAAAATAAAGAAAAAGTCGCCAGTCTCTCTTGCTCTAACAACACACTATTTGTGTTGAGAGAGACTATAGTTAAATCATAATGACTCAGACCCATAACAGAGATCAACGAGGGAGTCAAGGTACTTTCCTAGAGGAGGCCCTCACACCCATACACCTCCTCCTAGTTCGACTGGCAACAGCACCTTCTGGATATTCAGCATCAGAGGGGGCTTCAGCCTGGGAAGAAGCCCAAGAGGCAGTGTCTGAGTCTAAATCATTCTTAGATATACCTTCCCGAAGAGGATGAAAAGGATTGTCATGAATAATTGCCTCCACAGAACTCCCAGGCTGAGCCTTACCCTTTCATCCCTTCCTCCCCTTTTTTCCTTTTACTTCCTAGAATCCATCACTCACAGGAGGAGGAGGCTTGGGGGGGCCATAGAAACAGAAGACTTAGGGACATCCCCAGGGACCAGGGTAGTATCCCTACTCCCAACCTCGGAGTCTACTATAGCAGCATTATCTGAATTGACCACATCCGGATCCACCACAACCAGGGCAGTATGAGGAGAAGGAGAAAAACCCCGAAAGCCAGAGGCCGATTTAGATTTTTAAATATAAAAATCTTGGATAATGAAGTCAGCATCAGCAGTATCATGAGATGCCCAGGGGCAAGTTGGAAAGGAATGCCCCTCCTCTTCACACAAGGTGCACTTCAAAGAGTTTGTACAATGGAAACTCGAGTGACCCAATTCACCACAGAGAATGCAGTTAAGCATTTCACAGTTGGGGCTAATATGTCTGGCAGACTCGCATTTAAAGCATGTACGGGGTTGTCCTGGGTAAAAGATGAAACCCTTATCCCGCCCAATGTAGACAGTTTGGCAAGTGTTTTAAGTCTGTACCCTCATACCGTAATTAAATTTTTATTTTCCAACCCCCGTTCCAAAAACCTTCCCCATCTAAAATGGGCTCAGGGATACCTTGCACCTCACAGCGTTTATCCAACCAGTAAAGGATATCCTGAATATTGACCCCCTCATTACGAAATAAAACAGTGATAACCCAAAGATTGTTTAGTTAAAGGAATAATTTGAAAGGGGTCCACAGGGGTTAGTCTTTAAATTCATATATCGAGTCCAAAATTTTTCCAACAGATCTGGGGTTCAAAACTAATATCAAAAGTGGATTCCCTGCTGCACTAATGAGAGCATAAACATCTCCGGGGGTAAAATGCAAAGATTGTTTTAGCAAGACCTTCCCCACAAAAAAATGATCAGGAGGTGTCTCCGTACCCCCTAGATACCTAAATCGCACAGCGTTCCTCCATTTAACAAGTTCCACAGGCTTCTTAAATAAACTGGCAAAGGTCGGGGCGGAATCGGTCTTTTTTCACCCAAAGGGGAATCAGGGGCAGCATCAAAATCAGAAGACTCCACAACCGGTGGCAGAGCTGTGTCCACAGAGGGAGTTTGGAAACTTTGTGGGGACACAGTGGAAAGAGGGGGGAAAAAGAAACAGTACCTGAAGGCTCCATTTTCTCCTGTTGCTCAAAATCAGCCCCAACCACAGGAGAAGGTGTATCAATCCTCGACAGCGTCCCTGCACACTGTCTGCTAATATTGAGAGACGCCAGCCTGCCACACGCCGGGCGATCCTGTGACCAACCCGCCCCTCTAGGGTCTGCCCAGGACCAAGCTTCTTCCACCGCCACCCAACATGACGAGCCGCCTGGGAAGGACCTGAAACACCTACTGAAGAAGCCAGTGAAGTAGAGGAAGAAATAAAAACTTTGGAAACCCCTCCAGTAACTTTACCAGGGGAATCATCCCCCAAACTTTTACGTTTTTTATCTTCCTCGCAGAGCAGTTTCTCTGCATTCAGCTGTGCTTCAATAGCAGACAATTCGGCCTGCAAAATTTGCCATTTTTCCTCAAGAGAAAGGTCTAAAAATTTTCCTGGTCTGAAGACTGTAGTAAACTAAATCTTCAGGCTGCATACCGGTTTCCAAAACAACCGGCTGAGGTAGAGCTTCGGAAACAATGTCGGTGTTTACAGCACCAGGCAGAAAATCCAAATCAGGTCCTGCCCCCTGCACCTCCACACACGAAATGGAGGACTCCATGCTCACAGACTGCAACACTTCCACACCAGGATCCATGGGAGCTGCCATCTTGGTCCCACATGAAAATGGGTCCCCCCTGCTCACAGGAAGATGGGGAATTTCCCCGGTGTCCTGGCCAAATTTCCCTCACTCACTAAAAATACCACAAACAATTTAATCTGGTTCAAGGTCAGTTGGCATTCATCTGTATCCCCCTTCCCCGGGTTGTGCCTGAAAATAGGCAGGATTTGTCTAGTGCACTTACCCGGTCAACAAAAGCTAAAATAAAAAAATATATATACTATATATATTTTATCACCCTTTTTCCCACCTTTTGGATTAATTTCCTTTTCTGATAACATTACTTGTCATACCAATCTGCAACATATGTATTTTTTTTTTGGGGGGGGGGGGATTTTACACTCTTGTTTCTCCAGCTGTTTCAGAATCCTTTGTTCAATAGCTTGGTTTGCAATAAATATCTTATCTGTCTCCCTTCCTATCGTTCTTTCTTTTAAGTTTTCTTCCAGTTTTGTCCTGCATTGTTGTTTCATATCTTTCAGCTCCTCAGTTTTCATAAAGTTACCTAGCTGTTCTTGGTTCACTTTTTGCCACTTTATTTGCTTATTATTCCTAATTTCCATATTCCTATTCGTCCTTCGATAATTGGTCTTATTTTCTATTTGTGGCATATTACTTTATATCCATATTTTAATTGGTCTATGGTCACTATCTCAGTTATCTAGTACTTCCAGTTTATGTATCCTGTTGTATGAGAATACATCGACAATTCCATAATCTAACACACTCAAACCCTGTTTATATACAAAAGTACCCTTTCCCAATCTGTTACCATAACATCTCCCATTTAAAATACGCACATTTAATTTATTTAATACTTAAAGAAATCTTTCCATTGCTTTATTTTTCTTCTTATCCATTTAATTTCTTAAGGGAACTGAGAATATATCATCCAGGTTCCAGAGTATACCTTTTTCTCTAGTTCTGTCCCCACCCTCATATTACAATCACCAGCAATCAACAGCAGTTTCCCTTCATATTTATTTTGGAGTTCTTCCACCATATTGGAGAATGCGTTGATACAAGGTTCTATGGGAGATGCTTTGCTGTCTGGAGGGAAGTACGCATTTATCACGAGACATTCCACTTTTTGCTTTATCAGAATTTCCAAAACGTGTATAAAATGTCTTGTATCATTCCATATACATTTGCAAGATAGTTCATTTACCTTAACAAAGGTACTAATTCCCCCAGCTGGTCTACCAAGTTTAACCTTTTTCCAGGCTTTAATATGCATCCTTGATAACCTTTAAAATAATAATCATCCAGTTTTTCTATCCAAGTTTCCTGTAGCATAATTGTATGAGCTTGCTGCAAAAATGTAACTATATCATTATCTATAAATTTACATAAAGTTCCTGCTGTACTACAGCTGAGTACTTTTAAATAATTCTCTGTCATACCATATTTAGCTTACTAACATACTAAAAAGCCAGCAGAATAGGCCTAATGGTCTGTCGTGTCCGCTCAGTAGCCAACCACCTAGTGGTTGCTCGCTTTCCTGCCCTCCCCAGCCCCAAGAGGGTATTTATTGGATTTAGATTTCCCTTGTACATGTCCCACCCCTTCTTGATGCCCTCCACTGTGCCCTCCTCCACCAGCCTCTTGGGCAGCGCATTCCATGGCTCCACCACCCTCTTAGTGAAAGAATGCCTCTTACATTCCCTCCTATAATTTACCCCCTCCAGTTTCCACTCATGCCCCATTGTTGTCTCCCACCTTTTTTTTTTTTTTTTTTAGCCTAAACAGCTCCTTGGTTCTGCTCTGTTATTTCTTTTACATACTTGAAGACTTATATCACGTCTCCCCTGTCCCTCCTCTCAGCTGACGAGGGGTTGCTAGAGATTCCAAAGGTGTGTTTGAAATCTTGTGGGGTGCGTGCATTTATGTACGCAGCTCTAACCCTTTGGAATTTTCTACCCCATTGGATATGGGAGTGCGCAACCATGGAGGGATTTAAGCAGGCTTTGAAAACCTTCTTATGGCAACAGGCATTTGGTGAATGATGAAATGATGATGTTTCTGATTTTATACGATGTGTTTTTAATTTTTGATTTGTGATTTTAACTTGTAAGGCGCCTTGGTATTTGAAAGGTGCCTGAAAGATAAAGTGTGGTGGTGGTGGTGGTGGTGGTGGTGGTGGTGGTGTTGTTACAATGCATCCCCAGCTCCTTCAGTCTCTCCTCATAGGTCCTCCCCTCCATTCCCTGAATCATCCTGGTCGCTCTCCTCCGGACTCTTTCCAACAGTGCTATGTCCTTCTTCAGATGAGGTCTCCAGAACTGAACACAGTACTCAAGTTGCGGCCTGACCAAGACATTGTATAAGGGGAGTATCACCTCCCTCTTCCTGGACGTAATTCCCCTGGCTATGCAGCCCAGTATCCTGTTTGCTTTGGCTGCAGTTCTACTATTTTCAGAGTTATTCATTTTGACGTCTACCACCACCCCTAAATCACGCTCACCCATTGTGGCTTGCAGTGTGACCCCCCCAGGTACAAACATGGCCCAGATTTCTGACCCCCAAATGAAGTACCTTTCAGTTCCCGGCATTAAATTTCAATCCCCCACCTCCTTGACCACCCCTCCAGGGTATCCAGATCCCCTTGGACTACCTCTCTCACTTCTTCCCAGTCCACCAGTGCTCCCAGTTTGGAATCATCTGCAAAGAGACTTGGCCTATGCTAACTCCCCTCCCTATGTCTGAGACGTAGGCATTGCAGGTGAATCGGAGCCCACCGGACCAGGGTCCCGTCTAGGAGATCGTGAGGGCTGCTGCTCCTGCCCTCCCCCGGCCCGACTCACGGATGCCCAAGGTGAATCTGAGCCCTCCGGACCAGGGTCCTGTCTAGGAGGTCGTGAGGGCTGCTGCTCCTGTCCTCCCCGCCCCCCACTCGCGGAAGCCCAAGGTGAATCTGAGCCAACCGGACCAGGGTCCCATCTAGGAGGTCGTGAGGGCCGCTGCCCTGCCCTCCCCCACCCCCACTCGCGGGATGCCCAAGGTGGATCTGAGCCCTCCGGACTGGGTCCTGTCTCAGGAGGTCGTGAGGGCTGCTGCCTGCCTCCCTCCGCCCCCACTGGAGCCCAAGGTGAATCTGAGCCAACCGGACCCGGGTCCCATCTAGAGGTTGTGAGGGTCGCCGTCCTGCCCTCCCCCACCCCCACTCGCAGATGCCCAAGGTGAATCTGAGCCCTCCGGACCGGGGTCCCGTCTAGGAGGTCGTGAGGGCTGCTGCTCTGCCCTCCCCCGTCCCCACTCGTGGAAGCCCAAGGTGAATCTGAGCCAACCGAACTGGGGTCCCATCTAGGAGGTCGTGAGGGTAGCTTCTCCTGCCCTCCCCCGCACCCGCTCGCGGAAAGCCCAAGGTGGATCTGAGCCCACCGGACCGGGGTCCCATCTAGGAGGTCGTGACGGCTGCTGCTCCTGCCCTCCCCCGGCCCCGTCGCAGAAGCCCAAGGTGAATCGGAGCCCACCGGACCGGGGTCCAGTCTAGGAGGTCGTGAGGGCTGCTGCTTCTGCCCTCCCCCGTGCCCGCTCGCGGAAGCCCAAGGTAACCACACTCCCTGGAAGGCTCCTAGGGTATGCATGCAAGGCTGTTTTACAGAACTGACAATTTGGACAGGACAAAGCAAAGAGAAAGTAGAAAGAGCCTGCTTCAAGTGTAGCACATACCAGCAATTCGCCAGGCCGTTTGCTCCCTCACCACACTGGTTGTTCCTTCTGAGCTGTGTGGAGGTTTTACCCTGCCGGCTTCGTCAGCTGCCCCACTGCGCCCACCACCACCCTTGGTCGTCACCGCAATTTATGCGCACGGAAGTACACAAGTGAACTGCAACAACCTATCAGACCACTTTGCCATTCACAAGCTATACTGACTCTCCACTAGGGGGCATCCCCATTGATACTGCATCTCAGTAAATTTCTGAGTCAGTCTTCCCTAACAATTACTGTTCTACTGCTGATTCCTTCCTCGCTCTCTGCTTTGCCCAGCCTTCATCTTAACAATTGCCTATAATGGTGCTCCCAGCTTGGATCAATAACATGCTGTCAGCTTTATACTTCTTTCTTCCGATGGACTCCCCCCACGCAGGGTCAAATGATTCTTCCCCACTGGTGTCACCTAAGCCTAATCATGCTAGCACCCATCCCCAACAACCTGAGCTATATCCTTGCTTCTCACTTCAGAGTGAGTGATCAGTGGAGACCCCTACCCTTCCCCTACATATCCACTGGCTACCTTGCCTGGCTCAAGCTGACTTTGGGGGGATATAGAATCTAACCCTGGTCCCTACTCTCCCAATCTCACTCTCTGCGATCCCTCTAACCCCCTCTGGGCCGACACCAAAGGACTCAAGCTGGCTTACATGAATATCAGCAGTTTAAGGCACAAAATCCATGACCTCGAGGCATGGACAGCACTTTATAAACCCGACATCCTAGCCATGGCTGAAACCTGGCTCAAGCCACATATGCTCCCCCACGAAGTGGACCTATTGGGCTATCTTACTTTCAGAAAGGACACAGTGGGGAAAAAGGGAGGAGGAGTTCTTATCTGCATCAGCACTGCCCTGCAAACCTCGCAGTTCGACCACCCCCCTCTCTCTGCGGATCCCTAGGTGAGACACTATTTGTGAAAGTCCTCCTCGGAAACACCAAGCTCCTCTTCATAGGGTGTGCCTATCTCCCGCCCCATTCCGCCACTTCCTCTCTTGAATCCCTAACCAATGCCCTCGAGGAGTGCCCCATAGGGGAGACCAACCTCCTTGGGGATTTCAATCTCCACTGGCCAGCCTTGGGGTCCTCCTCTACTAAGAATGCAATATTTGGCTCCCCACTTACCCAAATCATAGATCTACCTACTAGACATAATGCTAAGTCCGGTAACCATTCTCTCCTCGACTGGGCATTAGTCTCCTGCCCTGACCGCATACTGTCTGCTGGGATCATGTCAGACTCCCTGAGTGACCACTCACCTATTTTCTGCACCTGGTCCAACAAGCCCTTAAAAACTACTGCTAAGGTCATAGAATCGAGGAACTACAGCAGGCTTGTACCAGCTGACTTCTGCTCCGACCTGGGGAAAATGGACTGGGACCCCATTGTTTCCCTTCCCTCACTTGACAAGGCACTTGAATACTTCACCCATTCCTTCCTGTCTGCGGCTAATCTGCATGCCCCAAGAAAGAAGCTCAGGGTACAGGGAATGTGCTATAAATGTCTGAGCCCAAGCTTTAAGCATTCCATGCTTCTCTGCGACAGGGCATGGGGAATCTACAATCCACCGGCAGCACATCTGACTGGGAGAAGTACAAAGAATTGAGGAATCAAAAAACAAAAAAAAAAACAAAACTCCAGACAGGCTAAGTCCCAGTACCTAAGAGACCTCCAAACAAGTCACCTACGTGACCCTAAAAAATTCTGGGGCCATATAAACACCCTCCTCAAGGGTACTACAACAACACAAGCAGACTCCATCCTATTAGGGGATACATTAACCAATAACCCTTCTGTAGGTGCCAAGCTTTCTGCGCCTCTTTCTCAAACCCAAATGGTCCCTCCCCGACCTCTCTGGGACCCCCCTTTACTCCAGAGTTGACTGGGTGCCTCCTCAGCCCCAATTCCACCTGAAACTGGTCGAATAGTCTGTGGTACTTCCTCTCCTACTTAAAATAAACCCTAACTCTTCCCCCAGGACACGACTTGCTAGAACCTCGGCTGCTGAGGGCCGCCGCCCTGGCTGTCGCCCTCCCTGTCACCCTCCTCATCAACAGGTCCCTCCTCGAAGGAGCACTCCCAAAAAAATGGAAGGTATCAACCATCGTCCCCGTCCACAAAAACAGACCCCGGGACAAAATGGGAAACTACAGACCAATCTCCCTACTCAGCCCCCTAGGGAAAGTACAGGAGAGACTAGTATATAACCAGCTTCAGGACTACCTAGAGCAGCACCTATTCCTAGCTGATGTACAGCACGGCTTCAGGAAAGGCCATGGCACCGACACTGCTCTTATCCGGCTAACATCCGACATTCTTAAGGCTGTGGACCAAGGCTCCCCCACGGGCGCTCTATTCATCGACCTATCCAAGGCCTTTGACCTGGTCAACCACAAACTCCTCCTCTCCAGACTCCACCATCTAGGACTGGACAACCACTCACTCTCCTGGTTCAAGAGCTACCTGATCGACCATACCCAGAAAGTCCGCTGGAGAGGAACCCAATCTGGGCACAAGACCTGTTATCTCTGGGGTACTCCAGGGCTCGATCCTGGGCTCCCTGCTATTCTCACTCTTCCTCAACAATACTGAGGACAATTGCATGCTCAGCAACCTCATCCTCTGTGCGGATGACACCGTCATCTGCTGCAGTGACCCACTACCCAGCGTCATCTCCGCCAAACTGCAGGCCAGTCTCTCAACACTAGAGGCCTGGTTCACCTCCAACTCCCTAAAGCTCAACGAAGAAAAAAAAACAAGGCTGTCCTGTTTGGGACAAGACGCCTGGGCACCGACAGAAGCAAGCTGCTCCAGCTCAACTCAGCCCAAGGAAAGAGAGTAGAGGTCATTGACAAGTTCAAATACCTCAGGGTCCTCCTTGACCAGGAACTAACCTATAAACCTCACATTGACTCCATAACTCGGGCCATCCATCAAAGGCTTGGCCTCCTCTACCGCCTGGGCAACTCCCTCTCTGGTGTGGCACGACAAGCCATTGCCTACTGCAATCTCCTCCCATCCATCCTATACGGTGCCCCTCTACTGCAGTTCCTCTGGGAGATGGAACTCAACAAACTCACCATACTCTACAACCGAGTTACTTGTTTTGAAACTAACTCCTCCTCCTCTAGGAGGCACCACTGTGAGGCCGTTGCAGACCTAAACTGGCCCACCCTACGGCACAAACTGGCCTACCCGACTGCCTGCCTAGCCTTCAAATTCTCCTCCCTCGGCCCTCCTCCCCACCTTCGAGGACTCCTCACTTCCAAAGCCCAATGCTGAACCCTGCGATCATCTGCAAGTCGCCCCCTAGACATCCCTCGTGTTCGCACCAACCAAGGCAAGCGCTCCTTCCAATACGCTGCCTCCTACCTATGGAACACCCTCCCAGCTAGCCGGATTGACGAGCCTTCCCTTCCCGGTTTTTAAGTCGGGCCTCAAAGCGTATCTCTGCAAACTCAGCCTCTGTGGCTGTAACCGCTAGCCCCCCAGTCTGGGTCTCTCCCCTACCTCCACTGCCTTAACCCCACCTACTTCCCTCAAGAATCTCCTAAGCAAGGATGTCAATGTACTGCATACCTATCTCGACTCCTACGAACTGTGTGTATCCTGATGACTCTGTACTGAATGCATGAATCTGAATATGTACCTGCTGTAACCACTGAATATCGATGCTGGTGTGTGTGTGTGTGTGTATATGTATATATATGTATATAATCTGTTGTAACTACTGTAAATCGTTGCCTATGTATGTTTTCTCTGTAACTAATTCCGGGCCGCCCCTGAAAAAGGGACCTCAGGTCTCAGTGGGTTTACCCAGTTACCAAAATCTAAATAAATAAACAAACAGGAGTGGCCCCAACACTGAACCTTGAGGGACCCCACTGATTACCTTCCTAGGGGAGGAGACTGTCCCACTGACCATTACCCTCTGAATTCTCCCCCAAGCCAATTTTCAACCCACTTCAGCTCCTGTCCTCCCACTCCCATCTCCCCCAGCTTTGCTCTCTGCCCTTTTATGGGGTACTGAATCAAACACCTTGCAAAAATCCAGGTACAGGACATCCACCAGCCTATGTCTGTCCAAGGCCTTCGTCACCTAGACATAAAACTCTACGAGGCTGGACTGACACGATCTCCCAGGAACAGAGCCATACTGTTTATCATCCTGGTGCTCTAACCTTTCCAGCTGCCTCCCAAGTCACTCCTCGATAAAACCCTCCATTACTTTGTCCACCACAGACATTAGGCTGACAGGCCTATAATTCCCCATCTCCTCCCTAGGACCCCCCTTTATGGATAGGCACTACATATGCCACCCTCCAGTCCTGAGGCACCCATCCTTCTTCTGAAACTTCAACTTCTGAAAGCCCGTTCATTTCTTCTATTTCTTCAATAACCAGACTGGATTCTTCCTCATTCCCAATGTCCTCCCCTCCTCATCAGTGGGAGCAGAGTCCAATTCTTTCAGTTCCAAACTCTGTGAATCATCTAACTTAAGACTATTATTCAGTGGTGCAAGTGGTAGACAAGAAGTACAGGAACTCTGGCATTGGCAGTTGTGAAATGCAGAATGAAGAGCCTCAATCTGAAGGGTAGCTGTGTCAAGACACGTCTATCTGTTTAGACACTAGTAGATTCAGTTACAGATATTGAAGTATTTCTAGGAAAATAGCATTGCTGTACAAGTCAAATGTTGTTGTGGAAACCCTGATTTCAAGTTACAGGCCCAGAAACTGTCATTATGTTGCTGGATTAAGAATTTCAGTTTCAGTGTCAGTGGGAGGAGGTACAGGAACTCTGTTCCTGCTGCAAAAAAAAGTACAGGAACTGAGTTCCTGTGCATTGCTGTTCACTTTCATCAGTGCTATTATTCATCTTTGGACCTCTTTGATATCTACCCTTAATCATTTTTTCATATGTCTCTTGCTGTGTTAGGGTATATTCTATTTCCATAGGTTTTCTATAGCTAGAGATTCTCTGCTGTATGTTGTTCCCTTCAGTCTTCTGTATGTTTATTTTTGTTTTGGGGTTTCTTTTACAGCAACAACATGGTCAGCCTCCTTTAAAAGTGGGATAGTCACATCTGCGTTTATACCCCATTCCCTAAGTTGTTCTTTAGCATCCAGTATCTTTTTTCTGATGTTTGTATTCTTCAGTACCAGACAGATCCAGCCCTTCTCTCTCTTTCTCCATAATATAGATATGCTGAACTTAAATCATTCCATGAGATTTTATTTGCCAAGATACCCTTACAGACATTATATACTACTGTTAATTTTAATGTTATATAATTTTCATTTTTAGCCTTGAGGATACCTCTTAGGAAAACTGGTACTATCTCACCTTTCTCTATTTGAGCTTCTTTCTTTTTCTCCAGCTTGGAGGTGCTTCCCTCAGGAGTTTCCCTTTCACTCTCCATACTGATTTTTACTGTCTGTTGTACTGGACATTCTTCTACGACTCTCTATTTTCTAATTTGACCCTCTTCCACTATTTGGATTATTTTGACTGGTTCTTTACCAGCCTTCCCTTCATTAACCACACCACCTTGTCAGTGATGCCGTCTTTCCTTTTAATACATGTTTTTTCCTTTACCTTTTGCTCTCCTATTGCCCCTATTTGTTTTTTAACTGTTTCTTTTCTGCCTTGCAGTATATCTAATATCAAATCCCTTGTTTCCTTTAATTCTCTCTTTCCTATTTCCTCTGTTTCTCTAATTTTCTCTCTATTACTTTTTTCCAGTTTTGTCCCTCGACCTTTAGGTCTGTCTTCATTACGGTTTCCTATTTCTACTGACATTTTCTTCTTACCCTTATTTATCTGTGTACTTATCAAAGAAGTAAAGTTAATTAACAACTCATTTAATGCAGTTCCATTTCTGATCTCACCTAATAGTTCTACAGTCTTCCCTTGGGGTTCAACTGTGAGCTACCAGCTATTCCCTGGTGCACTGAGCTTCTTTCCTGTATTATGTGTGGAATGTCTGGAGGATAATCTGAGGGGGGGGGGGGGTCTAACTTTGGTCTTAGAATATACAGGGTAAGGAAATACTTTAAAATCTCCTAGAAACGATCTGCTTGGACATTGGTGGGAAGCATCTTTCATAGATTTCTCTTCTCCATTATTGTACAAATTATTTTCCTTTCTACTGGGATGTTCCACCTGTAGATTTTTGATTTGTTCTCTCTGATTTTTCCTTTCTTGTGTACTACGTCCCTCTATATCCTCAGCTAATCCATGAACATATTCATGGGGGGCTGTTCTTGTCTCTCTTCTGAAAATTTTTCTTTTGCTAAACTTCTAATTGTTTTCATAAGGGGGTATTCTGATTGCAGAGATAAATCTTTTGCTGAAATTCCTTTTATTGGAGAAGAACTTAGTGGGGTGAAGGAGGCACTCTGAATTCTAAGTACCTCCTTTCCCCCCACCAGATTTAAATGACTTCCTGAAGCCTGTATATAGCTGGAAATTTTCCTTTCTGTCTTTCTTATTTTCCTCTCCATACTACCCATTGTTGTTTCATTTTTGCTTTTATAGCAAACAGAGTTCGCAGCCTTTTTCTTTTTTTGCTGCTCTTGTATTCACTTTTGTCAGCAAACTGTATTTAAACCAAATAATTCAGCAAACCCAGGTAAATACAGTAAGTCCCACTAGGGGAAATATGGTGTAACACCCCTGCAAATGGGGGTCCACAAAAGCCTTCCAGGAGCGTGTCTGGGTGCTCCAAGTCTGGGTGGCATTCGGCATATAACCCCTTATCCTTTGACCTATGTGCAGACTTCAGCCAAGTTGGATGCTACTGGCCATAGGTGGCTTTCCGCATTAGCTACATATGATTATGCTGTTGAATACAGAGCAGGCCTGAGCCACATCTCTCTCAGAGGCCTGTTTCCCGGAATGACTGGGTCAGACTGTCAGAACCTGATATTTGAGCACTCTGCCAGAAGTTTGACAGGGAGGAACAAATGTCCCCGGACGCCGTGGACTGTCTGGTTGATTGCTTGGGGCCCTCTGAGAATTGCATACCTGCTTCCTATTGCCACTTTACTGCATTAGACATTGGTGCACTGCCTCAGCTGGACAATGACAGTATTCAGCGAGCTCAATCCCGAGATCCTATGATCCATTCAGCTCTAGAAGCCCTCCACGCAGGGAAAGATGTATCCAAGCTACGCTGCACTGATTTGAGAACTGCATTGTTATACAGGGAAGGTCCTAAGTTGAAACTGTTTAATCGACTATTATATCAAGAAACAGTAGACAGAGGGGGGACTAATAGACAAACAGCAGCTAGTTTTGCCCACTGCTTTCCAAGACTTGGTGCTGAGGTCCCTACACAACCACATGGGACACCTTGGTATAGACAGAACACTTGACTTGATGAGATCCAGATTCTGTTGGTCTAAAATGGGGGCTGATGTTGAACAACACATTCAAACTTGCAGTCGTTGCTTACAGAGGAAAGCTTTGCCCCAGAAGGCTGACCCCCTTGTTAACATCATCTGTATTGACTTCCTAAGTCTGGAGCCAGATCAAAGAAATATTAGAAATGTGCTGGTGGTCACTGACCATTTTACACGATATGCTCAAGCTTTCCCCACCAAGGACCAGAAGGCATCCACTGTGGCGAAAGTACTTGTAGACAACTTTTTTGTTCACTGTGGGGCTCCACAAAGAATCCACTCTGACCAAGGGAGAGACTTTGAGAGTCGTTTGATCAAAGAGTTGCTTTCTCTGTGGGGAGTGCGAAAGTCCCGAACTACCCCTTACCACGCCAGGGGGACCCACAGCTCGAACGTTTTAACCACACCCTGCTGGACATGCTGGGCACCCTCCACCCAAAAGACAAGCCCAGATGGAGCCAGCAAATTAGCACCCTGGTACATGCCTACAACTGCACCAAAAGTGATGCCACTGGGTTCTCCCCCTATCCCCTGATGTTTGGAAGAGAAGCTCAACTACCGGTAGATGTTTGTTTTGGAGTTTCTCCTGATGGGGTTCGAGCTGATAATCCTCTACAATATGTGCAAAAGTTAAAGGCCCAGCTGAATCATGCATACCAACTGGCTCAAACCGTGGCTGCCAAAATAAATCTTGCCAACAAAGAAAGGTATGGTAAAAAGGTGAAGGCACAGAAACTCCAGGAGGGAGACCGGGTATTGCTAAGAAATCTTGGACTGCATGGCAAGCACAAGGTTGCTGACAGGTGGCATCATCTTCCTCACATTGTAGCAGGCAAACTGGATGACCTGCCTGTGTACAAAGTAAGGCCTGAAAATAACTCCAAAGATGTTAAGACAATGCATCGGAATCATCTGCTGCCCATTGGCCAAATATTGATTGAATCTGAGCCCCCAGAAAGTGCTTCCCCTGGACCGGTGACCGGAGGTGCTGCTAAGCAAAGGCAGAGAAAGTCTGCACCTACAGATGCTGAGTTAGAGCTGTCTCCACAGCAAATACCAGTCGAAGATGACTGTCAATCTACCTCGGAGGAAAGTGAATGCAACTTCGGGTACTACCCTTCTTGTGAACTGAGTCAATTGTTTCAAGGCAATCTCCTAGTCAATTATGGAGATGAAGCTGGGCCTTCTGGACTACCTAAGCCCCAGCTTTGTCCTTGGAGCCAATGTTACCAGAGAGTGAGGTGCAGAGTGTTAAGTCGGATGACATGGAATCACTGTGCATGGTGGAGCTGTATGAGTTTTCGGTGGAGGAAAATGATGAACTGGGACAGACTGATGATATACCAGAACAAGAAGAGCATTTTGAGTGCCCTGATGGTTCTCTGCCAGTGTCAGAAAACTCTCCATGTGAGCCAAGTAATGTGACTGCAGAGATTGCAAATCCTGGATGTGAAAGTACCCCAAGTTCTAGCCTCTCTACCCCGAAGGCCATTCCTATGGCCAGTACAGACACTCCAGAAAGTGAGGGTAAAAGCGCAGAGACTGTAACAGTTCCCCCTAGAAAGACTGGTAGAGCTGTAAAGCCTGTAGTATGCCTCAGCTATGATTCTCCAGGGAGGCCTGTGGATTTGCCTCGCAATGTGGTCCGTAAGGGAGTGTGTGTCCCAGAGCTCATTGCCCAAACTGAGCATAGGTGCTAACTCCAGATTACTTGTCTTGCCCTCTAGGTATGGTGCCCCTGCCCCATCCAGCCCTAAGGTAGCTGACAGGAAAGGGACCCCTCTCTCCAGGTTTCATGTGCAGGAGGTAATCACCTGAGTAAGGTACAATGTGTGTATAATGCTGTGTAAAAAGTAATTTGCTGAAAAGTATCAGAAATGTGTTTTTTGGCAAGGGTGATATGTTGACGGATGATTATACATATAAGCTTTATGTGTTAGTGATGTAAATGTATATGGGCTGTATTGAAGCTTAAGGGGGGTACTTACTTGACGCGGATGCCAAGTTTTTTCAGGCCAGGAAGGGTGTAACTCCCCTGCAAATGGGGGTCCTCAAAAGCCTTCCAGGATCATGTCTGGGTGCTCCAAGTCTGGGTGGCGTTTGGCTAACTGCCGTTTAAGTGCGGGCAGTGTCAGTGTTTTGAGAGCCTCCACATGCTGTCTTTTTAAGAGCTGTCTGCTTGCAGACTTAATTAGTTTGTATGGGGGGGACTGTGTGTATAATGCTTGAATCCTGCCTGAGTTGCTGTCTGATTGCTTCTCTGCAGTCGCTACAAGCGCAGAGGGAGCCCACTTGAGAGATGTAACTGTTTGCCTGAAATCATTTAGAGCATTAGAAAGATTACAGTTTGTCTAACCTGCCTTTATTGTGGCTTGGACTCTGTGTGTGTTGCCCTTCCATTTTGGACCTGAACTGCTGATCTGGGCCAGTGGAGTTAGCGGAGCCCTAAAATGGAGACTGCTTGGGCTAACCAGAACTTGGACTTTCACCGGGAGCCTGCTCAAATAGGAATATATGGCAGGTGCCTCTGGGAGTTGTAGTTTGGACCTTGGTGCCTTTTCGCACCAACAGAGGGAGCCCTGCTGTGATTGACAGCCGAATTCACTTACAGAACTGGTATGAAGCCAAAGGAAATGCCCTAAACTATTGCTGGGAAGATCAGATGCGAGTAGACTAGTAAGGAGAAGGAGCTCTGTTTGCTGCTGTGCATAGTTCGCATGGGGAGCGCGTGGGAGGCCCTGTAGTCGGCCTGCAGCCATTGGAGTGAGCGAGTTGGGCTGAACCCGAAGTCGGAAGAGAAAGCAGAAGTGTGCAGAACCAGGCTTGCCCGTAGAAGACCGAAGGTTTGCTGAAGTGCAATTGACCTGTCTGGGACTGCTGATGCTGTGTGTGCTCCCGGGTAATTTGCAGTGTCTGCGATTGGGATTGAGAAGCAGCGGCCTGGTATAGTAATTTCCTTTACATATGAATGTGTCTAGTGCTTGTGAGGAATCGCAATTCCATTTCCCTGTTACTGATGAGCTGAAGCTGGAAGCTGAAATCAAGTTAATCAGACTGCATCTGCCTGCTATTCCAAGCAGTAGGCTCTGTCAGGAGGATCTCCATGCCCTGTTTCTGGCAATCAAGAACAACCATTCCTTCAAGTTCTCTACTTGGGGTATTGTGAGTACAAATCGGGGACTCTCCCTACACCTCTCTTTTAATCAAAGTGTGTCAACTGATTTTCTGTGTATTTTTTCTTTACAGATAGAACCAGCATTGCAATCTGTGTTTGTTGTGTATGTTGCTTAACCTTGTTTTGCAGGGAGTCCTCAGGGGTGTGCTGCAGAATCCATCTTGAGGGTAGGTGGTATCTATATGTGTAAAACGTGTTCATGTGTGGGGTATTGGGAAGGTAACCCCCGTGTACTGTGTGGGCCACTAGTGGGAACAAAAAGGGGTCACAGTGTCCCAGAGGGCTGTGCCCGAGCTAGTTTAACCACTACCAACCCTGACCTCTGGGTGGAGGCACTCGTCATAGAACTTAGGCCCCTCAACCTGTCAGTAGCCAAGGAGGCAGGGGTAGTAGCCCTTGGGATAGTGCCACCTAGGGGTTACAATACAATTTTATATTGGCAAATTGCAAGTAACCTTCTAGTACAAACGTTTTTCCCTTCTTATAGCTCTTAGCCACAACAGAGATTAACAGAAAACCAGAAAGTACCAATGAAACAAGCCTCTTTCAATGTCCCTTTAGAGGTCTGAGCTGCAAACATTGAAGAAAAAAATCAAAGTACTTAAGTGATATATTCCAATAAATCAAAAGAGCCAACCAACCAGTAGCTAGAAAATTGTCCTAAATGGGAAGATTTAACCTTTTCCCCCTTTTTCCACCTTTCAAGAGTTTGTAGTGAATCACTTGAGTCAAAAAGACTGCCCAGGAGAGCTGTAATCCTTGGTTGGGGGGGGGGCAGTGTTGGTGGCAGGAGAGTGTTCGGGGGCAGCATTCGGCAGCAGGAGAGTCCGGGGCCACATCAGAGGCAGGAGTACCGGGAGGAAATGCTCTGGCCGAGTCCGCGGCCGTAAGGACAGTGATTTTGGGCTGGGTGTACGTGTGTGTGTCTAGCCAACTGTAGCTCACAGGGCGCGATTTTGAACTGTGCTGGGCTGCATATAGTGATCTAGCCCAGCCGCCCACAGACCGCCCAGGAGAGCTGTAATCCTTGGTTGGGGGCCGCGCCGCAGCAGGAGAATCTAGCGATCGGCAGGAGCCCTCGGGCCACAACAGAGGCAGAAGTACCGGGAGCGATCGGCAGCAGGAGTACCGGAGGGAGCACTCTGTCCGGGTCAGCAGCCTTAAGGACAGAGACTTTGGGCTGAGTTTGTGTGTGTGCCTGGCCAATCAGCGCACAGGGCGTGAATTTCAAACTGAATGGCTGGGCTATTTAAAGCAACTAGCCCAGTCACCTCACAGACTGCCCAGGAGAGCTGTAATTGTTTCCCACCCCCGACCTCTATTAAATAGTCAGTGGGGGTGGAGTCTAGGAGGAGGGTGCGCTAGGCTTGGAGGAGCTGGAGCCTCAGGTGACTGCTGGTTGAGGGGATCTAGTTGCTTAATGTGGTGTTCTGGGGGGGGGGATCGTATTGCTTGCTGGGATTGTTACTGGGGTGGAACCTTGTGATTGCTGCTGGGGTGGGGTAAATTGATTAATTACTGTTGAAATTACTGCTGGGGAGGGGCCAAATTGCTTGATTGGTGATTGCTACTGGGACTTGGTTGCTGCCTGGGAGTGGGGATATTATTGCTTCCTCAGGGACCACATCTATTGGCTAAGGGATTGTCTAGGGCCCACAACGACTTGCCTGTCAAGAGACTGGCCCTGTAGCGTTGGGAAACTGGATTGCCCTCCCTTTGTTTGGCCGCTAGGATGGGGATTGGTCCGCATGTTGCAAGATCAGGCATCTTTGGTAGAGTGGTTGGGTGTATGGGATGTGGGGTGGCCATAGTACTAGATTGGGTATGGAGGTTCAGAGGATGCCCAGTGTGATTTCGGTTGGCATGTTTTAGGGAGGAGGTTGAGGGGATCAGGAGGCAGTTGGGGGGGAGGGTTGGAGAGGTGTAGGGCGAGTGGAAACATATGTTACTACACCGAGACAGGGTGGCCTGGCCCTAGAGAAAGGGCAGGGGTGGGTGGACTAGGGCCACACGGATGCTCGGGGGGAGCAGGACATAAAAAACGCAGCCTCCAGGAACCACTCCGAGTGGATGGGGATGCCCAGAGGGAGCCAATGGCAGGGGGGACAGGAGGGGGCAACCTTGGGGCAGGCATCACACTTACAAATCGCTTTGCCCTGCTGCGGCCCGGAAGATGAGGAAGAAGAGGGGATGGGCGAGGGAGCAGGCCGGTGGGGGGCGGTCAGTCAGGAAGCAGAGGGGAGGTGACAGGAGGAGCCAAATTGCAGGGGGTATGGGGAACAGTGACCAGGGCCCCGGAGGGCGGGTAGGAGAGAAGGAGCCAGGGACCGAGGGAGTATAGCAGATGGGGACGCACAAAGTTAAAACAGGCGTAAGTGGGCAGGACTCTGGACAGGCCAGTAATGAGGAGGAGAAATCAGTCGAGGCGGGGGTGGATAGGGATGCAGTAGGACACTCGAGCAGAGGGTTTGATAACACAGGACCCAAGGGGTGGGTGGGGAGAGAGAGAGCAGTAAAGGAAATCTGGCTGGGGGTTCTGATGACACAGGTCCAGGGGATCAGAAAGCGACAAAGGGGGCAACTTGTGACACCCAGGCTGTAGAGGGAAAAGGAGCTGCTGGGGCGTGGACAGAAGAAGGAACCTGGACAGACACAAATGGCTTAGTAACTTGGGGGAAGGGGGAGAGGTGAAGGTGCTCCTGTTGGGAGATTCCATGATCAGGGGTATCCAGGGGGAGGGGGAAGGAAAAATCAGCCCAGTCAAGGTTAAATGTATCCCGGGCCTATCTGTGCACGAGGCCAAATTCCTGCTATACTCAATGGCGAGGGAATGTGGGGGCCCCCTGGACTTTCTGGTGCACCTGGGAACAAACGACTTAGACGGGAACAGTGAACTAGACATACAGGCAAGATTTCGGGAGCTGGCAAGGGTTTGTCACTCTATGGGATGCTCTAGCTCCTTCTCTGAAATACTGCCAGTGCCAAGGGTGAGTGTGGAGAACAAGCAAAAACTTAAGAGTGGTGAACCAGTGGCTCAGGGAGTGGTGCGAGGCCGGGGGATATGGGTTGGTGAGGGACTGGGGTCCAACCTGGGAGGATAAGGGTTATATGCCAGTGATAGGCTCCACCTCAACTTGGAGGGGAGAGAGAAATCCTTATACTGAAACTGGCTGGATTCATCTGCAAGAGGAGGGGGTTTAAACTTGTAAAGGGGGAGGGTTGGAAAAAAGGTCAGCTCCAGGGGAGCCGCTTAAAGGGTTAGGTCAAGGACCCACAAAGGGGACAGAGGGCATCAGTTTAAGGCCAAGGGGCACTACGCAAGGGAGTGGGGCAGAAGACTGCACAGGTCCATGGAGAATGGGGATGGAGGAGGGGACGGGGTGGAGGATGGTCCTGATCAATGCCAGAAACATAGGGAATAAAATGCACGAGCTCTACACAGTACTATTTGAGGGGGCAGTGGATGTGGAAGCAATTACTGAGACATGGGCCACCCAGGGGCATGATTGAGACCTAAACCTGGAGGGCTACACAATGTTCAGGAAAGACAGAGGAGTTGGGGTGGGGGGGGGTGGCGCTGATAGACAAAAATTACATTGGTGTTGGTGGAGTTGAGGAGGCTGGGGGGAGGTGGAGGCGATTTCGGTAACCCTGCAAATGAAGGGCAGTAGGAGAATAAAAATAGAGGTTGTGTACAGACCCCCAGCGATGTCAGAGGGCCTGGAGGACAATCTGGTGGAGAATATTAGGGGCCACTGTGGATTGGAAAAAGGAAGGGTGGTGGTCATTGGGGACCTAAACATGCCAGAGGCAGACTGGGGTACTATTATGTCCCTGGTGGCCAGGGAGCAGAGGCTGATGGATGTCTTTCAGGACGCATTCCTAGTCCAGCAGGTAGAGGAGCCGACTAGGGAGGGCTGGATATTGGACGTGGTCCTAGCAGACAGTGACCAGATTAGAGGCCTGGAGGTGAGCAGCCGGTTGGCAGGCAGTGACCATGCCACGGTCTGGTTTTTCCTATATCTGGGGGGGAGAAAACCACACGAATACAGTGGTAATAGACTTTTGAGGAGCCGACTTCGAGGGTATGGGGAGGATTCTTCAGGGGTACTTGGATGAGTTAAGGCTGGATATGGACGCTGGGAGTAGGTGGGAGACCATTAAGAAGGTGTGTGCAGGAGGCTACCAGGACCTGTGTGAGGGTGAGGTGCAAGCACTGTAGGGTCAGAAAGCCGTGTTAGTGGATCTGGGAGGTTCAGGAGGTGGTGAGAGAGAAAAAAGCTGCCTGCACACGCTTAAAGTGCTCAAGGGGAGAAAAGGAGCGGGGAGAGTACGGGCTGATGTCCAGGAGGGACACCAGGTTGGTAAGCTCGGCCAAGGCAATGATGGGGTAAAACCTGGCCAGGGATGTCCGGAGGGGTGGAAAGGGGTTCTTTAGATACATAGGGGAGAAAAGGAAAGTGAGGTCACAGATCAGCAGGATTAGGACTGGGTAGGGATGAGCTCAGGAAGTGGGGGGAGCAAGCTGAGGTATCAAATGAGTACTTTGCCTCAGTCTTTACAGGAGGAAGGGAGGGTCCATACTTCCCGACGGGAGGGATAGTGAGCCCACGAAAAAGGCGGCTCACTTGGAGTCTGGTGGACCGCAGAGGCTAGGGTGGGTGACGGGCCAGAACTGGTTGGGGGGGACAGAAAGGGCAGGCAGATGGGGGCGAGGGCTGGGAGGGTGTAATCACAGTTGATAGGGTGAGGGTGGCTCTCCGGTCGCTGAAAACTGAAAAGGCACCGGGGCCAGATGAGCTTCATCCGAGGGTGCTGGCTGATGTGCTGGCAGCTCCACTAGCTGCACTCTTCAACATCTCTTTGCAGACAGGGTGGGTGCCTCATCACTGGAGGGTGGCCCATGTTGTGCCTATGTACAAAGGGAGGGGTCTAGAGAGGAGATGGGGAACTACAGACCTGTTAGCCTAACGTCTGTGGTAGGCAAGGTGATGGAGAGTATTATTAAGGAGAGGCTTGGGGGCAGCTGGAACAGATGGGGCACCTGGATGATAGGCAGTATGGTTTCGTTCTAGGGAGATCGTGCCAGACCAACCTTGTGGAGTTCTACAATTGGGTAACGAGTACCCAGGACCAAAACAGGCCAGTGGACGTCCTCTATCTGGACTTCAGCAAGGCGTTTGATTCGGTCCCCTACAATGGCCTGCTGGCAAACCTGGAAGGGATGGAGATGGGGGGGGCAGTTGCTTAGGTGGATAGAGAATTGGCTCTAGGGGCAAGTACAGAGAGTAGTGGTTGGCAGGATAGGCTTCTCCCCCAGAAGGGTAATTAGTGGGGTCCCCGAAGGATCGGTCCTGGGGCCACTCCTGTTCAATGCCTATGTCTCAAACATAGGGAGGAGTATGAGGACTAAACTGAGTCTCTTTGCAGACGACTCAAAGCTGGGAGCATTGGCGGATGGGGAGGAGGGGAGAGTGGCCCTTCAGGGGGACCTGGATGCCTTGGAGTGGTGGTCGAGGAGGTGGGGACTGAAGTTTAATGCAGGGAAGTGCAGGGTGCTGCACCTGGGGGTCAGAAACCTGGGGTATGCATATACCCTGGGGAAATGCACTGCAGGCCTCATCGGCGAGAGGACTTGGGGGGGTGGATGTCAAAATGGATAACTCTGAGACTTGTTGAAGAGCAGTAGCAAACTCAAACAGGATGGTGGGCTGCATTGCCGGGGGGATTACCTCCAAGAAGAGGAAGGTAATCCTCCCTCTTTATAATGCCCTGGT
This sequence comes from Neoceratodus forsteri, assembly GCA_016271365.2. Classification (NCBI taxonomy): domain Eukaryota; kingdom Metazoa; phylum Chordata; order Ceratodontiformes; family Ceratodontidae; genus Neoceratodus; species Neoceratodus forsteri. The sequence goes on from CM057458.1 coordinate 658,790,518, forward strand.
CAGGCCGCACCTCGAGTACTGTATGCAGTTCTGGAGACCGCACCTAAAGAGGGACATTGCACTGCTGGAGAGGGTGACCAGGATGATCTGGGGCATGGGGAGTAGACACTATGAGAAGAGACTAGAGGAGCTCAACCTGTATACAGTGGAGGAGAGGAGAGACGGGGGGACATGATAGAGGTCTTTAAGTATGTAAAGGGATCAACAAGGGGGAGCCGAGGAGGTATTCAGGCTTAAGAAGGGGGACAATAAGGGGCAATGAGTGGATGCTGGGGGAGTGAAGGAGGTGCTACTTCAATGAAAGGGTGGTGGATTCATGGAACGCGCTGCCCAGGAGCCTGGTGGAGGAGGGCAGCATGGAGGGATTCAAGAGGGGGTGGGACAGGTACAAGGGGAAACTGAAGCCGTGGAAGTCCCTCTCCAGGGAAGGGTGCTGAATGGTTTTTGGTGGAGCCCATGGGGGAAGGGAGGGCGGCAAATTGAGCACCCAGTAGGGGTGCTGACTACCGATCAGACACGACAGACCATGGGGCCTATTCTGCTGGCATTTAGTATGTTAAAATTTCAGGATTTTCAGAAAAGATAGGGGTGTGGGAAGAGGGGGAGGGGTTGCGCTGATAGTCAGAAATGACATAGTGGTTAGTGGTGTGGAGGAGGTTATAGGGGGTGTGGAGGCGATATGGGTAACCCTGCAAACGAGAGGAGGAAAACAATTTATATTAGAGGTGGTATACAGGCCACCCGCGATGGAGGAGACTCTGGAGGATAAACTGGTTGAGGACATCAAGGGTCATTGTGACCTTGGTAAGGGTAGGGTGGTGGTTATGGGTGACTTTAATATGCCGGGGTGGATTGGGACACCATGATATCCTCTGTAACCAGGGAACAGCGACTGATGGATGTCTTTCAGGATGCCTTCCTGGTGCAACAGGTGGGGGAACCTACAAGAGAGGTGCGGAGATTGGACATTGTATTAGCGGACAGTGACCAGATAAGGGGCCTGGAGGTGTGTAGTCCACTGGCAGATGGGGATCATGCCACAGTCTGGTTTCTGCTGTATCTGGGGGGAGGACAACCGCACTAATACAGCAGTGGTAGACTTCAGGGGAGCGGATTTTGTGGGTATGGGTAGGATTCTAAGAGAGAGGTTGGAAAAGATTAGGCTGGACATGGATGCTGGAGGTTTATGGGAGACCATTAAAAAAGGGGTGTAGGAGGCTACTAGGTCCTGTACAAAATTTAGGAGAAGGCATGGCAGAACCAGCAAACCATGTTGGTGGACTAGGGAGGTGCAGGAGGACGTGAGGGATAAAAAGGCTGCCTATGCACGTTTTAAATGCTCAAGGGGGGACAGGGAGCCAGGAGAGTATGAACTATTGGCCAGGAGGGTCACCAGAGTGGTGAGGGGAGCCAAGGCAGGATGGAGCAAAACCTGGCTAGGGATATCCAGAGGGGAGTTTGGGGGATTCTATAGATACATAAGAGAGAACAGAAAAGAGAGGACACAGAGCAACGGGATTAAAATTGTGGGGGATGGGCTCAGGCGGGGATCAGGCAGATGCAATGAGTACTTTGCCTCAATCTTGCAGATGGGGAAATGGGATCCCTAGATTGATGGGAGGGAAGAGGAGCCAGCAAAGCGAGAGGTCAGTCTAAGACGTGAGGATGGAGAGAGGCTAGAGTGCAGGCAGGGACTGACCCAGAAGGAGTGGGGAGGTTGAATGAGGGGGAGGATTGGGGGGGGGGGGAGAAATCACAGTGAAAAGGGTGATGGAGGCCCTTCGGAATCTAAAAACTGATAAAGCACAGGGGCTGGATAGGCTACACCCAAGGGTTATGAAGAAACTGGCAGCTCCATTGGCTGCACTCTTTAACATCTCTCTGCAGGCAGGATGGGTGCCTCAGGACTGGAGGGTGGTGTATGTAGTGCCTGTCCACAAAAGGGGTCTAGGGAGGAGATGGGGAATTATAGGCCTGTCAGCCTAACGTCTGTGGTGAGCAAAGTAATGGAGGGCTTTATCAAGGAAAGACTTGGGAGGCAGCTGGAAGGGTTAGGGCACCAGGATGACGAACAGTATGGCTTTGTTCCGGGGAGATCGTGTCAGTCCAACTTTGTAGAGTTTTATGACTGAGTGATGAGGGCTTTGGATAGACATAGGCCGGTGGACGTCCTGTACCTGGATTTTAGCAAGGCACTTAATTCAGTACCCCATAAAGGGCTGATAGCAAAGCTGGGCAAGATGGGAGTGGGAGGACAGGAGCTGAAGTGGGTTGAAAATTGGCTTTGGGGAGAATTCAGAGGGTACCAACTTGTCTAAATGTACCCCACTGCCCATGTATGTAACCCTAAGCTCTGTTACTGTACTCCACCTGAACCCTCACCTAAAGTAAAGTGGTTGGAGTGCGCAACCCCAGGTCACCCCTGAAAAAGGGATCTCTGGTCTCAGAGGGCTTACCTGGTCACCAAAATCTAAATAAATAAATAATGGTCGGTGGGATAGTCTCCTCCCCTAGAAAATAATCAGTGGGGTCCCTCAAGGTTCAGTGTCAGGACCTCTCCTGTTTAATGCCTATGTCTCGGACATAGGGAGGAAGTCTCTTTTCAGATGATTCCAAACTGGGAGCACTGGTGGACTGGGAAGAAGCAAGATAGGTAGTCCAAGGGGGTCTGGATACCCTGGAGGGGTGGTCAAGGAGGTGAGGATTGAAATTTAATGCCGGAAAATGTAAGGTACTGCATTTGAGGATCAGAAATCCGGTCCATGTTTACAACCTGGGGGAGGGTCGCAATGCAAGCGACAATGGGTGAGAGGGATTTAGGGGTTGTGGTAAACATCAAAATGAATAACTCTGAAAATAGTAGAAGAACCGCAGCCAAAGCAAACAGAATACTGGTCTGCACAGTCAGGGGAATTATGTCCAGGAAGAGGGAGGTGATCTTCCCTCTGTACAATGCCTTGGTCAGGCCGCAACTTGAGTACTGTGTTCAGTTCTGGAGACCTCATCTGAAGAAGGGTATAGCACTGTTTGAGAGAGTTCAGAGGAGAGCGACCAGGACGATTCAGGGTATGGCAGGGAGGACCTATGAGGAGAGATTTAGGGAGCTTGGGATGTACACACTGGAGGAGAGGAGGGATGGGGGAAGACATGATAGGAGTTTTAAAGTATGTAAAGGAAATAACGGAGCAGAAACAAGGAGCTGTTCTAGGCTAAAAGGGGAACAACGAGGGGCATGAATGGAAACTTGAGGGGGAAAATTATAGGGGGGAACGTAAGAGGCATTTTTTCACTGAGAGGGTGGTGGAGCCGTGGAATGCGCTGCCCAAGAGACTGGTGGAGGAAGGCACAGTGGAGAGCTTCAAGAAGGGTGGGACATGTACAAGGGGATTCTAAATCCAATGAAGACCCTCTTGGGGGCTGGGGGCGGAATACCGAGCAACCACTAGGTGGCTGGCTGCCATGCAGACATGACAGACCATTAGGCCTATTCTGCTGGCTTTTAGTATGTTTGTATGTTAAAATTAAGGCAGCATTAATCCCAAGGCCTTCTTTGCTCTCGCTGTGCCCTCTAGTATCTTTTCTCTTATTTGATAGCCCAGAATGAGTCCTGAAGAAAAAACAAAAAAGACAGTAAATAGCGCTCTTCTATCCTGAAGCTATAACCAGGGACACAAGCATTCAGAGCAAATTAACAGTCTAACCTATTTAACAACAAGTCAAAGCAATGCTTAAAAATGATACCAGTATTTAAAACGTCCCAAGATTTCTAAAAGACTGCAGACTAGAATCAAGTAATTTAATAACTTACAGGAACATAAGCATTTTGAAAACTTGCAAGCGTTCCAGATTCCGCTCCTTTCAAAACAGCTTAACAGCTTAAACCCCAAAGTACTATTTGTCTCCTTTATTCTTATCTGTAGCTCACAGGAGCTGCATTGGGGATGCACACTGCTTCACGCTCCGAAAAATATGGCCTTAGGTGCCCCAGGGCAGGCACTTTTGCTTCAGGACACCCACAGCTGTTTAGTGCCTGCTCCTTTGGGCACCTAAGGTATTTGGTATATTGGTATATTCCTTTTTTTTTTTTTTTGTTTCCGGGGGCTTGGCAGAGTTCCGTTTTGTTTTGTTTCGGTGGGGCGTGAGGAGTGCAGTTAGGCAGTCGCACAGCTGAGTGTGCACAGTTCCATTTTTTTGGTTTTGTTTTGTTTCTCGGGTGGGGGGGGCGTAAGGAGAGCTGACATCTCGAGAGCGGATCACGAGTGTGCTTGTCGGGATGTCAGCTGACTGAATCCTTGCCTGTCAGAGAGAGGAGGAGTGAAATGACACTCAGCCAATGGTAGGAGTGCTCTTCACTGCTGAAGGTGGGCTGCAGATGGCACGTTCACCAATCGGTGATGGATTTGTCCGTTTCGCCCGCCCCTCCAGACAGTGAGACGCGAGGACTCACTACAGCGCACCATTCTTTGGCTCTGTTCTAGCAGGCGCGGTAGCCTGCTGGTCGTGGGGTGAAACTTTAGAGGCTCAGCATCTTCTACCGAAAACCAAAAGCTCGTTTAAGAGCTCTGTTGGAAAAAAAAAACCAAAAACTGCTGCAGTGTGAAGGGGGGATTGATAGCTGGTACAGGAGAGGAGTGTGTTTGTGAGACCACGAGGGTCTCTCCAGTCAAAAGTAAAAGCTCTTTTAAGAGCTCTGTTGCATACAGAATTAAAAAAAAAAAAAAGCTGCAACAACACAAATTTGAACTGCAGGCAGCCGCAGTGTGAATGGGGGATAGACAGCTGGTAGCCAGGAGAGGAGTTGCTGTGAGACCACGAGGTCTCTCCAATCAGGAGGAGGGAGGGAAATCTAGCCAGAGAGAACTGCAAAGGAACAAGCTTGATAAAAATAAAGTAGAAAGCAGCAAACTTAAGTAGGCAGTCCTCCTGAGGCTAATCTGTTTCTGTAGTTGGCTCAGGCTAACATTAAAAAAGATTATTTCTGTGCCTGTAATAGGAGGGGGAAGGAAGGGGCAACTACAGTCTCTGAGGCAGTAATAATTTATAGACTGGCGGCTGCAGCAAAGTGAAGGAGGAAGGGCCAGGGGGACTACTCAGTTTGCAGACCAGTCTATTTTTTCATTGCAGTTTTATAATCAGTCCCAGTCTCAGCCTAGTAGTACCTGGTGAGCTTGCAGGGAAAATCTGCCTTTTACAAATGTAAACTACTACTGCAGAGACTAACTATACCAGTGCGACCTAGTTCCAGTGGGATTACTGGGTCAACTAAATTCAACAACAATAAACAAACTACTATTAAAAAAAAAAAAATACAAACAAGCTACACTGTGTGGACTATCTAACATCTGAATACTGTTATAAAAAAACATCTCTTAAGCTTTTTACAAGCTACGCAGTCTGTGTGGACTATCTAACATCTGAATACTGTTATATAAAAACATCTCTTAAGCTTTTTACAAGCTACGCTGTCTCTGTGGACTATCTAACATCTGAATACTGTTATAAAAAAACATCTCTTAAGCTTTTTACAAGCTACGCTGTCTGTGTGGACTTAAGACTATCTAAAATCTGAATACTGTCTACGTTTGTCATCACCTGTTATAATAAATAATCAGACAACACAGTGAGGTGTGTGTTTTTTTTTTTTGTTAAGTTTATTGTTAAAAAAAAGACAACACTGTTTTCCTTGTGTTGCTTGCATTTATTAATACTGAGTTTTGTAACACAAATAAAACATTCTCTAAATCAGTATTCACAAGTTATTGGCTCCGAACAGCCAGGCAGACACCATGAGTCTTTTTAAATTTGGATTTAAGAGAAAGCATCTTGATGAGACTCTGGGAGCTGACTCGGATTCCCCAACACCAAGCACTAGTACCAGTAGTACTACTACAGCCATAACCATACCACCTCCTTGCCCAGAAAGTGAGTCTTGTGACCACTAAAGTTTCATCTATTGCTGCTGCTTGTACTGAAACCCCAGTTAAAGCCCCAAAAGTTAGAAAATTTCAAGAATCATGGAAAAAGGGCAGGCAGTGGCTTACCTATGACACAGATAGATGTGCTATGTTCTGTATATGGTGTCAGAATTATGATGAAAGTCAGAGCAAAAATAATTTTAGAACTGGATGCAGTACTTTTAGGGTACATTATCTCAGCACATGAAGTGTCCGTGGCACACAAATTGCTGAGAGGGCTTACATAGCAAACAAAACAAAAGTTGGAGAAAGACCAATAGAGAAGTCCATACAATTAATGGAACAAAAAGAAATGGACCAAATTGCTAAACTGTTCTGTACTGCATATTATGTTGCTAGGACTGAAAGGCCTTTCAGGGATTTTCCTGGGCTAATAGAGCTGCAAAAAAGGAATCACGGAGATGATGTAATGGGACAAAGTTACAGTAGTGACAAGCAATGTCGTGTCTTTATTCACTACGTTGCTCAAGATATTCAAAACACTACTGCTCGTCTTTTAGAAGACAATGGTTACTTCTCTTTCCTTCTAGATTCATGCACAGATAAAAGTGTGACAGAGGAGGAGGGCATTTATGTGCGTGTTTTTGACAGTGGCCTGCCAGTTACAAGGTTTCTTGCATTGAAACCAGTTGGTGTTCCTGATGCTGAGAGCATTGTAAATGTTGTCACTGATGCATTAGAGAGTGATGGTGGTCTAAAGGATGGTGGTTGGAAACAAAAGTTGATCAGTGCAGCTTCTGATGGTGCTACTGTCATGTTAGGATCCACTTCGGGTGTCCTTACTCGAATAAAACAGGACTGCTGCCCACACCTCATTGACATACACTGCTGTGCACATCGTTTAGAGCTTGCTGTAAAGGATTCTTTCAAAGACTGTTCCTTTTACAAGTCGGTAGAGCAACTTCTGCTGAACATTTACTCATTTTACCACAGGTCACCAAAAAGTTGGAAAGGCCTACAGGAAACAGGATCACTTTTAAATATTAATGTGGTCAAACCAGTTAACACTGCTGGCACTAGGTGGCTTGCACACAGAGAACGAGCCATTTCTGCCCTTGAAAGGAACTGGGCTGCATTAGTTCCTCACCTTGAACATGTCTCACTGACAAATAAGCAAGATCATGGCCAAAAAGCACTGGGAATACTTAAAGTGCTGAAGACTTTAAAATGTGTCCTGTATATGAACTTTCTGAAAGTGTTTTTGGTTATTTATCTGTCTTAGTCTATGCTTTCAGCAAGAGGATGCCACTGTTAAAAAGTTCACAGCAGAGTAGAAAGCACAATCAGAAACTTAATGGTCTCTAATGACGAACTCTGCACGCAGAACACTTACGCCTGTAAATGAGAATCTAACTCATTACAACAATGCTGACTTAACTAGTGAAACTAGCAGACACAGATCCGGTTCTTTGTCAGACACTGTGCAAGCCACAATTTCAGAGATTAAAAAATTCTTCAAAAACATCACAACACATTGCATCTGCTTTCAGTCTTTCACGACCAATGACGTGCTACTAGCTGCAAGAACTTTAAATTTCAGTCCTGGCCAACATCCACAGAGGCACTTGAAACATATGGAGATGAAGCAATTCAAACAATTGTTGATCACTATAAAGTGGTCCTAGAGTCTTGTGGAGTTGATGTTACTTTGGTACTGCTGGAGTGGCTAGACTTAAAAAAGCATGTACTGCACTTGCTGTCTGTTGAAAATTGTAAGTCTCTGAAATTGTGGCAGAAAGTGATTCTTGCGGATATACAGGATCAACAATTTCGAAATGTGCTGGCTGTTGTCAAGATCATTCTCCTGATTCTTGTTCACACTGCTGCTGCAGAGCGAGGCTTCTCTCTAATGGGAAGAATAAGAAATGATTGGACGGTTGGATTACGTCCAGACACCCTTCACAACCTCATGTCTATATCTCTCAATGCACCTCCACAGCTCAGTGACTATAACTCTGAAGGTGCCATATCACTATGGTGGAAAAATGGCAAACGAAGGCCCACTACCAAAGCTTATGGCTCCAGAACACAGTCACAGCATGCTGCTTCTACCAGCACCAGTGAATGTGATCAAAATGAAAGTGCTTGGTCCAGTGAAGATGGCATGTAAAATAACGTAAACAAAGGGGTCAGGGGTGGCATGTAAATAGTCTCTTGGGCATGTACATTTTCTTATCACATGCCCATGTGGGCATGTACTTTTTTTTCACGAATTTCATACCCTGCTCTAACCTATACAACGCCACGAATGCGCATATAAAACACTGCTCACATGGGGGTAAGGTACCAATTGTGGAGGGGTTGTGGGATAACAGATGGACCGGATGCCAAACTTCAGGTTCAACACACAATCTGTGTGTGATGTTTATTCAGAATCGGGGCTAGAAATTCACTTTAAAAAGTGTTGTACTGCACGGATTACCAGTTCCCCAGATTTGGTATTCCGTCCCAGAAAATGGTATGCCACCCTCCTTTTTTTTGTATACCTGCTAGAAAATGTCACTAACCATCAGTACGTCCTTGTCTGTCTAAATAAAAGGTAATAAAAGGCAAAAAAACAAGTTCTAAAAATTCTCCATTCATTTATTTTTCTGTATTTTTTTTTTCTCTTTACCTTGTAGGTAAGGTGAACTTCCACTTTATTCTGTGCATGTACAGAAAGAGTGATGCACAGAAAATATAGCAGCCAGGCATTACATACATTTTTTCAAAGTGCTTTTGCAGCACTGACAGCAATCTCATCACAGTTGATATTCATTTAAGCAGCAAAAAACAGAAAGTCTGTCTGAAATCCATGGCATAGTATAGACACTCACACTACATAATAATGTGATGCAATTTAACCCAAAAATGCAGCACAAAACCCCGGACAGTCAATTTGCTTTCAGTGAAGACAGTAAGCTTATGCATAGCTGAAAAGTTAAAGCAGCAATGGACGTTCATCAATTGTACCCCATCAAGACAACGCTACGAAAAAAATCTGGCTAGTGTAAACAGAAGCTCTTGATTCAGTTAATCCGACATGATTTGTTACAGCACCTTGACAGTACGTGATAGTTTTATTACCGTGACATGACCAATTGGCCAGATTTTACAAATTGAAAACACCCTGCTCCTAAATTGTGGTAGATTTTTGTAATTTTTACGTGAAATCCAATTTGGCCTGAATGATACTGTACCATTCGTTATCTAATTTTTGCTGTGCTGAGTGGTCCAATAAGCCACGTCTCCTTGTCAGTGCATGGAATCTCCATCATTATTTTACTGGGAGTCAGGGCTATACTAAGATGGGAAGAAAAATGATGAAGACTGAAAGATACTCTGTTCACATACCAATCTGGACTACATGGTGCTCAGATGCCTACCTCAGATTCATTCCAGGCACATTTAATTAGTACCGGATTGGTGTATTATTTTCAGCTGCCTCACCAAGTTGTACTTGACTGACTGTGCTCCTAGGACTGGCTATCTGTGCTGCTGCTCGACAAGTTAGCATTAGTCTACGCAGCCTTGTCTGTTATAACAAAACTGAAATTAGTAGCACAAGGACTGAGAGAGCTCACAGATTTGACAAATTAGACTGTACTGATCAACTTACATGACTTGCAAATCTGGTGACACTGTGACCAGGCAAAATTATTTTTGCCACTAAAAACCTGGAGTGACACCAAGTTGAACTGATTGCAGATAGCAATATGTAGGAAAAATGAAGACATTTAGTCCAAGCAGGACTCAGTAGTTGGATGGCAAAGAAAGGCCCAATCTTAAATGTGGAGGACATAATCACAAAAGATTCATGTTATCATCACAAGAGTACTCAGTGAAGCAAGAATCTCCCCTCTCCGCACAGTTAACAGTTTCCTGCGAACTAGTAGTATTGGGCACAACACTGACATGGGAGTACATTCAAGTTCTTCATCAGATATAACAGGAGAATCATCATCAGACAAAAGTTTTTCAGAATAAGTTTCAGATATGAAAGATTCATCTAAATCTACTTCTGAGTCCGAGCTGTCCACCTTTATTCCTCCTGCTCATTGCTTTGTTTTTTGTTCCGTGGACCATATGGCTGCAAAGAAGGCCTTTTTTTCTGTCTACCACTTTTTAACCAGTACTTAACGACTGGAACGGGATCAAATTCCTGTTCACATGGTGTATGTAACGAGATCATTATTAAGTCTGTGAGACTGTTCTTTCCTAATGAACTTCGCCAATCTAATTTCATTCATTAGGCTAAATCCACGTTCACAAACAGCTGTGCTTGCTGGTAGAGTATGAATTAAGGTTACTAGTCCCAAAATGTGGCATTTGTCTTGGCAAGCCTGATGAATATCTGGCCACTTTGCTTCTACAGCATCGGTGCATTTTTGGGGGGGGCAAACATGTAATACCCTGACCTGATCTGCAGCCTGACAGTACTGAGAATTTGCTGATTTGTTAGTGGTAGAAAAAAAAATCACCTTCTCTTTATGTGATTTTTTTTTTTTTTTTTAAGTTTGGTCCACTCTGCTACACACGTCTGGATCTATGTTCTGTTCTGTGAGGACTGGTCTTAACTCCTCTACGACACTAGCTACTGCATCCTCCACATAATCTGAAACAAATTGGAAAAAACGGTCTCGCCTCCCACCTTGCTAAGCTAAAGATGATTCTACCAGTGCCACCCAGTCAGAGTTATTTTCCCAACTTAACACACCTGTCAAGTCCACATGGCATGGTGACCACTATTTAAAGTACACAATGTGGTTCATGGCCACCATAATGGAGTCCGGCTGGTGCATGTCTTCAAACCTGTTTGTGACATTTAGGATTATGGCTGTCAGTAGTGTGTCTATCAACAGAAAACTGGTCCGCTTTATCAAGAGATAGGGTGTGTCCATGGAATTCAGGTCCCTCCGAGGAATCCAGTTTTCGCAAGTGCTTTCCAAGTCTAGAAAACAAGAACAAAAGGAAAAACACAGACTTATCCCCCTGGCCTGACCTAACTTGTCCTGACAGAGAGAATTTTTTTTTTCTGGCTAGGGTGGAGAGAAAATTCTTTCTAGCTAACCAATCTGGAAAACAAAAATGACCTTGTTTTCAGCTTTACAAAGCAGTCCTTCAGGTCCTGAAGTGATTCAAACACCTCTCCCACTGAAGTATCAGTTGCTTGAAGAAGCAGGCTGACTTTTGTGAACTGTTCCAGGATGTCTGCCATCAGGTGAATGTAGCGTAGACATCTCCAGGTCTGCATGGTCTTCAGGTAGCCCTTTGCCTTCGCTGCTTGGTCCCCTCAGGATCCGCCAAGTTGCATCTGAGAAGACAAAAAATGGCACAAGTTGTTGCTTTAGTAGTTCCAATTTTAAAACAAATCTAGACTGTGCTTAAAATGGAGTCTGGGACAGTACCCTGGGATCCTGCTGCACTTCCAACAGGTATGTAGTCTGTGAGCACTTTCAGTGCTATTAATATGTGTTGTGCCCATCTGGTTCCTCCCACTCTGGTTGGAATAAGGCATTTTACTCGTGCTGCCTGACGGGACTCTCTCTGACTTTTACGGTTTAGAGGTGAAAAATGATAAAACGGATCCCCAGCAGTAATTGGTCTATTTTTTATGATAAGTGATGGTTTTTAAGACATCCTTCAGGGCTAACTCCAGCCTAACATCCTTCAGGGCTAACTCCAGCCTATGTGCATTGCAGTGGATTGTGACTAGATGAGGACGATCCTTTTTCAGTAGCATGGCCACCACCCCTCTTCTACCGGTCATCACTGTTGCCCCATCGGTGGTAAGCCCTACCAATTTGTTTTTCCAGTCTGCTGACTCGGTCTGTGACAGCATGGCCTGATCGATGAATGCCGTGATTGATGCAGCTTTGTGTGGATTTTCCAGAGACGCACAAGAAAACGTCTGGCACCCCCTTATTTACTGTTCTTATGTAAATTATTTCCTGTTCTGTTATACTGGAATCTGTAGCACCATCTATCATTACAGACATGAAGTTCGCATTCTTCACCACATCCACCAGCTTCTTGCGTTCCACCTTGGCGATATTACTAATGAACATGCGGCATGGTTTGTCACTGATAGGTTTCCCCAATATCAACCCCTTTACATTTGTCAAGGTCACACATCCACTGGAAGTCTGTATATGACCTAGCGTGTTTGGCCAAGGCATGTGCATTTCAAATTAAGATCTGCACACGACGTGCCACATTGGAATTGAGCATTTCGATTGCTCTGTCAGCAGCAGATGCCTGCTGGGATTCGGCCACAAATTGGGCATCAGCGAGGGAGTGCTTCTTAGACTTGTCATGTTTTTGTAAAGACTGCTCAGTGAAATTATTGCAGCCCCCTTCATAATACGCTGATGTTGTGTCTGCAATGTCCGGGAATTTCCTACATGCTTTACAAAACATTACATTTTTCTCAGGGTCAGGCTCAACCCAAGCGTACTTTGTTACCCAGTGTTCTTGAAAAGTGCGCACTCGTTTACTTTTGTCATAAACAGCATCTCTCTTCTTTTTTCTAAGAGCCTCCTTCTCTGCTGCTGTGGTCTTAGGGTTCTTTATTCCATTCCAAAAACGCCACATCTTGGCAGTTCTGTCAATTTCTTATAATTTGCCAGCAAAGAAACACGTCCTGACCAAACAGGCAAGGGGCAGTGGATGTAGAACTAACTGGGATAAATCCACCCCAGAGAGAATGGGTTCCCGCAGCAATCGAGATATGCAGTGAGTGTCAAACAGATTTATGATCACAATTTATTTTTGGCCCTGGGGTTTTTGCTGTGTTGCAGATTCAACCGCAGAGGGAAGTGAGTCCGTGTCGAGGTTTTGTTAAATGCGTCTTCAGTTCATCTTGGCCAGTTACCCAGAATCTAATTTTTTTTTTCCCCCACAGGGTGAAGTCTGCCCAGAAAAGAAAATGAGCTGCACAGAATAAAGCTGCTTCAATGAATGTTACAGCCTAATGTTTTTTTTTTTTTTTTTCTTCAATAAAAAATTTAAAATTTAAAAGGTGTCTGGTGTCTTTTTTTTTTTTTGGGGGGGGGTACCAAGGGAAAACAGCCTTTTGTGCCTCACCAAATCAGGGACATTAGAGCATGATTGCCTGTTATTTTGTGACACAGCACCCCTCCCTGAGTGAAACTGGGCAATTAATCTATCTCTGGGCTGGAACGTATGCCCCGAGTACTGTCAGGCAATTGGTTTTCCCTTGTTCTGTGCCAGGGAATATGTGTGCCCAAAAAGGCTAAATATATTTATTTTATTTTATTTTTTTTCAGGCTTGCTGTTGCCTTTGTTTTTTTTCTGGCAGTGTCTTCCCAGTAAGAGTTTTCCCTTGTTGGCTTTGTTCATTTATTTCTCCTTTTTTAGGCAGTCTGCCTAACAGAAGCTGGCTAATCTGCAAAACACAGCAAAATCTGTCCTCCGTTATTCCAACCCCTCCCCCCGACTGTTTCCTAAGCTCACCGACGCTCAAAATGTCGAAGAAAATCATTCTGTCTCCCATATCCACCCTCCCTCCCAATAGTGACTATACTGTTCGTTCCCTGCACCCTCCCGTTTCAGTCAGCCCCCAATTTACCAGACAGGGAGCTGCAGTGATGTCTGGAGAGAGGAGCTTGGAGCGAGAGAGAGAGTCCTGTCGGCGTGGTTGCCACCCCAGGAGTGAGGGAAGCAAGTGCACAGTGGCTCAGCCCAAGACCGAAATCTGCGCAGTGAACACAAGATTTCGATCGGTCTTGGGCTGGGCAGACAAAATCTGCGTCATTCCAGGGTTGGCTGGAGGTGTCTTGAAGGCGCAAACAGTCTAGGGAGCTGAAATGGGAGAAAAAACGCATGCAGGTGCATGGCGGCCGCCGAACCTCGCTTTAAAGTGGTATACACCGTGGTTTACCGGGGGCAGAGTCTGGTGTTCCGTGCTAGTTTTTATTGTGCACAGAACACTATTTCAGTTGCTAATTTCAAGCCCTGAGAATATAGGAAATAAGCTTCAGCAATAGACTACTTATGTCCTTTCTCTGCACTTAGCCAGCACCTTCTGACACTGATCTCACCACTTTTCAGTGAAAACCCTTCATCCCTATGTGGGCTCCGTTTGCTTGGGTAGTGGAGGATCAGAAAGAAAAAAAAGAAAAACGAGCTATAAACAAAGAACCTCAGTGCAGAATCACTGAAAAAAGGGTTACCCCAAAGGGCGTTGGCAACAAGTCAAGTTTCAAAGAAATACAACATCATACATACTTCCATAATGCAAAGCATCATGGAATACATGAAAATCACTGACAGTTTATGCTTGTTCAGTTTACAGCACTTTACATGCATTTTAAATAGCACAACTAACTTAATTTCTATAGTAGTCATCTAGTACTTTTTACCATTATCAAAAACACCTAGTGCGATGGTATTTTCAATATTTACAGGTTTCATAAACGTAAGATATATACATCAAGGTATTTTATGACATGGTGCTATTACATACTAAATCCAACAACAGTAAACACAACCTGTTTTACATGTGTTTGGAGGTCACCACAATAACCTCCCTGTACGAGGACCTTAGAGGGAAAAGGAAAATTAAAGAGGACACTATAGTATAGTCAAAAAAGAGGAGGGGGTGCCCATAGGTGGCCAACCTTATGGACTAGAAATTGTAAAGGATAGAATAGACTAGGAAATAGAAGAACTGTTGCAACAGATTTAAGAAAAGGACGGTCCTCAAGAGTGGCAGGAGCTCCCTGTCACACCAATCACAGAGAAAATTTGCCGAGTGGTGCGTAAAGTTTAAAAGATATAAAAAATAAAACCTAACTAACTAAAAGCAAAGCATCCAAGCGGTTCACCAGTAAAATCTATAATAATACAATAATGTGTATTAAAAAAAAAAAAAAAAGCACTTGAACACCCCGTAATGGCCAAGATGTAAAATGTTTAATCTTTAGTGTTTTATTTTAATACGGGACCGTGCACTATGTGCTGTGCAGTAGGAGCTAGGGGCTGTGGGCAAACACTCAAAAACACCAGAACTCTTCAGATAATTTGCCTATATAGTTTGCATGTCAGCTATCTTTCCCTCTAGCACTCTAACAGGCAAACATTCATAGCGTATACACTACAAATCTCAAACCTTGGTAGCCGAGTAGGGGGAAAAAGGCAGAATTTCAGGATAACAGCAATAGTGATAACTATGACAGAGTTACCAAGTTACAAGAAAGGGCACCTTACATCTGGGGGGCTCGAGAATCACCTCTACTGTACTCCACCCTGGGTGTCCCACCAGCACCAATAGGGCCAGTAGCGTAGCATCATTCTTTTCATTGCAAACACAAGCGAACTTGGCCTTGGGGAACAGAAGTATAACAATACTTATAACAGTTTAATCAGTTTTAACAGTGTTCTTGCTGTTCTCTGTTCCCGCTTTTCTTTTCACTATCTTTTGTCCACTTATATGGCAAAACCAGCAGCCACACTTGCAGCACTCTGTCGCTTATCACTCTGTGGCTCTTTTTTCCCCTCTATGGCCTGCCCCAAATTCTGGGTGTCTTCCAAGTTCCTTCCACTCACTACGGCAGTCGAGCTCCTGGTTCGAGCCTTCCTGAAGGGCCCCTTCGTCTCTTGCAATCAGGCCTCCACTGACACGGCATTCCTCCTGTAAGGGACAAAGCACATCAGGGAGCACAACACCAAACCAAGAGAAACACAAGAATATCTGGAAAGACTTGCTAAATTAAAAAATCGGTGGCATACCTTTAATAGGTAAAAATAAAGCATTTAGTGAGTCCTGCTAGCAGGAGCTTCTCCTCAGCTCTTGTGGCATGTAGCTTCTCTTTGTTAATTAGCACACCCTCAATCACGAGATCGTCAGAGTGACCAGTTCCTAGGTCTCACAAGAAAATGTGCGCAGTCTGACAGACAAGAGTCCGAAAAGAAGAGGATAGAACAGATCCTTGCTTTTAACTTGTTCTGCATAACAATGGTGGCAGGTCTTATTCAACCCTGTCACAGGGAGGGCAGGTAATGCCTCCAGTTTTGCTTCCACCTCCCCCCTCAGTCAGTTTAAATGTTCATTAAAGTAACATTTAAACTGTCATCTGAGGAATGTGGTTCTCCTAGTGTCTAGTGGTCCCCTTGCTGTCCCATCCTCGGCCCTGGTAGAAAGAAAACCTTCCATGGTGTCCAGTGGACACCCCCCCCAACCCTCTGATCACTCATCGCAGTTTGGTACAAGAAGTCCTGGGCATCTAGTGCCCCCCCCGCACCACCCACACTGGGTATACCACCCTGCCACACCCTTTTTACCTTCATCGCTGGTGCCACGAGGAGCCCATACAGTGACCGGCACAATACCGGCACTTTACAGTATGCAAGATGTGTGCTGTCTGTCATTGCTTATGGCGGCTGGCTGAGGTAGTGAGAAGAGGGCTGTGCCAGTTGCCGTATGGGCTCTCTTCAGTGCCAGCGATTTAAGGTAACAGGGTTTGGCATGGTGCTGTACCCGGTGCGGACAGTGTGGAGGGAGCCGCTAGATGCCAGGGACTACTTGTACGGACAAAATTCCAAAGGAATGGCCATGACTGCCAATGCAGGGCCGGTGATCATCGCAAAACTAAAGAGACGGCCTGCTCCAAACAAAGCTCAAAGGAATCCAGGAAGCCAGTGATGGCACACGAGACAAAATGCAGTTGGTGTTTTATAATGGAAGTAAATCCAAGTAACAGTACCAAAGAAATCCAACCACAGTCTAACAGCAGTGCTGTTGTACCAGCAACGGGCCCTGGCACTTTCAACTCTCTTGTGAGTCTTCTTCAGGGAATGGCCTCTTATACGGAACTGCAGCGAGTCATCGGAGGGTGAGAGGGATGCCACTGTACACCAGGAACAGTTCTCATTCTACCAGGGCCAGGAATTGGAGGGTGAGCAGGGGAGCCACTTGATTCCAGGGAATACAGTGACAGTCGCTTATAATGGGCACTTCTGTGCAATCAGATTTTGCCTGTTACAGGAAGTGGGCGCTGTAACCAAAAACTTTTTTTTTTTTTTTTTGAATGACATGCTAGTACATAAACATTACAGTAATCTACTAGATTGCCAGTTCTCCCCGATTCCTTCATTCCTTATGCAATCGCAATCCAAAGATACTAGCACACACCACCCCCCACCCCCACACACAGCGTTAGCTTATTTAAACTTTCCTCTGCCAAAATTGGCTATGTTTACTTCAAGCTCCATGTGAGGAGTGGGTCCTCTTAGTTTCAGACTAGAATTCCAATTTGAGTAAGCTAAATCACCAACGTCAAGGTGAGACCCTTACTCAGTCGCAGCAGGATTTATTAAATAAACCTAAATTTCCCTCCGATTCCCTTCATCCTTACGCGATTGCACTAGCAAGATGGTAGATTGGAGAGTGGCTGCTGTGAGGACGACGAGCCAGAGCGTCTTTAAATAAAGTGCAGGCAAGTTTTTTTTTTTTTTTTCTCAGAGCGCTAAACCTCACCCGATTCCCTCCTTCCTTAACCGATTGCACCAAGATGGTAGTTCAGAGTGGCTGCTGTGAAGATGACAAGCCGGAGCATCTTTAAACAAAGTGCAGGCAACTTTTTTTTTTTCTGAGTGCAGTTTCCTTCATTGTGTGTTTCCGTCCATCCAGACCACTGAGCCCCAACCTCGATCTCCATGACATTCTGTGCCCTTTCTATTTGGGCAGATTAGCTGCTAGTTGGTGCAGTTCACACTTTGGCGAGCTCCGCAAACTGCATGCAAAGTGTGAACGGACACTAATTAGCATCCAATCTGCCTCAAAATAGCAGGCGGGCGTGGAACGCTATAACCAGTATTTTTAGCAATAGTACCTATGCAGTTGGTAAATGGCAAATGAAATTTGGCCGGTAAAATCGATTGCCTGTGTTAAGCGTGGGTGCTGTAAGTGGCGTCGACTGTAATTTCATGTTGAATGGCGCCGCAGATTGGAGGATTGGGGAGACCATTGGACACCAGGGAATACTTTAATTTCAACAGTGATGGGGACTGGAGGGTGGGGGGGGACCACTGGACACCAGAGAATAATTTTATTTCAAAGAGGGCCAGGGATTGGAGGACAGGGGGACCACTGGACACCAGGGAATAATTTCAGTTTCTGGGGATGGGGATTGGAGGCTGGGGGAGTACTGGACACCAGGGAATAGTTTCATTTTACAGGGGATGGGGATCATTGGATGGATTGGGGGGACCATTGTACACCCGGGAATTGTTTCATTTTACTGGAGACAGGGATCGGAGGATGGGGGGATCACTGGACACCAGGAACTGCTTTCTTCTTCATGGAGCCTGGGATTGGGGGGTTGGGGCCACTGGTCACCAGGGAATACTTTATTTTAGCAGGGCCAGGGATCAGAGGGTGGAGGGACCGCTGGACACCACCAGGGAGCAGGTATTCTCCCCCAGCTGCTAACATGGTTGTTGACTGTGGTAGCTCTGCCAGCTACTAGGGTTTCCAAGAGTAAGAGGAGGCCTGTGCTATCCCATGTCCCAGCGCTAGTGGGCTGAGTATTGCACTGCACCCATATTCATATCCCTGTCCCTCCCTTCGCGCACCGATCCATTCGCGTGCACTAACCCATTTAGCCTGTACTTCTTACTCCTTTGAATAGTGCACATGAGCGCAAACGGCGGGCAGTCACTTTGTTCTCCGGGCAGTCTTTTAAATATTGGGCACATGGTGATAAAACATAATGCCTGCTGCATTTCAGATAAAACCATACAAACTTACCAGCTAAGATCAGGACCACACTGGCAGTTTGAACAGGTAATTACGATAGCAGCTATGGAAAGCCAGGACTGAACATTAAGAGGTTTACACAGGATCTATATAATTATCTGTTTATGCATAGTTCTCTATTGTCCCATATTAGATTTTAATTGTATTTTATACAAGTGTTGAACTTGCTATTGTATCCAATTTGTGTCCACCCTTCCAAGTATTTATTCCTTGTTCAGTATACTAATTGATCTCCTGTTCTGTTTCTCTGTGTACAGTATACTTTACGTAATTAATTTTGGGTTGCTCCAGAAAAAGTAATATTTGTCTCAGCAAGCCTACTACTCAGTTACCAAAATCCAATAAATGAATAAAAAAATTGAAATAATAAAATGACCTTGCTGGAATAGAATCCCAAAGTATGGGGTCAATATATGCAAAAACATTCTTACCTACTTTTGTTCTTGTCATGGCTATGGACAGAATGTCAAGATCTGATAGAATTTGCTAGAAAGCAGGAGAACTGAGGCAAGGGAAAAGGGCAACTGGTGCTGCACAATATTATAGATGACGTGTCCCAAGGTGAGGTCACATAAAGCTGGCGGGTAGAGTTATCTAAATTTAGAGAATGAAGTGTAGTGGTGGATGTGTTTATTGGAGGCCAGGGCAAAATATCAGGGGCCTGATATTCAAATAGCGACAAAAGCAGAGCGCAAAGGTTTGTGCTGTGCTTGCCCCTGCCCCCAACCCAGAGGTTGCTATATGCAGTCAGATAGACACTGGTGCTATCTGACTGTATATAGGGCCATGTTGGCGCAGCGCTAAGTCAAGTGGTGCTGCCCCTACATGGACCTGGGCTGTATGCAACCCATAGGGAGCTGCGAACCCCAGACCAGATAGGCTGGGAGCCCACTGTGTAATATTCAGTGGAAAAATGCAAATGAGCCCTTTGGGCATACAAGGCGCCAAGGGGCCATATGCATGTCCATTATAAGCTCATTTGCATGGAAAGCAGCGGTAGGTTTGCACGCGTCCTGTGGTTGCCTGACACGTCCGGCATGTTGGCAAGCGACCCCCACCCCACACCAAGCAGCTGTCCCCTCTGTGCAAATGTCCTTCCTGATGTCCATTGGCACCTCCCACCCTCCGATCGCATGTCCCCAAAATAATCTCATTTTCCCTGGTGTCTAGTGGCACCCCCCCATCCTCTGCACGTTCCCATACAGTGTTTGTTGTTCCTGGTGTCTAGTGGCACCCTCCCACCCACTGATCCCCATCTCTGCAAGTGTTGTGATTTCTGTGTTGTCCAGTGGCACCCCACTGCCCTCCAATACCCGGCCTATCAGGCTTGGTTAGTCCCTGGTGTCTAGTGGTACCCCCCACGTGCTGGGCACCCACCCTGGAGCCTCCTGGACTCCCGGTGGCTAGGGCCCCCCCTGCACTGCCCGCACCGAGCACACCACTCAGTCAGCCTAGCCCAAAACTTAATTCATCTCATTCCAGAACCTACCCGTATGAACCACAGATCTAATAACCACTTCCTAATCGACTGGGCTCTCAGTTCGCATCCTCATAGAGTTTTCAAATCTAGCATTCTATCAGATGCTTTGAGTGATCACCTTATGACCTTTATGGTACGTAACATCCACAGGATAAAAGCACCCCCCAAGACACCCTTGATCTGCACCTACAAATCTCTGAATCACGCTTCCCTCCTTCAAGACCTGGCCCTCACAAACTGGGACCCAATGGCCTCGGCCAACTCAATAGACGCAGCTTCGGACTATTTTAAAGATAAATTTCTCGCCATTTGGAACCACCATGCCCCCCTTCGGCGCACCACACACAGAGGGAATCACCTTCCATGGATCACCCCAAAACTCCTGACATGTCAAAGGACTTAAGATCAAGCATGCAGAATTCATAAAGCCACAAAGCTCCCTCAACACCATGTTGCATATCAATCCCTATACGACAGTGGACTAGAATTACTTGCATGGCCAAGGCTGATTATTTTAGCTCTACCTTTCATTCTGACATTAATAACCCCTCCAAATTCTGGAAGGTTATCCACTCCCTCTTCTCCCCCTCCACCTCTTCTAAATATCCACAATTCACTAATTACTGTCCACCATAGTATTGCTACCGAATTTAATTCCTGTTTCACCTCATGTGCCTCTGTTCTGCTGTCCTCACTACCTGCTCCCCTGCCTGTACTCCCCTCACCCAACCATCCACCCCCCCCCCCGGTAAAAGCATTTCTCGTTAACAAAAATGTCCCCTTCAGATACCCTGTTACTCTCAAATGGGGACAGAGAAAGAATCTCAGATTTAGACGTGGGTAGCCATCTGGGAACAAGCGACCACCAAACAATGTGGTTCACGATAAACACAGCCATAGAGTCAAGCCATACAAAAGCAAGAGTATTGGACTTTAGGAGGGCTGACTTTGGGAAAATGAGAGAGTGCCTCAGAAAAGCACTAGCAAACAGCCAAGGAGGAGAGGTGGAGGAACAATGGGGAGTAATCAAAACAGCCATCACAGAGGCAGTAAGCCTTTGTGTGAAGCAAATCAACAAAACACAATGAAGGAAAAAAACGCTATGGTCCTCAAAAGACGTGGCAGGGAAAGTTGAGGAGAAAAGGATAGCATTCAGGAAATATAAGGAAACACAGAAGGAGAAGGACAGAGAACTTTATCAGTTGAAGTAGAAAGAGGCAGGGAAGACAGTCAGAATAGCAAAGGACCAAACCAAGGACAGGATAGCCAACTCTGTTAAGAAGGGGGATAAGATCTTTTATAGGTACATTAGGGAGTGAAGAAAGGCCAAGGGAGGGATACTGAGGCTTAGTAAAGGGGAAGGAATGCGGGCAGAGGGTGACAGTGAAAAGGCAGGGATACTGAACGAATATTTCTGCTCAGTATTCACAAAGGAAGAGGAGTGGGAGATGCCTAAACCAAACAAGAGCAACACTGTGGAGACGGGGGTCTATACCAGTCCATTTATAGAAGAAAGGGGTCTGAAAGCACTAGTAAAATTGAAGGTGGACAAAGCAATGGGGCCTGATGGGATTCACCCAAGAACTAAGGGTAGAACTAGTGACACCGCTGACTATTTTTAACAAATCATGGGAGGATGGGGTGGTACCTGAGGACTGGAGGAGGGCAGATGTGATTCCTCTTCACAAAAGTTGGAGCAGGGCAGAGGCAGGAAACTACAGACCAGTAAGTTTGACCTCGGTGGTAGGGAAAATGATGGAATCACTTCTGAAGGAAAGAATTGTTCAGTACCTAGAGGCCAGTAGGGCACAGGACCCAAGGCAGCATGGGTTCACAGTGGGAAGGTCGCATCAGACAAATCTAATAGTTTTCTTTGACTGGGTGACCCAAGTAGTAGACTAGGGAGGGGCTGTGGACATGTCCTACCTAGATTTTAGCACGGTATTTAATACAGTCCCACACAAAAGATTAATAAACAAGTTAGCCAGCCTTGGAGTAGGTCCCAAGGTGGTAGCCTGGATAAAAAAATTGGCTGGACAACAGGAAACAAATGGCAGTAGTAAACAGAGTCCACAGTGAAGAAAAGAGGGTTACTAGTGGGGTACTGCAGGGTTCTGTACTAGGACCAGTCCTTTTTAATGTCTTTATAAGTGGCATTGCAGAGGAACTGGAAGGAAAAGTATGTCTCATTGCAGACGACACAAAGATCTGCAACAGGGTTGATACACAGGATGGAGTGGAAAGGATGAGAAGAGACTTGGCAAGGTTGGAGGAATGGTCAAATGTATGGCAGCTTAGATGCAATGCAAAGAAGTGCAACATAATGCACCTGGGAAACAAAAGCCCAGGGGAAGAGTACACCATGGGGGTGAGATACTGACAATAATAAAAATGGAAAGGGACCTGGGGTAATTATATCAGATGACCTAAAGGTAGGCAAGCAATGTGAGAAGGCAGTAAGAAAGGCTGGAGGGATACTGGGATGCAGAGGCATCAGTGGTAGAAAACGGGAAGTTGTTATCCCTCTGTACAGACAGTTGGTGAGACCCCATCTGGAGTACTGTGTACAGTTCTGGAGACCCCATCTCCGTAAAGACATAGACAGATTGGAGGCTGTCCAGAGGAGGGCAACCAAAATGGTGCCAGGTCTGCACCAGAAGACATATGAAAAGAGACTAAAGGAGCTTAATATGTATACCCTCGAGGAACGAAGGGAGAGGGGGCACATGATAGAAACTTTAAAGTACCTCAAGGAAATCAACAAAGTCCAAGAGGGTAGTATCTTTCAGAAAAAACTGTGCAAGAACAAGGGGGCACAATTTGAAGATAGAGAGGGGATGGCTAAGAGGTAATGTGAGGAAGTATTTTTTCACGGAGAGGGTTGTGGATGCATGGAATAGCCTTCCTGAGGAGGTTGTGGAGTCAAGAACAGTGGGGGAATTCAAGAATGCATGGGACAGACATAAGGCAGTCCTAGTGGGGGGTAGGAGGACGTAGACTGTTGGTTAACTAGGATCTGCACCTTATCCATTGGGTAGGAAAATGGGAAGACTAGGTGGGCCAGGCGGTCCACATCTGTCATCAAATTCTATGTTTCTATGGATGTCCTGCTTGCACTCAACCCTACCAAAGGCAACTCGCCTGATGGTTTGGACCCTAAGCTACTATACCTTTCAGCTACAGCAGTCTCTGCCCCACTGTCTGTCCTTCTTAACTTCTCTTTTGCTACGGCATCCATTCCAGCAGTTTTAGAAGCATGCCATTGTTATTCCCCTAACAAAGGGTGGTGATTCTTCCTCACCTGGGAACTACCATCCTATAGCTCTCCTACCCTTGCTAAGCTCCAGAAGCATCTGGTCCTTTCTCAGCTCTCTACTTATCTCTCTGATTCCAACTTCTTTACTCTTTCCAGTCTGGGTTTCTGAAAAAACATTCCCAAAACAACCTCTCTGATTAGGCTCACCGACTCGGTCCTCTTGTGGATAGACAGTGGCCTTATCACATCCACAAATTTTTCGACCTAGCCAAGGCTTTCGACATGGTCTCCCACACCCTCCTTTTTCACACCCTCTCCTTAGCGGGTTTAACTGACTTCACTATCAACTGGTTCAGGGTCTGCCTTGTAGATAGGACCCAATCAGTCAGAATCACTGATACCACCCCTTCCCCCTCTCCCTATCAACACTGGTGTCCCTCAGGGGTCTGTGTTGGATCCCTTATTATTCTCCATCTTTCTGAATGACCTGCCATCAGTCTGTACATCCACCTCAATACATATGTACGCTGATGACATGATCCTCTATACCAGTGAGTCCCCCGCCAATGTGGCAACCAGATTACAGCATGACTTCAGTAAAGTTCAGCACTGGTTTTGCTCCCATCAACTTTCCCTTAATGCCAAGAAGACAGTCTCCATGACCTTTGGCACTAGTCAAAGAATCTCTTGACTCTCCTCATTCCACACCCTAGTTGGGACAGTCCTTGGGGTTTGGCTTGATCCACACCTCAACTTCTCTGGTCATGTGGATGCCATTCTGAAAAAGCTGTGCCCCAAGCTTGGTGCACTATACAGGAATTGTAGCTGCCTACCCCTACCAGCTAGACGTGAACTTGTCCAGAAGACGATCCCCCCTATCTTCGACTACTGTGATGTGGTCTACAGTGCTGCTCCGAAGACTTCCTTAACCAGATTGGACACCTTCTTCAACTTCTCCTGCCGCTTCACTCTAGACTGTCTTCCCCCCTCATCAATGTAATCTCTCTCACTGTCTGTCCTTCCCCTCCTTAGAAAATAGATACCTCCTCCACTGTGCAAAATTCACTTTTAAATTTGGGTTTGGAACTCTCCTCTCCTATCTGTCTTCCTCTCTATCCATCCCTCCTCCCAACCCTGCACACTCGCTAAGATCATACGACACACGTACTATGGTCGTCCCTCGCCGGTCCACTACTGCCGACCAGGCTGCCTTCTCGCATCACTTCCCTAAACTGTGGAATGCACTTCCTCACCAGATCTACCTTTCATCCTCCCCTTTGTCCATCTCTTCTGCCCTACATAATTTTCTCTCTGTAAACTGCACCTGCAGCTAACCCCCACAGTCTACCCAGTCTGGTCCTCATTATTCTGTAATTAAAACTATGGTATCCTTTTGCAACTCCCTCCTCCTTCCCATCTGCACTTCATAGCTAACCCCCGCAGGCAGCTAATCCTTCAGTCTCCTGTCTGGCTCCCCCACACCCCGCCCTCCACTGTCTATATCTCTCAGCTAGTCACTTCTTTCCGATTCCTTGTCCCAAGGCTCTCAGCAAACTAAGGTTACCCATCTAGCACTTGACTTTATGTTCCTCGAGTTTTTCTATTTTAGTCAGACATTGCCACACTTACTATGTTCTGTTTTTAGTTCTAACTGTTTGTTTACTCTTGTTATGTTAAATTTTGCTCATTGAACACTACTTGTAGTATATTGCTTGAATGTATTATTATGCTTGGTTGTACTTTTGTAATATTTTGTTTAATGTATACCGCTTGAATGTATTCCTGTTGCCCTCTCCCCAGGACACACCGGGAGATGAGCAACTTGTTCAGTGTGCCTTTCCTGGTAAAACATTTCAGTAAATAAGACTGTCCTTTGCCTTGTATATATGTAAATAATTGTACATCTATCTCACTCATAAATGTTTGTATTTGTGCTATTTCAATATCATGTTTTTGTATACACTCTGTAACCTTTTTTTGTTATGACCACTCAGGTCCATCTTGTAAATGAGCTTTGCTCAATGATGTTCGCCTGAATAAATAAAGATTTTGATTGATTGATTGATTGATTGATTGATTGATTGAAATAAATGAATAACCTCAACCCCCATTCCTCAGTAGACCATGCCACACATAATGTTTGATACAGCCCTCCTTTCACCTCCTGGCTGGCTGAGATAGTGAAAAGAGGGATGTACTGGTCACCTTATCAGGCCCTCTTGTTTGCATGGGCACAGTGGTAAGTTAGCACTCTGGCATTAACGGGTTTTGAACAAAACTGTGGGGGTGTCCGAATATACACCCCTCCCATGAATTGGGCACAAAACTCAGCTAGCGCGGGCAAATGGCCCCTTAGCACCTGCACTACTTTTGAATAACTGGCCCTGGATGGTCTATATCACATCTCACTTCTATAGAATTTGTTTTGTGGCTGTTGAGAAAACAGACATCCCATAGAGACGTTTTGGGAGTGCAGTACCACAGGCTATAGCAATACGAGCTTAAGGGCTGAGGTTATGACTAGCCTTGTATGAGAACCCCAGTCTGGAATTTACTGCCTTGCAGAATGACGCCACATGTCTCAAGGAGTATAGAGATTGGTCTAGTATGACACCTAGGTGGTTAAAGGTTGAAACTAAGGCAAGGGTGGTTCTGTCAGTGCACTTGACCGATAAACAAAATAGACATCTCTGAAGGAGGTGGACCTCTCTTTGACATAGGGGCTGAGCTAAAGAGTATAGCCTGTGTTTTTGTGGTATTCAAGAGAAGCTTGTTGAAGTGGAGCCATCTTTGGACAGCCTGCAGGTCAGAAGTCATATGTCTCAGTCTGTTGATGTCAAAAATACTTTTGGAGCTCAAAAAGATGACAGAGCCATCTGTGTAGATCATCATCTGCACTAGTGGATGGAATTAATCTACAGGGAGAATAGGAGAGGTCATTTTCTGTACTGTTTCCAAACTAAATTCATTGCAACATGGTATGAACATCCTCCTCTCAGAATAAATCCTGTTCATGGTGTGGGTCCCAGTTCCTCTGGTTATCTCCAGAGCTAATTGACTTACTCACAGCTTAGGGGACTGCTTGGATTCTTCCCAAGGTATCGGGCTCTCCTGAGGAGTTACTGCGGTAAATATTGCTGCAGTGTGCCAGCACAAAAACCACTAGGGAGGCCAAAGCAAAGTACTTTAATGCCAACGTCCAGAACAACATTTATCTCCTCTGATAGATTTTGGAAGGTACATTTTGACTCTCCAAGCCAGTCAGCTACCCCATTCTCAAGTTGGGAAGTGCTCCCATCACGGACCTTCTGTAGGTCACTGATGCTTTGAATCACTTCACCCCCTGCACTGTCTGCTTGCTCTTACCTTCCCTTATATCTACAACCTTCCTACCTACCTCCACTCCCACCCTCACCTGACCCACCCCTCATCTCTATTACTTTCTACCCATCTCCTGCTGGGGCTCCCACCTGTGCTCTACACTCTCTGTCCCTCCAGCGGGCACAACCTGACAGTTTGGATACCGAACTCCATCAACTTTCTGCTCCTGCTGCCTCCTTCCTTGACCTCTCCTTTCAATTTGGGACTATCCCTCAGAGTTGAAAGCAGGTGAAGTCCTCCCTCTCCACAAAAGGGGAGACTTCTCATTCCCTGGGAATTGTTGTCCTATCTTCCTCCTTCCTGCCTTGGCTAATGTGTAGGAAAAACTTGTTCTTTCTCTCTCCTTCTCGTGATTTCTTCAAATCTAACTCGATGGCATCCGCTGTCCCTCCTCTGTGTTGCTACCGTCATTTTGAAAAGCATGGAGTAGGGCAGAATCACAGAGGCCGTTTTCATTGATTTGCTAAGGCTTGCAATGCAGTGGTCCATGCCTTCTTACTGAATTGGCAAAGAGGAGAGGGATTGTCTGTCTGGTGGTTGGTTTGGTCCATTCGTACTTTTCTGACTGGCAACCAGTTGGTCCAGATTGGCAGTGCTATATCCACCCTGTGCCCATCAAGGCTGGTGTAAGGACTTATCCTTATCATCAGACAGGCCAGTTGGCTTCTCGGTCACTACTTGAATTAAGATGTCATAGCTTCATAGCTTCAGGATAAAAAGTACTTTATTCTTGAAAGCTAGCAGTGTGGATAGAAGACGCCCCTCCCACAAAACAGCCAAACATTTTTGGGCGTGACTTGCGCTTTCTCAAGGCTACGGAGCTGTGGCATCTTACTTCAAGTGGTGACCGAGAAGCTGGACTGGCCTGTTTGATGTGAGTACTCTCTCTCTTTTTCTGGCTCCAGTGTCATTGTGTTGCAGACGCCTGTGCTACACTGATTATCCTCATCACTTGTTCAAATGACCTCCCCTCAGTCTGTGTTGCCTCGTACATCCACTTGTGCAGGGATGACACAGTACTCTTTGCTTACAGGGCGATGTATCTTAAGCTGGAATTATTGCTTCAGTGGGACTTCGACAATGCTTAATGCTGGTTCCGTTCAGACTAAATGTTGCTTAACACCAAAAAAACTGACTGTATGACTTTTACACAAAGCAGAAGGTAACAAGGTTCCAACAACCCCACCCCCCAAGTCTACAGGACTCTAAAGCGGTACCACTTGAAGTTGAACTTCATTTTGAGTAACTTGGTGTGTGGCTGGACCAGCACCTCCTTTTCTTCACTCACATTGATGCCATACATAAAAAAAGTTATTTCCTAAATTAGCCACACTGTAGTGCAGCAAATCTTGCCTGCTTCTCCAAGTCTGCTATAAGGTTGTCCTCAAGATTATCTTGCTGGAGTTTGACTATGCAGATGTGGTTTGCAGTGCTGCCATCAAATCAAACCTGGCCAAACTGCACCTCTCGATCCATTCCTTTTGTAGTTTCGCCCTGCCATTTACCCATCACTGCTATCTTTATCTCCCCTCCTTTGAGGCCTGTTGTCTCTCCCACTGCTCCTCTTTCTTGGCAAAACACTGACTTGCCACCATCCCCTACTACCTCTCCTCTCTCCTTACCATGTCCATCCTGTCATCATAACCCCTTTGCTCATTTGGCACTTGTATTTCCATATCCTTGCTACAGAACCTCCACTGGTCAGTATATCTTATTGTTCACTTTCCTACACCTAGGAATGATCGTCCTCTCCTTAGCTGTATCTCGCCTTCTTATCTTAAACTGCTCCTATTGGCTGATCTCCCCCCACCCTGCTACTGCAGATAGCCATTCAGCTTGGTATTGGTTGGTGCATTAACCTTCCCCTTGCCATAGCTCCCCCCCCCATACTGTTCCACTATGAATGATTACTATATGCAATGGTTAATTTTTTTAATTTTGCAATTATTTTGAATTTTGTGCTGTCTGATATTCTGTGTTGTACACTGTAGTTGTCACTTTTTGAAATTGTAAATTATTGCAGGTTTTGTAAATTGTGACCTCTTCCAGTCTGCTCTTCCCCTCATTGTAGTACATGCCCCCTCCCCCCGCTATTTAGAAATGAGCTCTGGCTCAGTGTTGCTCTCCTGGTCAACACATTTGAAACAAAAAATAATTTATGTGATTGATCCTGCCATTCTTCCGGCCCTGAATTATTGTAAGCAGAGCCCCTCTGGTGACAGTGCAGTATCCCCACTGCTGATGTCGTGGACTGGGGGACCTGTGCATTAGAAGTACTTTATACTGACAGATGGTATTTTGGAGCATTAGAAAGTTCTAAAAAAGCTTTCCAACTGCTTGAATCTCCATTGACTGCTTCCCATCCAATATGTTGTCTGCAGGGCATATTGCAGTATGTTATGGCAGGGGATTGCAGCATCAGCCAGATAAAGTTAATGTACAGTAGCTGCAGCAAAATAATTATAACATTTTCTTTTACGTCAAAGTGCAGATTCAGGGCAGTCCTGCACATCACTTGTGGTGCTTTACAAATGGGCATTCAACGTTTAAACATATGGAGTAATGTAAAGTTTCAATGGGAGTGTGTAAAATTGTTAGTCTAATTTTCCTTTAGAAACACAGAAACCTGGATGATGACATCAGAAAAAGACCAATGGGCCATCTGGTCTGCTCATATTACTCTATCATACTCCAGGACCTGTTGTCTCTGTGGGGTCTATGCTTGCCCTATTTCCCCCTTTTGTTGTCTATGTTTCTGCCTCCCTCGTACTGATGAGTAACTGCCATACCCTTATCTCTATCCCAGCTGTGTTTGAAGCCATTTATGGTTTGGGCATCCGCCACCTCTGCTGGCAGACCATTCCACGGCTCAACCACTCTTTCAGTAAAATAATACTTTCATACATCCTTTTTAAATGTCCCCCCGCTATGAACCTCCACTCATGACCCTGTGTCCTAGCTTCTGTGTTGCTGGTAAATAACTCTTCACAGTTCACCTTGTCTGTTCCTTTCAGGAACTTATAGATCTTAATCATATTACCCCTCTGTCATCTGGTTTTGAGTGAATACATGTTAAATGCCTTTAGTTGTTCCTCATGGGATCTGCGTTCCTATCCCTGAATCATCTTGGTCACATTTTGTACCATCTCTAGGCAGTATCTGTCCTTTTTTTAGGTGGGAGACTCCAGAACTTGGCACAGTAATTCAAGTGTGGCCTCACCAGTGACCTATACAGTGGTAACAGCACATCCTGCTTCTTACTGTCGAACCCTCTCCCAAAGTACCCTGGCATCCTGTAGCCTTGCTGAAGGCCTTGTTACATTGGCTGGTTTATTTGAGGGAGTCACTACTGATGACTTCTAGGTCGCTTTCCTCTTGTTGTGTCCAGTTGAATCTTTCCAATCCAATACTCTGTTCTGGGGGTTTCGTTCAGTCCGTCACATTGCACTTCTTGGCACTGAATTTTAGTTGGCAGACTTCGGACCACTTTTCTAGCCTTTGCAGGGCTCTCTGCAATTCCCTTATCCCCTCCACATTGTCAGCGCCACCACAGAGTTTAGTGTCAGCTACAAACAGAGATAATCTACCATGGATTTCCTCTCCTATGTCGCTGATGAACATATTAAACGAGGACTGGACCCAGGGCAGATTCTTGTGGTAATCTGCTGATGACCTTTCTTTCCACTAATCTGACCCCATTCACCACAACTTTCTGCTGCCTCCCCTCCAGCCAACTCCCTACCCACTTTACTATTTACCTAGCTGTACCCAGATCCCCCATCTTCATCAGCAGCCTTTGGTGTGGCATCCAGTTAAGTGCCTTGCTTAAGTCAAAGTAAAGTAAGTCTACTGCATGTCCTTTGTCCAGTACCCTGGTTACATTTAACTCCTCTCCTTACACTCCCGGGGTAAACTTGTTTTTATAGATGCTGAAAATAAGTGCTTTTTTGTTCAGGGCATTATTGTTGCCTAAATACTTTAAGTGCCTGGTGGTTTGGTTGCTAAATACCTTCATATAAACCTACATTTTACATATTTTTCAGGTGGCGATATAGGAGCCAAGCAGAGCTTGACAGCCTTACTCATATGTCTGCAGGAATATGAAAAAGAGAACACACTTGGCTAATCACAGGAACCTGAAAAACCACAGGTATGTAAACCAGTCTATCAGACCGCCTGTGTTACTTACTGTTTTTTTTTTTTTAACTGTACTCTAAGATTACAGCCTTGTGAGACAGATAACTACTTGGATGTTTCCCAGCAAATTTAGGCTCCTAACCTACCAGACAAGTTAAAAACATGTATCTATACATGATATTTATTGCATACAGATATATATAATTTTTGTTAAAACTGTTAGACACTTATCTCAGTTTTAAGGAGGCACTGGCACAGTTTTGTTTTGCCGACATACTACTGTAGTCAGCAAATGGTGAGTGACCGCTGTGAAATAGAGAACATGGTAAAGATGAAATATTAATGAATTCATTTTCGGATCTCACTTTCGTAAAAACCATCTGGCCATTCTAGCCTGAGGAGAACGTGATATGTGAACGTGTAAAAGTTATGATTTCTAAACATTCCAAAGTCTGCCTAATTACCTGTCATAAGCTGACATCCAGAACTCTAAGATGCAAGCAGTAAGACATGGCAGGGTGTGCATTAAAGAATTTTAATGCATGCCTCAGAAAAGTGACGCACAAGGCTGAAGGCCACGTGTCCTTATGCACCCGGGAAGGACAGGATTACTGAGCTTAGAAAATAGCTTACTGTTCTTATGTATTATATGTAAAGTAAAACTTTTTTTTTATCATAAAATCATTTGTTTGAATTCATTTTAAATGCAAAACGATATATGAAATAGTCCCTAATATTGTAGATAATGAGGCTTTTTTACTCTGGTAATAAAATCCGGCATCTGACAATGCATCGCTAGCTTTGGCTGAGAGAGCTCACCTGATCATTCATTAAAATGAGGTTTCAGAATTTTTCCTTAGCATTTTAGAAGTACTAGGAGTACACCTAATTTGACTAGATGGATAGCTGAGTGCTTTGTGGCAAATTATTAGGACCCTCGAAAGATTAACAGTTTGCTTAGAAAGCTCTAACCAGGTTGGCTCCATAACACAGCAACATAACAGCCACTCACAGTGCTTACATCTTGGGGTCATGGCTGGCAAAAGGAGGACTTGAACGTTCCATTGGATGCCGTCTTCCAAGGAGGTAGGGTTGCACCATTCAGTGCTGTACCCCCATGTGGGTGACCACAGGCAAAGGTGGAGCTAGCTTTACCAAGGTACATTTGGGAAGAAAGAGCATACTGCTGCCCATGCATCTGGCATGTTGTGTGCTTTCCTAAGGGACCAGCAATTAGGAAAATAACTGGTGACTTGGCAGATGAAGTACAGTTTGTCCCCTGTGGCCAAATCAGGCTTCTTTCCCCGGAAAAATCTCTGTTGCCTACATACGTGATGTTCAGATTTCCAGCAAAAAATCCCCCATTGTTAATCAGTAACAATCCCCTGCAGTTACAATGTCTGGACCTCCTTTGTGCTAGCATTTTTATTACTGAAGATATTTTCTTTTAAACAGGGTCTTTCCTCTTAGGGGTCATGTATTCATGTTGCTACTGTCTGCCCTTAAGTCCCAGTCCTCTACTTGTAATCTCAGTCTCTTGCCATGGTAATGATTCTTATGTCACGAGCAGGGGATGAGGGAAGTGCAGGAACACCAGTAGGAACAGATGATGTCTAAAAGACAAAGAGCCTTTTGTCATGGAAATTCTTTAGGTAATAAAAAATGGCCAGTGTCCTGACTTTTACATTTTTAGAATGCTTAAAGATATAAGTCCTGATGATGCCAACTACTTGTTTCTTTTTGCAGAAAACTGTAAGATCACAATAACCTGTCTGTTCTTATTGCCTGTTGCGGGCAGGGGTTACAGATGATGTTGGTATATGTCCTGAATGACTTAAGTTGTCTACCAGTGAATGTATGTATCCTGTTTACTGTCTGTACTGTCACGTGATTGTGTCTGTAACTAACTCCGGGTCACCCCTGAAAAAGGGATCTTCGTGTCTCAATGGGCCTACCCAGTCAACAAAATTGAAAAAATAAATAAATTGTTCAATGTAAATTATAAAATGGGCAAGAAAAATCCAGTGATCTGATTGGACAGTAGCTGTCCAGACCTGTGTGTTAGCTGACCAATAACCACACAGGTCTGGAAAGTACCTTGCAAGTCTTAGAACTACACTGTTTCAGAATTGTCAGTAACTGTAACAGTTGGGGGAGGGGGGTGGGGGGAAGGTTAAACTAACAACAAGAGCGAATTACCTTCCAGCCAATATGTAAGCAATAAGACGTGACAGGGTGCCATGGAGCAGACTTCACCGAATGGCCAGGGGCGTAATAAGGCATGAGGCCTTGGCAGAGTGTCTTTAGCCCCTGGCCTGCTGTAAAATCTGTTACATGCACACACCTGGAGTGTCTTATTGCGCTTATAAAATGGGATCCTAGCTTTATTTTACTTTTTGCAGTTAGACAAATCTTGCTTGTATGTAGAAAAAAAAAATTTAATGCTGCTAATATATGATAAAATAGTCTTTCCATGGACATACTGTTAATATTCATGAGGTCATTTGCACATAGCGCTTTAGGAATATTACCATTTTGCCTGCGTTTCATTTTTACCTTGACTTTTAACTTTGCACTTAATTGTTGTCATAGTTTCTCCCTCTGTATGTCATGATATCTCTTTTTCCCGGGTTGCACCTGGAAACAACGTCTGGCTCAGTGTGCCTTTCCCAGTTAAAATAAATGTTTTCTAAGCCAGTCCAACTCTGTTTGCACTGTATGTGAACATCCAGGTTTAGGATTGTTCCTTCAGTGCAAAAAAAACACGGGAATCCACTCAGAGTACATCCACTCCACACACAGTTCTACACCAACTAAATCAGCATTCCAGTCAATTTACTTAATCCTGGCGGTCAACGGCATCGAATTCTCACACGGCATGCTCTCACTCTCTCTCACATTTTGCCATGCGATGCAGTTTGCCCAGTGGCGTCACAGAAACGGACTCTTGGCAGCAGTTTCTTGCATCCCCATTGCTAACCGGAATAGCTGAGGCTGTCCATAAGCAGCTCTCCAGGCATGCATTAATGATTGTATTGGTATACACAAACAAGTGGGGCTCGCCTTCCTTTGACCAGCTGGACGAAAGACCCAGTGCAGATACGGCAACACTATTAATGGGGAGACTGGGAGCCTGGGAGAAGAAACATGATCAGCAGCAGAAAAACACACTGGAAACGCGATCACCAGCAGCAGAATGTAAACTTTGAAAAATGTTTCAGTGGTGGGGGGGTGACTTTCTGTCGTTTTGACTGTTCAGTATTATAGAATGGGTAGACTAAACACTCTCGCATTGGGTAAACAAAAGATGTCTGCCAGTGAAAATGTCAACATTCTATGGCACCAGAATCTTGGCCTTTTTACTGCCAGCTCTTTTTTTTAACCATGTATGGAACATATTTCATGCATGGACAGCTTGGCTTCTGATTGGCTTGTTTAGCCTACCCATTTTATAAGACCTGTTTGGTGGGGCAAACCTAGCTGTTTAGTATGAGAACCGATTTTTTACCATTGATGAAAATGTATTTATCCTTAATTTAAGGATTTGTTTAGTCTTGTGTTTTCTTATTATTTGGGGGCCATTTTATAAATGCAACACCACACTTCAGGACTTGCAGTTATTGGGTAATTCCCCCATTCCCCCCACCCCTTGGTTGAAGGGCACTTGTCTCATGCCTGATGCCTCCAACCCATGGAGTGGTTGTGTGCGAGCATTTGTAGGTGGTAATTACCCAGTAACCACACACCCTGTCTTGTGTTATTGCTTACTTCTGTTCACCTGCAATGTACCCCACTCCTCAGGACATATCTTGAAATGAGCTATTGGCTCTGCATGCTCTTCCTGTTTTAAAAAAAAAAAAAAAAAAAGGTATAAACTAGCCCACTGGTGCAGTGGTAGCGCTACGGCTTGTGATGCCGGTGACCCGGGTTCAGGAACAGGCTTGGGTTGTCGGAGGGCTGGCTGGGGGGAGGAGGCTTGAGTGTTTGTAGGACCACTCATTTCTTCTGGTGGGGGGAACATAGGCCAGGAGCATGTCCGACCTCTAGTGGAAGCTGGAGGTTTGGCATGTCCGAACAGTCACTGCTAGGGTGGAGCATCATGGATGCCGGCATAAGCCGTGGCGTCATGTGCACGTCATGTTCCGGTGGGGGGTGTACACTGCACACCCTTGGCGAGGCGTGACATTAACAGGAGGGCTAGGTGGACTCGCCACTCGGTGCCAGCAGTCAAGAGCAGACGCTGGCGAGATCAAGAGGTATGGAACGGGGAAGGGCCCAGCTCCCCCAGTCACTCCCCACTGGCGTGTGTGTGTAAACCATGGGTCTGTGAGGAGTGCCTCTGAGATTGTGACGTTGGTGGAGGGTTGGGTGACAGTGCCACAGACCAAGGGAGGGGAAAAAGAAATAACAAAATAAAAAATAAAGTATAGTTACACTGTTACCTAGCTCAGTAATACTATCATCTGTAGAACAGTCTAATCTTTTTCTGTTGATGCTGCCACAATGTAAAGTCTGTATCAGTGCAGTTATTTACTTAGTGCCAACGCATTCTGTTATAACAAACACTAGTTATGCAGTGTGGTTAAGTGGTTAGAGCATTCAGCAGTGAAACATAAGATAACAGGTTCACATTCCCACCATCGCCTTTGTCTCATTGTAAATTTGAGTAAGCCACTTAACTTCCTATGCCTTGGTTCACATTCCCACCGCGCCTTTGGCTCACTGTAAATTTGAGTAAGCCACATAACTTCCTGTTCTTTGTCCTCCTATCTGTAAAATCAGGTAACTGCAGGACCCCACTGAAAATGTGAGGTTGCATTTCAGTTTGGTTAGGCTGGGTAAATACACTATAACAAATATTGCATTGATACAGTATGCTCTTAAAATCATAGATTATATGATGCCAAACTTTTTTTTTTTTTTAAGTTTTGCAGTACTCAAGCACTGTGAGGAAAAGCTAAAGTTATTCTATAGTATTGTCGCACTATAATACATATAATTTCATTTCATTGTTGTTATTGCATTGTATTGTATTTTGTACTGCAGTGTAGCTGTAGTATTCTCATGCAGTATTACTTTGGTTGTTAAATGCAGTCTGTCTCTAAAGGTATTTGTTGCCAAGCTTTTTTTAATATGAGATCATTTTCATTGTGCCTGATGGATATTGCTGATTATAATGGGATACAAATTCTTAAGTGTAAGAGGATGCAAGTGTCTGTCTGAATGAGGGCACCCCCACCCCAGTCGGACCAGATGCACTTTAAAGGTTCAATACAGGCAGCACACCAAAGGCAAGTTATCCACTGGACCAAACTTCAAACTGAAGTAAAATAAAACAGCAAACAGACTTGCAGTTTGCAGTTTTGAAAAGTTCATGTATGAGTCAGTGGCATATGGCACTAACCCCTGTGCTTCAGGTCTATTTGTGGCCCTTAGTCAGATGCACTTTAGCAGAATTCCAGAATTTTTTTTGTTATGGTTGAAATCCATTGATATCAGTGAAGATGCATGGTGAGTTTGATTGCTGCTATCACCAAAACTGTTATATAGTACTATTTGAAAGCTGAGAATGGTGCATTTCTGATATTATAAAGCATTATCTTATGAGGCAAATTGTTCAGGAGATGAGACAAATTGTTAAGCTTATTTATTATTTTTATCCACCAATTTGCAAATTCACTCCCTGAAAACCTCAGGTTCGGCTTGGTGTCTAACACCAGAGCAGATCATTTGTCACTCAAAGCCCTATCTAAATCTTTCTGCTGGAGCCGTATGTTGGCATAGCAGTAAAGCTGCTTACGGCAAAGCCAGCAACTAAGCTTCAGAAGTGAGCCTCAGTTGTCCCAGAGGATATTGTCTTCCTCTGGGGAGGGTAGCTACCTTCACTGCACTGCCACCTGGCTGACCACGGGTGGCAGTGCAGTGGAACAGGATGGAGGCTGGACTCCTCTTTGGCGCACATTCCACTCGGGGGGAGCAAAGGAAAAAGGAATGGCCCTGGCTCAAGCAGGGTGACCTCTGGTACGCTAGGGCCCCGCCACTGGCCACTCGTCATACTCCAGGTTCTCCTGCCTTCGCATTCTGGAGGAAGTGTGAGGTTTGAGTCTGGTTCAGCCAGGCTCCACCAGTGGGGTAAGCCCATGGGGTTGGATGTCTGGGAGGTCAGTGCCAGGGATGCAGAGGGATGCAGATGGACCCAGCCCAGGGGAGGGGTGCCAAGGTGGAAAAAGAGCATGACGAAAAAAAAAAAAATCCTCCATATTCACTACTGTACCTGTGCCCCCTTCATCCACTCACCTTTAAAATTCTCTGGGGTCTGACTAACTGCTCTTCTGTGGTGACTGTTAAGACCATGTTGCAAAGACTCCTTTTTAATGAAAAACCTGATATGAATATCCAGAATCTTGTCTCTGGACTATTTCAGACACTTAAGTTTCCCATTAAACCCAGGTTTTTTTGAAGTCCAAGTCGAGAGCTGGTGGAAAAGAGCCTGATTTTTGTAATGTACAGCCCGATCACCCCATATCCAGTATCCACCTGCCTATCCCTGTTTCCATTCGGTACTTATCAAAAAAACACATGAAAAACAGGTTTCACACAATAATCTCTGACCTACTGAGACAATAAGTGGTTTGTTTAAGCCCCTGACTATCTATTTTTTAAAGAAAAAAAAGTATGTTGCCAGCTGTCAAAATCTGGTGCCAAAACACAGTCAAACATGCAGTGTTTACTGCTTGCTTTCAACTTATTTATTAGCAGTCGGCTTGATGGTTCAGTTCTGTCAAACAGAACCCCTAGGTCTAAAGTTCTGCCAGTTACTTCTCATGTGTGCCTTGTGCTACTGTTCTCTGTCAGATCATGCTGCAGATGTTCAAGTGCCAGTTCCCAGCATTCGGTGACTAAAGCACATTTTATTTTGCCGAGGAATCCCCCTGCCCCCGGCCAATGTCTTAGCCCTCATCCAACCAAAGGGGATTATCTTCACAAATGGATGTTTTGGTGTCATCCAGAATCTTGTACAGTATGCCAGAGATGTTTCATCTACTTACCCTGTCAGGATGTATGGATTCTGGGCAGCTGTTTGCTATGGTTCATACATACTGTAGATTGCCATATATTATACCTGGAAATAAGGTTACGAGAGTCGACTCAGCATGCCTCTCCTGGGAGGGAGGAAACTGCAGTCCAGAAACTAGTTAAAAAGGTACACTTCCAAACCTACTGAATAATCTTGGATAGTTTATCTGCCTACCTGTTTTGGTAATTTAAGGGAATTTCTAGCATCCCTGTTGAGATCCTCAATTGTACAAGGGGAACTAGTCTAGAGAGGGCAAGTACTGTGAAACGGGACATCCCAGATTTGAATCCCACCACAACCACTAACTCAGTGTGTGACACTGAGCAAAAACCCACTTGACCCCCACCCACCCGTGCTTCCTTAATCCTTGCCATGGAGAAGCAGAACTTAAATGGAAGTGGGATATTACATCTCAATTTGGCTTGGGTAAACTAATAAAACTCTTCGGTCATTTTATTATTTATTTATTTCAAATGTACCAGTAAAAAGACATATTGGGCATGAACAGCTTGTTTCCAGATGTGTCCTGGGGAAAGGGGAGAGTGCAGCAATAATTTATAACAAATAAGTTTTAAAAAAACAAAACTACAAAGTTTTATACAAATAAGCAGCAACGTATTGAACAAATTTTGCAAGGTAGAGCATCTGTGGCCAGATTTTTCAGAAACGCTAAAAATCACGCATGGGTGGCAAAACAGTGTGCAAGTGGGGGCTTCCCTTGTGCACCCGCAGGTTTTGCCACATGCGTAGTATTTCCGTATGTGAAACTGGCAGCAATTTATGGCAGCTTGTGGCTGTTTTCTTTCTTAGCTATGCTGAAATGATACACCTAGTATTACTGGGTGTAATCTCCTCCGCAGCGCCTGCCACTCATGCACACCACAGGCTGAAAATGTGATGTCTGCCAATGCGGAGCCAGTGGATTGCAGCATGGGACTTGGTTTCTGGGCCGTCTTCAGCCCTTTGACAATTGGACACATGAAGAGCAACAAAACAATAAAGTGCAGAAGGCGGCAGTTTGTAGGGTGAACAAGGTAATGATGGGATCAGCAAGGAAAATGGCAGATACTGGGGGGCCATAGGGGAGCTGTATTGGGGCACAAGCAGTGTGGAGAGGGTGTGTGGAAATAGAGGGTGGCAGAATTACAGCCCCATGTCCCAGGATCACGGCAGCTACAGGAATGAGCAAGGAACTCACGGAAGAGAAATTTGAGTGGGAGAAAGGAGCAGTATGATTAGTAGGGGGCAGAGCTCCAAAGTTTGGGGAAGTGAAAGGAGAAAGTTCTTGGCCAGCAAAGGATGTCACTGCGGGAGAGCAAGACAGCAAGGGACAGCATTGCGAAGGGAGTAGGTGATGGTGGGGGGAGTGAGGAGGGAGGAAAGGGGAGAGGTGAGCGAGGTACCTGGCATTAAGGGAGGAAAAGCAGAAGTAGGTGTTCAGTGAACAGTGGTGGGTTCTTGGGGCAGTCCAGGGCAAAGCAGCAGCAGGAGTGAAAGGGGGGGTCTAGTCTGGCTAATGTGGACTTGGGAGCAGCACTGTAAATAATGTCAATGTAATCGAAGATGGAAAGTATCACATTTGAGACGATCTCTTTATAGACAGGAAGTGAGATACTCATTTTATTCCTGTAAAGTGCACCAAGTTTGGAGTGGAGCTTCTCCCGGATGGCATCCACATTTACAGAGAAATTGAGATCGAACCATACCCCAGGGAGGCATCCCCCATGGCAGCCTCCCTCCGATCATTAGGATTCCGAAATGTTTTTATCTAATATATGGGCAGTATAAACACCTACCACATTTAAGTGTACCAGGGGTGGGGGGTGGATAACCACAATACAGTATTTCCCTTGTATTTGGCACCTTCAACAGACTAGGCACGACTCTATCCCTGATAATGTCAGGTTTATGAAATAAAACAAAATGCCCATTATTGACAGCCTCTCTCAGCTTGGGTTCTATACTGAGACAGGGTTTGCATTAACACCCTGCTGAAGTCCCCAAATGGGATTTTTAAGGATTTTGAAGCACATTAATAAAAGCAGTGCTTCAGCACTGACCCGGTATATTGAAAGGTTTGCACAGCTATCCTTGGCAGAAAAAGTATTGGATAATGTTGTACAAAGTCATTCCAGAAATTTCTGACCCCAAGATTTTCTGGTGTAACTCTCAGTGTTTGAAGCAGAGGGATAAACTGACCTTCACTTTTCTAGTGCTGATGAAAGCCCTGCTGAGAATACTTCAGTTTGATTAATGATCTTTCTAACTTCCTGGGAGTGGGCAGAATGCACAGTAACAAATGGGCAAATGGGGGTGGGGGGGATAGTATTCTGTCTCACATAAGCCTTGGGAATCGGAGTAGATGCTCTTTACATATTGTCCTCAAACTGTAATGCTTGACAATGGAATGATTGCTGTAACCATGCTGCTTAAATTGTATAATGTGATGCACTTTTTTTTTTGTTTCAAATTCACTTGTTTTTGTACAGTTTTGTAGGGTTGTGGTAAGTTGCCCTTTTGGAATATTACGTGCCACATGGGGCAGATGTCAACTGTCATATAGTAAATGGCTGATTCAGTCTGTAGACTTCTGAAACAAAGCAGTACAAACATTTCCTTTACCTTGTTTATAGATTTTTAAATCTAAAAATGTAATACAGTTGGCATCAGTCTGGGACTCAAATCTAAGGCAGGGACTAAAACAAACAGTAGAAACACTCTGGATACAGAAGTTGATACCAGCCCATTTACAGAAGAAAGAGTTCTGAAAGAGCCCTTAAAACTGAAGGTGGACAAAGCAATGGGGCCTGATGGGATTCATCCCAGAATTCTAAAAGAACTAAGGATAGAACTAGTGACACCACTGACTACCCTCTTTAATAAATCATGGGAGGATGGGGTGGTACCTGAGGACTGGAGGAGGGCAGATGTGATTCCCCTTCACAAAAGTGGGAGCAAGGCAGAAGCAGGAAACTGCAGATCTGTTAGTTTAACCTCAGTGGTAGGGAAAATGATGGAATCACTTCTGAAGGAAAGAATTGTTGCGTATTTAGAGGCCAGAGGGGCACAGGACCCAAGGCAGCATGGATTCACAGCGGGAAGGTCATGCCAGACAAATCTGATAGATTTCTTTGACTGGGTGACCAAAGTAGTTGATCAGGGAGGGGCCGTGGACATGGCCTACCTAGACTTTAGCAAGGCATTTGACACAGTCCCACACAAAAGATTAATATACAAGTTAGCCAGCCTGGGAGTGGGTCCCAAGATGACAGCCTGGGTAAAGAATTGGCTGGAGAATAGGACACAGAGAGTAATAGTAAATGGAGTCCACTCTGAAAAAAGGGGGGTTAGCAGTGGGGTACCACAGGGTTCAGTATTAGGTGTCATCTTTTCAATGTCTTTATAGGCGACATTGCAGAGGGACTGGAAGGAAAAGTATGTCTCTTTGCAGATGACACAAAGATCTGCAACAGAGTTGATGCACAAGATGGGGTGGAAAGGATGAGAAGGGACTTGGCAAGTTAGAGGAATGGTCAAATGTATAGCAGCTTAGATTCAGTGCTAGAAGTGCAAGGTAATGCACCTGGGAAACAAAAACCCAGGGAAAGAGTACACAATGGGGGTGAGATACTAACAACAACAAAATGGAAAGGACCTGGGGGTAGTCATATCAGATGACCTAAAGGTGGGCAAGCAATGTGAGAGGGCAGCAAGGAGGGCTGGGGGATACTGGGAAGCATAGGAGAGGCATCACCAGTAGAAAACAAGAAGTTATTATCCTCTGTACAGACAGCTGGTGAGACCACATCTGAGATCATGCGGCAGTTCTGGAGACCCAATTCCGAAAGACATAGACAGGATGGAAGCTGTCCAGAGGAGGGCAACTAAAATGGTGCAGGGTCTGCACTGGAAGACATATGAAGAGAGACTTAAGGAGCTTAATATGTATAGCCTCGAGGAAAGGAGGGAGAGGGGACATGATAGAAACTTTCAAGTACCTCAAGGGAATCAACAAAGTCCAAGAGGGTAGCATATTTCAAAAAAGAGGTGTGCAAGAACAAGGGGCACAATTTGAAGATAGAAGGGGGCGCTAGAGGTAATTTAAGGAAGTATTTTTCACAGAGAGGTTGTGGATGTATGGAACAGCCTTCCAGAGGAGGTTGTGGAGTCAAAACAGTGGTGGAATTCAAGCATGCATGGGACAGTCATAAGGCAATTCTAGGGGTGGGGGTAGGAAGAAGTAGGCTGCTGGTTAACTAGGATCTGCAGCTTATCCATCAGGTAGGGAAATGGGCAGACTGGGTGGGCCAAGCGGTCCTTATCTGCCGTCAAATTCTATGTTTCTATGTTTCTATGACTTATACTTTCGAGCTGCTTCACAAATGCATAAAATTAATTTATCAACTCTTTCCATATGACAGGTGTGCCATCAAAATGGCAAC
Source organism: Neoceratodus forsteri (assembly GCA_016271365.2). Lineage (NCBI taxonomy): Eukaryota > Metazoa > Chordata > Ceratodontiformes > Ceratodontidae > Neoceratodus > Neoceratodus forsteri. Next base: position 658,833,027 of record CM057458.1, read on the forward strand.
GCCACAGATCTGGACAGGAAAATAATGGATTTGTGGTGTCACTGTAGAGCACATCAGATTCCCACTTGCCAACAAACAGATTGGTGTAGCTGGTGACCATAGTGGTCCCATACCTGTACCATGCAACTGCCAAAAATATTTATTTTGAAATACAAACTTATTCTTGTCCAGAATGAGGCATGTTGTGTCAAGTAAATAACATGTTGGCAAATCCACAAGTGAAGATTCCTCATGCTTGTTTAAATAACACTGGCACTACACACAAAGTTTCTTAACAATTATGTATCATGTATATACATTTGTTTTTATTTTGGCCCAGAATTTTCAAGATAGTCATTTTATGACCCACCATGTAAACATGATATGTAGTATGCATAGTATATTGGCTGAAATGTAATTTCACACAAGAAGTGCGTAACCACGTTCTGGACAGGATTTAAAAAATGGCACCTGTCACATTTATGAGGTGGTGTGGAAAAATGGCTATATTGAAAATGAGCAAAGTTTAGAATAACGTTCGCTCATAACCAGGGCATTTTACTACATTTGTACACCAAATTTTCAGCACAGCCTTCTCATTACCCTACCCCATGAACCTGGTAGGTAAAAAAACATTTTCAAATCCCCCACTGAAATGTCATCTCCTGCAATAGGTATGAAAAGACATTTTGGCCAAGATATGAAAAAATGACAGCACTCACGTTCATGAGGTGGTGTGAAAAAATGGCTTTGTTGAAATTTTGGGTCAAAGTATTTAAAATTACCAAAGTAGTGAGCCAGCATAGAAAATATTTAGTGTATGCTATTACCTTGCATTTTTACAGATTTGACCTAAAATTTTCAACACAGCCTTCTTATGATGACCCCACCTCATGAACAAGGGTGGTGAAAATGTTCAATTCCAGCCCAAAAGGTGATTTCGCTAAGCAACTGCAGAATCACCTTTCAGGGCAGATTTGCATAATTCCACTGCCATTGGTCATGAGGTGGGGTCCCAAAAAGGCCATGTTGAAAATGTGGGGTCAAAATATGTAAAAATAACAAAGTTGCCGAATCTGTTCAAAACCCCAGTGAAATACATTGACCCACACTTGCCTGATTTTTCTCTTGCATAGAAACATAGACTTTGACAGCAGATAAGGACTGCTTGGCCCACCCTGCCTATTGGATAAGCTGCAGATCCTAGTTATCCATCAGCCTACTTCGTCCTCCTCCCCCCCCCCCCACTAGAATTGCCTTATGTCTGTCGCATGCATTCTTGAATACATCCACTGTTTTTAACCCCACTACCTCTTCAGGAAGGCCGTTCCATGTATCCACCACCCTCTCTGTGAAAAAATACTTCCTCACGTTCCCCTGAGCTGTCCCCTCCTCTATCTTCAAATTGTGCCCCCCCATTATCTTCAAATTGTGCCCCCTTGTTCTTGCACATCTTTTTTTCTGAAAGATGCTACCCTCTTGGACTCTTGATTCCTGTGAGGTACTTGAAAGTTTCTGTCATGTCCCCCCTCTCCCTTCTTTCCTTGAGTGTATACATATTAAGCTCCTTTAGTATCTCTCTCTCTCCGTATGACTTCTGGTACAGACCCTGCAGCATTCTAGTTGCCCTCCTCTGGACCGCCTCCATCCTGTCTATGTCCTTGCAGAGATGGGGTCTCCAGAACTGCATGCAGTACTCCAGATAGGGTCTCACCAACTGTCTGTACAGAGGGATAACAACTTCCTGTTTTTTCTACTGGTAATGCCTCTCCCTATGCATCCCAGTATCCCCCAGACCTCCATACTGCCTTCTCACATTGCTTCTGTACCTTTAGGTTGTCTGATACGACTAACCTCAGGTCCCTTTCTATTTTTGTTGTTGTTAGTACCTCTCCCCCATTATGCACTCTTCCCCTGGGTTTTTGTTTCCCAGGTTCATTACTTTGTACTTCTTTACATTGAATCTAAGCTGCCATATATTTGACCATTCCTCCAACCTTGCCAAGTCCCTTCTCATGCTTTCCACCCCTCAAATGTATCAGCCCTGTTGCAGATCTTTGTGTCGTCTGCAAAGAGGCATATTTTTCCTTCCTGTCCTTCCGCAGTGTCACCTATAAAGACATTAAAGAGGACTAGTCCCAGTAATGAACCCTGTGGTGCCCCACTAGTAACCCCCCTTTCTTCGGACTGGACTCAGTTTACTATTACCATCTGCATCCTGTTGTCCAGCCAGTTTTTTACCCAGGATATCACCCTGGGACCCACTCCCAGGCTGGTTAACTTGTTTATTAATCTTTTGTGTGAGATTGGGTCAAATGCCTTGATAAAGTCTAGGTAGGCTATATCCACAGCCCCTCCCTGGTCTACTATTTTGGTCACCCAGTCAATGAAATCTACTAGATTCATCTGACATGACCTTCCCATTGTGAATCCATGCCGCCTTGGGTCCTGAGCCCCGCTAGCCTCCAGGTGCTCAACAGTTCTTTCTTTCAGAAGTGATTCCATAATTTTCCCTGCCACAGATGTCAAACTAACAGGTCTGTAGTTTTCTGCCTCTGCATGGCTCCTACTTTTGTGAAGGGGAATCACATCCGCCCTCCTCCAGTCCTCAGGTATCGCACCATCCTCCCATGATTTAAGGGTAGTCGGTGGTGTCACTAGTTCTCCCCTTAATTCTTTTAGAATTCTGGGGTGAATCCCGTCAGGCCCCATAGCTTTGTCCACCTTCAGTTTTAGAAGCTCTTTCAGGACCCTTTCTTCTGTGAATGGCTGGTATTGACCCCCTATCCAGAGTGCTTCTATTGTTTGGTTTAGGTACCTCCCTCTTCTTTCTTTTGTGAATACTGAGCAAAGGTATTCATTCAGTATCTCTGCCTTTTCACTGTCACCCACTGCCCACCCTCCTCCCCTTTACTAAGCCTCACTATCCCTCCCTTGGTCTTTCTTCGCTCCCTAATGTAGCTATAAAACATTTTCTCCCCCTTCTTAACTGAGTTGGCTGTCTTTTTCTCGGTTTGGACCTTTGCTTTTCTGACTGCCTTCCCCGCTTCTGTTTGCTTTAACTGATTACAGTTCTCTGTCCTGCTCCTTCTGTGATTCCTTATACTTTCTGAATGCTATCCTTTTCTCCCTAACCTTCCCTGCCACCTCTTTTGAGAACCATAATGTTTTTTTTCCTTTGTTTTATGTGCTTCACACAAAGGCTTGTTGCCTCTGTGATGGCAGTTCTGATTTTTTTCCCCATTGTTCCTCCACCCCTCCTTCCTGTCCGTTTGTTAGTGCATTCCTTATGCACACTCCCAGTTTGGCAAAGTCAGCCCTCCTAAAGTTCAGTACCCTTGCTTTTGTATGGCTCAACTCTACAGCTGTGTTTTTTGCGAACCACACAGTTTGGTGGTCGCTTGTTTCCAGATGGCTACCCACTTCTGAATCCGAGATCCTGTCTACATCCCCATTTGAGAGTACCAGGTCTAAGATTGCTCCCTCCTGAGTGAGTTCCAACACTGGCTGTCTGAGGCATGCCCCCGTAGGGCATCGAGAATGACCTTGCTCTTGGACGTGGCTGCAGCAAATGTGCTGCAGTTAACATCTAGCATATTCGAGTCCGCCATCAACAAAATCTCCCCTTTTTCTGCCATTCTAAGGATACTGTCTATCATTTCCTTGTCCATTACCTCCTCCTGAGACGGGGGTCTGTATAAAACCTCCATGTGAATTGTGGTGCCATTTTCTGCCTCCAAAGTGACCCACAGTGCCTCCTTTCCTCCCTGTTTACCCTTTAGTTCTGTTGCTTTGATCCCTTCCCTTATGTAGAGAGCTACTCCTCCCCCTTTTTTACCCTCCCTGTCCCTCCTGTAGATTGTATACCCTGATATGTTGACATCCCAGTCATGGTTCTCTTCGAACCATGTTTCTGTGACTGCCACGATATCCAGGTGTCCCTGTTCCATCAAGGCCACTAGTTCAGGAAGCGTGTTACCCAGACTATGGGCATTGATATTCATCACCCTCCATTTTTGGATGGCCTTACCCCGTTTAGCCCCATCCCTGTCCTTAGTATCTTTTTGTCTATTTACCCCTGTTCTGCTCCCTATTGACTTCTCTACCTTGATGTTTAACTTGCTAACTACCCTGCTCTTAGCTACTATTTCCAGCAGCAAGACGTGTCTTCGATCAGAGAGTGGATCTGCACCATAGGACATGTTCAGGTGAATGAGGGTGTGTGTGTGTGGGGATGTTGGTTGTTGGGTTGTGGGTGCTGAGTAGGTCGTCATGGTCCGGTGAGTGGGGGGGGGGCCCAGATCAGCGAGTGACCATTTTGTTTTTTACAGGGTATAGAAAAAAACATAGAGAGACAGTTTTCTTTATTTCAGAGGATACATTTCCAACACTTGGGCATCCCAGTACCATGCTGCTGTTTGGCACTGGGGGTGAGCAGTGGACACACCAGTACTGCCAAGTACAATAGGGGGCTGGAGCTGGGGTCAAGAGAAACGTATGGGGTGTGGGCATCCTTATCTGCTTATTTTATAAATAAAAAACATAAGATTAGGAAGTGGTAGGTGGGCAGCTGGGGGGAGAAAAAAGCAGTACTGGGGTGGGCACCTCTGTTCACTTAAAGCAGCAGTGCACCATAGTGGTTTTTGATCTCCTTAGTCAATCCTGGATGGGTAATTCTATATTAGCTAAATCTAGTGTGTTGCTGTCTCACTCTGTGCTTGTCTGTGTTAAAGTTTGTAAAAAAAAAAAAAACAAACAAAAAAAAACACATAAACAAGCATGGCAGGTTACCCTTGGAGTGTGCATTCCCTGCTGATACTGTACCTATGCCCAGTTAGATCTGATAGTTGAACAGGTTTTGGAGAGAGTTAAGACACACATCTTTTATTATTTTATGTATTAAAATAATAAAAAAAATAAAATAAAAAAAAAGGTAGAAATAGAATAAAAAAACACATTTATTGGTTACATCCTTGTGATTTAGATACATTGTCCATCTGATTAAGTTTTGATTTGCCTTATCCGCAATGCTCTGCTACTCTTAAAATGTAAAGAAACAGACAGACACAGAGAGATAGGGAACAGGCAATCGCTGTCTCACTGCTTCAGCTGAAGCCAGCAGCACAACTTCCAGTTGCGGCTTCTGCATTCAGGAATGTCCCACTGTTCTCATAGAGAATGTGGTTGAAGGCTCCTCTTGCTAAGCTGGGCACCCTGGATTTTAGGGTGCCCAGAAAAGGTATTTCTAGATGCTATTTTAAAAGGCAAATATCAGAATCTAGCCAAGTGGATCCCATTAAGCTAGGTTCAGGTGTTTGTTTTTTAAAATTACACCATTTCTATGTATTTTCCATGTTTTTTTGTTCGGGGGGGAACAAGATGTCTGCTGTCACGGCACTTGCTGTGAGAAACCAAAAATGGTCTTGCGACACAGAAATTTTGGTGTCTTATCGGAACTTTATCCCAAAAACCCTACTGAGCATGCTCAGATTAGAAGAAAAGCCCTTTAAATTCGTATAACTCTGGAACCATTTAATATTTTTTTCACAAAACCTTCCAAAGGTACTACCTTGGCACAGCACCCTTCTAGCCTGAAAGTGTCAGAAAAAAATTGTACTCTGTGTAGGCTATATGTGAGAGCAACCCAAAATCCCATTTTAGGTATAGGAAAGAAATTACATGTCTACAGGAAAATGACATATGCGGATCTCAGAAACCGCATAAGCTGCCGTAACAAGACTTTCCACACAGATCCAGACCATGCCTCCTGGACAACATATGCAAAATTTCAGCTAATTTAGTTAGACTTCCAGAACTATTAAGGTGCAAAGTTAGGGGTTTAACACAGAACATTTCATAGCGCCCCTACAGTATTCATTGCAAAAAATTGTGTTCATGCACCCCCTCAGGCAGCAAAAAGACAAGACCACACAAGCAACCACTGACAGCCATCATCAGGTAAGACATATAACATACAGCTGTTTCCAGATGACACAAATGCATTGTGACCTTCTTTGAACTGTAGCTGTGTCTCGAACACTGCAAGACATACACACTCACTTCTGGTTACAGATAGAAATCAACAATACTGAAATCACAGCACTACTTCTGTCTACAGAAGCACAGGCCTCCGCAGCCACATATAAAAATCCATGATACCAGATTACAACTGTTCTTCTTTAGCCACAGGTACTCATGCACACTATAAGACATACACACATCAGGCTGCATAAGTGCAGGTCTTTTAGGGGCCTGCGCTCCTACAGCTGCAGGTGTAAGAAATGCACATAGACTTCTGGATGCAGAAGCCCAGGAACATGTAGGGCCTTCACTTCTGCAGCTGCAGATAGAAAGTCATGATACCCAAATTGCAACACTGCTTCCATTTGCAGAAGCAGAGGCCCCTGTGGTGCCAGCAGTTGTGTAGCCACAGGTAGTCTTGCACATGGTAAGACATATACACACTTCTGCCTGCAGATACAAATTCAAAAAGATAGTCCATCAGTGCTACTGCATTTGTATCATCTGGAAACAGTTTGTCTTACTGATGATGGCGGTCTGCGGTTGCTTGTGTGGTCTTGTACTTTTGCTGCATGGGATAGTGGAGTGAGGAGTTAGGGTTAGAAACCCTAATATCAGAATTTCTTACTTTTTGTTGGGTTAAGTTGAACTCTAACTGGTGCATTAACACAGTTTTTTTTGGGGCTCCAGATTGAACCTGTGTGGCCACCAAAGGTGATGGGACAGGGGATCTGAGCCTTAATTGCTGCCAGTCGCTACCATTGTGTATTTTAACATTTATTTCTCTGCCTAATTTCATTCTGTGTGGTGAGGGTAGAGAAACAGTAAGTTAACCTGGGGAGTGTAGTTCCCTTGGAGTAAGCAGGGAACTACTACTCGGAAGTTACGGAGTTTTATTGAGTTCAACAGTTGGGGCAGTGTATTGTAGACACTACTGGCATAATAGGGGCCAGTTATTTGCTTTTATTGACTGTTTTGGGGACTTTTGTAGTGTCTGCAACCCCTGAGGTGCTTCCCAGTCATGGGACACCACTAAAAGAGTAAGCAGCACGAGCATTGTGCACATTGTCACAAGCAGAGATGTGCGCAGAGGCACGTGTGTCTCTGCATGCGTGTTAGCATGTTCGTGTCTGAGCAGGGAGCTGGAGAAAACACTATAGATATTAGCTGTGTAAACTGACAGTAAGTGAACATCATGTGATTTATGTAATAGACTATTTGGAGACAGTTTAGATACATACCATTAAATCCCAGTATTGTAACATGGACAGCCATATACTTACTTTAAGAACGGGAATTAAGCATATAATGTAAGGATCGTGGCAAATTTACACTTGAGAAATATACAGGTCTGGTGGAGTATTTATTTAAACAGCACCTGGAACTAAAGGACCTTTAGAGTTAGAATAATTGAATTAGAAATGGAGCTTAATTGTATAAAAAAGATCACAAGGATAGGGGAAGAAGATTCTCAAGGGAATGCACATCACAAATAGCACAATCAAAAGATGGGGAAAATAAGTGAAATGGAAGGTAATTGGGACATACACGTGACCAGTAAAAGACACAAAAAGGGTAGGAGGGCTAAGAAATATGAACTCCCCCATCTAATACTTTTATACCCCTGTTCACTTTAATAGATACCGTGGAAAATCAGACACAAGAGTTACTAGAAGTGTCACAGGAAGACACAAGGCCTGACAAATCTGGACATGCACTATCAGTAGGGGTTCCAGGGAGTCAAGCCCCAGAAGAGGGAGAAACTCCATTAATAGAAACTGCTGGTATAACCTCCGACGATCAAGAAAATGTGGGAATAACTGGGTGAGAATGGTCAAAACATACTGGATGGACCTATGGAAGTGGAGAGTTGTAAGAATCAGACTAGGGTCTTTATCATGATGGAATCTATGGTTAAATACACTGATGCATATACAACAAGAGGAAATAAAGAACAGGTTACGAGGTCTATTTACCTGGGGCAAAATTGGGGGATGTATCTGTTACTGCCACAAATTATCAAAGATAAAGGAGACAAGCCAGTAGTGCTGATGATGCATGCAAGTATTAATGACTTGAGAACTACAAGAGAAGACAAAATGTACCTGGAACTCCTGAACATTGTCAACACAATATGGAAAGTGAATAGAAGAGCTATTTTTTCTGAAATATTACCTGTACCTAGGGCCAGTGATAAAATTAATCAAAAAATCACCAGGGTTAATAACTGGATTAGGAGGTGGTGCCTCAGTCAGGGACTGACGTTATAACAACTTGGGAAATGTTCAGTAAGGATGTGTCATTCTATGGAAAAGATGGGCTACATCTGAACAGAAGAGGGAGTAAGGAACTAGGAAATATTTTCTAAAAAAAGATTGTGTTTAATTCATACCCGTAGCGTAAATATGAGTCGAAAGGTTCTATGCTTAACCTTACTCAAAATGGCCAACTGTGGCTGAATTAAAATTAAATGACGTGGGGAGAGGGATTACATCCTCTCACATTGAAGCTAATGACAGGATGAACGGGCATATCACTACCAAGGGAAAAATACCTGAGAATTATATAAATACTAACAAAGTAGTGCATTCAGAAATATGAAGTTAAGGTAGAAAAAGAGCAAGAAATAAAAATCATAATGGTCAACGCTAGGAGTGTAAAAAATAAAATGGAGGGGCTGATACACTTTTATTATTGACGCAGAAAATAGACATCTCTGGAGTCGCAGAAATGTGGATCAAACCTGGGGATTGGGTTGAAAACATAAATGGCTATGACTTTTTTTCATAAAGATAGAGATAATAAAATTGGAAGGGGGCGGTGTATATTGCTTCTCACCTCGAAGCAGAAGAAATATATATATTGGAACACACTAACTCAAAGACCGAACAAATATGGGTTAAATTCAAAACAAAGAATAAAACTACTACCCTCAGTGTATGTTATAGAGCCCTGAGTCTGATGAATGAGGAAAATAAAGTTTACGAACGAACTGGAATTGGTGATTGTGTCAGAAAACTGTGTGCTAATGGGAGATTTTAACTTCCCCAAAATTGAGTGTGACCAAGTACATGGCTCTAGTCGACTAGAAAATGGATTTATTGAATTTTGTTTAAATAAGGTACTGGATCAGTATGTCATTAAAGGTATGGGACATAATAATATCTTGGATCTACTGTTTAGTAATATAGAAGGAGGTATAGAAAATGTTACTGTCATACAACTGTTGGGGGGCAGTGACCATAACATGGTCCTCTGCTCACTGTTAAAAGACGCATATAAAAGGAAAGACCAAAGTATGGAATCTCAAAAAAGCAGATTATAAATCAATAAGAGAAACACTAAGCATATGGGATTGGAGGAAAGAACTGGCAAAATGAAACCTTAGATAAAATGTGGGAAAAAATAAAAAATAAGATACAATTGTGTATGGATAGCTATGTCCCTTGTCCCTTTAAAAGAAAAATACAATGGCCGAGGAAGAATTACACGATGGTTCACAAAACAAATTCAACAATTATTAAAATCAAAAGAAAAAGCTTATAAAAAAATTTAAAGATAAACCCACAGATGAAAGAAAGAGGGATAAAGTATAGATCATTGGTCAAGAAGTGCAAAGGGGCAATAAAAAAAAGCAAAAGCCAGAGCAGAACTGAACCTAGTTAAAGATAAAAAGGATAACCGCAAAAAAATTCAATAATTACATAGGTAGCCTCAGAAATGTCAACAGACAAATCACAAATCTAAAAGAAGGTGCAGATGTATTGGACAATGAAACAGAAATAGCAACACAATTTAATGATTATTTTCTCTCTGTGTTTTTCAGAAGCAAGATAATATAACACATATAATAAATACTAATATAGAGGGTCACACTATGGGATATATAATCTCAAACACAGGTGTATGAGAAATTAGAAGCATTCAAGAAATATAAATTGAGTGGCTCAGGTGGGATATAGTCACGTTTTCTAAATAATATGGCAAAGGAATTGTCAGGGCCCCTTACTGTACTATTTAATAGATCTGTAGAGACAGGAGAAACATTGGAGGAATGGAGACTAGTTGATATTACCCCAATCCACAAGGCCTGGGACAAATAATTGATAGAAAATTATCGACCAATAAGTATAACATCCATCGTGGGTAAAGTAATGGAAAGCTTTGTTAAACATTTATTTTTTATTTTATTTTTATCTATTTGTTCTAGGATTACAAATACCTTTGAGCCAAGGCTCTTTTACAAAGGTTCCACATCACTGGTACAATTGAGACAATCATAAGCAAAGATAACCGTTTATAAAATTAAAAAAAAAAAGAACACATAGTCTTGTAGATGAAAAAAGAACAATAAGGTGAAACTTTGGGGAAGGGAAAGGGAAAGGAGGAGGGTGAAATCAGGAGAGTAAGTGGATGGGAGAGAAGGGGAGGTAGGTTGGGGACAGAGAGAGGAAAGGTGAGGCGGATAAGAATAGAGGTAGTGCAGCCGGTGGCATTTGTCATGGGCCAGCAGGGAGGTAAAGATAGGAAGGGGTGCTGGCAAAGTACAGGAGTAGATGTGGGTCCAAAAGGGCATCTTCAGCTATGGAACCAAAAGATATGCTTAGCCACAACAGTCACAGAGGTTGGAGGCAGTCAGTGTTAGGCGGAGACGAGTCTTAAAAGTGCTGAGCGATAGTGAAGATGAGATGTCGCTGGGAAGACTGTTGTACCAACTAGTGGCCCGGTAAGCAAAGGATCTTTGGCCCTGTGTTGTGCGGCAATGCGGGACTTGCAGAAGCTGAGGTTTCGATCCCCTGGTATGTCGGGTGTGGATTCTTGGTTGTATGAGGGCACAGACTCGGGGCAAGGCCCAGCAAGATTTTTTTAGTAGTAATACAAGTTTGGTGTTTTATTCGATTGGCAAGATTCAACCATCCAGTCTGAGAATAGAGGTCACAGGTGTGAGTTAGGCGTTGGGAGCCAGTGACAAGTCGACAGGCCTTGTTGAGGACGGTGGATACACATTTGAGTGCAGTGGTTGTAGCAGAGCCGTAAATGATAATGCCGTAATTAATGATGGATATGATGGAGCTCTGGACAGCGACAGTGAGGGCTTCAGGTGTCAGGTGTTTCCTATGACAGAATAGCAGGCCTAGCCGGGAGTTAGCGGCTTTGGCGACATGGTCGATGTGGGCAGTGTAGGAGAGGTGAGGGTCAAGGGTGATCCCGAGGTATTTAAAGTTTTTGACCTGTTCCAGTGCGGCACCTTGTCTGGTGATAACGGAGAGTTGGAAGTGCTTTTGTTTATTATGCGAGCTGCTGAAGATCATGGCCTTTGATTTTTTTTTGATTAAGGATCAGTTTGTGCTTTGTGAGCCAATTCTCGGAACCGAGGAGAAGCTGAGTTGGAGATTTTCTAGCAATTTCTTTGGGTCCTGGTGTGTGGCAAGAATTACTGCATCATCAGCATACAGGGTGATATGTTCAGTGTAGGAGTCCGGTAGGGTATTAAGGAACAGGCTGAAGAGTAGGGGGTCCAGTATTGAACCCTGGGGGACTCCAGAGAGGACAGGTCTTGTGCACTCTGATTCATCTCCAGTTTTTACACGCTGGGTGCGGTTTTCAAGATAACTTTTGAACCAAGCGATTGAATCATTGGAGAGACCAGCATATTTTAGTTGGCTCAGCAGGAGGGAGTGGTGGACAGTATCGAAGGCTTTGGTCAGGTCGATGAAAATAGCACCAGTTAGTTGTCCATTGTCAAGGGAGCTGTGAATGGAGCTGGTGAATTCGAGTAAGGCAGAGGATATACTATGACCTTTTCTAAAGCCATGTTGCTGTTTACAGAGAATATTATAATTGTCCAGATGCCCGGTAAGTTGGTCCGCTACTATACGTTCCAGTGCCTTCGATAGGGGAGGCAGAATGGAGATAGGGCGGAAGTTCGCATGGTCAGCCCTATCACCACTTTTGTGAATTGGGGTAACAGTGGCCATTTTCCATTTGTCTGGGAATTGGCTAGAGGAAAGAGAGAGATTAAAGATTTTGGTGAGGGGCCCAAGTACCTTGTCAAGCATTAGGGCCAGTAGCTTGAGGTCAAGTGTGTCATTGCTTGTTCTAGATTTGCTGATGGCTTTGGCAATGTAGTTTCGGACTTGATGTTTCTTTAGTGCTTTAAAGTAGAAAGGTGGGTGACAGGCGTGGGTGGAGGAGTTAGGGGGATGGGAGTTGACACGTCTTGGAAGAAGTTGGAGGGGAGAACACTGCTAAGGTCAGTGAAAGTGATGTTAAAAGTGTTCGCAATAGTTTTAGAGTCGAGTGTAGTGTGCCCATTTACGTTGAGAATGTTCGGCAAGGATTTTGACTGCTTCCCAGTGACCTCTTTAATGTTTTTCCAGAAATCCCTCCCATTTCCCCAGGAGTTAGTGAGGGCATTTTTATAGTAGTCAGATTTCTGTTGCTGAATGGATTTGGTGCAGTCGTTCCGTGCCCGTTTATAATTCTGGATGTCGGGTTGCTTACCGAGTTTCTAGCCAGTTCCAGAGGTGGTCCCTGATTTAAGTTTTTAGGAGGTCTCCCTGACAGCTAAGGGGTTACTGACGATTTAACTTTATACTTTTTGAGAGGGCAATTTATTACAGGCTTCATTGAAAATGGAATAAATTGCTCCAGTGCAGTATTAGTATCTGTTGCCTTGAAGATGGGGACCAGTCCTGCAGACTGAGGTGTGATTTGAGGTGGGTAGGACTCTGCTGGTGATGATTTTTGAGGGGCTTTATAGAATTTGTTTGACCAGGTACAGCTGATGGAAGAGTGGTCACTGAGTGAGTCGGGAGGACTGAGGTTTTCGTGATCCGGGAGGTGGTTGGTTAGGATCCAGTCGAGTAGGGTGCAGGTCCCAGTTCTGTAGTTCTTTCTGGTTGCATAGTCAACCATTTGAGTCAGGTTAGCTGATATAATGGAGTCCTTAAATGACCCACATTCAGCTGAGAGCCAATTAATGTTAGTCACCAAGAAGGATGATTTCGGAGTCCGATGGGTGGGATTTGACAAAGTCAAGGACAGCAGTTAGACCAGGTCCCTGTTCTTTAGGAGGTATGTAAACAGTGACAACTGTGAGGGCCTTATTGTGGGCGCTAATAGAAGTCTGATGGGAAGAATCTGAGCAGGTGTTCCTGGAAGATGGAATCAATGGGGTGTCCTCGAAAGTGTCTTTCATATATAAGGCACACCTCCACCTTTTTGGACTTCACGATCAACCCGGAAGACATTGTAGCCAGGAAGGGTGATTGCCTGGTCAGGAATCTTTGGGTGAGCCAAGTTTCACCTACTGACAGAATATCCGGATTGTGTTGGTGGTAAAGGCTTGCAGTGCATCAAGCTTCGAAGTAAACTGCAGATGTTCAGGCACATGATTGAGAGAGTGCCTGCTGGTTTATTTTGGTTGGAGGTGTTTGGTCCGGGGTTAGGTGAACAGTCCTCGATAGCAGCAGGAGGAGGAGCACAAGTTTCAGGGTGCATAGGCAGAGTTCAGTCAGAGAGGTTGTGTTTCTTTTTTGAATAGTAGTATGCCAGGTGGTAATGTCGAAAATGCAACATTGAAATAGTTGTATACAATTTGGCTAGATGTGCCCAAGGCTCACACATGAGCAGGGACAGATCAGTTTCGCGGTGTGCCTCCAGAGGAGGATTTGCCCATTGCCAAATGATGTAAAATAATCAAATCCACAGGAAAATGACCAGTAAACTGTTTGATCTATGGTAACAAGACAAAGGATGTGTTAAATTCCTGGAACACTGGCCTGGAGCATATGCAGGAAGTTAAAACCATTTGTCACTGTCTTCCCTTTGTTTAAATAGTTGTGAATGGTTCTCAAAGACATGCAGTTAGTTCCCTTTAGCAACAAGGTAGACGGAAATGTTGATTCAGTTTGCACTCCCCAGGTCAGAGCTTGTAGAATTTCTTAGCTGTACTTACTTTGATTTTGATGGCTTCCAAAAAAGTCGATTTATCATGAGAATCCCAATATCTGCTGGTGATGTTTTCGAGTTTCTTAGTCCAGGAAACTTTCATAGAGCACATATCCAAGAATGGTCTAGTTCCTCCAAGCCAAAACACAGGAAAATCCACAAAACTAAACTATTGACAGAGACAACACAAACACCCAGCCACACAGCCCAAGTAGGCGGGTCTCTGATTGAAGTAAACTTAATTGGAAATTGTGGATGTGTCCCAACATGGGTTTGAGAGGGGAAAGTCTTCTACCAGTAACCTTTTAGACTTCTTTGCACCTGTAAGTCAGGCAGGACCAGGGATTACCAATTGATGTGGTATACCTGGATCACGCAAGGTCCTTTGACTCTGTTTCACACTCAAAATTAATAGAAATACTTCAAGAAATGGAGGTGGACCCAGGTTTGGTCAGATGGCTACAATCATGGTTGATAGGCCGGTTACAGAGGGTATAGATTAGAGGCCATACTTCCAAATGGGGTACAGTGACAAGTGGAGTGCCGCTGGGGTCACTGCTGTTCTCCATCCTGGTTTCAAGTATGCAAGTGTTGAGAGGGGCATGGTTAAAAAAGTACACTGATGACACGAAAGTGGGAGCAATAGTCAACAATATAGAAGTCATCCAGCATCTGCAAAACCAACTAAAAGAACTGGAAGTATGGGCGCAAAAACAGAATCCTAAGTTTAATGAGAACAAATGCAAGGTGATGCATTTTGGTGTTAACAGTCGGTGTGCTGTGTATACCATAAATAATAAAGCAATAGCTAGTACAGAGAGTGAAAACGATCTGGGAGTGAGGATCACTAGTAACCTGCTATTTAGTACATATAACAAAAATGCAATAAAAAAGTAAATGTAATAATGGGGAATATATTTAGAAATATAAAAAGCAGGAACAAGGATGGCCTGCTTCCTCTGTATAGGTCCCTGGTTAGACCATTATTGGAGTATGGGGCACCTTTAACTACTCCGCAAGGTGTGGGAATTACAAAACTTAGAGAGAGGGCACAGAGAAGGTATACAAAAAGAATGAAAGGTATGAAAAATGGGTAATATGGTGATAGAGTACTGCAGTTGGGAGTGTTCTCACTCTTGTATAGGAAAACTAGGGGAGACCTATGCTTTGTATATAGGGCATACAAGGAAAGGGTGCTTTGGAACTCTGCTGGGCTACAACCTAGACTTGGTAATGAAAGAGCAACAAGATTACATAATAAGCAAATAAAAAGGAGAACAGTACAGGACTACTAGGTGAGGACAATGGTTTAATCAGCAGGTTCAGTATATGGAACACGCTTCCCTCTACAGTTGTGGAGGTACCCAGTATGCAAGCATTCAAAACTTATTATTATTGAATTTTGCTGACCTGGTAAGCCCACAGGGCCTAGAAGTCCCTTTTCAGGGGCGACGGCTGCGGGGGGTACAGATGGTAAGCAACTGAAGTTGAACCAGATTAAGCTGATCAATTAGATACTTTTATGGGAGGACGAACTAGAGAATACCTCCTCTGATATGTGGCAAGTCTCATATGGCCCTGGTGGTCACTTGATTTGAAACCCTGCCTATGAATGTATGAACAGTTTTTGCAGTGAATTTCCTTTCTTTTTGAGACAGTGGAATCGTATGAAACTGTGGAAACTAGCAGACCTATTTAATAGTTCACTAGAGTCAGGAGTGGTACTGCAGGACTGGAGAACAGCACATGTAGGGCCCCTCCACAAAAGCGGTCCCAAGGTTGACTCGGGGGAATTACAGACCAGTCAGTCTTCTCTCCGTTGTGGGCAAGCTCATGGAGACCATACTAAAGGAAAAGTTGGTGGACTGTCTAGAGGAGCATGGTCTTCAGGATGCGAGGCAGCATGGGTTCATTTCGGGGAGATCGTGTCAAACAAATCTGATTAAGTTCTTTGATTGTGTCACTAAGACAGTAGACAGGGGCCAAGCAGTAGACATCCTCTATCATGATTTTAGCAAGGCCTTTGACTCTGTGCCCCACAAAAGGTTGATCAGGAAGTTGGTAGATCTCGGAGTTAGGGAAAAGATGGCCAGATGGGTGGAAAATTGACTGAGTGATAGAACCCAGAGGGTGGTTGTGGGGGGAAGAGTTATCTGGCACTAAAGAGGAAACAAGTGGGGTCCCGCAGGGCTCGGTGCTGAGGCTGGTGTTGCTCAGTGTCTTCATCAGTGACATTGGAGATGGCATTAAGGGCAAGATATGTCTAGTCGCAGATGACACTAAGCTCTGTGGGAGAGTGGACACAGCTGAAGGGATACAGGACCTACAGAAAGATCTGGAAAAGCTGAGGAGGTGGTCCAAGATCTGGCAGCTTGGCTTCAATGCCAAGAAATGCAAAGTTCTGCATATTGGAGCCAAGAATCCCAGGACAGAATACTGTCTGAGTGGAGTCCGAATCTCTGCATCAGAGGAAGAGAAGGAGCTAAGTGATGATCACTAGTGACCTGAAGCACTCCACACAGTGCAAGAAAGCAGCAGCAAAGGCAAGCAAGATGCTGGGATGCATATCTAAGGGGATCAGTAGTAGAAGAGAGAGGGAGAGAGAAGAGGTTATACTGTTGTACCATTCTCTGGCACTACCGTAGCTCGAAAACCTCCGCATTTCACACTATGCTAAATATGTATCTAACCTATGGCTTGGCACCATCCCTTCCTACCTCTCCACCATGCTCTCAGCTGCCCCCTCCCCTGCCCATTATCTTAGATCCTGTGACCATCACCAACTGTCAATCCCGAGGCGAAGACTACTGCCGGGCAAGCCGCCTTCTCACACCAGTTACCCAAACTATGGAATGATCTCCCACCTCAAATTAAGCATTCCTCCTCTGCCCACTCTCTTTCTACTGCCCTAGCTAACTTCCTCACCACTAATTGCTCCTGTACCTGATTCGGCCATGCGCCAATTGATCCCCTCCCACTGCCCAACCAGCAGCCTTAGCTTTGCTATAAATGCTGGAATATAGCCCCAACCTATGCACTTTTGTCCTGTGCCTTTTTGTCCTGCACCATCATGTGTTCTGTGTGCCCTGTTGCTTATACCTGCATATTACTGTGTGCTAAATTTTCCCTTGTATTGCTGCTATATGTCGGGTAATTGTTATATGCTCCATATAATATCCAATGTACTCCATGTGTTGTTGCTCGTAGTTTAATGCAGTTGTATCCAAATGCTACTGTTTGACTTTGTTATTTGCTCAGTCGATAACCTGCATGTTATCCAACCCCCTTGTATCCTCTCCCCCAGGTCACACTGGGAGACGAGCATCTTGTTGCTCAGTGTGCCTTTCCTGGTGAAACTATTTCAATAAATAAATAAATACTGCCCTTGTACAGGTGACTGGTAAGGCCGCACCTAGAGTATAGAGTTCAGTACTGGTGCCCACACCTCAAAAAGGACATTTACCTGCTGGAGGAGGTCCAGAGGAGGGCTACAAAGATGATGATAGGTCAGCAAGGTAAAGCATACGAGGAGAGCTTGAGGGCAGTAAACATGTACTCCCTAGAAGACAGGAGAGAGAGAGAGAGAGAGAGAGAGAGAGAGAGAGAGGAGAGAGAGGGGGGACATGATTGGGACCCTCAAGTACTTGAAATAAATAAGGTCGATAAGGAGAGTCTCTTTAAGCTGAGTGGCGACCATAACATGAGGGGGTACTGTCTTAAGCTGGAGGGTGGGAGGTTTAGGAGGGAGGTCAGGAAGCACTTCTTCACAGAGAGGGTGGTGGACACTTGGAATGCGCTGCCGGAAGAGGTCATCTCATTGAAGACAGTGGGCAGCTTTGAGAGGCTGGGATAGGCATAGGGGAAGGTAAGAATCATGGGTAGAGAGGATGGGAGGAGTGGGGAGGGATGGCAGACCCATTAGCTCAAGCTGTGGACCCTGCAATACGAGTAGACTTGTTAGACCAAATGGCTTTCTTCTGCTGGCTTCTTCGTATGTTCGTATGTATCCACATTCATGCGGGTCCCTTTATGACCTATGTGAACAGATGCAGATGCCAAGGGCAGAGGCTGTCTGCCAGCAAAAGTGCAGGGCACTCCAGGCCCTGCACTTCAGTGCAGCTACAGATATAAAGTACTCATGCGGTTGTCTGGAGTCTGTGGAAGCGCAGATACAGATGCTCAGGGCCATGAGTCCATCAGCCTGCAAAAGAGCAGCTACAGGTGCAGGGCCTTTCTGGGCCCTACGCCAAGAGGAGATTTCATTATGTGGTTAGTTGTTGTCTGTGCAGTCAACGCTGCACTGTCACTCCCCAAGCTGGGGGGTGGTACCACATGGCAATGCCGTACTCCCATCCTCAGGCCATCTAGCTGGCTCACAGAGCTTGACCCTGAACTCCACTTTCCTGCATGGGATGATGACATACTGCCTGCTGGGTGAAAGGATGGCCCTGCACACATTTCTTAATATATGTATTTTTTCTCTTTTTAAACATTTTGACCCCAGATCATGAAGTTGGTCACTAGAATGTGTTAACTCATGCCCGAAAGGTAGTATTGCAGAGTGAATGCAAATCACCTTTTAAACTGTATTTAAAAATTCCCACCATCCTTGTTCATGAGGTAGGGTCATGTAAACAGTATATTCAAAATTTGGGACTAAAGTATTGTAAAATGGCCAAGTTACGAGCAAAGGTATATGAGACACCTAGAAAGAAAATTGCATGTTTATGTCGCATGCCAGTATTGCACTACTGTACTTAATGTGACCTAAAAATTCTTAGATTGCACATAAAAATCTTGAACCATTCAAAACGCAAGAATTGTTAGTTTGCAGAAAAAAAATTCTTGTTTCACGCTCAATATGTGACCAAAGAGTCATTCGTCCATATATCAGAATGTCTCTCTGGCCCCAGAAACTGTTTTTTTAATTCACACAAAATAAATGTTGCGTTGCACTTAAATGTGCAGCCAAAGAATTAATTTGGCTGAAAAACAAGCATTTTTGATGCGCATGAAAAGTTCTTCAGTTGCACTGCAATGTGCGACCCAAGAATTACATTTTTGGTGCATATAAAAAATTCTTAAGTTGCACTGACATGTGGGACTGAAGACGTTGCAGCTCACAACCCAAAATTCAGCCAATCTCTCGTAAATTGACAGCTCCAAAAATGCACAAAGCCCAAAAAAGATATTTCTGGTCCATTTTTGAAAAATAAATACTAGAATTGAGCTTAACGAGTCCTGTTTAGCAAGGCTCATGTTTGTTTTAAATAACTTGTTTTTATGTCTTTTCATATTTGTTTCCCAGAAAAAAAACAGCAATATGGCAACCATCATTAACGTAAAAAAATATGTTCTTGTGACACTAAAACTCAATTAGTCATAACCTAAAAATGCTCGCAAAAGAAACATTTATTGGTTGTTTCAGAGGGTTATCTCAAAAACAGGAAAAATCAGTTGTGCACAGGAGAAAACGGGAGGGGTGCTGTTACAGGGCTGCCAACCTACGTCGAAAGCTTAGTAGCAAAAAACGCAGTCTGTAGCAAATCATACTAGGCAATATGCAATTCAAAAGATTAATTTATTTTATCAGCAGCTCCTGAGTAGCCAACTAGAATCCAAAACCCCAGAACTTCAACCCTATCCAGGGTCTTTGTCAGCGGGAAGATCTCTTCATACTGCAAGAGGCGGCTTCATTCCAAAACGGCCAAGCAGGCTTTAACACCACCACCAGCGGCTCCCATTAACACCCGCCAGGTGGGCTCTTCTCTTGCCATTGCGAGTGGCTTCTTTAACCCCTACCCTCCACTGGTTCCTGTCTGCCCCCCCCCCCCCCAACAGCTTTCCTTTGAACTCTTGCCAGGAACCAGTGGAGGGTAGGGGTTAAAGAGACAAGATTCAGAACTGGACTGGAGTGGGTCCCAAGTTTAAGGGGATGGGCTCGGATTCTTCAAACTGAGTTTTACTGCTGCATTAAGTACTTTACTATTGCATAAGTGTTGTTACCCTTCACGTTTACACTTTGTACACAAATCAGGTTATTACGGTACTTTAGCAACTAAGCTGCAACTTGTCCCAAGTTTTAGCACAGCACAGAACCCCCTATTCATGCCCTGAAGTTTGTGAGCCAGATACAGGATCAGTAAGTCTCTTCTCTGCTCTCATAGGCAACTGGAACTGCTGAGAATGACAGCTGCCTTCTGGAACAACAGTTGCCATTTATGGGCACCGTACTACAAACATAGCTGTGTGTGTCAGTGACACATCTGAAAAATGGGATGCCTCCCTGCCCTCCCCTTCTTTATCAAATTCAACTTTTTTATTTAAGCTAAATTGCAACTTGCCTTAGGTTTTAGCACAGCATGGAACCCCTAGTTGTGCCATGAATTTTGTGAGTCAGGTGTGGGTTTGCTCATTCCCGCCTCTGCTCTCGTAGATAACTCAAACTGCTGAGAATGACAGCTGCCTTCCTGGGATCACTGTTGCCATTTACGGGTACTGTACTATAAACATAGTTGTCCGTGTCAATGACACAACATTAGAAAGATGGGGAGCCTACTTGACCCTCGCCTTCTCTCTAAAATTCAACTTTTTAATTTACCGTTTACATTCTGCTGTTAACCTGCTAATGAAATTGCATTATTTTTTTTGATTCCTTTCTAAAGTGCATTGTTTCTCACTCTAGATTTCTGTCACTCCATCTGTGAAACGGAACCCCCACTGTAACTTACTTAACACCTATGTTAATTGCCCCCTTCCCAGGATTTGTTGCCAGCCTGCCTGCAAGCCACCCCACCATACCCATATTGCAGGAAGTCCTGATCTGAGCGGAGGCAAAAAAGGGACACACCAGCAGTAATTATAAAATAATTCAGAGTACAACCATGGAGCAGATGATCGTGCTTGGTGGTGCCAGCTTGTAGGTCGCATCAATCAGAGGGGCGGAGGAGAAAAGAGAACAACAGGAAATGGATCAGCCTCTGCTTGGATCAGAAGGACAGTATGTGTCATAATCTTTTGCCTTGCTTTCCCACTTCTTGCGATCGGTGTATGGTGGTAGGCTGTGATGTTCCTAGCCAACAGGCGACAGTGGGGAAGGAGCAGTCTTCCTGCAGCTGAAAGCCGGAGAAAGCACTTGGGAACTGGTGGGATACATTGAACTGCATACCTTAGAGATTCTGATAGGGAGCTCGAGTTGGTACAGCAGAATTAGAGGGTGATTCATTTGTTTCTTTCTGTACATTTTAAAATCGAATCCCCCTTCCATTTCCTGCAGTAAAAAATGGTGTGTTGGAATCTAAAGAATTAGCAAAGTGAAAAAACAAATGTCTGCTGTGAGTTAGAAGGCTGCAGATGATGACAGGGTGAAAGTAGCATTAGCCTCTTGCAGTTGGTGGGGGGAGGGATGTCAGGAGTGGTGAGATGTGAAGATCCCTTGTTACAGGAAATTACTGTGTAGGTGCAGGGGAAATTAAGTGCATTAAAGTAAAAAAAAAAAAAAAAGTTGTAGTACTTAAGAATAAACATCAGTTTCGTGGGATCTGCTGTGTGAACTGTGGGCGGCACATCTTCAGACATGGCTATGCTTGTGCTGGGTATGTAGATGTGCACATAATGATCCAGAGAGCAGAGGAAGGGGCACCACTAGCTCTCTCCATGGAGTAATTTCCTTCAGTGCAATTTCTAAAGAAGAATTGTTATGTCATGTTAATGTTAGTGACAGAGTTTCGACAAGGTTCACAGTTTTTTATTTCTGATAACTTGAAAAGTTCCAGCTAAGACTTCCAGGTTTTAATGTAGCTTAGAAAGAATTACTTCAAATTGACAGGCTGTTGATTACGAAAATCCACTACAACTACGTGTTTGGGTCTACATTCCATGCTGGATATATTTTGCCATAGCATGCAACTCCTGTAGGGCTGTGCAGTGACCGAATAGCATTTCCCAAATGCTGTGAATATTAGGACTCCCAAATTGTGCACTGTTAGTGTTCAAGAACTACTGTTCATTCCTAGTTGAAGAAAAAAAAAAAACCTTCCCCTGCCCTTGCCTGTCTCTCTTGTCATTACCCCCAGTCCCCCCCCACCCATTGTCTGTACCTGATCCCCCCAAACACACTCCGCCACTGTATGTTATATGTTATTTTCTATCCCACGGTGAATGACTTGCTCAGCCTGCCCTCCTTCACGGCCGGCTACCATGTTGTTCAACAAGTGCTTGTTTGCGCTATACAGACCAAGTATTCCCCTGTCTTCCCACCCTGACAGTATCCTTATTCCACCCCCCTCCCCCAAGTCGTGGCACTCCAAAAAGACAATGGCCACAACCTGCTCTCTTCTACAGCCAGCTGCCTTCTAATGAATAAACGTGCTCTCTCTGTCTCCATAGAAACCCAGCTGATTACATGATTAGCTGGGTTTGTATAGAGACAGAGTGAGCACCTTCAGTCATTAGAAGGTGGCTGGCCATGAAGGAGGGCAGGTTGTGCCCATAGCCTCTTTTGGAGCATCACTGCAGGCGCTGGTGAGGAGGATGGTGGAATAAGGATACTATCAGTGTGGGGGGGACGGGGGGAATACTTGGTCTGTTTAGCGTAGACAAGCACTTTATGTTGAACACAGCAGCCAGCTGTGGAGGTGGGCTGGTTGTGTCAGTTGTCTACTGTGGGACAGAAAATAACATTCAACATATTGTGTGAGTGCTGGGGGGTGAGATCGAGTGCAAACAATAGGTGGGGAGATGGAGGGTGAATGTTTAATGGCTGAGTGGGACACTGAGCAAAGCAAGGGTAAGGGAACTGTGTTCTTGTAGTTTTTGTTCTTGTTAAGTAGAGACACATTCCAAATACTGAGTTTCCAAATATTTGGCTTCTGAATATTGAATATTTGGGAAAAGGTATCCGCACAGTCCTAATCTCCTGCTTAGGAAGCTTAGTACAGCAGGAGAGATCTACCAAAGTAGAGAGATTGGGGGGGGAGGCTGGGTTTCATTCCCCAGAGTGGAACTTTTTTTTTTTTTTTATTGCTCGCTATAGTTTATTGATGCTGTGTCTGACATCCCATCCCCAATTTCCCTTTTCATTGCTAGGGGAAGCCTGACAGCCTTCTTTCTGGCCACGTACTTTCATACAAGCCATCTTTGGTGCCTTTAGTAGGGTAAGTTCATGAAATGGGGGTACCAATGTTCCCAATACTTTGTATGTTGATTTAAAAAAATTAACAGCCACTGCAGTCTTGATAAGTAAATTTAAAAGGTAGCCACAAGTACAGATACATTTCATAGTTTGAGAAGCCTAGTTGCACCCATTTTATTTTTATTCCATGTCCAGCTCCAAAATGTTACAGATTTTCCCTAGCAAAATGTGACATGCAAAACCACAATACATGCCGTTGCTTCTATGAAGACTTTATTTTAGTTGCACTTCAGTAAATGTATGTTGAAAACTGCCTCAGGTGCTGTCTTTTGTTAATAAAAACATTTTCACCTTAGTTTTTCAATGCATATAAAATGTCTGGATCACTCAAAGTTTTGTGTGGCGCGTGCAAATGTGGTGTCCAAGCAAACTGCATTTTTTACATGTTGCTAAATTTTCAGCAAAAGCATCCAGCTTTTTTTTGAGTGAGTGATTTTCTTTTGAGATGGAGTCTTAAAAGTACTGCAGGACATTGGTGATAAAGGGGTGCAGGCAAATTTTTTTTTTTTTTTAACTTAAACAGTTGTGTGGTGTCTACTGTTGCACGTGCAGTGTATGGGTGTCAACACTGAAGGTGCTTTTCTCTCACGTTTGATATGGAGTTATCCCACAACATAGTACCTTTTTCACTCTTGGGTCGTAGTGCCTTGAAATGCTTAGAAAAATAAAGTAAAAAGAAAAGTAAAAATTTTTTTTTTCTTCAAGTTTAACACCCGTTGTGTCCATAGAAACATAGAAGCTGACAGCAGATAAGGACCACAAGGCCCATCCAGTCTGCCCATTTCTTTTTCTACCTTATGAATGTGCCATCGGCCTTTGCTCTGTCAATGGCCTATCTATTCATACTCATCTGTATTGCTCCTTTATGCCTATCCCATGCCTATTAGAAGCCCTGCACTGTATTCTTATCTACCACTTCCTGAGGTAGGCTGTTCCATGCATCCACCACCCTTTCTGTGAAAAAAAAAAAAACTTCCTTACATTACCCCTTAACCGGCCTCCCTTTAATCTCATGCTGTGTCCTCTTGTCCTGCTATTTTTCTTATATTGAAACATGTTAGACTCTTTCATCTTGTTAATGCCCTTAAGGTGTTTGAATGTTTTGATCATATCACCTGTCTCCCTTCTTTGCTCTAGGGTATACATATTGAGCTCCATTAGTCTGTCCTCGTATGTTTTCTGATGTAGTCCTTGCACCCTTTTGGTTGCTCTTCTCTGGACTGCCTCAATTTGGTTAATGTCCTTGTGAAGGTGTGGCTTCCAGTACTGCACACAGTACTCCAGATGGGGCCTAAACATAGAAACATAGAATGTGACGGCAGATAAGGACCGCTTGGCCCACCCAGTCTGCCCATTTCCCTACCTACTGGATAAGCTGCAGATCCTAGTTAACCAGCAGCCTACTTCTTCCTACCCCCACCCCCAGAATTGCCTTATGACTATCCCATGCATGCTTGAATTCCACCACTGATTTTGACTCCACAACCTCCTCCGAAGGCCATTCCATGCATCCACAACCCTCTCTGTGAAAAATACTTCAGCAAATTACCTCTGAGCCGCCCCCTCTATCTTCAAATTGTGCCACCTTGTTCTTGCACACCTCTTTTTGAAAGATGCTACCCTCTTGGACTTTGTTGATTCCCTTGAGGTACTTGAAGTTTCTGTCATGTCCCCCCTCCCTCCTTTCCTCGAGGCTATACATATTAAGCTCCTTAAGTCTCTCTTCATATGTCCTCCGGTGCAGACCCTGCACCATTTTAGTTCCCTCCTCTGGACAGCTTCCATCCTGTCTATGTCTTTATGAGATTGGGTCTCCAGAACTGCACACAGTACTCCAGATGGGGTCTCACCAGCTGTCTGTACAGAGGGATAATAACTTCCTGTTTTCTACTGGTGATGCCTCTCCCTATGCATCCCAGTATCCCCCCAGCCCTCCTTGCTGCCTTCTCACATTGCTTGCCCACCTTTAGGTCATCTGATATGACTACCCCCAGGTCCCTTTCCATTTTTGTTGTTGTTAGTATCTCATCTCCCATTGTGTACTCTTCCACTGGGTTTTTGTTTCCCAGGTGCATTACCGTGCACTTCTTAGCATTGAATCTAAGCTGCCATACATTTGACCATTCCTGTAACCTTGCCAAGTCCCTTCTCATCCTTTCCACCCCACCCTGTGCATCAACTCTGTTGCAGATCTTAGTGTCATCTGCAAAGAGACATACTTTCCTTCCAGTCCTTCTGCAATGTAAACATAAAGACATTGAAGAGGACTGGTCCTATCTCTGAACCCTACGGTACCCGCTAGTAACCCTCCTTTCTTCTGGTGGACTCCATTTACTATTACTCTCTGTCCTATTCTCCAGCCAATTCTTTACCCAGGCTGTCATCTTGGGACCCACTCCCAGGCTGGCTAACTTATATATTAATCTTTGTGTGGGACTGTGTCAAATGCCTTGCTAAAGTCTAGGTAGGCCATGTCCACAGCCCCTCCTGATCTACTACTTTGGTCACCCAGTCAAAGAAATCTATCAGATTCGTCTGGCATGACCTTCCTGCTGTGAATCCATGCTGCCTAGGGTCCTGTGCCCTTCTGGCCTCCAGATCTGACAATTCTTTCCTTTAGAAGTGATTCCATCATTTTCCCTATCACTGAGGTTAAACTAACAGGTCTATAGTTTCCTGCTTCTGCCTTGCTCCCACTTTGTGAAGGAATCACATCTGCCCTCCTCCAGTCCTCCAGGTACCACCCATCCTCCCATGATTTGTTAAAGAGGGTAGTCAGTGGTGTCACTAGTTCTACCCTTAGTTCTTTTAGAATTCTGGGATGAATCCCATCAGGCCCCAATGCTTTGTCCACCTTCAGTTTTAAGAGTTCTTTCAGAACCCTTTCTTCTGTAAATGGGCTGGTATCAACTTCTGTATCCAGAGTGTTACTACTGTTTGTTTTATGTACCTCCCCTCTTCCTTTGTAAATACTGAGCAAAAATATTTGTTTAGTATCTCTGCCTTTTCACAGTCTCCTGCCCACGCTCCCTCCCCTTTATTAAGCCTCACTATCCCTCCCTTGGTCTTCCTTTGCTCCGTGATGTACCTATAAAAGGTTTTATTCCCCTTCTTAACTGAGTTGGCTATCTTTTCCTCAGTTTGGGCCTTTGCTGCTCTGACTGCCTTCCCAGCCTCCTTTTGCTTCAACTGATACAGTTCTCTGTCCTGCTCCTGCTGCGATTCCTTGTACTTCCTGAATGCTTTCTTTTTCTCTTGAACCTTCACCACTCCTTTGAGAACCATAGTGGTTTCTTACATAGTCTTGTTTTGTTTATTTGCTTCACACAAAGGCTCGTTACCTCTGTGATAGCAGTTTTATTATTCCCATTGTTCTTCCACCCTCCTTCCGCCCATTTGCTAGTGCATTCCTTAGGCACTCACCCATTTTAGCAAAGTCAGCCCTCCTAAAGTCCAGTACTTTTGTCTTTGTATGGCTGACTCTATTGCTGTGTTTATTAGAACCATACTGTTCGATGGCTAGTTCCCAGATGGCTACCCACTTCTACATCTGTGATCCTCTCTCCATCTCCATTTGAGAGTATCAAGTCTAATATTGCTCCCTCTTGAGTGGGCTCCAGTACTAGTTGTCTAAGGCATGCCCCCTGTAGGGCATCTAGAATAACTGCACTCTTCGGAGTGGCAGCTGCAACTATGCTCCAGTTAACATCTGGCATATTCAGATCACCCATCAGCAATATCTCCCCTTTTTCTGCCATTCTAAGTATACTTTCTATCATTTCCTTGTCCACTTCCTCCCCCTGAGAAGGGGGTCTGTATACAACCCCTATGCGGATTGTGGTGCCATTGCCTGTCTCCAAATTTACCCACAGTGCTTCTTCTCCTCCCTGTTTACCCTTTTGTTCTGTTGCTTTTATTCCTTCCCTTATGTAAGAACTACTCCTCCCCTCTTTTACCTCCCTGTCCCTCCTGTAGATAGTGTATCCTGGTATGTTTACGTCCCAGTCATGGTTTTTGTGTACCATGTTTCTGTGACTGCCACGATATCCAGATGTTCCTCCTCCATCAAGGCCACTAATTCAGGAAGCTTGTTACCTAGACTACGGGCATTGGTACTCATTGCTCTCCATTTTTTGATGGCCTTACCTTCTGTTGCAGCATCCCCCACTGACCGTTCTACCTTGGTCTTTTTCTCATTTAGTACCCTGTTTTGTAGGGAGAGGCTGGGATTTTTCTGCTGCTTGTCAGTGCCTAACCAGTGTCTTGTAAAGAGGGATTATTGCCACCCTCTTCTAACTTGTGATACCCCTACTAATATGCCTCAACATCCCCCTAGCCTTACCTACTGCTTTAGTGGTCTGCTTGGATGATTTCAGGTCATCGGTGATGATGATGCCCAAGCCTCTCTGCACGTGCAACACTGAAGGTGCTTTTCTCTGAAGTCTAATATGGCATTATTCCACAGCATATTCCCTTTTTCACTCTTGGATCACAGTGTCTTGAAATGCTTAGTAAAATAAATTGAAAAGAAAAGTAATATTTTTTTTTCAAAGTTAAACACCTTTTGTGTCCACTGTTGCAGGTGCAACGTTTGGTGTCCCTGTTGCACGAGCAACACTGAAGGTGATTTTTCTCAAATCCCTGCTAGAGAGTTATCTCATAATCTGGTTCCTTTTTGACTGTTCAGTCACAATGTCTTGACAAGCTTATTAAAATTGTTCTATTGTGGATTTGAAAAATTAACCCTCATGTCACACTTTGGTAACCCCTTTTCATGAACTTACCTAGTACCATTGCTGCTTTGATTTTGTAATTCAGTACCAGTTTGTTGTCAATGAACCATTTTTCAGATGACTCGAAACTGGCCTGGGTCAGCTGAAATTTTACCATGGCTTGTATTACTGTTGGATATGAAGGCATCATTATCAGTATATAGGATTACTCTTGCAGACTGGCAGGCCTCTGATAGGTTGTTGATAAACAGAAAGAATAGGAGTGGACTGAGTGTATTGATTGCTGGGACGTCCCCATGGAGATACTCCTGTCATCTGATAGGAAGCCTTTGATCTTTACACACTGGGAGCACTTGTTGAGGTAGATACGAAAGCAGTCTACTGTGTCGTGGGTATGTGCGTGTGTCTGGGTGTGTGTGTATATATCGTATGCAAGTCAGTTGAAAATGTCTATTGGGTAGAATGTAAGGAAAAAAGTAGTATTCTTAATGGAATACCAGGATCAGAATTTTGGTATTCCGCCATGAAATTTGGTATTCTGCCCAGTTTACCTAGGTTTTAACAGGTTTACAGGTGGAACATTAAAAATACACTGATTTTTGTATATAAAACCCAGAAATAAACACACTTGAAATTAATGTTAGTATACCTCCTTTTTTGTTCCTCTAGATCCTGGACTGTCTGCCCCCATCCCGTGTGGCTCCTGTCCTGATGTCTTCACGTACTACCTTGCCCGGCCATGGTCTGCCCTGCATGGCTGCTGGCCTGACTTGGGCCTTTACTGCCTGCCCTACTTCATGGACCCAGGTCCTGGCCTACCCATGGACTGGGCCTGATTTGACCATGTCATGCCTGACACCCCCATGGATCCTGGCCTGTCTTCCCCCAGTAGATCCTGCCCTCTTCCCATGCATGGATCCTGACCTGACGTGGCCACAGCCTGCTGCTCCAAGGCTCCTGGCCTTACATGGACCTGTTCTGCCTGCCTTGGAGTAAGTGGAGGACCAAGGATCTCTGCTTATGCTGGCGCAGGCAGGCGGCATAAGTGGAGGACTAAGGGCCCCCTTTGTTATGACAAGTAATGATACACAACCTATATGGCAGTTCTGTGGGGCAGTTGCATGCCCTGTGCTGTAGCAGTAGTGATGTAGCATAAACAAACATGCTGCCCTTAAAACAACTGTGGGGCAAAGCCCCTTATTCTTAACAAGACCAGCTATAGTAACTCCTCACTATAACAAACTAATGGGAGCCCTAAACCGTATTCGTTTACAGCTCCCCATTCATTATATCAAGGGAAGCTAGTCAGCAGGCACATATCGAATCCAAAGACATCTATGTGCATTATATGCATGTTCTGTAGTTGTTTTGAAGCTGTTTTTTTTTTTAATAACAGAAGCTGAGACTAGTGGGAACAGTCTTTCTTTTCGATTCACTTCAACTGGAGGCTCTGACACACACCCCTATGCCCGCCCTACTCACGACCATGTTCTCCCCCTACTCACACAGTTAGCACAGTCAGCAGTCAAAAGTGGCTAAAAAGTTACAGTAACTTTGTTAAAAATAACACAGAAAGCTGTAAATAGTGGGTGCACTGTTTCGTACAGAGTCTCAGACACACATCCTGCCACCCGCCCAACTCGCAACCGCAAGCATGCTCTCCCTCCTACCTGTACACTGTAAGCACTGAGAACAGATTTATGCCCAGTCTTCAACAACTGAACACCTGTACAGAACACCAGCACTGACTTGTTTAAAAAAAAAAAAAAAAAAACATGCAGCATGACCCGACTGGTTCATCATCCTACTCGCGATCAGCAATCCGAAGCAGCTGAAAGACTGGGAGCTGCAGTAAAAGATATAGCGTGACTGCGACCGCGTGCTCCCTCCTTCTCACACACAGTCAGCACTGAGAAACAGAATTATGAAAACTGTCTGCAAATTCAGCAGTAAGTACACCAGTATTGTGGACTTGTTTTTAAATACTGTAAATGATACAGCAATACCACAATTTGTTCTCCATCCTAATCACATAGTCAGAAGCAGCTGAAACATTGGGAGCCACGAGAGCCATTAGTCATACCCGAGGTTTTACTATAGTGGGGTTCGCTATAGCAAGGGGTTACTGTTTGTTTTATTTTGTTGACCTGGTAAGCCCACTGGGCCTAGAAGTCCCTTTTTCAGGGGCAACGGGGGATACAGATGGCAAGCTACTGAAACTGAACCAGATTAAGCTGTTGGTGGTATTTTTTTTTTAGTGAACGAGGGAAATTTGGCCAGGACACCAGGGACATTCCCCTACTCTTTTCAATAAGTGCCTTGGGATCTTTAACATCCACCTGAACTACCACCAGTCCAGGCAGATGGGACCTCGATTTAACGTCTCATCCGAAAGACGGCACCTCAGAAATGCAGCACCCCTCTCATGCTGCACTACAGTGTCCATATTGGGATATTAACCCAAGTGCCAGATATTTAGGTTTTTGTTATGTGGTGGGCTCTGACCCCCCACCTCACGTTATTTTTCAGTTTTTCATCTTCTACCGGAATGGTAGATTAGGAAACTAGCGTAGTAGCTGGTCCCTTCCCTTGCATTCAGTATTTTGGAACACCTTACAGTGAGGTCCTTAGTCATCTGTTTTCACCCCTGCCCTACTCTGTGACTCCTGCCCCTACCCTGCCCCCCCCCATGAATTGTGACCTGTCTTCCTCCCAGAAGATACTGATCTGCATGCCCCCACCCCACATGGATCCTGAATGATGATATCCCCCCCACCCCATGGTTCCTGCCCTGGTGTGGACCTGTTTTGGCTGTTGTCCCTCCATTGAACATGCCTCCCCTTCAGTGGATCCTTGCCTGGTTTCGTTCTTGCTTGCCTTGCATCCCCTTCAATCTGTGTGCCAAAGTGATGAACCATGCAGACATCATATTACTGGGCATGGGTGAGATCATTGTACCAGCCTGGAAATGCTGGCCCAGAGAAGCAGAAGCAGGTCTCACTCCTCCTCCATCCAGGCCCCTATCCTATGCTATATTACTGAGTAAGCCTCTTCTATGGCTTACAGCATGATAGTCACATTTTTGATGCCACAAGCAACACTGCCTATGCAGAGAATGCTTTTGTATATAGCAACAGATCTGTAGAAATGCTGAAAGTGGAGTTTTAAAAGTGAGAGAGTGCACATCCTTGCAACATGCTGTTTTTACATTTCTGCATTTTGGGACCAGTATAAACATTTTCTTATGCTGGTGCCAAAAGCAGAAATGCAAAGACTACACGTTTCGGAAACATGCACTGTCTCCACTCCCATTATTAGAGACCCATGTCCGTTTTTTTTTTTTTTTAAATAAGAAATAATAAATCCAAGGTATAAAAAGAAATAAAATGTAAACAAACACATGAAAAAGTGTAAAAAAAAAAACAAAACAAAAAGCTTTTTTTTTTTTTTTGCAAAAATAAAATAAATGCTTGAAGCAGTTGTTGTTTAGGTTCCATTGTTACCACAGACGGTCCCAAGGAAATGGCAGCAGAATTGTCCGTTTCACAAAACCTTTCAAGACCATAGAAAAATGCTTAATGCAGCGTAGTATATTAGGAATGTGATTTGTAGTGTGCATAAGGTCATTTTGAGGTATTTTATAAATCTAAATGTGTTAACAAGAAATAAAGCTGCTTTTTCAGTGAATGAAAAGAAATGGCATGAAATTCAAGAAAAATAAAAATTCTAAAAAAAATTAAAAGAATGTCATGGGCAGAAAATCAACCACTGTATTATAACCCTTGTCCCCATTCAGCATTTCTGATACAGTATATTGTGTCATACAAAATTTCATCTCTTCATCTCCCCAGCAATTCACTGGTTTCAATCCTGAGTGTTGCAAGGTGACCTCTGCTGCCCAATCTTTCTGTGAACTTGGCAAAGAAAAAGAGCCACACCAAAGTGTACTGGGGTGCTCAATGACACAGTGCTAAACTGTTTTCAGAAAGTCATGGCACTTACCCAGGGTGCACAGTTGAAGAACTAGTTCAAGACATAGGATTTCATGCTTCAAAAAATCCCTTTATTGATGCCAAGTATAAAAAAGTCATGTAGACCCACACTGGGTCGGAGAACCACACACCTAACCTCTAACATTTCAAGTCATCCGATTTGGTGTGTGGTTTTCCAACCCAGTGTGGGTCAATATGTCTTTTCTATACTTGGTAAAAATAAAGGGATTTGAAGCATGAAAACCCTTTCTGTGAACTTATTTCTCCCTTCCCCAGCAATCTCCTAACTCCAGGCTGCCTAATTCATTACTCAAACTATCTCCCCCGACAATCTCAGCGAAAGACTGATCGCTAAGAGAATGTGAAAAAATTAAAATTGCGGGAGTGTGTGCGAGCACTGGGTGGGCAGATGCACAAGTGGGTGAGTGGGTGGTTGAGTGGACAGCACGTGAACCTACTGAAACAAATGTAACATCTGTTTGTAGAGCTGTTCAGAGTGAGTGGGTGAGTGCCAGCTGGGAATGTGGTAAAGTCAAGCACTTTTCCATCTCAGTCTGAAGTCAGCATCAGTCAGCCAGTCGGGGAACATTCAGCAATATGCTCAGACTTGTGAGTAACCAAAGCATCACTGTTAAAATGGAGCCAGAACGGTCAACAAATCATTCGGGAACTGTGCCACCTCATGGTTGGGAGTTGGTACTACATCTGTGGGACGAAAAAAAAAAAACTGGTACTCCTGGCAGATTACCAGGGCCCACCTTTTGGTATTCCGTTGTGAAAAGTAGTATCCAAAATGTGGAAGAATACCACTAAATTCGAGCCCTGTCTATGAATGCATTCTTTTGTATCTTGCAGAAAATCAGGTTTTCTAAACTTGCTTCTCCATGGAATGATGAAAATGAAAACCCACTCAGAGCTCAACTTTTCTTTTTCCCTGTAACTTGCCATTGCCATGAAGTTTATGGGCAAGATTTTTAGAAGGGCGGATGTTTGCATTTGCTCAAGTGTGTTTGCGCAGATCTTCTGCTATTTTCAAAGGATGTGAAGGTTTGTGACGTCACAATGTGTGGTTTAAAAAAAGTGACACAAATGTGGTTTGTTATTTTTTGTCACAGTTGTGTCTTTCATTTTCCACAAAAAATTATCTGTAGTAATAGATGCTATAACAGTCTGGATGCATTTGTGTTTTTGGAAATAGTGGAGAACTCGGCGCAGATGGATTATTTTGAAAATTCTGCCATAAATCTGCATTGTCATTGAGCAGTATATATTCATGTGGGCACTGGTAAACATCCGAAATAACTGCAGATGATATAATTCACTGTGAAGAAGGAGCCCCAACAGGTTTGCAGTTGAACCTGAATCTCTCTGAAGTCACATTTCTCTGTCTAGACTGCAGCTCTGGAATCATTTATAGTTTGGGACTATTTTGGCATGCATGTTGGAGGCTTTGCAGTTCGGTTGATCTAGGTCAAAGTTCACACTACATTTCAAGCCATAATTCCAAGATGTTGGTGTAGAGGTTTTGAAAAGCTATGAGGTGAATGTTTGAAAACTTGTGGGGCAACAAAACGTATGCCTTTTTGAATGATCAAATTGATACTTTCATTAGGGCCAGGGCATATCTGATTTTATGCCATGCCTTTCATTATACCATGGGAAGAAAAAATTCTGCCTGCTGATTGTTCAGTGGCTATAAGCACAGCATCACTGTATGAAGGTGAGCAGAGTTCATTTAGAACCTACAGTGAGACTGTTCATTGCCACTGTGGGGCATATAGTGAGAGTATCATGATATTCTCACTCTAGGTTGATAGTGAAAAAATATATATGTGTGTGTGTGTGTGTGTGTGTGTGTGTGTGTGTGTGTGTGTGTGTATATATGTATGTGTGTATATATATATATATATATATATATATATGTGTGTGTGTGTGTGTGTGTGTGTGTGTGTGTGTGTTGTGTATATATATATGTATGTATATATAATATATATATATATATATATATATATATATATATGTATATGCATATTTCTTGCAAAAAAAAAAACTTGTTAATGCATCAGTTTGGGTAACTTAATGCCACAAATGTGGTGTTAGGATTTCAAACCCCAACTCCCCACCAGTGCTCCAGATAAGGTTTTAGGTCAGGAAGTAAAAACTTCCTAGTTTTCCAAGCTGGTAGTATTTTGGTATGCCAGGTAGTATTTTGCGATGCGGTTGAAGTCGCGCTGTTCGACAGACATTCAAGTTTGTGTATTTGAAAAAGCCTATGATGGACAATACATTTCTGTGTAATCAATCAATCAGTCAACTTTATTTAACCAGGCATATAACACCATTGAGCAAGCTCATTTTCAAGGCGGTCCTGGACATAAATTCGATACAATACAGAGAATACAGTAAACGGAAGGTAAAAAACAAAAACATAACATAGTACAGATATGGTAGACATTAATGTGGTGATAGTGAACAGATGTAGGCCATGGGAGGCATATACATAAGGTCCAGTATAGTTTACATACACTGTTTCCAACATGATTTACAAGAAAACAAAGTGTACCATCCTAGCTGTTACCGCTAATTTAGATTCTAGTATCTTTATGCTTCAGATAATGGAGGAGAAGGGGAGCGAGATTACGCCAGGAAGGGGAAAAAAAGGAAATTAAGCTAAGTTTAGGGGAGAAGGGAATAAGTGCTGGGGATCAATTGCTAGGAGAGAAGGGGCGACCGTCGGAGTGTAAGGTTTGCAGAAGGGACCAGTAATCGAGGTAAAAGAGTCATCTAAAGCAACTGCATGTATCCTTCAACAGGTCCCGTATCAGTGTTTTGAATGTGAAGATGCTAGGGAGCGTGGAAAGCTTTAAAGATTTTTGCATAGAATTCCATAGTGATGGCAGAGAAAAACTGATTGCTGCCAGGCCAAGGCTTGCTTTCACTCTAGGAGTCTGGAAGCAAATCATGGAGAAACGTCATAATCCATAAGATCTCTTGGCACGTACAAAGAAGCTCGAGATATATGTAGGGAGATTATTGGATAGCGCTCTCAACATCCAAAGGAGAGCATTTATTTTTCTCCTGGTTGCGAGTGAGGGCCATCCTAGCTCCTGGTATAGTAGACAGTGGTGAGTGCAATAGGGTAGGTAAAGGATAAATCTTAGGGCCCGGTGGTAAAGGGTGTCAAGTTTGTTGAGCGTCATAGTAGGCAGTGACTGTAGAGGAAGTCAGCATAGTCCAGTACAGGTAGAAATGTGGATTGCACTAGCCTGTTCCTGGCTTCTAGGGTAAGCAGATGTTTAAGGCGATAAAAAAGGCCTAATTGCTGCCTTAATTTCTTCGAGATTTCATGTAGGTGGTACAGGAAGTTTAGCTTATTATCTAGCCAGAACCCTAGGTATTTAAAAGTATCCACTGTCTCTAGGGGTTCGTATAGCAGCGTTAGAGTCTGGGGGGTATGTGTAGACCCAGAGGCAGACTTTGGCGACAGGATCATGGTTTTAGTCTTTTTGACATTAAGGAGAAGCTTATGTTTGATGAGGTTATATTGGAGAGTGATGAAGTCTTGCTGAAGGTTCACATGGGCCAAGTCCAAGGAAGAGTTAGTGGTATAGAGTACGGTGTCATCTGCAAATAAGCGCACATTGACTGTGCACAGGTGATAAAATACTAACAGACATCACACACTGTAGTAATAGATTAAGATGATTTGCTTTTATTTTTAGCTTAGCGGCCAGCTAGATTATTTTTATTTTTCTTCTTTTGTTTTCATTTTTAGAAAGTTGCAGATGCAAATCAAGAGAGTCAGATCAAACCTCCCCCCAAGACAAACCATTGGTCCATACTTTTTACTATGAGGGCCACAGCTACACACAGACAGCTCTGCTACGGACACATTCAGGCAGACTACGTTCTGGAAAAAAAAAATTATTTGACTTGAAGATATTACATCATGTATGCAAGTGCATCCTGCCTAACATACACTAACAGTTCTCACTCATTCTTGACTTGAGCTGCTTGCAGCCTCGCCATTCACCGTTCAGTCCCCAAAATCATGCAGCCTGACATGTTTGGCCGATTTCTGTAAATGTAGTCGGCCAGTTGCATTGCCTTTCACATAGCATGTCGCCTGAGGTAATAATAACATGATATGCAGAATGTTTACCCCCTACCTTCTTGCAGATGTCAGTGCTGCTGTTCGGAGCTCCTTTCTGTTGCAGTGCTGCCAGACAGTGATCCTTATCTTATGCCCAGGTGCCCACTTTACTCCGTTTGCCAACCGAATACTGCTGTTTTGTACTGGTTGCTGAACCGGAAGTGATGCATGATCAAGGATAATCCTCCCAATTCCATCCAGGCTTCCAGTCCTGCCACCTCCATTTATGCCACTTCAGCCACCCAGTGTTCTTCTGCCCGAGCTGTCCACACAGTTTAAAAGTAAAATAAGATGCTGCACCTGCAAGCACTTTACACACACAAAAAAAAAAATTCAAGGAGCTAGACAACGAGCATTCTCACCTACTGTAATTGAGGAGTGGGATGGATGCAAGGACACAGCAAGACAAGTTGACTACACAGTCCACTGTTTCCCTGCCCACCCCTTGCCCTTCTACTTTTCTCCCCATCCCCAAAACACCATCTAGGAAATTAAAGTAATGGCAAACCTGCCGTCTTCTCTATATTCCCTCCTGCAAAACTGCATCAGATTGGGTATTACTAACCGGGAGATGTTACTCGTCTCTTTCTGGAGGACACTAAAACAAAACCTCCTCCTGACAGTGCCAAGTCTGCCAACCTGTGTCAATGCAAACCTGGTGGGGGTTCCTTTCCTTCTTTCTTGCTCACTAACAGCCTGCTGTGCCTGCCGTGGCTATGCTTTAAATCGCCACACACAGGATGCCTCAGGCTCAGCTCAGGCTGTCCAATGCTACTGTTGGCTGCTGATCACCGAGCTCACTCCTCTCTGGTACAGACCGCAGTGGGACTAGGAGAAGGGAATTGGGCCACTACAGCCCAGGATGGCTGCTCTGCATTGCGGTTAGCTAAGCTTAGCAGCAGCCAGAACAGTACACTGACATTGCCAGGGAAGCAAGCTTGCAAACCTGCGCTGCAGCACTGGTGTCAGCAGTCAACAAAGGAAGGCTGAGCAGTGCTAATACAGAACAGGGATTAGGGAAGGAGTCTTATGTTGGCATAGCAACAAAAACACCACCAGTCACTACAGTGTGTGTGACACTCACATCAGGAGGACCGGCCACCTTGGAAGACACAGGTTCCTTCCGTGGTTGATGTTGCCCCCACTGAGCACTGCTTGCCTACAGTACAGGCTCCTAGTCATTTCCACACTGAGTGGCTCCCTTTTCTTTTTTATACAGCAAGTGGGTGATTTTCACCTCAGAACTTAATATGTGTAACTGTGCATGGGCAAAGTCCGCGGGAACAACCTAGTCATGACAGGACACCCAGGACACTCCCACAGGGTGTAAAGATAGTACAAATGGGCGTAAAATACGCTGGTACGCCTCTTAACTGGACCACTGCCCCCTCTCCCCAAAGCAACAAAAAGAAAAAACATTTGGGATTTGGGTCCTTGGAGTCTTGGCAAGTCAGTGGTGGGGTCTTCCTTGGGGTTGTCAACCCTAATACTCACCCCT
This sequence comes from Neoceratodus forsteri, assembly GCA_016271365.2. Classification (NCBI taxonomy): domain Eukaryota; kingdom Metazoa; phylum Chordata; order Ceratodontiformes; family Ceratodontidae; genus Neoceratodus; species Neoceratodus forsteri. The sequence continues at coordinate 658,870,549 of CM057458.1, forward strand.
TCCCAACAGGCCGTAGCCTCCTGTCCAAAGCACAAGGTACAGCTCCAAGTCAGTGCCTCTTAGTGATCACTTTTCAAAGTTAGAGAAATATGTCTCACTGCATGTGCAAACACAATTTGTTGTAGCTTTCTTGGGCCCTGCATGAAGAAAGATCATATGTGACACTGTTTGCTCATGGAATGCAGTGCGCATTAGGGTTAACTACTCCAAGAAAGACCCCACTGCTGGTTTGCCAGGATCCTGGAGACCCAGAACCCCAGGTTGTTTTTTTCCTTTTGCTGCTTTAAGGGGGTGGGAGCAGGGGGTTAGGGCTGGAAAACCTAATGCTGCATTTCTCTACTTTTATGGGATTAAGTTACCCTAACTGGTGCATTAACAATGTTTTTTGCAAAGAATTTCCTTTCTTTTTGAGATAGTGGAGTCACATCCTCATTCACACAGATCTCTTTAGGACCTGCATGAACAGATGCAGATGCCTTGTGCTATGTGAAGACTCCATCTGCCTACAGAAGGGTCCTGTACTTCCATGCTGGCACAGATGTGAAGAATTCTTGGAGCTGTCTGGTGGGCTGCAGAAGCACGGGGCCTTATCTGTATCTATAGCTATTATATATTCATTATAAAAAGCTTTTGTTAATGCATCAGCTAGGGTTGAAGTAACAAAAATAGGGAAATGAGGCATTAGGGTTGAGCCCCCAAAGCCCCAACCTTACAGCCTCACCCCCCATCCTCCACACACCAACAGGTATTGGGGTGTGCCATGGGGTCATTCGGCTCAACTCTCAACCCATTCCATGTGTAAAGAGGCTGACATGGTACAGCATAGGAGAATGGGGTGAGAGTTGGACCTAATGACCCTATGGCACACTCTGATGCCTATTGGTGTGTGGAGGATGGGGGGTGGGTTGGTAGGGTGGGGGTTGAGAATCCCAACCCTAACATCTCATTTCCCTACTTTTGTCACTTCAACCCTAACTGATGCATTAACGAAGATTTTTGCAATGAATTTCCTTTTGAGAAAGTGTAATGTAACCGGTAAGTGTTATGTGTTGGTGGGAGCGCGGGCCCCACCAAGCTGCCCATTTGCGCGTAACGATATACATCTGTGGGAGCATGGGCCCTCCGAGCCCTGCACTCCTACTTACACATAACAACAGAGCCATACATTTGCCCTAATAGGGCTGGAAAGGGACCCTTGTAACACTAATTTGCCAATATCTCCATAACCATACAAGCTATGAAAAGAATTCCACTGCAGTTGTAATCATGACTTCGAAACCTCCACACGTGCTTAGTCCACCTAATAAGCTGCGGGTAGCGAAAAATCCATATCTCGCATCGTTTCTGAGATACGGGCACCAAATTCGCTGTGGGCGCCGTAGTGTTATCCTATGGGAAAAATCTCAACTTCGTGATGGCATATCTATGGAATGGATTAACTTTTTTATACTTAAACAGCCTAATTTACATCTCTGGGACACCCCCTTTATTCCCTGTAAATTTCAAGCCAAAACAAACAGTTTATGTACAGTGCACTGGCAGTGTTTTAATTCTTAGTTTGTGAGGTGGCAAAATCCCCATACCACGAGCTGTCAAAAAGTTTTGATAGCTGTAAACAAGGAGCTGTTGCTTGTGAGCGAGGAATGAAAAACCAATCCCCTTTTGCGAGTCCGATCCCCTTTCGAGAGGTGTCATAATTCCCTTTCGCGAACCAATCCTTGTTTGCAAGAAGGGCCGTCTGGTCAGGAAATGACAGTCAAGGATGTTGTCAGCTTGCGAAAGGGGTTTCAAAAAACCAGTCCCCTTTCATGAGCTGACATAATCCTCTTTCATGAGCCGATCCTTGTTTGAAAGATAGAGCCATCTGGTCCCTAAATTGCAATTAAGGATTTTGTTACCTCGCGAAGGGGGATCGGCTCACGAAAGGGGATTTTGTCAGCTTGTGAAAGGATATGAAGTGACTCACGAACGAAGACTTTCAAAGTTTAAAATGCCCATTTTTTGGCTAAAACAAAGGATAACCAAAGGCATGGGTTTGTAGAGGGTGTCACCCGGTACAAAACCCATGCTTCATTTGCAAAAGAAGTCGGTCGTGGGGCAAGCTACAACGTTTTGTCTGAAGGATAAAATGAAAACAAGATGTCAGCTTGTAAAAGGGGAATTTTCCCTCACGAACAGGGATTTTATAAATCCCCTTTCACAAGGTGGCAAAATCCTTGATCGCAAGCCCAATCCACTTTCACAAAACATACATGTAAATCTTAAACTGAACTAAGCATGCTTAGAACCCGAAAATTCAAAATTAACTAACTTTGCAACAGATTAATATTTGTTCACCAAACCAATGCCAGATTGTTCTTTGACCAAACCTCTTTTTAACCTGAAAGTTTCAGACCAAAATACCAAACTCTGTGGCCACAGTGCAGTGGGCAAAAATCAGCAAAAAAATGAAAAAGTTTAAAATGCGTTTTGTGGCACTTCGCTGCATGAAAACCGCAAGTCTGATCGAAATGCAACTTGGCAAATCAAGTGATCTACCATACGAGATTGTGCATTCCAAATTTCATGCAAATCTATTGAACATTTGCAGAGCTATTAAGGTGCAAAATGTGTTGTTTAACATTAAACTGCCTACTCAACCCTAACTATAGTGGCGCAACCGTGCCAACATAATATATATGTATAATAGGGGCACAGTACTGCCCCTGTAGTTTGGGGATAAGTAGGCTGTTTAATATTAAACCCCAGTTTTTGCACTTTAACTTTGTCATTGTTTGGCTAAATAGCCCAAAATTTGTCATGAGCAGTCAGTCTGTCAGTCTCCAGACTTTAAAAGTTTTGCAAAGGCATCTTGTTTGTTTTTTGAGATATGGAGTGCCAAAAATTGGGGGAAGAACTGCATTTGGTTTCTCTATACTTAGCTTTGAGTATTTTTTACTCTCACATGCAGCCGATGGTGTGGAATTTTTTAATGAAATTTTCAGGGGTGAAGGACCTATGCCTTTTAAAGGTTTATACAGTTCTAGAATTATAAGGAATTTTTGGGACAACAGAAATGTGAATGGTAAAAAAAAAAAAAACGTTGAGTGCTTATTTTCATGATTTACTTGCCATGTGAAAAAAATAACCATTGTGTGGGGGGAAAATGCTGATCATGACGGCCACCATCTTGTTTATTTTTGTAACTCACAAATATTGAAAATGCATACAAAATGTATTTTCAAAAAACAGACACCTGAACCTAGGTAAACGAGACCCGCTTACCAAGATTATGGTGTCTGTGTCTTGGAACTATCGCCAGGAATACCTTTTATGTGATGCCCCCAAATCCAGGGTGACCAGCTTAGCAAGAGGAGCCATTCACATGTGTTCTCTGTATGAGAATAGTGGGACTTCCTTGAGTGCTGAAGCCACAGCTGGAGTTGTGCTGCCAGCTTCAGTTCAAGGAGTGAGCCAGAGATCCCCTGTTCTCTCTGTCTATTTGTAATTATTTAAGTGGAACGGAGTGCCCACCCTGGCACAGCTTCTTTCTCCCCCATCTGTCTATCTTATTATCTATCTATGCTGATGTGCCCACCCTTGATACTGCTTCTTTCTCCCCTCTCCAGGTTGCCCGCCCTTCCCAATGTTAAGTATGTTATATAAGTGGACTAGGGTGCCCAACCCCAGTACTGCTTCTCTTGACCCTCCCCCTCTCCTGCGGGTCTTCTCTTCCTCTCTGTTCCCAGTCTGTATGTGGTGGCACTGTGATGCCCACCCCTGGTGCTACCAAACAGCAGCCCAACACTGGGGCGCCCAATCCCCAGTGTCAGAACCTTACACTTCTTTAGGGCATTGGCATTACAGTGCTGGGCACCACAATGCCAATGTTTAAATTTGCCGCCCCCTTCCTGAGGTCCGCCACCGAGTTGGAATAATTAGAAGGGGGGGTTGGGGCACGGGGAAGTACAGCCCCCTGCAAAAACAGGGGTCAGCAAATTCACGACTTGGTGCTGTGATGACCCAGCGCATTACTGCTGACACCCTGCCATGGTGGAACTGTCAGAATACCCCCTGAAATAAAGAAAACAGTACCTCATTTTTTTTTTTAGTAAAAAAAAAAAAAAAGAAAAGAAAACTCTCCCTCGCTAATCTGACCCCACCCACTCAACCTCCTGGTCAGCACGACCACTCCACCCCCCACACTATTACTCACCTGAACATATCCCATGATGTTGATGTACTCTCCAATTGAAAACACTTCTTGCTGCTGCAACCAGCAACTGCATTATGAGAAAATAAGATATCTGGTTTAGTGCATTTCAGTGGGGTTTGAACTTTGATTCATATCTTTGTCGTTGCATATTTTGACCCCTGATTTTCATCATGGCCTTTTTGGGACCCCACCTCATGACTAGTGGCAGTGGAGTTATGCACATCTGGTCTGAATGTTGACATTTTTCTACGCTTGCTCATAATTTTAGTAATTTTTAATATTATAACCCCAAATTTTTAACCTAGCCATTTTTTCAGACCACCTCATGAATGTGATAGCTGTTATTTTTCAAATCCTGGTAAAAATGTGTTTTCACACCTGTGGGATGGAATGATGTTTCGATGAGGATGTGAACATTTTCACCTTTTGGGTTCATGAGGTGTGGTAATAAGAAGGCTTTACTGATAATTTGGTATATTAATACAGTAAAATGCCCTGTTTATGAGTGAACGTTGCAGTATTTCTATGTTCACTTGTAACTTAGATAATTTTCATTATTTTGATTCCAGACTTTCAACATAGCCATTTTCCACACAACCTCATACATTTGACAGGTTATATTTTTTAAATCCTGGTCGAGATGCATTTTCGCACTTCTTGTGTGAAATTATATTTTGGCAAATATGCTGTAAATGCTTCATGTCATGTTTATTGGGGGGGGGTCATAAAACAACTGCCTTGAAAAATTGGGGTCAAAATTTAAAAAACAAATATATATATAATTTTTTTTCTATATATCTACACACATATAGAATTGTTAAACTTTTATGTGTAGTGCCAATCTTGACCCCAACAGGTATGCTTTGTGATTCCCGTGCTAGTGAACTGAGTTTTCGGGTGAGCTCAGTGACCCAGCTGGATGGATTGAGGGTGGGGGATGGTGCTGTTCTGTAACACCCACCCACCCTCGGCCAGGGAATGAAAGCTGCAGGGTTGTCTGCATGGGCCTGAGTACCATATGATGGAAACAGCTGCCCTCTTGGCATAGGGCCTTGCATCTCTGCACCTGTGGGTGGCAGAGCCCTGTACATTGGCTGACAGATGGACTCTTTGCCTTGCGCATTTGTATCTACAGCCATATGGAAGAGCAGGGACCACAGGACCCTGTCCTTTCGCAGCCCACCAGATGGCCCCATGAATTCTTGATATTTGTCGTTGCACTTCTGTAGGCAGACGGAGTCTTCCCAGCACATCTACATCTGTTCACGCAGGTCCCGAAGGGAGGATGTGACTATCTCAGGATATGACTATCTCAAAAGGAAAGAAAATGTTTTGCAAAATAAAACTGCATTAGTGCACCAGTTAGGGTTCAACTTAACGCCACATAAGTTGGGGAATGTGGTATTAGGTTTTCCAGCCCTAATGCCCACCCCATTCCATGAGTGAACAATACCAACATCATCTTCTGTCTTCATGCATGTCCTGCAGGGCCACTGCCTGAAGAAAGCTACAGCAGACCGTGTTGGCAACATGTGCCGAGACATGCATACTTCTCTACCATGAGAGTATCACTATGAGGCTACTGTGCCCCCATAATACATATATATGCTTTGCAAAAAAACTTATTTAATGTCCCAGTTAGGGTTCATCTTAACATCACAAAAGCAGAGAAATGTGGAGTTAGGGTTCCGACCCTAACTTCCCACCCCACACTCCAAAGCAGCAAAAGGAAAAAACATTAGGGTTTTGGGTCTCCGGAGTCTTGGCGAATCAGTGGTGGGGTCTTGGGGTTTCCAACCCTAATGCACACCCTCCCCAGCCCATAGATTCTTGTCCGAAGCACAAGGTACATCTCCAAACCAGTGCCTCAGAGTGATACACTCATCAAAGTTAGGGAAGTATGTCTCACCAGATGTTGGCAATATAATCTTTTGTAACTTCCTTCATGCAAGACCTGTTCAGGGAACGTAGTGGGTGTTAGGGTTGGCAACCCCAAGACTGACCCCACCAGTGATTTGCCAAGACTCCAGAGACCTGAACCCCTAATGTTTTTTCCTTTTGCTGCTTTGGAAGGTGGGAGTGTAGAGTTGGGGTCGGAAACCCTAACGCCACATTTCCCCTCTTTTGTGACGTTAAGTTGAACCCTAACTGGTACATTAATGCAGTTTTTTGTTTTGCAAAGAGTGTGTGTGTGTGTGATGTATGTATATGTGTGTGTGTATGTATGTATGTATATGTGCGTGTATATATAGTGTATAGAAATATATATATATATATATATATATATATATATATATACAGTATGTGTGTGTATGTATGTGTGTATATGTATGTATATATGTGTATATATTATATATATCTATATATATAGAAAGAGAGACATGCACACATATACCCCCATTGAAAATATCTGTTGTTTTCCCTCGAATACAGTTTGACCGTATCACATCACGAGTGGCAGAGCCACGAGTGATGTCAGAGGTCAAACTGCTTGAGGGGAAAATAACAACACAGATATTTTCATTGGGGGCATGGCATATTCCGCTTATGCAATACCATGAGTTTCTCGTTATGTAAATTATAATGCTTAAATGCTTAGGCTCTTACTTTCATTGTTTTCGGATGACCGAGCATTGTGTTTCGGGATGACAGAGTGTTTTTAATTTTTTTTGGTGGTACACATTGCGCCATGGCATCATGATGTCATTGCATGTTTGAAGAGGGAGGGTGTTAGTGTAGCATGCATTGGGGAATGCAGCAGTGTGGGAGAGCAGTGCAGCCTGTGGGCTATGACCGAATTTGTGACCAAGGTTGCAATGGTGAAATTAATGGAGTGCGGATGACAGAGAAGACTGAAACAGAGATCACCAGTGAGAGACACGGAAGGAGGTTGGTGCACTGTGGGTGTGGGAATTGTTAAGGTACAGTGATTTCGGTGGGGAACAGAATGTTTACATAAAACAAAAAAAATTTGTCATTTTGGCTGAGGAGCTTAACCGGAAGTTCTGGACTGGGAGCTGGTGAATGAGCGAGTAGTTGAGTGATAGAAAAATAATTCTGATGCTCACCTTGTCTAGTGTGCTTACCCAGTAAACAACAGCAAATAAATAAATACTGTCTGCTCCAGCCAGTCCTGACCTACAGTGAAAATATTTTGCTCATGGGGACCTAGGGTGAAAATATTTAGCTATTTTCACTCTAGGTATGGCGTGAGCAAAAATGTCAATGATAGATGACAGGAAATATATTCACAGATATTACAAATAGTGATGTGGTAGTGCCACTGTATTTAAGGTTGAGTAGCTAGTTTAATGTTAAATCCCAATTGTACTTTAATAACTTCACAACTGTTCAGTGGATTTGCATGAAATTTTGTATGTGCAGTTTTATGATATAGGCCTCTTGACTTTCCAAGCTTTGTTGCAGTGGAATTCCGAGATCCGGGTAGTGAAAAAAATTCAGGACTTTTTTGCTCTTGTTTTTTTTTTTTTGGGTCAGCCCCTGGTGCTCAGATGATTTGGAATTTTGGTCTCAAATTTTCAGAGTAGAAAGGGCTTGGCCCCCAGATGTGCCTTTTTCACTGGTTTGGAGAAAAACTATTAATCTGTTTCAGAGTTATTAAATTTTAAAATTTCAGATTCTGAGCAGCTCAGTAAGCACTTCAAGATGGCTGCATGAAACAAAAAATATTTTATTTTTTTAAAACTTTATTTTTATTAGTTTAACTGTATGTGATACACAGTACACTGCCCTCTTAGGCAGGCTTCAGAAATAAGGTTTCCATTACAAGTAATGCATATCAGCATTTTTACAGTAAGGATATACTAAGCTCCTATATAATGTTACAACATGAGGGGATCGACCCATAACTTAAAAAACATTTCCCATAATTAATGTATATGAAGGCCATTACTGCCATGAGCAGAGAAATACCATCACATCGTGTTTAATATTAGTGAACACCCTATATATGGGTAAAATATCTCTTACCCTTTAACAATAAATAGTTTATGTAACGGATCTCCTGTCAAGCAATAACCCATCCAGCTACCCTTAATAACATTTTTCAGAAGTGACCAACAAATGTATAAAACCACTGAAGGTCTACTAGTAATAGTTGCTGGTTCCCAATAATGTATTTTGCCATTCAGATTATTAAACTGTACACTGCACAGATCAACAAGTTAAAAGGACCATAGACACCTTCCAAATGATGAGGAGAGTGCCAAAAGAAAGTCATATAAAACAGTTCACTAAGTCTTTATTTTATCCCTTAAATGAAAATTAGTACAACAGTAATCCAGAGTATGTTTTAGGACTAGATAGAGCAGTATGATATTTTAGGGTTTTCCATGGCCATTAGATAATGCAATGGAGTTTAGGCCCATTCATTCTCCACTCACTGTCCTCCGAGTCCTTTTCAGAAGTTTCTCCTTTTGCCCAAAATTCCTTTTCAATTCGGTCCGTCAATTTTGCTGCTGCTTCTGGTTCTGTGAATTGATGCGTCTTCTCCCCACACATAATCCTTATGCTAGCCGGCATGAGAAGAACATGGTGGATTCCTAGCTGGCATAAATGGGCTCTGGTACCATCAAAGCTTTTTCTACGCTGCCTGGTGACAGACCTTAGGTCAGAGAAATATAGATAGATAGATAAAAACTTTTATTTTTTGGCAGGATAATAACTTTTAGGACCAAAGGCCCTGTTTATCAAAGTTGTCCTGTTTTAAGAATACAGTTTCAAAGGACAGAAACATCATGTAATATTATATTACAGGAACAAATCTTACATGTTTAACAAACAGTTCCACTACATATATTACAAAAGACATACATAAATAAACAATATATCAGAGAAATTCAACAATTTCATCATTCTTTAAGTATGCATTATCCAGACAAATCGAAAAATTGAATGTCTAATAACGTACAGAGGAAATTTTTCAATTTCAATATTATCATATTGGAAACAAAACATCAAGGAAAAAGAAAAGAGGGAAAGAAATGGAAACAGACGAAACAAAAAACAAAAGAAAGGGGAAGGATAAAGAAAAAGAAAGAATAAAAAAAAAAGAGGATGTTATTCAATCTAAAAAACACCAAAACAAACACATCTATCTCTCCAAATAATATTCAGAGAGTACTTAAATTTGTTAACTATCAATTGTTCTAATGTCTAGATCTATTTCATTCCATATTTTCGGCAGATAGAAATGTCGTTGCATTTTACTATAAACATTTAATTCTAGAGGAACCTTTTAACATCTATGCTTTAAATGCCTTAGGTTATATCTATCAGAGATAGGGACACCAAGAGAGATCGCACCATGTTTAACCTTCCCCCCCATATTCACAAAAAGCTTTATACCCTACAAGTTTTTCCGGCGAATTGCAAGGGAATCCCAACCAAGGTCTTGAAGTAAATTACAGTGATGGGTATTATATGGGCATTTCATTACATATCTTGCTATTCTATGATATGTTTTATCTAAGCTATTTAATAAGTATTTAGGGGCAAACTGATATATTAAACTACCATATTTTAATGTTTGTAAGAGTAGTTGTACAGCCACTCTATTTCTTGTCTCTCTTGGTAATATAGATGTTTTCCTTCTTAACACACCCAATCTAGAGTTAACTTTTTTAGTTGTATTTGTAATATGAAAAGAAAAAGTAAGAGAACTATCCATATAAACTCCCAAATACTTATATACCCAAACTTATTCTAACATTAAACCCCTTAAAGAAAAAATATCTAATGTCTGATGCGGCAGTTTATTTTTAGGATGGAAAAGCATTACCTGAGTCTTCTTAGTACTAAGGACCATTTTAGATTGAATTAACCAATTTCGTAGAATGTCAAAATCAAATTGCAACATTTTTTGTAAGTCATCCAGATTTTTAGCTTTCCCTATAAGGGCCATGTCATCGGCGTACAAATAAATCTTACTATTTTGGATACATGATGGAAGGGAATTTATATAAATCAAAAATAAGAGGGGACCCAAGATTGAACCTTGGGGAACTCCCCTAAAGGTACCCTCTTTGTCTGACATTATTCCGTCTATATATACCTGTTGTGTACGTTCATTCAAATATGATAATATCCATGTCTGAACAGGTTTTGATATGCCCATCTAAGCCAACCTTTTCATTAATATGTTAAAGTCAACTAAGTCGAAGGCTTTCGAGAGGTCGACGAACACCGCCCCAACAGACTCCCGGGCCTTGAGGCCACTTGCCACAGAGTCAAGGAAATCCATCAGGGCCGTGTCCGTTGACCTCCCCTGCCTAAAGCCTGCATGACAATCAGTCAAAAGATTATACTTCTCCAGATATTCATATAACTGGACACAGACCAGGCATTCAAAAACCTTCGAGAAAATCGACAATAAGGCTATTGGTCGATAATTTGATTGATTATTCCTATCTCTTCCCTTAAAAACAGGAACAATTGTGGAATTTTTCCAAAAATCTGGATAGCTTTTTTGCTGAAGACTAAAATTGAAAATTTTTGTCAACGTTGGACTTACTTGCTCTACTGAGATTTTCAAAAAAGTTGTCTCTATTCTATCCATCCCTATTGCTTTCTGTGAATTTAACTGTCTTATTTGCTTCTTAACTTCACCAATTTTAATTGCTCGAAAGTAAAAACATGGTACGTTCTCTCTATATTGTGTATCCAAAGGTCTAATCTGTTGAAAATCAAAATTCTGATTACAATCAGCTTGTTCCATTTTTATATCTGAAAGACAACAAAAATACTGATTCAAGTTATTTACTACTTGTGTTGTAGACATCTCCTCTCCCAGTTCATTCTTAAGGATTATTTTCAAGTGTTTCCTTTTCCTACCCTCCATATCCTTGATTAAGTTCCAGTATTGAGCTGGATTTTTTGTTTGATTCACTTTATTTCCATAATAATTTTTCCTTGCTTTTCTTATCAGACTTTTACTTTTATTCCTAATCCTCTTAAACAACTCCCAATCTTCTACTTTTAAAGATCGATTTGCCTTTTTCCATATCCTATCTTTCCATCTTATATATTTTTAATTTTTCATTTACCCAACGGTTATGTTTAAGTCTTTCTCTGGATTTTTTAAAGGGAGCATTTCTATCACATACTTCTAGATAAATCTTTGTGAATTCTCTGACTGCCATATCTACTTCTGGAATCAAGTCTGTGCGAGCCCAATTTACTTGTTCCATTTGAATCTGAAAAGCAGATTTATTAAAATATTTAAAATCTCTAACATGCCGACAATTTACAATGTCAGAAGTTTCATAATCTTGATTGATATTACACTCAAGGTAACCGTGATCTCCTAAATTTGGAGAACCCACTTTCTAATCCAATAAGTGAATACCATTTGAAATAAAAATCAAATCCAAAATGTTTCCTGCACTAGTATATGAACAGCTGCACCTTCCCAATCCAGTGGGACTCATTGTTTGGCCAAGCTGATTATCAAGTCTCTGTCCTTCACTGACCCCAGCACCACAGTGAGAGTTTGAGGTAAAGGCTGGTTTGTTGCTGTGCAGGCACATCCGCCACTTGGGCTGATTCTGTAGGCCTTAAGAATGGTAACCATGTTCTGGAGTTGTAGCGTATCTCCAAAGAAATTATACAGAAAAGATAAGGGATCTTCTCCTTCATCCCCCCTCTGGTGTACCTAGAATCCATACATGGGCAACTCGAGCAGCATTTTCCAAATTCTTGAGCCGACGACAATGCAACACATTTTCTTTGCTCAGGCTTGTGGAGACTGCCATCGCAGACGCTGCTACTGTGAAAGCCGATTTTGTGGCTTCCTCAGGTATGCCCACCTTAGTGTCCAGTATTTTGAGTTTCAATGTGAAGTCTTCTAGTTTTTGATCCAGCCTTTGGATTGTGTTCAGTAGGGCTGCATTGGAGGGTTGAGCTGACACATCTTCCCCATCCTCCAGTCTCAAGTCCGAACTGGTAGTCGGCTTCAAGTCTTTTTGTTGGGCACTTTCACCTCCTGTAGCCACTCGATTAGTTCTCTCCATTGCTCAAGCTCTTCCTACAATACAGAGCTGAAAAAGGGTATTGTCGTTATGTGTAGACTGCCATCTATAATATTCTTAACTTTTATGTACTTCCAGCGTTTTTTTTTTTTTCCCCACCAAAAATTATTGCTTAATCGGGTTGCTTTAGTGGAGTTCTGTTAATAAGCTGCTTCAAGCTCAGCTGTTGGCCATGCTCCCCCAAAAAGAATCCTTTTTCATGTAGGAAAAAATCCTTTTTCATATGCTGCCATCTTGTTTTTCGTTGTTTTTTTTTAACTTAAAAAACATTTTTCAAAACCCACAAAAAATGGCATCCTGCACAGAGCCAACACATGTGTCTTGCTCATTGGAACTCTGTTAGGTGATTCTACACTTAACTGTTGGAAAAATGACCCAGAAATGTTTTTTTTTTTGTGTGTGTGTTTTTTTTTTTTCTTAACGGAAAGAATTTCTAGTCCTAGAAATGATACCAACAGGACTCAGCCCCATAAATTATAACAGTTGTGTTGCTGGCTCGCCTGTCTTAGCACTCTTAACATCAAGTGTAGCGTTCTTAGCAGTTTTACTAGTGCCCCTGAATAACAAAACACATTTATCTATGTGACTGGAAGTACAAAGGAATCGGTAGAACAATTGTTTATCATCGTTTTGCCTAATTACTGTGCTGCTCTGAGTGTAACAGCCATATTAGCAACTCACCATTATCGGGCTTCTTCATTAGTTTACCAGCAGCCTGTCAGTCTGTACTGCATCGTGGTCTGATTCTGTCCTGCCTTATATATCGCAGTATGAGTCATCTGGAAAACGCTCCCCCATCAACTGGCCCCAGAGTCAGACATGCCATCCGCGTCAGACTTAGCTGGTGCCAGTAGATGAGGATTAGTTACAGTCACTAGGCAACAGTCACAAAACAGGTCAGGAGACATTTCATAACAGTGTCGTACTTTGATTGCTTTAAAAAAGCCATTTTAATTTACATCCACTGCTGTTATTCAAAATCGCCCTTCAGAGACCCATTCTTCAATATTCTTAGACTGATCACTCCAGCACATTATGCTGTTGCAATTTTCAAGGCACTTATTTTTCTTTCTTTTTCGAGGCACTTATTTTTCTTTCTTTTTCCAAGTTACTATTGGTGATGCTAGTAAAGGAGGGCAGGATGGGGGGAAGGGTGGAAGGTGGTTAACCTTAATGCTGGGAGCCTTGGGAGGAAAACTGCAGAGTTACAGGTGCTCATGGCAGAGGGAGAGGTGGACATTGCAGCCATCACAGAAACATGGGCAACCCAATACAATGACCGGGACCTGTCTGTACCAGGGTACAGGTTATTTCGTAGGGACAGGGTGATTGGGAAAGGAGGGGGTGTGGCACTGTATGTGAAGGAAGGACTGAAGTGTGTAAGGGAGGAAGGGGAGGAGGGTAGTACGGAGTCAATTTGGATGCAAGTCCAAGATTCCAAGAATGGGATTCTTGGAATGGGAGTGGTATACAGGCCGTCATCTCAGGCGGAGGAGTTAGACTGGGAACTAGCGGGACAGATCAGGAGGACCTGTGAGAAGGGTAGTGTGGTGATTGTGGGGGACTTCAACATGCCAAGAGTGGACTGGAGTACCCCAACAACCAGGAACAGAAGGGAGCAGGTACTGTTGGATACCTTCCAGGATAGCTTCCTGCTGCAGATGGTCAGTGAACCAACCAGGTTAGGGAATACCCTTGACCTTGTGCTGGCAAATGGGGACTTTGTGAGAGAACTTACAGTGGAGGAACCGCTGTCAGGGAGTGACCACCACTCAGTATGGCTCACATTGGATATGGGCAAGGAAGGAATGGAATCTGGCACAAGAGTGCTGGACTTCAGGAGGGCAGACTTTGGGAGGATGGCGGAAGTGGTAAAAGGGTACCTGGCCAGAATTCAGTCTAATATGGACACTAGCCAGAGGTGGGAGCTCATAAAGCTGGGGATAGTGGAGCCATCCAAAACTTGCTGCAAGGCCCACAGCAAGAAGGCTAGGGCTAAGAAACCGAACTTGTTGAGCAAGGAGGTCATGGAAAAGGTAAGGAGGAAAAGAGCTACCTTTAGGAAGTACAGGAAAACAGGGAGAGGGGAGGTCAGGGAGGAGTACTTGATGGAATCAAAGGAGATGACAAGGGCAGTAAAGGGAGCCAAGGCATCTAAGGAACTCAGGCTGGCACAAGGCATTAAGAAGGCAGAGAAGGACTTCTTTAGGTACATTAGGGAGAAAAGGAGCTGTAAGGACCACGTAGTAAGGATTAGGAAGGAGGGGGTTGGGTGGAAGCAGGGTGCAATAAGGCAGAAGCACTAAATGAGTACTTCTGCTCAGTATTTACTAAAGAGAAGAGGGGGTGGCACCCAAGGGGGGAGAAATGGTAGAAACTGGGGGGTGACAGATGAGGAAATCATGGAGGGCAGAGTTCGGGAGGGTTTGAAGGCACTGAGGGTGGATAAGGTGCCAGGCCCAGATGGCATCCACCCCAGGGTACTGAAGGAGCTGGCAGAGGTCCTTGCAGGACCTTTGGCAGACCTATTTGATGCCTCACTACATTCGGGGTGTTTACCTCAGGACTGGAGGATGGCTCATGTGGTGTCTCTCCACAAGAGTAGCCCCAGGGATGAACCGAGAAACTACAGACCACTGAGCCTCACATCCATCATGGGTAAACTAATGGAGACTATCCTGAAGGAAAGGCTGGTGGCCCTCCTAGAGGCCAAAGGACTACAGGACAGCAGACAGCATGGCTTCATACAGGGCAGATCCTGCCAAACCAACCTGGTAGAGTTCTATGATTGGGTAACTAGGCAACTAGACAGGGGCCATGCAGTGGATGTCCTTATCTGGACTTCAGTAAGGCATTCAACTCGGTGCCGCATGGAAGGCTGGGAAGTAAGTTAGTAGGCACAGGGGCAAGTGCAAAGCTGGTGAGATGGGTAGGGAACTGGCTTCAGGGAAGGCAGTAGAGGGTAGTGGTGGGTTGGGAGCTCTCACACCCAAGGGTAGTGACGAGCGGTGTCCCACAGGGCTCGGTGTTGGGACCAGTGTTGTTTGAGATATTCATTGCAGACACATCATTGGACATCAAGAGCAAGATCAGTCTGTTTGCTGATGATACCAAGATAGCAGTGGTGGATGACCTAAGGGGATGGCAGGGGTTGCAGGACGATCTGGCAAAGCTTGAAACCTGGCAACTGGAGTTTAATGCCAAAAAGCGCAAGGTGCTGCATTTTGGGATGAAGAACCTAAGGAGGAGTTACCAGCTGGGGGGAGTGGAGCTAGCCCAGACAGATGAGGAGAAGGATCTGGGGGTGCTCATTACAGGGTCAATGAACAACTCGGTACAATGAAGGAAGGTAGCTGCAAAGGCCAACAAAATGCTGGGTTGTATTGCAAGGGTTATATCCTTGAGGAGGGAGGAGGTGATTCTGTCACTGTATAGGTCATTAGTTGGACCGCATCTGGAGTACTGCGTGCAGTACTGGCACCCGTATCTGAAGAGGGACATTAAGTTAGTGGAGGGGGTGCAGCACAGGGCCACAAAGATGATCAAGGGGCTGGGGGACTTATCATACAAGAGGAGGCTGAGGGAGTTGAACATGAACTCACTGGAGGAGAGGAGGGATGGGGGGACATGATTGAAACCTTTAAGTACATGAAAGGAATAAACAAGAGAAGCACGGGGCTGTTCAAAGTAAGGGAGGGAGGGAGGGACACCAGGGCTATGATATGAGACTGAGGGAGAAAGGTTCAGGAGGAAGATGAGGAGACACTTTTACAGAGAGGTGGTGGCTGGGTGGAATGCATTACCTGCAGAAGTGGTATCCAGTAGAACAGTGGACTGCTTCAAAAGGGATGGGACAGGACAAGGGAGAGGGTCAATGAAGGGAAGGGTGGAAGGAGGGGCAGGCAGTGAAGGAGGTGCTAGCTGCACATTCGAGAGCAGGCTTGATAGACCTCTAGGCCTTTATCTCCTGGCAAATTCTCAGATGTCGTGAGGTGTCTTACAGTTGCTCAGCAGCTGTACACACTCACTGTAAGCAGAGCCATATGGAAGTGTGTAAACATTTCAAACTTCCAATCAGTCCTCAGAGTTAACTGTCCTCTATATGATTTAAAATATATATATATATATATATATATATATATATATATATATATATCAGAAAAACTATAGTGTAGCTTGCCAAAACAAGCATTTCTAGGGACATGGATATGTTGTTCATCCACACTCATTGGCAGTTTCCTTGCCGCTTTAAATCTTGCCGGAAGGTCTTCAAGCTTGCTCCTCCCACCCACCCGGGTGGTATAACTCTCGGCTCCGCCCCATGACGCCAGATCTTCCTTACCGCTTGGAAGCTCAGGTTCCCTCCTTAACGCTCTGCGTTTGTGACTGGTTCCTATTTCTCCGCTTGAGGATTTAAAAATAAATTTTGCAAAAAGACTTCAGTCTTCTATCCCTGTGACTGCGATGGACAAACCGACTCGGTTTCGGAGATGCCCATGCGAGCAGAAGATGTCTCGGACGGATCCACACTCCACGTGGTGTTCTACTGCTTAGGCCTTGAGCACGACCCGCAGGCTTGCGACCTGTGCTCATCTTTCGCTCACGCCCCTCAAGACCGGGCTGTCCGATTGCAACTGGGCCGGCCCCGAGCGTTCTTCTCCCGTGAAGTCCAAGGAGGCCGGTTGGCGGTGTCACAGCGGGCGGGCTCGAGGGATCAGCTCGAGCGGATGGTCGCCTCGAAGAGGAGGCGCGCGGGCAGATCTTCCTCGGCCGCTGCATTTATCCCGCCTCTGGGTTCTTCCTACGGACTTCTTTTAAGGAGCTTTGTCTGTCCCTCTCCACTAAAGGAGAAGGCCTCGTCTGCTGGACCTTATTCTCGGTCCAAAAAGAGGGACAGGGTAGAATCCCTCCGTCGGCGGCTCTTGAGGCGGGGAAGGTCCCTCTCCCGGGTCGTCGACCGTCGGCTTCGGTCGACCGCTCGGCTTCGGCCACTGGCCTCACGGTGTCCCCGTCAGGTCAGTTGACCGAGACTTCCACCGACGAAGTCGAGATTTTTCTCGACCCGTTGGACGGGCTGTCGCCTTTAGCAGCCGAGATTCCCCTCTCCCCGGTTCCCCCGGGAGGAGTTGGGGATCCCGTGGGCTCGCCTGTGCCTCCGGTTCCGGAGCCCTCGGATGGACCATCCGAGCCGAAGGGAGTGCCGGTTCCGGCCGACACCTCCCCGCACCGACCTCGGAAATTCCGGGACTCTCGGTCTCGGTCCCGACCTCTTCTCGCGGTCCAGCCGATCCCACCGCCATAGGCGGTCTCGGTTCCCCGCATCATGTAAGCGGGCGTCGCCGCCGCTCCTCGCCCTCCTCCTCGGATGAGGGGAGGCTTCGGCGAATTACGCCGACGGCATTTAGGACCTTATGTTGCAAGAAGTCTTCTCCTGGTCGGGAATAAGCCGACCGTCCGCCTTCCCCGCCATTAAGTGGCTGTCACCGGAACAGCCGACACAACCCCTCGACTTATCCGAGGACCTATACCCAGGCCGGTTGTTCGGGCTAAACCAGCTGCTCCACCCGATTCCGGTGGAACCTCCGCCCACAGCCACCACTTGGGGCTCCACCATGATTCTCGGTCGGCCAAGGGTCACCCCATCGGCTGTCAGTTACCCTCACTCCCGACCGACCTCGGCAGGTGAAGGGTGGCTCAGGCCAGAGGCAGCTCTTCGAGGACTCTTCCGAGTCCGAAGATGATTCCTCCTTTTTCTCCAAGCGACTGGACTTGGAGTCTTCAGGAGGTCAGTCAATGGACGATAGCCCGTCGTCCTTCCTAGGACTGCTTCGGCTCATCTCGGAGTCTACCGGGATGGAGCTCGAACCCGTTTCCAAACGGGCCAGGTATCCCCTCACGGAGATTCTGGACCGAGGGGATTCTCCGACGGAGGCCTTTCCGGTGGCCGAGGCCATAGTGGGTCCGGCACTGGAGCTTTGGCAGCGCCCTGCTTCCTGCCCTGCGCCTTCGGCCAGGATGGCCAGGAAGTATGCAGTCCCACGTTCCTTGTCCGGTTTTTGAACACCCTCTGCTGAGGGGTTGGTTACCGACAGCGTTTTCTGCGCCACGGCAACGCCAGGGATGTGGACAAACCTCCTGACAAGGAGTCCAAGAAATTGGACTATGTCGGGCGAAAAGTCTACGCTCGTCTCTCTCGGCTTCGTCCAGGCCAGTTCGGCCGCCTCATGGCACATTTTTCTCATGCCCTGTTGGCTCCCTGGATGAGGTCATCCTCATCTTCCCGCCCGATCTGCAGACTACGGTTAAGCAGGTGCGGGACCAGGGCAGAGGAGTGGCCAAACAGCAGCTCCAGACTGCTTTGGATATAGGGGACTCATGTGCCAGATCGGTGGCGGCCGCAGTGGCTATACGTCGGCGGGCTTGGCTGAGGATATCCACCTTTACTTCGGATACCCAGCACAAGTTGGCGGATGTTCCTTTGGGGACTGACCCTCTCGGCCCTGGGGTGGAAGGTCACCTGCAGAGGATCGAGAAGTCCAATGCCACCTTGACTCGGTCTCTTCCGCTCAGAAGGACAAAGGCCGAAAACCACAGCCTAAGCCCCTTCGTCCTTCCATGCCCGGCGCGCCCGCTTGTTAACGTCAGGGCCAGCAGGCTCGCCTTGGCATCCCAAACCCAAGCCGCCGCCTCTAACAGGAGGCAGGGAGGAAGGGCCCAGGAGGTCCCTCGGCCGGTCCCTCCTCCAAGCCTGCCCAGTGACGGGCTGAGGGGTGTCGCCCCCATCCCGTCCTGTCCCTGGGTCCCCGTGGGGACGGCCCGCACTTCCGTTCCGCCTGGTCCGCTGTTACCACGGACAGGTGGGTCTTGGAGGTGGTGGGAAGAGGCCTGCCTTCTGGAATTCGAGCAGGCACCACCTTCAGAGCCGCCGCCTCGGGGGCTCGGGATCCCAGCTCACTGGCGGCTCTGCCGAGCCGATCGCCTCCTCCTCCAGAAGGAGGTGGTAAGAGAGGTGGTGGACCCTCCTTCAGACCCAGGGTTTGTGTCCAGGTACTTCCTGGTTCTGAAACGACGGGGCTGGCGCCCCATTCTCAACCTTCACGACCTAAACAAGTTCCTAAGGTCTCGAACCTTCAGGATGGTCACTCTGGCTCAGATAATACCATCCTTGAACGCGCGCGTGTGGTTCTGCTCTCTGGACTTGCAGGACGCTGCTTTTTTTCACGCCCCTATCCGGGTCCGTCTCACCAGAGATTCCTTCGCTTCCCAGCGGAAGGATCCTCTTCGAGTTCCAAGCCATGCCCTCGGCTTGTCTCCAGCTCCCAGGGTCTTCACCAAATGCATGGCAGTGGTGACAGCATTCTCTGCGCCGAGGGTCCGGTGTACCTTACCTGGACGACTGGCTGATAGCAGCTCCCTCCAGGAAGAGGCGGAGTGGTCCAGAGATCTGGCCCTCCAGGTCTGCTCTCAACTGGGCCTCCTTATCAACGAGGCCAAGTCGAACTCGAGGCGAGCAGGTGATTCTATTCATCGGCAGCTCGACTCTCTTCGAGCCAAGCAGCGGCCCCGGCGGACAGGGCCGAGGTTCTTTCCTCCTTTGCCCGGATCATTTCTGGTTGGGCAACTCGCGCCCTGCCCGGACTTCCTGCGCCCTGGGTCTCATGGCGGCCTGCACCAGCGTGGTCCGCTGGGGCCCGCTGGAACACGCGCCCTTCAGTGGGACTGGCCAGCCAGTGGTCACAACCTGCGATCCCTTGACCAGCTTGTGTCGGTGACACAGGGATGTGGAAGCTCTCCAGTGGTGGACCGCTCCAGATCATTTGCAGGAGGGCATCCCGCTAAATCCGCCCGAGCCGACGGTCTCTCTCGACCGATGCCTCTCTGATGGGTTGGGGTGCCCATCTGGGAACACCGGGCTCATGGCCTCTGGTCCCCGGGAGTCCCGATGCCACATCAACCTGCTGGAGCTCCGGCGGTCCGCCTAGCTCTCACCGCCTTTGCTCCGTTCCTCCGGGGTCAAGTGGTCCGAGTCCAGGCCGGACAATACCACGACCATGTACTATCTAAACCGCCAGGCGGGCCGCGCTCCATGCTTCTATGCAAGGAAGCTCTCCGCATTTGGTCACTCGTGCGCAGCCTGGGCCGGATCTCCTAGCCATTCACGTGGCAGGGCCTCCAACACCCTGCCCGATGCCCTGAGCCAGATAAGGGGCTGCATCCCACGAGTGGTCTCTCCTACCGGGTAGTGCAGCATCTGTTCTCCTTTGGGGCACACCTCAGGTGGACCTGTTTGCCTCCATGGAGAGACGCCAAGCTGAGTCTGTTCCATGCCCGCCCCTCAGCAGGGCTCGCTGCAGGGGATGCCTTCTCGAGGCAATGGACCCCGGCCTCTTTCGCCTTTCCCCATTTCCTTGATCCACAAGGTGCTTCTCAAGGCAGGAGGGACAAGGCGCAGGTGATTCTGATAGCCCCAGACTGGCCTCGCCAGTTCTGGTACCCAGATCTCCCCAGTCTCAGCTCCAGGACTCATGGCAGCTTCCAGCTCGCCGGACCTGCTCTCAGTCAATCAGGGAAGGTGTTCCATCCGGACCTTCAATCCCTGCACCTGACGGCCTGGTTCCTGAGGCTAGAGTTCCAGGCCTTGGGTCTTTCCGACGAGGTCCTCAATGTAGTTGAGGCGTCCCGTGGAGTCGACCAGAAAATGCTATGCCTTCAAATGGAAAAGGTTTTCCATTTGGTGTCAGACAAGGGCTTGGACCCTTCCTCCTGTTCCTTGGCAAGCATCTTGGACTATTTATGGTCCTTTCTAGTCAAGGGCTTAGGTCGACGACCCTAAGGGTGCACCTGGCAGCCATCTCTGCTTACGGGCGGGCCGGAAGCAGTCGGTGGCGAGGAGAAGGTGGTCTGGCGCTTTTCAAAGGCCTTGATCACATTTCCTCCAGTGCGGGAACCCCACCTCCGTGGGATCTACTGCTGGTACTGGCAAAGCTCATGGGCAAGCCATTGAACCTATGCACAGGTGTGATCTCTCTCACCTGTCGTGGAAGACGCCTTCTTGGTGGCTATCACGTCAGCCAGAAGGATGGGAGAGCTCCAGGCGCTTTCCATCGAGTCTCCTCACCTGGTCTTCCACAGGGACAAGGTTGTCCTGCGCCCCCACCCGAAATTCCTTCCGAAGGTGGTGTCGGAGTTTCACCTTAACTAGGTGTTGACTCTGCCGGTGTTCTACCCCAATCACACCTCGGAGGCCAAATATAGGCTCCATACTCTGGACCCTAGAAGGGCGCTCGCTTATTATAAGGAGCGCACGGCTGAAATTCGGGGAGAGGTTCGCCAGCTGTTTGTCACCTACGCTGAAGCCGCATCTGGCAGACCTGCAGCCAAGCGGACGATAAGCAGGTGGGTAACCTCCTGCATAGATCTCTGCTATAAGTTGGCGGCATGGAGCCTCCCAGAGGATAAGAGCTCATTCTACCCCATACTGCTGCAACGGTGGCTGCTTCCAGGGACGTCCCTATCCAGGAAATCTGCAGGGCTGCTACCTGAAGTCAGCAAACACCTTCATTACCCACTACCACATCGACCTTGAGTCACGCCGGGATGCTGGTTTTGGGCCTCGGTTCTCCAGTCTCTCTTCCCAAGTAAGTATATGGGGTGTGCTCTTGCCTCCCTCCTCCGGAGAACTGCTAGAGTCTGCCAATGAGTGTGGATGAACAACATATCCATGTCCCTAAAATACAGGTTACTCACCTGTAACAGGAGTTCTAGGAATGGTATATGTTGTTCATCCACACGACCCACCCGACCTCCCCGGCTTCGACACACAACCTGAGCTTCCAGCGGGCCAGATCTGGCGTCATGGGGCGGAGCCGAGAGTTATACCACCCGGGTGGGTGGGAGGAGCAAGCTTGAAGACCTTCCGGCAAGATTTAAAGCGGCAAGGATACTGCCAATGAGTGTGGATGAACAACATATACCATTCCTAGAACTCCTGTTAAGGTGAGTAACCTGTATTTGTCAATGCCGAATGTTGATTGCATTGGTCTGTTGAGCACACTCACTGGCCCTCTCAGTCGCTCAGTCTGTTTCATCTGGTGGTGCAGGCTGCTGTTTTGTACTGGCTCCTGCCTGCGTTGGCATGTTGTTCTGCCCACTGAGAATTCTGCAGCTGTCCCGACAGAATTCCGTTGAGGTGGCTCACTCTCCCTCTCTCACTCGTTCGTTCTGTTTCTTCTGGTGCTGCTTTGTACTGGGCCCCTGCCTGCATTGATGCCTTTTTCTGCCCACAAAGAAATCTGCAGCAGTCCTGAAAGAGCTCCGGTGACTTCGCTCACTCCCCCTCCCTTACTCTCTCTCTCATTCTGTTTCTCCCAGTTCTGCAGGCTGCCCTTTTGTACTGGGCTCTTGCATTGGGCCCTTTCTCTGCCCACAAACAAATCCGCAGCAGTCCCGACAGAGCTCAGTTGAGCGCGGTCACTCCCCCCCTCACTCGTTTGATCTTAATGTGTCCCACACAGTGATTTCCCACAGCGACCGTGCTATTCTGCGGCAGGAGAGCAAAAACACATTTTAGCCACAATGTGAAAAATGAAAGCTGTACTGTTCATCAGGAGGTATGGAAAAATGCCACTGTTGAAAATGTGGGGTGAAAATATTACAAAATTATGAAGTTACAAGGGTGCGTGGAAACAGTTCAACGCACGCTTGTAACACAGTCATGTTATGGAGTTTCGTCACCCCGATTTTTCAATATAGGCATTTTAGGACCTCTGCTCATGTACAGTGCCACTGTCATTTTCTTAATCTGTCCCAAACAGTGATTTCCCACAGCGACCGCGTTATTCTACGCCGGAACTGTGAAAACACATTTCGGTCAGGATGTGAAAAATGACAGCTATACTGCTCATAAGGAGGTGTGGAAAAATTCCACTGGTGAAAATGTGGCGTGACAATATTACAAATCTGCAAAGTTACAGGGGTGCGTGGAAAGTGTGCAACACACACTTGTAACACAGTCATTCGATGTGCTATTATCACCAGATTTTCAACATAGGCATTTTAGGACCTCTGCTCATGAACAGTATCACTTTCATTTTCTTAATCTGTCCAAGACAGTGATTTCCCACAAAGACTGCTCTATTCTGCGCCGGAAGTGCGAAAACACATTTCGGCCAGAATGGAGAAAAATGACAGCTTTACTGTTCATAAGTAGGTGTGGGAAAATAGCAATGTTGGAAATCTGGAGTGAAAATATTATAAATTCGCGAAGTTACGAGCATGCGTGCAAACTGTGCAACATACGCTCGTGGCACAGTCATTTTATGGAGTATCATTACCAGATTTTCAACACAGCCATTTCAGGACCTCTACTCATGAACAGTGTCACTGTCATTTTTTTAATCTGTCCCAAACACTGATTTTCCGCAGCAACTGCGCTATTCTGCGCCGGAAGTGCGAAAACACATTTTCGCCAGGTTGTGAACAATGACAGCTGAACTCTTCACAAGGAGATGTGACAAAATGCCAATGTTGAAAATCTGGCATGAAAATATTGCAAATTCACAAAGTTACAAGCGTTCGTAGCAGCTGCGCAGTGCGCGTTCGTAAAACGGTCAACAGTAAAACAAAATATACACAAATCCAAAATACATTGTATAGTGTCATAATGAAAATGAAAACAAAAGATCATACACGAGTATTACATTCTACAGAAACATTGAGCAGAAAAAGGACAATTTATGGCCCAAAGCCCCCCCAACCCCCTCGAAAAGAAATCCTAAGATATAAACATACACATAAACTTCATCCTTGTAATACTTCCCATACCTTTAAAATTATTTTTTAGAAATACCACTCATTGTCAGTTGAAATCCTCCATAATTTTAAAACTAAATATCATGGGATTTAGGATATCTCCTTTGAACTGTCTTTCCGGACAGTTCCCATTGAAAAGGCTTTAGATGTGTAAAAAAAATTCCCAGTATCTTTCCCAGATACCTGTTTTCAATTTTGAAAATTCAGAGTTCTTAATACGAACAATATTATCAACAATCAGACCGTACAGCTGTACTGGAGGTATACATTGTTGTTGAAAAAGCGACATCTGGCCTGCCATATCCAATACAGCAGACATGCTGAGATAATATGCAATGTACTAGTATGATATTTAGACCATCGTGATGGATAAAACCCATAAAATAATTTCCTGTCATCCCATTCGTGTAAAGGATGGATATCCCAATTGGTTCTCAGACTTGCCAAAATAACTTCATATCGGACAGTCAAGGTACAAATGTTCTAGAGATTCTATTTCCATTACATAATGTTGTCCGAGACAGTATCTGTCAGACAAAGTTTTGTGCTTGTGGTTTCCCCTGATGTTAATTCGGCCATGTACACCAAACCATACTAGGTCCCACATCTCAGCAGGAATTCTTTGGTCCATCAGTTTGTTCCCAATTAATTTCTTCTCTTTTTCTATGAAATTTGGAAAAGGTGCATCAACAAAATGTGTATGTAGTACTTCTTGATACAACCCTTTCCTTGATAGTTTTTCCACATCTGTAAATGTTATCTGTCATTTCAGTGTAGATCAAAAGCTGTACCCCATTCATAGGATAATTGATAGCATCTCTTTGTGTATGAAGAAGGAACTTCACCATTCAATCATAATTTCATTAATTTTTCCTGCAACTAAAGGTACCCATGGCTTATCCATCCTTTGCACTACTGGCGCTAGGTTTGTTTTTATAAACATTGTGAAAAAAAAAAATACTATTGGAGTAATCATATGAACCCCCCTTCTCTGACATTTAAATACAGAACATTCCTCCTAATTGGGTTCAGCCGTCTTCCCCAAAAACATGAAAAAAAAAAAGAAAATATAGTAGTTTCAAAGAATTTTGGTAAAGGAAAAATCTGGCTGATAAATAGAAAAATGGGCAACAAGAATGTTTGTTTTTATTAGGTATATCCTCTTTTGTTTCCCATCTTGCCCACGTGCTTGCTCTCCCCCTCCCTTTATTTATGCAAAGTTCCCAATTTTAATTGGCCATATTCCCTGTACCGAAAAAAATTCCCCAAATCTTTACATCCCCTACAGTGTCCTCTGACACCATTACACCCGAGATATTAAGACAAAAGTTTTTGTCCATATTAACTTTAGAACTGATACAGTCCAGTAAAGGTGGGAGTACTTTTGTCATCAAAAGCCCTGTATCTAGGTCTGGTACCACTATATATAAATTGTCTGCATACTCAACCAATTTTAAAAATGCCCAAACCTGGATAATGGATTCCCTGTACTAAAGGGGATTTATGTATACCTCTTAAAATCGGGTCTATTGCTAAAATAAACAACATCGGGCTCAGAGGGCACCCCTGCTTCACCCCTGTTTAATCCAACATGACTGGCTTAACAAAACACCCATTTACAAAAGGTTTAGCATACGCTAAAGTGTAACATATTTAAATCCAATTAATGAATTCAACTGGAAAATCATAAGATTGAAGGCCAACCATAGAAATGCTTGGGAAATATGGTCAAAAGCTTTCTAAATCAAAACCAAGTAGATAACATTTTGTTGAGACTTCTGATAAAAACTCCTGTAATATAATTAGGACATCCTGTATAGATAATCCAGGAACTGAACAATATTGTGATGGGTGGATTAAATCTGCCAAAACTCCCAACATTCTGTTACATAATAGTTTTGCAAAAATCTTAAAATCTATAGTAGTCTCCAATTTTGTAATAATGATCTGACCCCTTTTTTGTACAGAAAAACCATTACACCTTCATACAGATTCTCTGTAATCCTGTCTTCTAAAAAGAAGGCATTATAAACTTGTAATAAAAGGGATGGGACTGTCCCCCATAGTACTTTGTATACCTCAGCTGGTAATCCATCGGAACCCGGAACTGTATTATCTTTTAAATTGTTTACAACAAATCCTTCTTCTTCAACAGTAAAATCCTTAATTAAATTCTCTTTCTGTGATTGTAATAGTTTAGGAAGGGCCTCTGCCTGTAAAATAGATATCATATCTTTCTCATTATGAAATGGGGATCTGAAATTGTGAGAAATAAAATTACCCAGAACATCTAAACTCTTTTAGGAATCTGGTACTTTTTATCCCTACTCATCTGTTAATTCTGTCATTCTTTTCTTTTGAATTCTTCCACAGTCTTCAGACGGATTAGTCTAATTTATTTTACCTTGGGTTCCAAACTGCTGTTCCTTTTCTAATGAGTTTTGTCTATTATATCTTAATCTGGCTCATGGTCATTTGGCATTCTTATCCTCCTCCCCCGGGTCGTGCCTGAAAATATGCAGAATTTGTCTAGTGCACTTACCCAGTCAACAAAAACTAAATAAATAAAATAAAATAAATATTGCAATAATGTTAATTCTTGTTTTAATTGAGCTATTTCTGTGGCATATTATTTTTGCCCTGTTTTCTGCAATGAAAAAAGTGCATTTCATTTTTTCCTAAGAGTTAAATACTTGGTTTGTTTACTAAGGGCTACATGACGTGAACGATATTTAAAGAATTCAATCAAACACTGTTTTGTATCTTCCCACCAATTTATGGGAGAGTCATTCAAAAGAAGACTGATTCCTTGTCTAGCAACACGTCTGTAAGATTTCGAAGAAAATTATGGTTAGTAAGTAAGCTGGCATTACACCTCCATATTCCTTTCCTGGGTAGTTCAGTTGCATTGGGTGCAATTTCTGACAATGATCTGACGTTTCTACTATCTGCATGTTCACCCTTGAGACTGGCAACCGCATAGAAATAAACCAGAAATCTATTTGAGATCTTAAAGGACCTTTATAAAATGTAGGCTGAGCCTGGTGAGCTAACATGTCTTTTAAATTTGTCAATTTCAGTATTTCTTTTAAGGCATTCATATCGCAGAAGGATTTGCAATGGTGTTTTATGTCTAAATAAGTATTGAAATCTCCACCCCATAAAATGTGGCGTTTTGTAAACCGAAAAGGCTTTATTTTATGAAACAAAGCTATTCTTGCTGCTTTCTATTGTGGACAATAGATTTTAATAGTCGCAGATGAATTCCATGTATTGCTACATCTACCAGCATGGCCCTCCCTGGTTCTATATCTAATTGTTTCTGTATACTAAATTCAGAACCTGTAAAACAAATCCCCAACCCTGAACATCTCTCCAGACCTAAAGACCATATGGAGTGACCTTTAAACCATTCTTTATCTGCTCAAGGAGAATCTTGATCTGAAGAGTCTTGTGTCCTGTAGGAAAAAAAATATTATGCGGTAAGGAAGAAAGCAATGAAAATGTAGCTTTCCGTTCATACTCCAATCTTAAACTATTTACATTCAAACTAGCAATTAATAATGCTAAATTTGACACTTTCCTTAAAGAACTTAAATTTGCTTTAAATGTCTTTTATTTGCCCGTCACTCTTTTCTTCACTGTAGTTAATTTTCCTCATCTTGCTTCTGTGATCTCCTGCTTACAACATCATTCTGTGTTAATTGCATCAAGGAGTCAGAGTCCTCCTCGTCCATTATTTCCCCAACTTTGTAGCGGTTCGTGTGCTTAGACACTGCCACAACTGAAGATGTCTGAGACTTGGGTTTTTGATCCAGCTTTCTTCTTAGCTACTGGAATAAAGTTCAAACATTTCACTGAGTTTGCTCTGTGTTCGCTGTAGAGGTCTGTGTGTGAAATTTGGGAGGAGGGGTAACAGTGATGAAGGCCTCTTTTTTGCAGTTCTGTCTTATTACTAGACTGTTCCTGATTCATAGATGTTCGGTAGATCGCATGGTGGCTCTGTAGAGATTTGGGCAGTAGTGTCACACTGGATGTTTTATTTAAATAAAAATCATATTTTGTAAAGTCATAGTTATTGTGAGCAGCCCAAGGGCATGAAGAAAGAACATGATTTACTTCTCCACAAAGATTACAGGAAGTTGTGGCTGACTAGCCTAGTACTCCACAAACTGAACATTTTAATTCCATACAATCTGAATTCTGATGGGAAGATGAACCACACCTGTAACAAGAATGTGGTTGACCCGGATAAAATAATATACCATGATCCCGACCTAAATAAAAGCAGTTCGGTAGATGCTGGATGCCATCCTCAGTTAGTTTTAATTGCACTGAAAATTTCCATCCACCAGTCCAAAAACCATTGTCCTCGATTTATAGCTGTAGGCAGTCCATTTACTGTACATATTTTCTCTAACCAGTAAACAATATCAAGGACATTTAGCCCCTCGTTTCGAAATAATACATTGATTACTTTTGCAGTGGGCCTAGTAATTGGGATAGCCACAAAGGATTTCCATATTAGTGAAGATTTAACTTCATAGTATGAAGACCAAAACTTGTCCAGAAATGCAGCAGAGCGAAAACTAATATTGAAATTATGGTCACCCGAAGTGTGGATGAAAGCATAGACTTAAGCGGGTGTGAATTTTAAAGATTCTATCATTAGCATCCTTTCAACATAATTTCTATCAGGTGGTAGGTCTAGGCCACCTTTATAATAGATTTGTACCACAAAGCATCTACGAGCTTCTTCAGCTGGTTTGGAGAACAAGTCCACATAGCTTTTGGGCTTTTCATTTGCCCCAGGTCCACCCATTCCCCTCATATTCATTTTAGAGTGAGCTGAAAAATCATTACCTGGTAAATTTCCTGACCCATCTGCAGCCGGTAACTGTCGTTTCAGATTCCTGAAGTCCTTTTGATGTTGATAGCTCATCATTGTCTATTCCCTGCTGTATAACCAGGAGCAAGTTGGCGTCTGATGCATCAAAGGTAGAAGGGAATGCCATGCCCTTAGAAAGAACAGTTTGATTTCCTGATGCAATTTGCAGCCTGTTCAGGCCCCGGTTCTCTGTATTTTGCTTCGGGGGTGAAGATAAGTTACTGCTCGCGTTGCTCATGGAACTGGGCAACAGAATATTTGACTCAGGAGTCCATATTCCGTCTTGAAAAATCCATCCAACGTTGGTGCCTGTCCAGGTGCCCAGGTAGATTAATTTGCTGTAAAGGGGAAATGGATAGAATCAGGGGTTTGTTCCTGTTCTGAAGCCATATCTCTGTCTTGAAATAAGTTTTTTTTTTGCAGCCATTGCTAATGGACTCTGTTACGAATGTTTCCTTTTCTTTTCCTCATCACTCTAAATTTTAAAAGTTCCACAATCAACGTCATTGTTTCCTTCATCTTGCAATACAGAAGATACCTGCTGAGATAAGTCTTGCGGGGTTCGTTTAAGTTCCACCTGGTCTGCTTGATCCTTTTGTCCAAAACTAATTTCCTCTACAAGAATTGTGTCCGTCCGTACAGATACTCGCTGAGCACAACCTTCTCCCTGCGATGTCTCAGGTGAACTGAGAACCTTCATTCATTCAGTTGTAAGGGCACATAGGCAGTAGGAAAATAAGTACAAAAATACATAGAGGGAGGAGACAATAAGCATACAAAGCAACAGGAGAGGGGGACATAAAATAAGTCAAGATGGGAATAGTGCAGTGGCTGTGGAGCAGCAGTGTTCCGGGAGACATTCTGGAGGCTGTGATGCTGCCCTGTTTGCAGGCACCTCTCTGGTCTGAGGGAGGAGGTTGCCCGTCTCCAGGCTGACCTGGCTAGGATTCGTGAAACCTCTTTCCCCCACCCAGGGACCACCAGGGCCACCACCGTTACCTCAGCGGTTGCCAAGAAAGAGGAGCATTTGGACCAAGGTGGGCTCAGGGAAGGAGAGAGTGGTGGAACAGAGGTGCATCCCTCCAGTTGTAGCTCTCCACAGTTCATATCCTGTTCTGGCAAAGAGTGGTTCCTCTATGGAGGCACCTGCAATAGAGACCAAGGAGGATGCTGGGAACCTCCACAAAGGAGACCCACAGAAGGGTGGCACAAGACCCCACAGGGGAAGGAAACGACTCCTGGTGGGGGACTCAATCATTAGGGGGGTAGATGTGGGGGAGGAAGGGGGTAGGGAGGCAAGGTGCCTGTCTGGCACCACGACCTGGAGGGACAGGAAGCGAATCCTCAGGATCGTGGGAGCAGCTGCACGAGGGAAGGAGCTGGATGTCTTTGTCCACCTAGGGACTAATGACCTGGCTATAAATGGGATCAGAGCGGTGCAAGAGGAGTTTGTGGAGTTGGGGAGGGGCCTTAGACAAGTAGCATGTACGGTAACCTTCTCGGAGGTGCTGCCTGTCTATGGCAAGGATGATGTTAGGGTATTCCGCACCATGGGATTCACTGAATGGTTGAAAAACTGGTGTGGAGTTCAGGGTTTTGGCTTCATTGGGGACTGGGGAGCCACCTGGAGGGATGCAGGCTTATACTGGCGTGATGGTCTGCATCTGTCCAGGGGGGATCCAGGATCCTAGGTGACAGGTTTAAATGCTTCACTGGCAAGCATTTAAACTAGCCAAGAGGGGAGGCACTGAAAAGGAGCAGGGAAATCCCAGCCTTCCCCTACAAAGCGCAGTAGTTAGAGAGGTAAACACCAAGGCAGAGAAGTCAGTAGTGAGCAGGACAGGGATAAATGCAGAAAAAGGTGTTAAGGACAGGGATGGGGCTAAAAGGGGTAAGGCCATAAAAAAATAAATAGAAGGTGATGAGTACAATGTCCATAGTCTGTGCAACAAGCTCCCTGAACTAGTGGCCTTAATGTAAGAGGGATGCCTGGATATTGTGGCAGTCACTGAAACATGGTACACAGAGAACCATGAGTGGGAAGTCAACATACCCGGATACACAATCTACAGGAGGGACAGGGTGGGTAAAAGAGGAGGAGGAGGAGGAGGAGTAGCTCTTTATATAAGGGAAGGGATTAAAGCAACAGAACTAAAGAGTAAACAGGAAGTTGATGAGTCACTGTGGGTCACCGTGGAGACAGGAAATGGCACCACAATCCGCATGGGGGTTGTGTAAAGACCCCCATCTCGGGGAGGAAATGGACAAGGAAATGATAGAAGTCATCCTTAAAATGGCTGAAAAAGGGGAGATATTGTTGATGGAGGACCTGACTATGCCAGATGTTAACTGGAGTACTTTTGCTGCAGGCACATCCAAAAGCAGGGTCATTCTTAATGCCTTACAGGGGGCATGCCTCAGACAGCTAGTGTTGGAACCCACTCGGGAGGGAGCAATCTTAGACCTGGTACTCTCAAATGGGGAGAGAGAAAGGATCTCAGATTTAGAAGTGGGTAGCCATCTGGGAACAAGTGACCACCAAACAGTGTGGTTCACAATAAACATAGCCATAGAGTCGAGCCATACAAAAACAAGAGTATTGGACTTTAGGAAGGCTGACTTTGGGAAAATGAGAGAGTGCCTTAGAAAATCACTAGCAAATGGGCAAGAAGGAACGGAGGAGGAACAATGGGGAATAATCAAAACAGCTATCGCAGAGGGAACAAGCCTTTCTATGAAGCAAATCCATAAAACAAAACGAAGGAAAAAACCACTATGGTTCTCAAAAGAGCTGGCAGGGATGGTTAAGGAGAAAAGGATAGCATTCAGGAAATGTAAGGAAACACAGGAGCAGCAGGACAGAGAACTTTTATCAGTTAAAGCAGAATGAGGCAGGGAAGGCAGTCAGAATAGCAAAGGCACAAACTGAGGAAAAGATAGCCAACTCTGTTAAGAAGGGAGATAAAGCCTTTTATAGGTACATTAGGTAGCAAAGAAAGACCAAGGGAGGAATACAGAGACTTAATAAAGGGGAGGGAATGTGGGCAGAGGGTGACAGTGAAAAAGCAGGGATACTGAATGAATATTTCTGCTCAGTATTCAAAGCGGATGAGGAGGGGGAGGTGCCTAAACCAAACAAGGGAGATACCAGTCCATTCACAGAAGAAAGGGTTTTGAAAGAACTCTTGAAACTGAGGGTGGACAAAGCAATGGGGCCTGATGGGATTCACCCAAGAATACTAAAAGAACTAAGGGTAGAACTAGTAACACCACTGACTACTCTCTCTAACAAATCATGGGAGGATGGAATGGTATCTGAGGACTGGAGGAGGGCAAATGTGATTCCACTTCACAAAAGTGGGAGCAGGGCAGAGGCAGGAAACTACAGACCAGTTAGTTTGACTTCAGTGGTAGGGAAAATGATGGAATCATTTCTGAAGGAAAGAACTGTTGAGTACCTAGAGGCCAGTGGGGCACAGAACCCAAGGCAGCATGGCTTCACAGCAGGAAGGTCATGTCAGACGAACCTAATAGATTTCTTTGACTGGGTGAACAAAGTAGTAGACCAGGGAGGGGCTGTGGATATGGCTTACCTAGAATTTAGCAAGGCATTCAACACAGTCTCACACAAAATATTAATATACAAGTTAGCCAGCCTTGGAGTGAGTCCCAAGGTTGTAGCCTGGATAAAAAACTGGCTGGACAACAGGACGCAAAAGGTAATAGTAAACAGAGTCCATAGTGAAGAAAGGAGGGTAACTAGCGGGGTACCGCAGGGTTCGGTACTGGGACTGGTCCTCTTTAATATCTTTATAAGTGACATTGGAGAGCACCTGGAAAGAAAGGTATGCCTCTTTGCAGATGACACAAAGACATGCAATAAGGTGGGGTAGAAAGAATGAAAAGGGACTTGGCAAGGTAGGAGGAACGGTCAAATACGTGGCAGCTCAGATTCAATGCAAAGAAGTGCAAGGTAATGCATCTGGGAAACAAAAACCCAAGGGAAGAGTACACAATGGGGGGTGAGTTAATAACAACAACAAAAATTGAGAGAGACCTAGGAGTAATTATATTGGATGACTTAAAGGTGGGCAAGCAATGTGACAAGGCAGTAAGCAGGGCTGGGAGGGTACTGGGATGCATAGGGAGAGGCATCAACAGTAGAAAACAGGAAGTTGTTATCCCTTTCTACAGACAGTTAGTGAAACCCCACCTGGAGTACTGCGTGCAATTCTGAAGATCCCATCTCCGAAAAGACATAGATAGAGTGGAGGCTGTTCAGAGGAGGGCAACCAAAATGGTGCAAGGTCTGCACCAGAAGACATACGAGGAGAGACTAAAGCAGCTTAATATGTATACCCTTGAGGAAAGGAGGGAGAGAGGGGACATGATAGAAACTTTCAAGTATCTCAAGGGAATTAACAAGGTACAAGAGGGTAGTATCTTTCAGAAGAAGAGATGTGCAAGAACAAGGGGGCACAATTTGAAGATAGAGGGGGAACGGCTCAGAGATAATGTTAGAAAGTATTTTTTCACAGAGAGAGTTGTGGATGCATGGAACAGCCTTCCTGAGGAGGTTGTGGAGTCAGGAACAGTGGGAGAATTCAAGAATGCATGGGACAGGCATAAGGCAATTCTAGTGGGGGCAGGAGGAAGTAAGCTGTTGATTAACTAGAATCTGCTGCTTATCCATCAGGTAGGGAAATGGGCAGACTGGGTGGGCCAAGCGGTCCTTATCTGCCGTCAAATTCTATGTTTCTATGTTTCGTCTGGACAAGAGTTCCCCGTACTGGAAGAGCAGGGGAATTTTTTATTTAAACCATAAGAAACAAATAAATACAAAACAGTATTACATCATACAAACTCATAAATAAGGAAAATCAAAAGCATAAATAAGTAGTTCATCATACAGTAACCCCGAGCTTAACCAACCCCCCCCCCCCACTAAAAGAGTAGGGGAATTTTTTTATTTAAACCATAAAAAACAAATAAATACAAATCCGTACTATATCATGCGACTCATAGAAAGGAGAATCAAAAACATAAATAAATATTCTATCATACAATAACCCCAAACTTAACCAACCCCCCCCCCCACACTAAAAGAGCAGGGGAATGCATTTAAACCATAAAACCAATAAATACAAGTCAGTATTACAACCCACAGACTCAAAATAACGAAATCAAAAACAAAGATAAATATTCCATCTAGCAAAAATGCTCTACCAGGATCAATATCCACCATTAACAGAAACAAAATCCCACCCCACAAACATGTTTCCATGCCCATTGACCCATTAAAGGGACCCCATTTCCAGTCCCGGGTCACCTGAGAAACCTCTGTCAGGGTATGAAATCTAGTATCTTGGAGCAAGAAAACATCAAAATCCAACTGCTGTAAAATACCAAAGGTCGTTTTCCTTTTATAATCAGAGTGAATACTGTTCACGTCAATACTAGCTGTCTGCAGATGGATAGGCACAGGGAGGAATATTCATACTTTTTTTACTCTACCTCGTCACTCTCTTTTGAGGTTCAATTACCCTAGATTTTTGGGGATCTAACTTTGGAATGACCACGACGTGATGGGAGGAGGACACGTCCTCTTCCATAGGATCGTCCCTATCCACTTGCTCACCCCATAAAGAAAAGGCTGAAAACCGATTAGAGAGGGGCGGGGGGACAGAGGTAATTCAGACTGTACTGGTAGAAAACCTTTGAGCCAAAAGGGAATCGGGGGGAAGGGGTCCCAACCTCAATACCAGGGGATTCTCCCTGGGAACTCAGCATAACCTCCTCATTCTGTTTGTCTTGTGAACTGGAAAGGATCCGTACTGGGGGCCTGCTTAGGAGAACCCTAGGGAGTGGCAAACGGGCCCAGATATTCAAACTGTGCCAGGCTGTGGCGCAAGCCTGGGCACAGCTCAACTTAGCTGCGTAGGGGCGTGGACTGGGCAATATTCAATGGAGCTGCGCCATGGCTCAGCAGTGTTGAATATCACACCCTGGCCACCCGCAGTGCGCATGGCTCAGTGGCACTGGGCCAGCGCCAGTGGCCAGAGTGGAGCATGGGGATGCGGTAGTGCAAGTTCCATTGCGCAAGGCGCAGCAACCGCGATATTCAAAAGTTGACATGCAGATGGAGCCATAATGTATGCAAGGCACACATGGGTCCATTTGCATGCAGGTGCGCCGATCCCCGACTACTTGCGTCTGGCACCCTGCCAGGCAGCAGCCTTCGGGGACCGCCCCCTGCAGCACAGCAATGTGCTCCACAGCCCGATCGTGGGCTGCAGTAAAAAAAGAATAATCATAAATCCCTGGTGGTCCAGTGGACCGCTGCCCGCCCGATTGAGGGCTAAGTACAAAAAGAATAATCTAACCTCAATCCCTGGTGGTCCAGTGGACCGCTGCCTGCCCGATCGCAGGCAGAGTACAAAAAGAATAATCTAACCTATATCCCTGGTGGTCCAGTGGACCTGTCTGCCCGATCGCGGGCTGAATTAGAAGTAGAAGAAACCTATTATCCCTGGTGGTCTAGTGGACACCTCCCCACCCGCCCACTGATCTCTCACCACCTCCCCCCCAGCGGCGGGCGGCAGCACCCCACCCGCCTGCCACCCCGCCGACCCTGACACGTTGGTAGGGCTGTCGCCCATTGGTCCACAGCGTGAGCCAATGGGCGTGCAGCCTATGTCTACACACATTTCAGATAAGTGAATGGATCCATTCACATATCTAGAATGTATAATATAGAGATGCACGCCCATGTGCTCACGCTTGTGGACCAGTGGGCGACAGCCTGACCATGCTGATCATCGGCGGCGGCGGGTGGCAGGCGGGTGGATGCTGCCGCCCGCCGCTGATGGGGGTGGGGTGGTGAGGATCAGTGGCGGGTGGGGAGGGGTGTCCACTGGGCCACCAGGGATAATAGGTTTCTTCTATTTTTAATTCAGCTCGTGATCGGGCAGACAGGTCCACTGGACCACCAGGGATAGAGGTTAGATTATTCTTTTTTTACTTAGCTCACGATCGGGTGGGCAGCGGACCACTGGACCACCAGGGATATAGGATTATTCTTATTTTTACTTAGCCCGTGATTGGGTGGGCAGCAGTCCACTGGACCACCAGGTATATAGGATTATTCTTTTTGTACCTTGCCTGCGATCGGGCGGGCAGCGGTCCACTGGACCACCAGGGATATAGGATTATTCTTTTTTTAGTTAGCTCACGATCGGGTGGGCAGCAGTCCACTGGACCACCAGGGATTTGGATTAATCTCCATTTACTGAAGCCCGCGATCGGGCAGACAGTGGTCCACTGGACCACCAGGGATATAGGACTTTGTTTTTTATTTACTTAAGCCTGCGATCGGGCATGGGGGGGGCGCCACCACGGAGGTGCAGCCGGAGCTCGGGTGGCCACCCACAGGTGGCAGCTAACGTGTTGCGCCCTGCAGTATGGCAGCTCACCTGTGGGTGGCCAGCCCTTGCTCCTTTTGTGTTTAACTTTGTGCTGGTGCAGGTAGGGGTTAGCATGCATGGCTCTGCACATCCCAGGCTGAATATCTGGCTGTGCAGAGTATGCATGGGCATGCCCCCCCCCCCTCCTGCACCTGCATACATTACTGATGCACTCCGGCGTATTGGGATTTGTGCCGCGCACTTTCCCCTTTTGAATATCGCGTCAGAGTGCATCAGTGGGTTGCGCATGGCACAACACTGTTTCGCCATGCGCAACCCTTTTGAATATCTGGGCCTGGGTGTCTACTGAATCTGGAACCACTTCAGATTGTATAATAGCTCGATCCATCTCACTAGTTGGGGGGGGGATGTTTATACCCTGGGCCCCATCTCATGTCCGTATCCACCCCCTCTAGAACTGTGGTTACCACCTCTACCCCCCTCTCTCTATGTCTAGATTGGAAGGGGGCATCATCATCACGTTCCTCAGACTGTCTAAATGGCTTCCATGCTTGGGTCAGTAAAATATCATGGTCAGATATATCATCCGAATTATGTTCCACCCACTGACACTCTTGAAAACCATGTTCGTCGTCCCCACAAAGATTGCAAATTGGGGGGGCAGTACATTGTGCTGCAGAGTGGCCCAAAACCCCACAATGAAAACACTTAATGCTATCACAATCACTATTTAGATAGGTTAAAGCACCGCAATGATAGCAACTATTAGGCTGGCCTGCATAGAATTATATGTCCCATTCTCTACCCCAAAAAAAGAGCTTGGCAAATGCTTTATACCCATCTCAGTTTGCTTAGGCTGTACTCGAAAGTTCCAACCCCCATTCCAGAATCCATTCTCATCCATAATTGCTCGTGGATGATCAAAAATCATACACCTCTTGTCTAACCAACAAGTAATATTGTTAACATCCACCCCCTCATTCCGAAACAATACTGTTAAAATTTTAATTGTTGGTTTCGTTATAGGAATAGCTATAAACTCTGTCCACAACTCCAAATCTTTCAGTTCACAATATAATTTCCAAAATTTGTCCAATAACTAAATAGTACAAAAACTAACATTGTAGTTCTGGTCTCCTGGCACATGAATGAAAGCATAAACCTCTGAGGGAGCAAATCTCATTGAATCTTTAATCAATGACTTCCCCACTCAAAACCTGTCCAGGGGAATCTGAGCTTTCCCAGTATAATGGAGACGTACAAGAAATCTCCTTTTTGTTGCTTCTTCCTGTTTGCGAAACAACCCCACATAAGTCTTGGGTCTGTATTGGTCCAGCACAGGGGATTCCCTCCTCCCAGTTTGATTGCTTGTACCTGCGAAATGGGACTCTGACCCTGGGTCACTGATCCGCTCTCTTACCTTTTCTGCCTCACATGCCAAAATGTCCACTCGATTAATCTGTTCCTGCAAAGAAGTCAGTGGCAATACTTGATCTTGAATGTCCTGCAAAGGATGTACCGCTTCTGGCGCAGCAACCTTTTCCCTCGCCTCAGTTCCATCACTTGCAGCTGCAGTGAGGGCCATCAAGGACTTAGGTTCTCGACCTGCATCAGGAATTCAGGCATTCCATGAAAAGGACTCACTTCTAGTTCTTCATTGTTGTGTATGGTCAAATGATCTGGTGAGCCTGGAATAGGGATAACAGGGTCAGGAACCCACCGCTCATTTTGGTAAATCCAACCTGCCCTCTGTAACGCTTTCTCAGGTGACCATTCAACCAGGTCACGCGTCTCTGCTGTCTGTATAAGTTCTGCACCCTGAAGGTGCTCAGGATTCATAGGCACCCCACAACTATTCAACAAAGGGACTGACTCTGTACTCACAGGGAAGCGTTTACCAGATCTTAC
The DNA here is from genome assembly GCA_016271365.2 of Neoceratodus forsteri. NCBI lineage: Eukaryota > Metazoa > Chordata > Ceratodontiformes > Ceratodontidae > Neoceratodus > Neoceratodus forsteri. The sequence goes on from CM057458.1 coordinate 658,908,823, forward strand.
TTCGAGACACAGCTCTTGCAGCAGGTTACACCATTAGGACTGAAGCCGGCAGGCGTCAGGACCCCACGGAAAAATTCTAGCTAGCTATCTTCAGCGGGGACTGCCCCCGACGTCGGTCCCACCTCCGGCGTCAGGCGTGGACATAAGGGGGTCCCGCCAGATTCAGTTCTTTCCCGCCCGACTTGCATGTCTCGACCCTTCGGTTTCAGTCTAGCGCGCGACGCATGGTTCAGAGCTTTCCTTCGGGAAATTCATTTTTCTTCAAGCAAGATTGTTGCTGATGTCCTCTCCGACCTCCGGTCATCCCTCCAAGTGTGCTTGCAGGAAACAGATCCCCTTCAAGGACCCCCACACGGCCTACGTTAGGTGCCTGGGCCCAGACCACGATACCCGGGCCTGTTCGTTTTGCCAGTGTTCAACAGCCGAACCAGGATCCGACGTCAGAAGGCCCTCCAGGCTTTTTTGTTGGAGGAAAAACTGAAGACCATGTCCTCCAAGGGGGAATCTTCGTCCAAATCCCACAAGCACGCGGAGAAAAGAAGGGAGAAGGCCCCTTCCAGGGCTTCGGAGTCCCGCAGCTCTGGTTCTCGGTCTGACCGCTCTCCTTCCAGGGCCAGCTCTCAGCCTCCCCTGGCTGCGGTAAGAAAGCCTTCTTCTCAGGCCAAGTCCGCCAGGCCGTCGTCGTCTTCCTCTTCCAAGGCCTTGGCGAAGTCCGGAGAGTGCCACCACGAGTTTCTCGACCACCATTTTCAGTTCCGAGCTCTTCCGTTCGGACTGTCATCCGCACCAAGGGTCTTTACCAAGTGCATGGCAGTCGTGGCAGCATCTCTGAGGAGACAGGGCCACTATGTGTTCCCGTACCTCGACCACTGGCTTCTCATGACCGCCTCCAGAGAGGCGTTGTTACTCGCGGTCCAGAGCACCCAGGACTTGTTCCAATCTCTGGGCATTCTCATAAATTACGAGAGAATCTCTCCTGGTACCGTCAAGAAACACGGTTATTGGCACAGTACTGGACACTGTTCAGGAAGAGCTTTTCTTCGGACGACAGAGCGGAGCGCATCAGATCCCTCATAAGGGATTTGTCGTTGAACAAGATCGTACCTGCCAGGTCGGTCCTTCGCTTGCTCGGACACATTCCTACTGTCCCTTTCGCAAGGCTCCACATGCGGGTAACCCAGTGGATGCTCAAAGTGCAATGGGACCAAAGGCAAGACCACTTGCAGCATCCGGTCAGGATCACGAACTCAATGATCTGAGACTGGCAGTGGTGGCTAGTCCTCTGGTCGCTCTCTATGGGCGTCCCGTTTGTAGCGCCGTCCCCGGAGGTAACCCTCACCACGGACGCCTCAGGTCTTGGGTGGGGGGGCACACCTGGACGGGGTAAAGTCCCAGGGTACGTGGACCCCGTTGGAAGCTCATCTCCATATCAATGTCCTAGAGATGAGGGCGGTTCTCTATGCCCTGCAGGCCTTTCAGTCAGTAATCCCTCCGTGTACTCTCCTACTTCAGACAGACAACACGGCGGTGATGTATTACCTCAACAAACAAGGAGGCGCACACTCTTACCCCCTTTGCAGGGAGGCCATGAGGGTGTGGGATTGGGTAATTGGACACGGCGCAAATCTGATCACTGTGCATGTTCCCGGAGTGGACAACACGATTGCAGACGGCCTGAGTCGTTCCCAGGCCAGAGTCCACGAGTGGGAACTCCTTCAAGAGATAGCAGAGGACCTGTTTCTTCGTTGGGGAATTCCAGAACTAGACTTGTTCGCATCCCCATCCAATGCAAAACTGCCCAATTTTTGCTCGCTAGATCCAGGGCCTGGTGTTTTCTGGCGAAACGCGTTATCCCTCTCCTGGGAGAACAGATTCCTCTACGCTTTCCCTCCCTTCCCATTGATCCAGAGAGTTCTTCTCAAACTGCGCAGGGAGCGCGCACACATGATTCTGGTGGCCCCATTCTGGCCCAGACAGATCTGGTTCCCTTTGTTGGTGCAACTATCTCGGGAACCCCCTCTTCTGTTGCCACTCAGCTCCCACCTACTGTCTCAGGAGAAAGGTTCATTGGTCCATCCGGATCTAAGTTCTCTGAACCTTCATGCTTGGCTCCTAGAGACATAGCCATCTTGAGTCACGGGTCTCGCAAGAGGTTGCAGAGGTTCTTTCTGCAGCCAGAAAACCGGCAACACATGCAACGTACGCTATGAAATGGTGCCGTCTTTGTTTATGGTCATGTGCTCGTGATTTTTCCCCTTTAGGTTGTCCTGTGGGAGTAGTGTTGGATTATCTCCTCTCCCTTTTTCATTCAGGCCTAGCCTACTCCTCTATTAAGGTACATCTTTATGCCATTTCTGCCTATCACCTCCCGGTGGGGCATCGTACAGTAGCTCAATTGGACGCCTCTCGGGAATTTCTTAGGGGAGTGTTACACCTTAGGCCTCCCATTAGGGACCCTGTGCCTCCATGGGATCTGCTCTTTGTCCTGGAACAGCTCACGCTTCCTCCCTTTGAACCTGCCGCGGATTGCAAGCTATGTTTTCTGTCGTGGAAGACGTTATTTTTAGTTGCTGTTACTTCAGCGAGAAGAATTTCTGAGCTTCACGCTCTCATGTGCAAAGAGCCTTATTTAGTTTTCCAGCAGGACAGAGTGTCCCTGAGGACGAACCCTAAGTTTTTACCTAAGGTGGTCTCTTCACTCACTCTAAACCAAGATATTGACCTTTCGGTCTATTTCCCGAGTTATTCAAATAGAGGAGAGGCTTTGCTCCACACCCTGGATGTTCACCGCAGCCTGAGGTATTACCTCAACAGAACTAAACCCTCTCGTAGTTCTGATCAGCTTTTCGTTTCCTTCTCTGAGAGAATGATGGGCCAATCAGTATCCAAACAGACTTTGTCTCGCTGGCTTGTCCAGTGTATTTCCTACTGTTATGATATAAAACAAAAGCGCCTCCTGGGTTCTATCCGGGGTCATTCTACCAGGGTGTGGTCACATCCTTTGCAGCACTCAAAAACGTTTCCATCTCTGCTATTTGTGCTGCAGCCACTTGGAGCTCTGTGCATACCTTTATCAGGCATTATAGCCTGGACATCGCCTCTCGGCGTAGGGCTGGTTTCGGTCTTGCGGTGCTGCAGGGTCTCCTGTCCTAGGTTCAGGACCTGGAATGTATTTCCTATTTTCCTCCTCCCGGAATTTCTGGCAGCGTTACTGCTTGGGAATCAGTCCTAATGGTGTAACCTGCTGCAAGAGCTGTGTCTCAAAGTAAGATAGTACAGTTACGTAAGAACTTACCCGTAACAGTAGATCTTCGAGAACAGCTCTTGCAGCAGGTACCTTCCCGCCCACCTTCCCCCTTGGAGGAGGCATGGCTTTGCTTTTTCTTGTTGGGATTTTCCTCCCTTATTATCTTCTGACGGTGGATCCTCGGTCTCCCATTCTGATGTCATCCTGCGGCCGGGAGTCTCCGGCGGGAGAACTGCGGAATCTGGCGGGACCGCCCCCTTGTGTACCATGCCTGACGTCGGAGGCGGGACCGACGTCGGGGGCGGTCCCCGCTGAAGATAGCTAGCTAGAATTTTTCCGTGGGGTCCTGACGCCTGCCGGCTTCAGTCCTAATGGTGTAACCTGCTGCAAGAGCTGTTCTCGAAGATCTACTGTTATGGTAAGTTCTTACGTAACTGTACTTTCCTAACGAAGGGCTTGCCACCAACTGTTTCCTTTTCTTCCGTTCTTCCAGTTTGGACCTGTTTAAATTAAATTCCATCTTAGCTGTAGTAATTAATTCCAACAGTTGTTTCTTCTTTTTCTTCCAAATCTATCTGCAGTTTCAGTTCTTCTGTATCTGTATCACCTTCAGATGAAAATACAGGGGTTGGTATTACAGGGTTCTTAAAAATAGCTCTTTGTAACCGTTCCTCATCTCCAATATTCATTTCTTCAGTTTGGATATGCACAGTGTCAGGAGCTCCAAGAGCCTGACCATCCCCATCCATCTTCTGAGACATACTGAACGTCCATGAACTCTTCTGCTGTGCTTCAATGCCCTCTGCAGCAAGAGTAGGGGAATTTTTTATTGAATCAAAAATATACAATAACAGAAAAAAAAAACAAGAACACATGAATACAACTGATCACAGTTCAGAAATAATAAAGAACTACGTCAGAAAGTAAAAAAGAAAAAAATGCTCGTGCCTCCCCAGAAGGATGAACAATGAAATCAAGTTTTAAACCATAAACAATTCTTCCATAAATCTGATACATTAATTGTAGCATGCCTAAGTTTATTTTCATAAATAGACAGAAAGTTCTGTGACACTTGAATTATTACTTATGTGTTATAGAGCTTTTGCTGTAACACCGAGCCTGCCATAAATAAAACCTGTATAAAGAAAAAAAATAAGCATAATGTGCTCCCATTATACCTAATCAAGCTTAAAGGATATAAACCATAAACGATCATCTCAAATGATATAGGGAGGTTCCTGTCACCCCAAACTTGTACAATGTCAGACCAAAATTGTTGAGAAAAGGTACATAGGAGCTAGAAATGTTCTTGGGTTTCTAATACATCTGGGCAAGAGTCTCTGGGGGCACATGCGGTCTACAAGTTGCTTGCGCTTATGAGAATTCCGAACCCCCAACCTGCCATGACAAGAGAGCCATGTAGTGTCCCATACTTTAGGAGAGAGGCTTTTATCAGTAAGTTGGATATAAACACTGTCAAGCCCATCTTCATAAGGCACCAGTTTACATGGGGTCTCTAGGAAATATTCAGTCAGTATAAAAGAATAAAAAGATCTCCTAGAGTGCATGGTGAGCTGTTGTCTGGTAATGTTCCACCCTTTAAGTTTATTGCAAGCAGAAGACAAATAACTAGGGAGATTCAATTTCTTGAGACGTCTAGGTAAACCCTCAGGGGAGGTTCAGAGCGAGAAAAAAATCATGTAATGTTGTCTTTAAAGTCAGCAACTATGTGGGATAAGTCACTAAAAATAGAGGGACAATATTCTGGTAGATAAAGGTGCAAAAAATGAACAAAACCGGGTGTATCATTCTGGCCCCTCCCTGATTGTAGTCCTGATAAGAATTGAGTCCTTTTTACTAGGTTAAGCCTACTCCCCCAAAACCCACGAAAAAAAGATTCATTAAGTGGACCTCTAACTGGGAAGGTAAGGGGAAGACATGTGCTACATGCAGCAAACAGGAACCACTAAAGAATAGAATAATGAGAGACATTTCTTTTTTGAAATAATCTTGTTTTTCCAAGCTGCCACTGTAAACTCAGCTTTTTGAAGGGCACAAGTCCAGTTCACAGTGGCATCTTCTAGGCTGCTGAATTGCAAGCCTAAAATGCGAACAAGGTCTGAAGAGAGACAGGTATGTCGGCAAAGAAAGCAGGGGAATCCGAGCCCTGAACCAAAGGGTGAGGGTATATAAGCCCCTTACTCTTATCGAGGTTCAATTTAGAACCTGATACAGTTTCAAATCTGGAAAACTCTCTGCGAAATATGGAGTCATCTAAAGTAAGAGTGGAGCAAATGCAGATATCATTGGCACATGCACAAATAGTAGAAATGTGTGTATCATCTTTAAAACTGATTCTGGGTATACTGTTGGAATTGAAGATTTTCCTCAAAAAAAAGGGTCAGTTTGAAAGGCGTACAACAAGGGGCTCAAGGAGCACCCTTGACGTACCTGTCTCAAACCGTTGAAGGAGCATCCAACACTCCCATTTATGTACGGAACAATAAAACATGAGGTGTACAGTAATGTCAGCCACTGAATGAATTTATCTGGAAAGCCATATTTTTTCAAAACCTGAAATAAATAAGGGTGGTCCACCTTATCAATTGCCTTTTTTTGATCTAAGGCAAGAATAAGATATCGTGTAGCACTATCCTTACTTCGGGATGTCACGTCCCTCAAAAAGGCAAGATTATGGTAAATAGATTGTTTTTTTATCGCACAGGACTGTTTTGGACAAATGACTACTTCAGCTGTAGCTGATAACCTAGTCAGAAGAATAATGGCCAGTATTTTATAGTCTACATTCAATAAACTAATAAGGCGCCAATTTGTTAAATTAAGTTTGTCACCTTTTTTATACAGCAAAATAACCAAGGCCTGGGATATAGCTTCAGGGAGAGAATGAGATGTCAATATGTCCGTAAAGATATCAGTTAAGATGAGAACCAGGTACTGAGAGAAAGCAATATAAAATTCTGCCATCAGACCATCCGGTCCAGGGGCTGAATTTTTCTTTCATTTTGTTAGGGCTCTGTGAGTTTCATCTAAAGTAACAGGAGCAGATAAACCATGCACCAAATCAGAGTCTAAAGCCGGAACCTCTATATCCTCAAGATAAGTCGTCTCAAACTGCATTAGAACGGGTTCCAAACATGTTAGAGATATTTGGAAGCAATATCATGAATGTGAGAAGCGTCTGAAAAACTCTCCCCAGTAATGAGATCAATCACCTGGTCTAGAACCGTGTGGAGAGTTCTATCCTGACAACTTTTATAAATATCTAAAGAGGGCCTTGAGCTCTGTGTGCCAAACTGTGCCTCCATTAAAGATACAGCCCTATTATATTGTATATTGACCATTTGTGTCTTGAGTTCCTGAGTAGCCACCGACAAGTCTATACCAAGCTCACGTGAGTGAGAAATTAGGGAAAATAACTTATCCCTCAAGGTTAAATAATGCAGGTATTTGGATCTTGCCGCTTTTGCAGCACTTCGGATAAAAAAGGGCTTGCATTCATGTTTTGTGTCTACCCACCACTCAGATAGTGTATTGAAAGCCTCTAATACAGTGTATCTGGCAGATAAAAAGAAAAAAGAGTTGCTTGTCAATATGAGGTAGTGATAAAGTTTGATTATTGAACTTCCACCTAGGGAGTCTGTCCTTGTCAGTTTGTGCCTTCGAGGGGAAAATGCAATAAACTGACACTGCTAAATGATCAGAAGTTTTGCAGGGTAGGGTATGAGCTCGTGATGTAACGAGATGCTTTGATTAAAAAAAATATATATATATATAGTCAATTCTCATGGCTAAAGGGCCTTTGGAAAAGGTCTTAGCTCTGGCATTGTGTACTTCCATATAACTGTGTTTTAACTTTGCAGCTTGTAAAATAGAATTTAATCAGCTAGTATCCCCAAACAGCTTTGTGGTATGGCCACCCTTATCTGCTAAAGAGAGTGGACAATTAAAGTCACCCCCAAAAATTATGCATTTGCTAGTGTGTAAATACGGCTGAATAAGTTTAAAAATTTCTGAGCGTGCTGCAGTACCTTGTGGAGCATATAAATTCACAAGCCTGAAGGATAGTGTACCTAAGCAGCCGTCCAGCAGTAATGCTCTGCCTGAACAAATGTCTAGAATCCTATGTACTGAAAATCAAAACCATGTAAGAGGATCCCCACCCCGTCACAAATGTCCGGGCCTTGGGACCAAAAGGATGGTCCTCCGTTCCAGGAGCATTTTACCTGTGCCACTTCATAGGATGTTTTTATGTTAGTGTCCTGTAAAAAAAAAAAAAAAAAAAAAATTTATGATGTGAGAAAGATCGTTAAGTATTTGAAAAGTGGCCAGCCGCTTTCTATAATTTTTAATGCTTCAGTTATTCAAAGTAAGAACACGGAGCTGCTGTTTCCCTCCCATAGTATCCTATATAGGGTTATATGTCCTCAAGGAACTTTTCTATGATGGGTTTCCATCTTTATAGCCATCTGTGAAGTCTGAGGTTCTGAAAATAAATTTGCTTTAACAGAGGAGGAGGAAGAATCAGAGTCACCGTCACCCTCAACCATGTCCCCCCCCCCCCATTGGCGTCTTTTCGTTAAGGCCTGAAACTTATTTCTTGTTGCAATGAAGGCGGTTTGGAGGAGGAGTTTTCTCTGTCTTTCTTTTGCTTCTCCTTTTCCTCTGTCCCACTGGAGTGAACTGAGAAGTGTCCGAAGGGGGGTAGAGGGGGTAACATGCTAACTGTCTCCATTTCCTCAGGGTCTGTGCTGGGAACTTCCTCGTGGGATTGATCATGAGTCACAGGGGGGGATTCCTGAGCAACACAATGCTTCTGAAGTGTGTGGGATTTCTGAGTCATGAGAAACAGGGACCTCAGATTTCTTTTTAGCCTCTTGAGCCTGACATTTTTCAAGCAAAAGAACAGGATCAAGCTGGGCTCTATCTAATCCGTTCTTTTCAGCCCAAGGACAGCCCTGGTAAGAGTGGCCTTCCCCCTCACAAAGATTGCACTTAAAGGGATTAGTACACCCTAAGCTAATGTGGCCGTACTCCAGACAAAGGTTACACCTGGGCTTGTCACACACAGAGCTAAGGTGTGTTTGTGCGCCACATTTGTGACAAGTCCTAGGTCGCCCTTGATAGAAACAGAGGCCCCTGTCCCTTCCTATGAAACAACTGCCTGGAAGATGCAAAATACCATTTTATACTAACATACTAAAAAGCCAGCAGAATAGGCCAAATGGTCTGTCTTGTCTGCTCGAAAGCCAGCAACCTAATGGCTGCTGGCCTTACCACCGCCCCTAGCCCCCAAAATGGCCTTTTTTAGTTTCAGTTTCCCCTTGTACCTGTCCCACCTTCTTGAATCCTTCCACTGTGCCTCTCCTTCACCAGCCTCCCAGGCAGCGCATTCCATGGCTCCACCACCCTCTCAGTGAAAAATGCTTCCTCACTCCCCGTAGTTTCCCCCTCCAGCTTCCCACACGCCCTGGTTGTTCCCCCACTTCTTTAGCCTAAAAAGCTCCTTGGTTCCACTCCTGGTTATTCCCTTTACATACTTAAAAACCTCTGTCATATCTCCCCTGTCCCCTCCTCTCCTCCAGTGAGTAAAGCCCAAGCTCCTCTAGTCTTTCCTCATAAGGCCTCCCCTCCATGCCCCGAATCATCCTGGTCACTCTCCTCTGGACCCTCTCCAGCAGCGCTATGTCCTTTTTCAGATGAGGTCTCCAGAACTGTACACAGTACTCGAGCTGCGGCCTGACCAAGGCATTATACAGAGGGAGGATCACCTCCCTCCTTCTGTACGTAATTCCCCTGGCTATGCAGCCCAGTATCCTATTTGCTTTGGCTGAAGTTCTTCTACAGTTTTCAAAGTTATTAATTTTGACATCTATCACCACCCCTAAATCCCTTTCTCCCAATGTGACTTGCAGTGTGACCACCCCCCGGGTGTATTCATGGCCCGGGTTTTTTACCCCAAAATGTAGTGCCTTACATTTCCCGGCATTAAATTTCAATCCCCACCTCCTTGACCACCCCTCCAGGGTATCCAGATCCCCTTGGACCGCCTCCCTCGCTTCTTCACAGTCCACCAGAGCTCCCAGCTTTGAATCTTCCGCAAAGAGACTGTCTATTCCTAACCCCCATTTCGGAGACATAGGCATTGAACATGAGTGGCCCCAATACTGAACCCTGAGGGACCCCACTGATTACCTTCCTGAGAGAGGAGAGTATCCCACCCACCATTACCTTCTGTAAATGCCCCGAGAGACAATTTTCAACCCAACTGAGATCCTGCCCTCCCACCCCCATCTCAGTCCATAATGTGGTACTGAATCAAATGCCTTGCTGAAATCTAAGTATAGGACATCCACCGGCCTGTGTCTGTCCAAGGCCCCCCGTCACAAAACTCTACAAGATTGAACTGACTCGATCTCCCCAGAACGAAGCCATACTGTTTATCATCCTGGTATCCTAACCATTCCAGCTGCCTCCCAATCCTCTTCTTGATAAAGCCCTCCATTACTTTGCCTATCACACACGTTATATTGATAGGCCTATAATTCCCCATCTCTTCTGTAGACCCCCTTTTATAAATAGACACTACATGAGCCACCCTCCAGTCTTGGGGCACCCATCCTGTCTGCAAAGAGGTATTAGAGTGCAGCCAGTGGAGCTGCCAGCTCCTCCGCCAATTCCTTCACAACCCTCGGGTGTAGCCCATCCGGCCCCAGCGCCATATCAGTCTTTAGCTTCCGAAGGGCCTCCCTCACCCTATCTACTGTGATTCCTTTCCCTCACTCAACCTCCCCACCCCTTCTGGGTCTGGTCCTAGCTGTACCCTAGCCTCATTCCGTCCTCTGGTCTCAGACAGACTTCTCACCTTAGCTGAATGCTCTTCACTACCATCAGCCTGAAGGGATCCCCAGTCCCCATCTGCAAAGATTGAGGCAAAGTACTTGTTTAGCACATCTGCCTGTTCCCCTGCTTCCTGAGCCCATCCTCCCATAATTTTAATCCTATTGATCTGCATCCTCTCTTTTCGCGTCTCTCATATATCTATAGAATCCGCCCCCCAAGATATTCCTAGTCAGGTTTTGCTCTATCTCTGCCTTGGCTCCCCTCACCACTCTGGTGACCCTCCTGGCTGATATTTCATAGTCTCCTCGCTCCTTGTCCCCCTTTGAGCGTTTTTAAAACGTGCATAAGTGGACTTTTTATCCCTCACTGCCTCCTGCACCTCCCTAGTCCACTAACATGGCTTACTAGCCATCTCTGAAACCTGGCTAAAAACCCACATCCATGACCACAAGATTCAGGTCGTGGGCTACAATAGCTACCACAATGACAGAGAAACCAAAAAAGGGGGTGGGGTCCTAATCTATGCTAAGGATGACCTCTCCATGTCACCTCTACCCCTGCAGACTAATCCTACTGCTGAGGGAGAGAGCACATACATCCAGATAACCCTAGGGCACGCCAAACTACTAACAATTGGCTGTGTCTACCACCCACCAAAATCAGCCCTCAAATCCCTTGAAGCCGTCACAAATGATACGGCTATCAAGGTAACAATGGAGCAACTAATCCTGGGCGACTTCAACATTAACTGGGCCCAGGACACTGGTCATGCCTCGAAGTCACTTACCCATGAAGCAGGTCTGACGCAGGTCATCTCTGAACTGACCAGATTTAATTACAAAACTGGGAACCACACCACCCTTGACTGGGCTCTGGTGTCTAACCCCACTAATATACAGAGTGTGGGCACAATGGCAGACTCCCTGAGTGACCATTCTCCAATCTTCTGTATATGGAAAAACAAACCACCCAAGGTCCAAACTAGAATTCTCTCCACCCGTGACTTCTCCAAATTCTCTGAACTACAATACAATTGCTACCTAGGTAGGCTGGACTGGAACCCCATAAATCTTCTCCCTACTCTTACTGAGGCTGTGCAGTACTTTCAGTACGAACTATCCACAAGTGAACCTCTTTGCTCCAAGAAGAGAATGAGGGCTAAAGGCAGCTGCTACAAGTGGATCTCCTCCTTCAAAGCCCTAATGGCTACTCGGGCCTGGAAAAGTTTAGGCTCTCCTCCTCCCGGCAGATCTCGCTGAATACAAAACCCTGAGGAACAAAAGCCAAGAGAGCCATAAAACTTGCTAAGAGAGATTACTTAACACACCTCCAGAAAACCAGCCTGGGCAAACCCAAGCAATTCTGGAATCATATCAATGACCTGATCAAGGGCAGCAAAAAGCCTGAGTCCTGTCCCATGGAGATTAACGGTCAGCTCACAACTGACCCTTCTCAAATATCGGCTGCCCTTAACAGGCACTTCTCAGACCTCGAGGCCTTCAAGACCTGCCTGTCTCCCCAGACTCTCCCTCCTACCTCCGATGAACCAACTCACATGGAAAGACCCCCATTTCACCTGACACTGGCTAAACGCACTGAAATACTAAACCTCCTAAGGAACCTGAAACCAAAAGGGTCAGGGGGACCCTACGGTATCAACCCTCGGCTACTCAAGGCAGGAGCTACCTCCTTAGCCTGGCCTATAACCATGTTCCTCAATCGATCACTGAGGGAAGGAGCAGTCCCTGACCCATGGAAACATGCCAGTGTTGTCCCTATTCACAAAGGGTGGCTCAGGGAAAAACTCAACAACTACAGGCCCATCTCCCTCCTCTGCTTACTTGCTAAGGTGCAAGAAAGAGTCATCTACAATCAACTCAGGGACTACCTGGAAGCTCATCAGCTTCTTGCCCCCTCCCAACATGGATTTAGAACAAACCATGGTACTGACACTGCCCTCGTTAACTTCACGGATGAAGTTCTCAGGGCAATGGACAAAGGAATACCCACTGGTGCAGTCTTTATAGACTTATCCAAGGCGTTGGGCCTCGTCGACCACAACTTGCTGCTACAGAAGCTGCCAAATATAGTCCTAGACAATCATGCCCCGAAGTGGTTTGGGAGCTACTTATCAGGCAGGGCACAGAGGGTCTCATGGAAAGGGACAATGTCTGACCCACTACCCCTAAACCTAGGTGTACCTCAGGGCTCAATTCTAGGCCCCCTCCTGTTTTCCTTGTTTACCAACGACCTGCATACCCACTGTGGGGAGAGCTTGGTTGTGCAGTACGCTGATGATGCTGTCATCTTCTGACCCCTGCGTGACGTGGTTGCCCTAGGCCCTCTTCTCCAAAAGTATCTTACTTCACTAGAGACTTGGCTATGTAAGAACAGAATGGTACTAAATGCCGACAAGACCAAGGCAATGCTATTCGTGCCAAGATCCCTGGGATTTGACAGGTCCTCATCCCTCTCCTTAACCTCACTCTCTGGTAAAACCATTAACGTAGTCATCTCCCGTAAATACTTAGGCCTCATGTTGGATCAGAATATCACATATAAGAAACACGTGGACCAGGTCACCAGGACCCTACATCAGAAACTTGGCACCCTGTACCGACTCAGCGACCAACTTATCCCCGAAGCCAGGCTCTCCATAGCTACCAGCGTCCTGCTACCCAACCTGACCTTTGCGGCCCCTATTATACAGGGCATGACTAAACAAGAGATTACCAGGATGCAAACCCTATATAATAAAATAGCTCGTTTCGCAACCTTAGACCACCCGAGATGTCACCACTGTAACACTTTGGCCAATCTTTGTTGGCCCACATTGGTAGCCCACCTCCTACACCCCTTGCTTGTCCAGGCCTACAAGCTTCTCAAACCCCACCTCCATGAAGCATTGCTGGGACCAGAACCCTCAAACACAACCCAAGGAACTTAAGGACCTCAGATAGAACGCTATTAGAAGTCCTAGGATAAGGACAAATGCTGGCGGAAGATCCTTTTCCTCCCAAGCAGCCTGCCAATGGAACAAGCTCCCTCCCCAGGTCCAGGCCTCCTCCTCACTCATGAACTTCCGACAGGCTAAGTCCCATCTGCTGACCTCAAGCGTATGCCACTGTCATGGCACTTAAAGCTCCTAAGGTACTCCCCTTCCCTCCTCTCCAACTCCCGTCTCCTAGCTTAACCTTCCTACTTACCTGCCTTATACAGACTGCTCGCCAGAGGCTACGTGTAACCCCTGAATAAACTATATGCAAAGTACTACCAGTTGCTTACATGTCATGATGATAACCATGCCTGTACCCATGCCTGCATCCACTGCTTTTCTTTTACCCTGCCTGTAAGCCATGCCTGTATCCACTGCTTTTTTTTTTTTTTACCATGCCTGTATCCACTATTTTTCTTTACTGTAACCACCTCATGATGTAACTCGCAATGCCTCAAATGTTCATTATGTTCTTGTTCATTCTTATAACTTGTGTTGTTATCCCGGGTCGCCCCTGAAAAAGGGACCTTCGGGGCTCAGTGGGCCTACTCGGCCACCAAAATTTAATAAATAAATACTAATTCTACCATTCTTTCACCTTAATTTTGTACAGTACTTAATAGCCTCCTGTACCCCTTTTTTAATGGTCTCCCACAATCTTCGAGCATCCATGTCCGGCCTAATCTTGTCCAATCTCTCTCTTAGAATCCTCCTCATGCCCACGAAATCCGATCCCCTGAAGTCTACCACTGCTGTGTTAGTACGGTTTTCCTCACCCTCTGTATACAGCAGAAACCAGACCATGGCATGGTCTCCACCCGCCAGTGGACTGCACACCTCCAGGCCTCTTATCCAATCACTGTCCGCTAGGACAACATCCAGTATCCGCCCCTCTCTAGTAGGTTCCCCCACCTGCTGGACCAGGAAAGCATCCTGAAAAACGTCCATCAGTCGCTGTTCCCTGGCTACAGAGGATGTAATGGTGTCCCAGTCCACCCCTGGCATATTAAGGTCTCCCATGACCACCACCCTACCCTTACCAAGGTAACAGTAACCCTTGATGTTCTCAACCAGTTTATCCTCCAGAGCCTCCTCAATTGCAGGGGGCCTGTATACCACCCCATTTAAAATTTTTTACTCCCCTCGTTTGCAAGGTTACCCAAATCACCTCCACTCCTCCTTCAGCCTCCTCCACTCCACTAACCACAACATCATTTCTGACTATCAGCGCAACCCCTTCCCCTCTTCCCACTCCCCTGTCTTTCCTTATCTTGTAGCCCTCCAAGTTTAGGTCCCAATCATTTCTCTGGGTGGCCCATATCTCTGTAATTTCCGCCACATCCGCTGATCCTCAGCCAGCATAGCCTGTAACTCAGGCATTTTATTGCTCATGCTCCTGGCATTAATCAGTACTGTTCTCCACCCCAACCTCTCTTCCCTATCCAATCTCCCCAGCCCTGTGCGGTCCTTATTCTGCCCAATTTTCCTTAGATTTGCATCACATTCTCCCCCCCCCACTCATCAGTTGCCCTAGACCCACAAACAGATTCCCTGAGGCCAGTCTTTTATTTGACCCTCCCCTCTTACAAGTTTAAACACCACCTGTCTCCTGTACCAGAAAGTTTTAGTTTCAAGATTTCCCTCCCCTCTAGACTGAGATGTAATCTATCCGTGGCATAAAGCCCTTTATCCTCCCAAGTATCTCCCCAATCTCCCACCAGCCCATACGCCTCTGCCTTGCACCAATCCCTAAGCCACTGGTTCACCCCTCTAAGTTTTAGTTTGCTCTCCCTGGTTGCCCTTGGTACCGGCAGAATCTCGGAGAAGGAAATTTTGCTTCCTATAGAGTGACAAACCCTTGCCAGTTCCCGGAACCTAGCCTGTATTTCTAGCTCACTGTTCCCTTCCTAGTCATTGGTCCCCAGATGTACCAGGAAGTCCGGGGATCCCCCACATTCCAGTGCTATCGAGTATAGATGGAATTTGGCCTTATGTATGGATAATTCTTGCATACATTTAGCCTGGACTGGGCTGCTTTTATTTTCCCCCACCCCCTTCCACTGTATACCCCCCGGTCATGGAATCCCCCAGCAGTATCACCTTCACCCTACCCCTGACTTTATTGGCCCGTTTTTTTTTATTTATTTTTTTTTTTTTTATTATTTTCATCTTTATTTACTTTTGCTTACATTTGATTGCGTCTAAGCAATAAAAAAACAAGTAGGAATCAAGAAAGGGTACTCACAGAAGTCCTTCAAGCATTAGAGCAGTGAGTGCTCAAAGGCAAGTTGTTAAAAGTTCATACCAATCTAATTAGAGATCATTGTCCATGAGGGGTCCAGGAGGTTCAGGAGGACCCAACTTCTGAAGTGCTTAACTTCTTAACAAAGTGCTAAATCAGGTCCTGGATGTCGGAGAAAGCATTGGGTGTTCAAATACCAGTAATGAACAACAATATGCTATTGTTTATAACAGCTCTAAGGCACCCAGACCTGTAAAAAGTTAGGGGGGGTCTCCCGGAATCCACACCAACCAATCCCCAAAGAAAAGCCGGGGGAGGAGAGGGGAAAAGGAGAGGGGGGAAGAAGAGTTTATTAGACTATGGTATGAAAGTTAAGTCCTTAAACATGTAGTACAAGAGC
This sequence comes from Neoceratodus forsteri, assembly GCA_016271365.2. Taxonomy (NCBI): domain Eukaryota; kingdom Metazoa; phylum Chordata; order Ceratodontiformes; family Ceratodontidae; genus Neoceratodus; species Neoceratodus forsteri. The sequence goes on from CM057458.1 coordinate 658,924,568, forward strand.
CATCTATTACATCTAGTTCTGAATCTTTCCTCCCTATCATTTAACCTATATGTTATTTTTTCCAACTGATACATTTGCTTGGTAATGGACCACCAGTCCCGCACTGTTGGGATGTTTGGAGTAGACCACGCTTTGGTGATGGCCTTTTTCCCTGCTGACAGAAGAATAGCTAGAAGGTAACGGGTGCCTTGGTCTCTGATGCCCTTGGGGAGTATTAACAAGATAAATGCCTGCGGGGTCAGCTGAATAGGTCTATCAAATATCTCTTGGAGCTCCAACTGTAATAATTGAATAAATGGCTTCAGCTTAGGGCATGAGTACACTACATGTGTGAGATGGGCCTTACCCTCACCACATAGTCGCCAGCAGGCGGCAGAATGTCCCGGGGTGTAATGGCTAGTGACCTCAGGGGTGTAGAAGTAACAAACCAATAATTTCCATGCAAACTCCTGCCAGTGGTGTGAACTAGCTGTGCGTGGCACCTGCCGGCAAGCTTGTTCCCACTGTTTTATTTCTATGGGTACACCCAGTTCTTGCTGCCACTTCTCACAAGCATCTGCCAGATTTGCCAAGGGGGACGACATCAGTGCTCGATAGAGGACAGATATCAGGTGTCTCTGATTTGGGGAGGTAAATAAAGACTGCAACTTAGCAATCAAAGGAGGCCAGTGTTCAGGACTACGTACCTCAGCAGGTAGTGTCTCGTAGTAATGTCTTAATTGTAGATACCTATAATGGTGGGTGTTGGGCAAGTTGAATTTTATCTGTATTTCCTGAAATGACTACAGTTTCCCTCCCGTTGTATTTTGAAACAGGTAATTCAGGCTGTACCTGGTCCACTGTCGAAATGCATGGTCCATTTTCCCGGGCTGAAAATCTGGGAGTACTGCAATTGGGCAGATTAATGGTATAAAGAGGGAAATAGAGAATTGCCTCCTAATCTGGTTCCACGTTGTCACTCTGTGCTGTAATTCCATGGGTAAATTCTGGTATTCAGCTGGGTGTCCTGTCTCGCGGTAGAGTATGGCTAAGTATTCCAGATCCAGAGCAACTGCCTGCACCAGCTCTGCCCAATGTATTTTGTTTTCTGATAACTGCGTAGCCATCACATGTAGGAGGTGAGCAGCTTGGTAGTACCGATAGAGGTTGGGAAGGGATAACCCACCCAGGCCTCTCGGTTTAGTAAGGAGTTTCAGCCTAACTCTTGGCCTACGGCCCGCCCAAATAAAATAAGATATCACCCTCTCCCAGTCCAGGAATACAGATCGGGGCAGAGTGATGGGAATATTGTTAAAGAGATATAGGGCCCTGGGTAGAGTCACCATTCTGATGAGCTCTATCTTCCTGGAAAGGCTCAGTGGGAGTGTACTCCAGCTGGCCAAGTCTTCTTTCAGACGAGTGGTAAAGGGAACGTAGTTCTGCTTATAGGCATCCCTCAAGTCTCTAGTTAGATTAATCCCCAAATATTTTATCTTCCCTAGGTCCCATTTACAAGGGAATTGTTCCCGTATAACCTGATCCGGTGAATATTGAAAGGTCAAGACCTCAGTTTTCGAGATGTTAGCTTTATAACCCACTAGTTGCCCAAAGGTTTCTAATAGCTCGCTATCTTTCGGGAGTGAAATCGCTGGGTTTCGAAGGTATAAGAGAACATCATCCACAGAGAGTGCTATACGGTGTTCCTCTCCCCCCCACCATAATCCCCTGTATGTCTTGGGATTGCCTGACTAGTTGTGCTAAGGGCTGCATGAACAGGGCAAATAGGAGCGGCGACAAAGGGCAACCCCTGCCTGGTGCCCCTATAGAGAGGGAAAGATCTTGAGTGGTGCCCTGAGACCCGTACCCAAGCCCTCGGGGCCGAGTAAATGTTTGTGATTACCTGGATTAATGGCAAGGGGACACCCATAACCTCCATAACTGAGTATAGAAATGGCCAAAGTACCCTGTCAAAGGCCTTTTCTGCATCAAGGCTTACTAAGGCCGCAGGGTAGTCAGAGGTGTACATGTTACGTGTTATATGATAGGTTCTCTTTATGCTATCCATAGTTGTACGACCTCCAACAAACCCTGTTTGGTCGCTGTGAACTATTTGCGGAAGCACAGCTTCTAACCTGTGGGCCATTATCCCCATAAATAATTTATAGTCTGAGTTTAAGACCGATATTGGCCAATATGATTCACAGAGTTGGGGATTTTTTGCTGTGCTTGTGAATGACAGAAATTGTAGCATAGGCCCAGGTGGGAGGAGGGGGATCCCCTCCTAAGACAGAGTTACAAGTATTCAAGAGGGGAGGCAGGAGCAATTCTTTTGTGGCTTTATAGAATTCTGCTCCATAGCCATCGGGTCCCGGAGCTTTTATAGTTTTGGCCCGAGCTAGGGCACTAACTAACTCCTGCATCATGATAGGGCTAAGTAACTGCTCTCCCTGTTCCGGAGAGACTCTTGGGAGGGTAAGGGCCTGTAGGAACTCCTTTTATCTTTTCTGGAGCTATGGGGTGTTCTGGAGTGTAGAGGGTTGAATAATATGTGGTGAATGCATCCGCAGTATCACTGAGCTTATTCAGGGGTCTACCTCCCACTGGGTGGCGTATGGTAGTGATAGCAGCCGCCTTCCTCTGCTTCCTGTTTTGGTAGGCCAGCAGCCTAGTGACCCTGGGTCCCACCTCATAATACCTCTGTCAGAGGAAGGTTAAGGCAATTTCTGTCTATTGTAGTGCCAACCTGTCCAAGTCTTGTTTAACCTGCTTAAGCTGTGGAAGCACACCATTGTTGCCTTGTTTATGTGCTGTTTGCAGGAAATGCAGAGTTTCCTCTAGCCTAGCTTTATGTTGTCTGCGGGATTTCACCAGTAGAGATGTGTATTTAATAAGGTGGCCACGCAGGACTGTTTTTATGGTATCCCATAGAATACTTGGGGAGGTCCCCAGTCTAGTGTTATCCGCAAGTATCGGATAACTTGTCAGTTAGGAATTCCTTAAACTGTTTTTACTTTGGATGAAAGGGATTTAATCGCCAAAGTGCTGTCCTCTTCTGCATTCCCAGTTTCCAAATACTGATTATATGTGCATGATCTGATAAGGTGATATCCCCAATTTGGGCATCAACCAGCAAATCTAAATATTCAATTTGGGTAAAGCACAAATTGATTCTAGAATACGTATGATGAATAGCCGAATAGTGTGTGTAATTTCTGGTATGGGGATGCGAGTAGCGCTAAGTATCAGTCCAGCCCACTTCGGCCAAAAATCTGCTCAGGAGCCTCTGTTGTGGGGTTTTCCTGGGGGCAAGACTTGAAGAGTCTCTCTCGGGGTTGGGTAGAATATTAAACTCTCCTGCGAGTAACAGTATGCCTTTGGTGAATTGTGTAATTCTGTCCAGTAGGCCCCTAATCTCATTCACTGATGAATCTGGTGGAAAGTAAACATTTGCCAAGGTGACCTCCGTCTCTCCCACTAGACCTCGGAGTAATACCAACCGACCATAGGGGTCTATCCATTTGGATTGTAGCTGCCAAGGAATGCGTTGCGGTGGTATTAGTGCCACTCCCCTCCTCCTCCCACCCCTAAAGGTCGAACCATACACCTCACCCCTCGAGATCCGCCCCAATTTAGTATGTTCCACGTTGCTTAGATGGGTCTCTTATACGTAAACAATGTCAGCTTTAGATTTTTTAATTTGTGAGAGGACCCTGGCATGCTTAACTGGGGTGGAGAGCCCGTTAACATTCCAGGATAATAATCTCAGGGGTGTCTCCTCCATAGTGGGTTTTTGGGTAAATATGGGTTTACAAATAGTGTGTTGCACGGACTCCAGGAGCCCCACACCATCTCTTCTATTATATGGATATGATAGTTAAATAGACACAATCGTGAATCTACAGTAGTATGACTATCGCAATGAATTTCCAAAGAAGTAACCATACAATTGTCGGCTAACAACTGGTTGCCCTTAAACTGGCAACTTACAGATATGATCAAAATAGTAAAAACAACAATCACTTGTTTCAAGCAGTGTATAAGTAGAGCAATAAGTATGAAGTAGGCTAGAGCCAACAGGGCTGCAGCCATTTGTACTGACAATTAATTAATATAAACAAGAACTATTAACAATTGCTTCCAGCTACCGAGAGCTTCCCAGGCTCTCGAAAGTGAGGAAATCCTCACTATGAAAGGGGGGTGTCTCAAGTGGAGAAACCCCTAGGCACTTCTAATGCCTGTAAAGGGATAGGGATATTGGCTAGTCACACTCCTGACAGTTAGCCTACTGAAAAGGTGTGTAATTCCATGGGGAGATAGTATGGGGGTGAACATGACATAGTTTTTGGGTGAAAGTTAACCCCCCCCCCCCAAATCCAAAAGGGCTATTACCCTTGTCAGTCTTGGAATTACAAGAGGAACCCGAGTATAGACTACAATGACAAATAAAATATTCCAGGCCACCACTATCAGGCTGAAGCATGGGGGGGGGAGAAGTCAGGATACGCGATTACCTTAATGGGCTAAAGACATCCACAGCAAATATAACCAGTATGCTCTAACTAAGACCTGTCAGACACTTCTCGATTTACCTGTGAGCTCAGTCAAAGACCAAATCACCTTGCAAGGCTTTATATACTACTTCCGGGATGCCTGGCCTAATTACTAATATTGGCGGTCAGTCAAAGAAAGAACCTCCCCCACCCTCGCGAGAACAAGCCCTCGCTAACTGTAGATCTAGCGCTTACCTCAAAGGTAGCTCAGAATATGGGGGGGAGAGAGGAGCCTGCAGTAGTGCTCCTCCGGAGGGGGAGAACATCTAGAGCTCCAATAAGGCGCATGTGGTTGCTTAGCGCAAGGCAGGGACAAATTAACAAGCATTTCCCTTACCCACATCCGCCATCCATGCCACTCCTAGGAGGCAAACACCAGGAATACCTGCAGAGAGAGAGAGAGAGAGAGAGAGAGAAGAAGAAAAAAGAAAAAAAAAGGGGGGGAGGGGAAGAGAAAAAAACAGATAAGGATTATACGTGTTAGTATTACTGGCAAAACAATCAAGGGCAGTATTGGTAGTACCAGACAGGCTACAGAATTAATAATTAGTAAACAGGACTTATCTGAAACATTGTTAGTCAAGGGGAAAATAGAGGGAATGGTACAGTAGTAATCACAAGATTGTCCTGTTAAGGAATGTCACATCTATCCCAAAGACAGCGATCTAAGAATAGGATCTGTGAGTCCATTTCCAATAGTTCCACAGTGTATGTCTGTGAAAATCCAAGGTTACTCTGCGTATCAAGTTGGGCAATCAAGTGTTCCCTTGTGTCTGCTCTGGCAGGGAGTCGACTATGTTGCGAATTGCCTCAAGCCCCTGACGTTTCCTGACCTCTCGCTGTCCAGACTGCCAAGCCTGCTTGGCTAGCTTTGCTGCTAGCATACCTTTGGAGAGCCTACCAGCTGTTTTTTGTATTTCAAGTTGATGCTTTCGGAGACCTTCCATCGCTTCTTCAGCCGAGCTGTAGGTGAGCTGCCCATCAGGGTGGAAAACTATCAACTTAGCAAGATAGAGGGTTCGAAAGCATAGACCAGCCTTTTTCAGCTCCTTTAAAATTGGTATATAAACCCTACGCCTGGCCATAATCTCGGGTGCAAAATCATTCTCGAAAAACAGCCGCTGACCTTTGTAGCTAACTTGACCCATTTTCCAGGCTGTGTGGGTATTAACTCTTTTCTTGAAAGTGGAGAAGCGGACTAGCATATACGAGGCGGCCTTACTTGGTAACAGGGCCCTAATGTGCAGTGGACCCTCTCAAATTCCAGGGAGGCTTCACTGGGGACATCAAGAATCTGCCACAGTAGAAGGCAAATAAATTTATGAGGATCAGTACCTTCCTCTCCTTCTCAGATCCCAGATATCCAAATGTTGTTGCGCCGACTCAGACTTTCAGCACCTTCAGCCCGCTCCTGTAAGGCCTGCAAACACTGATTCAGCTGTACAGTGGCCCATTCTGTCCTGTCTATCCTGGAGTCTGATTCAGTTACATGGTGTTCGAGCTGTTCCTGTTGTTTCTCCAACTTCCCGATATCCGTCGGTGAGCGGTGGTGGTGGTCCGAATTCATTGCGAAAAATCACGGATCTCCACAAGGACCAGGTCATTTATAGCTACAATGTAGCCAGGGGGCTGGTCGGGTCTACTGTTTCTCTGCCTTGAGTTGATAGAGGCCTCGAAGCTTCATTACAGAGTCCGAAAATCCGCCGTCATCGGGTAACGGAGGAGGTTTTTTCACAGCTTTCTCCCCTCGCTTTGACATTATTACGCCTCCAGGGGTGTTTCTGTAAAGAGTTTTTCTGCTGTTTGGAAGTAAAAATGGAGGTTTATACAGGCTACGGATGGAGCCTATTAATTCAGGCTTGCATCAGGAGCGTGACGTCACCGGAAGTCCTATTGGCCCATTTTGATCCTTCCAGACGTCTCCTATCATCAAACCCCTGCTTACTCCTGCCTCTCCTGTCAGCCTGGAAATCTTTATTAGCCCATTTTGATTCATCCAGGCTCATCCTTCTGTCGACAACCCCCTGCTTACTCCTCCCAACTCCATCAACCTGGAGGCCACCATCCTATGCTAGCCCTACCATACGCCTACTTGAGACTGCCAGTTTGCTCCTCGCCCATCCCAATTTCTTGGAAGGCCAGAGAATGACCCCCTATTCCACCCCATCACCCTTCTTGAGCTATAATCCTCCAATCCCCCACCTGAGCAACCTTCCACTAATTCTTCTTCATCACCCCACTTTCTGGACCTGCACTTCCCACCCCATCAGCTGAAATTATCCCTACCCTACTCTTCACCTCTTCCAATGAATCTTGTCTCGAAGCTGACCTCTCTACTGCCCCCGCCCCCTTTGATTGACTTCGCCAACCTGGACACCGGCCTGACCACATTCCTACCACCATTCAGTGCCCCCCATCTACTGTATTTCCCAACCTAGGCTCCTCTCCCTGCCCCCTCCATCCTTTCTTATGGTTCCAGCACCCTCCTCTGTCACTCACCCACCTCAGCTTACTGACAAATCATCCCTGTCCTTTTGCTGTCCCCCACCATCAGCCTCCTCCACATCATCTCCTGGATATAATAGGGTGAAAGTTTGTAAGTATGATGCTTACCCCTGTTTTGCTATCTTCTACCCCTCCTTCCCTCTTTTGCTCCCTCCGATCAGCCCCCTTCCTACAGAGTGCTTCCCGTACGTTGCTTATTTTCAGAGTTTTTCAACTGCACCTTCACTTTCCAGTTACCCGTCCAAATTAAATCTTCATCAAGAATGGGGGTAGGGGCTTCTAAAATGGTACAGCATTGTCTAAGCCAATACTGGACATCTGAAATGTTCACCGCCTCGCTCCTAAACAACAAAGTGATGTTTTTTATGGTAGGTTTAGTGAGCGTAATAGGAAAAAAAGATTTCCATAAATTAGAATTGGAAACCTGAGGGTACATAGCCCAAAATCGTTCGTGTCTGGTTACTCTTAAAACTAACATCATATATAGGTTCACCCCTTACATGAATGACAACAAATAACTCATTGGGCTGAATTCCCATACCTTCTTTCGACATTCTGTGAGGCAAAGTTTTTCTGTTTGGTGCAATGTCCAAGTTAGCGGAGAATTTGAGATGCACAGTGTTGCACCGCTGGGCCAGTTCACCTGCAGTTTTAAAAAAGCCTGCCATGAATAGTCTTTTCGGTGCACTAGTGGTAGCTTGAGGAAAAGACTCCTCTTCGTGTCCTGGGACAACATGCAGTGTTGCTGTAGCTGCAGCCAGAGTCCCCGTATGATCATGGAAGGCGTATGATGTATGCCAGGCGGCCGTGTCAAATAAGTCCTTGCTCAGGGTGCCATGGTTAGTGGGTGGGTTGTTACCAGTAGAGGTGCAAGACAGTCTGATTTCTGCAGCAGAAGCGGGACGGGGAGGAGTCCAGCCGTGCGCTCCTGGCCACTGATTCTAACCTGCAGCACGCAATGCTGCCTCCGGGATCCAGTCATCTTGCTGTAAATCCATCGAACACCCTTTCTGTAAGGAAGTAAGTGGAGCTCCTGACAGTGCGTCCACATCTAGTACATCAGGTGAAGTCTCTGTGTACAACGAGGAAAACTGAGACTGAATCGTCAGCAAAGGTGAACAGGGCTCGAGGGTAAAAGAAAAATTTTCCACAGGTTGTGCAGCACTTTCCTTGTTGCTCAACAGTTTGAATAGGTATTCTTTATTAGATTTCAATGCGTTCTGCAGCAGCGTTTCTTGTGAAAGCCTAGAGGTATTGTGCTCTGCATCTGGTAGTGCAGCAACATCCGAAGGGCCCACATCTGTACAGTTTAAAGGGTTCAGTACCTGGTGTAAAGTGCTGTCTAAGGATCCTTTATCCAGACAAGTAGAAGAGGTAGTACCAATAGCTTCAGCTGGACTTTCTCCAGGAACAAATTCAGCGAATCCAGCCCTGTCACCTGCTGCTCCACCATCCTCAGTCTGGCCGTCCGCCATGTTGGATAGACTGACAAGGGTTCCCTCTACTGCAGAGTAGGGGAATTTCCCCAGTGTCCTAGACAAATTTCCCCCATTCACTAAAAAAAATACCAACAGCTTAATCTGGGTCAAGGTCAGTTGGCATGCATCCTGTGTGTGTGGGGTAAGTGGGGGGAAGGGCAGCTGCAGAAAGTGGGGTGCTAGCTGCACACTCGAGTAGACTTGATAGACCGTGTGACCTGTTTCTGCTGGCAAGTAGTAAATCTTCTAAAAGACCCTTAAAAATGGTCTCGTTGACGATCTTGGTATCATGAGCACACTCTGGCCTTAGATTCCTATGCTTCCCTGGAGGTTTCGACTTTGGTCAGTCCTTGCTGGTGGCTCCATGGTCTCCTCGTTGGATGAGACACACATTGACCAACCAGTCAAGATTTTTCTCGAGCCGTTTGATACATTGTTGCAGGATGAGGGATATGTTTCTCTCTGTAGGACTCCAGTCCTACCTATCACCTCCCTGGGAAGGTTGGACCAGCTTCCTGATCCTGTCTCAGACCCTCAGGGTCCCATTCCCCTCAGAGGAATCTCAACATTCCCTTGCTCCCTCTCTTTCTCAGCATCAGGTTCCCCGGTGGTCGAGGTTGAGCTCTTGTAATCCAGAGTCAAGCAGCCTTTGCTGGAATAGGCACTTTCACTCTTGGCACTCGGGTAAGCGACGTCGCTGCTACTCTTTCGCATCTTCCTCCTCGAGTGAGGAGAAGCTGTGACACAAGATGTGCTGGCGCTATGAAGAGCTAGTGTGACAGCAGCTCATGCTCTCTGGCATTAAGCCGATTCCGGCCCACACCCCAGCTCTTCCATGGGTGTAGCCATCAAGGCCCCAGTCTGCTCCAACTCAACCTGTTCCAGCCTCCCCACCCATCAGGGTGGAGCTGCCTCATGTGCAGCAGAAGGAGAGTCCCCTTCTTAAGGATGCCCATACCACATTTATTTGTCTAGTGTGCTTACCTAGTCTCTGCACTGTCTCTATCTGGTCAATGTCCTTTTTGAGGTGAGGCCTTCAGAACCGAACACCGTACTCTAGGTATGGCCTGACCAGTACTCTGTACAGTGTCAGGACCACCTCCCTACTTCCTGCTTGTAATTTCCTTCCCAATGCATCCCAGCATTCCACTGGCCTTCAGTACCGCCTTCTCGCACTGTTTTCCCAACTTCAAGTCATCTAAGATCATGATTCCCAGATCACGCTCCTGGTTGGAGGCAGCTAGTCTTTCCCCTCCTAAGTGATACTCCTTCTTTGGATTTCTGTTTCCCATGTGCATGACCTTACACTTTTTGGCGTTGAATCTTGGCTGCCATGCTTCAGACCATTCTTTAAGATTCTTTAGGTCTGATTCTATCTTGCCTATTCCCTCTATGGTGTCCACCCTGTTAACATATCTTGGTGTTGTCTGCGAACAGACACACCTTTTCCTCTAGTCTGTTAGTGATGTCAGGTATGAAAACATTGAAGAGCAGAGGCCCCAGCACCGAGCCCAGAAGTACTCCACTGGTCACCCTACCCTCTGCCAACAATGCGCCATTTACCTGCACACTCTGGGTTCTACCCTGCAGTCAATTTTGTGCCCATTTTACTACTTTCTGTCCTACACCTGTGTAGTCTAATTTCTTTTTAAGCCTTCTGTCTGGAGCCAAGTCGAAAGCCTTGATGAAGTCCAGGTAGACCACATCCACCACCCCACCATCATCCACAGCCTTGGTAACCCAGTCAAAAAATTGATTTGTTTTGCATGACCTTCCTACCATGAATCCATGCTGTTTGGGGTCCTGCTGCCTGCTGACTTCGAGGATTGCTATAATCATCTTTCTGAGCAATGTCGCCATCAATTTTCCCCACTATAGACGTGAGACTTACTGGTCAGTAATTTCCTGACTCTTCCCTGTTGCCCGATTTGTGGAGTGGGACTGCTGTTTCCCTTTTCCAGTCTTCAGGTACCACTCTGCTCACCAAGGATTTGGTGAATAGTTTTACCAGTGTGACTGCCAGTTCTTTCCTCAGTTCCTTTAAGATTCTGGGATGTATCTCGTCTGGTCCCATGGCCTCGTCCACCTTCAGTTTATTCAGCATCTCCAATACTTGGGCCTCTGTGAATGGGCTAGGGTCGACCCCTGGTACAGGGATGCTGTGTTTTGTGAGTGCCGGGCCATTTCCAGGATCCTCCTCGGTAAACACTGAGCAGAAGTACCTGTTTAGGATTTCTGCTTTTTTGGGGTGCTCTTCTGCTAATTTCCCTTCCCTTCTAGCAATCCACACTATGCCGCCTTTTGTCTACCTTCTTTCCCTGATGCACCTAAAGAAAGATTTGTAACCTCTCTTTGTCTCCTCTGCTATCTTTACCTCCATCTGGGCTTTGGCCTTTCTTAACCTTTTGTTGCGTCTCTCAATTTTTCTTTGAATGAATCCCAGTCCTTTTCATTCTTAGTATATATTGTATGCCTTCTTTTTTCCTTAACTATTGTTGCCACTTCTTTGGAGAACCATAGAGGATTTTCACCTTGCTGACCCTCCTGGAGCATTGGTCCATGGCTATCTTGATTGCTGTCTTAAGTCTCCCCCACATGACTGCAACCTCTTCCTCTTTTGCTTCGATTAAGTTATTTTTTTAGGCTAGCTCTCATTTTTTTAGAAGTCAGCCTTCTTAAAATCTAGCACCTTCATTTTTAAGTGACGGATGTCCTCTGTTATGTTTACTTGGAAACTGACCATACGGTGGTCACTGTTTCCCAACTTGCACCCCACACCAATTTCTTTGACCCTTTCACTGTTTGTGAGAATCAGATTGAGAATTGCATCTCCCCTTGTTGGGGGCTTTAACAAGCTGACCCAGTCCTGCATGCTGTAGGGTTAATAAGAAGTCCCTGCTTTGTGTCGTTGCTGCTGTTTGTGTGCTCCAGTTTATATCTGGGAGGTTGAAGTCCCCCACCAGTATCACTTCTACTTTATCAGTCATTTTGTATATTTTCTCTATTAAGTCTTTGTCCCATTTTTTCCCCTTGATCTGGGGGCTTGTAAATGACACCAGTTTGGAAGGTTGCCCCTTACCTGCATCAGCTGTTAGCCACAGTGACTTGGTTTCATCAGAGGATCCCTGTACCTCTGTGCCTTTTATTTCTTCTAGTATGTAAATAGCTACTCCCCCTTTTTTTTTGTACCCTTCCTGAACAGGTTGCATCCTAGTGTAGCTGTGTCCCAAACATGGTTTTCTGTGAACCAGGTTTCTATCACAGCCACCCAGTCCAACCTTTCCTCTTCCATCATAGCCATTGGATTAGGTAGTTTATTTGCTAGGCTTCTCGTATTTGCAACCACTGCCTTCCAGGAACATGCCTTCCCTTTTGTATGTGGGTGCACCCCCTTCCTGGACTGCTTCAATTTGCTGCTTCCTCCCAACAGATTATGCAAGTCGCTGATATCTTGGGGAGTGATAACCGACTCTCCTGTGGTCGAGGTGTGTATTGTTCCCCCTTTTTCTTCCTGTGGTTGTATATGTGTCTGCGGTATTTTGGGGAGTGATGACTAGCCCACCGACGGTCATGGTGTGTGCAGTCACAGTCTCCCCTTTATTCAGTTTAAATAACCTGCTTAGATGTCAAATTTTTGTCCATGCACTCGCAAACCCTCCCTAGTCAGGTGCAGGCCATCCTATTTTAAAACAAATCCTCTTTCCCTGAAGTTCTGCCAGTTTCCTGTGTAGTGGTATCATTTGTCCTGGCACTAGTAGTGTAGCCATGAGCTTAACTTGCCAACTTCAACCTACCTGACTTACTTGGTGATTCCTGCTTTTTTTCCACACTGGTAGAACATCTGAGAAAGTTAAGACAATTCACTGGTCAGTTCCTCAGAGTGTTTTTCCGGCCACCTCCACCATATGGTTGGTCAAGTCATTTGTTCCAAGGTGTATTTTGACGTGCGTTATATCTCCTGCTTTCTGCACTATTCTTCTTTTGCTAGTGTATGCTTATGTTAGTGTTTCTTTTTGCAGAGGCCCCTGGGAGACACTCAACCACAGTTTCACTTGTTCCATTTTGACTTGGGTGGGATTCCACTCCACAGATCATGGAATCCCCAATTATGGGACATTTCCTTTGTTTGTGCCCTTGTTGGTATAGGTTTTAATTTGTTTTTCTGCAGTTGCAGGGTGTTTGTTTTTATTTATTGTTTTGCCATGTCTTCGGCCGGTTCCAGTGATATGAACCTGTTTTTGGTTGGAATGGCTGAGATATGCTCCTGGGTAGAGACTTCCTTCCTCCCTGGACCCTCTGTGATGCCTCCTCCTAACCACCTGCTAGTGACTGGACCCCACATCAGGTGCCTGGCAGCAGTAGTTGCTGCCCTCCAGAGAGAAGGACTTGGACGACCGGCTCCTCAAGGTTCCATCTTAAGAACAGCTCCTCTGGACCCAGGAGAGAACCCTCCAACTGTTTCTCTCCCTGGGCATCAATGTCAGTCTGCCCAAGTCATCTTGATTCCATCCCAGAGACTACAGTATATAGGGGCAGTCCTGGACTTGGTGCAGGGCAGAGCCTTCCTGCCTCTCAGCCGTACCCCTCAGCCTTTTGTCACTGAAATGAGGGACATGGACATTTTTGGACACTCAAAATGAGGGACAATGAGGGATACAGACCCTCAGAATGAGGGATACATCCTCAAACATGGAGATAAAAGCACAGAACACTGAAAACCATAGTGTTTACTTGTACAAAGTTTATTTTGGATTTATTTTTTTATGATTCAATATACTTTATTGATATTTTCCAGACAAAAACACCAAAATCATAACAGACAAGGATACGGTGATAGGAATGTAGTGTGAGGTTTCAAAATATATACAGATATAAAACCAAACAAAAGTTAAGAACAAAACATCCACTATTCCCCCCACCCACAATAATCCCTATGCCAGTACCCACTGAGCTAATAAAGGCTTGGAGTTTATATAGAAAGAAAGAAAAAAGGTAGCAAGCAATTCAGGGTCTCCATAGGGATAAAAGAGTGCGCAGAGGCTCCCACACCCTTTGATAGACCGGAGGTCTGTGGTTCATATGGTCTACATGTTCCAGTTGCAACGCCAACAGCGTTTCCTGATACCGTTCAGTTACTTCAGGAAGAGATTTTTCTTTCCAGTGTCGCAACATGGTTAATTTTGAGACGGCAGATATTAAGGCTAAGTGGAGCCTACGAATTTTGGACGTGCCTTGGGGGAAAATGTTTACAATCAATAAGGGATCCAATCCCAGTAGTGGATCAAGTGTTCGCTTGATGGAGGCCCAAAACTCCTGGGTTTTGGGACAACTCCATAAGATGTGGTACAGTGTTCCCGCAGCCTCTTCACATTTAGGGCAAGAAGGGGAAGGGGTTCTACCAATTTTGCATAGTTTGACTGGGGTATAGTACAAATTGTGTAGGATATTAAACTGAGTGAGCTGAAGTCGGTCTTGCTTAATAAATCTATACACCAAGCACCACACTTTCTGCCAAAATGTTGCTTCTGCAGGAAGGGATAACTCCTGTACCCAATAACAACATATCCCTTGGGGGAGATGTGGGTCTAAGGCAAGAAGAAATTGGTATATTCTTGGTACTGAATGCAGTTGATCCGCTTTTTCAAAAAATGAGTCTAGAGTATCTTTTGGGGGTGAGGGCCAGGGTTTGGGGCCCAGAAAAGAAAGGATGGCTGCTCTGGTTTGCAAAAATTTGAAAAGGTCTGAACTGGGTAGTTGCAACCGAGATTAATGGCTCTTTCATTTCATTCCCCTTGCTTTAATCAGAAATGTAGAGAGAGTACATTTGTTGAGGGGGCCTAAAGGAAGCAGTAATTGGTCGATTATCCACAAATGGGGGTTATTCAGGATGGGTTGGTCCTGGGACCATTGCCAATCCAGCAAATTATTTTGGATTTAGTATTTTAGAATATTAAAGAGCTTCTGCTTTAAAGTCTGAATTTACAGCAGCACCTTTGTGTGGGCAGCACCTTTTCCATGAGGGAGGGATGGATGAGGGACAGAGCAATTTTAAGGGGCAAAATGAGGGATGTCCCTCGTAATAAGGGACACTTGAGAGGTATGCTGTCAACAGGGCAGAGTGCCTTACTGCGCAGGCTTGGGAGGTCACCCAGAACCATTATGTTCCTGCAAGGGTATATCTGAGGCTATTAGAACTTACGGCCATGGTCATTGCCATGGTACCCCTGGCCAGACTGTACATGCGAGTGCGCCAGTGAACACTCAGGGTGCAGTGGGACCAATGCACAGATGACTTAGAACAGTTAGTGTTGGTCTCCTTGCCAGTCTGCAAGGTGCTCCAGTGGTTGATGGACCCCCAGAACCTCCTACAAGAGGTTCCGTTCCTGATCTCTTCTCCCCAGCAAATCCTCACCAAGGATGACTCCAGTTCGGTCTGGGGAGTGCACCTGGGCCCCTTTCAGACTCTGGGGACAGGGTCCCAGATCGAAATGTCCCTGCATATCAACGTCCTGGAGATACTGGAGGTCCTGTATGCCATGCAGGCCTTTTAGAACCATCCCCTTCCGTGTCATCTGTTGATCCAGTCAGACAGTCTGTGTTGTCTACTACATCAACAAGCTGGGGGGATGCATTCATACCCCCTGTGCAGGGAGGCCATGAGAGTCTGGTACTAGGTGCTGGACCATAGTCTGATTCTCTCGGAAGTCCACATCTAAGGCATGCTAAACACCCTCATGGACTGCCTCAGCCAGACGCAGTCCAGCGTGCATGAATGGGAACTTCTCTCATCCATCACAGAAGATCTGTTTGCCAGATGGGATCATCCAGAGTTAAACCTTTTTGCGTCCCCACTCAATACAAAACTGCCCACTTTCTGCTTGCTAGATCCAGGGCCTGGAGTTTTCTGGTGAGACGCATGGTCCCTCTCCTGGAGTGGGGGAAGTTCCTCCCCATTTCCTCTGATTCAGAGGGTTCTATCAAGCTACAGATGGAGGGGGCCAGCATGATCCTAGTCACACCCTTCTGGCCATGACAAATTTGGTTTCCATTACTGCAACAGTTGGAGGAGCCTCCATTTCCCCTGCCCCTTTGCAGGGATCTGCTGACACAGGCCCAGGGGAACCTGGTCCATCCGAAACTCAAGTGCCTTTGTCTGCATACCTGGCTCCTGAGGACATAGCTATCGCCTGGTTTGAGGTATCTCGGCTGGTTACAGGTATCCTTGTGGCAGCTTGAAAGCCCTCCACTAGAGCCACATACACCATGAAGTGGAAGAGGTTTGCCATCTGGACTGCCAGACGTCATCTGGACCCTTTTGCCTGTCCAGTGAGCCAGATTCTGGACTACCTGATCTCCCTGTTGAACTCAGGTCTTCAGTACTCCTCCCTCAACGTGCACCTTTTGGCTTTTTCTGCCTTCCACAAGCCAGTTGACGGCTGTACCATCGCTCAGTTAGAGGTGTCCCGTACTTTTGTCAGGGACATCTGCATCTGAAACCTCCAGTCCATTCCCCTGTCCCGGCTTTGGATTTAAATTTTGTTTTGGAGAAGTTAACTCTGTCTCTTTTTGAACCAGGCATGACTTGTGAGCTGCACTTTCTTTCTTGGAAAGCCTTATTTTTGGTTGCTGTTACTTCTGCTTGAAGAATTTCTGAGCTTCAGGCTTTCTTATGTGAAGAGCCTTATTTGATTTTTCACAAAGACAGGGTGTCTTTGTGCATAAATCCTAAGTTTCTCCCTAAGGAGGTGTCTGATCCACCTAGCACTTTATTTCTGGAACAAGCCAAACCAGGGGAGGCACTGCTCCATACTTTGATGTGTGCAGAATTCTGAAATACTCTCTGCTCCAAACTAAGGACTGCAGAAAAACAAGACAGCTTTTTGGTTTTCACCCAAGGAAGAGAGTGCTAAGATTTCCAAACGATGTTTGTCTAAATTGTTGGCCCATTGTATTGTGTTCTGCTACAACAAGCATGGCAAAGGGTTGCCAGGGACGGTGAAAGTCCAGTCCACAAGGGGCATGGCTACCTCTGTGGCCTGTTTCAAGGAGGTCTCAGCCGCTGACATTTTTGCTGCTGCCACTTGGAGTACTGCCCATACTTTTACCAAGCACTACAGTCTGAACATTGCTTCTAGATCCCGAGCAGGCTTTGGCTGGGTTGTTTTGCAGGATCTCGTGTCCTAGGCTTTGGTTGGCCTTCCTCCCAGACTGTTTTCCTGCATCAGTAACTGCTTGGGACTCATTCTTATGGTGTGACCTGATGACTGAAATACCCCCGAAGAAGGCAGAACAGTTATGTAAGAACTTACTGTAACCGTAGATCTTTGAGGGGATCTCAGTCATCAGGTCTGCCTTCCCTCCCACCATCTTCTTCCTGGGACTGTCGTCTCAGAACTGGCTAACTGGTGTATCCAGCCTTTTACTTTGGCCTGGGCACACCTCTCTCTCTCTCCTCTGTTTCCCATGGCTTGGGTTTGCTTTCTTAGTCTCCAGGGGAAAGAACTGAGGAGGGAGCAGGGGCACTCATGCCTTTATAGGGTTGGTGACGTTGGCAGATGATGTCAGTGTGTGCAGCCCCAGCGGTACTGCTGGAAAATCTTCCATGTGGATCCGGCTTCACCAACGGTGAAGTGCCTATGGTGTCCTCGAAAATCTGTTACGGTAAGTTCTTACGCAGTTGTTCTTTCTCGGTCCACATTAACGCCATACACTCCAAACTTCGCTCCAAGCTCGTCATCGTATAACGTAATATGGGCTGTCTTCCCACCGAAGTCCACTGGGACCTGCAAACCAAAATGATCCTCCCTATTTTCTACTATGTGGATGTAATCTATAGCTGAGCTCCTCCTTCTTATTTTGCCTGGCTGGATACCCTCTGCATTGCTTTCTGTCACTTTGGCACGGTTCTTCTCCCTGCACCAGCCATTTGTTTCCTCTATTCCTCCCTTTCCATCTCCCCCCACCCTTACACGCCAGTCTCACTGCTCTGCCTTCATAAAGGAATACTGGTTTGGCTCCCTTGGCTCCTACCTACCTGCCTATCTTCTCTTCTCCCCCACACTCTTATTCCCTGTGCTCAAGGGACACCCACCTTCTCTGTTCCTCACTCCTGCTCATGCACCGGTCAAGCTGCTTTCTCCTACTGGCTCCCCTCCCTTTGGAACCTGCTCTGCTGTCCACTTCATCTAGCCCCCTTCCTAATATCACTAAAACGCATATGAAGGATCACTCCTCCCCCTCCATGTACCTGTCACCCCCATTGACTTCTCTCCTTTTCCCTCTTTTGCTTCCAATCTCCCATCTTAGCAGAGACTCCTATTTTCCTGGTGTCTTCATACTGCTGGCCCTCAGCCCGCTCTAATGGGAGGGCTCATCTGATCCTAACTCATCTACTAGATCTTGTGCTGCTTACCCATGTATAACGTGAGCAACCTGTGTATATTCACAGTTTTAAGTTGTTACCAACAAAGCTTTTGCACTTGAAACTGCTGTTATTGCGCTTCTTATGTTTGTAACTGCCTGCTTGCCTGGTCACCTATCCCGCTTCCCCTGGGCCTCACCTGGGAACAAGCCTCTGCTCAGTGTGCCTTTCTGGGTCACCAAACTTTAAAATAAATAAAATAAGAATATCTGATGTTTTTTACAACTGGATAAAGTCAAAACCATGTAATATGTATATATATTTATATACTTATATACATTTATTTATATATATATATATATATATATATATATACACACACATACACACACACACACACAGTGTATATGTATGTATAAATATATAGTATATATACATAGACAGGGAGTGAATAAATGATTGCAAATGGTATACAAGGAAATTATATCGTGGGGTTGAACAAGCCATAAAGCCACAAGTCCACTGGGTGAGTGGCCTTTATGAGCCTGTCGGACTCCAAGATGCTGTCATTTCTTGAGTATATCAGAACTTACCCTCTTTTATATACATTAAGTTGAATGCTTTTTGTTGTATCCTATGTTTTGCCAAAGTGTTTGGGGGGGGAATAGGGTGGCTGTTACAAGTAAGCATTAATCCACGATGAAGGTGGCATCTAATTGGGAGTTAATGTATGGTTGGGGCCTTTGGGGCAGCGGCCTCGTGCCTACAATGGACCAACCGTGCATCAGCTCCCCATTAGATGCCACCTTCAGAGTGGATTAATGCGCTTGTAACATGGCGAGTGCAAGACTAGTATCACTTACATCCTCTTTTACTTGATATTCGACAGAAATTAGGACAGCTACTTATTTCAGTTCCACAATTATGGTTCAGCTTTCTTACTTTTTAAGGGTGTATCTAACTGTAAGTGTGCGCGTGCACGTTGCAACGCACACATCCACTAATGTGTCTACCAATTTCCCATACATTTCAAGTGTGCTGTAACTATCAATCTAACGATACATTAATGCTGCACCCCGGAAAAGTTCCCACTTCTACTTGCCTACTATATTGCTCTTCATCCGTTTACATCTCAGACTCATGCCATGCTGGATTGTGGGCACAATTTGTTCAGTGCATATTTTGCTATCCTGCTAAACTGACACCACTTTTGTTTCGTTCCTCTAATCCACAGCACTGGCTTTTCCAACCTATAGGTGGTGCTTTCTGAACAACTTGGCACTTCTGAACTTTTCAGCAATCATGTGTTTGCTGCCGCCGTTGTTTTCCACCACAATTCCCCTCTCACTATCACATTGTGGATCTGCTACCTCCCCGCGCAGTGCACAGCACACTTTCACCTCATATACATATATTATGTCCTGCTCTCTCATTTGTGGAGTTCTTCACTATTCCTCCACTGAGACCAACAGCGCCTTTTGGCTGAAGCTTGAATCATTATTCCGACCTATAGGTGGCGCTATTCAACACTGACATAACTTGTCCTGTCTTTCCACCTGTGCCTGATCTGTACTTATGTCTCTGAATCCCGCATCTATAGCTCTGATTATTGATTAACTCTTCATGCCAAAGGCACTCTTGGGCTCATTCGTGCAACACTGAATCGCTCCACACACTACAGAGCACAACATCATATCTGTATTTCAGGTTCTAGTCTGCTGTGTGCCGCGCAGCGACCGACTTGTCGTTTCCAGTGCTGTGCTCTTTTGTTCTGCCACTTCTACACTTCCAACTGAATGTGTCAATGACAAACACGACAATTTCCCCTTCTTTTGCTGACGTGGGTAGTGATTGACACTTGTGCGACCACGCAACACACTGCTCCGTCCAGATCTGTGCTGGGGCTGTCACTCCGGTTTTGTCGTCCTGTGTTACTCATGCCACCTATTGGTCGACGTGCGCCTTCCAAGCAAATTACACCCATCCCTTTCTAAGTGCATTCATGAGCTCAACATGGCATTATTGTCCCACAATGCCGTGTTGCTCTTGCACCAGCTGATGCCCTTCCACCTATCATCTTTCTTCCCTGGACTCCTGATATTTGTTACATGTTACAAGTGTTATTAACAGGCTTGCTGCTTGCATTATTAAGGGGCTTGTTATATGTGTTATTAGGGTGGTTTGTAGTGTGTTCGGTAGAATTATGTTATAAAACATTAAAATACGGCGGTAGTATATATAAAGGTAGTAAGGTATTAATAACACTATATATGCCAAACCAGCACTATATGTAGCGCTTGTTAGGCATTAATGTGTTGTTAACGCATTAATAAAGTGTAATTAACTGGCATCATAACACACTAATTGGCTGCCATCATATATGGGGAAATGCATGATGGCTTTTTCTACGGGGCCGAGAGAGACACAGACACACACACACACACATATATAGGCAATAACCTGCAACTGGGCATGCATTTCTAGAAAATTAATGCACACCCCAAGTGAAGAAGGCACCCGGGAAGTGCATTAATTCTCAAGAAATGCATGTCTACACTTTTTTTTATTTTAATGGAAAAATGTTATATTTTTGTGTAGCTGGGCTGTTGCTAAGTAATTTAGGTTAGTGATGAACTGTGCATGCACTGGGAGTTACTGAATGGTCATGTAATACGTTTTAGCCAGCGCAGTTGCTAGGATCACACACAGTTCTGATATTCATTTTATAGGTGTGGACTGATGGATAGCTAGACAGATAGCGAACTGCATAGTAGTAACATTTTTTGAGTTCTCTACGTTAAGCTTGAATACATTCAGAGATCATTTACACTGTCATTGCTATTTGAACAGTGTTTAAATTATGCACACCAACAAATAACTTGAAACAGTTTGCAGTTTAGTTGTGGAATCTTCCAGGCATCACACTCGTCCAGTTCTCTCTCTCTGAAATGCAGTGTTGCTGTGAAACATCTTAACAGAACATTTGGAGATTTGTTTACCAACTCATTTGAATTTCTTGATGTGAAAGTCCACAAGATGCACAGTCCGCTTTAACAGTATTTAGTAATTTGCACAGATTTCTTCTGAAAAAGGGAAATACGTATGACATGGTTGGGCTTTATTATGTTGTTTGTTGCCATGGCAGCACAGGCTGACACAGGCATTAGCCAAACAAAGCTGGTTGGACTAAGTTCAGTATGTAGCTGGAAAATCTGGAAATTGGAGAATCCCAGTGCTAAGGCACTTGTCCAGGGGCTGGAACTTAAAAGGGTCTTGTTCAGAAACTGTGGGCCCAGAAAAATGACACATTCTGCTACAGTCCCAAATTCCTACATGATTTTCATCAGACAAGTATTGTGATTCTAAACATTGCCACATTTGTGTGTGTACTTACAGCCTGCTATACTGTATGTGCGCTGTGCAAAAATCGCAGCATGCATGCAAATGCTAGTGGCAAAATAGCTGTCATAATCTTTTGAAGCTGTAATAAAAATAATGTTTTTAAAAAACAGAAGGAATGGGGAAAATTATAAATGTTTTTTTAAACAATCATTAATGATAGATATTGATAAACTTTATATAATAATTGGTGCCCCCCCTTTATCACACTGCTTATCGGTGTGATCAAACACTCTAAAACCAGGTATGATGTCATACCCAGATAATACAACATTTGGAGCACGTGTCCTTCACTTTCCTTGTTAGGGAAACTTGATTTTTGTACTCATGTCCCCTGCACTAGTTATTATAAAAAAAATAAAACATGAGTGACTGTGTGCTTATGAAGTTTTTTTACACACCCTTGGTGTGTGATGAGCACATAAACCTCTTGAGATTTACTCTCGAGATTTACAGATCATCACACATCATGGGTGTGGAAAAAAAAAATTTTATAGCACACAGTCGTCTTGGCATTGTTCTCTATGTACAGTACAATTTACAAGTGTAAGTTTCCATTTTTCAGTTACATGGGCTTGTAAATTTGCCAGACCATAGCAAAAAATGCATCCCCTGAACGGCAGATATGCTACAAGTGTACAAAATAAGGCACTGCAGAATAAACATGTGGTCTTGCTGGTACAATACTGACTGTCTGGCTTCTGTACTCTGAATGGATTTTTGTATCACATGTTTTATATATGCTGTATGTCTCTTAGTGCTGTACCACACAGTGGATTAGATACTGGTAATGTGGGGACTGCTTAGATTCTGCCCGAAAACTGCATGTTAAAATCAGGAAAATATATGTATTACTACCCGCTTTGAGTTCTCACTTCATCCCAGTGTTTTGTTTCTGCTTAGGCTGTGAGAGGATTTTTTTCTAATTTTCCCTGGGTGTTTATGATGTCTGGGGGCTGCCATTCAGGTTTGTTTTATTGCATCTTCTCCAGGTTAGTTTTCCCAGAGTACCCTTTAGTTTGATGTCTAATAGCCCCTACAGCGGGCGAGTGTCTTGTTACAGTGTCTTGCTTAGCCACAGCAGAGAAAGAACACTGCAGCCAGGATTCACACTGCTTACGATATACTATAGAAAGTTACATGTTTAAACACATACCCCCAAAAGCAGAACACAGCTGGATAAGGTACCAATATTTAGGAAACTTGTCATACTTATCCAGAGTCTAGCAATGTGAATCCTGCCTGCAGTGTTCTTTCTCTGCTGCGGTTATAAGACACTGGCCTGCTGTAGGGGCTATTAGACAGCAAACCAAAGGGCATTTCGGGAAGACTATCCTGGACAAGATGCAGTAAAACAAACCTAAATGGCAGCCCCCAGAGGTCATTAAAACACACAGGAAAAGCAGGGAAAGTTAGAAAAAAATCCTTTCACAGCCTAGGCAGAAAGAAAAAATTACTCACCTTAGTAATTATGTTTCTTCTAATGGAGTCTTGCTGTATTCTGACGTATTGCAGTGATTCCCAACCTTTGAACTGCCCTGGAGAACAAAGAGTTAACTTGCTATGCAGGGCATGGAATGCTGAGCTCGAGCTCGGTTGAAGTCTTTGTCTGGAGTGTTTCAAACTCAAACTGTCAGATTCTTACCAGCCCAACTAACTAAAAATTCTATGTGGAAATTGTAAAAATTCCTACTAGCCTACTGGCAGAAAAATGTTTTGAATTCCCAAGGAAGACTCAAGTCAGGAAACCCAAAAACCAGTCTAATTCAAACAACAGTAATAAATCAGCATCCAAACAAAAAGGAGGAGGGTGTAAACAAAAAACACCCCTGGCGTGCAACACTGCACCTGCCTACCCACTTCCCAAAAACAGGTTCTGAGAGGGGAGGCAGGGAGGGAGGTCAGAATACAGCAAGACTCCATTGGAAGAAACATAATTACTAAGGTGAGTATTTTTTTTTCAAACAACATGAAGTCTTGCTATATTCTGACATATTGTAGACTATCAAGCAGTACCTCTAGGAGGAGGGACAGAACTTACTTTGGGAATAGGCTCTGAAGTACTGCTGTGCCAAACCGAGCATCACTCCTAGCCTGGATCTCCAGAGAGTAATGCTTGGTAAAGGTATGGACTGTTTTCCAGGTGGATGCTTGACAAATTTCTAAGAGAGGGATATCCCTGGCAGCAGCCAGGGAAGCAGCTGTACCTCTTGTGGAATGAGCCCTCAGCCCTGAGTGTGGAGTTTTTCCCAGGTTTTCATAGCAGAATTGTATACAAGACACAATCCACCTGGCAATAGATCTCTTGGTAGCAGGTTTGCCCTTACCCACTTCTCCATAAGTGAGGAACAACTGGAGGGAGTCACACCTGTGACCCTTGGTACACTCTATGTAGTAACTGAGGGCTCTTTTAACATCTAAACTGTGTAGCCTCCTCTCTCCTGAGGAAGAATGATCAGTGAAGAAAACAGGAAGAGACATAGACTGGTTTAAATGGAAGTCTGAAACCACTTTGGGCAAGAACCTTCTATTGGTTCTAAGGACCACTTTATCCCTGTGAAATGAGATAAAATCAGGTTCCACTGACAGGGCTTGCAATTCACTGATAGGCCTGGCAGAGGTAATGGCTACCAAGAACACAGTTTTCCAAGTCAAGGACTTTAGCTCTGCTGATGACATAGCTCAAAAGGGGGTTGCATAAGTTGAGCAATGCAAACATTCAAATCCTAGGCAGGGGCAGGGTCTGTAGAAGGAGGATTGGTGTGAAGCAATCCTTTTAAAAAAAATTACAGAACACAGGATGAGAAGATAGTGAGGAAGACTTCCCCACAGACAAAAACGCAGAAACAACTGGCAAGTGTACCGTGAGAGTAGCTGGTCTGAGGTCTAGGCCATTAAGATGGACCATATAATCCAGAACCATAGGTAACCCAGCAGTGTCTGGAGAAATATGCTTCTTAGAACACCAAATGCTGAATCTCTTCCATTTGGAGTTATTAGTCTTTCTGGTGGAGGGCTTTCGAGAAGCCTTGAGGATATCCAGAACCCCTTGGGAAAGATGCAGATCTGCAAACTCGAACTCTTCAAGAGCCATGCCTTGAGATTGAGAGACTGAAGATTGGGGTACCAAATCCTCCCCTAAGAGGATGTTAACAGGTTGTAATTCCTGGGAAGAGACAGGGGAAGATGGACTGCTAGGGACAGCAACAGGGGGTCCCAGGGCTGTCTGGCCCAATCTGGAGCAATCAGAATCGCTTTGCAAGGTTGAGACCTTATTTTGACTAAAACTTTGAACAGGAGTGGGGGGGAGGCATACAGAAACTTCCCAATTCAGAATCTGGGCATCCAGGGGGACTGAGCCCAAGACTGGAGGTCTGCAACAAAAGAGAGAGAATTGGTGATTGTCTGGGGCTGCAAAGAGATCTATCTCTGAAGTGCCCCACCTTGAAAAAAATCACTTTCAACACCTGAGGGTCCAGGGACCATTCATGATGGCCCTGAGAGATCCTACTCAGTGCATCTGCTAGCACATTGTCCTTCCCTGGAAGGTGAACTGCTACCAGAGAGGTTTGCAGGGAATAAGCCAGGGACCACAACTTCATGGCTTCTGTGCACAAGGCCGTGGAACGAGTGCCTCCCTGCTTATTGATGTACCACATGGTGGTGGTGTTGTCCGTTCTGACCTGAACCACCTTGTTCTGTGCTGACAGAGATAACACTTTTAGGGCCAGAAAACCTGCCCCAAGCGCTAGGAGATTGATATGGAGAAGGGATTCTTGGGGGAGACCACAGCCCCTGGGCAGTGAGGGACCCCAGATGGGCTCCCCAACCCAGAAGAGAAGCATCCATGGTAAGGACCACTGAACAAGGATGAGTAACAAAAGGAACACCTTGTCTTAAATTGTCCTGAACCTGCCACCATTGGAGGGCTTGGATCAAGGTCAGAGTCACTGGGATCAGTTTGGTAAGGGAATCCTTCCTCTGAGACCAAAAAGCTCTCAGGTGGAACTGAATATCCCTTATCTGTAATCTTGCCTCTTGGACCGCTGCTATTGAAGCTGCCTTATGGCCTAAGAGCTGGAGGAAATGCCTTGCTGGTCGAGATACCCGAAGGCTGAAGGAAGAGGCTAGTTCCATAAGAACCCTTGCCCTTTCTAGAGGAAGAAAGGCTCTTGCTCTGAGTGTGTCCAGTTCTGCCCCTATAAAGGTAAGAAGCTGGACTGGTTCGAGAACTGACTTGGGAAGGCTGAGAAGAAATCCTAGAGAAGTGAGCACTTGCTGGGTCACTTGCAGGTGAGACTTAACTTGGTCTGGAGACTGACCCACTATTAGCCAATCATCCAGATATGGAAAAATTAAAATCTTTTGCCTTCTTAGAAAGGCAACTACTACTGCCAGGCACTTTGTGAAAACCCTTGGGGCTGAGGTTATGCCAAAGGGCATTGCTCTGAACTGATAGTGGCCTGAGGGCAACTCGAACCTGAGGTACTTTCTATGGGAGCGCCTGATGGGAATGTGAAAGTAGGCATCTTTGAGGTCCAGGGAGGCTAGCCAGTCCCCTAGCCTTAGAGAGGGAAGGATTATTCCCAGAGTTACCATCTTGAACTTTGGTTTTAAAAGATGTTTGTTTAGATGTCTTAGGTCTAGGATGGTGCTCACTCCCTGTCTTTTTGGGTCAGGAAGTACCTGGAGTGCGGTCCTTTGCCCCAGTGTGAGTGAGTACTCTCTCCATGGCTCTTAAGGCTAGAGAGAAGAAACCTCTGCCTCTAGGGCAAGGGTTTCCGAGAGATTTGCATGTGGCAAAGATCTGGCTCTCATCTTTGGAAATTTTCTGAAGCTGAGAACCAGTCCCTGGCTTACTACTTCCAGGACTCATTTGTCTAATGTAATAGACATCCAGTCCTGGACAAAGTAAGCCAACCTGCCCCCTACTGGAATAGGAGAGTCGATCCAGGCAGGCCCATCAGGGTGTCTGCTTCGCAGGGGCTTTAGGCTGAGGAGTGGATGAAGCTGTGCTCATCCCCCTTCTGCCTCTCCCTCTGAAGAACCCCCTCTGAGAAAAGGAAGAAGAGGCATGTGCTTGGTAAAAAGGCGTTTGAAAAGGCCTGCCCCTAGACTGCTGCCTTTGAGGAGTTGCCTGCCTCTCCTTGGCCTGAGCACTCCTATAAGTGGTCCTGTGCTCATCCATTTTCTTCATGTAATTCTCTCTCTGCTCCCCAAACAGAGAATTACCCACTACAGGAAAATCCGTGGCCTTAGCCTGGGTGTCCTGCAAGAGGCTAGTACATCTGAGCCAAGCCATCCTCCAAAGAGCCACAGATGTAGCCATGACTCTTGATGACACATCATTAGAGTCCACAGCAGCATGAAACTGAACCTTAGATGCCTCGATCCCATCTGCAGCCACTGCCTCCAGCTCCTTGGCTAGCTGGGGGGAGGCCTGTTTAGCCAGTGCCAGTACAGTGTCCCACCTGGACTTCTGGTACCTGGCTATATAGGCCGTGTAATTCGCCTGCCTGAGTCCCAAGGAAGATGCCATGTACTGTTTCTTTGCCATGGCATCAATCTTCCTGGAGTCCTTTGCTGGGGATGTGAAGCCAAGGGAATATTTGCCTTGTCACAGGCAGCAGCCTGCACTACCCCAACATGGCTGCATTGCTGGTATAAGAACTCCTGTCTGTGCCTGAAAGTGTATACCTCTTGTCCATTCTTCTATCCACAGGAGGTATAGTGTTAGGAGAGTTTAGGATTTTTTGTGTCTGTTTCCCAATGTATTTGTGGAGGGGAATAGACAGTCTACTGGACTCTGGGATGTCCATCATTTCTACATAATCAGGCTCCTCTTAATCTTCCACAGCCTTCTCCATAGGAAGCTGGAGGGTTTCAGCCACCTTACTGTGGAACATAAAGTGAGGAGGGGACTCGGAAAGCCTAGGAGGGGGAACACCTGAAGGTCTGTCTGGAGAGATGTCCAGTTCCACAGGCACATCCAGACCCTCACTTTCACCATCATCATCTTCAAATTCCCCCTCCTCTTCAAATTCTGGTTCATAAAAATCTTCGAGGGTATAATCTTGAACCGTGGGAACCAACCGAACCGAGCCCCTGCCAGAAGGAGCCGGATCAGGAGGAACCGGGCAAAGCGATTCCACAATCTGAATCCTCTGGCTATCTCTTCAGTGGTCGGAACATGAACCTCTGGATCCGAACGGGCCGATTTGTCTTTGCGTTTTCTTTTTGTCGGAACCGATCCCTCGGAATTGAAGAAGTATCGCCCTGGTCAGAGGGCACTCCTTCTGGTTCGGTCGGAACCGAACCGGGCTGGCCATCCGGGGCAGCGGACTTCTCGGCCTCCTTTTCCCTCAGTCTACCTAATCTCTTCTCAAGGGTAGATTTGGGAAAGTTTTTACATAGTCTGAGTAGAGGTGGTCAAACTCCAGACAGTAAACACAGGTGGTGTGGGGATAGACCTTAGCAAAGACCTTCCCACACACTGCAGTGTTGAAACCCAGTGGGCCCATTTTTTTCTTGGGTTTCTTAGACATGGCCAACCTAACCAACTTACCCTTTTTATGGCAACCGCCAGGCAAGACTTCCTTTTCAGTTCCTAACCGTGTCACAGGTAATGGAAAAAACTGTACTAAAACACATTTTATTTTTAGAACCGATAAGAACCGGTAACCACATACTAAGTAAAAACACAAAACGCAAGATTTCACTATCAAATGGCTGGTTCAGCCGAACCGAGATGCACTTTTACAAGTTCCGCACAGAAAAACAGAACAGTTCCTATCTAGTACTCACAGCACCACAGACAGAGACTGAACCGACTATGCGGATAACTTTTTCAATTTAAATGTAAAATTTAAATTAAAAACCGACGAAAACTGAAACTTTAACCAACTTTCGAACCAAGCTGAAGGAGAAATCTCCGGAGCGACCATTCAGTGTGGCGGAGAAAAGAATCTGACGGTTTGAGTTTGAAACACTCCAGACAGAGACTTCAACCGAGCTCGAGCTCAGCATTCTGTGCCCTGCATAGAAAGTCAACTCTTTGTTCTCTGGGGCAGTTCAAAGGTTGGGAATCACTGCAATATGTCAGAATACAGCAAGACTTCATGTTGTTTGAACAAAACATTGAGCTGACGTAAGAACTCAGAACTGGTAGTAATACATATATTTTCCTGTTTTTAACATGCAGTTTTCCTTTAAGCACTTAACCTCACACGTGCACTTCCATAATGAACTGAGATCATTTTAATATTTATGACAGTGACATCTTTCATTGTATTTCTTCAGCAGTTTGTAGAATGACACACACACACACATACACCCTAACTGTGGGGAAAAAACTTTTGAGTGACTTAAGGTGGGAAAAGTTATTTAAGTCATATAAAAAGTCCATGGGAAAATTGCACAGTAGGAGGCAATTGTACCACTAGTATCATCTTCAGAAACTTTTAAATACATCTTAAATGAAATCAAAGGCACATTATGTACATTTTCTGATATTGGGGAAATTTATGCAAATGTCTATATGCCACCCACATACTAACATAAAACTTTAAATTTCCCTCGGTTTTCCCATCAGTAATATCTGAGTTATGGCGTTTTTTTTTTCTTTAAAAAGTATTTGACTGATGTTAAAAAAAAAAAGCAAATTGTTGCACGTTAGTGAAAGGTTGTGGCCAACTAGGTAAACTCCCATGGTAATAATTTCCTGCCACTTGTATTGCACTGGTTAGGAACACAAGAACTTTGCTGAA
Source organism: Neoceratodus forsteri (assembly GCA_016271365.2). Lineage (NCBI taxonomy): Eukaryota > Metazoa > Chordata > Ceratodontiformes > Ceratodontidae > Neoceratodus > Neoceratodus forsteri. The sequence goes on from CM057458.1 coordinate 658,953,606, forward strand.
CTACTAGTCCGTCTCTCTATTTCTGTGGTGACTCATATTAGACCAAGATGAAAAAAAAAAAAAAAAACCCATTACCTACCGTAACTGTCCATGAATCATAGATGGGGAAGAAGCAACACAAATTGCGTTGTTTGGGATCCTTGCCCTCATTTTCCCAGGATATACCAAAGAGCAGAACACTAATTTAGACATTAGTCGCCTTATGCCATTGTAAGGTGTAAACCTCCAACTGATGTTTTAAAAGGGTCTTACATTGTTAGCTGAGGACTGCGTCTCATGATTGTAACAAGCATCAATGATAGTTAATAGTTTAATACCGTAATTGCTGATTATTTAAAGAAGAAACATTAAGGGAAACCTTAACTGCTGATTATGAAACATTTAAGGGAAAGCTCCTTCTCTTTCTTAGAGTCGAATGTTAGACTGTAGCCTTTCAAAACAAATATAAAAAAAAATCCGGAATATGTTTTAAATCATTATCATGATAATTCTTAGTCATAAAGATTTGTTAAATGCAAGTGGAATGTGGGTTTTATGTAGCTAGTGTTACAATAACAGAAACATTTTGTCAGTATCATGAATATTATTTATAAGTACCCCACATACTTTGTTTACATGAACTGGAAAATTGCATTTGTAATTTATTTGCCAGGAGAAAGCTTGCATGAGCCTTGCACATTTACAACGTGGTCCTGGATAGGACAAACTAACAATACAGAAACAAATTGAATACAGATTTAGAACAGAGATGCCATATCTAGCTGCATGTCAGTATTACAGTATTTATATAATGCTTGACCAGGAGGACGATGGGTCATACGGACCAGTGTTCAGCTATGCCTTGGTTTCAGAATTTTGCAGAAAACATTAAAGCAGTTACAGCATAGTTCAAAGTCCGCAATGATGGAATAGCTAAATAAATGGCAAATTTGCAATAAGATATCTACTGTTCCTGGAAAGTAGAAATGCAGATAATGGACAGCAGGAAAGGGCCTCACAGTCTAGCTAGTTAGCCCAACCCTACCTATGGTATGTTGCAAGCAGGAGTCAGATTGGTTCCATGTCATTTCTGTGAACCCAGAAGGCGAAAGTGAAAACAGTGCTGGCTTTACAGCAACCGGAAAGACGGCGACTTTTGTATTTGTGGGGGGATATGTCCTCTGCATCCCCCTTTCTACAGATACCAACTCTGAGGTCATAACACCTCAGGGAGGGGGGGATGCAAATGTCACCATCATTCTGGTCGCTGTAAACTTGGTGCCATTTTCACTTTCGCCGCTTAGCGTTCGTTGAAATGACGTGATACTGTCAGCATATGTGTGGAGGTTCTTGGGGATACAGTGTACCAATACTTTTTAAAATCAAACCATGCATTTAATACGTGCCCTTATGCTGAATTCGTGCATAATACCACCACTTTCTTTGAACACTTTGTCCACTGGTCGCAAGTACTGTAGCAGTCTCTCACATCTCCTTTCCTCATGCCTTCCTCCCCACCCACCTTTACCAATTTCATGTACCCTGCATGGGATAGACATAAAGGAATTCTGGAGGTCAGGGGTAAGGGGCAACAGACTTCTAGGAAAACATAAACTGAACTTATAAGCTCAAATGGGCAGACTGGGTGGGCCACAGGCCCTTATCTGCCGACACTGTCTGTGTATCTATGAGAGACGTTAAATAGACGGGCAGTTTGTGGAGTAGTAATTTGAGGGTCCAAATGCCAGCATGCAGGAGGCTTGTGGTGTCAAGAGAGGTCCACCCAACTGCTGCATAAAAATCACAGTGGTGGTTCCTGTACGCAGAGTTAGTAATGAAGCGAAGAGCACGGTGATAGAGTACGTCCAGTTTAGATAGGCTTAAGGCTGGGGAGGAGATAAAGATAATGTCTCCGTAGTCAAGCAAGGGAAGGAATGTTGCTTGGACAAGTCTTTTGCGGGTCGAAAGAGAAAAGAGAGTCCTATTTCTAAAGAAGAAACCCAAGCGTGCTTTAAGCCTCTTTGATAGATCCTCGATGTGGTCATTGAAGGAAAGCTTGTTGTCTATCCACATACCTGGATATTTAAATTTAGGTACGACTTCCAAGGGTTCACCTAGGGAGGTAACTATGAAGTTTTTAGGTGGGGTAGGTAGGGCACCAGACAAGGCAAGTCTCAAGAAAATCATTTTCTTGTTTTTTTTGGCATTTAAGAGAAGCTTGGCATTGATAAGGTTGCTTTCTAACTGGATAAAGTCAACTTGGAGTGCTTCCCTGACTTCAGTTAAGGATGAGCCTGATGCGTACAAAACTGTATTGTCCACAAAGAAATGTATGCTAGAGTTCTTTATGTGGGAATCAAGGTTGTTGATGTACAGGGAAAAAAGGATTGGTCCTAGGATGGAGCCTTGGGGGGCAGATAGTAGGCCATCAGCTTTGACTTTTTTTATCCTTCCTGTGAGATAACTGTTAAACCACTGTAAGGTAAGTAGAGTGGCACCTATGTAAGCAAGACAGGTAATTAGGAGGTGATGGTCTACAGTGTCGAAGGCCTACTGAGGTCTAGAAAGACTGCACCAATGTAACCTTTCTTGGTGTCCGTGCATGGATCCAGTCATTAGAGACTTTAGCCAGGCTGAAGATGGTACTGTGTTGACCTGAAGCCAGATTGGGCCGGGTTTAGGAGTGAGTGCACCGAGGGTGATTTTTAGTTGGTTGTATATCATTTTCCAGCACTTTGGAGAGCAGGCAAGATAGAGTTAGGACGGTAGTTGTTTTAAGTCACAAGGATCTCCTGATTTGAAGAGGAAAAATATGGGCAGATTTCCAGCAGGATGGAACAGTGGCTGTGGTAACAGAAAGGTTGAAGATGTGAAGGATGGGGGCTGTGAGCTGGGCATAGCCTAACCGCAAGAAAAATGATTCAAGGCCATCGTCCCCTGCACTTTTCTTGGTGTCAAGGCTAAGAATTATGTCTTCGACTTCTTTGTAGCTAAACAGACACAACTGGAAGGGATGAGGTGGAGTAGCATGTGTAGTATCTGGGCTAGTGTTGCTGTTCACTCAGCTAGCATATGGGGAGGAGTCGAATGCCAACCCGGCAGTGGCAAAGTGAAGGTTAAGTTCTTCGAGGATTTGCAGTTTATTTTCAACCATCCCGTCCTTGGCCAGAATCTTGATGGGAAGGGAGGAAGCAACAGGATGGCCTTCAGTGGATCTCAGTGTCTTCCAGATTTTTTGGGAGTCCCCTTTGGCCTGCTGCAAAGTGGAGATGTAGAAGTTTGCTTTAGTAGCACGTACACTTTTAACACAGGCATTTCTGGCAGTTCTAAACGCCTGCCAGTCTGCCGAGTTCTTTGTGTGCCTGGCCCTAGCCCATAGCTTGTCTCTATTGGTAAGTGCAGATTTGAGCTCTTGGGTGAACCACAGACACGATATTTTCCACACCCTCATTTTAATAAGGGGAGCATGCTTGTTAATTAGGGTGGTGAGGTTGTCATTTAGAACAGACGGCGGCATCAGCAGATTTGGCAAGATATACAGTAGGTCTTGCCACCTGATCGTAGCTAGATCGGTTAAGAAGTTTACTGAGTTGAATTTACGGAAGGAGCATTTGATTCTGAATTTAGGGTGCTGCCGGGTTTTAGATTGGAATCTTGCACATACAACGATACTGTGGTCGCTCATGTCGTTATGGAAAACTGCAGAATGTGAGATTTTATGGGGTTGCGAAGTTAAGATGACATCTAAGAGTGAGCTGCTGGCAGAGTTAGAAGCATTGATTCTTGTGGGTTCAGTTAGTATCTGTGTAAGACCCAGCTCATCACAGATGGCTTTTAGGGAGTGGAATTTAGCAGTGAGCCAATCCATATTGAAGTCCCCTAAGATTATTGTTTCCGTGTTAGCAGCCAAAGTTATGGATTTCAACACATTAAGAATTTCTGTGCCTCCTGACTGGGGTCTATAGCCACCAATGATTGTGATGCACTCTGAGGATAGAAGGTGAAGTTTAAGCAAGGCAATCCGTATTTCTTGAGCTTAGTTTTACAGGAAATGCTGCTAACATCAAATTTTTGATTTGGCGTATAAACCCCAGATCCTATGAGTACAAGTTTTGAACTTGTACTCGTAACTAATCATTTTTGATGTTTCCATATTTTCAACATGGCTTTTGGGACCTCATCTCATGAACAAAGTAGGTGAAATGTCTAAATGTGGCTCAGAAGGTAATTTTGCAGTTGCTCCAGGAAATCACCTTTTGGGCAGGGTTTGAAAATTTTCAGCTACTGGGTTCATGGGGTAGGGTCATAAGAAGACCGTGTTGAAAATTAAAAGTCAAAATATTAAAAAACAAAGTTATGAAGGTATGTTGAAAATGATCAATGCAGTCTCATAACTGGTCATTTTCAGTATTCTGACACCGAATTTTCCACACCAGCTCATGATCGTGACAGGTCTAATTTTTCTGATCCTGGCCAAAATGTGTTTTCGCATTTGTGGTGTGGAATGATATTTCGGACAGTATGTTCAATATAAATCACACCTATCATGTTCAGAAGGAGGGGTCATAAAAAAAATATGTTAAAAATTTGGGGTCAGATGTCACAAAACAACTAAATTAAGAAGAAACATTGAATTCTTTCAGCCTTTACTCATAATATTACAATGTGTGCAGATTTTGGCCCAAGATTTTCAACGTAGCCCACTTCTTACCCCACCTCATTAACATGACAGGTTTCATTTTTCAAATCTCTGAAACTTGTATTCACACTTGCTCTGCAAAGTCACCTTTTGAATGGGATTTTAAAAAATTCTGCCTGCAGAGATCATAAGGTGGGTTCATATTAAAAAAAAAAAAAATCTTTGAAATTCTGGGGTCAGAATGTCAAAAAACAAAGTTATTGGGAAACACTGAATTTTTTCATCTTGTAACTTATGATTTTTTGCAGATTTTAGCACAGATGTGTACACAACCCTTTTGTTACCCCACCTGATGAACACGGCAGGGGTAATTTTTCAAATTCCCTTTGAAAAATGGTTTCGTAGTCCCTGTGTGAAACTACCTTTTGGGTAGGATTTTAAAAAAATCTACGTGCCTTGATCTTAACATGAGGTCATAAAAAGATTATGTTGAAAATTTGGGGTCAGAATATGAAAAAGCACTGTTGGATTGCTCCACTGTTTCGTAATGACTTTTATTGTTGGATGCTAATATAGCCCTTGCGTTACCCCACCTCTTGAACATGATAGGTGCCATTTTTCAAATCCCCTCTGAAACATGTTTTCGTAGTCGCACTGTGAAATCACCTTTTAATTACACCTGTTTTTAACATGGTGGGCCTGGACCTTGTGCACTATTGGGCATAGGTTATGCTCTAAAAGCGCGTAACCTGCCCGTGCAGCTCCACACCCGCGGCCAAGTGTACACCAGCTGGTATTCAGCTGCCACCTGTTCGCAGTTCCACCCCCTCCTGGTGCGAAGGACTCTGCAGGGTGGCTGGGGGTGGAGTCACGGTCCCGGGCAGGCATCAAATGGGATACCCATCCCAGGTCCCAAAGTGGATCCCTGGCACAGAACGATGTGGGTCTGGGGTAGTGAATGCCTACTGCAGGCACCTGGACCTGCACACCCAGTCCCCAATGGCCAGCCAGCAGTTGGAGTGGAGTCCCCCCCATGCACACAGATGCCCCACAGCGCAAAAAAGACCCACGCCCAGTTCCCTGCTGAATCTGTATTGTCTGGCAGTCCCCCCAGCCATCCATAGCACCACCACCCCCATGGCAACATACCTGCCCAGTGATGCCGTGGGAATGGACGGCCAGTGGTACTGCTCTCACCACACCTCCTCAGCCACCAGTTGTCTTTCTGCTGCTGGGAGCGCGCCTCTATAAATAGGCAGTGCGCTCCAAGCAGCAGGTAGATGGCCGGCAGTTAAGGTGGTGTGGTGAGGGCTGTGCCACTGACCAATCAGTCCCACGGCACAGCAGGGGGGTCTCGAGAAACAATGGGGTCAGGGCCATGTTGGGTCCTCCGGCAGTCTAGGACGGGGCGGTGTGGTGTTTTTGGGGAGGCAGTGGTACCCTGCTATCCCATGGATGTAGCTGACCTGGGTTGGGGGAACATGGAAGTATGGGCACTCGCCCAGTCGGTAGCCCCAGTTTCGCCCAGTGGGCTCGGGCAGCACGCGGGGGGGGTCGATTCCAAGTCCAGCTGCGCATTGCAGGTAGTGTCTGAGGGGGCATGCAGTGGGTTACGGCAGGGTCCCAGCTGCCGTAACCTGCGCCCATCTCCGCACCCTGGTGGCCAGTACTGTGCGGTTTCTTGTATACCGCCTAGTGCTGGCACACCCCTGGAATGCCCCCCGGTGCACTGCTGTCTGCGCAGCCGGGGGAACGGCCGTGTACCTGCCTTGCACCCTGTTCATGAATGCCACGCAGCGTCCGTGCATATCGATGCCAACGTGCCCAGTTTATGCGGCACGTTGGCATCATGCATAGGGCCCACTCTCCAGACATAAAAAGACTATGTTGGAAAATTGAGATAAAAATGTGTGAGCCCACTGAAAATTAGTTATTGCCTCTTAGCTGGCCTATCACTGGTAAAAACAATCTAAAAGTGTATAAAAGCAGGACATAATTGAAAATGAGATATTACATGTCATCTGGTCTATCCTGGGTAAATATACAGTAAAAATGTGTAAAAGCAGGACCGCAGTACAGTGGAGCCCCCACTGAACTGTGCATTTATGCTGCTGCTGTGTGCTAGGATAAGGCAGTGTTAAAACTGGACACCACTGAAAATGTAACTTGCCATTCAGCTAGGCCATCCTGGGTAAATACACTATAAAAATGGATAAAAGCAGGACCCCATAGAAAATGAGATATTGCATCTCAGTAGTGCTGCACAGGGTAAATACAGTGTACAGATTGGGAAAATCAGGATCCCACTGAGAACAAGATACCATCTAATCTGTGCTATATTAGATAATTTATTTATTACAGTAATACAGTATAGAAATGTGACAAAGTAGGACACCATTGAAAATTAGATTCTGTGTCTTAGCTTGGTTTTCCTGGATAAATATATTTACAATCTGTGTAAAAACAGGCCCCTACAGCAGAACCTCAGTGAAAAGGAGATATTGCCTCCAAGATGATATGTCGTGAAAAAATACATTATAAAAGCAAGACTGCACTGAAAATGAGATATCATTTCTAACCTCTACTGTCCTGGGTAAATGCAGTGTCAAACTGTGTAAAATCAGGACCCTATTGCAGATGACAGATCTCCTGTAGTCTGGCTTGGGTAAATACATAGAAAATATGTGTACAGACAGGACACAGTACAGCAGCATACAAGCAGACATTCTGTATTGACCAATGCTTGTTAAATTTTGCCTTTATATTTTGCGATGGGGAAGGTAAACGAGAGCAGGCCACCCGACGATCCTGTTCCCTTCCTTTTCCCAATGGAGTCAAACTCCATGTCTGCACTCCCACGTTTTGTGACAGTTTGTAACGCATTGGAGGACACACTATTGATAGAAATGGGAGTGTAATTTAAAGGAGATCTACAGGCATAGTTGAAGCCATGACTGCTGCACAGACCGGGGCTTTACCTCACAGATTCACCCCTGCAGGCACCATATTGCATTGAGTTTTTGTACCTCAATGCTTGTAAAAAGTATCAGAACCCTCAGTGCAGCCAGTATGTTTGAATATGGCACTTCTCACCCTTAGCATACACATGGAATTTGTTTTGTTTGTTTTGTTGAATTTTGTTGACCAGTAAGCCCACTGGGCCTAGAAGTCCTTTTTCGGGGAACAGATGGTAAGCAATTGAATTTGAACCAGATTAAGCTGTTGGTGTTTTTTTTTTTTTTTAGTGAATTAGGCAAATTCTGTAAAACAGAGATGAGTATCCGAGATACAGAGATTATTAAATCTCTGTACCTAAGAGCACCAGTAAGGAAGTCTGTGCTGTGTCATTATATTGCAGTGTGGCAGCATGATTGCGGGGGGTGGGGGGCATGGAGCACCATATTTAAACATGCTGGCTGAACCGAAGGTTGACACTTTTTACAAGCATTCAGGTACAAAAACTCAATGTAATATGTACCTGCAGGGGTGAATCTGTGAGGTGAAGCCCCGATCTGTACAGAGGTCGGGGCTTCACCGCTGCCGGTAGTTCTCCTTTAAAATATGTGTTTTTCATATTTTAGAGGTCTACTGAGAGCGAATCAAAAGCTACAGCTCAACTAATAGAGCTGTTGTTAGTTGAACTGTGACTTTGATTTGCCCTCACTGGACTTCTAAAATATAAAAATATATGTTTTAAGTCGCACTCCCATTGCTGTTAATAGGGTACACCCCTATGGTCTACAAACTCTTTCATCACAAAATATGGGAGCATGGTGGTGTCACGGCGGCAGAGCTTGACTACACTGGGATCAGGAAGAGGAAGGGAGCAGGCAGCCAGCTCTCATTTGCAATCCCTTCCTGTTCACAAAATTTAAAAAGCAAAATCTTAAAGGTGAATAGTTCAACTCCAGTGCAGGTAAGCTACGGGAATGGGGGGTGCGCTTTGGGAACTATACAGAAAAGAGCATGATTAGTTCTCTTTGAGTAGTTTGTTTTAAAAAGATATTTGTTTCTGAGATCATGAGAAAGTGTAGCCATATTTTTAAAGTGCATAGTCCTGCTGTATAGCGTATGCCCCATGAACAGTGGAGTCACTGAAAATCTAACTACCGTCACATTCACTCTCACACACACACACACACACACACACACACACACTCTCTCTCACGCATAAACACCCCAGATTGAGTACATTTCTGATCTGGCAGAGTCAGATCATGGCTTCAAGTTTTTGATGGATTCCCCAGCTCGATCCCAGACAAGTCCACATAAATGTGTGGTCTTCATGTTCGTGATTTTTTTTTTTTTTATTAGGAAAAACTGCTTGTGTCATTTTATTAAGTAGATATGAATTTTAAAAACAGCCTTATCGGTCTGTGTAGGGTCTTGTTGATGAAAGCTGTTGAAAAGCTAAAAATTGTTTTTAAACTTTTTAAAAATTGGTTTAAAAAAAAAAACTACTTGGCTTACAGTTTTGCACAATGTAATGTAACCGCAAAGCCGACAGAGAAGATAAATCTGAGTTACATACGTGCAGAAATATAGCATCAAAAAGCCTTTGTGATATCTTAAAATCAGGCTTTCATACTTGAAAGTAAGGACTTTCCTATCAGAAATTCCAGTGCAACAGGGCAGTCATCGCTTTCTCACACTGACATCAGGCAGTGTGCTTGGCTGGGTTGCATTTGGGACAGTCCCTCTGCTGAACGGGGATTTTAGGGCTGGTGTTAGGGGGCTGCGTGGTACTGATGTGAATGGACAAAAACACGTGCTCCAACACTCTCTAAGCAGCGTGATAAAGAGGGCATTTCCTTCTCAACTGGTATGTGCACTGCTAAAAAGCCTTGAGGCAGCAGATAAAGGAAAAGCAGGCAGATAGATGAATGAATGATTAGTGTTTGGATGTAGTAGGTTTTAAACAGGTCTTTTCCCTTCCTCTCGCAGCTTTTTTCTAAAAATGGATTTCTGCTCTTGGGAGAGTGAGAAAGAGAGAGCAGGAGCTTGACGGTACTGCAGTTGCTGCCTACAAGAAGATTATCCAGTGCTGGCTTTAGCAGCGGAACTGCAATGGCTTGCCAGAGAACAGACAAAAGGTTAGCAGTAAAAGAATATGTGGTTTGGGAGAATTTGAATCATGCAATAATACTTTTACTTTTTTTTTTGTCTGGGCTGCTATTTCCTAAGAGCAAACCACTGGGGAGATTGAAGTTCTGATTTAGATAATGTCTTACAGTCTTTGGGACAATGTATTATGTTGTGGGGGGGTGGGGAGATCTTAATTAAAGAATGTTCTGGGCTGAGGTCGTGTATCAGTGTTTTTCGGCTCCTAGCAGGCATGTGTTAGGGACTATAGCTTGCCTCTTCTGTGAGTAGGATGTGTATATTTTTTTATTTATGCTCACAAATATTGATTTCATGGAAACAGAGTGATAAGTATTCCCCTCCCCCTTTTTCTGCTGCTTCGTTTGGACCCTTCTTGATGAGCATGCTAGTGGTACAAAGTGTGTGGTCTATGAGCTCTCTGACTAATGCAGTTTATGTTCTGTGACTGCAAATGTCTCATAGCCTAGCAGAGTTTACTGTGTGTTGTGGAATGTGGTGCTTTCCTTTATTTTTTTTTTCTGAGAGGCACAAAAAGGTGGCTATCACGAGTGGAAATGTGAATGCAGCTCCTTAAGAAACCTGAAGATGTGAGGGGAAATTCCTGTGTGCTGTGGAATGTGGCTTCCCTAGGGAGCCCCCCTCCCCATCAGTCAGGCAGCAGTCAGCAGTCAGAGAAAGAGAGAGAGAGAAAAAAAAAAAGAATGAAGTAGAGTGAAGGGGAAAGGGGAGGGAGGAGAAAACAGAGGAGGCCCATTTCCCTTTCTCACAGAATGACAACTGGTTATGCCCTGGTTCACATGACGCAGACTGCTGTGGAGAGGAGCAAAAAACTGAAGCCAGCCTGTGAGGGTTGTCAGCTGATGGTGCAGGCATTAGTCAGGTGATCAGCTGATGCTGACTAATCAAATGGTCCACTTGGATTGCACTTCAGAACACAGGTAGGAGTATGGCCATCTGTTCTGATTTTTCTTTGCAATGCGGGGAGCAGCGTTTCCTTGTGCATTTTAAACACTTTGATTATCAGTGTTACGACAGCTCCAGGATTGTATAATGTTAATTTGTGGTTGCTAACATTTGCAAATTGGGCATCAATATTTTAATGAGACCACCAGACTGTCCTGTTGTGTGAGACTGTTTCTAGAAAAGAAGTTACTTCGTTAATGGCTGAAATATTGTCTGGACAGAAATCACACAAATCTTGTGTGATATTATTCTTCTGTTCCTGAAATGTATCCTGTTCTTTTTTCTGTCTTCTTGGGAGTTGAGTTTGCTTATCGCAGCAAGGCTGTCTAATAATGGTGGGCTTTATTAAAGCTGGGAATCTATATATAGCACCCTGGTTTGTACATGACATCATCATAGCAAAGACTTGCTGAATCCTGAGTTGATCTAATTTGTAAGATTTCTCGGGGAATTCCCCACCAGCCAAGACCAGCATTACATAGCAGAGCAATGCATGCATTTTAAGAAAGGGTTACAGCAGATTTAAAGAAGTACAGACACTCCCCACAATTTTTTTTTTTTACATTTGCACAAAATAACTAGTAGTTTGCTACTGTTTTCCTTTGGGACCCTCATGAAAACAAGATGTGGCTTGTGGTGGGTAAAATTTTAAATGAATAATTAAAAAAGGATAGCCCTAATATCGTTCAGATTGTTTAAAAAATGCAGTTTAATTGAGGTGATCGAAGCAGGGGGTTCTTTGTGTATGTGTGTGGGTGGATCTGCAGGGGTTTCTCACTGAAGGAAGCGGGAGCTTTTCCGAATACAAACATGCTGCATTAGTATGCCAGCACAGTGTACTGATGTGGCAGATGCAAGTCGCAATATTTTACCTGACTAGGAACTGAAAAGTAAAACATTTTTATAGCAAGCTAGTCTAGCAGCTTTTTCATTGCTTGTAAGTGCAGATGCAAAGTTAAATTGCTGAAGACAAAGGGTTTGGGTTGTGTAGAAATGAGTTCCATGGCAATTTTGAACCTTTTTGATGTGTTTATCAGTATCACTTTTTCAAAGTTCCTTCAGGTCAATCAAAAAGTAACGAGTAGTCTTCCTCTGCTATGTGACAGTTTCGGCATTTTTGAAAAACTGCAGTTTGTGTAATCAAAGGCATCGATTGATTTCCACTCAGAGTTTGATAACATGAAACCTTCCAGGTCGTGCCTGAAAATAAGTATTTTATGTCAAGTGCACCTACCTGGCACACAGAGTAAACAAATATTAAAGCTGTAATGCAGATATAACTTTTTAGACAACTTTTGAGTACTCCTTTTCTCCTGTGCTGATGCGTCCCACTGTTTAAGTCATGTTTTAACATTTTTTTTTTAAGATTTGAAATAAAGGATTACTCAAGGTGGCTTTCACCAGGCTTTCACCTATAGTCTCAGCTGTTTTTGAACATGTCGTAGAGGCATATGTCAGGAAGCATAGGTAGACCTGGAGAAGTTATAACATTTACAGGTAGCATTTGTTATTATTATTAACAACAACAGATATAAAATTGTACAGGATAGCTCTTCATACAGACAGTGTTCCCAATAAGGCTGCAGATCTGGGGATGCACTGCACCCTCTTCAAAAATGTTCAGGGGTACAAAATAAATTATAAGGGTTCATTCTACCATTTGTACAACATTTTTGTGGGGTACATATACTTAAAACAGAATTATGGGGGTACAGTGTACCCTCTTTACACAAAAATGTACTTGCGTTTCATAATTTGTACTCGAATCAAGTACAGATGGGGGGTAAATGGGAACACTGGTATGAACAAAGAAAATCCTGCTTCATATGAGAGTTTCTTTCTCTCAAGTTTAAATCGCAGTCTCTCTAGCTGCCTCTAAACAGAACATTGCTCTCCTTTTATAAGATGTCTTTTCCTGGCAGTTTGTTTCTTTCCCCATTGTTTGTTGCTTCGGTGATGGCCCACTGAGTCTCTCTCAGGTATCCTGCCTATCTGAGGTCCCCTCAACACTGAGCCTCCTCTCTCCCCCCCTCCCTACAGCTTGCACCCCCAGCTTGACCCCTCCGGGGTGCGGCCACCCCTTCTCTTGGGCGCTCTTACAGTTAGACGCTGGCTGCAGGTGGGAGCATGGGTGGAGGAACTGGAAGTCCAGGTGAGGTGAATCCGGTGATGGGTATGGGGGTCAGGTTCTGTCTCCTACCATGCGGAGCCGGGCTTTTCCTTGTTCTGGTGTTCTCCCCCAACGTGGGTGCACTCTGACGCTTGCGATGGCAACCCTGCTCAGCCAGCCATGCTGATGTGCAGCCAATGCGCAGACTGCAGCACCCCCGATTCCACCAGGAGCCGCTGATGTACCGGTCATGCCCCAACCCTCCCCTTGGGGAGGAGAGCAGCCCAACGGGTGCTTGATCCTCACCCCATCCCTATCAACCCCCGGCGCCCGAGCTTCCTTCCGAACTCAGGTCGCCGGCGTGGTGCAAGGTGTGGCATCCAGCACCTTAATCCTCTGCGCCACTGGTCCGGCTATTTCCTGACAGTTTAAACTCTGCATCCTGATTGTTGTAAGATGCATCTCCTGTTTCTCTCAAAATGTACTAGGACTGTGGCAGTTTCTTTACTGAGGCCAACCTGAAGAGCACATTTAGTCTTTAATAGGTGCAGCAAAATAGAACATTCTGTCCCAGAATTGGTCTCCAGTTGACAGTTCTGTGAACAAGCTTGTGAAGATCAAACTACATCTCATGGTCAACCCCTTGTATTACAGATAATTTATTTAAGCAACCTAAATAGTTTTCAGAAATCATTTCAACAACACAATTATATACGTTTGCAAACCAAGGGATCCCAGTTTCACAGAAAGAGTTATGTGTATTTTCTTAGCAACAAAGAAGCAAGGGGAGAAAGAAAGAATAGAAACAGCAGGTGAAAGAAGGGAGGTAACTGATGGAATTTGTGAGACCATTGGAGTGGCCAGTTCCTAGGTGCCACATGAAAGAGTTGATTGTGCAATCAGACGGGCAGGAGACAGAAATATGGCAGAATAGGAGAGGACAGAATAGATCCTTGCTTTTAACACTCTCTATAAATGAAATGGGGCAGGGTCTTACCCACCCATGTCACAGAACCCCACCACTTTTCTTGTTACTCAGGTGAACTACAGTAGCATGTAACATGCATCGCTCGTATACAGTATGGAATAATGGATGTTCAAAAACAGCTAAGAATACTGATGAAAACCAAGAAACTCATATAGTTAAGACTGGGAAAACAGTCAAAATAGCAATTTCTTATAAAAATTTTATTGCATCAGCATGCTTTTAAGCCATAAAAGAAGAGGGTTTGTGTCACAGTTTGCAACCCCAGAAATGCTATTTGCTAAAAAGATGCAGTCTTGCTTTGCAGAAGTTGCAAATCAGTCGATTTGCTGTGTTGTTACAGTAAAACTTTCTGAATTGCGGAATTATTTTCCTGTAGTTGTGTTAAAGGAAGACAGTGTGATCTGCTGGTTGGAGCGCTTGTTTGGGTAACAGGAGATCACATTTTCAAGCCACCATTAGATCACATACTCACTGTGTGACTTAACCTCTCACAGTTTCAGTCGGCCCATCTACAGAAATGGGTAGCAGCAGGACCCCACTGGAAACAAAATGTTGCATTTCAGTTGGGCTGTCCTGGGTAAATATATACTAGCAACAAAAACAAAACAAAAAAAGACTGGGATGTGGTATTTTATCCTCCTCAGTCTGAGCCTCTCCCACAATTCCACTTTTCTGGACTGTATCTTATAGAAAAATAATACCCATTTAGAGAAATGTCTCCTCAAATCTTGCTGAGCGCTAATCAAAATTGTTAACTTAGTTTTCTGCAAATTGGGCTGAAAAACACAGCACAGTTTCATGTTATAACTTTGATATTTTGCTGCTTCCTTATTTATTCCAAACATGCCTACTTGTCTAAAATTTAAACCCCATTTTAGACATTATAAATGCTATTTATCATGCATTTTTTGTGTAATTTTTACATACTGTATAATGAAACAGTTATAAAAAGGCAGAAAACCATACTGCACATTCACCAGTAGGTGGCTACCTCTGACCCTCTAATTTGTAGTGGTGATGTCATCATCTGCTCTCTACTGGGACACATCAGGATGCAGTTTTATGGATTTTCATCCATGCTTTCATTATGCCTGTACAACACACAAGAACTTTTTAAGTTTTGAAACCAGGAAAAGGAACACAATACGAAATTTGGAATAAATACTGCAAAAGGTGCAAATTGCTGGTCACCTCTGAAGCCATGTCTGGTGACGCTTTGCATTATTGGGGTGCGTGATTTTTGTTATGTCTTTGAAACCTAGCTTTGTTGCCAGTGCCCATTCCAGGTTACCCTTGCCTCAGTGCTGTATGTGCGGAGTTTATTTTGTCTTTTTAGATGTCTAGTGATTGCGTAACAGTTGCATGGTGATCTGTAACGCAATAACTGCAACTTTTTTTATGACTTTGCCATTTCAAATAGTATCCTTTTTATAGTGCCCACTTAAACAAATACAGCACCTGATAGTACTATAGATCTGTTAAATAAATACATTTACAGTTAGTTGAACCCTGGCTCTGATTTTCCCAAATGGCCACTTAAACATCCGAAAACTTTGCTTTAAAATCACACTCCATACATTTCAGCAGATAGTGCCCTTGTGCTCTCCCTATTACCGTATCATAAAATGGGGTGTGGCCAGCAACAGGGAAGTGAAAAGGTATCATGCTGCTAACCTCTGGGGGCAATCTGCAATCCCTTCTCTTTCCTCAGGGTGTAATCACAGAGGACATTTTTATTAAAGAGGAGCTCTCATGGAGGTGAGGGAGCTTCCTGTAGTTTTATGGGGGAGTTTTAAAAATACCAGGAATGGTTCTCTTTAAATGGCACTTTGATGAAAGATTAATCCTGATAAAGGAATACATTTGACCTGAATTTTGGCTTTGCATTTTAATACATTTAACAGGGCTCCACTTGTATAACACAATTCAAGTAGGAGGGGTTTTACTTTTCGTTTATTTGCCCAAGATAGCCCATCTGAGATGTAAAGCAAAGAAAAGCTTGGCATACACCAGAATTTGCCAGGACAAAAGTAGCAAAAAAGCTACACTTTTATTGAATACATAACATGACTGGGAATGGTGCTAACACCCCTGCGTATCGACCCAGTCACATACGTCTTCCCCTGAGAAAGACCCATGTGACTGGATTGAAATGTAGGGTTATTAGCCCAGCCTTGCTTACAGTCATGTAAAGTATTCAATAAAAGTGTACCTTTTTTGCTACTTTTTTCCTGGTAAATTCTCGTGTGTGCCCAGCTTTTCTTTGCTTTACATTGTATGTCTTTTTGCTGGAGCACCTTTGAGATAGCTGATGTGCACGCCTTACTTGCCTTTTTTGCCCATCTGAGATGTGCAGCAACATGTCATTCTTATTTTCAGTAACAGTCTGCTTCTGCCCAGTTTTACAGGTCAGAGGGGAACTGAAGTACTGGAAGGTCGACTGATTGGCTTAGGGTCACATAGTGATCCAGTAGTTGTGGGATTTGAACCTGTGACCTCCTATTTCATAGTTCAAAGCTCTTACCATTAGGCCACAGAGTTTCAGTAAGTGTTGGTCTTAATGCTGTGGTAATATGATATAGCTGGCAGAAGTTTGTACGTCTTTGTTATCGCTATAATGTGAATCTGCACAGGAATTTAAGATGAACAGATTAAGGCAGTGGGGAAAAAAAGTTTCTGGTTTCTTGTGCATAATGCATTCTAAGTTAGGTTTCAGCAGACAATATCCCACAGGCTTTTCATATTGAAATGTGTGATTTCGGAACATGAATATACATCATAATAATATGTTGCATATTACAGGGTACTGCTAAGTACAAAGCGAAATGAACTAGTCCGACTGTTTAGTTATCAAATTCTGAAACGGTCTCTGGTGGTTACAGTTTTTAAACCCCATTGCACATCTATGCTAAGAAATGCCTTTTTTTTGAAGGGGGAGTATAAGAAATTCTGAAATTCAAAGTGTTCCTAGAGAAACATTAAAACTAGAGGGGGAAGGAACTAGTGGACATGGACACCAACCCAGGGAAGGGAGGAGGCTATATTGGTTCTCCCCTAACTAGCATAAAACGGCAGAGGAGGGAGGGAGGGAGGAAAAAATCGAGAGAACAAAGAGGATAAGGGGCCACCCATAGAACTCTGACAAGAATGGGACAGATTGAAAGGAGTAGTGGGCAGCAGGGCAAAGAGAAGACATAGGTGTTTTGGAGATGGGATGGGGAAGTGGGGAAAGAAGGACAAGAGGAAAGCAGAGAGAGGCTGTAAGGGGCCAGTGGAAGGCTATATGCCTGAATGCCAGGAGCTTGGGAAACAAAGTAAGAGAGCTTCAAGCAGTGGTAGCAGATGCCAGTCTCGACCTAGTGTCGGCACCAGAGACATGGGCAACTAAAAAAAACCAGTATCACAGAGTAGTCTCTGTACTGGTTTCACTGCAGAACAAAAGATGCATAAGCCACTGGTGGCCTTTGAAATTCAGTACATTTATTGTAGTGCTCCTTAATTCAAAAATTGCACAAAGCAGAGCAACTATGGACGAAGCCGTAAATACACAATGTATATATGGCTTTGTTCAAAGTTTCTCTGCTTTGCTGAACTTTTGAACTTTTTAAGAAACACTACAGTAAACGCATACTGAATTTCAATAGCCACCAGTGGTTTGTGCATTTTTCTGGAGTGAACATTGACAAGTCTATAGATTGCACGCCTCATTTCGAGTGCATAGAATAGAGCCCTTTTCTGAAGGGGAAAGATCTATCGTTAGAGTACTCCTTGTACAGGAGAGATAGAAGGAAGGGCAAAGGGGGTGACGCTGGACATACGGGAGGGTAATGAAGCCACCGAGGACACTATGCTGAAGAGGGTAACCATGAGGGGTGGAAACAGTATGGGTCCAACTGACAACATAGGGAGGGAAAAGGATCACATTGGGGTGGTAGACTCACCACCAAGTCATAAGGAGGAGGTGGATGATGGAGAATTGGAGGAGGAAATCAAGAGGGCATCTAAGAAAGAGGTTGTGATACTCGGGGACCAAAACATGCCATATGTTTATTAGAAGGCCGTGGCAGCCAGACGTTCCAGAAGTCAGTCACTACTGGAAGTAATGCAGGTCTGTTTCTTCGTACAGCGGGTTAGGGAACCAACCAGGGAGGAGACCACCCTTGATCTGATACTCTGAAACATGGAAATGGTAGGAGAGGTAGAGGTGAGGGGAGCCGTTTGAGTCCAGTGACAACAACCAAGTGTGGTTTGACATAACCATGGGGGTCACACTGTGTAGCTCTTTGTCAATGGATGTGGTCCTGGACTTTTGGAGCACAGACTTCAGTAAGATGAGGGAGGGACTCGGAGACAGGTGGGGGGGGGGGTTAGAAGTGGAGGGTGTGGAAGCCAGATGGGAAGTCCAAAACATAAAAAAAAAAAAAAAAAAAAAACACTGGCACCAGACATCAGGGTTCAGTGCACTCCTTTAGGTAAAGTGCTTAACAACTATGTGCAAAATAATAGACAATATCAAACGCAAACAGAATTATTTCTAATAGATTGCACTTATCACGTGGTGGCAGGATACAAACAGATCGCCTGAAACAATGCCGGTAACTCAAATGGGACATCATCAGGAAAGGTATATAATGGAGGTAACAGACTCCTTTATGAGATAGGTTAAAAAAAATGAAATAAATTCAAACAAGCATTTGTCAGTGTCCAACGTTTGCTTGAACGTATGTGCTGTACATGTGTTTAGTACTGATAGTGCCTGGATGCAGATCCCTTGGACTCCATCCGAGGGCCCTGCACTTCAGTGCTGCAGTGGATGTGAAGAATTTATGGAGTTGTCTGGTGGGCTGTGAAAGCACAGGGCCCCATCATCCCTGCTCATCCATGTGGCCGCAGATGCACATGCACAGGGCAAAAGGTGCATGTCAACCAGTGCACAAGGCACTTTGCCACCCACAAGTGAAGAAGTGCAGGGGCCCTAAGCCAAGAGGACAGTTGTCTTCACTATATGGTACCAAGGTCCATGTGGACAACCCTGCACCTTTCGTTCCCTGGCTGGGGGGGGGTCGCATAACAACACCATTCCCCCACCCTGTCCCCATCCGGCTGGGTCACTGAGCTGACCCCCGAACTCAGCTCACAGGGATGGGATCCCAAGCATGGTCGCTGGGTGAAGACAGTTATTTTTTTTGGGGGGGGGGCCCCTCTGGCTTGAGGGAGAGCCCCCCCACTTCCTGCAGGTCTACCCTCACCTCATCCCCAGTACTCTGCAAAATTACCTGTACATGCCAGCTGATGGGCCACGCCTCATACCATGACTGGCCAGGTGCAGATTGGCGGAGCACTATTTTCCCCAGGGGCAAGGGGCGGAAAGCCAGTCGTCATAGAGTGGTGCTATTTTATTTAGTTATTTATTCATTATGGCTACGTGTTCTTGCTTCAGTTTTGTTTCCCCATTGGGGACGTGACTTGCAATGATGTCAAGACACGTACACTGATGTCCCTTATGATCCCATGATTCAGTTGTGGTTCTACCCCTGCCTCCACCAGGGGTCAGCCTTCGACGAGCGCTAGTCCACCTTCCCCCCCAGAGGAGGAGAGCAGTCCTTCAGACACTCAGACACTCAGTCCTCTGACACTCTGGACTCATTCCCGAACCCGAGATGCTGGTGCCACAAATTGTAACGCTACCACTGCGCCAGCGAACCAGCAGATGACGTTAAACGATAATAATTTCTTTTTTTTTATTTTTACCCCAACTTTTTAAGATACTTGTTTTATGATTCGCCTTATAAACATAAGATCTCAAATTAAGGCCTGGCCGCAACCCATCTTTATAACAAAAAGATCCTTTCGCAAATTCAGTGCAGTAAACTTCCTATCTGACCTGAGCATGATCAGATGGCAAGATCTTTACCTAGCCAAAGATGTCAAGTAAGGCAGCTTGCATCCTTAATGACAAACTCACTACAATAATAAATAAGCATGCCCCTTTCATCAAAGTAAGGCACGGAACAGTTCCAACCCCTGGTTCACCTCGGTCTCAAGGCAGCCCTTATAGCTCGAGATAAGCTCTGGGCTAAAGTTAGACATTCCAAAGAATCTTCGGATTGGCAGGCCTTAGAACAGCCAGGAATAACTGTGTGAAAAACTTACGCCTGCTAAAGCTAACTATTATATTTCTACTCTCGAACAAGTTAAAGGTAACCTCATAAAATATGGAAGACTATCAGAGCTATAGAAAGGACCGGCCCATGGCCCTCTCTGTCCCAACAAAGATAGTTGCAAGTGGCAAGATTGTGGAAAACAAGTCCCTAATCCTGGAGGAACTTAACTCCCACTTTGCCACAGCTGGATTAGCTTTTGACTCATTACTTTATGCTGGTGCTGCGGTGAGCAGTTACCCCTCCCGCCACATCTAGTCCTGCACCCAGCCCCTTCCAACTGCGCGAGATAACTTATAAAGAAGTAGAAGATTCTCTTCTTAACTTAGACACCAAAAAAAGGGAAGGGGACGATGGCTTGGAACCCTTTTTCCTAAGGTCAGGCTACGCCCATCTCACTGCCCCAATTCTCCACATCTTCAGTCTTTCCATTACATCTGCTACTGTGCCATTCTGCTGCAAATCAGCACATATCCTCCCTCTATTTAAATCTGGTGACCCATGCAATGTAAACAACTATAGGCCTATCTCCATATTGCCTATCCTTTCTAAAGTTCTCGAAAAACTGATCCATATTCAGTTAAAATCTCACTTGGAAACCTTCTCTCTCATTAACCCAGCTGGCTTCCGGGCTAATCATAGCACAATCACTGCACTAGCAAAAGTAACCAATGATTGGATCTCTGCGATAGATGCTAAGAAGGTAACTGGTGCAGTCTTTTTGGACCTCAGCAAAGCTTTTGATACTGTTGATTACAAACTATTAGTCAATTGCCTTGCAAAGTTGGGTGCCACATACAGTACCACCCAGTGGTTCTCTAGCTACCTAACTGGAAGATTCCAAAAAGTAAAGGCGGAAGGCTTTTTTTCTGCTGCCTTGCCAGTTGCAAGAGGAGTCCCCCAAGGATCCATCTTAGGCCCTATCTTGTTTTCTCTGTACATTAATGACTTAGATGCTAACATATCTACGTCCAATCTGCACTTTTTTGCAGATGGTACTGTGTTGTATATTTCTGGCTCATCGTTATCTGAAGTCAAAGGAGTGCTTCAAGCGGACTTCGCACAACTTGAGCATAATCTAATAAAGGCAAAGCTTCTGCTCAATGCTAAGAAGACTAAAGCGATGATATTCTCCCACAGTGCTGTCACAGGCCCCCCCAATACCCTTGCCAAAGACGTCATTGTCACCACGCTAAACGAGCTTCTGGAAGTTGTAACAAATTTAAATATCTAGGTATCTGGATCGACAATAAATTATCTTTCAGTGACCACGTCAAAGATGTCTCTAGAAGGTTAAAAGCAAGGTTAGGTTTCTTCTACAGAAATAGGCCCTTTTCCCCTTGAAACTCGAACAAGCTTGTACAGGCCACTTTCTCCCCCTACTCGACTATGGCGATGTAATCTATTCTTCCACCACTCTTGCAAATCTAAGTAAACTGGACATCCTTTATCACCTGACATTATGGTTCATTACCAACTCCCTTACTGCTCGCATTCACTGTGACTTATATGCAGCTGTTGGTTGGACATCCCTTACTACTAGATGCCTGCTCCATGCTGGGCTATGGACTCTTAAACTGCTCCTGCAGAAATTGCCAAGCTATCTCTCTTCCTTATTAGTATCTCACATAGTGCATACTCGTTAAGAAAATCTGACTTTATTATGCTTGACGTACCAAGGACGCCGGACTTCCTTTGTAAACGTGCATTGCATATGCCCTTCCCTCCATTTGGAACCAATTATAAACCGCATTGAAACTAACTAGCACAGTTTCAATAAACTTCTACAAATCGCTAAGTTCAGCCAAAATAAAAGACACCTGTAACTGTCATTAAGTCTCTTCCTTCCCCATGTGTGCCATATTTATCCACTGGTAAGGTATAATTGATTTGTCATATTAACTGCTTTCCCTTCCCCTTCTACTCCTGGCTTTATCTTTGCTTACGCTCCACTGCTACTCTATCAAATCACTCCTCCCCACATATCAGTTGTAGACTGTTGTTTGTTCTAGCTGCCAAAATACTGTATATGTATTGCACACACCAGTCATCATGTTTACGTTTATCAGTATGCAACCTGTAAGTCGCTTCCCTGTCTCATATCAGTGTTTACCACCTGCGGTCACCCTATGTGGTACCCTTGTATGTATATCCAGCCTGTATCATGTAACGTGCATTTCATGTATATACTGTTATTACCTATCTGTGTTTGTACTTTAAGTGTTTATGTCACAGGACCTCCTTGTGAATGAGCTTGCTCAATGGAGTTTTCCTGCAATAAACTTGAACTTGAACTTGAAACAGGACATGTGTCATTTATAGTATACTGGCCAAAATGTCATTTCGCACCAGAGGTGTGAAAACACATCTTGTACAGGATTTTAAAAATGGCACATCATCGCTGTGGTGTGCTGGCGACCTGGGTTTGTGCCCCAAGCCCGTTCGACAGGAGTGGAGGCTGGCAGGGAGGGGGTCAGAGTGTCCTTTGGGCCTTTTCCTCTTGTGGGGGTTGGTGTGCTTCACTGGTGGCTTCTGGTGGTGGCTTGTAAGGCGATATTGGCAGTGTGTAGCACCACCCATGTTGCCAATTGCCCCCGGCCCCAGGACGTCACTGCGGCCACCCAATGTGAGAGGTGGGAAGGGCTCCAGAACAAGAAAACTTGCCCACCCAGCCATTGGATGATGGCTGCCATGTTCCTCTTATGTGCCACGTAGCCTTGCTCAGCCACGACCGTCGATCCTGCTCGCTTCCGCTCCTGGTCAAGGCAGCAGAACAATCTCTCCTCCTTTGCTGCTGAGGGGAGGGGTCCCCCACCAGAAGGGTTACTCCAATTCTACAGTGATGCAGGGCTGATTAGGAGGATGACCAGATGGCAATGGGGATGGCCGGTGCACAGGGGTGCGAACGATGAAGTGGCCTGAAGGAGTGGTGGGCCAGAGGGCATGGGAAGGAGCAAAAAACAACAACACATGTCACGTTATGAGGTGATGTAGAAAAATTGCTATGTTGAAAGTTTGGAGTCAAAATATTGAAAATTAGTGAAGTTATGAGTGAACGGTGAAATAGTGGAATGTTCAGTCATAACCTGGGCATTTTACCGTATTTGTACACCACATTTTCAGCATAGTCTTATTTCCCTACTTCATGAACCCGGTAGGGGAAAATTTTAAAATCCCTGCCAAAACATCATTCCATGCCACGGAAACGTCATTCTGCGCCACAGGTACGAAAATACATTTTGGCAAGGATTTGAAAAATGACAGCTGTCACGTTCATGAGGTGGTGTGAAAAAATGGCTATGTTGAAAATTTGGGGTTAGAATATTTCAAATTACGAGTGAGCATAAAACATGTTCAGTGTATGCACATAACTTTGCCAGTTTTACATATCTTGACCCCAAATTTTCAGCATAGCATTCTTTGACCCCACCTCATGAGGAGGACAGTGAAAATTGTAAAATCCTACCAAAAGGTGATTTCAGAAAAGGACTGTGCAAGGAATCACCTTCGGACTCTCATTCTGCATAATTTCACTGCCATTGGTCATGAGGTGGGGTCCCAAAAAGGCTATGTTGAAGGTTTGGGACCAATATACGTAAAAAAGACAAAGTTATGCATCGAAGTTCAAAACCCAATTAAAATACATTGAACCACACTCACCTTAGTTTCTCATATTGCAGTTGACTGTTCCAGCAGCAAGACACGTCTTCGATTGGAGAGTGGATCTTCGCCATGTGACCTGTTCAGGTGAGAGAGGATTTGTGTAGGCTGGGGTGGTGGGTGCTGATTGGGAGGTCGGGTACAGGAGGGGTGTGGGGGGCAGATTGATTTAGGGCGTTTGTTGTTTTACAGACAAAAAATTGAAAGGTGTTTTCTTTTATTTTAGATATTCTGACACTGGGAATGGGCAGCCCAGTGTCAGACTCGTTTGAAATGGGGGCCGGTGACGTAGAGGGGAAAGGAAGGTCAACAGGAGCGGTAGGGGGTGGGCTTCCCGGTCTGCCTATATTTTTAAAACATTAAAAAAAAATTGTGACAGGTGGGCGAGCAACTTAGAGGGGACAGGAGAAAGCAGCAATAGCGGGGGTGGGCACCACGCCCCGCCAAATAGTTCGAGAGCTAGAGAGATGGATGGATGGCACAGTCAGTCATGCTCCTGATGCTGAAAGCTGATCAGCTGCTTGCTGACTGGCTTCATGCAAATGAAGGGACTGAAGCTCGCTCCTATTAGAGCGGCTTTGGTCCATTCAACTACATAAAGTTTCCTCCCAGCAAGCAACGAGTGGTATCAGGACGACAGTATGTGGTCATTGGTCTGTACTGCTGAGCCCCTTCCAGTTTGAGCAGCAGTGGACTCGGCAGTGACACACACATCAAATGATGTTAAGTGTGCACAAGCAAATGTAAAAACCATTCTGGTTTTTCATGGTGGAAGGGGAGGTGGTAAGAGCTAAAAGGAAGGCCTTCTGAAAGCACGTGAGTGACCATAAAGAGGAAAAACCAGGACAAACTAAGAGAAGCCAGGAAAATGGAAAGAAAGGCAAAGGGGATTATGGAACTAAGACTAGCGGGGGGGTGAGGGGTGAAAGAGTGTATAGGTACAGTACATTAAGGAAAATGAAAGGCGGTATTATTTAGGTTGAAGAAGGAGACTTGGGTGGAAGATGAGGAAGGAGGCAGTATAGCGCTGTGGGTTAGGGCACTGAGCTGCAAACCTGGAGACCTGGGTTTGAATCCTACTGCTTCCACTTGCATACAGTGTGGCCCTGAGCAGGTCACTTCAGTTCCTTATGCTCCCAGGTCACACATGGAAACAAACTTTGGCTTAATGTGCCTTTTCTGATTAAACAATTTCCCATTTCCCCTTTACCTGTGATGGCCTTAAAACTGACATACTGATCAGTTGTGTTCAGTATTCACAGTAGTGGAAGCAGGGGGTTCACTGCCAGTCAGAGAAGCGCAGGCATCAAAGAGGGAAATGGGAGGACTGGAACTGAGCTGGTCACGGAAGAGAGAAGCTAAATAGGGTGGACAGGGCATCAGGTCCTGATGGGCTACATCCAAGGGTGCTAAATGACGTGACACAGTGGCAGCACCTCTGACAGATCTGTTCATATGCTTCCAGGAGACTGAGAATGTTCCAGTAGACTGAAGGGCAGCAAATGCAGTGCAACTCCCCAAGAATGGCAACAAGGATGATCCAGGAAATTAAAGGTCAGTTAGTCTTACCTCAGTTGTGGGTAAAGTACTGGAGACTGTCAATAAAGATCAAAGTGTGGAATACCTGGAGGCTAATGGGTTACAAAGGAAGATCATGCTAGACCAACTTGATCGTCTTCAGTTGGGTCACAAGGGCTGTGGACATGGGCTAGGCAGCTGATGTATTGTATCTCCACTTCAGCAAAGTCTTTGATTCTTTTCCACACAGTGAGGGTCTTTTCCACACAGTGAGGGTCTTGGAAAAACTGAAGGGCATGGGGGTAAGAGATAAGGTGGATTAGGACTTGGCTGGGAATGAGGAAGCAAAGGGTAGTAGTAAATGAGATAGTCTGTTGCCAGGTCAGTCACAGGTGGGGCACAGCAGGGGTTAGTCTTGGGTCCTGTTCTGTTCAGTATATTCATCAGTGACATAGGGGAATGTATACGGGGCAAGATGCACCTCTCTGCGGATGACACTAAAATCTGTGGCAGGGTAAACAGTGACATGCAAGGGAAATGAAAATTCCCTTGAAAAATTGGAAATGTGTCACAAGATACAGTATATGGCAGTTAAAATTCAGTGCAAAGAAGGGAAACGTCATCCATATTGGAAAGATGAGTCACAAAACTGAATACAGGATGTGGGAGTAGAGACAGAAACAACAGTAAAAGAGAGGGATGTAGGAGTCATCGTTGTGATGCTTGGCCAGCTGGTTTTGATTATTGCATGATATTTGTATTATAAATAAATGGTCTGTGTATGAAATGTCAGTCTGTGAGATTTGGCCCTTTAAATTACAAGGTGTTAGCAGCTGAAACCACAGGATGTAATTAAAACTGATAAGGGGACCAGTTAATTAACTACCTTCCTTCCAGTGGGCATTTTATTACCTTTTATGTCATGCCTAGGCTTTTTGAAGTTGAAAACCAAATGTGACTTTGAGTCTGCCAAAGGATGAGCCTAATAAACTTTTATGACATCTTAAGAGGAACATGCCATTTGATACCAAAATGGTGTGAAAAGTTGTAAACCCTTAGGTGTTCCTTGGGAAAACAGGAACCAGCCACCAGTTCAAAGGAAATGCTTGATTAAAGACTGTCATGATTTAGGAAATGTTTTTTTGTCTTCTGATGTCACCTTATTTAAAATACCTCCTGGTTGTAAATCATGTTTGTAATTTTATATTCAAAAAGGAGGAGCTAGATGACTCACAGAAGGGTTGTGGAGACACAGAGTTTAAACTGATACTTGTGTCTGAAATGGAGGACATATCTTTTTGGGCTCTTAAGAAACAAAGATCTTTCTAATGTAAAGGCACTTACAGAGATAATACATTAGATAGAAAGATCTAAATGTATTGTGGTAGGAGTTTCATTCTTTAGTTTTCTTTTTTTCTTTTATGTGATTGTGATGCTCTTTGATATTTGTTCTGCATTTTATCTTACTGTTTTTACCCATTTTTAGTAAACATTTTCTTTTAAGATACTGCCTGGGTCTCCTTAGTTATTTTTTGCATGTTATTGCTGAACGGATATTAAGTCTGACAACTGTTCAAGGGCTTGATGGTGTTACTAAGCTTGATAAAAGGTAAGAATATACCTAAGGTCTCTTATAGAGTTTTAAGGGTTAATTTTGGATACCTGATTAGGTGCCCTTAGGCGAAAGATATATTTCATCCCCCCAAAGCAAATATTATCTGAGCCTGTATATTTGGGTACACTAGCATACGGTTCACAGTTTGAATCCCCCCAGAACTTGAAACTAAAGGTGATTAAGACCCAAAAGCAGACAGGAGGGTTACCCTGTCTGTTGCCTGTTCACACTATTGCGCTCTGAGGTTGGCACTGTGGGAGCAGAGGGCCTGACCTTCGGAGTGCATTTGTGACGATCATCAGTGATGGTTAAGGGAGCTTCCTGTTTGATTTGTAGTGCAACAAGAAAGGTGCTCTATAAATGTTTACATATGCCATATCTATTACTCCAAGTACTGGTGATGATGTGTGTAAATTAATTTCATATGAACTTTGTCACAGTGAGTCAAAAATATAGGGAAAGTGTTTAAAAGAAATGTTCTCATCCAAATACCACTTCAGATATATTTCATTTCCTTATGAGTAGATACATCAACCCAGAAAACGGAGAAAATTCTCCATATTCTGGGATAGCTGCAGTGTGGCAAGCTGCACACGCTGTATAATTTAATCATTTCAGTTATGTTTTTCTTTACATCTGGAGGTGTAAGCAAACTAGTCATAGTGGCTTATAAGTAAAACATTTTATCCATTGGTTGAAACATACCAGTGTTTACACTTGAATAAAAAAATCTCTTAATGTTAATCAGAAATAGTCCCATAACTTTATTTTTGTGCACCACTAAGAAAAGCTGTGTATTATTTCGAAAGCTGTATAATAGTGTACATATCATAACAAATATGTGCAACATTATACATAAATATGTATTCTTGTGCAAAACCTAACTAGACTCCTTGGGGGAAAGCTTCTCTTGTTGGAATGCAGCTAACAATAAAACTACAGGTGCATGCAGCTTGTACCATAAACTGTAGTTATAAAATTCAGACACATTATAAAAATGGTTTGAAATCTAAGTGTTCCTACAGACACCATCCAAGTTTAATTAATAGGCTTGAAAACTACGGTATACCATGAACTGTGATTATCACAGTATCAGAAATTGGCCACAGTATCAATACTGTGGCTTCTGATACCACAGTATACCGTGAAACCTTGGTACTATGATATCCCTTAGTCTCATATCATCAGATCAGTGCAGCAAAGCATATAGAAAGGCAAGTAGTATGTTGGGGTGTGTAGGCAGGGGTTTTGACAGCAGGAGAAAGGAGGGGGTATTGCCCCTGTACAGGTCTTTGTTTAGACCTCATCTAGAGTACTGTGCACAGTTCTGGAGCCCACGCCTGAGGAAGAATAGGGACTGTTTGGAGAGTGTGCAAAAGAGGGATACTAAAATGATCCAGGGCAGCAGGGTAGGACATACGCAGAAAGTCTGGCAGCTTCAACATGTACTTACTTTACGCAGGAAAGTTCTTCACAGAGCAGGTGCTCAATGGAGTAGGCTGCCTGGAGGTTAGTCGAAGCAGAGACTGTGAATCCGTTCAAAACTGGGTGGGACAGATGTAAATGATTAGTGAGGCCATAGTGTGGGCGGAGGGTGGGGTACCCAGGGGAGGAGGAAGGGCAACCAGGGGAAATGGGCATGGCATCAGTCACTAGGGACTTTGGCTTTTTAAATCCTGCTTGGCAGTAGGAGGAGAATGACATAGGTAGGTATTCCAGGCAGATTGAATGGATCTCTTTTTTTTTCTGCCATCATTTCTGTATTTTCAGTGTTCAGAATAACACAAAAACTGAAGGGTACAACAGCTAGTTAATGATTGCCTTTTTGAACCATCCCTGATCATTGTAACACTGTTCTTTGAGAGACCAGTATTTTTATGAAGGGATTGATAAGGTGATTTTTTTTTTTTTTTTTTACATTTGGAGTCATGGAATAATTGTTTTATTGTCAGAAAGAGTTGCAATACAGAGCAATAGACACTGAAGCATTCAAGTATCCCAGTTTACCAAACAAAACAAAAAGTGTCAAAGCTAAAAAGCCCTGTAGATCACATTTGTACCACCTGGTGGAACATTTTTTAGTATCACTTTGAAAAACAAACAGTGCTTATTTTATGTTTGTGCTTACTTAAAGAGAACACGTTGATATGATAGTGGATTTTGAGAGGTGTGTCGCTGTCAGTCCAATGAGGATGGTCTACAAGGGGCTTCACTGCGTCACAGTGTCAGATCAGTCATCAGCCAGGCTGATCATGACACTCTGCTGGGCTTGCTGGGAGGAAACTGTGAAGTTCAAACAAAAGAACCGCCCAAATCATAGGGTGGCTCTTTCCTTTGGTCTGCATAGTGCCACCGAGCAAGCACAGCTGATCAGTGTCATGATAAGCCTGCTGTGGTCATCCCCACCCCAAGATAAAAACAATCCCTGCCACCCTCTGCCAAGTATTCCTCCCCTTTCCTCAGTCCCTGGTGCTGGCAAGTACCCCCCACCCTGACTATTGTCACTGTGCAACACTGGGAAGTCCACCTCCAGTGCCGCCAAATGTAACGACAACACTGGGGTGCTCAGTCCCAGTATCAGTACCCGAAGTAAAGAAAGCCATCTCTCATAGTCTTTACTTTTATGTTTTTTAATTCCTGTAATCCCACCCACTGCCAAGTGTCCCTCCCACTTCCCCATCACTTCTCATGCCGCAAAGGTTAAACCAACACTGGGGGCACCCGGACCCTAGTGTCAGTACCTGAAATAAAGAAATAAATAAAGATAATGGTTCCTTATAGTCTTTTATTTTTTCATTTTTCTACACTCTCTAAAAAACAAAATGGTCCACTGATGTCTGTTTCTGACGCCGGACCCCCACCACCGTTATACCTCCCAACCCCCTCACTCAGCATCTACCACCCCATACCCCCCAGCACCCACTATATACTTACCAAGGGTCCAGTGCTGTAATCCTGTCTAGACCATAGACATGTCTTCTCTCTTCAATGCCAGACTGGGAACTTGAGGAAATCAGGAATGATCTTCAGTTTATTTCAGTACATAATGAACTTGTACTCATAACTTGGTCATTTTTTAATATTTCCCCCAAATTTTCAACATGGCCTTTTTGGGACCCCACCTCATGAACAAGGGTGGTGAAATTCCTCAAATCTGGCCCAAAAGGTGGTTTCGTAGTCACTCTGTGAAATTACCTTTTGGGCAGGGCTTGAAAATTTTCACCTACAGGGTTCATGGGGTGAGGTCATAAAAAGACTATATTCAAAATATTGAAAAACAAAGTTATGAAGGTACATTGACATTTTTCAGCGCTCACTCACAACTTTGGTAATTTTTAATATTTTGACCCCAGATCTTCAGCATAGCCATTTTTTCACACCACCTCATGAACGTGGCAGGTGTTTTGATACTCTTGGCCAAAATGTGTTTATGCGCTTGTCGTGCAAAATTATGTTTCAGGCAATATTTTATAAATGACATCTTTAATGTTCAGAAGGAGTGGTCGTAAAAAGACTGTGTTGAAAATGTGGGTCAAAACGTGAAAAAATAAGTTATGAAGAAACACTGAATTGTTGCAGCGTTTACTCAACTTCATTTTTGCATATTTTGGCTCCTAATGTTTAACATATCCCTTGTATTATGTTACTTCACCTCCTGAACATGACCGGTGCCATTTTTCAGATCCCCTCCAAAACATGTTTTAGCAGTTGTACTGCAAAATCACCTTTCTGATAGGATTTTTAGAACTCCAGCAGTCTTGATCATAATGTCAGGTCATAAAAAGACTTGGAAATTTGGGGTCAAAATGTGGAAGCGCACTAAAAATTAGATATTGCCTCTCAGCTGGCCTGTCCTGGGTAAATACAGTCTAAAATGTATAAAAGCAGGACACCACTGAAAATGATGTATTGTATCTCATCTGGTCTATCCTGGGTAAATATTTAGTAAAAATGTGTACAAGCAGGACCCCAGTACAGCAGAACCTCCACTGGACTGTGCATCTATGCTACTCTATCCTGGGAAAAATGCATTGTTAAAGCTGGACCCCACTGAAAACGTAACTTGCCTTTCAGCTGGCCTGTCCTTGGTAAAAAGCAGGGCCCCATCAAAAACGATATATTGTATCTCTTGACTGTGCTGTCTATCCTTGGTAAATATATTGCAAAACTGTGTAAAAATGGGATCCTAGAGAAACCCACTGAAAAGGAGATGTTGCATCTAAAATGATTTGTCCTAGAAAAGTACATTATAAAAGCAGGACCACACTAAAAGTGCAATATCGCATTTCACCTCTAGTATTCTGAATTTATCTAGGTCACCCTAGAGATGGGGAATAGAGCCTGTATTCACACTGGTGTGATCTACAGACCACCAGCACAGGGGGAGGAGTTAGATAAGGTACTGATGGAAGCCACTGGTAAGATAACAGAAAAGGAGGAGGTGCTGGTGCTGGGGGGACTTCAGTCTGCTGTATGTAGACTCTCCCAGCTGCAGCTTCAGCTAGAACCCACAGATCTTGAGCCCTTGATCGGGGCTCCCCTGCCTGCGGTGCGGCTAATCTGCTGTGCCGACCACCACTCCTACTGCAGCCACTGCAATCACCTCCCAAGCAGATCTTGAGCCGTTGATCGGGGCTCCCCTGCCTATGGTACGGCTAATCTGCTCTGATGCCCACTGCTCCTACTGCAGCCACCACAAGGACCTCCCAAGCAGATCTCGAGCTCTTGATCGGGGCTCCCCGCCTACAGTGCGGTCAATCTGCTTTGCCACCTACCGCTCCTACTGCAGCTACCGCAAGGACCTCACAAGCAGATCTCGAGCCCTTGATCAGGGCTCCCCTGTCTATGGTGCAGCAGATCTGCTCTGCTTCCCACCGCTCCTACTGCAGCCACCGCAAGGACCTTCCCAGCAGATCTCGAGCCCTTGATCGGGGCTCCCCTGCCTATGGTGTGGCTAATCTGCTCTGCTGCCCGCCGCTCCTACTGCAGCCGCCACAAGGACCTTCCAAGCAGATCTCGAGCCCTTGATCGGGGCTCCCCTGACTGCAGTGCAGCTAATCTGCTGTGCGCCCACAGCTCCTACTGCAGCTACCACTAGGACCTCCGAAGCAGGTATGGACCAAGAACTTCGGCTGGTAAATTCATATTCCAGCACTCCCCAGCTGCCGCGCTCAGATTGGCTGCCTCCTCAGCTCAGGTGCACTCTGATTGGTGCGCCTCCAGTCCCTGGTTTCTGCTGCTTTCAGGCTACTTGCCACCTTGCAGTTTTACTCTTTCTGTGTCCTAATTTTGTCTCACCTGCCCCGGCCCCTATTAAATCCACATAAGCCCCATCCTGTACCACCTACGCCCTCCTCTATTGGCCAACTAAGATCCATGCTAGTCTTTTATAGCCGTTTCAGTTAAGCTGCACTTCAGTTCACTAAATCAGGAACCATGACCTCTACCCTTGTCTCTCCCCAGCACCTCCTTATCATACTTTTCATCCTGCTCTCACTTCCATATTTATATAGATCCACTGCTCCTACTCCTAACTATGAACCTCATCTTCGGCCTGCAATCCTGCCAACCCCCTGTTACAACCAAGTGACAACTACGGCACCTTTTACTCACACCTGGACCCACTTCTCTATATAGCCAGCTGCCTCCCTTATAGCTATACCGTATTCCTACACTGTATTATGTTTCCTCAGATTTCAACTTCATACCTCATACTACCCACATAGCACCCCAACATCAACTAACCAAGCTTGGTACAAGAGTACCAAACTACATTTCATCATCATCTCTCTCTCTTACTTCTCTCCATTGGTGACATAAATCCTAACCCTGGTCCCACCCTCTGTTCCCCAGCCTACCGCTCCCAGCTCCCCTGCCCCATCCTCTGCCCATACCCCAGTTTCCCTCCACTGGGGTCTGAAGATCCTTCATCTCAGTATTCGTAGTCTTCTCCCTAAATTTGACCTACTTCTCCCCCTTGTAGTCTCACTAAAGTCAGACTTACTAATAGTGTCTGAAACCTGGCTATCAAACAAAATCCTGAATGCATTTATCACGATACCTGGATATGCCCTTATCCACCGGGACCACACTAGCAGAGATGGTGGTATAGCTATCTACTCCTCCTCCTCCTCTCCAGTCCACAGCTGTACTGTCATCCACTGTCCCCTCTGCATACAAAGCCCTTGTCTTAAGAATATCCCTACCCTTCTCTGTACCAATATTTATAGCAGGTACGTATTGTCGCCCTGGCCTACACCACTCTGTAGCCACAGAGCTAATCACCAATATTACATCTCTCACCTCTTTGGGCGAGCTCGATCTATTAGGTGACCTAAACCTAAACTGGTTGTCACCCAATATAAGCAAGATGCATACCAACATAGCTGCCCTACCTGACCCGACTAATCAAGGAACCCACTCGCCTCAACCACAAATCCCTAAACCACACTCTCTTGTACTGGACCCTAACCTCCCACCCTCATAGAATAATCCAGTCCGGTCTACTGCCTGATGCTATTAGTGACCATCACATGATATACTTAGCCAGGAAAGTACATAGACCCAAGGCACCACCCAAGCTTCTAACAATCCACTCGTTCAAATCTCTAGACCTTGCCTCGCTACACCAGGATCTAACCCTTGCAGACTGGGCCCCTATGACCTCTGCTAATACAGTAGATCATGCCCTTGCACATTTCAAAGAAAATTTCACCACAATCTGGAACAAACATGCTCCCCTGAAGCGGGTTAGAGTTCGAGGAAGCCATCTTCCCTGGGTAACTCCCGAGCTCCTGGCTTGCCAGCAAGCATGTGACATAGCATGGAGAACACATAAACCCTCCAAGCTCCCCCGGGACTACTCCACCTATCGTACACTCTGAAATACCTGCAGTAAGGCCATCCAGCTGGCTAAAGCGGAATATTTCCTGTCCACCTTTAATTCTAATATAAATAACCCGTGTAAGTTCTGAAAAGTGGTCCATTCACTCTCCTCACCTCAAACTAAACCACAGGCTTCCCTGCTCAAAATAAACAACTCACAGCTGACCATACACTGGTAGCTGCAGAATTAAACTCTTACTTTACTTCCTGCGCCTCCACTCAGTTAGCCTCCTGCCCCCTCCCTCACCCCGCTTCCTCCCATCTCAGCCAATTAACAGAGTTTCACCTTCCACCCATCTCTCCAAATGACACCTTAAAAGCTCTCCTCTCTATCAACCGTACTAAAAGCAGCTCCCCTGATGGCCTTGACCCTAAGCTGCTATATCTATCTGCTCCTGCCATCTCCTTCCCTTTAGCTGATGACCTCAACCTGTCCTTCCACACTGCGACCATCCCAACTGTCTGGAAACATGCTACCATTCTTCCTTTACCCAGGGGTGGTGACCTCTCATCCCCTGGGAATTACCACCTGTTCTCTCTAATACCCTCCCTGACTAAACTTCAAAAGCACTTTGTCCTCTCTCAACTCTCTTACTTTCTGGATGATTCCTCCTTCTTCACTCCTTTCCAGTCTGGTTTCCGGAAGAACCACGCCATAACCACCTCCTTACTCAAACTTACAGATTCTATCCATTCAGCCATGGATAAAGGTCTCATTACTTTGTCCGTCTTTGTCGACCTTGCAGAGGCTTTCGACACTGTCTCCCACTCCCTCCTCCTCAAAACCCTCTCGTCAGCTGGCTTGTCCAAGCATGCCGGCAACTGGTTCCATGCCTACCTGGTAGGCAGAACTCGTTCTGTTAAAATAGCTGACACCACATCTTCCCCCTTTTTCCAGTCATCACTGGTATGCCCCAAGGCTCAGTTCTTGGCTCACTTTTATTCTCCATTTTCCTAAATGACCTACCATCAGCCAGCTTCTCGTCCCTTATCCACATGTATGCTGATGACACAGTCTTGTTCACCTCCGGCCGCTCACCCTCAGATGTGACTATCAGACTGCAACTTGACTTCAACAACGTTCAATGCTGGCTAAGTTCACATCAACTCTTCCTCAATGCCAAGAAGACAGTCTCCATGACCTTTGGCACTAGGCAAAGACTCTCTCGGTTGACTTCCCCTCCCCTCTTTCCACACCCTTGACAGGACACTACTAGAGGATACCACCTCTTTCAGATACCTAGGCATCTGGCTAAATCAACACCTTAACTTTTCCAAACATGTTGATACCATCCTGAAAAAACTGTGCCCCAAGCTTAGGTACCCTTTATAGGAACCACAGTGTCTTTGATTATGGTGACATAGTCTACAGTGCTGATCCCAAGACTTCTGTTAACAGGTTGGACACCCTCTTTAATGCCTTCTGTTGCTTTGCTCTTCACTCATGCACACATCACTGCACCTTATACCATTCTCTAGCTCTCCCTTCCCTGGAGTGCAGGTGCTGCTCTCACTTCACCAATTTCACCTCTAAATTCTGGTTTGGGACTCTTCCCTCCTACCTCTCCTCTTTACTAGCTGCCTACTCTCCCTCTTTCAGACACCTTAGGTCCTCTGACTCCTAAACTCTTGCTATACCTCGATGCTCCACCTCCATTGGCCAGGAAGCTTTCTTACACCACTTCCCAAAACTCTGGAACTCTCTTCCACCCCTATCAGATTTTCCTTGTCCCCCTCCTCCCTCTCCTTGGCCCTGCGCAACTTCTGCTCTCCTAACTGCACTTGCTGATAGCACCTACAAACTCTCCCTACTCTAATACTTCTCCCCATCCTCCTTTTCTACTGGGATTTGTCCCCTTGCAGGGTTCTCAGCATCCTGAAGAGGTATAGTCCTCCCCTGTCTCTCCTCTCCCCCCATCCCCCCAAAGTGGTATAGACCTCCACTGTATCGCCTCTCTCTCTCCCCCACTTGCACTAAACTTTATTCCTCTCATTCCCTCCACATCCTTCCTGCTTCCCTCCAATCACCCATCCCTCCCAAATTCCCTCCCCAATCACCCATCCCTCTAATATCACCAGTCACTCCCATATCCTCCTCCCCCACTCTTCTTCTCTGTACTCCTTACTTAATACAACCTGCCCTACTTATGGGGTCCTCAGTATTAATATTATCCTCAAGAGGATTAGCCTGTGGCCATCTCCTTCCCTCTTCCCTTGCACTCCCATTTACCTTTAACTACCTCCCCTTGTGATTACTCTAGCACTTATTACTTGCCCAGTCTCTTACATCAGCACTTCTTTGTACTATCTGATCACTATCCCGGGCCCTACTGCTCACAGCAGGGTTATGTAAGCTTTACAGTGACAGTTATGCTTCAATCTTGGCTTAGCTACCATGTAAATCAAATGTGTCTTTGTTTACTCTGTAAATCTCCTTAACTACAATGATACTAGTATTTTTTCTTCCCTGTACAGTAAGTGTTATATTATATGTTTTAATGTTTATTTGCTCTCCCATCTTTGTAACCCCTCCCCCAGGATGCTTCTGGAAATGATCTGTTTCACAGCTCATGGTGTCTTTTTTGGTGAAACATTTTGCAAATAAATAAATAATAGAAGCAGGGAAATCTTGGACTCCTTGCAGAGGGCATTGCTGGGACAGCTAGTCAGTGAACCGACTTGTGATGGGGCAGTACTGGATCTGGTACTCACTAAGAGGGACAGTGTTGCAGATATCAAGGTGGGGACCAGCGATCACCGTACATTGTGGTTCAATATAAGGACTCTTGTGGAATCGAACCACACAAAGGCAGTGGTCCTAGACTTCAGCAGGGCAGATTCTAAAAAGATGGGGAATGCTTGAGGGATGACTTGGCAGGGGGGAAGAGCTGGGTAGGGTGGAGGAACAGTGGGTGAAAACACAAAGGGCCATAGTGAAGGCAATAAACTTCTGCATCAAACAAGGGAGTAAAAGAAAGAGGAAGAAGTCACTGCTAAGGTTCTTGAAAGAGGTGGTGGGAAAGATAAAAGTTAAGAGGGTAGCATTCAGAAGGTACAAGGAGATACGGGGGAGGAGAATAGGGAGGTATATCAGGGGAAGCAAGGAGAGCAGTAAGAAGCTCAAAGGCACAAACTAAAAAGAGAATAGCCAAGGCAGTAACAAAGTAGGACAAGATAGTTGTTAGGTATGTAACCAAAAAAAAGGAAGATTGTGGGTGGGATTGTAAGATTAAGGAGGAAGGGGGACTGTGTAGAGGGGGAACAAAAAAAAAAGGTAGACTGATCAAATACTTTTGTTCAGTGTTCACAGAGAAAAGAGATGGGGGAGGGGCTACAAAAGTGTAACAGGAGCATTTGAGGGAGGAAGGGCCACACTAGTACTTTCTTGGAGTAGAAAGTCCTGAAGGGACTTAGAAATCTGAAAGTGGGAAAAGAAATGGGGCCAGACAGGATCCACCCAAAGGTATTGAGGGAGCTCAGGGAAGTAATGGTTGCTCCTCTGATGGTCCTATCTAACAGCTTATTGGAACAGAAGTGGTCCCGGAGGACTGGAAGAGGGCAGATGCAGTCCCACTTCACAAAAGTGGTAGGAAAAAAGTTGGCAATTATAGGCCAGTCACTCTGACTGACTTCAATGGTGGGAAAGTTAATGGAATTACTGCTGAAAGAAAGGATTTTAGAATATCTTCAATCCAGTGGGTTACAAGACCTGAGGCAGCATGGATTCATGGGGTGAGAGGAAGTCATGCCAAATGAATCTGATAGAGTTCTTTGACTGAATGACCAAAGGAACTAGATCAGAGTGGAACGGTGGGTGTAGCCTACCTAGATTTCAGGCATTCAACACCGTTCCACGTAGAAGACTAGTAAGCAAGCTGGGTAGCTTAGGAGTGGGTCCGAATGTGGTACGCTGGGTAAGAAATTAGTCAAGGGAGCGGCATAAGAGGCTGGTGGTAAACAGAGTTCACTGAGAGGACAGAAGGGTGACCAGCAGGGTCCCTTGGGGATCAGTGCTGGGACTCTCCTTGTTAATGTCTTTAAGTGACATTGCAGAGCAGTTGGAAGGGAAGGTCTGCCCCTTTGCAGATGACACCAAACTCTACAGTAAGTGGACAGTCCAGTTTTGGGGGGGGGGGGTGTTTGAAAGGATGAGCAGCGACCTGTACGGAAATCCAGGGGCAGACTACAGAATGAGGGAGGGGGATTTGATGCTGACAATCACCAAGCAGGAAAGAGGCCTGGGGGTGATCATATCTGATAACCTGAAGGTGACAAGGCAGTTGGGAGGGCAAGAGCGATGCTGGGATGTGTGAAGGGGCATCACCACCAGAAAGAGGGAGGTGCTGTTGCCACTGTATAGATAGCTGGTAAGACCCCACCAAGAGTACTGTGTCCATTTCTGGAATCCGCATCTCAGAAAGGACATAAACAGTGTGTCAGTGGTCCAGAGGAGGGCAACTAAAATGATGCAGGACCTGCATCAGAAGCCTTATGAGGAGCGATTAAAGGACCTAAATATGTACACATTGGAAGAGAGGACAGTAAGGGGAGATGTAATGGAGACCTTTAAATACCTCTGGGGTTAAACAAGGCACAAGTGGGAAGCATTTTTCAGAAAAAAGGATGCTCAAGGACACAGGGGAGCACGATAAGAAGCTGGAGGGCATACCTCTTAACCTCCTGCCTCATAAATCAGGGACAATGCTAAAAAAAAAAAAATCCGGGACAAAGGACCAAAATCAGGGACACATCTTCAAAATTAGAGATATCCACCCAGAAAACTGTAGAATATGGAGCTTAGTGCAAAATGCATTTTCTAAAGAAGACAAGTCTGTAACTTTAATGCTTGACATTGTTTTGTGCTTACAGTCCCCACCGTTTAGCGACAAAAACACAAATTTTAGGAGGGACAAAGTAAAATTTTGAGGCAAAATCAGGGACACTTGAGAGGTATGCTGGAGGGGGATAGATTCAGGAGAGATGTGAGAAAGTATACTTCTTCAAAAAAAAAAAGAGTGGTGGATTCCTGAAACAGTCTTCCAGCAGAGGTGGTGGGGTTGAAAACAGTGATGACGTTTAAGTGTGTATTAAATAGGCAAGTGGAAGGTATTGTGAATGGGCTGGAGATCAGGTAGTGTCTACAGTGACACTATAAGCAGGGGGCAGACAGGTGGGCCAAGTGGTCTTTATCTGTTGGGAAATTCTATGTTTCTGTGTTATGTTTCTGGGTAAATGCAGTATAAAACTGTGTAAAAACAGAACCCCATTGT
The DNA here is from genome assembly GCA_016271365.2 of Neoceratodus forsteri. Classification (NCBI taxonomy): domain Eukaryota; kingdom Metazoa; phylum Chordata; order Ceratodontiformes; family Ceratodontidae; genus Neoceratodus; species Neoceratodus forsteri. The sequence goes on from CM057458.1 coordinate 658,992,497, forward strand.
AAATAATTCATTATATCTCATCTGGTCTGTCTTGGGTAAATATATAGAAAAAAATGTGTACAAGCAAGATCTGGTACAACAGCATCCAAGCGGTGAACATTCGGCATTGCCAAATGCTTATTTACCCTGCACTGATCCTGCAGTATCCCAGGAGTTTAAAGGAAGTATTTTCTTGGAATGATGCACCTTTATAGTTGAATATCATAGCCAGTGACGGCGCCAGATAGGATAAAAAGGGAAAAGTTGATGCCTGCCCAGAAATGACCCATTTTCCACTTGACAGTAGGTTCATAGCAGTGCACCTGGTCTGTAACAGTAGCTAAAAGATGGAAAAGTGAATAGGAAAGTGTTATTTTCTTGACAAACTTTAGCTTCTGTACTAGTGAAATTAGTACTTTAAGGTTTGATCAAGTTATTTCTTATTTTGACCCTTCACCCTTGTTTTAAAACCTTTAGTGCTGTAACTGATCACAGCCTTGAACAATTGTGCCGAGAGTGGGAGGGGATAGGAGACACTAGACTCATCGAGGGTGGACCAGACTCATGAACTCTCTTTGTAAAGTGCAAAAAACCTTCCCTAATGCATTACTGTGTTAAAGATACCTAATTTAGCAAAATAGAAACACTTTTATAGCTTTCATGAGCCCTTTAATTAGTGATCGTCGTGGTAGCTTGGGGTCAGTCTATGAACTGGCTAGCTGGCCGCGTGGATCAGAGCACATTTGTATGAGTTCTGTGTGAGAGACGGCATCCTGGAAAATTACAGGCCCTTTTCAGACAAAATGGACCTGGAGTCTTTTTCTGTCTGCAAAATGTTATGTATGTTTCTAAGTTTCCCTTCTTAGGGAAGGTTACTGAGAAGGTAGTTGCAGCACAGTTCGATAACATCTGTGAACAATTCCATTTGGTTTCAGGCCTCAGCATAGCACCGAAACATGAAAACACAGAAGTTGTCAGTAGAAAAAGGCCATGCAGTCCATCAAAACTGGCCAGAACTGCCTATCTAATGTTGATTGTTAGGGCTGTAGAGGTCATTTGCTCCTCTGTACCCCCCTCCCCTTTTGCACCATCTTTACCAGCCCCATACAGTATGTTTGTTCCACCAACACTTAAACTTTGAACCCCACTCCGGATTTCGCACAAGCTACCTCCCTTGATAGTCTTTTCCACATCTTTACCACCTTCTCTGTGAAGAAATACTTTCTGACATCCATCTTAAGCCTCCCACCTGTCAGCTTGGTACTTGTGTTCCTACTCAGTGTGAACAAACCCCCTGCTATCTGCTGTCATTATCCCGTGGATGTATTTGTATGTTTCGGTTATGCCCACCCCTCTCTTCTTGCCTCCAGTGTGTGTGTGTGTGGTGGTCCTTCAGCCTCTCCATTTTAGTCTTCTCTTTCTAAACCTGGATTATTTTGGTTACCCTCCTCTGCACCTCCCACACCTTGTCCTTGTCTTTCTTTAAGCACCGGACCCAGAATTGCACAGTACTATAGCTGAGGACAAGCCAGGGACCTGTATTGTGGCAGAAATGCCTCACCCCTCTGGCTACTGATCCCCCTTCCTAAAAATGTAATCATCCTATTCATCTTCCTCACTGCCATGTTGCCAGAGTTGGACTAGCCCACCGCGACACCTGGAGTTTCCAGATCAGCTCCCTTCTCTTGGGTATCTGGCCATCTTCGAAACTCCAGAAACCATTGCGTTTATTATCGGGTTTCTAATTCAGTGTTTTTTGGGGCAGTACAAGTAACTGTAAGATGCAAACACATAGCTAGTGTATTAAACTAAAGTATAATGTTGATATACTGTAGGTGTGTCACCTGGGCCCATATACCAACTTTCTTGGTGGGCCTCCTGTACCCATAGTCTGACCCTGCGTGTTGCACTGCACTGATGTTTTTAAATCCTCTAATATTTTTATCCCGAGGTCACTCTCACTCACCTTTGTCATACTTCCCACTGATACCACCCCCCATTCTGTATTTTGTGTTCAGATTTTTGTCCCCGTTTGCTTTACTTTGGACTTTTTAGCATTAAATTTCAAGTGTCAAACGTTTAAAACCTTCCCTTGGATCCTACTCCAATATCACAGATGAAGCCATACAGGCCCTTAGTATGTAGAATATAGCCAGTGATCTCTGTCGTTTGTTTACTCTTGGAATATTGCATGTATGTATTAGTCAATTTTAGAACACTTTTTAAGTATTATATTATGCCTTTATGTATAATATGTGTTTTTCTGTATTAATTTTTGCTTCGCTGAAGTGTCTTCCTGGGTCAAGCCTGTAAAAGGTCCATGTGGCCCAGTGCTTTGTTCACCTGGTTAACAAAATTTTAAATACAAAAAAAAATAAAGATGTTGAAGAAAAGATCCCCAAAACAGTACTTTTCAGGGGGTTTAATGACCTTCTCCTGGCAAGAGATAGAGGCAGTTCTCAGTGGTTTTTCCCCTCAGTTTCTCATTGGCATTTGACAGGGTGGATAATGGGGTTTTGATGGGTCAACTGGATAATATAGAGGACTTAAAAGGGTAGCGTTTAGATGGTTTGAGTCCTTTCTATCCGGCAGGTTGCAGTAAAAACATTTTTTTCATGGCCTACTGTGATTGATTAGCTGTGTGGCGCCTCAGGGGTCGGTTCTGTCTCTCATGTTATTTGCTGTGCATATGTTGCCTATGGGAGAGGTAAATAGTCAGTATAAGTCCCAGCTTCACTGCTATGCAGAAGATAGCGAGCTGAACCTGTCCTGTACGCCTGACAGGCTTGATGCAGTCCATGTATTAGACCAGTGCATTCAGGAAATTGCTGACTGGATGACTTGCATTCTAGTAAGGTTTGCAGCCAAGCAAGACAGTGGTGTTGCTGGTGCAACCAGGTCCCCATGGGTTGTGGATCACCTGTCCGCTACCAGTATGTTCATCTTTGAATGGCATGTTGTTGCAGGCCGTAGCTAGGGTTAAAAATATGGGGGTCATTGTGAACTGTCAGCTGTCACTGGAATTATTTGGTGATCGCGGTGGTCCTCAGTGGGTTTTTCCAGGGAAGGGAACACTACCTGGATCATGCCCTGTAGAGTGCACAAGGGGCTGGGGACCCTAGTACATGCCTTTGTAACACTGAGGCTTGACTACTGTAATGTTCTTTATCTAGAGCTATCAGGAAAGCTGGTACAAAACCTGCAGCTGATGCAGAACATGGCGGCCATGTTGATTTGCTGGAGTTCACCTTTGAGCATATCATGCCTGTGCTGTGTGATCAGCACTTACTGCCAGTCTGGTGGCATACGATTTTCAAGATTGGCTTACTGTCATACCTACCCTATCTGGACTGGGGTCCTGACTACCTGAAAGATCGCCTGGCTTTGTATGCTCCGGTCCGGTCCACCCCCTCTGCTCTACCAAGGAAGATGTAATACCAGTTCCAAGATGCAGATTAAAGCAGTCGAAGGATAGGGTATTCTCTGTTGCAGTACCTGTGATCTGGAATGAACACAAAATTAACAGTGTGACCTTTAATCACTTTTCTTATAAGGGGTGCTACTGGTTTATGGTACAAATTAGTTAAAACAGAATTCGGTGCACTTCCCATGTCAGCTCTTACAAATACTACAGTTTTCATTCTGCCGGTATTGGGCACTTATTTATTTAATCTCTAAGTGGAGTGAGCATCTTTTGGTGTTTATTTCAAAGAATAGTAGAGAACCAGTCCAGCCAACCTCGGTAGAAGAGAAAAATGTAAGAGAGTAGTTCTGTTACCAATCTAGCAAACTATTCAGAAATCCAACTGATTGGTAAAAGATAGAACCCACTCACCCAGGTTAAATAAGTGAATGATACTTGTTTGTCAAAAAGTCACACAAAGCTTATTTATTGTAGATACAGTGTTAAGAAACAAACGTTTCTGAATATATCCTTCATCAGCGTACACACCATATCTGTAAAATAAATATTTAAATATATATGTATCTCCTTTGTTTCTTTTTTCAAAGACCATAAATACATACACAAAGTTTTAAATGTGTTCTCACCTAGCTTTGGTACTTCAAACTGCTTTTTCTTTTTCTCTTAGATGTTAATTTCTGTTAGTTTATCTGATTCACTAAAAGTAAAACAAATATATATATATATATATATATATATATATATATATATAGTCAGGGATCCTGATGCCCTGAAAACAATATAGAATTCATATGTTCCAACCACAAATTTCTACTATTTAATATTCAGTTTTTTTTAGTTTAAATAAAAAAAAATATGTAAATGCAAAGTGCACATTTAAGCAGTCCCCCTCCTTCAGTAATAGCATTCTTTTTACATTTCAAATTGTTTCTTCTTAGAAGAAAAACATTGAATTATAAAATTCATCCCAACAGGGTAAAATTATGCTGAAAGATATTCCTAACATTGTATACCATCAAAAACCAAATCAGTTTTATAATGTGATGCTCTAAACTTTCTTCCCATTCCAAAACATAAACCTTTGTATGTTATATATATATATATATATATATATATATATATATATATATATATATATATATATATATATATATATATATATGAATTACTGTGCCTCTATGCTGCAAAATCTTTTCTAAATTCTTTAGTCTCATTTGCACCATTACACCATAAGGGGATACATAACTCAGTTATCTGGGCTGTGCAGTGAAATCTTTTCCGCCCTTATTAAATCTGTTATGAAATAAAAAAAACCTCTCAATATTCAATTTGCTTTTATATGTTTCAAAATATCAAAGACCCTAGATGCCTTTTACAGAACCTTTGTGCAAGATTCATTTAAAATGAAAGTTTGCTTACTTATTAGAGAAGTTTTCCCCGAATGTTGCAGCACACCCTCCCGCTTTCTCTTAATGGAGGGGCTGAGCCTGCACTACGCATTTCTTTATACAGGAGATTCGGGCATCCTGGTACTTGAAAGAGCCCACATGACCAAATCTAGTCATGTGCTTCTCAGCAAGCCCTGGGCACCCGACCTGACAAAGTGTCTTGTGTGAATATTAAATACAGTAGTAGAAATTTGTGGTGGGAACATATAAATTCTGTATTGTTTTCGGGGTATCAGGATCCCTGACCTGAATATATATACTGAAAAATATTTATATATTTATATATATATATATATAATTTTTTAGTAATCAGATAAACTAACAGAATTGACGTCTAAGAGAAAAAACAGTTTGAAGTACCAAAGCTAGGTGAGAACTCATTTAAAACTTTGTGTATGTATTTATGGTGCTTGAAAAAAGAAACAAAGAAGATACATATATATTTAATATTTATTTTACAGATACGATGTGTACGTTGATGAAGGACATATTCCGAAACGTTTGTTTTTCAACACTGTATCTAAAATAAATACGCTTTGTGTTACTTTTTGACAAATGAGTATTATTTACTTATTTACCCTGGGTGAGTGGGTTCTATCTTTTACCAATCAGTTGGATTTCTGTTTATTTCAAATCTCTGATGTGAATTAATCCCAGCTACCGAATGTCAGGGTAGACCATCCTTCGGCTGGGTTCCTATTCTAAAATGCAACTGCCCGAGTTGGCTTATTTTAATTAAGGTGCACTGCCTCAGTTGGCTTCCTTTAAATAAGATGCAGTCTCCAGCCAGTTTGCAGGTGATTGGTGGGAAGCCTGCTAACTGTGACAGACATACATCTCCCGAACATTAAACAAACAAAAAAAAAAAATAGCAGCTTGACCTTTACTCAAGTCGTTCACAAACTTATCTCTTCTCTCATTAGGGGTGCCGCTGCTTCATGGTACAAATAAGTTAAAACAAAGAATCCAGTACGTACACACACACACACACACACACACACACACACACACACGCACCCCAAATCAAATATTACAATTCTCTCCCTGCCTGAATTGGCTACTTTTTATCTCAAAGGGGGGCTCAGAAATCAGCATACTGAAATCCCCACTCCCCACTGAGATAACATTAAATAAGTGTTACAGAAAGTCATTCAGTGGCATTTGCTAACTTTTGATCAGATACGAAGGTCAAAGCAGGCAAAGGCAAGAGTGATTGTTTTTATAGTTAGTTTATTTTTTTCTTGTAATGTGACCTTACTTGCCAGCTTAGCTGGCAACAGTTTGCAGTATTCTCCGCAACCCTGTGAAATGCCCTCTGCCGATGCATAGTGAGCCTTCACCCACGTTGTTGAGATGTCTATAGAGTTTGGTGATCATTAAACTATACTGTTGGAGCAGTCCAACTTTTTCAACAATAGTCCCACTTACATCACTTGGAGGGATTGTTAATGCTGCTTTTTAGTACAGCACATACTGGGAGTGTGCTTCTGAAATGTCTGAGTATGACTTAAAAGGAAGTTACACAATCCTGGTGCAAGGAGCTATTATTAGATTTAAAGAGGCACTGTCCCTATCAGAGACTGCAGTGCTATAAAAAAAAAATGGCCTGTATTTATTCTAACAAGAAAGTATTGGAACATTTTCACATTTGAAGAGGTATTCTTTTCCAATGTATAATAATGAGTTTGATCTTCTGGCCTACCAGAATCATGTACTCATTTAAGACTAGAGATTTGTGCAAAGGTGCATTCATATATGCATAACGGGTTTAAACAGTTTCAGAGCTAAACATTTCAGTTTAAATTAGATTAGCTTTTCTGAATAATCTTCTCCCTATAAGAGTTTGCTGATGCATTCTGGGAAAATCAGATGTTATATGAAGCTTTGGCGAAGAGCAGGGTATAGAAGTCTCAAGAAAACAGCTTGTGGCTCTCTAGACTCCTACAGAGGGGCAGAAGTATTGCATCACTAGGAAAACAGTCCATTAATTTATTCCTGAATTTCATGTTGTAAGAGTGTGGGAGTGATGCAGACAAGCAATTAAGACTGACCACCCATTCACAACTCTGTGGTTTGATGTGATAATCACTGTAGAGGCCCAAAGTTAGTGTCCTGATCGTGTGTGTGTGTGTGTGTGTGTGTGTGTGTGTGTGTATATTTACAATAGGTAGATGGATGGATGGCTAGACAGACAGATGAGAATATTTATCCATTTGGTCCGTCCTGTACTAAATTTCTACCTTTCTGAAGGATGTTTATGTAAGGCATAATGTGTATCGACTGCGCTCACATCTGAGTGCTCACTATAAAGCACTTTGAGATGCTTGCATAAAAGGCCCTATGAAACGGTAAAAGGAACTGAGTCTGTCACTCACTGAATACAATTAAATGATATCATTTTATTCTTATATCTGGACACTTATATGTAACACAGTGCTTTGTGGGATCTCCTTATCCACCTCTTCAGGGAGTGGTCTGGTAATTATGAAGATATTTTCATTCGCAGCTAAACGTAGGCTGGTAGACATGCAGTTTTCTTCCAGGGAACTCCGGCCCATATTTGTATAATATTATAAAATGGGTTGGGAGTTTTCTGTGTCCTGATTGGCTGAGAGGTACCTATGGCTCTGTCCATATCGGAGCATATTGTGTCAACCAGCACTTCTTCAGCCAGTCAGCACATTTCACAAGACAAATCATTGTCCCAGCTGCCTTACTTTTAAAAAAAATACATCTGTATTTTAAAACGTAAGTTGACCTGCCTGGCCGAGCTAGAGAACCCTGGAGACCCCCCCCCCCACACACACACACATGCAGATATGATCCACATCACTTTCGGCCCCCAAAAATATGAAACCAAAATGTAACCTGTGATGCTCCAGATAAAAAGCCGACTGCAATGAAAGGAGCCATGTGCATGCTACCAGGACACGGCTTTTAAAAAGTAGCTGAGAGTCACTCATCAATTACCATTTTAATTCCCAAATTCCACCTCTTTTACTTCACATCTTAGAAGCACAGCACAATAAACATGTTTTCAGTGACAAAAAAAAAATCTTTAGCTCTGTGAGAAACGTCCGCAAAGCGCTATGCATCAAAAGCGGCAAGGATGGCAGCTGGCATGGGACAGGCTCACTCCTGCTCCACTGACTAAAACACTGGGTGTACTTACTGATCAAAAATCACACCCAAAATAAGAACTGAGAAAAGAAAGAAAAAGCATATACTGGAGGACTGTGTGTGTGTGTGTGTGTGTGTGTGTGTGTGTGTGTGTGTGTGTGTGTAAGGGGAGAACAAACGGACACCACAGCCCCTAGTTAACTTTACTCAAACGTGTATAGTACAATATGATGACAAGGACTACTTTTCTTGTTTTTTTTTCCTATGATGCCATTAGAGTTTTTAACTCTTTTTATGTGCATTTTTTAATTAGCTTTTTTTTTTTTTAACCAGGGGACCCATTTTATAAGCGGAATAAGACACTCCGAGTTGTGGTTTATGGCCTGAAAAGAGTACTTCCCAGGTGCTAAAGGCATTCGGCCCACGCGCCTCATGCCTCATTACACACCTGGAGTGTGCTTTTATCAGGCCATAAACCACACCTGGTCGTGTCTTATTCCTTACTTATATTTAATCATAAATATGGACTAAAATTGAGGCTTATAGTGAAAAGCTATTGCACTGAAGCTGAAAAACTGACTGCAAATTATGATGTCATATGCTGAGGGCATTATTGCCAGTGGAGGTTATTTTTTTCAACCTAAGAGATGATCATTTTCTTAGCGGAGAACTCCAGTCCTTATTTGTTTCATTAAACCTTTTTTTTTTTTTTAATAACAGATTTTTACAGCCATTTGTGCTGTTCTATTGCAGTGTTACATTAACCAGTAGCTGGATTCAATAATCTTCAGCTACATTTCACGAACAGCAGCAGTGTGTAACAAGCAGCATCTACTTCAGCAGCCACATTAAGGAGTGTACTGCTTATGTCCAAAAGACTATTGAATAGTTTGGCAAAAGGGCTGTAGCACAAAGTGCTTGGTCATGTGACTGTGTTTTAGCCAATCAGTATGCAAATTACTATCCAAGGGTTGGAGATTATATGGGATATGTCATATATATCAAATAAGTAGGGGTGACTGTGTGATACATCATTTATCTTGTCTACTTGCCATTGACCTATCAATAAATGATGTATCACACAGTCACCCCTACATATTTGATTTCTGCAGTAAGGGTGGACATAGTGTGATAACTGAAATGTTTTATATTGTGTGTCATTTTCGTTATTTTATTTTTTTTTCAGCAATGTGTAGGGGATATTTTTTTTTTGTGTTAAGGTTTCTTTACGCTTCTCAGTTGGTATGGGCATTTGGTCACAGCATTGTTTTGATAGCATGCCCTCTGATTGGCAGAGTGAGCTGGATTTCAAAAAAAAGTAGAGGAATTGTGGTACCACTTAGCAAGTGTGGCCGTGTCCTTGGGCTGCTGGAGAACACTGAGAGTGGGTAGATGTTTAATTTTCATTCAGCTGTTATCAGATTTTATTTTTGTAAATGATAGAGATTTGTTTCCTGGTGTTGGTTTGTTGTCAGAGGAGGCACGGAAGAAATTGAGGGAAGCAGCCCTTATTTGTAAGTGTGAAAGTGGAGCGCCCTGCGCAGCAGCTGTGGAAGACCGAAGTGGAATGTAAAAGAAGGCAAAGGCACTTTAAGGAACAACAAAATTTTGCTGTACAGGGTTTTTCATTAAGATATTTTAGCTGCTGCTGTAGCTGACTAGCAGGGAGGCAAGCTGGCGGTGGGGTGCTTCAGAAGTGGAAAGAAATGCGAAGGGAGAAGTACTGCCAGTAGTCACCGGGGGGGGGTGGAATATGTGATGGCTAGGTCCAGAGAAGGACCATGAAGATGGCCAATGGACTGCACCAGAAGCCCTACAAGGAAAGACTTAAGGATCTTAATATCTATTCACTAGAGGAAAGAAGGGAGTACTTTAGGGGAGTAAACAGGGTACAGGTGGAAAGCATATTTAAGAGAAAACTCTGCACAAGAACAAGGGGGCATGATATGAGGCTGAAGGGTGGAAGGCTCAGGGCTAATGTTAGAAAGTACTTTTTCACTGAGAGGGTGGTGGAGCCATGGAACAGCCTTCCAGCAGAAGTGGTGGGTGCGAAAACAATACAGGGGTTCAAGAGTGCATGGGATAGACATAAGAGTACCCTGGAGATGTGCAGAGCAGGACAGCTGCAGATTAGATTGGATCTGGAGAGCTGGCCTGGTGGCGCTGAGGGTTGAGGTGCTGGACGCCACACCTCACGCCACGCCGGCGACCCAGGTTCAGGAACTAGCCCAGGTCGTCGGGGGTTGGTGGGGGAGCAGTAGGATTGAGCTTCTGTAGACTGCTGTCCTAGTCCTAGGGAGGGATGGGGAAATCCACCGCACTGTGGCGGCCTCTGGGTACGCCCGGTGGCACTACCAGTGCTGATGCATCCGGGGGGGGCAGCACGGTGGACGTCTGCATGCTGTGCCTAGACGTCATTGCATGTCCACGCCCCTGTGGGTAATACGGTGGAAAAAGGCTGGGTGTGACCATGCAGCTTGATGGCCATGCTCCCGCCGACCTGGAAGCCTGTTGTGGAATCACGTTGTAGGGGGGGAGGTCTGGGCCAGCCCGGGACAGAGAGGTGAGATGAGACCCTTCATTGGGCTGGAACGGCCGTACCAGACCCCTCACATGTCGAGTGAGCCTGCTGACCTCTGAGTGTGTGGGGGCCGGCGGCTGGATGCCCCTGCTGGTGCACTGCAGGAGGTGCAAAAATAGAGGGAAAAAAAAATTGGATCTGGGGCCGCAGCAGTGAGTAGGAAAATGGGCAGACTAGGTGGGCCGTATGGTCCTCATCTGCCGACAGTTTCTATGTTCTATGCTACTCTTAAGGCTCTTTATCTGGACGTTTCTGGAGGTTTGTTGCATTGTTTCCAGCTGATGCGGAATGCTTCCGTAAGGTTGAGATTGGGTACAAGCACCTTTCATCATATCATGCCTGTGCTTTATAATCTGAACTGGCTTCTGGTTACGTAGTGTGCCACCTTCAAGACTTGCTTGTTGGTCTTCAGGGCCATGTATAATCTGGATACAGGCTACATTAAAGACTCCCGCCTCTATACTACATGTTGCCCTCTCTGCTCCACTGTGGAGAACCTCTTGGAGGCCCCTGAGCCCACTCAAATCCAGTCGGTTGGGCTGGAATCAGCACTGAATGGTGTTGAAATCAGGCTGTAACAGAACTGCTCTGTTAGCTTATTATTTTATGTTCTTATGCTTGATTATGTGTCCTTGCCACTTGCTTTGGGCTGTATTCCTGCAGTAGTTCTCTTTGAGTGTCCCTGCAAGGTCTGTTGTACTCAGACTCCTGGCTAATAAACTGAGCTTGAGGCCTTTGTATCCCTTCACAAATCCAATATCTGAGACATAAGTGAAATCTAGCTGAAACAAGTAATACTCGACCCCCTCTATCCTTTATTATAACTTTATGTGTAAGGACAGAGATTCCTCTAAATGGGGCAGGAGGGGGGGCTCTAATAACTTCAGATCTTAGCAAAGTCTGTCTAGTCTTGACTATGAACTTTAACCACAATCCTGTGAACTGATCGACTCTGTGCTTCTTCCAGAAACATCACCATGTGTGTATTTATTACGTTCCTTGTGATGGACAAATTTAGTGATGTTTCTATTGATTAATTTGCATCTTACTCTGTGAACAAAGAATTAATAATAATAATTGGTGATTTTAATCTGGATTACACCTGAGGCAAATCCACAGTGTGCGAGTTGCTCATTAGTAAATTTAACCTAACCCAGCTGATGCACATAACCGCTAGTCTGTTAGGTTTTTAACTACCGTGCAAGCACTTTCCTTGACTACTAGTGACCACTCTCCCACATGCTATGTTATAGGGTTGCCACCTGTCCTGATTTTTGAGTGCAAAATGGCTTGATTTGAGCTGCTTAAAAGGTAGTTGCTTGAGCTGTGTATGGAAGGCCCCTTGTCCCAGAGCACCACCAAGAATGACTCGGTTTAGAAATTTCTGTAAGATCAATCCTGAGAATTTTGTTGATGACCTTTCTCTTAACTGATAGACTTCTAGCATCTGCCATTGCTGGAAGGTACTAGACTACTCCCATTTAATGAACTGGATGACCTGAAAGCACTGGGGCTAGCCTTTGTTGCTTTGATTGCTGTAGTGTGCTTTACAAGGGCCTGTCGTGTGGCCAACTAGTAGTTCAGAACAACGTAGCTTGCCTCCTGACCTACATGCGGATGTCAGTGAATATCACCCCGGGACTCCATGACCTGTGCTAGTTGCCTGTTAAGCAGAAGATCGACTTCAGGGTTGTAGTATTGACCTTCAAGACCCTAAACAGGTTGGAGCCATCTACCTCTGTGAACTTCTGGCTACCCACAAACCAAGTAGAACCCTTAATTCTGGGGATCAGGGGTTGCTTGTCCCCTGTTGTAGGTTAAAATCTTCAAAGGACAGGCCTTTCCTGGTAGCTGCCCAGGGCACATGGAACTTCTCCCTTTGAGCCACTTCAAAGCAGCTGTCTAGTGGTGGATTTCTCCTGCAGCTTACCCTGGCTTTTGTTTGCTTTTTCAGTTACTTCTATTCACTTTGCATTTTTAAATATCACTGAATGTTAATTTAGTTGCGATTGACTGTATTCAACTATTTACGTATTGTCTTTATGATGTTTTTGCTGTTATGCATTTGTGTGCAGCGCTCTTAGTATAGAGAAGCATGCTTTATAAATAAAAATCTTAGTGTTGCTCAGATAGTGCTTTTCTGGATCTGACTATCCTCCATCAGATAGTGCTGGTGTCTGACCTAGGATCCAGCCAGTGGATTCGAGGTTGGATCTGGTGGGCAGATCCATAGGATCCGACCTCAGATAGTTGGATCCAGTGGGCGGATCCATTCGATCCAACCTTGGATAGTTGGATCCGATGATCAGATCCATCGGATCCAGTTAGGATCCACGGATGCCTTGGATACTTACAGTGGCTCCTAGGAGGTCAGATCCTTGTTTGGATATCTGTGCCATCCAAGGCTATCCAATATCTGACCAAAATGGTGGTATCCAGTGGTATTCGACCTGGTAGGATACCATCCGAGCAACACTAAAAACTCCTATCCTCATCTAAATGCACCTTCCTGTGTAACCTCTATGCTGGCCTGTGTTGTAGAAGACTTCAGTGATATCTGAAACAAACACGTCCTGATTTACCTGGTATCATTTGAGAGGCTCTGCTACCAAATGGTTAACTGGAGACCTTTTAAGCCAAATAAAAAAGTAGAGATAAGCGCTGGCATAATTTCAAGAAATCAAACCAGCATTTGGGGTATGTGGAATACCTGAAGAAATATATGCTAGAAATCTGTCAGGTCCAGGAAAAGTGCCTTGTGTAGGGATCAACTAAATACTTCAGCTAGTGTCTTTTGCACCTTCTAGGACAGTATCAAGCGATTTGTGGGTCTAAAGTGTAATAGCATCAAGCAAAGCTATTGATAGTATGAACTGTAATAACCCTATCAGTCACAAATGCATTTCATAGCAAGTTCTCAGACTGATCAGCATATACTCCAAATCCTGGAAACGTATCAGATGGTTATCCTTCCGCCTCCTTTCCTATCACCTCCCACATATCTGCCTCTCCTCCTTTCTGTCTGTATCTATGGGTGGTCATGGTCAGTGGGGTTGAGGTCTTGAGGTTATTGTTTAGCGTAATACCTGAGCATAGTTCAGGCTTTGATAGCTTGAAGCCCAGATTACTAAAACCAGTTGCTTCTCTCATAGCTGCTCCTCTAGCCAAGATCTTCAGTCTGTTCCTGGTATTAGGAGTTGTCCCCAACATTTGGAAAGTCTCATATATTCCTGCTTTTTACAACAGTTGATCCTAAAGGCATCAATAATTGCCACGCTATTGCTACTTTCTGTTCTGGGAAAACTACTTAAACAATTTTACATCCACCTGGCACAGCTCATTGAATACTTCCAAAATTAGAAAGTCTTATTTAAATCCCAGCCTGACTTTAAATAAGATGATGGGATGTCAACTGCCTTGGACAAACTCATTGTTGATGTCAACATAACTATGGATGAAGGAATGCTGACTAGCACAGTATTCATGGACTGGACCAAAGCCTTTGGCCTGGCTAACAGTGCAGTCTATGGCAAACTCCCTGACCTTGAAGTCCTGAACACAACCTTAAAAGAGCTTTCCAGCTACCTATACCTGCATGTCAGGAAGCAACAGCTCAGCACTGGTAATACTGTCTCCAGTATTGCCTATACTTACGTTGGTGTTCCACAAGGCTCAAACCTTGGCCCACTGCTGTTCTGTCCTTTCGTTAATACCCTTCTCCTTGTCAGTGCCCATTATCGTGCTTTGTTTTATGCGGATAATTTAATTATTTACAGTAGTTCCAAAAGCCTAACTAACCTGAGACTGGACCTTAATCATGACTTTGGAAATATTCAGCCCTGACTGCTGCAAAACAAACTGGCATTAAATTGTTGAAAAACAAGTGCTGTGTGTGTGTGTTTCAGATCCATATCAAAACTTAGATCAAGTACTCTCAGCCTACCTATTTCCTGTCTTGGTGGTTCCCCACTTGACGAGGTTGACACAGTTAAGTACCTGTGGGTCACCTTAGATGATTCTTCTTCTTTCAATCTGTCCCTCCCACGTTGCAGCTGTTTGTAAAACTGTCAGCTCTAAATCCGGCTAGGTATACACAGTGGCGAATCTAATGAAGGGGAGGGGGAGGCTTCCCACCATTGCCCACTTAACTTCCTTGCTGGCATGTTTCCCTTCCCAAGCAGCTGATTTCCAAACCATAGCACGACTGCATGATTTGTATTTTTTTGTATTAAAAAGTTAACAAAGAAGTTAATAGATTATGTAAAGAATTTAAAACCCATTCAAAAAAATAGAATGCCAACTCCCAACAGCAGCCCCCCCCCAACCGCCTTTGTCAAATCCTAGATCTGCTGCTGGGCTAACAGGGTTATACATGATGTAACTCCCAGAGCTCGTCTTACTATAGCACAGAGTGAGTAATGCCTCACCTGACTTATTGATGTCTTGCCTTACTTTAACACCACAAAATGTAATTTATCGAAATGGGATGTCATTTTGTCTCGGCCACTAACCACCCCACCCAGCACTGTTTATTGTGGTCTAGGTTGGTTTTCTCCTTCTGCCAAATGCTTGTCCCTTTGGCTGTTTCATTGAAAAACTGATCAGATCTCATGCCTCCATTTGCTTGTTTAAAGAGCATCTTCTTACTTTTCTACTGCCCCCACATGTAATCAAAGCTTACATGGCCCCAAGTAGACTTCAATACAAATTTTCATTTATTTCTGACAGTATTAGAAAATGTAAGGGATTGTATTTTCCTCCATGGATCCAAAAGCCAAAACGCCGCCACTTACCATAGTGTGAGACACAACCCTGCACTGGCACATTTTGTGACGTCAGTAAATGGAGAGTGCGGGGGCACACTCTATAGAGTAGAAGAGGGATGTTTTCTAAATGCTTTTTATTACAATTTAGAGTTCTGATTATAACGATCACGCTCAACTAATAAGGTCCTTGTTAGTCAAGCGGTGGCCATGATTTGTTTATAATTGGAACTCTAAATTGTAATAAAAAGCATTTAAAAAAGTCCCTATTCTACTCTATGGCGTGCGCCCCCACGTTCTCCATTTACTGACATCACAAAATGTTCTAGCACGGGGGGCGGGGGGGTGTTTCACAGTAAGGAAGTGGTGGTGTTTTGGCTTTCAGCTCCATGGACGAAAATACAATCTCTTACATTTTTTAATACTGGTAGAAGTACATGAAAATTAGTATTGCATTCTGCTTGGGGACATGTAAACTTTATTATATGTTTGGGGTGGGGGGTGGGGCATCAGTAAGAAGCTGCTCTTTAAATTGCTCCACTATCCCTCTTGTGCTTATCATCTCGGATTAAATGACAAATCAGTGCTGCTTGAGCCCAAATGGTCAACTAAGGATAAACTTTTCCTGTTACGCTACTTCAAGTATTGGAACACCTTGCAGTGTCCATCAGGGGGTATGCTACCCACCAGTGCTTTAGAATTGTAAAAAAAAAAGGTTTATTTAAAGAGCTGGTGACACATTCAGGAGAACATTAACAAAACATAATATTTAGGCACCGTCCAGCTTGTATTTCCCATTAGTTCTGTATTCCTCTTCCCTATTATTTAGTAGTGAGGTAATTTGCATGAAAACAGGATCTTTGCTCCTGAAGAGTTCAGCTATTCCTGCTGCCTTCTCCCTGCCTGAAGTCATAGAACACTGCTTGTGACCTCACAGTTACTCCCATGGCAACAGATTGTGATGTCACAACCGAGGATTTTGACTTGAAGTAGGGAGTTCCCTATAGAGGCAGATGAACTCAAAATTAACTCTAAGGGACAACAATCATATATTCATACACATTTCTTTAGTAATAAATTATGGGGATGAGAAATATATAACTCGCAAATGGAATGCAAGCAGAATTGTACCTAATTGTTATGTTTTTTAAAGTTTTCTTTCAGGCATCAGTAGCTCTTTAAAACTACCTGCTTTTAACTGTTCTCTATCAGCACCTTATTCACATGTATGATTGGTTATTGTTTAGAGACGTGCTTGAAAGTAGACATTCAACTGTCTAGTGCACTTTTAAACAAAGCCAGACAGGTAAGAACTGAACCCAAGGGTTGCCGTCTCTTACGGCCCAGGTCTAGCTCACTCGCTGAAGAGGAGGAAGAGGGGTTGGGTTATCGTGTACACAAACGTGTTCAGTGAGTATGCGTGCTGTAGGGCGTTTCTTGGTACAGGGAGTGTCCTCAAGCCTTCCCTGTAATGCACAGTGGAGATCCTTTCAGGATGTTCTAAATCATTTTCTTGACTTGTCATTTAAAGGGACAGGAAATTAATTGGCAGATGTTTTTAATGTTCGTATGTGCAGAAATTATGTTTGTACCTCCAAATGATCCTAACTGTACCTGAATAAAAATTGATGTGGAATTGTATTTTGTTCTTTTCATGGTCAGATATATAGTTATAAAGTTCTTGTCATGGAACCGTGGAGTTTTCACTATGCCGTAACTTATGTACAGAATGCTAAGCATTATCTGTTGATATCCTACTATCCCATAAATGCTATATTCATGCGTATACCCTCATCACCAAATTCTGGTTTGGCAAACGACCCCTCCCCCCATCTCACCACCATGCTATCCCCTGCTCCCCCTTCCTCATACAATCTGCGCACCAGGGACTCCTGCTCTTTCTCACTCCCTTACCCCCACACACCAGCCGGACACTCTGCTTTCTCATATAGACTCCGATCCCTGTGGAACAGTCTCTCTCGCCTCCTCCAAAACTCTCCCGCTCTCTCTTATCAGTCAAACAACACTTGCGTCTCCTTCCTTCCACCTTGTGCTCCTGCTTACCCTAATCCTCTCCTCGCTATTCCCCAACCCTAGATGTAAGCCACCGCTCCCCTTCCTATGTCTCTTTTTCCTAACACTGGTCAAAGTTTTTGCCTGTAAATACTGTATACATTTTGCACTGAAGTTCATCTATTTTGCCAAACCAGGTCTTGAATCAACTGTGTTCTTGTAATAGTTGTACTTAGTGCCTCTTCCCCTATCCCAAGGTCACACCTAGAAACGAGCCCCGGCTCAGTGTGCCTTTCCTAGTTACCAAAAGTTTAAATAAAATTTACTAAAGCACTGCTCAGCTTTCTATACATAAGCTGTGACATACAATAGTAAAGAAAGCAACAAGACAAGATTGGGTGGGCATTATGCTGAGAATAACCGACACCCAAAGGTGTAGTAAGGCTTGATGCCATAGGTGGAGGCCTTACCGCCACTGGAAGGGCAGTTATCTTAGCATAAGGCAAGCCCTGGAGTGTCTTACAGTGCATATAAAATGGATGATAGGCTCTTTTATTAAAAAAAAAAAAGTAAATAAAAAAAAAAAAACAAATAAAAAACAAGTATCAAAGTAAAATAGTTCCTCTGCTACCTGTCATTAAGGGGAGCTGTTATGTGCCATTACTATGCTGTTTCCCTTTCCTTTATGCCTTGTCTGAGGACTAAGAATGAGTGACAGATTCTGTCTGTTATTTTATTTATTTTTTGTCCCTCATAGCGGCTTCCAGTCATTTTGGGTTCTTGATTCCTGGTCCTCACTGCCTGCTCTGAGGATCAGGAGTGACTGTGTGAGCATCCCTCGTGACTTCCAGACATTTTGTACTGTTGATTCCCAGTTCTCATTGCCTGTTATGTACTGTGCATGTGTTTTTTTGTTTGTTTTTCATTTTGCTTTTAATAGTGTCCATTGTGGCTTTCTGCCATTCTGATTTGCCATTTTTCCAGTCCTGGCTGTTGACTCTGATGACTGGGCAGCATGTGTTTCGTCGGGCGGGTGGGCAAGCAGTCAGTGCTGTTAGTATAATCGAGGGAGGAGGGAGAGAAAGAATTATTTTAAACTTGTTGCTGTACAGCGCTTTGTAGTGGGAGACTGACAGAAGATGGGTCATTAAAGTAAGTGGCTGAGGACTGCAAAGCAAGGGGGTATAAAAACCATGGCTGACTTTAAGAGGAAAAAAAAAAGATTCCAGACTTCTGCCCATTGATATCTTTGGGGTGTTGGCAGGCTGGCCTTGTTACTTTTTCATACCCAAGCATTATGCTGAGGTAAATGTATGGGTGCAGCCTACCACAGCCAATCAGAAGCCAGGATTGTCCCTACCCATTTTATAAAACACAGTATCAACTGGTTCCATGAAGAGAACTTTGCAGGATATTTAAAACTACATATTTTCACACTAACTTTTATTCAGGTACAGTCAAATAGAGATCACGTTTTGGGTATAAATATTTCATTTCTGAATATAAGAACACTATAAACAGCTTTACATTCTAAATTATTTCTTGCTCTCTTTAAGGTCATTAATTAGAATTCTGACAGATCTCCATGTAACACCCCCCCCCCCCAAATGGGGGTTCCCAAATATCTTCTAGGAGCCGGCTAAGTGCTTCCAGCCTGAATGGTGTTCGGCGTTTAAGACGTTTATTTGTGAGTGCTTTTAGAGCCTCTGGTACTGTCTCTTTAAGAGCTGCCTGCTCGCAGGCTAAATTAGTTTCAATGGGGGGACTGTGTATTTAATGCTCGAATCCCGCCTGAGCTGCTGTCTGATAGCTCTGTTTCTGCAGTCGCTGAAAGATGTAACTGTTAGCCTGAAATCATTTAGAGCATTAGTAAAATTGCAGTTTGTCTAACCTGCCTTTATTGCAGCTGGGACTCTGTGTGTGTTGCCCCTCCATTTTGGACCTAAACTGCTGATCTGGGCCAATTGGGTTAGGGGAGCCCTAAAATTGAGACTGCTTGAGCCAGCCAGGACTTGGACACTCACCTGGAGCCTGCTTAAAGGGGGAATGTACGGCAGGTGCTTCTGGGAGCTGTAGTTTGGACCTTGGCGCCTTTTTGCACCAACAGAGGGAACCCTGCAGTGATTGACAGCCGAATCCACCAACCAAACTTGTGTGGAGCCTAAAGGAAATGCCCATAACTGTTCCTGGAGGGCCAGATGCGAGTTGACTGTGAAAGGAGTAGGAGCTGTGTTCTGCTGCGGCGTGCAGTTCACGCGGGAAGCGCGTGTAAGGTCCTGAAATTGATCTGTAGCCGTTAGTGAGTGCTCATCGAACTGAATCCAAGTTGTGGAGAAAAAGGAAGAAGTGTGCACAACCAGGCTTGCCCGTAGAAGACCGAAGATTTGCAGGAGTATGATCGGCCTGTCGGGGACTCTGATGCTGTGTGTCTTCTCGGGTCTTGCAGTGTTTGCGATCAGGATCGAGAAGCAGCTGCCTGGTATAGTAATTTCCTTTACATATAAATGTGTCTAGTGCTTGTGAGGGATCGCACTTTTTTTTTCCCCCTTTTACTGTGAGTTGTGAGCTGAAGCTGGAAGCTGAACTCAAGCCCAATCTGACTGAATCCACCTGCTATCCAAACCTGCTCATCCTGGCCATCCAGAACAACCTCCTCAATTCAGCTCTCGGCTTGGGGTTTGCAAGTACAAATTGGGGTAACTCCCTGCACCTTCATTTAATCAGAGTGTGTCAACTGATTACTTTGTGGTGCTCTGTTTGTGGACTAAGCCATCTGGCTCCGGATTACAATTTGTTTGTGCATGTATTTTCTTCCTACAGGGCCCCATCCAGCTGCACCAGCCGGCCAACCCTGGGCAAGGGACCTGGCTGGCCCCCCCCCCCAATCCTGGGTACCCAGAGTGTGACTTTTTGGACCCTATAGGTATGTACAGTACTGTGATTTCAATATTACCAATCAACCTGATTTCCCCCTCCCTAGTTACTGCCCCCTCTAATAGATCAGATTTGTTGTTATTGAACTATATGCTGTCTGTGGTGTCAGTACATGTAGAAAAAGCACTGCATTGTGTTTGGTATATTGCCTAACCTTCTTTTACAGGTGGTCCTCAGAGACGTGCTGCAAGACATCAGTCCTGAGGGTAAGTATCACTGTATGCGTAAGAAGTGTGCATTTGTGGGGTATTGGGAAGGTAACCCCTGTGTATTGTGTGGGCCACTAGTGGAAACAAAGGGGGGGGGTCACAGTATCCCAGAGGGCTGTACCCGAGCTAGTCTAACCACTAACAACCCTGACATCTGGGTGGAGGCACCCGCCATTGGACCTAGGCCCCTCAACCTGTTAGTAGCCAAGCAGGCAGGGGTAGTAGCCCTTGGGATAGCGCCACCTAGAGGTTACATCCAGCACAGAGCTGAACAGGGCTGGGGGGGGGGTATACTGCCTGGATCTTTTCGTGATGCTAAAGACAAAGGGAAGGTGAAAATATCTATAAACAAAAAGGATGCAGTGTATTGCAGCTATTTAACTACACAGTATAGTGTGTGCGTGTGTGTGTGTCTGTATGTCTGTGTGTGGGAGTGAGAGACATTAGCTGGTTACCTAGATGGGAAGGTAACCACCTTTTTCCTGAGAGAGGAACAAAGGACCCTAGGGAGGCGGTCACCCGCCCTTTATGAATCAAAAATTTATACTGTATGACACCCACACAGATTCATCACATTGCTTCCTCCCCTCCCCATGAAGGTTTAAGAAACAAAAGTTTTCCAAAGTCTACTAGGGTGGGGGTGGGTGTGAGGTGGAAAAGAGTAGTAGGAGGAGAAAACATTACATACAGTTCTGCAGTACACCTTTTTACATGTCTAAGCTAATTGTGTCAAATATTTTAATAGCAGCAATTTTTAAAGAAGGGGTTTAATACATTTGTGTGTTACATTATTAATTTTTACATTCTACACTCCTGAGTGAATTTATTTCTTGGGGGGGGGGGGTTGATTGGTTTTCTTACCTTGGTGTCCCCCTAGACTACCTAATCCAAAATGTTGTTAATCCATTTGTTTGAGATGGCCACTACCTGTTTCACCAGTATTTTGTCATTTTAATCACATTATGTCCAGCATAACCCAGCTGTGTTGCTGCATCTCATTTAAAATGCAGTCCTTCCCTTTACCTGATGTTTGAAGTCTGAGAGTATAGAAACATAGGATGGGCGAGTGACTTGCTAAAAGGAATCAATGGCTCCGATAGGTTGGATCCTGTCATCTCCAGGTTCACAGTTCGATGTCCTCACCAGCCGCTCATACTGCTTCCATTTTAGTATTTGTTCTAATTTCATTCCAGCATAGTGCCTCACAGTTAGAGTTCCCTTATTAGTATTTGTTCAAATGGTCATAGAAACATAGAAACATAGAATTTGACGGCAGATAAGGACCGCTTGGCCCACCCAGTCTGCCCATTTCCCTACCTACTGGATAAGCTGCAGATCCTAGTTAACCAGCAGCCTACTTCTTTCTACCCCCACCCCCCAGAATTGCCTTATGACTATCCCATGCATGCTTGAATTCCACCACTGATTTTGACTCCACAACCTCCTCCGGAAGGCCATTCCATGCATCCACAACCCTCTCTGTGAAAAAATACTTCCTTAAATTACCTCTGAGCCCCTCCATCTTCAAATTGTGCCCTCTTGTTCTTGCACACCTCTTTTTTTGAAAGATGCTACCCTCTTGGACTTTGTTGATTCCCTTGAGGTACTTGAAAGTTTCTATCATGTCCCCTCTCCTCCTTTCCTCGAGGCTGTACATATTAAGCTCCTTAAGTCTCTCTTCATATGTCCTCCGTGCAGACCCTGCACCATTTTAGTTGCCTCCTCTGGACAGCTTCCATCCTGTCTATGTCTTTGCGGAGATTGGGCCTCCAGAACTGCACACAGTACTCCAGATGGGGTCTCACCAGCTGTCTGTACAGAGGGATAATAACTTCCTGTTTTCTACTGATGATGCCTCTCCCTATGCATCCCAGTATCCCCCCAGCCCTCCTTGCTGCCTTCTCACATTGCTTGCCCACCTTTAGGTCATCTGATATGACTACTCCCAGGTCCCTTTTCCATTTTTGTTGTTGTTAGTATCTCACCCCCCATTGTGTACTCTTCCCCTGGGTTTTTGTTTCCCAGGTGCATTACCTTGCACTTCTTAGCATTGAATCTAAGCTGCCATACATTTGACCATTCCTCTAACCTTGCCAAGTCCCTTCTCATCCTTTCCACCCCACCCTGTGCATCAACTCTGTTGCAGATCTTAGTGTCATCTGCAAAGAGACATATTTTCCTTCCAGTCCTTCTGCAATGTCGCTATAAAGACATTGAAGAGGACTGGTCCTAATACTGAACCCTCGCGATACCCGCTAGTAACCTCCTTTCTTCTGAGTGGACTCCATTTACTATTACTCTCTGTGTCCTATTCTCCAGCCAATTCTTTACCCAGGCTGTCATCTTGGGACCCACTCCCAGGCTGGCTAACTTATATATTAATCTTTTGTGTGGGACTGTGTCAAATGCCTTGCTAAAGTCTAGGTAGGCCATGTCCACTGCCCTCCCTGATCTACTCTACTTTGGTCACCCAGTCAAAGAAATCTATCAGATTCGTCTGGCATGACCTTCCGCTGTGAATCCATGCTGCCTAGGGTCTTGTGCCCCTCTGGCCTCCTAGATACTCGACAATTCTTTCCTTTAGAAGTGATTCCATCATTTTCCCTATCACTGAGGTTAAACTAACAGGTCTATAGTTTCCTGCTTCTGCCTTGCTCCCTCTTTTGTGAAGGGGAATCACATCTGCTCTCCTCCAGTCCTCTGGTACCACCCCATCCTCCCATGATTTGTTAAAGAGGGTAGTCAGTGGTGTCACTAGTTCTACCCTTAGTTCTTTTAGAATTCTGGGATGAATCCCATCAGGCCCCATTGCTTTGTCCACCTTCAGTTTTAAGAGTTCTTTCAGAACCCTTTCTGTCATGTACTTTTAAGTCCTTGGGGGTTCGAGTGGACTATCTAGCACAAAATGTAACACCCAGTTTGCGCCAAGTTTATATGATGCTATCAGCTTTAAGTAGTGTTGTATAAGATTAACTCTGATTAAATCTCTGATCCTCCTTGGAGGTAGCTTTGATGTACTACTGAATCACCTTTGGAACTTTCTCTGCAGAGGCTGTTGGGATAGTGGCAGGTAACTGATTTCAGTTCTTTCAATGTTTTTGTTTCATTTATTTGCCCAGTATTTGGAGTTGAAGAAAATGTTGAAATACACAGTGGAGGAACAGATTGGTTTTACTTGCCACATCATGAAACTTCAGATTGAGTGTGCCTTTGTACCAGTGGTGTGGTGGGACTTGGCGGGGGGCTGCGGGGTCTGGAGTTTGTAACTGATAAGCAAGAAGTCAGTCATTTCAGTCTTCACTTTCTATGAAACTTGCTGCAGAACAGCATTTAGGCTGATATTCAGCCTTTCACTGCTGAAGAATGGAAGCCATTTTCAGGCACTGGTGAACCCTGTGGTTACTGGGGGGCTCCCTGCCCATAGGGGGAGTCCCAGCCAAAGACAGAGTTCCACTTTAAAATGTTTGGAATTACTGTCATGTTTAAAATAAAACACAATAAAGGGCGTCATTGGGCTCTGTGGAGCCTTCTCACGTGGCGTGAAATTAGTTGCCAAGGTACGGCCCAGCCAGTAAGAGGCGATGAATGGATGTGGATTGGATGGGCAGATGAGACTAGAGGACTAACGTTTCTACTTCCCATAAAATAAAAAAAAAAAAAAACAGCCATATAACTGATGGTATTCAAAATAAAATATGTATATGGGACAGAGTAAAAGACATGGTCAAGTTGGGTTGGGTATGGGCCCAACGATTTATGTAGGTGGAGGCCATTAAAACTCTAAAGCCAGCACTAAGAATGGGGTATTCTGCTCCTCTGTCTATGTTCTGTCTTAATGTGTTTATAAGTGACTTTGCAGAGCATTTGGAGGGGAAGGGCTGCCTATTTGCAGATGACACCAAAATCTTCAGTAGGGTGGATACTCTGTGGGGGGTTAGAAAGAAGGAGCAGAGACTTGGAAACAAGAATGGCAGCTTGGTTTTAATGCGAAATAGTGCAAAATAATGAACTTGGGGCACAGAAACCCAGGGTGGAGTCATACTGTAGAAGTTTGGAAGGCCAGGGCTCATCATTAGCTTCATATATTATCACACTGTTCCCATATGGTTTTCCATCAAGAATCTATCCAGTCATGTTTTAAATTCCATTTTATTTTCAATAATGAATACCAATTCTGGCAAATTATTCCATGGACCGATTACACATTGAGTTGCAGTGTTGTCCTGAATGTCATACTCCTGAGTTGTAATGGGTGACCGCAGTCCGCATGTGTTAATATTTGTATTCTTAAAGGCCAAATTCATTTCCACCGTCAAATACAGGTCCTGGACAATATCAGACAGTAACATTAAGTCACCCTTTAACCTTCTAGTTTCAAGAGATATCAGTGTTGTTAAAATGAGACAGGATTCATATGACTGATTTTGAAGTCCTTTAATAAGTGTTGTCAACCTCTTTTGAATTTTTTCAATTTTTGAAATATTTTGAATAAGATTTGGTCTCCATAATTGACTTGTGTCTGTGGTCTTCAATATGATCTTTAGATCAGTAGAATAACATTATTCTCTGCTTTTTATATGTTTTTTGATTAACCATAACATTTTATTTGCTTTAGCTATTACTGAAGTGCACTGGTTATCAAACGTTGTTACTGAGTTTGTAATTATAACACCGAGATCCTTCTCTGTTGTGACAGCTTGTAATGTTTTGTTGTCTAATGCATAGTTTTGTTGCGGATTATTCTTTCCTAGATGCATAACATGGCATTAATCCAGACTGGAGTGTTATTGATGACCACCAAGTAGGGCAGAGACCTGGGGATAATAAGCTCTGATGACCTGAAGTTGGCCAGGCAATGCAACAAAGCATTTGGGAGGGTTAGTGGGAACCAGGGCTGCACAGAGAGAGGTATCACTAGCAGAAGGAGGGAGGTGGTGTTGCCTCTGTATAGATCATTGGTAAAACTTCACTTAGATTACTGTGTACCGTTCTGGAGGCCACGTGTCTGGAAGGATATAGACAGAGAGAGTGGAAGCGGTCCAGAGGAGAGCAGCTAAAATGGTGCAGGGCCTGCATCACAAGTCCCACGAGGAGAGACTGAAGGAACTCGGTATGTACACCCTGGAAGAGAGAAGGGGGTGGGATATGATAGAAACCATTAAATACCTCTGGGGGGGTGGTAAATGAGGTACAGCAAGGAAGTATTTTTCAGAAAAAAAGATGCATAAGAACAAGGGGACATGCTGTGAACCTGGGGGGGGGTAGATTTCAGGAGAGATGTGAGGAAGTACTTCTTCACAGAAGGGATAGTGGATTTGTGGAATAGCCTACCAGCCAAGGTGGTGGGGGCAAAAACAGTCATGGGGTTCAAAAATGCATAGGATATGCATAAGGGGATCTTAGTGAAAAGAAATGGGGTGAGGGAAAAATAGCCGGAGATCAAGTGGGGTCTATGGTGATTCTGTAGGTAGGAAAAAATGGGCAGACTGTGTGGGCCATGTGGTCCTTAACTGCTGACAAATTCTGTGTTTCGGTGCAGGGTTTTAAATAATTGATTAGCAGTTTTTTTCTTGAGATGATACTAACTGTACAGAAAGTATTTATATAGATTTTCTAGAAGTGTTGTGTTTGTTAAACACAGTGAGGCAAGAGCTATTAATTTTCACAAAGTTTTAGCACTTTTATGAGCAAAACGCTAATCAATTTTTAGAGTTAAATAAAACCCTGTGGTGTTTCTATAGTACAGCTTAATGAGCCCACAGAAGCATCCCTAGCTATCATTGAGTGATATGTTAAAGGTTTATAAAATGGGTACGAAAATCCTCTTAACGTTTATTGACTAAAACCAGTCACCTGAATGTGCATTAATGCGGCATAATGAATGGTCATCTTGGTATTTAGCCTCATCACAAATCACTACCCAAGTTTTGAAGAAAAAAAAAAAAAAAGTGATTAGTAGCCATTTTTCCCCTCAGTAAAGAAACAAACTCATAAGAGACCAGTGTCTCCCTTCTCTCAACCACAGTAAGACACATCCATACCCTCTTTTAAACATTTGTCCTCTGTTCAGTGCCTGTTTTCACTTTTAAATTACTTGAACCAAACCACCATAATGACTCCTCCCACACAAACCCATACCCACGCTTCGCATATCCTAAAATAAATGAATAGTAAACCAAGCCGCTCCTCACAAATCCTAAAACAAATGAATAATAAGCCAGCTATAATTGCCAGATATTCACACTCCCAGAAGGACACGCCTGGGGGTACACATAGACTACCAACTGAACCATCCCACTTCTTCTGATTGAGCCATTAACACAGCCACACACAGAGCAGCGGTATTTTTAACAACCATGCTGCCACAGATGGTAACATGCTGCCGGCGACATCACCCGGCAGTTTCCGGTGTGGGACACAGGCCTGAACTGTGGCACACGGTGCAGCACCAGAGTGCAGCTAAGGAAACTCCTGCTGCCGTTTCCCTTCCCCAGAAGCTGTACTGGGAGCAGGTGACTTCCATGTGCTCTTTGTCATTTTACTTACTGACACCTGACAGGCAGGTGAGTGCTCAGCGTGTGCGGAAAAACAACGGGCAGGGCAAGCGTGCAGGTGGTCCACAGGTGATCGGGGTTATGTACTCCGCAAATGAGAGGCACATTCTTCAACAGGGCATTAATTTACAAATAGAAGTGTAACCCCTAGGTGGCGCTCTCCCAAGGGCTACTACCCCTGTCTGCTTGGCTAGTAGCAGGTTAAGGGGCCTGGGTAATGAAACGGGTGACTCCACCTGGAGATCAGGGTTGTTAGTGGTCAAGCTAGCCTGGGCACAGCCCTCCGGGACACTGTAACCCCCCTCTTTCCTTCTAGTGGCCTGAACAATATGCAATAATTACTTTCTGGCCCTTATTCACCAGGCAATTACCACACTTTTTTGCACTACCACCAGGGCTGGTTCCTCTAGCTTGACCCTGGGGACCCGCTTGTAAAACAAGGTTAAGCACAACAAATAGCAACAGTACAATACTTTTGGCATAAACTGGAACCACAGTCACGTTAAATGCAAACAAAGTTAAATCTGATTTATTCAGGGGACTTGAACAAGGGAGGGGCGTAATCAGGTTGATTTGCTTAAATGCTATATTAATCAGACAGTTATGTCTGCAGTTCAGAGTCCCTACACAGTCACACACTCTGGATACCCAGGTAGGAAAACAGTGGGCTAGCCAGGAACATTGCAGCTGGTTGGGGCCCTGTGATGGAAGAAAGCAACATGCACAACTCACACTATTTGTAATCCGGAGCCGGAGGGCTCAGTTTGAGAAAGAAAAGGCAACAACCCAATCAGATGACAACACTTTCAGATTTAGCTGTTGTTGCAGGGAGCTACCCTGATATTTACTCATGATACCCAATACTGGACACAGGCAGGACGAAATCGAGACTGCAGGCTGTTGAGCAGGAGTGTCCAGAGAAGCAGGGCCCAAACGAATCACCGAGGCATCATTCCTGTTCAAGGTGTTGAGCAGGGGGCTGATTCCCTGGCTGTTCTCTCGTCAATGACTTTCTCTGCATAGCAGGTATTCTAGCTGGGTCAGTTTAGCAGGGCCCAGGCAAACTGAAATGGATACGGATTCAGTCCGTGGAGCTGGATACAGCCTCCAGCAAGCAAAACACAGTTCAGATACACAGTGGAGAACCAAATCATGACCCACTATAAACACACAGCACATTCACATGTAAGGATATTCCACTGTACTAGGCAAATGGCTCTCCAGTCACAATTATAGAGTCTCTGCACAATCTGGGAGTTCAGAGGTAGCTGGAAGTCCTGACAGGCCGATCACATTCAGCAAATCTTCGGTCTTCTTCAGGTTAAAGCCTGGTCACAATTCAGCGGCTTAATTCACTCTCCAAATTTGGATTCAGCCCGAAAAAAGCACAAGTTCCCTCTCAAGAACAGCAGGCAGGCATGCAGGCCAAACTCAGGCCTTTCCACAGTTCTCCCGTGCGAATCCACTATAGATTGCTGCTCAAACTATCTCGAGCTGTTACTTCTTTACTTCCCAACTCAGATCTAACTGAAACTGCAAGCAGTGTGGGACTTTCCCCAAGATCCAAAAGGTTCGGTTGGCTGATCTGTCTGTCAGTCAGAGCAAGGGCTCCCCCTCCAGGTTATTTTTGGTGCCAAAAGCCCAAAACTACAATTCCAACAAGTTTTGGCCCCACCAAGCCCCTGTAGGCAGGCTCCATTTTAGAGTCCCAAATGTACTGATTGGCCCATTATGTAGTCCAGGACCAAGATGATGGAAACAAACAGAACTATCCATGCTGCAAAGAAGGCAGGTTAGAACAAACTGCAGTATTATTACTACTCTAACAAATGATCAGCAAACAAGTATATCTTCTAACAGAGCTCCCTCTCAGATTAATTATGACTGCAATCCAGGCAACTCTTAAAGAGACAGTACACAGAGGCTATACAGGCACTCTGGCAATACATTTAAACTGCTAAAATGCAGGGCACCAGCCTGGCACAGTGAGCATTTAAGCAAGCTCGAGGAAGAGATTTTCAGGAACCCTCATTTGTAGGGGGGGTTACAGAAGAACAAAGAGAAACAACCAATCATAGTACAGAAGTTAGGGGTTAAAAAGCTGGAGAATAAAACTACAGGTATGGGAGTCACATTGGGACAAATGTCCTAAAACAAAACCAAAATACCTTCTAGTTCCACGTGGTGGAAGAACTGCTTAACCAAAAATTCAAGGAAAGTTTTATATTTTTACATTTTTTTTCAATTCCTAAACACATTTGGTTAAAAGAAACACATTTATAAGCCTGTGGCCTTGTGCCTCACTACACCCTTAAGTGTGTGGTTATCTCTGCACAGTGCACACCCCTTCATGTCTGATTGCTTACATACATAACGAAAGAATTCTTTGTGACACAAGAAGATGGAAGTGCGACCTCTAGCAGTTGGACTAAGAGGTTAATAACCTACAGATCTGATAAACATATTACCTGATTGGTAAACCTGTGCAACTAGTATCCAACTGGAAAATATATCAGATTAAAGCACATATATAAATTAGAAGGCACACTCCAGTGTGTAGCACAGATATTTTAAGTTAGAATATGAGAGCCACTGCCTATTAGCATGGCAGATCAAATCGTATGCCTCTTCTGCTGTTATGATCGATTTTGGTTGAAGCCCTGTTATGAGACTTGCCATAAAGCAGTACTCATTTTGTCTGTTTACTCTTCTCCATGTACTTTGAAGGCCACTGCCCACAGAGAGGATGCAGGACATTATTTGCATGCCTTCAGTTTCCCATCTGTGGATTTAATTACTACGAGTTCAAAGGGAAAGTGGCCTAGAAAGAGGCGTGGTAGTCATTGGCCTCCAGACATGCAAGGAAAATGTTAGCCTATGTCCTAACCTAGGCAGCTTCTTAACTAAATGTTTTCTTCTTTTTTCCCCTCACTCTCTTCCGCACTCTCATGTTGTTGCCACCCCTTCCTAGCTTTTAAGGCATTAAAACAGGACTGTAATTTCACCCCCACACTCACTGGTGGCAGTATTGTGAACCTGGCTCTGTGGCTACCTTTAGCTTCTAGACATAGTGGGAATGCTGGGTAATGCTGTTGATTGTGGCACTGTTTCAGATTTGTGGCATATGGGAACACTACCACTGAGAGCTGAATTGGGGACCAATAAGAATTTAAAAGGAATTCTCTCTCTCTCTGGCTCACTCTACAGATACTATGCAAAACAAACTGAAAGAAGAGCAAAATTCTTCCCCAGTGAGCAAGATCACTGCAACTGGAAATAACTGTTTCCTCTAAATTGAGCCAACAGTAGATGAAGTATCCGCACAATGAGTAGTGTGCAGATGGCACAGCGGTTTGGTCTGAGTTACGGTTTCATGCTAAAAGAAATTGGAGAAGACTTCTCTAAAATTCTTGTGGTTTGCTTTGTGGTCACAGATTCATTGACCAGTTGTGTTTTTGGGTGCAAGTCATGGAAGGATGAGACTGTTGTCCTTTCAGTACAGTGCAATCTCTCTATAAGGTGCTTCAGTATAAAGCTATCTGTAATATAAACCCACAGCGCCTTGGCTGCCATCTCCATTAAGTTCCAAAGTAACACAAGTGGATACAGTCAATCATAATACAGAGCTACACTATGATTATTCCCACATAACTCTATAGAAGACCCATTAACTGTACAGTAAGCTGTTTGTGGCATTCCACGTGGCTGACCAGCACACAGCTCTAATAGATAGCTGTCTAGGGGTCATTATGAAATGGGGGGGAGAAAAATAATCCCGACTGGTTAAAAAAATAAATAAATAATTAGATGCATCTTGCAAAGAAAAACAAAGCAAAAACATTTAGGTTGGCACTGCAGTGTGGCAGTCACCAGGCAAACTGGGGTTCCTCTTGGAGCCCGAGTCCCATACTGGAGTTGGTAGGAGGCATTGAAGAGGTGGGGAACTTAGCTTCTAGAGAGGTAGGATGCAGACCTCCAGCATTTGGGCACCCACCCCACTGCCAACTGACCAAGAAGCGGCATTGGCATCTGTGAAGGAAGCCACTTCCTGTCCAGTGGAAGAGTGACCCTGGTCATTGGGTAGGGGTGAGTAACAAAGGGAAAGTAAGTGTTGTTTTTTGCTAGCAAAGGCCGGTCTTGTTGTGGCAATGTGTATATATAGTATGGGGGAGGGACAGTATTCTCACTATTATGGTGACTGTTGAGTTGGTCACTGGAATGATCATTGTGATCACAGTATAACACCCACTGTACATTTCAGACATACCTCAGAAGTCATTTTTGGTGTGTGTTGCAGGTCACTGTAATCAGAAATACATTGATGATATAATAATAGCATTTTACTGAGTTCAGAATTATTGTGATAAACACTCCTCCTCCTCGGATCGATTTTAACAGTAATTTACTAGTCTGGGGAATAGTGCAATTTACCATAGGCTTTCGCAGTTACTGCCATACATCTGTGCGCGGAATGAAACTGAAGTTGCTGCTCTTCACCTGGCCATGTAGATGAACAGAAGGCTGCAGTCTTCAGTATTGTTGATCCTTCATGCTTCACCTGTGCTGAGTACATCACAGTGTATGGAAGTCTACTGCACTGTATCTGCCCACACTATACCTGGTCTGTGAATAAACGTATATTTTTAGATTACAGTGCAGTCAGTCCCTTACTTACCTTTTACCAGCTACAGTTTTATCACAGTGTTGGGAATCCTGTAGTGTATCTGCTCACCCTGTACGTGGAGTTTTTCACACTACAGTCAGTCTTTCACCAACACCATTTTCATCATAGTGTGGGGACACCGGCATTGTGCTAGCGCACCCAGTACCTGGTATGTGCCTGCACCCCAGTGAGGCCTCCATCTGCCATTCAGTCCAAGCAAGGTACCTCCTGAGTGTGTCAACCAACCCACCATCACTGTAGATGCATGCCCCCTGTCCTCCATAGACAAGCTGGCGTATGTTGCACAACCCTGGCAGTACATGAAGTGTGCTTCCCTTTCAGTGTCCTAAATGCTTGGCTACCACCCCGCCCTTGAGCACCCCCCCCCCAGCTGCCATCCTGTTATACCTTTCACCATCGCTAAATCTACCACAGTGTGGGGATGCCTGCAGTGTCCTTGATCTGCACTGTACCTGACACGGCGCTTAAATTGAGGGCTTCAGTCTTCACTGCTGACAGATCCTCACCTTTCAAATGGGCTTGTTTAACGTCAAGAAAATCCCTACAATTTCCACCCAAGTAATAGTTTTTCTGAGTGAAAATAGCTTAAAATTCTATTTGCCAGTGGAAAGTAAATTGCGTTAATTAGTAGTGGCTTTGATGTTATTTTTGACTGAAAATGTGTCCGTTTTTTTGATACCATTTACTGACCCTGTGAGTGTGAATAAAGGAAGGCTTATGTTCTCCTTTTCAAATAGCTCTGATTGTGTGAGACACGTGCCTTGCCTTGTGCTGCCCTAAATTGATCACAGCAACATTAAAAACTTTTGCTCTTCATGGGTACTTAAAGTAATAAACCAGGGTTCTACGATGCCAGTTCGGCAGAAAATCTGTTGACTGCTGTCGCAGCTATGGCATTATGCCGACCACAATTGCGGTCAGCATTTTGCCATTGGAAAAATAATGTATTTTTTGCGAGGGGCAGAGTATTCTAGCTTCAGGTCAGAGCTGACTTGGGGAGGGGGCGCAACACCCGGGGAAGCTGTGCCTGAGTGCACTTTACAGCGATCTGTCATTGTCACTGTCAATGGCATTGCTGTAAAGTTTTTGCTATGGCTTTGGCACACCATAAATCAGGCTTAGTGTACCAACACTGTGCTAGTTCTGGAAAGGTTGGCCTCAGTTTATCATTCCTCTCTTTTTCACAGTCAAGTGGTTCTCCTTCTGTTATAAACATGACAATGAACAAATAAAAATCACACCACACTCACTAGTTTTGGGCCATAAAACATCCACGTATATTTGGGCTAGCAGTATAGCCTAGACTCGGTTAGAGGAACGAGGTGTGAACGAGCTTGATACATCCAGCAGACCAGACCTGAGTTTGATTCTCACAACCTCCACTTGCTTACTGTGTGACTCTGAGCAAGTCACCTAACTGCCCAGTGCTCCCAGGTTGCGCCTGAAAACAGGCACTTGTGCCTATTCGGCCCTACCCGGTTACCAAAGACTAAAATAAAAATAAAAAATATCCCACCTCCCAGTGGTTTCACTGTGAGAAATGGTTACCACCAAGTTCTCTATGTGATCACAATAGCAATTGATCTGCAAAGCAGATCAGTCCTAGAAATGGAAGAATAAAAATATACAAAAGAAACTACACCTGCAGCTTGTTGTAAAGTGTTTTGAAATCTGTTTGTATAAAATACAGTACAGTTATATCACGCTGCATGCATATATTTAATAGTGATGCACACTGGCTGCGTGTAAACGTCAAAATAAATGCATTGCCAGCTAAGGTGGTGAACTCCTTTGAGGATGGGGAAAAAGTCAGGAGGACCTGACCAAGCTGGGCAACTAGTCACACTCTTGGATGTAACCAAATACAAGGTGCTACCTTTTTTTTTGCTCTATTTTCAGTTTTTTGAGCAGTACAGTTTACATGGACATTCAGGGAGTACAGTGGAGGCAGGACCTGCACACTGTGTGGGGCTTCTCTTGCTATAGTGGAGGAGGAGCATAATAGACAAGGAGCTAAAACATGACAAGCAGTGCCTAGCTACTGTAAAGAAGGCTGGAGTGCATGAAAAGGAGGATGACTAGCAGAGCAGGCAGAGTAATCCTTCCCCTTTACGATGCACTGGCCAGGCCACTCCTGCAGTACTGTGTGCAGTTCTGGGCTCCCAAATGCAAAAACATGACATTAAGGCAGTAGAGATGGTGCAACCTAGGGCTATTAGAATGAGGAAGGGTATGGAGGATAAACCTATAAGGAGATGCTGGTCCAGTGGCATGGAGGGCTGCCTTACCTCCTGCCACGCTGGTGATCGGTGTTTGGGAATGAGCACAGGTTGCTTCGGGTCACCCAGTGCCCGGGGAGGGGGGAAGGTCAAGCGTCCAGTGAACTGTTCTCTACTCCCAGGGAGGGGAGGCTATCCATCTCTGTCTCTGACTGCCACTAGGTGGAGGCCTGGTGGTGGTGCATGTTAGCGAGCAGATTGAAGGGAGGGGCCATGGCTCTTCAGTGCCTGTGTGCCTCCATGCACATGGCCTAACGTGTCACCATGGCAGGGGACCAGAAAACAAAAAATAGGATAGGTGGACATCATGAAGCTCTGCTGCCTGCCGTCTTTTGGCCCTCTGACCACTGGGGCCATCTGGATGTGTGTACCGAAGGGGGGGTGGCCCTTTCTCTTCTGGCCCCCCCAGTGGGGGGGGGGGTCCATGGGAAACATCCCTGATGTCACAGGGGAGACAGATGCCAGTCGGGAGATGTGGGGGTACAGGACTGAGAGCCTGCCTCCCTCCCTCAACAAAGTAAAAAGTTGTGTGAGGGAAAAAAAGAAAAAATAACTGCAAGGAGACAGCTGGCTGGCTAGCTCAGTGGTACCACTACTGTTTGCCATCAAGATGACCCGGGTTCACAGCCCAAGCCCAGGCTGTCTGGTGTTGACCAACGAGGCAGGGTTCTAACATCCTTCTTGGATGTCTTTTGCTTTGGAGAAGGAGGGCACGTCCTTCCTCTGCACAGCTGTCACCTAGTGGCCAAGGGGTAGTTGTGTAGGAGTGAATAAGTGTTCCCTCTGGAGTGACCTTATGTCAGCAGGCACCCGCTTGCCTGGTGAGTGACAAGGAGGCATCACATACCCAGAGGGGGGCCGGAAGGGCAGTTTCTTTTTGCAGTTAATCATTTTTATTTATTTTTCTTTTGTAATGCAGAAAGACATTATACTTAGTTTCAAGGATGGTCTTTGGTTACAGTCATATGTTTCGGGCTGCAGACAGTCATACAATACTGGTTATACAGCATATCGTACTACCTTGAAATTAAGAAGCAAAGTTATGACATCGATGCATGTTATACAATTGTATCATTAAAACAATGTCCGAGTCCTGAAAGGAGGAAACCTGAACATGAAATAATGGAACCCTTGAGTAGAGATAGTAACAGATCCTGAAACTTACCCACTTATATTACTGCAGATGCTTTAAACTGTAAACATTTGCAAGGATTATGTAGGCTATTCATGTAATCTGACTACAAGTATGCATAGTACATAAACTATTTACAATGACACAGACAGTTACGATATGCATCCTAAAGGTGTACTAGGGTGAGCATTCCAAAGGAGGATCCGTGTTTTCTCAGGTTTTACTCCAGAGCAGACCAGGTTTGGGGGAGGAGAGTCGATTAAAATGGGTAATATCAGAATACTGGTTAGGAATAGAGATACAGCTCTCAGGTTTAGCCTGTGCCAGTACTAGGTAAGGGTGTTGGTATTCTAAAGGAGGGCAAATTAGTTGAAGTTGATTGTATTAAGATACCTGTTGAAATTGGACCAACTTTTATCAAACATCGTAACAGAGTTGGAAGCCAGATGTGAGAGTCTTTCATATTGGATAAGCTGCACCATACAGTTCAAAAAGCCTTGCATAGATGGGATTTCAAAAGTATGCCATCTGCGAAGGATTAGTCACTTCACCACTATACTGGTGAAAACAACTAAATTACATTGATGTTTCTGAAGATAAGGTACCTCTTTGTTTGTCCCTAGTAGAAATAATGCAAACACTGCGGGGAGGGGTGCCTGAAGGATCTTTTGCAGGGTAATACTAATTTGATGCCAGTATGGAGTGATTTGGGGGCAGGTCGATAGTATATGGTACAAATCACCATTTGGTTTGGAGCATCTTCTACATTCATTGTGTGGAAGAAGATACGCAGCATGCAAAACTGTAGGCGTGCGGTACCATGAGTGTTAAGATTTTGTTCTGTATGAGTCTGCTACTGGTAGTCTTCGCTGGGGCTCTTGTGGTTTTCCAGCAGGTATACCAATCTGCATCATCAAGATTTGAATGGAGGGTTTTCTGCTAGTATTCCCTGGTCCGAGTAGTTTTGGTCTGGTATGCTGTCCCTGATAGTCAAGTAGATAGGGCTGACTACCCCATTTAGTAAGGGGATATGAAAATATGTTAATGGTCACACCAGTTAACTGTTTCATTAGTGGATTTAGAGCACTTCTGAGTTGTATGTACTGCCAGAATTCAGTGTTTGGAAAATGAAATCTGTTTTGAAGACCCTGGAAGAAGTCCAGTGTAAATGAGTTGTGTAGCAACATATCTGATACTGTTAAGATGCTTTTGTCCTTCCAAGTTACCCAATTCAGAGGTCTTCCTCCTACTTGGATCAATTTAGTACCCCAGAGAGGGGTGAATGCTGGGTAAGAAGGTGGTAGCTTTAACCACTTAGGTTGTACATGAGACATATATGGAGGAGAGGGTCTTACGAGGGATCTGGGTTGTTTCAGACAAGCTGGTGTGGGGAGGATGATTCCCTAACAAATGGGTTTGGATGGTCTGTCCAGGATCCGGGAACCATTTCAGGGTTTGGGCCTTTTTTGAAGGCCCAGTAACAACCCTTGAGCCATGGAAGGTCTAACCCTCCTTTGTGCCAGTGCAATCTGAGCTTGTTCCTACTGTATTGTGGCATATGACCTTCCCACAGAAATTGTCTTATGATCTTATCGATTCTGGCAAACCACTTGTTGGGAATGACTACCAGGCGGTGTGATATACAGTAAGATGCAGTAATTTTGGAACTGTAATACTTTTTACAGCCTCTATCTGCCCTATCAAGGATAAATGTTAGACTTTCCATCTATCAAACTCTGTTTTGATTTTGTCTAATAGGGGCTTTATGTTTAGTTCTATTAGTCATTTAATCGGGGGGGGGGATTATAATACCAAGATAAGTGATTGATTTCGTGGCCCATCAAAGAAGGTTCAGTGAGGTGAAGTCTGCAGCCTGGCATTATTAATTGAGAGGAAGTACCTCTTGTTTTACTCTGGTTAATCTTTAAAACTGAGAGGGATGTAAAGGTATGTAATAATTGAACCAAGGGTTGGATAGAGATATTAGCCTCATTGGTCAGGACTCTAGATCATCCGCGTATAGCAGTGTTTTGTAGCAGGCATTACCAGCTGGTATGCCTGTGACATTGGGGTGATGTCTGATGGCAGCTGACAGTGGTTCTATAGCTAGAACAAGTAATAAGGGGGAGAGAGAGGGCATCCCTGTCTTATGCCCTGCTGTAGGCAGAAGGGAGTGTATAAAGTGCTGTTGTATAAAGTGCTATTAGTGAGTACTTGTGCCCGAAGGGCTTAGTACATTACCTAAATTGCGGTGATAAAGGGAACCCGAAGCCTAAGTGCTTTAACACAGCGTAGAGATACTCCCACTCCACCATGTCATAAACCTTTTTGAAGTCTATAGCAGTGGCAGCAGATGGAGTGGGAGTATCCCTAGCTACTTGCATAAGATCAGTTAAGGTACAAATGTGATCCAAGCTGAAGCAGCCGATAACAAACCCTACCTGTGAAGGGTAGATTAGAGAAGGTAAAAGATTTTGTAGCCTACTTGCCATAAATTTTGCCATCAAAAGTAATCAAAGAAATAGGTTAACAGCTTTCAGGCATCTCGGGGGTTTTACCTGGTTTCGGGAGTACCGTGACAGTGGCCATGGTAGAGGGAAAACTGTATGTTATATGTCTTAGTACAGTCGTCTTAATACCTGGGAGATACTGGATCTACCAGTTCCTTGTGAGAACCAAGCGTTTGAAAACGTAATGCTTTGTCAACCACTTTTTTGAGGTGAATCCCTATATCATTGAAGAAAACACGAGAAGAGTTGATCCTGGTCATGGGATCTCTTGTCAGTCAAGGGACTGTTCAAGCACTCCCTTGCTGGAGGATTCATGTGGTCGGTTAACCTTGAGGAAGGTTGGCCACATGTCCATTAGGGCAGCCGTCTAATGATATCAGTAGATCTGATGATTGACCTTGCCAAGGAGGTGTCTGCAAGGGGGAAGAATTCTTTCTCTCTTTCTCTCCGACCCCAGCCCAACCTGAAGCAGATGGGTTGGGCCCAACGGAGCTCCGGCCTCCACTGATTCATCAGCTGCTGGTTGTCCTGACCCCAGTGACACCTCCTGTTTGTCCTGTACCCAAGGTCACTCTTTTAGGGTATCTGGACCCAGAGGCTCCAGTGCCATATCAATCTGAGTTGACGTTCAAGACCAAGAAGAGCACATCACAATCTTCTTGTCTGCATCAACACCAACACTGTCGTCAGAAGTCAGTGTTGAATTCTTTCACTGTCTGGGTACTGTCACTGACGGCAACAAGCTAGGCTCAAGATTCTCCTGAAACATGAATTAACAAGATTCTTCTAATTTATAAACCATTGTTTGCTCAATTTTTAGATTATAATACAACTTATTGTGAGATTAGGTGTGTGGTGTTGGGGAAACTACCTTAACGTTTATTTTGGTATTTCAACCATTTCCAACTCTCAGTATTTCACAGTTTTCCTGAAATTAATTCATATTCTAAATACAGTACCACACATTTCCAGCCTAAAAACTGAATTCCTGTATTTTAAACAAAATCATCGTAAACAAGAGTGCAGGTAATAGCCGCAACCTCGTACCATTTTATTATAAATCAGCCATCAAATCGTGACTATGAAATGTAATTTTGTTCAGAAGTTTGGAATCCTACATGAACTTATTTGTTCTGTTTCGCATTCAATATATTTATATTTTATATTGTTTTGCTTTGCCTAAAAAGGGGGGAAACGTTAGCGTTCTAACCCTACTTGCCAGTAATTGTAATGTCTCTTACAGTGTAATGCTCTATGTGCTGTGCTATTACTGTAATGTGAACTTACCAAGTCGCTAACAGCTCTGCAGTACTGCTTTCTCTCGTAGGAAGGCAGCAAGCTCGCTTAACACTCCCCTTTATATACTGTGTGTAGCCAAAAGGAATCTGGCATCCTTGCATGCATGTAACAGCCAGGAGCATCTGACATCACTGAGCACATGTGCAAGCTCAAAAGTGCTCAGGGTCACGCCCAGTCCACATGTAGTGTGACACATGATGTAAAATAAGGTTACCAGCATCAGGCGTTCCCCAAATAGAAGAGTTCACAAGTATGAACATGAATGCTGATGTAGATAACTTGTTTTTAACATTTACTATGTGCCATTTCCTCGGGGAATGTGGGATTCCCTTTCACGATACTTGGTGGGTATCCTCCTCAAAGTCACAAAGAAAACTGTTATAAGAGCATGACTTACTGCTTAACTCTCTACAACAGCTGCCTGATGCACAACAGTAAATCAGATTTATAGAATGGAAAGAGTAATCCATTCTCGGAGGGTCTCTGCACCCAACTAAGGATCTAAGATTCGAGCAGACTCGATAGACCGTAAGGCCTAATCTGCTGGCAAACAGTATGTTAGTATGTTAGTATTCTCTAAATGACCAGGTAGAATTGTGTTCCTTCAGATGGAATGGGTGACTCCTGTATGTAATGGCTAAAGACAGGGAATTTGTCCCATGATTTGTACTTGACTGCTCTGGTCCCTTTCCCTCCTCCTTTCACTTGTCTGTAATATTCTTTTGCCTAGGATCGGTAACCATGGAAACCACCCACAATTCACTGGACCCCATGATTTCCCTGAATTTCAAACCACAGATTTATGACAGGTATCCAGCTATTATATCTATTAAAACCACTACTCCTGTAAACTCTAGGAGCCATGTAAGTTCAGCGATATACAGTACCAATAGAAATAGTTATACTTAGATATGATGTGTGGGGGAGGGGGTGATAGTGATTCCGAATGGTGTAAACATTAGCCATGGATGTCACTCCAAAAAAGGTTTAGGTAATCGATTGCCAGTCTATGACATCATTTAGTCTAAACCTTGGACCCTACTAGTTAAGCAACTGCTTTAATTTTACTCTAGGACTGGTAAAAATTACTAAAAAAAACTGCTTTAAAAATAGCCCTCATAGACTTGTATGGGGCTCGCCCCCACATTCTCCCTGGCCACATGTCACAGTTTCAGAGAGCGTGGGGGAGGAGTTGGGGCAGAGCGGGGGCACCAGGAAGCTGGAAGGGATCGGTTGGCCAAGGGTTCGGCACCAGTTACAATTTCTTCCCCTGCTAAAATTACGAACTTTTAAATTAAAATTTTTGCAGGGATGCTCAGCAAAATACTTGAGAAAATTGCTAGCCAACTCAACACCTGTTTGGACACTCACAACCTTCTCTGTCCAGCCCAGCCCAGCACGGCTTCTGGAAATGTCACAGAACTACTGCCACACTACTTACCTTAACAAACACTATCTACACCTCACTCGACAAAGGAAAGTATGCTGGAGCAGTATTCATCAATCTAACAAAGGTCTTCGACTTGGTGGATCATCCTATTCTCCTCAGCAAACTACACTCCCTAGGAATCTCTGAACACTCCCTACCCTGGTTCTCCAGTTACCTCTCAAACAGGTCACAGCAGGTTAAAATTGGTACCTCATTCTCAGAATATCTTCCCATCACCATTGGCATCCCTCAGGGCTCGATTCTCGGGTCACTGCTATTCTCCCTGCATATCAACTCCCTACATCACTGGCTCATTCATAGCACCCCTATCCTTTATGCAGATGATCTTGTGCTCACCAGTAAAGCCACTGATGTAGAACACATCAACTATGTCCTTTCCTCTGATCTCAAGGCAGTTCAGTTGCAGCTTACAGCCAACAAGCTTCTCATGAACCAAGCCAAATCCCAGGCCATGCTCTTTGGCACTCCCTCTCGGCTAAAAAGCCAAAAACCTAGGTACTCCTCTCTCAGTGATCTGTGACAGTGGGTCCTACCTTGACACAGTTACTTCTTTCAAGTACCTGGGAGTCCCCCTGGACCCCTCCCTGAATTTTGCTTCTCATGTATCCACTGTCTGTTAGGCTAATAACGCAAGTCTCGGTATTGCTTACCGAGCCAGTGCAAACTTCTCCCCTTCCGCACGGCTCATTATAGCACGAGCACTACTTCTGGCCAAACTCACTTATGGCCTACCAGTCTTTGTCAACACCACTGCCACTATAATGCGCAAATGGATAGTAAACTATAACAACATCTGCCGCTTCACTCTCAAGTGCAACCAACTCATCCACCACTGCCAACTTTACAATACACTTGATCGACCCTGTCCTCCTGCACTTGTGAGTCTTACTCTTGGTAACGTTGTCCACAGCATAATTCAGAACCAAGCACACCACCCTCTTGTCTCCTTCCTGGTACCTAGTACCAACCAATACGCTTTAAGAGTCTCTGGAGCTGAACAGCTGGCCATTCCCAGATCTAGATCTAAATACAGAGAACTGGCTTTCTCCTTTATAGCTCCCAAACTCTGGAATGGCATTATCTCTACCAGTGCGGCAGAACTCATCTGTCGTCCCCTTTAGATCACAGTTATGAACCCTCCTACTTTAAAGCTACCTGTTGGCCCAAAACCTTAGCCTCCTCTGTAGCACCTCCCTTTGCTCGGTCACTGAACCTACAACCAAGCAATTTTCTCCACACAAGCATTTCTTCACCAGTTGAGTTTTCCTCCTCACCTATTAACCTTCACCAGAAAAATCCCCTATGTTTGAGCAACCTTAGACTATTGCCAACTTAATTAATTTTGTACTACTGCAAATTGTGTTCTACCCGCAATTAAACTGAACTACGCATCAGAGACTTCTTCAGTTTTGTGCACCATCTGTTGAACTACTTTAGACTACTGCCTACTCTACGAATCTTGTATCACTGCTAATTGTATCCTACCATCAGTGTAACTGAACTGTGCATTAGAGACTATTTAATACCGTGTACCATTTTACCTGTTACTGTCCTACTTTAGTTCTGTTCAAAATCTACCTTGCTTTGGTGTTATCGTCTTCATACCTTGTATAATCCTGCATTGATTGTTGTTGCTATCCACTTTGTGTAATTCTTTCCTTGTTAACGCCTCGGTTGTGCTTGAAAATAGGCAATTGTATGCCTAGTGGCTCTACCCGGTCAACAAAAACGAAATGAATAAATAAAAATTTTCTCGATAGCCATTGGGCATTACGCTTCTATTTGGACTGCACACATTATGGCAGAAAGTCATTGCAGCTTTGTGTTTCATTTGCCCCCAGGATGATGGGTACCCTGTCTCTAAGTATTGTCTTTCCAAGTGGTTGGCATCCTGCATTTTTGTTACTGGAAGCACAGTAAGGAGTTTCATGGTCCTGTACACGGGCATGCCTCCATGGCATGGCCATTTCTGTGGCTTATTTTCGTTCGGTCTCGGCAGCTGACATATACTATGCCACCAACACATGGAGTTATGTCCGTACTTTCACTAAAGACTACAGGCTAGATCTGGTGTCCCATAGATGGGCTGACATTTTGTCTTGCTGTCCTCCAGGGCCTGCTCTAGTAATAGTCTTCTACAGCCCTGCTAACTGGCCTTGCCTCTGTTCTACTGCTTTTTAC
The DNA here is from genome assembly GCA_016271365.2 of Neoceratodus forsteri. Lineage (NCBI taxonomy): Eukaryota > Metazoa > Chordata > Ceratodontiformes > Ceratodontidae > Neoceratodus > Neoceratodus forsteri. The sequence continues at coordinate 659,035,057 of CM057458.1, forward strand.
TGCTTCTGAATGGTTCCAAAAATGTGGCTGTATGGAGGGAGATGTCCTTAAAGAAGATAGTTTTATTAGCTTACCAGTAACAGTAGATCTTTGAGAGACTCTCCTCCATAGTCACAGCTTACCCTCCCACCTGCCACTTTTTACATTTCAGGTGGCATTCTCTGGAAGACATTCCAGTTGCTGCACGACTGTTTTTCTCCTGTTCTGTGCCCTTTCAAATAGTATTTCTCTTTCCGGAACTACCGCCTCACCTATTATTGGCCTGGTCTGGGTTCTGGTCTCCCATCCCTGTTGGCATGATACAACTCATGGAAAGGGTTGAGTAATTTGGTCAAGGTCACCCAGTGAATAAGTCGTGATGCTAGGATTCATACCTGGTTGCCCTGATTCACAGCTGTGTGTTCCAACCTTTTGACTATACAGCCTCCCCAGACCACCATGCAGCCTATGTTAATCACAGGGCCCCAGTCTCACATACTGCTACTGTTAAAGCATTAGGGAGGTACCAGCCTGCCAGCACAGCAGTAGGGCTATAGCTGGTGATGCCAGTGACACAAGTTCTGGAATGAGCTTGGGCCGGCCATGGGGAGGAAGATGGAGCATCCCAGAGGATGCTGTCTTCCTTTGGGGAGGGAGGGCGGATGCTGCCGTTACCACACTTCCACCTGGGTGACCACAGTTGGTAGTGCAGTAGTAGCACAAGTGGGAGGGGAGATGTTGATCAGGGTGTGCATGAAGCATGCTCAGCATGCATCAGCATGGACCTCCCAGCATGCCAGCATTCCAGAGAATGTGACCACAACAGGAGAAAGATAACCAGCTTTGATCAGGATGAGCCAGACACAATCCGTTTCCAACCACTACCCTCTGGTGCTAACCCTGAGAATTCCTGCCTTTGTGACCAGGGCAAGGTTGCAGATTGGACCCCACCACAAGGGTGGGGATGGGGATGCAAGTCTGTGGGGTTGTAATCCACCAGGGTAAGAGTTTGAGATGTCAGGGGAGTGGCTGGGCTCGACCAGGTTGGGGGGGCACGAAGGTAAGACAAGGGGTAGAGAAAGTTTAAAAAAAAAAAAAAAAAAAAAACACACACAGGAGACTGACCAAGAAGAAAAATAAAGGTCCTGGAGACTAAGTGGAAAAAAAAAAGAGAAATGAAATAAAGAATAGAAAGCAAGAAAGAGAGAGAGCAAAGACAGGATAGGTTGGAAAAAGCATAAGCATATCCGACGCCATTGATGTTTTGCATGCACTCCAGCCTTTTAATATGAACATATGAAAATGGCAGCAGAAACAGGCCATAGCGATCTGTCAAGTCTGTTTGAGTATGCAACACACAGGTTATTCTACTGTAGCTGCCCCCCACCCATTTCCACCATAGATATACCATCCCCCTTCCTCACCCCCCCAACCTTCCCACAGAATTGACCTTCACTTTGACCCTGTCCCACACCCTCTTAAAACTACCCACAGTTTTCAGTGAGATCACTTCCTCTGGCAATTTGTTCCATCTTGCCACCACCCTTTCTGTGGAACAGTGCCTCCTAATTTCCCTTGTAAATCTTCCCCTACTAATTTCAGACTGTGCCCCCTTTTTACATTATTGTGGGGGAAACTGTATTCTTGCAGTATCCTTTGTCATCATAAGGTTACAGTTGGGCCCCCCCAGTTTGTGTGCATAGCCTTGTTAAAAAGTGTTTAATTTTCCAGTTAAGGACACTGTATCTTTAAGACATTATACACAAGGTTCTGAGTGGCAAAACAATTGAAAGGTGTTTCCAGGGAGGAGGAGGAGGGGGAGGAGGATTATTGGAAGACCTGTTGTTTGGGAGGGGAGGTGTGCAGGAAACCCTGCCAGTGCTGGAGGAGAATGGAATGTTTAAAAGAACGGACTCGTCATTTCCAGGATATGGGCGGCTGCTGCAGTTTGGTGGAGCTGTGGGAAGCACTGACTCCATCAGCCAGCCCACTCACCGGATATAAGGGGGAAGTATGACCAAGTGGGTAGAGGTCACAGAATTGCTGGTGGTAGGCTGGCCAGGGGCTTCTCGGGGGGCCACTGTGGTCGTCTTACATCCTGAGTTTCCATCACCTAATGCAGGGAGTTAGTAAAGAAGGCAGACTGCAGGATGCTGGGTGTGTGGAGTGCGTAGGCTGATGTGCTTAAATGATGGTGGGCGGAGAGTACAACAATTCAGCTGCTTTTCCTCAGACACCTTTTAAAGATACAGCCCACAGCTTTTTTGGAGGTTGTCTGCCAACTGCACCCGATGTAATCTTAATAACCTTCCTGAATCCCATACATGTCAGCAGAGGTCTGAAACACCTACATTTAAAACAAGATGGCTGAGAAACCAAAACATTCCATATTACTGTAGTTTTAATAGTTTATCAGTTTACAAACTGATATTAAAAGTCTCTTTTTGCCTCATAAAGGATTTTGAATTCAAAAGCAGCTTACTTTTGACAAACCATGATTTAGTCTTTACTGATAACCCATAAAGAAGTGTCTCTTGAAAGAAAAATCTGATGTTTTATTCATGAATTTTGACCAGGAAAGGGATGCAAACCAAAATTCATTACCGTGTACAATCTGGGGTAGGGGATTTATTTATTTTATTTAGTTTTTTGTGGACCGGTTAATTGCACTAGACAAATCCTGCCTATTTTCAGGCACGACCCGGGGGAGGGGGATACAGATGAATGCCCACTGACCTTGAACCAGATTAAGCTGTTGGTGGTATTTTTAGTGAATGAGGGAAATTTGACGAGGACACCGGGGAAATTCCCCTACTCTTTTCGATAAGTGCGATGGGATCTTTAACATCCACCTGAACTACCACCAGAACAGGCAGATGGGACCTTGGTTTAACGTCTTATCCGAAAGACAGCACCTCAGAAGTGGAGCACCCCTCTCATGCTGCACTACAGTGCCAGTACTGGGATATTAACCCAAGTGCCAGATGTGGGAACTGAACCCACAGCCCTCTGATCTCCCGGCCTCAGAGGCGAGCGTGCTACCTACAGAGCCACTGACACTATAATCATGGGTCATGGATCATGGGTAGAGGTACAAAAGTACTGTATATAACAAAACAGCACAAAAAAAAGGGGAATTCAGAATTACAGAGAGCAACATATACAAAATAAGAGAATTCAAAACAAGTAAAGAGACTAGAGCAGGGGCAGGAAGTAATGGGTGGAATGGAGTGGAGAAGACAAACTGTAGGAGAAGCAGTGGTATAAAGTGTATTGTGGCAGAGAGCATAGAATAAAGGAGTATGGGGTAAGAAAAGGAGAAAGCGAAGGAAAATTAAGCCAGTTGACGGAGAGTAATGAGCTGTAAGGAAAGGCTTAAGGGAAGGGTGTGAAGTAGGAGAGAGAAATTTTGAAGAGGGAGGCATTTGAAAGGTACTGTACAAGGATGATCAGTCAGAGAGGAACAGCAGAGAAGTGTATCAGGACATGCTGCAAGGGGACAACAAAACTGTCTGGAAAGCAAAGGCAGAGACAGCTCAGGATAGCTTAGGATGTAAAAGTGAATGGCAAGCCTTTTTTTAGTTAATTTATTTATCTTTTCTGAGGATATCTCTTGCAGCAGGTCACACCTTAGGAACTATAGCCATAAGGCACCAGGACCACACAGAATCATTTTTGCTAGCAGTCTAACTGGGGCTGCCCACGGCAATGTCATCACATCCACGTCTTCCCTGTTTAGCCATGTGCGGCCCCACACACTCCTCAGTTCTTTTTCTGCCGTCGACCCTTGCACTTAGGACTCCACGGAGTGCCGTCACTTCAGTCGACCGCCATTTTTCTGGAATATTCTGTTCATTTTCTCACTGTAGTTCTTCAGTCACTTTATTTCCTAAAGTAATTCCCCTATTTCTTTTCGTTTATGCCCAGCTCTGACAATCTTTTCCATCGCTGCATCTGTGGACAGAAGATCTATGATAAAGATGACTACGGGGCCTGCATCCGCTGACTCTGGGCTGACCACGATGTTAATGACTACAAGATCTGCCACAACTTCACTCAAGCTACCTGGTGGTGGTGCCAGAAAAAGCTAAATTCTTCTTAATGGAGCAGAAGGTTGTCGCCTTGGAAAAGGAGCTTTAGACTAGGAGTTCCTCTGCTTCCCTAGCCCGTCCACAAGCTCTCGTGGCTCCAACGCCCAGGACAAGTCGTTGAGGAAGTACCACCACCGGGAGAAAGGCAGGTCCTCCCAGGAACATTCTCAGTTGCTGCTTCCAAGGCCAACTGTTGCGGGGTCATCGACCAGACTGGCAGCAACCCCCACTGCTGCCCACACCCTCTCTGCTACAGGGTCAGCCTTGGCAGCCTTTCCCACCAGAGCTGCTCCACTCAGCATTGATTCATCATTGGCAGGCCTCCCCCTAGTCCTGCTGATGATTCCATTGCCTCCCTCACCTTTTTCTCCATGGGGGGGGGATATCTAGCAAAGTGGCCAGTTGGTTTCTCCTCTGCTGATGCTGACCCATCATTGTCAGGTTTTCATTATCCTCCCCAGCATTTCCACCCCTGCTGAACGCGCCCCCCCCCCCACCTCCTCAGGGGCTGCAGTCAGTGAGCGATGCTGGCTTGGTTGTAGTCGGTGATGGTCATGCCTTGTTGGGATTCAGGCCTCTTTAGCCGACACCCATGATCATTCCTGCAACATTGGGGATGCAGATCCCTCAGATGGTACCTCAACCTGCCCCATCCCTTCACTGCTTCAGCCCACCCTGCCATCGCCATGGCCTCAATGCCCCCCGTTGCTCCCACAGGGCTCCCTGTCGACTCTGGTGACCATCGATGTCCAGGTCCTGCTTTCCTCTGTCTGGGACTTAATGCATGGAGTTGTCCCACCTCAGGGTCCGTCGCCAGTGGGACCTCCTCGGCCAGCATTGGTGCCATCACACCGTGCGGCATCGTGACTAGTGCCTTCTTGGTCGTTGATGTCTTTGGTGCCTATTTCTGAGCCAGGGGACGACAGTGATTATTGCCTTGACTTCCTGCTGCCTGATGATAAAGATGAGGATGCCAGAGCCCAGACTTCTCTAGCGCCTTCACTGTTTGCTCAGTAGAGAACTCCTCAAAATACATCTCATGGTCCCCCTCCTTCAGTGATCCCTCCTTCATAGCAGTGATGCAGCAACTGCAATCCGCTGTGGGTTTGATGCTACAGAGCAGGACATTACTCGACGGAATCTGGCTGATTACCTGGAACTGTCCGATTTCCCCTCCCTTCATCATTCCTCCTGTGATCAATGTATACAAGGATGCCACTATAGCCGCTTGGTACAGACCTAACTTGATTCCCCCTATGTCCAGAAAGGCAGACAAGCTGTATCAGGCCCCCTCTGGGAACCACTTTTTTGCAGGGCCCCCACAGGCGGATTCTGTGGTGATCAGTGTGGTCTGGGAGAGATCCAAGAGGCCCCAGCACCTCGGCTGTCTCCCTCTGGACAAGGAGTCCAGAACGTTGGACCTTATGGGCAAGAGGGTTTTTGCCGCTTCCATTTTGGCTATCAGGACCATTAATTACATTGGCCATATGCTCAAATTCCAGAGTGACCTCTGGAAAGTGGCCAGGTCTGCAGCCCAGGCCTTTATGGAGGGTCCCCAAAACCAGGAGATGCTCAAGACCCTCCAGATGGGTGCAGATGTGGGCAAGCACCTCTTGCGGGCTGCCTGTGATGCCCTAGATGCCTTCTCCAGAGTCTCCATGGTGGGAGTTTGCCAGAGGAGATACTCCTGGCTCAGGGTGTCCAGTTTTGCTTCTGTTGTCTAACAGTCCATCCTGAATGCTCCCTTTAGGGGCTACAGGTTCTTTGGGGAAGACGTGCAGGATATCCTCAATGAACTGCAGGCCTTGAAGAGAACTCTGCAGTCTGCTCACTCCTCCTGTCACACCCACCATAACAGTGGGCAGAGGGTGCCCTTTCAGTGTGCCACTCCTCAACCTAGGTCAGGCACCAGACAGCCAGGCAAGTGTAAAGCTGGAACGGCCCTGCCTGCCCCCTCCTCTACCACAGGGAAGTCCTCAAGAGGTGGAGGAGCGGCACCGGCTGCAGGGTCAGCCTCAGCCTGAGTCCTTGCCCAACCCCCTCCATCCAGTTTCCCATGATGTGGTTGTGGGGAGTAATTTCTCCCTCCATCTGAACGGGTGGCGGGAGATCACAACCTATGCCTGGGTACTGCAAGTCGTAGAACAAAGCCACGCTCTAGAGTTTGTGGAGATGCCTCCAGATCTCCCTCCAAGGACTTCCACTTATCCTCCAGGCCATGTACCCGTGTTACTGGAGGAGATTCATATGCCGCGAAAAAGGGCCATAGAACCTGTCCCCAAGAATCAACAGAACACGGGGTTCTACTCCCACTTCTTCCTCGTTCCCAAGTCCACTGGGGACTTGAGGCCCATCCTGAAGCTGTAAAACCTGAACTATTGCATCCAGTACAAAAAGTTCAGTATGTTCACCCTCCTAGGCCTGCTGCCCTTGAAGGGAAACTGGATCTGCTTCCTAGATATGCAAGATACATACCTGCATATCAAGGTCTGCCTTCCCCATAGGAAGTATCTCTGGATCTTACTTTGAGAAGTCTCTTGCAGTAGGTAATTACATAAAGGACTGAAGCCGGCAGGTGTCAGGATCCCATGGAAAAATTTCTAGCTAGCAGTCTCTGGCGGGGGAACGCCCCCAAGTCGGGTGACCGGCGTCAGGTGGCGTCAGTATAAAGGGGCGGTCCCCCACGCCCGTCTTCCAGTTCTTTCCCGCCGTCTGCTTGTGAAAACGCCTCACAGTTAACTTCCTCTGCCCATCAGTCTATCGTCGGTCTTGTTAACAGAGTTTTTTCACTGTTTGTTCGAGTTTTTTCCTCAGAAAACACTGTGTATGTCGTCCCCTACACCCTCCAATTCACATAGGAACAAGTGTGACTCGTGCAGCTCACAGCTCCCTCATAAGGATGGTCATTCCCTGTGTCTCTTCTGCCTAGGTGTGGAAAACACCATGGAGAAGTGCCAGCACTACCAGCAATTCAGCGCCGCCACCCGCAAGCAGAGGCAGCAGTCTCTGGAGGCCCACATTTTAAAGAAGAAGATGGCCTCCATGGAGAAGGAGCTGAAGAAGCTTAGGCAGGCCTCCGCTTCGCCCGAGGGACACCGTATAAAGAAGAAGCACCTGGACCGGGACTTCACTTCCACAGCTACCGCGACTCCAGCCGGAGTCGCTGTACTCCAGGTAATGTCTCCCACCCCACCCAGGGAACCGACCCTCGACGGCCATCTTGGCGTTACCCAAGGTGGCATTGTCCCTCCTGTCGGGCTCGCACTCTGGCCCCTCTGGTGCCTCCTGGACAAAGAAGGTGACTGCTCCTGGAAAGGCTGCTGCCATGCGGCCCTCCAGGTCGAGCAGGTCCAGTAAGTCAGATGCCGGTGCAACAGACGTCTGCCCAGACAGGGCCGATAAGACGTCGGCACCTTCAGGGGTGCGCACAGTCCCTAGGATGCCCGCCAAGGCCGCTTCTCCTACGTGGCCTTCATCGGGCGTTGGATCCGATAAGTCGGACGCTAGCTCCTCCAATGCCCGCCGGGATCCCGCCGGTAAGGCGGATGTCGGCTCCTCCGACGAACGCTCGGCGAAAGAGCAGACACTGGACACCATTGACAAGTCCGCCATCCCTGGCTCGCCGCAGCGCTTGCTGCTGCTTACTGGGGCTCCAGCATCTCCTCTGCTGGACCCCGAGGATTTCAGTCCTCCATCCCCGGGCGACACAGCTGACGCTGGTACGCTGACGTCAGGTCTTCCTCCCGTAGGGCCGGATCCCCTGATGCTGGACCCTCGGATGCCGGCTCCGACACCGGTCTACCCGATGCCAGACGACATCCCTTTACCGGACGCTGTCCCAACACCGGACCCGCGGGCCACCTGTTCCTGGCCCGCCTGCTGGGCCTCTTCCAGGGCCGTCTGCTGCGACAGAGCCCCTGGTTCCCAGGTATGTGACTCAGTCTTATCCAATGCCGTCCTACCCGGGACCGCAGTCTCCCGTGCCACAGTACCCAGTGCTGGCATACCCGATGCCACAGTACCTGACGCCTCAATACCCGACGCTGAACTTCCCGCCGTCAGACTACGGACACTCGCCCTACAGATACCCTTAGTACCCGTATCCCCCTCCTCCTCTATTGCCCCCCCCCCAGCTGCCGGTGGATTTGAAGGGGACTCTGGCTGCCTGGTACCGGATCCCCTTCGTCTGAGACGAGAGACTCCCTCCCCCCTACCCGACACCAGAGGTGAGCCCTCTGGTGCCAGGGCCGGGAGGATGCCGCCCCGAGGTTTACCCAAAGGGTCCATTCCTCCCCTGCGCTGGGAGGGAGTCTTCTTCCCCTTCTTCGGAGACCTCTGACTCAGACTCGGGGGGGGGGGGTGCTCCGATCCTGATGACAAGCCACACACTCCAGACCGTCCCAGGCCAAGGACTCCTCCAAAGTCGCCTCCGGAAGATCCTTCCTTTCTGAAGTTGCTGAGAAAGATCCAAGAGGTCCACCAGTGGCAATCTCTGGAGCCAGATCCACAGCGGAAGACACTCGCTGCCCACTTGGATCTGCCCGAAACTGCTCCGACATCGATTCCACCCTGGATTGAGCCTCACGCTGACCTTGTGTCCACTATTTGGAAACAACCGTCCATGTTAGCCCCCCTTCCGAGGAAGGCGGATAGGCTATACCAGGCTCCTGAGGGCATGGATTCTCTGAATACATACCCCAAGGCCGACTGGGTAGTGAATAGCGCCGCTAACGGCCGGTTGGCCAATCCGAAACATCTTAGCTCATCTCCACTAGACAAGGAATCCCGTCTTCTGGATCAGTATGGAAAGAAGGTGTACACTTTTTCTACACTGGGGATCAGGGCCCTGAATTATGTCACACATATGGGGGACTACCAGAAGAGTAGCCTGAGTCAGGTGGAATCCAAATTGGACTCCCTTCCTGAGCCACAGACCAAGCAGGAAGTGGCTGATCTCGTCTGGTCTGCCCGTTCGTCCAGTTGTCACATGCTCCGTGCCACCTAAGATGCAGTGGACGCAGCAGGTCGGAGCTCGGCTTTCGCCGTAGGTCTTTGGCATCATGCCTGGCTCCGGGTGTCGGGATTGGTCCCTGAAGTGCAATCCGCTATTCAGGATGCGCCCTTCAGGGGTTCAGTGCTGTTCGGTAGGGATGTCAAGGACATCATGCTGAGGACATCCACAAGGGAGACCCACAAAAGGGTGGCAAGGGACACCACAGGGGAAGGAAACAGCTTCTGATAGGGGACTCAGTTGTTAGGGGGGTAGAACTGGGGAAGGGAGAGAAGAGGGAAGTAAGTTGCCTGCCTGGTGCCATGGCTTGGAGGGACAAGAAGCGAATCCTCACAATTGCAGAAGCAGCATCACAGGAGAGGGAACTAGATATCATTGTCCACCTTGGGACAAATGACCTAACTAGGCATGGAATCAGTGCAGTGCAGGATGAATTTGTGGACTTGGGGAGGGGCCTCAGACAGGTAGCAAGTATGGTTACCTTCTCAGAGGTGCTGCCAGTCCATGACAGGGGTGAGGCTAGGGTACTGCACACCATGCAGTTTAATGAATGGTTGCAAAACTGGTGCAGAGCACAGGGCTTTGGCTTCATTGGGGACTGAGGATACACCTGGAGAGATGAAGGTCTGTACTGGCACGACGGTCTGCATCTGTCCACGAAGGGAACCAAGCTCCTAAGTGACAGGTTTAAATGCTTCGTTGGCAAGCTTTTAAACTAGCCAAGGGGGGAGGTGCTGATAAGAGGCAGGAAATTTCAAGCCTCCCCCCACAAAACATGGCAGGTAGTAAGGTAAACACTGAGGTACAGAGCTCAACAGAGGGCAGGACAGGGGTAAATGGAAAAATAGACAAGGGCAATAAGAACAGGGATGGGGGAAAAAAGGATAAAGCCAACATTAAATGGAGGACAATGAGTACCAATGCCCGTAGTCTGGGAAACGAGCTTCCTGAGCTAGTAGCCCTGATGGAAGATGAAAAATTGGATATTGTGGCAGTCACGGAAACAGGGGGGTTTCAACAGCTGAGATCTGTGCTGCTGCAACTTGAGTACTGTCCACACTTTCACAAGGCAATGCAGCCTGGACATCACCTCGAGAAGGAGGGCAGGTTTTGGCTTAGCAGTGTTACAGGGCCTCCTTTCATAGACCGTTGACTTCCAGCCACCTGGACTGTTCCCCTCTCAGTACTGCTTGGGACTCGTTCCTAAGGTGTGACCTGCTGCAGGTGATATCCTCGAAGAAGGTAGAACTGTTACATAAGAACTTACCGTAATAGTATATCTTCGAGAGAATCTCTTGCAGCAGGTCATGCCGTCCCCCCCCCCTTCCCCTTGCTTCTGAGTTTTTCCTTTCTTGTGAAACCTGTCTTTTCCAGGATGGTACGCCTTCTGCCTTCCATCCTTCTTCTGGTGTGACTCTCTGGCTCTCCCTCGGTTCCCTTGGGAGCACGTCCTCGGTGGATGGTCTCCAACTGGTGAACTGAGGCAGGTGTGGGGCTGCCCACGGCTGTATAGAGAGGACATTAATGTGATGACATCCCCACTCCTCCCATCTTCCCTACCCATGATCTTTAGCTTCCCCTATGCCTATTCCAGCCTCTCTTGAAGCTGCCCACTGTCTTCAGTGAGACCACCTCTTCTGGCAGCACATTCCATGTGTCTCTCCATGTCTCCTCTTCACCCTCTCTGTGAAGAAGCACTTCCTGACCTCCCTCCTAATCCCCCCCCAGTTTAAGACTGTACCCCCTTGTGTTATGTTTGCCACTCAACTTAGAGACCCTCCTTATCCACCTTATTTATCCCTTTCAAGTACTTGAAGGTCCCAATCATGTTCTTTCTCCCTCTCTGTCTTGCCTGTCCTCCAGGGAGTATATGTTCAGTGACCTCAACCTCTCCTCATATGCCTTACCCTGCTGACCCGTTTTCATCTTTGTAGCCCTCCTCTGGACCTTCTCCAGCAGATTAATATCCTTTTTGAGGTGTGGGCTCCAGGACTGAACTTTATGCTCTAGATGTGGCCTCACCAGTGACCTGTATACGGGCAGTATAGCCTCCTCTCTCCTTCTACTGATCCCCTTAACTATGCATCCCAGCATCTTGTTTGGACTTGCTGCTGCTTTCTTGCACTGCGTGGAGTGCTTCAGGTCACTAGTGATCATCACTCCCAGGTCCTTCTCCTTCTCTAATGCAGATACCTGGACTCCACCTAGATAGTACTCCGTTCTGGGATTCTTGGCACCAATGTGCATAACTTAACATTTCTTGGCATTGAAGCCAAGCTGCCAGATCCCGGACTACCTCCCCAACTTTTCCAGATCATCCTGTAGGTCCTGTATCCCTTCGGCTGTATCCACTCTCCCGCAGAGCTTGGTGTCATCCACAAATAGGCACATTTTGCCCTTAATGCTATCCCCAATGTAATTGATGAAGACATTGAACAACACTGGCCCCAGCACCAAGCCCTGTGGGACCCCACTGGTGACCTCTCTGGTGCCAGCTAACTCTCCCCTGACAACCACCCTCTGGGATCTGTCCCTCTGCTGGTTTTCCACCCATTTTGCCATCTTATCAGAGGCAGTATAGCACAGTGGATTAAGTCTTTGAGTTGCAGATCTAGAGACTTGGGTTTGAATCCCACAGCCACCTAGGTGCATACTGTGTGATCCTGAGCAAGTCACTTAACTTCCTTGTGCTCCCAGGTCATATTTTGAAACAAGCTTCGGCTTAGTGTGCTACTCCTGGTAAAACAATGTTCCCTTTCCCTTATCCCCAACCCTGAGATCCAGCAACTTCCTGATCAACCTTTTGTGGGGCACAGAGTCAAAGGCCTTGCTGAAATCCAGATAGAGGATGTCTACCACTTGGCCCCTGTCTACTGTCTTAGTGACCCAGTCAAAGAAGTCGATCAGATTCATTTGACACGATCCCCCCAACCCATGCTGCCTTGCATCCTGGAGACCATGCTCCTCCAGATAGTCTACCAACCTTTCCTTAGTATGTTCTCCTTAAGATTACACACGATTGAGGTCAGACTGACTGATCTGTAATTCCCTATGTCATCCTTGGGACCGTTTTTGTGGAGGTGCTGTTCTCCAGTCCTGTAGTAACACTCCCGACTCCAGTGAACTATTAAATAGGCCTGCCAGTGACCCTGCCAGCTCCTTAGCCAGTTCCCTTAGTACCCTTGGATGTACTCTGTCTGGGCTTGGTAATTTGTCCACCTTCAGTGCTAGCAGCACCTCCCTCACGCTATCCTCCATCACTACATCTGTGTCCCTCCCCCGCCTCCTCTTCTCCTCCTGAAGGCACTGGTCCATCCTTCTCTTGTGAAAACAGAACAGAAGTATTCATTTAGTATCTCTGCTTTTCCCTCGTTATCCTCCACCCACTCCTCCCTTTCTTAAGTCTAACAATCCTGTCCTTCTTGTCCCTTTTCTCACTTATGTAGTGAAAGCAGGCCTTCTCCCCCCCTAATTCCTTCAGTTGTCTGCAGCTCCTTCTGTGCCTTAGCTCGCCAAACTTCCTTACTTGCCTCACTAGCCAACCTTCAGTAATTTTCCCTATCCACCTCTCTCTCTCTGTCTTGGTCTTCCTGAATTTTCTATAGGCTAGCTTATTTTCCCTTACTGCCTGGGCGACCCCAGAACTGAACCTGTTGGGTGCTTTGGCCCTTATGCAAGAGACCTGCTGCAAGAGATTCTCTCGAAGATCTACTGTTACAGTAAGTTTTTGCATAACTGTTCTGTTTCAAAAGATTCACCAGGAATGACATACTGAGTGGGTAACTGCTTGTTTCTAGATGTGTCTTATGGGGAGGGGGAAGGGAGGACAATGAAGAATACTAGTAATAATAATAATAATAGACGAATAAACATCATAAATAACAGTTGTGCATACACAAGGACTGTGAGAAGTAAAATGCATAACTATACTGTAGAGTGCTGGAAAATAACATAGGCAGTGTGCAGAGGCAATACTGAGTTAACAAGAGTACTGCGTTCAGTTTTGGTGCCATTACCTAAAGAAGGACATTAGATTGCTGGAAGGGGTGCAACACAGAACATCAAAGATGATCCTGGGTCTGAGGGAGTTACCATATGAGGTTAGACTGATGGAGTTGAACATGTACTGTCTGGAGGAGAGGCGGGACGGGGGGATATAATTGAAGCTTATAAGTACATGAGAGGAGTAAACAGGACAGGCACAGAGGGACTGTTCATGGGGAGGGGAGGGAGAGACACTTGGGGTCATGGCATGAGATTGGAGGGAGGAAGGTTTAGGAGGGAAATGAGATGGCATTTAGTTATGGAAAGGGTGATAGCAGAGTGGAATGCACTACCAGTAGAGGTGGTGGCCTGTAAAACAGTGGCATGCTTCAAAAGGGGCTGGATATAGAAGGAGGGGTCATGGGGGGTAGGGTGGGAGGGCAGCTGCAGAGTAGGGGTGCTGGCTGCAAAATTGAGCAGACTCTATAGACCAAGTGACCTTTTTCTGCTGGCAGTTTTGTATGTTCGTATGTAACAATGGTAGAAAAGGTTGTTGAATGGGGAGGGTGAATAGGGGACTACTTTAGTAGAGGTGCAGGGCAAAGGAGGAGCAGAGGCAAGAGCGTGGTGGGCAGCAGCCCAGGGACCAGTATCAGGGGCAGCTGCAGGAGTGAGTAGTTAAGTAATGAGGGACTGTAGAGCGTGAGTGTTAGGAAGAAGCAGAGGGAGATGGTAAGGGGGAGAGAGCCCCATAGTTGGGGAAACAGAAGGAGAAGGCAGCTTGAACAGCATTGGGATTCCTTGAGGATAGGGTGAGAGTATGATACAGCCAGAGTTGTGAAGGGGAAAAGAAGTGTGTTTTTGGAGGGGGTAGCTAGGTAGTAGTGAAGGGAGTCAAGGCAGTATTTTGAGATGAAGGAAGCACAATGGACGAGGCATCTGGCTTCAAGGGGGGAGGAGGAGAGGGTTGAGTACAGGGAACAGTGGTTTGTGCCAGGATGACAATCCAGAATAAAGTGGCAAAAGGAGTGAAAGAGGGATGGGCTTGGGAGCAGCACTGTATACTATGTCAGTGTAGTTGAAGATGGGGAATTTCATCTTCAAGACAACCTTTCAACATTCAGGAAGTGGGATACATCCTTTATTCTTGTTAAACGCACAGAGTTTTGGGAGCGGCTTCTTGTGGATGGCATCCACATGCTCTGAGAAATAGAGGTGCCAGCCAGCCAAACCCTGAGGTACTTGAATGAGGGGACATCCTCAATTGCTGCGCCATCAAGGTTATGGAAGGATGGGTGGAGGGGAGTCTGTTGAGCCTCTGCCTTGTGCCAAATGTCCATAGAGACTGTTGTTGTGGCATTGAGGGGCAGCTGATTTGCCAGAAACCAGTGCTAGATGTTAGCAAAGTCCATTTAGAGCCTGGCCATGAGGTCTGAGGCAGGAGAGCTGGAAGCAAAGAGTACCGATTCATCTGAACTCGTATGGATGGATGCAGAGGAACAGGTAGTGTGGAGGTCATTCAGGAAGATGGAGAAGAGCATTGGGCCAAGAACAGACCATTGGGGGATGCCTGAGCTGTTATGGAGTAGGGGGTATGGATTCTCCAATACGGGCAGCTTGAAACCTGCCCTCAAGGTAGGAATGGAATCAACCAACTGAGGAGTCAGAGAGCCCTGCAGCCTTGAGCTTGTTCAGAAGGAAATATGGAAATACAGACAGCGACGGCAGAAAAACACCATAGGTCCATCTAGTCTACCTGGAGTTCCCTATCTGCCCCAGGACCTATTGTCCATGCAGGGTTTTATCCCTCCCCATCCACTCCCTTGCTCTGCTCCCTATGGCTACCTACCCAAGAAAGCACCAAACTCTTCACTGTGTCCCAGCCATGCTTGAAACCATTTATGGTCTTGGCACCCACCACCTCCTCTAGTGGACTGTTCCACGGCTCCACCAATCTTTCCATAAAATAGAACTTCCTTTCGCCCCTCCTAAACCTTTCCACTGCCAGTTTCCACTCATGGCCTCGGGTTCTTGAATCTATTACTTATATGCCAGCAGAAACAGGCCTTTTGGTCTATCGAGTCTGCTCGATTATGCAGCTAGCCCCTCAACTCACAGCTGCCCGACTCACCCCTCCCCTCCTCATTATTACCCCCCACTCTGTCCCATCCCCTCTTAAAACCGTCTACCGTGCCAAAGGCTGTTACCTCCTCCGGCAGAGTATTCCACTTATCCACCACCCTTTTAGTGAAATAATGTCTCGTGACTTCCCTCCTGAATCTTCCCCCCTCCAATCTCATCTGGTGCCCCCTCGTGACTCTCTCCCCCTTCTAATCTGGAAAATCCTTTCTGTACTAGACTTGTTAATCCCCTTTAAGTATTTAAAGGTTTTGATCATGCCCCCCCCAATCCCTCCTCTCCTCCAGGGAATACATGTTCAGCTCGCCCAGCCTCTCCTCATAGGAGTATCCCTCTAATCCATGGATCATCTTTGTCACCCTCCTCTGTACACCTTCCAGTAATATGATGTCCTTCTTCAGGAATGGGTGTCAGTACTGCACATAATATTCCAGGTGCAGCCTGACCAACAACCTGTAGAGGGGCAGGATCACCTCCCTATTTCTGGAGGAGGTTCCCCTCACTATACACCCCAGCATCCTGTTGGCTTTTGCTGCCGCCTTCCTACACTGAGCTGTATTGTTCATACTCCCCGTTATAAGCACCCCTAGATCGTTTTCCTCCTCAGTGCATTCCAGCTGTACTCCCCCAGCTGATAGCTCATCCCCTTGTTGTTAACCCTGAAGTGCAATACCTTGCACTTTTTGGCATTAAACCCCAACTGCCATGCATCTGACCACTCTTATAGTTTTGTCAGGTCCCCCTGCAGCCCCCTCCACCCCTCGATGTCATCTACCACAGCTTCCATCTTTGTGTCGTCCGTGAAGAGACTGATCTTACTATGGACCCTGCGGGAGATATCATCTATGAATATCCCGAACAACACCGGTCCCAGTACAAATCCCTGCAGCACCCCGCTCGTCACATCCCTCGGTGATGACAGTTCCCCACCACCACCATCCCACCCTTTGCTGCCTTCCTTTCAGCCAACTGGTTATCCAAACTACCATCTTTGTTCCCAGCCCTGTATATTTCAGCTCCCCCCACCCCAGCCTCCCATGTGGCATGTAATCAAAGGCCTTGCTGAAATCCAAATAAAGGATATCCATCACATGGCCTTTGTCCAGTTCCCTTGTCACCCAGTCATAATACTCAATCAGATTTGTGTGGCAAGAGCTTCCTGAGATAAATCCGTGCTGCTGACCATCCTGGAGACCATTGATCTCCAAAAAGGTCACCGGCCTCTCTTTTAGGATCATCTCCATGAGTTTTCCCACAATTGATGTGAGGCTCACTGGTCTGTAGTTGCCTGGTTTATCGTTAGGTCCACTTTTGTGAATGGGTACCACATGTGCCATCCTCCAGTCCTGTGGTACATATCCAGTGTCCAAGGAGGTATTGAACAACTCAGCCAATGGTCCTGTCAGTATTTCTGCTAGTTCCTTAAGTATCGTAGGGTGAATGCCATCTGGACCCGGTGCCTTATCCCTCCCTCAGAGCCCTTAAAACTTTCAGCAACCTATCCTCCATAATCCCTATATCTGTCACCTCCTCCCCACTCCTCCTCTCCCAGGTGGTGTCTGCCCCCTTTCTCTTTCATTAACACAAAGCAGAACTAAACATTCAGTGCCTCTGCCTGGTCCTCCCCTTCTCCACCCAGTCCCCGTCTTTCCTGTTCCTCACAGTCTGATCTTTGTTTTTCCATCTTTCGCTGATGTATCTGAATAGAAGTCCTTTTCTCCATTCTTAATGCCCTGCGCCAATCTCAGTTCCCTGGAAGTCTTGGCTGCTCTGACTAGCCTGGTAACCTTCGTAGACTTCTTCATATACACCTCCCTGTTATCCCCCCCCTCCCAGTTTCCTGAATCTCCGAAATGACTTTTTTATGGCCCTCACCCCTTCCATGACAACCTGCATCAGCCAGCTGTTTTTTTTGCCCTTCTTACTCCTTGTTCTTGTACATGTCCCAGTAGCTTCCACCAGCCCATTCTTAATAACATCCCATTTTTGGTTAGCATCCATGCGTGGCTAAATTTCTGCCAGATGCCTGTCCAAAATTTCCCCCATCCTTTTAAAGTTTGCCCCCCTAAAGTCAGTCACCCCGGTACCTGTATCTCCTGCTTCCCTGCCCATGTTGAGCGTGAACCATACGTGTGGTGGTCACTCCCAGCCAGAATGTCCTCCGCCTCCAGATCCCTTACAACCTCCCCATTTGTTAGAACCAGGTCCAGAGTCCTATCCAGTCTAGTTGGCTCACTGGCCAACTGCACCAAGAAATGCCTCTAATAAGACCTGTTCTCTTGCACTTGTGGTGGTTGGGGTGCTTCACTCTGCCCCCGGTAGGTTGAAGTCCCCCACCACCACAGTGTTCCCTTTCCTACAGACCCTTCCAATTTGATCTGCTAACTCCCTATCCAAATCATCCACTTGGGCTGGCAGCCTGTACACCACCCCCATTCTCAATATCTTACTTTTTGAGTCTTGAAGCTGCATCCATAGAGCCTCTGTTCTGTCTTCCTCCCCCCCTTCCTCCCTTATTCACCTTATCCCCTCCCGTACATATATTGCCACCCCCCCTTTCCCTTAGCCCTATCCTTCCTGAATATCCTATACCCTGGGATCATCAGATCCCATTCCTGGTACTGGGTGGCCCACGTTTCCATGATGGCCACAATGTCCACCTTCCCTATTGCCTGTAATTCTGCCGATTTGTTACCAAGGCTTCTCGCATTCAGTAAGACCACCCTCCACCCTGTCCCTGCCCCCTTCCCTTCCTGAATTACCCCACTCCTAATCACCCCCCCATGCCACTGCTCTAAGGTCCTCCCTGCTAGCCTGGGGGGTAACCTTGCTTGGTTCCCCTCTCTGGGACCCCTCCCCACCATCTCTCCACTCGCCACACCCCCACCTAGTTTAAATCCACCTTTGTAGCTATGTATTCCCCTACACTCTGCTTTAATACCCGTTTCCTCTCCCCTGCTCAAATGTAGCCTATCCCCTGCATAAAGTTCAGCGTTGTCCCAGATTCTGTTCCAGCCCCCTACCAACCTGTATCCCTGGATCGACACCATTCCCTCAGCCAGATGTTGAACTCCCCAATTCTTTCTTTCCTTGTTGTACTAGCACAGGGTACTGGGAGCACCTCTGAGAAGGCCACCGATTCCCCTAGCTCCCCACACAACCTGCTCAGTTACTCAAACCTCTCCCTCACTACTTCCACTGTCTAACCCACCAGGTCATTCTTAACCACATGCACCACGAGATGCGGTTTCCTCCTACCCCTTCTAGCACACTTTAGTATTGACTGCTACGCCCTGCTTGCAGTTAAGTCAGGTATGGACTCCACCCAGATGCGACTATGCCATTCTCCCTTGCTGCCCCATCTAATCCTGGAGTCCCCCAGCACTAATACCCCTCACTCTCCAGTCCTCATCTCCCCCACCCTTTTACCTTGGTATCTACTGCTAGAGTCCGCCCCAGCTGCAACCCTGCTCTTCCCTCCTATGGCACCCCTCCACCCCAGACTTATCCCCGCTCCCCCTCATTTTCCCTCCCCCTCCCTATCCTTCCCTCCACCCTGGTCGCCCCCCTCTGCTAAGTTCTTTCCATTCTCCGCTCTAGCATTGCTCCTCTCGCATTTACCCCTGCTCTCTTCGTCCATTCTTCCAGCATTGCCTTTCTCCCCCTTACCCCACCACCATCCTCTGCCCGACTTTTGACCCTTGTGCCATACTCCCGCTTTCCCTTACCTACCCCCTCCTGGAAATCCCTTACCCCCTTCCTCCTCCAGTGTCGCCAAAACCGCAAACCTATTACCTGCCCTCTCTGCCGTGCTTTGTGTGGGCTCCTTCCTTCTGCCATTACCCACCCCCCCCTTGCTAGGCCACCTGTTTGTATTGCTCCCGCCCCCATCCCCCCTGTACTGTTGTTCCACCCACATGGTGTCCTCCTGTTGCCCTCTGTCCCAGCTCCCTTCCCCCTCATCCCACCCTCCGCAACTCTCTTCCAAGTCACTGTACTTCTTCCTTGAGTCTCCTCAGCCTGTGACAGATCGGACATCCTCCTAGCTTCCACAATACATTCATCCAGACTGCTGCTCCACAACCATTGCAACACACTGGTCTACCCCCGATGGCCCTGCTAGCATCCTGCTGCCCCCTGTGCCCCCCTCCTTCGCTGTCCCCATCTTCCCCTGCTAATGCCACTCCATCACCTAGTGTGTCCTTCCCCAGCTCCCTCCATTTGCCCGCCTCAGCATTGCTTTACTCCCTGAATACCCCCCAGTAGATAGAATTTCTTATCTAACATGTCCCTAACAAACCCCTGTACTGCTTCCTACAAAGACCCTAGACTTAACAACTCTTCCCTGTGCAGGAACAGTAATTTGAAGCTTCCCCTACGTTCCCAGCAGTGCTTCCTGTGAAGATAGTAGAAGACTTAGTACCCATCAAACGCAGTACGTACAATTGAATTTACCCCTAGAACAACAATTACATACTCCACCAATTGTCATATACCAATCACTTTGAGTTCCCCTTATAATACAGAGCCAAAACAGTATCAAACACCCCTCAAGTGTCAATTAACAGTCACAGTGCCCCTGCTCTGTAGCAGATCCTCCAGAAATGGAACAGAACCCTGTTCCTGACACAGCCACAGTGCCCCGACCCTGTAATAAAGCCTCCAGAAATTGAAAAGTCAAAGTACCTCAGACTCGCCCAAGGGCCACTCCTTGTGATGAACTCCTCCTCCTGCCCTTTTGGCTAATCAAAGTGGGAAATTCCTTTGTCGCCTTCAGTGGGGCGGAGTTACGTTGCTGCCCCCTGCTCCCACAAAAAACAATCAGGCAACCAAAGTTAAATTCCCTGTCTATACACACAGCCCCCCAGAATGTAGCACAAACACCAGTGTAAACAGGTTAAAATTAAAGCACTTTGTATTGCAGTTACTTCCCTGCCCCGAAGATAGAAGCTGCCTCTTCACTCACTGCTGTTCCTTCCCTGGATGTCTGCTTCTGACTCCTGCTAAATGCTAAATATTTCCCAGCAGTTCACCTTGTTTATTCCCTTCAGGGACTTGAAGATCTGTATCATATCATATGAACATACCAGCAGATAAAGGCCTTACCATCTATCTTGTCTGCTCAAGTATGCAGACCCCCATGTCTACCTCCCAGTGGAACCTGTCCCCTCTCCAAATATCCCCTGTCTCCCCCAGTTCCCCCTGCCACCTCCTGGACCAGCAACTTTCCCTAATTCTGTCCCATCCTAACTTTAAGCTATCCACTGTTTTCAGGAAGACCACCTCCTCTGGCAGCTTGTTCCACTTGGCCAGCAGTCTCTAAGTGAAAAAGTACCTCCTCATCTTTCTCTTGAATCTTCCCCCTGCCAGTTTTAGGCTATGACCCTAGTAGACTTGTTCCCACTAAGACTGAAGAGGCCCTCCATATTCACCCTCTTGGTACCTTTAAGGTATCTGAAGGTCTTAATCATATCCCCGCTCCCTTCTGTCCTCAAGGCAGTATATGTTGAACCCCTTGATCCTCTTCTCATAGGTGTAGCCCTGCTGGCCCTGGATCATCTTGTTCACCCTTCTCTGGACCGTCTCCAGCAAGTTAACATCCTCCTTAAGATTAAGGGCACCAGTACTGCATACTGTACTCTAGGTGCAGTCTTACCAGTGACCTCTACAGCAGTAGTAAGACCTCTGCCTTCCTGTTGGTAATTCCCCTAGCAGTGCAGCCCAGCATCCAATTTGCTTTTTGCTGCTGCTCTCCTGCAGTGGGTCAGGTGCTTCAAGTCACTCATGATCATACCCTTGGGTCCTTTTCTTCATCTGACTTGGTGACCTGCACACCACCCAACTAGTATATGGTCTCTGGGTTTTTCACTCCCATGTGCATAACTTTGCAACTAGCATTGAACCCAAGTTGCCAAATGCAAGATCACTCTTCTAACCTACCCAGGTCTTCTCTAAGTTCCTGTCTCCCCTCCTCCATGTCCACACTCCCACAGAACTTTGTGTCATCTGCAAACAGGCAGATTTTACCTTTGATCCCATCCACTATGTCAGTGATGAAGATGTTATGCAGCACCTGACTGAGCACCGAGCCTTGTGGGACCCCACTGGTCACTGACATTGCTTCCAAGAATCCTCCCTGACCACCACCATGTGGCTTCAGTCCTGCAGCTGGTTTTTGACGTATCTAGCAAGCTTGGTCCTTGCCCCAATGTCTTCCAGCTTCCTGACCAGTCTCCTGTGAGGCACAGAGTCAAATACACTGCAGATACAGGACATCAGCCACTTGGCCCCTATCCGCTGTTCCGGCCACCCAGTCAAAAAAATTAAATCAGATTAGTCAGGGAGGAACTCCCTGACACAAACCCTTGTTGTCTCTCATCTTGCAGCCCGTTTTCCTCAAGAAAGCCCAGCTGGCTTTCCTTCAGGATGGTCTCCATTGCCCCCCCCCCCCCTTGAGGTCAGACTGACTGGCCTGTAATTCCCTGGTTCATCCCTTGGTCTGCTTTTATAGAGAGGCATCACATGTGCAGTTTTCCCAGACCCGGGGCACACTTCTGGACTCCAGAGAGGTGTTAAACAGTTCTGCCAGGGGGCCTACCAGCACCACTGGCAATGAGAAGAGCCAGCAGGATGCTGAGTTGCATCGGGAGGGGGTTCACTAGTAGGAGGGAGGTCATAATACCCTTGTACACCCAGCTGGTTTGGCCGCATCTGGAGTATGGGGTCCAGTTCTGGAGTCCATACCTCAGGAAGGACGTGGAAAGGGTTGAGTGCGTCTCGAAGAGGGTGACAAAGATGGTAAAGGGAATCAGTCACTTAACATGTGAGGAGAGACTGAGGGACCTAAACATGTACTCCCTGGAACAAAGGAGAGAGAGGGGGGAACATGATTGAGACATTCAAATACTTAAATGGTATTAACAAAGTGGCAGTAGGGAGCATCTGCCAACTAAAGGGACGATCGAAGACAAAGGGCCATGATTTGCAAATTGTAGGGGGAAGTTCAGAGGAAACATTAGGAAGCACTTTTTCACAGAAAAGGTGGTGGTTAAATGGTATAGGCTTCCAAAAAGGTGGTTGGGGAGAGGACAGTGGGGGTTCAAGGGGGCATGGGACAGGCACAAGGGCCTGTTGGCAAGTGGGGGTTATAGTTAAGTCCTAGCAGTGGTCTAGGCAACCTGGGCAGATTAGGTGGGCCTAGCGGTCCTTTTCTGCTGCTATGTTTCTGTGACCCTGAGATGCACTTCTGGCCCTGGGGATTTGTCCACTTTCAGGGCCTTTAGGCCATTATACACACTGTCTGCCTCTATTATGCTGTCCAGGGTTTTATTTAACTCCAAAAATTGATTAGCGTTTTGCTCATAAAAGTGCTAAAACATTGTGAAAATGCATAGCACTTGCCTCACTGTGTTTAATGAACATAACACTTCTAGAAAATCTATATAAATAATTTCTGTACAGTTAGCATTGTCCCAAGAAAAAAACTGCTAATCAGTTATTTAAAACCCTGCATACAGCACTGGTCCAGCCCTCTCTCTAGTGAAGACAGAGCAGAGGTTCTTGTAAAGCACCTCCATTTTCTCTTCCTTTTGCCCAAGCCCCCTCCTTTTTTTAACTCAACAATCTCATCTTCCCCTTTCTCATATCATCTCCCCGGGTCTCCAGCAAGTGCATGTTCAGTGTCATGAGATGATCTTCGTAAGATCTGTTCTTTTGGCTCTGAATCATCTTGGTCACCCTGTGTTGCAATGCCTCCAGTCTGTCTCTGTCATCCTTAGGTGAAGGTTCCAGAAATGAGCACAGTATTCCTGCTGTAGCCTCACCAGTGACCTATTCAGAAGTAGTAGTACATCCTTTTTCTTGCAGTCAGTACCCCTTCTGATACACCCCAGCATCCTATTAGCCTTATTATATGCCTTGTTTCACTGGCTTGATTGACTGAGGCAGACACTAATGATGACTCCTAGATCTATTTCCCTTACTGTAGTGCTCAGTTTAACCCCTCTCATCCAGTACTCTGTCCTGTCTCCTTATCTCTCCCCCAGAGCATAACCTTGCATTTTTTGGCATTGAATTTCAATGGGCAAACTTTAGGCCACTTTTCTAGCCTTTGTAGATCCTTTTATATCTCCCTGATCCCTTTGTCATTTTCTGCTCTACTGCAGAGCTTCGTGTCATCTACAAAGAGAAACAGCTTGCCCCAGATATCCTCTCCAATGTCGTTGGTGAACATATTGAAGAGGACAAGACCCAGGACCTAATCCCTGTAGCACCCCACTCATGACCACCCTCTCTACCATTCGACCCCATTTACCACTGCCTTCTGCTATGTCTCCTTCAGTTTCCTATCCATCTGTGTCCCTAGCCACACCAAGGTCATCCAGCTTCATCAGTAATCTTATGTGTGGCACCGAGTCGCAAAGCCTTGCTGAAATCGAAGTAGAGGAAAGGAGGGGGTGGACAACAGTGTTGAAAGCTTTAGCCAAGTCGACAAAAATGGCAGAGGTGACCAAGCCCTGATCCATGCCAGACAGAATGGAGACAGTAAGCCAGGGAAGTGGAGGTGAAGTGGGACTTCTGGAAACCAGACTGGAATGGGGTAGAGAAGGAGGATGAATCAAGGAAGGGGGAGAGCTGAGATTGCACAAGGAGTTATTGGTCTTAGCCTGTTGGAGGACTAGGGAGATAAGGCGGTAGTTGTCAGGAGAGGTGGAGATGCCCACTTTGGGAAGGGGGATGACTGCTGCCTGTTTCCAGGTGTCAGGGACTGAGGCTTAAGGACAGGTTGAGAAGGGAGGTAAACAGAGCAATGGCAGGAGCAAAGAGATGGAGGAGCTTGGGGTCAAGACCATCAGGGTTCACACTCTTGTGGGGATTAAGAGCCAAAAGGTCCTTAAGCAGGGCAACAGGAGATGTAGGAGAGAAGGAGAGGGTGTTAATAACCTTCCAGAACTTAGAGGGATGATTGAGGTTGTCCTGGAGTGTGGATGCAAAACATTCCAACTTGGCATACCTAGTAGCTCTTTTCAAGCACTGTGAAGGGTCTGGTACTTGATTAGGTTGGCAGGGGAGCTGGAGGACTTGTGGGTCCACCAGGCAAGGCCACGTGCACAAAGGCAGGCCTGCCACTTGACCAAGATCCATGGGAGATGGGAACCTCAGACCCTGCTATTTCTAAGGTGGGCATGGAGATCCCAGGTGACATACATTTGGTGTTGAAATAATGGAGGCCAGTATTTATGTTGCTGGCTGTAGAGATGGGTGACCGGTCGGTAGTAACCAGGTCAGCTTGGAGGGAGGACAAGTCCAGTACCAGAGGGACTGGATCTAAATGAATTTGGGGGAAGGGAGGCTTTACGGACTGTGAATCTTGCACACACAGTAGACCATGTGGTGGTCATTGAGAACATCAGGGAGGGTACCAGTATCCACGATACGGTGGGGGTGGGAGCTGAGAACCCAGTCCAGAAGGGAGTGAATGAGGAATCTGTAATTGTGCCAGGTTGGGTTAGTGATTAATTGAGTAAGTTGGAAGGGCTTAATGTTTTGGCACAGTTTATTTAGACAGGGGGGAGAGCCAGCTGAGATTGTAAATATAGAAAAGTGAAAAGGAAAATCAAAGAGGATATAATGAGATTAAAACAGAGCATGTCTGTGTAGGGGAAGACGACAGGAAGGCTGACCCTAAATGACAACTTCTGCTGAGTTTTTACAGTTGTGGCAGCGGATCACTTCCGGAATTTGGTGTGAATACCAAGAGGGTTGTTATGCAGAAGTTAGAGTTGGGATTTAGTTCCAGAGGATAGGGTGCATAAGGGACTAAGGGCTTTTACATTAGACCAGCCTCCAGGCCTGGATGGGTTGCACCCTTGGGTGTTGAAGAAATAAGGGTAGGCAGTGGTAGCACCCCTCCTCTATGTATTTATTTAAAAAAGTTTTACCATGAATGACATACTGAGCTGGTAGCAGTTCGTTTCCAGATGTTTCAGGGTGGAGGGGGAGAGCTTGACTAGAGTAGACAATAAAATAAGACATATAAGTGAAAAATACATTAAAATACATTTACAGTTTAGTCACTATATAAATATGTATATTCATTAGCTTCCTAGAGACAAGTCAGTCCTGGACAACTGGCGGGTAGCACACCTGATCCCCCTTCTGCAAGAGTAGGAACAGGAATGACCCGGGAAACTGTGAATGGGTCAGTGTGACATCTGCTGTGGAAAAGTACTAGTGACAATCATTAAGGAGCAAATAATAGATTTTCTAGAGGCAGATGGGCTCCAAGACACAAGACAAGATATCCTCGAAGATGGTCTTGGCTTTATTAAGGGACGATTGTGTCAAATGAACTGTGCTTAGGTCTTTGAGTATGTTTAGTGAGCAGTAGTTATAGGCCAAATGGTGGATAGCCTGTATCTAGATTTGAGCAAGGCCTGTTTTTCAGTGCCATGTAGAAGGTTAGCAAAACATCTAGGGAATTTAAGGGTGGGAAATTTGCTACATGGGTAGCAAACTTGTTAGAGGGAAGGAAATAGGGTGGTGGTCAATAGCAAATACTCGGGGATCAAGGAAGTGATGAGTGGAGTGCTGCAGGGATCAGTCTAGGGACCGCTACTTTACAGAGTGTTCATCTATGACATTAAGAAGGGGATTCCGGGAAAAGTCGACCTCTTTGCAGATGATCCCAAAATCTGTGGCAGAAGGGATTGGGGACATAATAGCAACCTGGAAAGGTTGGAAAAGTGGTCTGGGATTAGCAGCTAAAGTTCAGGGCTAAGAATTGCAAGGTTATTTTATTTATTATTTATTTATTTGGTTGTTGGTAATCGGGTAGGTACACTAGACAACCAAGTGCCTATTTTCAGGTACGACCTGGGAGATTACAATACACAAGAGAAAGTCAAGAGTTGTAGTACAATACAGCAAGGAAGAACAAGCAATATACAAGTACATGTACAATAATGTCTGGTGGGATACAGTCATATGTAGCCCCCCTCTCCCCAGTTTGGGGGCTTACCTTAAGTGTCTTCCTGGACTCCAGTAATGCCCACTGCCAGGCAGACATCCTGCAGAGATAGTAAATCCATGGTTATTTGTTAATCCTGTTGATCTGCATGAGAGTGCCATGATGTACCTCTGCACCTGTCCCTTTAAAACCATAGACAGTGTATATACAGTAAATGGCCTGGGCTGAGTCCGAGTGTTTCAAAGCTCGTAACTGGACAGGCACCATTCTAATTTGCTCCACTCTGCAGTTGATAGTGAAGCAAAGGGAGCACTAGCCATTACTGTAAATATCTACTTCTAATCTGCTGTTATATTTGAATTAAAGTGTGTGCTTTAACCTGCCTTCTTGCAGCTTATTCATCTAAATGGGAGCCACCATGTTTGGTCTGGGACTTCCAGGTATTTGGACCAATTGGGACACAAGGGGTCTCGAGGGGTCCTTAGCTCAAGTGCCTCTTAGGAAAGCTGTAGTTTTTGCCATTTTACAGGTTGGCACCTAAATTGACAAATGGGAGCACCAGAACTGTGATTGACAGCTCCTCTAGCCAACCGGAACACTTAGAAACCGGACTAGTTCAGGAACTGAAAGGAGACTGTGTGACAGTTGCTGTTAGAGCTGAGAGAGTGAGCAGCTCGAGCCATTGAGAGGCAGCTCCAGGAAAGGAACTGTGGATATTTGGCAGGGAAAGGCTTGACTTGCCTTCCTGCTATTGTCTCCAGCATTGGACAGCTTGATAGCAGTAATCGGATTACTCTGAAGCTAATCTTTGAACTGTGGCAGTTAGCCCCGAGACTCTGAGAAGTGCAGCCTGAGATATTGAACCGAGAGGAGCTCTTGTGAAGCGTTTGGCCCAAGAGTTGTGTGAGAGACTGCCTTTGCTGATGAGAGGTTTGTTCGGTGAATCTACTGCAATAGCAAACCAGCCTGAAACCGAACTGAGAGGTAGAGAAGTGAATGCTGTTTTCCTTAAATGTGCTGAATGTTTATCGTGGGTCACGGCTTACTGTTCAGGGATTACCAGTGACTGAACTGTCTGCCAGCTGGAGGTTTTCACCAGCAAACAAACTGAACTTTGCCGGAAGTGTTCATCCAGCCTTGGGGCTATGCCAAACTTGGCCCAAGCCATCTATCTCTGCACCAGTAACTGTTTTCTCCGTGAGAAACCAGATTGGGGATCCAGCCCCCGTGCTGCAAGAATCGCAGGTTGTGGCCACCTGGAGGGAAAGGACGTGAAGCAGAGGTGAGTCATGCAGGCCCAGCTTCCCCATGCTCTTCAGTTTCCAGCAGCAGGTCTTCATAGCGCCAGACCTTCCTCAACCAACTGGTGTCATGAATAAACTCAGGGTAGCCTGCAGTGTTTCTTTGAATTATTCTGGGATACCATCTGATTGCTCCAATGTGTATCAGGGTTACAAAGGGCTAGGCCAGCCGGCCCTGGATACAAATAACCAAAGCCTTGTTTATGCATGTTGTTTTTTTCACTTTCCTTTTTATCCCACCTTACTGCCCACTCGTTCCACTCCTTCAGACCTCTGATCATCCCTGTAGATCCCTCTCACAGGATCTGCCCCTAGAGTGCCAGACTTAACTCCTTTATCCCTCGTACCTAACTCCTTCTCCTTGGAGTGCCTGCACAGTGGGGTCTGTCCTGCGGGTAGGCAATCCGAGGTGGATCAGTCGTCATCTTGGCCCCGGAGGGGGATCCGTTTTCTCCCTTAGTCCCTCCTTCCCCTGGGGGCGTTGGCCCATAGGACTGACGTCCAGTCATACGGCATGCTAGCCACGCTGCAGACAAATGCCCACAACATCCTCCCTTCCCCGACTCTTGAAGAGCCACCTGTACACCGATGCCCATGCTTCCACTGGCACAGGTGCGTCAGGTGTGCAAGACACCCCAGGATCCCACCCCTGGAGGAGGAGAGCATTCACTGGGATGCTCAATCCTCCTCCCCCCTCCAACCTCCGGTGACCCCGAGGCTGTTCCTGAACCCAGGTTGCCAACGTGGTGTGAGGTGTGGCGTCCAACGTCTCAACCCTTGGCGCCGCTGGGCTGGCCCATTTATGCATGTTTAACTGCTTTTTTTCCCTCCATCAAGGGCCCCAACAACAGCTGCAATGCCGGCCATCCCAGGAACCAATTCTGGCCAGCTAGCGTAACATTCTGGGTACCCAGTGTTGTTAGACTGTTTTACTGTGGGGCTAATGTGCATGCATACAGAATACCCTGAATCAAATCGGTAAAGTAATCATTCTTCTAAATTCATGCCCTTCTCCTTGTTCACGTCCCCTTAATAAACCTGATTTGCTGTTTCACAGTTAAACTGGCTTATGAGCATGTTCTTATTTGGTGTATGGTATTGAAAGTGCATGCTTGCCTTGTCAACACTGTCTTTACAGGGCGTTCCAGGGGAGTTGCTGAAGACCAGACCCTGGTGGTAAGTGCAAGGGGTGTGTGCATATTATTAATGCTCATTGCTAACTGTGTGTCAACTACTGCAAAGGGTTATCTCCTATTACAAGGTACTTGGTCAATAGGCAGGTTTGTGGGTGGTTATAGCTTCCCAGAGGGCTATATCAGGTTAGGTAGACAACCCCACATACTTCACTCTGGATGGAGGCACCAAAATATTGAATCCAGGCCCCTCAGCCTGTGGTCAGAAGTATAGGCAGGGGTTGTAACCTCAGAGATAGTGCTGTCTAAGGGTTGCACATGGAAGGTTAAACAGATTCAGAGTAAAAGGTTTAAAACAGGTTGACAAGAATTTTTACCTGAGAAATCACTTAAGTGCCACAACTAGCACACTCAAAATAGAGAGCAGTGCTTTATAAACAAGGGACCGGTAGTTAAAAACCTTACATCTTATTTTGGTAGTAAGGTTGTCAAGAAGGAGATGGACTTTTGGTTGAGGATAAGATACAGCAACTAAAATAAGTGAGCGTGGTCTGAGGGGTTGGAAGTTCAAGGGGGTTGAAAGCATTTTCAGGTCATGGATTGGATAAGGTGTGTTTTAAAGGCAGATTTGAAACAGAAGGCGGAGATGGAGTTAGACAGTTTGGCGGTTCCAGAACCTGAGTGTAAATGAGGAGAAAGCCTGCTTGCCATCTTGGTAGTCCGTTTTGGTAAAGTCATGGAACCTGAGGGAGTAGGTGGAACAGGCTCTGGGAGGTGGTCATATGTGTATGGCGGGGTTGTGGGAATGGAGTTGCTTGTACATGAAGCAGCCAAGGACATAGGCTTGTGAAGTGGAAGGGGATAACCACCCTAAGGTAGTCCGTTTGGGTAGAGTGATGGAACCTGAGGGAGTCGGTGGAACAGGCTCTGGGAGGTGGTCATATGTGTATGGCAGGGTTGTGAGAATGGAGTTGCTTGTACATGAAGCAGCCAAGGGCATAGGCTCGTGAAGCGGAAGGGGATAACCACCCTAAGGAGCTGTAGAGCGTACAGTGGTGAGTGACGTGGGGTAAGAGAGCAAAGTGGCAGATGTTGTTGTACATGATATCCCATTTATATAAGAAAGATGAGGGGGCATTAGTGATAAGTATGGACCCATACTGTAGGCAGGGGATGAGTACGCCCTGAGTGATGGTCTGCCGAGCCATGGCGGTGAGCAGTTGTTTGATGCGGTAGACTAGTCCGATTCGAGAGTTGGCAGCTTTGCACTGGTTGTTATTCACATATGCCGGGGGAAACAGAAAACTGATTGCTGGATTGGTGGGGGTAAAGTGTATACATGGTGTAGACTGTATTATTGCTGCATTTTTATGTACTAAAAAGTTAAATAGAATATTTCTGTTATGTTTGTATGTGCAGTATAAACATCAACTAATTAATTGGGCTGGCAGTATAGCCCCGATGTTAGAGTAATGAACTGTGAACGAGCTTGGTACATTCAGCAGACCAGACCTTGGTTTGATTCTCCGGTTACCAAAAAAAACAAAAAAAAAAAAATTAGTTCTTTTTAATTCTGTTTTGACCAGTAGGTGGTGCTGTGCTGAAGGATATGCAGATCTTGAGGGATGGAGAGATTCGAGACATTTAAAAAAAAAAAAAAAAAATCTGTTGACTGGGGCTTTTTCTCACCCATGAATATGAGCTAGGATTAAATCATGGGTAAGAAGATATCTCAGCCATTTAAGTTTCTGGATTCTTTCTATCCATTACATAATGTGTCTTGTTATGTATAACACCAAAAAATACTATTAACAAATTAGGGTTCATAAACAAATCCGCTGAACTCTGGAAATTTACTATTAATGTTCCTAAGGTGGCAGTAAGTGGACTCTCAGAAACATAAGTTGTATGGAGACACACTCTCCCAAGACATGGCAGTTAGGAGGTATGCTCTTGTAGTTACCGTAGAAGTATTTAAAGATAGCCGTAGACCTAAAGTCCATCTAGTCCATTCCTCAGTTATCCAAACAGTCTTAACAATTTCAGTGTCCTGGCTATAATGGGGTCACAACATGTGATTTCATTACTTTACATTTTAGCCCCCCAACCCCAGTTATTATATATTTCTTTTCTATTTCAAAACTTAGTTACATCCCTGAAGGGTGCAAATTGTGATGGTGTTTTTTGTCCAGTCAGAACTAGACTGAGACCACCACAACTTTTTTCACATTGACCCACAGATAGCCATCAAATAATGGTTTTCTGCAACTTTCAACCTCTGTTGGAATCAAAACAGTGTTATGTCCTAAAAGTAGAAGGCTCCATAACCACTGTCAGTGCAGTTACTCATCCAGTTCCCCAGTACATTCTGGAAATGTAAAAAATAAGTATGTTATTGACCTGCATTTCTCACACAGACAGTTCTTTGTTGTTTTTTTTTTTAGCTATTACTTTCATCTCCTCCTGGCATACATTGGTCTGCTCCCATCTTCTTGGCAACCCCTCTGGGACTCCAGCCACCGTCCATCATCCGCACTCCATTAGGATCTCTCGCCATATCCTCTGTGGCTTACCCCCGCAGTGGGGTGGTGGGGAGCCCCCAATTCACCCACCCACGTCAGATCCAGATTTTAGGCGCACCCCCAGAGCCAGTGATCATCTGACGACCATCAAGCCACTTGACTAGGATGCCACTCCTTTTTCCTGTTTTATTCCTTGAAGCTGGGGGCATGCAATGACGCCAACAGAGGGGAGCGTGCATGTGTCTGCTCCCAACTCCTCTCCATGTTTCTGCGTGGTGCCCTATCCCCCAGCCTCTGCCATGGGGCGAACAGGTGCCGACTATCAAGGCTCCCCCTTCCAGGAGAAGGAGAGCAGTCCATCGGATGCTCAGTCCTTCTCCTCCCCTGCTGACCTCCGGCGACCCATGCTAGTTCCCGAACACGGGTCGCCGGCGTAGCGCGAGGCAAGGCGTCCAGCACCTCAGCGCCACCGGGCCGGCACGAGACAGTTCTTTTGTTGATGTAAATCCTTCTTACCCACAAGACTACCTTTATAACTAGCCCTACTGTGTACAAAAGTTGTGTACAAAAGTAACTTTTTAAATTATCTATCTTTAGTGACTGAACA
Organism: Neoceratodus forsteri; assembly: GCA_016271365.2. NCBI lineage: Eukaryota > Metazoa > Chordata > Ceratodontiformes > Ceratodontidae > Neoceratodus > Neoceratodus forsteri. The sequence continues at coordinate 659,066,793 of CM057458.1, forward strand.
TTATCATTACAGCAGAGCATCAGTGCTGGCCATCACTACCTCTTGCACTTTTCCTATTCATGCTATGAAAATGAGTCCTGCTGTCTAGTCCACTAGTCAGCCACACTCATTTGCATAATGTGAGTAGCAGAAGTGCACAAGATGGTGTGGCTCAGCACTGACCAGCAGTAAAGCTGTAGATGGTTTAAAAATTGTTTTTATCATTGTACCGATGTCCTTCCATTTACAACAGGCTGAGACCATAAGGGGCTATAGTTTCTACCAATCAGGAGGTGGAGGCAGACCCCTGGGTTAAAGTATCTCTCACATATGTCACCCCTTCAAGGATGGGGCAGCTGGCACACTGTTTGGTTTGTGCAGCAGTTTAGGGTCCTTAGCAGGCACAGGTAGGACAGATGTAAGAATTGTTGATGCAATATCTTCCTTAGTGTGTGTTAGGGCTTAGCTTAGGCAGATTTCTGTTTGAGATGGATGTTAGGGTTAGGGTTATGGATGCTTGGGAGTCTTCCCATTTACTGAAAGGGAAACTGGGGGGGTAGGGCTTTTAAAATTTCAACTAGTAAACAGGAAATTCCAGCACTCCTGGAACACTGGTGTGAAAGTAAAGGCATTAACAAATGCAGGAATATTTTGGCAAAAATGTATTAATGTAAATGCATGCAGAGTTATATCACACAGAGAACTGCTGTTTCTGAGATTTAACCCCCAGCACTTTGACTGTAGTCTTCGTCAGGGGGCTGGATCTGAGCAGAGAACAGTCTCAGCTATATACCACTTAATCGATCATTCCTAAATGATTGGGTAAGGTAGTTAAGTAACTATATTAATGCAGACAATAAGTGGTTGTGGTGGGAGTAGAACAAGTAACCATGACAAAATACAGTGAAACAGTAGTGAATAAAACACATAAACTCCAAAGTGGGTAGTGAATTCTGTAGGTTGTAGGGTAATACATTTAGTTACAGATTAAAATTGCTAGTACAGAGATGTTGAGAATTACAGTGATGGAAGTTGAGTTTAAATCCATGATGAAACTATTGTGAGTTCAGGAGCAGAAATGCATAAACTACAACAAATTCCACAACCATACACTTGTTTTTTTTTTAAATATGCTACATCTCATTTTCTCTCTGTTTTGTCAGTCTCTCTTTGTTGTATAGCCTACCATTTGAAGAAGGCAGACGTTACTTCTGTCCCTCTAGCCTCATGTTAGCATTTATCTTCAATAACAATAAAATAAAAAAAAAACTAAAATTGTGCAGGATAGCTCTTGATATAGGCAGTTTAAACAAATGGAAGTCCCTCATCTGAGAGTCTCTTTAAAATATCCAGTTCTCTCTATCTCTAAACAAAGCATTGCTCTCTGTATACAAGATGCGTTTCCCTGGCAATTAAATTCTGCATCCTGTTCTTGTAAATTACACCATGTGTGTTCCATAAAATGTATCAAAACTCTGTTAATTTCCTTCCTGTAGCCAGCCTGAAAAGCACATTAGTGTTCTTAACAGGGACAACCAATTAAGACATCCCATCCCAGGGTTAGTTTCCAGTTAATAATTCTGCAAGCAAGCTTTTTGAGGTCAAAATATAGCTCAAAGTTAACCCCTAATAATCCAAGAGTCTGGAGAGAGATGATGATGATGGACTTCAATTAAGTGCAACAAGAGAGAGAGAGATCCTTAGTGATAATGCTCTGGAAGCCAGGGCAATTTTCAGTGCCTAAAATCATTCACCAGACAAATCAGTGGTCAACCAGTACTGGTCCATTCACACAATAGCATGGTGGGTACCCTACATCGAGAATCTGGGGGGGGGGGACACAAGAGGGCAGGCCAGCATCAGTGAAGTAAGACTTCTGTCCCTTTGGGCCAGAGGGGATCTGTTGAGCATTCATATACTTGGCTTGCCAGGCAAAGTAAAGAGCAGAATAGTTAATCAGGAAGGACATATCTCCGCAGGAATTGCATCTACAGGCATTTCTTCAGTTAGTGGAGAGATGGGGTTGCCAAGAGGGCAGCTCTGCTGGCAGTCTTCGAAAGCAAACAGATGGCTTGATTCTGTTGCAGAAACCAGGAACCCTGGTCAGAAATTATGAACACAGGGTCCTTTGCTTGGGGACAAGTGTTTTATGCCTGCTCCCAAATCCCTTTATTATAAACGGTCAGAAGTCCAGGAGGAGAGGGTGCATATTTAAATCTGATTGCATAATCAGTTCCTCAAGTTCTCTTTTACAAATCGTCTGGGGTTAAAAAGCTTTCTGGATTGACTTAGTCAAGGTCTGTTTCTGTACACATGCCTAGCCAGACCCCATCACAGGATGCAGAGGTTGGGAGGAGTGAATTTTCCTCCTTAAAATAGTCTAGATCGGTTATTGAAGAAGAATTAGCATTTATATACTCCTTTTCATGCACATTGTATCCCAAAGCGCTTCACAAGTGATGAGAGACTGGTAGAGAAAAGACTAATCCCGTAGCATCAGCCATTTTACACATGAAAACCCACACATAGCCTTGGACAATTGCATGAACTAGTTTTCATGGAAAGGGGAGCATTGGCCAGGATACCAGAGAAAATCCCCTACTCTTGTGCAAAGTGCTTGTTGTTGTTTTTGTTTTGTTTTTTGTTTTACTTCCTCCTTGACACCCATCAGGACAGCACCAGAGATGGCATAGGGGACCTTGGTTTTATGTGTCAGCTGAAGGATGGCAAACCCTGACAGTACAGCATCATCCCCAATACTGTACCCTGGTGCCAGCGTTTATGGTATGAGCCCAATCTTAGTGTGGGACTAGATGCCATGATCTTCTGGCCCACAGGCAGATGTGCTACCAACTCAACCACGCTAATGCCTGATAGACTGTCTCCTGCAATCCAGGGAGGCCTCTATATCAGCATCATGCTGTAGGGTCTGGCAGAAATTTGCCAGCAGGGCGCAGGCAAGAGGACTGCCACCAGAAAAGGTCTGCATTTCACAGTGCTGGAAAAGGCCTTAGGGAAGATCTTGATCTGATCCCTGCATGAGCCACTCTTAAAATCCAAACTTCAGCCCTCTCAGCTCTCCTGCTACAGGTGGATGGAGCCTTGTATGACACACCCCTGCCCAGGAATGTCTTTATTTTTGTAAGATCCAAGTGGTGTTTCTGGTAGCCATCATGTCTGGAAGGAAGGTCAGCAAGTTAGGAAAACTATCATGCAAGGCCCCATTTTGCCTCTTCATGCCAGACAGCTCATCTTGAGAATTCATTTGAATAGTAAACTCTGCCTTCCTTATCAGTCAGCAGACAGTGTGACCATTGCCATGCCCAGCTCCCAAAAACAGCAAGGAAAAGAGGCTGCATTCATTAGATGTACATTTCCTTCATCTACAGGATTTCAAGGTGGCTGAGAAAGGGAATATGGCCATATCAGCGCTAACTGCTAAAAGAATCATTCTGAGACACTGGATGAACTTGGAAATTCCATCCTTCAGAGACTGGCATAAAGATATTCTGTTAGGCTTAAGGCTGGGGAAAATAATTGCCAGTGTTAACAATAGATACCACACACATCAGAAGAGATGGGAGAAGCGACATGCATTGATGGATATTAGAGACTTTAACGCTTGTACCGCCGGTACAGAATAACACGAATAATGTATTAGATATGCCAAACATCAAGCAACTCTGTACAGTCATATACTGTGTTCTAATATGCAGCTTTACAGTATGATTAGGTGGGAACATTTTGTCTTGTATAATTAGTGTAAAGTGTCAGTAATTATAATATGTGTAATGCTTTATCTGTAAACACGAAAAGTCTCAATAAAGTATATTCATTTAAAGAAATGTGTGTGCCTCTGCTTCCTGGTTAGTGGAAACTGTAATCACTATGGTCACAGCCTGTAGTCACGGGAAGGGACTTAAAAGTCCCTAGGACAAAAAACAGAGGTGGTCAGGTGACTGTTGGCTGTATTGCCATTACTGCCTGGAATTCATTAATGCCCAAATTGCAGAATATGGTAACGTATTACAGCTTTAAAGCAGCACTTATTTAGTGGCAACCTTTTAAATGTTTGTCTTTAAATATACAGTCTATTGTATGTTTTTGCAATTGAATGTTGTAATTGAAGTGTTAATTCTTGTAACAGTTTGTCAAATAAGGATGGCCCTGGAAACAGGCTGGCTTTGCCTAATGGCCGTATCCTGTTAAAACATGGAAAAAACCTCAAAAGTCAAAATAGTGAATGGAAAAACATGGGACATTCCAGAAAACCAAATACTGAGATATGAACACATCAGGGCTAGGTACTGTAGGGGTAGAGAAATTTCCTTTTATCTAAATTATGAATTTGTATCTTATTCTTTGCAGTTTTTAAAGCAGCAGTACTAGTTAACCAGGGAGTGTTCATCATTTCCCAGATTTTTGCACTATCTGGTAGTTTAAACTTTCAGATTTAACTTTTGCTGTTTATTGCTGCTTTCTAATAATTGGTTCCCTTGATTTTTAGCAAATGTATACTGTATGGCTCCACAGAAAATATGGCAGCCCCCATACCATTTCCTGTTGTCACACTTTCTTTATATTGCTTGTCCTATAAACACTCAGCAAGCAAAGAAAGGAGTGGTGCATTCCAATAATATCAGACAAAATAACCAGTGAGAGAATAGCAGCACCCCATTTCCCTCTGGAATCCAATATGGCGCTCTTAGCAAGGGTCTATGCTAAACTGTCATTAAAAATAAAGAATATAAAGAAAACAAAAAAAAAAGAAAAGGATTCAAGTTTTTGTCATTTGTGGGGCTTGTTTGACATAACTACCATAAAAAGAACATTTTTATTAACTAGTACTGCTGCATTAAGCTCATGATAAAATGCACAGGAACCAGCTCACTGGTGAAGCTGATGTGTAGCTGTTAGGTTGCCCTTAAATATCCGAAAAGTAAGACACATGTCCGGCACTTAGGGCCCTTCAGCAGTACTGGCACAACACATGCGGACTTCAGTAGCCAAGGCAAATGTTATATTTATTCAAAGTAAAACACCTGGAGTGATCAGGGAAGAGAAGACATTTGCTTTTTGCATTTCCAGGTTTCACTGTCACCAGGAAAGTACAACATAAGTGTTTTTTTTTTTTTTTTTTTTTATTAAAAAGGTTGGAATTAATGGTCCAAAATGGGCATTTTGTATAGGAAGGGTTGGTCAGTGTTGGCAGTGTCAATAAAATATACCATCATACCCCAGAAGAACAGATTCTCCTGTAGAAGACCCTCAACTGGAGAGAAACACCATCTGAGAAATAAGTCTAAACCTAAATAAAACCCAGTCCTGATTGCTAAAAAGTCAAGCAAAATCCAAAATCAGGAGTTCCCTTCCTGAAAATATTACCTTTGGAGCTAATCTTAGGCCTACCAGTGAGAAGAGAACTCCAACCCTACTCCATCACCAATATGGTCTACACAAGAAGGAACATCACACATTGCACCTTATTTAAGCGACTGTTTTAGTTATCAGGTGTGATGCCGAAATAAGAAAATGTAAATTATTACACAACAAGGCACAACCAGGGTTATGTTAACCAGAGATTAGCACAGGACTGATAAGTCTTACAGCTAATAAGGAAACTCTTGTTTCTCAGGCTTTTTTTTTAGAATTTATTTTCTTGCTGACCTGGGACAGGTCATAGGAAAGCCACCTTTCCCAGTGCAGGAGTGATCTTGAAAGGAATGTGGATTAGTCATGCAATCTTGAAAAGATAACCCCAAAGGCATGCAAAAAATACATGACTCAGTGACACCATAGCTACCAAAGTCTTTAGCCAAGGAAAATTTTATCTGGTGTAGCATAGCAAAAAATCCACACAATTTTCATCAGCTGCTCAACAAAAGTGGTTTATATACAGCAATCACTGCTATGCATCAGATTTCATCCAAATGTGGATGTGCAGTTGGTTCACACAAGTTTACACATGAAATGCTACATATTTCATTCCTACTTCTGCTCTGATTAAAGTTTTATATCACAGCAATGTTCTATAAATGCTTTTAAACAAAATGTTTATCGCTGTAGCTAGTGAAAGTACAGAGGTGAAGTCAACAAAAAAAAGCAGTAAATTAAGTTTTCACAAAATATTGTTGACAGAATAATGTCTCTCTCTTAAAGAACGTTTTATATAAAAGGGCATGTTGTAGCTGCACAATTCATTTTGTCAAAGAAAAATTAGCAACTCAGTTTTTTTGAGCTACTATAAGGTCTATGTGTCTGGGCTCGTTCCTTCACCCACTCTTTCCTCCTACTTTTACCATAGGCTTAATAATATAATTAGACAGAGGCACAGGATGTTAAGGATGATCTGTCACTATGCATGTGACACACTGATGGGCAGATGGCTGTGGGAGGATGGCAAATTAGTGATGAATATTTGTTTTTCTTCAGTAACAAGGACACTTTTCATGGATCATCATTAAGGTATTTGAGAACATGAAACTTTGTACCTCGAATAAGTAAGGATCAGTTGTTTGATACTAGCTGCAGCAACCTTTCAATACAGCGAAAGTGTTGCAACACAGCCAAAGGACTCATTAAAAACTGACCTTCTGCAGAGACTCTGCTAGAAGTAGTTATCTGCAACTACTAAAACAGGCTGTGAGCAGATTCAGTCCCAGAGCCAGGCTTTCTTAGAAAGGGAAGAGGGAGGGCAAAGCTATCCTGATTCCTAGTGAGCCATTTTTATCTCCTATACTTTGTCTTTTGCATTCTCTCACACTCTTACTGTCTCGTAATCTGTCTGGAACTAAAATGGAACAAACCAAGCTCTGGAGCGACTGCAATCCAAGTTCAAAGGGTAGGTTGACAGTTGGCTAGTAACAAGCAAATCTGCTCATTCTGTTCCAGCTCCATTATCTCTAATTGAAACCGAGGTGCAGCAGGTCCTACAAGTTGACACCCTTCTGTGTCACTTCCTTTCTTGTCTTTCTATAAAGAAGCAGTGAGGAAGAGGTGCCATCTCCTGCACAACTCCACAATAGCATTAAGGAAACGTGATGCAATAAGATACAGTTTATATTTTCATCATGTAGCAGGGTTCATTTCAGATATTTATCTATGTGGCACACTGACCCACTGAGTATAAAAACTAAGGGTCAAATTAAAAAAGAATGGGTCATATTGTTCAGCTGAGCCCAGATTTTTAAAACAGCAGTTTAAAACCACTAACAGTGAGCAGATTGTCCCCAAAGGAGAAGAAATGGTGGGTCAAAATTAAAAACTGCGTGCCAGTTGTCCCAATCACCCACCCAAAAATGACCCCTGATGTAGACACCCTAGCATGCTGTTATAAAAGAGCATTCTCCTTGTGCTTGGTGAAACTGATCCATGAAACCTCCTCTCATGTGAGATTTACTTTCTTCCTTTTATTAAAAAATAATACATTAACAAGCAGCTGTTGCCTTTTCTAGCCAGAATTTTGTGGAAAATCATTGCACTGAAATACTACTGAAACAACGTATAGTAAATTTTAAGTCAAGATGTTACCATGGAGGAAAGGTTGCATTTAATCATGAACGACATAATTCTGCTCAGGCTGCCTGGCTTCGGCTTAAAAAATAGAATATTGAAACCCTGGTTATAATTGCCGTACTTAACACAAAAAAGAGATTTATTTTTATCTTTGTTCAGAAATGAAACATCCTTTAATATGCTAATGGTTTCTACAGAATTTCAAGCAAAAAATGAGAGCTTCAGGAAGAACAGTTAGTGAATAATGTACAGTTCTAGGGACATGGATATGTTGTTCATCCACACTCATTGGCAGTATCCTTGCCGCTTTAAATCTTGCCGGAAGGTCTTCAAGCTTGCTCCTCCCACCCACCCGGGTGGTATAACTCTCGGCTCCGCCCCATGACGCCAGATCTTCCTTACCGCTTGGAAGCTCAGGTTCCCTCCTTAACGCTCTGCGTTTGTGACTGGTTCCTATTTCTCCGTTTTGGATTTAAAATAATATTTTGCAAAAGACTTCAGTCTTCGATCCCTCGCGGCTGCGATGGACAAATCGACTCCCGGATTTCGGAGATGCCCATGCGGGCAGAAGATGTCTCGGACGGATCCACACTCCACGTGTGTCTACTGCTTAGGCCTTGAGCACGACCCGCAGGCTTGCGACCTGTGCTCATCTTTCTCGGCCTACGTCCTCGAAGACCGTGCTGCCCGATTGCAACTGGGCAGTCCCGAGAAGCGTTTCCCTCCGGTGAAGTCCAAGGAGGCCGGTTGGCGGTGTCCTTGGCGGGCTCGGCGGATCGCTTCCGGCGGATGGTGGCCCTCGAAGAGGAGGCGGCGGGCAGTATCTTCCTCGGCGCGGCATTTATCCCGCTCTCTCTGGGTTCTTCCTACCGGCTTCCTTTAAGGAGCTTTGTCTGTCCCTCTCCACTAAAGGAGAAGGGCCTGCGTCTGCTGGACCTTTTCTCGGTCAAAAGAGGACAAGGGTAAGTCCCTCCGTCGGCGCTCTTGGGGAGCGGGAAGGTCCCTCTCCGGGCCGTCGAGCCGTCGGCCAGTCGACGCTCGGCTGACCACTGGCCTCCACGGTGTCCCCGTCAGGTCAGTTGACGAGACTCCCACTGATGAAGTCGAGATTTTCTCGACCCATTGAACGAGCTGTGCCTTTAGCAGCCGAGATTCCCCTCTCCCCGGTTCCCCCGGGAGGAGTTGAGGATCCCGTGGGCTCGCCTGTGCCTCCGGTTCCGGAGCCCTCGGATGGACCTTCCGAGCCGAAGGGAGTGTCGGTTCCGGCCGACACCTCCCTGCACCGACCCCGGAAATTCCGGGACTCTCGGTCTCGGTCTCGGACCTCTTCGCGGTCCAGCCGTTCCCACCGTCATAGGCGGTCTCGGTCTCGGCACCGCGGTAAGCGGCGTCGCCGCTCGTCCTCGTCCTCGTCCTCCTCCTCGGATGAGGGGAGGCTTCGGCGTAAATTACGTCGACGGTACGAGGACCTTATGTTGCAACAGCTCCTCCTGGCCGGGAATAAGCCGACTCCGGCGCCTTCCCCGGCCATTAAGTGTCTGTCACGGGCAACCGACACAACCCTCGACTTGCCGAGGCCTATACCCAGGCGGTTGTTGGCCAAAACCAGCTGCTCCACCGATTGCGGTGGAACCTCCGCCTCACAGCCACCAATTGGGGCTCGACCAGGATTCTCGGTCGGCTGAGGGTTCACCCCATCGGCTGTCAGTTACCCTCACTCCCGACCGACCTCGGCAGGTGAAGGGTGGCTCAGGCCAGAGGCAGCTCTTCGAGGACTCTTCCGAGTCCGAAGATGATTCCTCCTTCTTCTCCAGCGACTGGACTTGGAGTCTTCAGGAGGTCAGCCAATGGGCGATAGCCCGTCGTCCTTCCTAGGACTGCTTCGGCTCATCTCGGAGTCTACCGGGATGGAGCTCGAACCCGTTTCCAAACGGGCCAGGTATCCCCTCACGGAGATTCTGGACCGAGGGGATTCTCCGACGGAGGCCTTTCCGGTGGCCGAGGCCATAGTGGGTCCAGCACTGGAACTTTGGCAGCGCCCTGCTTCCTGCCCTGCGCCTTCGGCCAGGATGGCCAGGAAGTATGCGGTCCCTACCGGTTCCTTGTCCGGTTTTTCGGAACACCCCTCTGCTGAGGGGTTGGTTACCGACAGCGTTTTCCGGCGCGCCGGCAACGCCAGGGATGTGGACAAACCTCCTGACAAGGAGTCCAAGAAATTGGACTATGTCGGGCGAAAAGTCTACGCTGCGTCCTCTCTCGGCCTTCGTCAGGCCAGTTCGGCCGTCCTCATGGCACATTTTTCTCATGCCCTGTTGGGCTCCCTGGATGAGGTCATCCCTCATCTTCCCGCCCGATCTGCAGACTACGGTTAAGCAGGTGCGGGACCAGAGACAGGAGCAGTGGCCAAACAGCAGCTCCAGACTGCTTTGGATGTAGGGGACTCATGCCCAGATCGGTGGCGGCCGCATGTGGCTATCTGTCGGCCGGGCTTGGCTGAGGATATCCACCTTTACTCGGATACCCAGCACAAGTTGGCGGATGTTCCCTTTTTGGGGACTGACCTCTTCGGCCCTGGGGTGGAAGGTCACCTGCAGAGGATCGAGAAGTCCAATGCCACCTTGGACTCGGTCTCTTCCGCTCAGAAGGACAAAGGCCGCAAACCACAGCCTAAGCCCTTTCGTCCTTCTGTGCCCCCAGCGCGCCCGGCCCAGCAGCGTCAGGGCCAGCAGGCTCGACCTTGGCATCCCAAACCCAACCCCGGCTTCCTCTAACAGGAGGCAGGGAGGAAAGGGCCCAGGAGGTCCCTCGGCGGTCCCTCCTCCAAGCCTGCCCAGTGGCGGGCTGAGGGTGTCGCCCCATCCCCGTCCACCTCACCTAGGTCCCCGAGTGAGGCGGCTCCGGCACTTCCGTTCCGTCTGGTCCGCTGTTACCACGGACAGGTGGGTCTGGAGGTGGTGGGAAGAGGCCTGCCTCTGGAATTCGAGCAGGCACCACCCTTCAGAGCCGTCGCCCCTGGGCTTCGGGATCCCAGCCTCACTGGCGGCTCGTCGAGCCGACATCACTCTCCTCCTCCAGAAGGAGGTGGTAAGAGAGGTGGTGGACCCTCCTTCAGACCCAGGGTTTGTGTCCAGGTACTTCCTGGTTCGAAGCAGACGGGGCTGGCGCCCCATTCTCAAGCCTACGACCTAAACAAGTTCCTAAGGTCTCGAACCTTCAGGATGGTCCTCTGGCTCAGATAATACCATCCTTGGAGCAGGCTGTGGTTCTGCTCTCTGGACTTGCAGGGCCAGCGTTTTTCACGTCCCTATCCGTCCGTCTCACCAGAGATTCCTTCGCTTCAGGCGGAAGGATCTCTCTTGAGTTCAAACCATGCCCTTGGCTTGTCTCCAGCTCCAGGGTCTTCACCAAATGCATGGCAGTGGTGACAGCATTCCCTCTTGGCGCGAGGGTCGGGTGTACCCTTACCTGGACGACTGGCTGATAGCAGCTCCCTCAGGAAGGAGGCGGAGTGGTCAGAGATCTGGCCCTCCAGGTCTGCTCTCAACTGGGCCTCCTTGTCAACGAGGCCAAGTCGAACTCGAGGCGAAGCAGGTGATTTTATTCATCGGGCGCAGCTCGACTCTCTTGAGCCAGGCGCGGCTCCCGCGGACAGGGCCGAGGTTCTTTCCTCCTTTGCCCGATCATTTCTGGTTGGGCAATTGCGCCCTGCCCGGGACTTCCTGCGCCTCCTGGGTCTCATGGCGGCCTGTACCAGCGTGGTCCGTTGGGCCCGCTGGAACATCGTCCCTTCAGTGAGGACTGGCCAGCCAGTGGTCTGGCAGCTGCGATCCTTGGACCAGCTAGTCGGTGACACAGGTGTGGAATGCTCTCCAGTGGTGGACCGTTCCAGATCAATTGCAGGAGGGCATCCCGTTCGTCCGCCCGAGCAGCCGGTCTCTCTGTCGACCGATGCCTCTCTGATGGGTTGGGGTGCCCATCTGGGGAACACCGGGCTCATGGCCTCTGGTCCCTTGGGAGTCCGATGCCACATCAACCTGCTGGAGCTCCGGCGGTCCGCCTAGCTCTCACCGCCTTTGCTCCGTTCCTCCGGGGTCAAGTGGTCGAGTCAGGCGGACAATACCACGACTATGTACTATCTAAACCCGCCAGGGCGGGGCCGCTCCATGCTTCTATGCAAGGAAGCTCTCCGCATTTGGTCACTAGTGCGCAGCCTGGAGGCGGATCTCCTAGCCATTCACGTGGCAGGGCCTCCAACACCCTGGCCGATGCCCTGAGCGGATAGGGGCTGCATCCCAGTGGTCTCTCCTGCGAGGTAGTACATCTGTTCTCCCTTTGGGGCACACCTCAGGTGGACCTGTTTGCCTCCACGGAGAGCAAGCTGAGTCTGTTCCATGCCCGCCCCTCAGCAGGGCTCGCTGCAGGGGATGCTTCTCGAGGCAATGGACCCCGGGCCTCTTTACGCCTTTCCCCATTTCCCTTGATCCACAAGGTGCTTCTCAAGGCGAGGAGGACAAGGCGCGAGGTGATTCTGATAGCCCCAGACTGGCCTCGCCAGTTCTGGTACCAGATCTCCTCAGTCTCAGCTCCAGGACTCACGGCAGCTTCCAGCTCGCCGGACCTGCTCTCAGTCAATCAGGAAGGTGTTCCATCCGGACCTTCAATCCCTGCACCTGACGGCCTGGTTCCTGGCTAGAGTTCCAGGCTTTGGGTCTTTCCGACGAGGTCCTCAATGTAGTTGAGGCGTCCCGTAAGTCGACCAGAAAATGCTATGCCTTCAAATGGAAAGGTTTTCCATTTGGTGTCAGAGCAAGGGCTTGGACCCTTCCTCCTGTTCCTTGGCAAGCATCTTGGACTATTTATGGTCCCTTTCTAGTCAAGGGCTTAGGTCGGCGACCCTAAGGGTGCACCTGGCAGCCATCTCTGCTTACAGCGTGGGCGGGAAGCAGTCGATGGCGCAGGAGAAGGTGGTCTGGCGCTTTTTCAAGGCCTTGATCACATTTCCTCCAGTCACGGAACCCCCACCTCCGTGGGATCTACTGCTGGTACTGGCAAAGCTCATGGGCAAGCCATTCGAACCTATGCACAGGTGTGCTCTCTCTCACCTGTCGTGGAAGACCGCCTTCTTGGTGGCTATCACGTCCAGCCAGAAGGATGGGAGAGCTCCAGGCGCTTTCCATCGAGTCTCCTTACCTGGTCTTCCACAGGGACAAGGTTGTCCTGCCCCCACCGAAATTCCTTCGAAGGTGGTGTCGGAGTTTCACCTTAACCAGGTGTTGACTCTGCGGTGTTCTACCCCAATCACACCTCCGGAGGCCGAATATAGGCTCCATACTCTGGATCCTAGAAGGCGCTCGCTTATTATAAGGCGCCGCGGCTGAAATTGAGAGAGGTTCGCCAGCTGTTTGTCACCTACGCTGAAGCGCATCTGGCAGACCTGCAGCCAAGCGGACGATAAGCAGGTGGGTAACCTCCTGCATAGATCTCTGCTATAAGTTAGCGGGCATGGAGCCTCCCAGAGGATAAGAGCTCATTCTACCCGCCATACTGCTGCAGGTGGCTGCTTCCAGGGGCGTCCCTATCCAGGAAATCTGCAGGGCTGCTACCTGGAAGTCAGCAAACACCTTCATTACCCACTACCACATCGACCTTGAGTCACCGGGATGCTGGTTTTGGGGCCTCGGTTCTCAGTCTCTCTTCCCAAGTAAGTATATGGGGTGTGCGTCTTGCCTCCCTCCTCCCGGAGAACTGCTAGGAGTCTGCCAATGAGTGTGGATGAACAACATATCCATGTCCCTAGAAATACAGGTTACTCACCTGTAACAGGAGTTCTAGGATGGTATATGTTGTTCATCCTACAATCCTCGACCTCCGGCTTGACGCTTTAACCCTGAGCTTCCAGCGGGCCAGATCTAGGCGTCATGGGGCGGAGCCGAGTTATACCACCCGGGTGGGTGGGAGGAGCAAGCTTGAAGACCTTCCGGCAAGATTTAAAGCGGCAAGGATACTGCCAATGAGTGTGGATGAACAACATATACCATTCCTAGAACTCCTGTTACAGGTGAGTAACCTGTATATTAAAACCTTTTCAGATTTATGGAGGGGGTCCCCTTTAACTGTAGTGCTATGTTGATTAGAACTGCGCATAACCAGAATGCAAACATTATCTTTATTACTTACAGTGCTGCTGCATACTTGAGGTTTAGCTGTTGCCAAATATTTTGCTGTATAGCCACAAAATCAGTCTGGGTGGCATAAACAAAAACAAAGTCCCCCTGTCCCCAGATCAACTTTATTTTTTCAATTAGTAATGTTATTGTGGTATGGTGACGTGGGCAGTGCTGCAATAGTGTGTCAAAACACCCGACATGTAATTTCTTAAAAATAAACATACGTGTATCAACCACGTGTGGAGCAGTCGTTGATGACTGAAAAGTATTAGCTGTTCTATTGACTAGTTTTAAGTTCACACCTTGATGGCCCTGTCATCCATAACTAATCGCCTGGGTGGCCATTTTGTATCAGGCTAAGCAGTGGATGGTTCGGACTTCACACAGAACTATCAAATGTAATGAGATAAAGAAGCATCTGATAAAAATAGCCATCTGCCATAAATCTAAAATCAACTACCTTACATCTTTGCCTTCAGTTCTTTTTAAGCATTATCTGAAGTACAGTACTGGACATTACTACTAGGTAAGTGACCATAGCAGACTAATGAGGTGTGACAGGTCGATTATGAAGACTTTTCTTTCTGTCATATTTGCTGGTTCCGATTTATATCAGACTTACCCAGTAAATACAGAGAAAGGACTATGCTGAAATGGGCATTTTTGGAATCCTAAGGTTTCTTCTAATACCTGGGTAATGCTGGGTGGTTCTTTTGACACTGACCATAAGTTCTTACTGGTACGGAGGAACTAGAAAGTATATTGATACCTGTTTGAAATCATTCAGACAGATTATTTTGAATGTAAGACGCAAACATTTTATAAGGGTGAGAAGTAAGGGACTAACAGAGGTTGGATAGCTTAACATGAGTGGACAGAGGGGGAAATATTTTTTTCTAATAACGTGGATTCAGTTCACCATCCACACTCAGGCAGTTCTGCTGGAGACAGGCGAGTCAATGGAAGCCTTCATGCTAAGTTCGTCCCACTGCTCGAGTGGTATTGTATGTCCTCCAGCACAGGCCCATGATGTCAGATCTTTCCTCAGGAAGAAACAGGTCTTGTCCTTCGCAGCTCTGCAATGTTGAAGTATTCCAGTATTTCAGATGCTTTTTTCAGGCAAATCTTTGACTGTTCCAGTCTGTATTCAACTTTGAACAGATCTGGAAACAAATGGTTTGATACCTTTTATTGGACCAGCATAGATGTAACAGTAGAAAACAGTGCTTAAGCTTTTGGGTCACTGTACAATCTTCCGGCTCCACTTCGCTATCGCAATCAATAATGGAGAGCAAGAAACCGAATTTTAAATTCTGCACTTGGTGTAGGCAGAAAGTGTTGGCCGCAGATCTGCAGGACATGTGCCTCTACTGCCTGGGCAGTCAACACAATGTTGAGGAATGCAGTTTATGCTGGGCCATGCTGCCCTCATCTATCGGAGACCTCAGCAGCAGCTAGGTCAGCTGCTTAGCTTGCAGTCATGGAAGAAGAGGCTGCTGCAGCTGCAGTGAGTTCCTTGTCGGTCTCAGCACCGTTTCCGGCTAGGGCCAGTATCGAAGGATCATTTTCTGGCAACTTCAGGGAAATCATCATCATCAATATTTGTTGGAAGGCAAATTGAGAAACTCTTATTTACAATTACTCCAAAATACAAAAGATGATACAATATATGATTATAATGACACCACATAAGTCCAATAAAACATATAATACAAATACATAATACATTTAATCCAAAATGATAGGAAATTAAAATAAATGAGTTAAAAATTCAGGAAATGTGTCTGGTCCTCCAGACCTTCAGAGAGAGCCCTTCTCATTTTAGCGGGAAACACAGTAAACAGAGTTGTAGGGCATGGTACTGGGAAAGGTCAGGCTCTTCCCACTCCTACAACTCTGCCAACTGCTCGGCCTTGGTCGAGTTCCCTATGGTCGAGGGGACAGTTGAGGGCTCCACTATAATCCCTTTGGGCTTGTTGACCACGACTCCGGTAGAGCAGGTGATCAAAATATTCCTCTAGCCTTTCGACTGGGTGTCGGAGGAGATGGGAGTAATAGGGCTCTGCTTCCTGGACCTTCAGTTCCTTGGCCTTCGCCAGTCATTCACGCACCGGTCCATGCTTCTCAGCAGTCCCCCAGAATCTGCTTTTTCGCCTCTTTCAGTGGAGTCACCTTTACTGCAGCCCCTTTTCAGGGCCTCGACCAGTGAGTCTCGTTCCGTGGCTGGCTTGCCCAACTGGCTCTTGGTGGAGATCACCAACAATGACAATACCAGAGTGTTTCAATGTGGCAAATGATCACAGGCCATTTTTAAGGAATCATTCAACTATGAAGGTGTCGTCGTCGATGGTCTCGTCCAGGACTCATACATTCAACGAGGATTCGCTTGAAAAGCTGATCAACCATGGGCCAGTGTCATTTGGAACTCTGATCCAACATATATTAGAGTCCATGAAAGTTCCCTTGGAGCCAGTCCACAATGAGGCGATGTACCCATTTACTGGCCTACTAGATGGAGATTAGTGTCCAAAAGGTGGATAAGCAGAAAAGGGGCAAAATTCAGCAGAAGGGCAGACAGCAAGGAGAACCAGGGATAAATGACAACCAAGGAAGGGGCTGGAGTAGAACAGTGAAGCAGACTAGGGAGGTGAAATCATGGAAAGCCATGTGTGCAAATGCCAGGAGCCTTAGCAACAAGATGGAAGATCTGGAGGCTGTCATGGTACAGTCAGACCTGGACATTGTGGCCATCACTGAAACCTGGTGTAATGATAACCATGACTGGGAGATTGCCATACCTGGCTACAACATATTCAGAAGAGACAGAGCAGGCAGGAAGGGAGGAGGAGTGGCACTGTATGTGAAAAATGACATAAGGGCCACAGAGATCCAGGAGGAACAAAATGGGGGAGAGATACTGTGGGTTAAGCTAGAAAGGAAAATGGGGCCAGCCATCACAGGTGTGGTCTATAGACCACCAGCCCAAGGAGGAAGAAACAGATAGGAGCTGATGCTAGCCATCCAAAGGATGGCAGACAAGAAGTGAGTAGTACTGGTTGGAGACTTCAATATTCAGACATGGACTGGAGCATCCCAGCAGCAGCATCAACTAGGAGCAGATTTATCCTGGACTCCTTCAGGGTGCCTTTCTCAAGCAACTGGTCATGGAACCAACTCGGCAGAAGGCAATACTGGACCTTGTGCTCACAAACAGGGACAGTGTGATGGGGGTAACAGTGGGGAGCACCTGGGTAACAGTGACCACCAGTCATTGTGGTTTGAAATCACAGAAAGAGCAGAACCAAACCACACAAAACACGATCCTGGATTTTAGGGGAGCAGACTTTGGGAAAATGGGAAATACTGAAAGAGGCATTAAGGGAATGGGACAGGAATCAGGGGTTGAGGAACAGTGGGCAGTATTTAAAATGGGGATTATAAGAACAACAGAATTATGCATTAAGCAGGTTAGCAAGAGGAAAAGGAAGAGAACCATTATGGTTTTCCAAAGAGGTAGCAAAGAGTGAAAGCCAAAAGATAGCATTCAGGCAATACAAAAGACACAGGCAGAAGGGGATAGGGAGAAGTACCAGGAGAAACAAAGGGAGGCAGGGAAGTCAGTAAGGGAAGCCAAAGCTCAGACAGAAGAACACATTGCAAAATCAGTGGTTAAAGGGACAAAACCTTTACAGGTACATAAGTGAAAAAAAAGAAAGACAAAGGAGGATAGTGAGACTGAAGAGGGAGGATGGGAGTCGCGTGGAGGATGACAACAGTAAAGCTGACATATTGAACAGGTATTTCTGCTCAGTCTTTACTGAGGAAGAGAGTAATGGGTCTGAAGGGGTACAAGGGGTGAGAATGGTGCAGAAATGGACACAAGTCCCTTTACTCAGAAAGGGTCCTGAAGGAACTGGAAGTAATAAGAGTTGACAAAGCAATGGGGCCAGATGGTGTGCACCCCAGGGTCCTTAAAGAACTAAGAGGTGGTGGCTGAACCTCTGGCTATCCTGTTTGTAATCACTGGAAACAGGGAGGTACCCAAAGACTGGAGGACAGCAGATGTAGTCCCCTTATACAAAAGCGGGAACAAAGAGGAAGCAGAGGAACTACAGACCAGTCAGCCTCACCTCGGTGGTGGGAAAGATCATGGAAGCACTTCTGAAGGAGAGATTGGTGGAACATCTGGTTGTCAATGGACTACAGGGCCCAAGGCAGCATGGTTTCACCAGGGGAGGTCATGTCAGACCAATCTCATTGAATTTTTGACTGGGTGACTAGGGAGGTGGATCAGGGAGGGCAGTGGACATGGCCTATCTGGACTTCAGCAAGGCCTTTGACACTGTGCCACATAGAGACTATTACACAAACTGGGGAATATGGGTGTGGGCAGGACAGTAGTGTGGTGGGTAGGTAACTGGCTGGGTGGCAGGACACAGAGGGTGGTGGTAAATGGCTGTCACTCCACAGAGGGAAGAGTGACCAGTGGGGTACCACAGGGATGGGTGCTGGGACGGTCCTATTCAACATCTTCATCAGTGACATTGCGCAGGATCTAGAAGGCAGAATTTCACTGTTCGCTGATGACACAAAGCTCTGTAACAGAGTAGACACACCAGAGGGTGTAGACAGAATGAGAAGGGACCTGCAGAAACTTGAAGAATGGTCAAGGGTTTGGCAGTTGAAATTCAATGCAAAGAAGTGCAAGATAATGCATATGGGGCACAAAACCTGGCACAATATATCAGTTGGGGTGAGGATATAGCATGCACCAAGCAGGAAAGGGATCTTGGGGTTGTCATCTCTGATGACCTCAAGGTAGGGAAACAGTGTGACAAGGCATCAGGTAAAGCAAATAGGATGCTGGGATGTATAGGCAGGGGCATCACCAGCAGGAAAGGGAGGTCATAATTCCGCTATACAAGACACTAGTGAGGCCCCACCTGGAGTACAGTGTACAGTTCTGGAGACCATACCTACGTAAGGACATAGACAGGGTAGAGAAGGTTCAGAGGAGGGCAACAAAGATGGTGCATGGATTGCATCACAAGTCCTATGAAGACAGGTTGAAGGAACTGAACATGTACTCCCTGGAGGAGAGGAGGGAGAGAGGGGATATGATAGAGACATACAAGTATCTTACAGAGAGAAACAGAGTGCAGGAAAACACTATTTTTAAGCGAAAAAGATGTTCCAGGACTAGAGGGCATGGGATGAAGTTGGAGGGAGGACGATTCAGAGGAAACATGAGAAAGAATTTCTTCACAGAACGGGTGGTGGACAAGTGGAACACCCTGCCAGAGGAAGTGGTGGGGGCTGAAACAATCACGGGATTTAAGAATGCATGGGATAGACATAAAGGAATTCTAGAGGTCATGGGTAAGGGGAAACAGACTTCTAGGAAAACAAACTGAACTTACAAGCTCAAATGGGCAGACTGGGTGGGCCATAGGCCCTTATCTGCCGACACTATCTATGTATCTATGTATGTATCTATGTACTAGACGGGGATAATTTCTCAGAGGTTTCCTTTCCTTTGGCCAAGGTCATCTTGCAACCGGATCTGGAGCTTTGACAGCATGCAGCATCCTGCCCAGCCCCCTCTACTCAATATGGTCTGCAAGTGTGCGGTCTTAACGGGCACCCTTTGTGGGCTTTCTGACCACCCCTCTGAGGAGGGTTTGGTTCAGGATTCTGTCTTCCATAAATTTGGAGCCAAAGGAACGTGGACAAGTCAGTTATGTTGTCATGATGGCAAACCTTGGCCATTCCTTGTTTGGGGTGTTAGGGGAGGTCCTTCCCCATCTTCCAGCTGACAAACAGATTCCAGTTAAGATAGTTAGAGACCAGGGTCAGTTGCTGGCTAAACACCAGCTTCTGATGGCTGTGGACATGGGTGACGCCTGTTCCCATGCCATGGCAGTGGCTGTTTCCATGCATTGAAAGGCCTGGCTGAGGCTTTCCACCTTCTCAGTGGATGCTTAGCACAAGCCAGCTGATATCCCATTCCTGGGCACTGACCGCTTTGACCCCATGTGTAAGTATATCTCAATCAGATTAAGAAGTCTGTTGCCACCCTAGATTCTGTGGCTTCATCCCAGAAGGGCCAAAAGGTCCAAAAGCCTAAAAAAGAAGGCCCTTAAGTTTTGGTCCTTTCAGCCAGAACAACCTCAGCTGCAGTCCCAGCAGGGGCAGTTTCAGCACTGGCATCCAAAGCCCAAATATTGGTGGCCAGGGGAAAAAAAGAGGGGGCATAGGTAGTGGTGGTGCCCCCGGGGTCCTTGAAGCCAGAGCCTCCTCCAAGGCTGCACAGTGATAGGTTGTGAGGTTCCATTCCCCATCCAGTCCCTGTCCCAGCTCCTGGTCGGGAGTTGGTTGTGCCACTTCTTGCCTCAATGGTTCGCCATTACCTTGGACAAATAGGTTCTAGAAGTAGTGGAAAAGGGTCACTTCTGGCTTTTGATGCTCTTCCACTGTACCTAATCCATGCTTCTTGAGAGTCCAGGGTGTCAAAGGATATGTCCACAGTACGTGCTGACATCTCTCAACTCCTAGAGCACGGGGCCATAGCCTGTGTTCCAGATGCCCTGACCTCTCCGGGATATATGTCTGGGTACTTTCTGTTTCCAAAACAGACAGCAGGCTGGCATCCCATACTAGATCTGCACTATCTGAGCCTGTTCACGTAAAAGCACAAATTCGTGGATGTCACTCTGAATCAAATCATTCTGTCTCTGGTGCAGGGCATGTAGTTTGGCTTCCCGGACCTCCAGGATGCATTCTCCTGCATCCCATTCCATCTGTCCCATTGCCAGTACTTTCCAGCCTGTGCAGAGGAGATCCTGTACCAGT
Source organism: Neoceratodus forsteri (assembly GCA_016271365.2). NCBI lineage: Eukaryota > Metazoa > Chordata > Ceratodontiformes > Ceratodontidae > Neoceratodus > Neoceratodus forsteri. The sequence goes on from CM057458.1 coordinate 659,087,306, forward strand.
TCTAGGTCATGCCATGAGGCCACTTGTCTGTGCCCATGGTCTTCACCAGGTGTATGTCAGTGATGGAAGCGTTCCTGCGGTGCAAGGGTATATCCCTACCTTCACAACTGGTTGATAGCCATGTTGTCCAAAGAGGCTGTAGAGCGGTCCAGGGATCTGGCCTTCCAGATGTGTCAGGCTTTGGACTTCTTGTCAACCCGGCCAAGTCGGAGCTGGTCCCCTTGCAGGAGATCATGTTAACTGGGGCAGAACTAGGTTCCCTACAGGCCAAGGCCCACTTCCCTATGGACCGAGCATTGGATCTCACCCCAGCGAAGGGTGCTGCACTCACGGACCGGGGCCGGGGGTGCAAGTGCAGGCGGCCTGCCTGAATAACAAAACCAAAGAATTCACTTGCACTCCAGAGCCAGGAGTGGCTGGTGGGCCACTCCAGTGAAGACAAACTCCCAAAAGTATTTCTAGGAAAAAATCTGTTTATTTTTTGTTGACCTGGTTAAGCACACCAGGAAGTTGCTGTCTAGTAACAGGTACCCCAGCGCTTCGCCATAAGAGGCTTCATCAGGGAAATAAATAGCTAATTTCCTTGGAAAACTTTTGGGAGTTTATCTTCACTGGTGAACCCCAACCACTCTAGCTCAAGGTAAGTAATTCTTTGGTTTGTTGTATTGGATCTTACCCCCTTTGCCCATTCATTTCAGGTTAAGCGTTCATGCCCTGCATGGGACTTCTGTGGCTGCTGAGGTACATGGCATCCTCCACCATGAGATGCATTGGACATGCTGGCAGATGTGCCACCTGCAGAGGGAGTTAGGCTAACGGTGGTCTCAGCACCTAGGTCACTTGGGCCTGCCAGTCGTAGTGACCCAACCAATATGGGAGGCCATCCAGTGGTGGATGGATCCACACCATCTGGAGGTAGGAATCCTATTTCTCCGCTCAGAATCCTCCATCACGCTCATGACAGATGCTTCTTTGTTGGGGGTTGGGAGCACACTTGGTAGACCACAGGGTTCACAGGTTCTGGTCACCCCAGGATTCCTGTCACCATGTCAACCTGCTGGAGCTCTGTGCAGTGCACTTGCCTCTTACGGAGTTTGCTCCATTGATCTAGAGATAAGTCATACAGATACTGATGGATGACATGACCACAATGTTTTACTTGAACAGGCAGGACACGAAGCACTCCCTTCTATTGTGTTGGGTGGCTTTTCACACCTGAACACACGTGCGCAGCCTGGGTGCAAATGATCTGGCGATCCATGTTACAGGAAAACAAAATCAGCTGGAGGACACTCCCAGCTGGGTCAGAAAGATGTCACAGGATTAGTCCCTCAATCAGGAGGTAGTGAGCCACCTGTTCTCTCTGATAGACCAGTTTACCTCGTGGGAGAACAGAAAACTGAGGCTGTTTAGTGCCACCTCCCCAGAGTTCGGGATGCTGTTAGGGAATACTTTTGTAAGCTACTAGACCCAAGGCCCAGTGTATATCTTCCCTTCCTTCCCTTCCCCTTGGTCCACAAGGTTGTGGTCAAGGCCCAGTAGGACAAAACACAGATGATCCTGACAGACCCAGACTGACCCAGGCAGTTTTGGTATCCAGGTGTCCTCAGCCTCAGCAGCCTCCGTGGAGATTGCTGTGTTGCCCAGATCTATTGACCAGACAACAGGGGACGCTCCTGTACCCATACCTTCAATCCCTGTACCTCTTACCCTGGTTCCTGGGTGGCTAGAGTTCCAAATTCTGGGCCTTTCAGAAGACATTCTCCATGTAGTCAAGGCATCCCATAAGGAGGTGGTTCTTAAATGCTAGACATTTAAGTGGAAGAGGTCATCGATTTGGTGCCAGGGTAAGGAGCTTGGTCCCCTTACCCGCTCCATGACGAGCTTCCTCAGCTCCTTTGGTCCCTCTCTGTCAGTACTGCAAGAGAAAGGTATTAAGGTGCACTTGGCAGCCATATCTGCATAGTGGGCGTGGGCTGGTATGCTGACAGTGGGCCAGGAAAAGGTGGGTGGGTGCCTTTTTAAAAGCCTGGATCACTTGTCCCCTCGAATGCGCAGACCTCCGCCTCCATAGAACCTACTTCAGGTGTTGGCAGTGCTCATTGGCAAGCCATTTGAGCCAATGCACAGGTGTGAATTCATGGAAGGCTGACTTCTTGATGGCCGTCACAGCAGCCAGAAGGATCCATAAGCTCCAGGCACTCTCGGTGGACTCTCTTTATCTTACCTTCCACAAGGACAGGGTCATCCTTCACTTCCACCTGAAGGTCCTCCCGAAGGTTGTATTGGAGTTTCACCTTAACCAGGTGACTTAACTTACCTTATACTTTACTAACCTGACCTCAGAGGCTGATGGCAGGCCCTGTACCCGCGAAGGGCACTTTTTTACTATAAAGAGCATATGGCTAGAATTCAGGGTGAGGCTTGCCAGCTGTTTGTGAGTATGTTGAAGCTGCGCCTGGCAGACCAGCAGAGAAGTAGATGATTGCCACTTTGATGACATCCTACATCGACCTCTGCTATTGGCTGGCTGGTAGGGAGTCACCAAAGGAGCTTAAGTCTCATTCCACCAGACACACCCCTGCTTCAGTGGCTGATTCTAGGGACATCCCCATTGTGGAGATATGCAGGGCTGCAACCTGGAGTAAAGCACACACCTTCATCTCCTATTATAGCACCGACATCATAAGTTGCTTTTGGGTCTTTGGTTTCCCAGTCTCTGTTCGCCAAATATGGGTGCATGCCTTGCACCCTCCTCCCAGAGGACTACTAGGAGTCTGCCAGAGTGTGGATAGTGAACTGAATCCACATTATTAGAAATATAGTTTACTCACCTGTAGCCGTAGTTTTATTAGTGACATTCTGTTCACATCCAAACAACCCATCCGACCTCCCCTGGCAAGTGACACCCAGATCCCTGCTACTAGCATGCAAAACATCTGACATCACAGGGTGATGCCGGAGGATAGAACAGTCGAGTGGTGGTTGGAGGCGTGGCAGAGACCTCAGATGTCTCTATTCAAAGTGCCAGGCGGGTCTATGTGATAGCAATGACGCCTAAAGGCGATCACCGTTATCGGACAATCAGAGTGCCAAAAAACCTTTTGGCACTCTGACAACCTAGCGCACAGGACAACGGTGCCAGGAGGTTTTTTGTAATGCTTTCTGTGGAAACTTCACCCCGCACCCCATTACTTAAGGTTTCTCAACTCTAGGGGGTGCGTTGGCGCTGTGGAAAGCATTAAAAAATAAGGTTCGGGTCACGCAATAAAATCGCAGACCGCCCCCGGACCCGAACCCAGTACCTCACCCACCCTAACCACTTGCCAACCCACGACACAGCTCGGCCATCAACCACAGCGCCGCCCCCTACAGCTCCTCCACCCCCTCCCAGCCCACGCTCGCCATGCTCGTTCCCCACTCCCCCTGCACACGTACACATAGTGACATCCTGTTGCCCAGTTCGCCCCCCCCCTCATCCAGTCTCCCCCCTCTCCCATTGCCGTGAGGGATTGCATTAGGAAGGAGTCGCTGTTATGGACGGCACCCTTCCCCATGCATCCACCTCATGGGTTACCGTGCCAGACTGTTTTTGTGAACTAAATACCACTAACAGAACTACGGTTACAGGTGAGTAACCTATATATATGTCTTAAGCTAGAGGACAGTCATGAACATCTGTGATTTGGAATAAGCATTGTCTCAAAACTTACATACTGTACGTAGTAAACAACTTACTGTATGTAGTAAACAACAACAGTTAGATGGTTTACACTCTGGTAGGTCTGTGGGTTACATAGCCCATTTACATGGCCGACCAGATATGCAAAGAAAGTACTAAGCAATAATAAATAATGTACACCATATAGCACATAATCAGAAACTGTTATAAAAACATGGAAACATTGAATCTGTTGGCAGAAAAGGACCGTTTAACCCACCCAGTCTGCCCAGATGATCCCTGACAGGTTTCCGGTGATCCTCCCTTCCCATTTCCTAATATTCCCTTATGTCTGTCCCATGCATGCTTGAAGCCCTTTACTGTTTTAAACTCTACCACATCCACTGGCAGCATTTTCCAGGCATTCACCACTCTTTCAGTGAAGTAGTACTTCCTCATATCCCTCCTAACCCCCGCTTCATCACATGCTGTTTGGTTCTGGTGCTCTTCCTCATTTGAAGGAGCCACCCCTCCACCCTGTTCACCCCTGTGAGGTATATGTAAGTCTTCATCATGTCCTGCCTTTATCTCCTGTCTTTCAGGGTGTACATGTTGAGATCCCTGTCTCTCTTCTCATAGGGTATTTGGTGCAGCTCCTGCACCATTTTAGTTGCCCTCTTCTAGACTGCTTCCACCCAGTCTGTGTCCTTCCTGAGGTGCAGTCTTCAGAACTGGACACAATACTCCAGAGGGGTCTCACCAGCGAGCAATACAATGGCAACACCACCTCTCTCCTCCTGTAGGAGATACCTCTCCTTATGCATGCCAGCATCCCATTGGCCCTACCCACTGTTTTGTCACAGTGCCCTACCACTTTGAGATCATCAGATATGATAACCCAAAGTCCCTTTCCTACTTAGTGACTGACAGTACCTCTCCCCCAACGTATACTCAGTTCTTGGGTTCCTATGTCCTAGGTGTATCATTTTGCACTTTTTGGCACTGAACCCCATCTGCCATGCTCTTGACCGCTCCTCGTGTTTCCCAAGATCCTTATGCATTTTTTCACCTGTTCTTTATTCACACCATTATATATTTTGGTATCACCTGCAGAAAGGCATTCAATCCCTGCTAGTTCTTCTGCATTGTCACTTGTGAAGGCAGTGAAGAGTCAATCCCAGTATTGAGCCGTGCGGCACACTGCTGGTCCTCTACCATCATTAGAGTGAGTGCTGTTAACCACCAACCTCTGTCAACTATCCGTTAACCAGTTTCTAACCCAATTCACCACTTTGGATCCCACCCTTGGGTTGCTCAGTTTCTTCATCAGTCTCCTGTGCAGTGCAGTGTTGAAGGCCTTGCTAAAGTTCAGATAGAAAGAACGTAATAAACCAGCGCTGGTTTATTCCATTCTTTCTGCATGGTCTGTTTCTCTACCGGCAACTAGGTACAACGCGCATTGTTGGCATTCTTTTCCTACTCTGGATTACCTCATCAGAAGGGGCATAGTTGACTCTGCTAACATCGGGAACCACTCTGAACGGCTGGGTGAGTCAGTTACTATTGCTTCATTTTCATTTTGATTGTGAGGGACAGACTTTACAGTATTTTGTTGTGGTTTTTACGTCATTTAAGTGTCTATCATTACGGACAGCGTTTTTGATAGTGAGGGCCAAGGAGTACAGGTTTTGTACGCAATTGTGCATTTACCTTTTTTCGCTGCGCCCATTTCCACTACTCGGTCGGACTCTGCGGTTGCTTCTGATTCTGTATTTTTCCCGTATCACATTGTGGATTTGAACACCTCCCACCACTTTTTTTTTATACTTGTTTTGATATAGTCTGGTAATGAGTGACAAATCGGATCGGGAGATAGAAACCATCAATCAACGTATAGCAGGGTCCTCACCAATAAAGAGTGAAATACCTGCATTTACCAGGATGAGAGCGTCTGTTAGTCACAGAGAGAAAGCAGGAGACATCTTTGCGGAGGATTTTTGAACTGAACACAGAGTTTGTTGAAAGCATCATGGAAAAGTGTGCAAAGCTTGAAAAACTTAAGCTTTCTGAAATTAGCTTATACTACAATAAGGTGTCCCTGAATAAATATGAAGAGTCGCAATACATACCACAGGGGTTAAGGATTGAAAAAGGCCCTGCAGGGGGATTTCTAAGGGGCACCTATAGACAAAGGTGGATTAATGCTCTGGACTCGTGTTCCTTCACACTAATTCAGATACTAATAGACCAAGGTGAAGAAAAACATCAATTAATATTAAGGAAAATTAAGGAGACAGAGGAGGAGTTGCAGACAGAGGAGCAAGCTGAGGAATTTACTGATTTTAATACCAGGTTAAATCAGAGGACACAGGCACATGAAAAAAACATTATAGTTAAGAAGCAACTCAAGTTCAATAGGGATCAGGCTGATGGCTGATTATAAGAACAACACTGTGTATAAGTGGGACCAGCCACAAAGGATACATCAAAGAGGGAGATCAAGTAGCAGGAGACATAATCATAGATCTGAAATATGTCCAACTGCACCAGTACAACAAAAAACTGTATTTTTCCCAAGAAGCCCCTCAGACCTCAGCAGCAGGGGCTCTAAGAACAGGGGCTATCCCCAAAAGAGTGATCCAGCTGCAAGTACAAAAACAAGGAATAAAAGGACAAGGAGGAGAACAAGAGCAGGCAAGAAAAGAAGGCAAAACAAAAAAAATGAAACCCAGGACGAGCGCAATCTCAGAAAGAGACCGTAATCAGTATCTCACAAGTACAATTGAATACAGCACATTTAAGCGTACTATCCAGAGGATTGTCTTTTGTTCCCTCCCCTAAAACTGACACTTTTCAAATCCAGGTGGACTTAAAGAAAACCTTCAGAAAACTACATCTCAAAAAATTCTTTAACAAAAAATCAAGAAAGGGTCACCTGCTCAATGAACAACTGGACAGTAATAACCTTGGGTTCCCGTTACGGAGACTGTCCCTTCCTGTTTGAACGATTTACCTCAGGACGTGGATGGACTGGCACACACTTGCCTTGAGATTAATATATCACAGGATCTGGTGGGAGCTCTTCCACCAGACTGGGATCCAGAACTTGCTCTAGAATTATTTCAGGAGGTGGAACTTGATCAAGAAGGTCTCAACTTTACACAGTGAAGGAAACAATTCCATCCCCAATCAACTTTCTGTCCCCAGTAAAACACATTTGTCTGCTGTATTAACTTTTGAATCACTGGTTCTGAAAGAAACTAACAATATTTTATATCACCACAAACCAAGCCCCAATAATTAAACACCAGAAGAACGACTGGCACTACAAGAACTGAGTACTATGAAATATATTGTTATAAAGCCAGCAGATAAAGGAAGCAAGGTGGTAGTAATGGGCAAGACTTATTATGAGTCTGCGATATTACGATAGCTTAGTGATGTTAATAATTATTGAGTTCTGCCAAATGACCCTACCTCTGCCTTTAAAGACAGAATAACAATCTTCTTGAAGGAATCTCTTGACTTGGGTTATATCTCTAAGAGGGGATGTGATTTCCTGTGTCCTGATTCCCCAGTAGTCCCGACATACACAAGGATCCCCAGAGACCACCAGGGAGATCTGTTGTATCTTCTATAGGTTCCTTTACTGAGAATCTTTCTGAAGTTTCGGATGCATTTTTACAAACCATGGTGGTTACTATCCCTTCATAATTGAGGGACTCCATGGCGGTCCTGGAGGTCCTTGAACACTTTACATGGGATGCTGGTTACTTAGGGCTCACAATCGATGTGACATCATTATACACCAGCATCCAACATAATTTGGGACTAAATGTTGTCCAATTCTTTATCGACAAGCAAGGGACTGGAGAGACCTTGAATTCAGAATGTGTGATTCAAGCATTGGAGATAATACTCACTGCCAATTATTTCTGTTTTAACTCCAGATTTTACCATCAGATTCATAGGACTGCCATGGGGGTTGGCAGTGGCACCCTCTTATGCAAATATCTTTATGGCATGGTGGGAAGAAATCCAGATTTATGATCACAGACAGAATCCATTCAAAAACCATATCAAATACTGGGGTCGTTATATTGATGACATCCCCTGCATTTGGGAGGGGAATGAACAGCAAGCTGAACAATTTCTTAATTTGTTAAACAGAAATGATTGGAATTTGAAATTTACATCATCATGCAGCAGGGAGTCTATCTCATTTTTAGACCTTTTTACTCATAGGTCTGCCTGATGGCTCCATATTAAAACAGGACTTTTTAAGCCTACAGCAGGTAACTCCCTACTGAGAGCCGATAGCTGTCATCTGACACACTTAAAGAATTGCAGTCCATTTGGACAGTTCCTTTGCATTCGTGGGAATTGTTCCACTCTGGAAACTTTTGATCAACAGGCAGAAGACCTTAAAATCAGACTGGGGGAGACTGGATATAGTGGAGACCTGTTGGAAGAGGCATATCAGACAGTGAAGAGAAAGGACAGAGGTAGCCTACTTGTACCTAAAAAAAAAAAAAGGAACACAATCAGTGTATTAATTTCATCACAGAATACAATCCTGTCACATGTAAAATAGCAGGGGCTTTGAAGAGGTTTTGGACAGTTCTTAGAGCTGATGACGACTTAGAAATGGTAGCCCAAAGTGGAACTAGGACTGTTTATAGAAAGGATACCAGCATCAAGGATAGAGTGGTCCACAGTTATTATCAGCCAGAAAAGAAAAATACAGGCACATTGGGTGACCCACCTGCTGGATTTTACAGGTGCAGGAATTGCAGTATTTGCAAATATTAGTCCCAAGGAACCAGTTTCACTAACCCCTCTAATCAGGTGTACCATGACAATTTTCATCACATGTAGAACATCATTTGTCATTTATGCCTTATGGTGCCCGTGTTCTAAATTATATGTAGGGATGACAACCCGTTCTTTAGAAGAACACATATAGGAACATGTACACTCCATTGGCAATCTCGAAAGAAACACACCTGAAGGAAGTCACTGGCAGGATATACCATACAGTGATGTTCATACATTTCACTTCACGGACATTGATCACATCCCTGTGCCCCTACGAGGGGGAGACAGGAAAGGTAAATTAGAGCAGCTGGAAAGTAGGATTATTCATAAGCTGGATGCCTGTATTCCACAAGGTTTAAATGAAGATTGTGACATCCATACGTTTTTAAAGAAAAAATTATTTGGCTATAATATAGCCGTGATACATTACGGCAAATCATTCTGACTGTGTTTCATAGAGAGAGAGAGAAAGAAAATATAGACAAACTTGTTTTATTAAAATTATTTTCTTTGAACTTGCAGCTTCTGAGACTGGCAACTTAATTATTTTTCAATAATTATTTTTCTCTGATTATTGATGAATATACATCATTATATATTATGTATTATAAAGTTTCATATATATTTATACATATGGGCCCAGATATTCAAACTGCGCCAGGCTGTGGCGCAGGCCTGGGCGCAGCTCAGCTTTGTTGCTCAGGGGTGTGGCCTGGGCGATATTCAACGGAGCTGCGCTGTGGCGCAGCAGCTTTGAATATCGCACGCTGGCCACCCCCACTGTGCATGGCGCAGTGGCACTGTGCCAACGCAAGTGGCCAGAGTGGAGCATGGAGATGCGCTAGCGCAAGTGCCATTGCGCCATACACAGCACCTGCGATATTCAAAAGGGAACATGCAAATGGGGCCATAATTTATGCAAGGCGCACATGGGGCCATTTGCATGTCATTATGGCCCCATTTGCATGCCATTAGCATGCAGGTGCGCCGATCCCCGACGACTTGTGCCTGGCGCCCTGCCAGGCAGCAGCCATAGGGACCCGACACCCATACAGCCCGATCGCGAGCATTAAGTCTACAAAGAACACCCCCATGTCCCTGGTGGTCAGTGGACCACAATATGTAATCGGGCATTTCTCTCAAGAATAAGCCCCGTCCTATATCCCTGGTGGTCCAGTGGACGCCTCTTGCCGATCGCGGACATTGGTATAGTAACACACCCCCGTCCAATATCCCTGGTGGTCAGTGGACGATCGCTGCCGATTGCGGGCATCTGTAAATCATAACATACTCCTATCACCCTGGTGGTCTAGTATACCCCTCTCCCCACCCGCCCACTGGGCCCCACCCCCCTCCCTCCCCGTCAGCGGGTGGCAGCACCCACCCGCCTGCCACCCGCCCGCCTGCCGACTGACAGCTCGGTGGGCTGCACCAAGTAGTTCCAAGCGTGAGCCAATGGGCGTGCAACCATAGCATCAACACAGTCCAGATATGTGAATGAATTCATTCACATATCTGGACTAGCTGCTGATATGGACTGCCGCCCGATTCGCGCGGCTGTAATGAAGTGAATACCAGACGGCTGTCAGCTCGACAGGCAACGAAGCGGTAAGCGAGGTGGTGCTGCCACCCGCCAGCTGACGGGGGCGGCGGTGGGGCTCCAGTCAGCGGGTGGGGAGGGTTCACTAGATCACCAAGGTGATAGGAGTATGTTATGATTTACAGATGCCGCGATCAGGTAGCGATCGGGTCCACTGGACCACCAGGGATATTGGACTTGGGGTGTTACTATACCAATGCCCGCGATCGGGCAGAGTGCAGTCCACTGGACCACCAGGGATATAGGACGGGGGCTTATTCTTGGAGACAGATGCCCGCAATCGGGCACATAGCAGTCCACTGGACCACCAGGGATATAGGAGGGGGGATTTAGCTGCACGGATTCCCGCGATGGGGCATGGGGGGGTGCCGCCAGGTGCGGCAGGAACTCGGGTGGCCACCCACAGGTGGCAGCTGCCGTGTTGCGCCCTACAATGCGGCAGCTCACCTGTGGGTGGCCATCATTTGTTCCTTTTTTTTGGGGCTTAACTTTGTGCAGGCGCCGGTAGGGGTTGCGCATGTATGACTCTGCACATCCCAGGCTGAATATCGGGCTGTGCAGGTTATGCATGGGCATCCCCCCCCACCTGTGCCTGCATACATTACTGATGCGCTCCAGCGCATCGGTATTTGTGCGGCGCACTTTTCCCTTTTGAATATTGTGCCGGGCGCATCAGTGGGTTGTGCATGGCGCAACACTATTGTGAAATGTGCCATGCGCAACCCTTTTGAATATCTGGGCCATGGTGTTCTGTCAAATGCAAAGCCTCTTGCTCTGTCTTTTCTTGTTTGTTCCTTTTCCCCCTTTTTTCTAGGTCTCGTACCACATTTGATGTCTCCCAGCCTGAGCAACCATTTTTGCGATCCAATTAGGTTGCATTGCATTATCTCCAAAAGGGGTTTGCAAGTCAAACGCCTATTGAATTGATTTTTCCATTAGGAAAGACATTCAAACTTTCCATTTTGGAAATTTAGAACTAAGCAGAAAAGACATTGTCATATGTACTATTGTGAAGCATTCCTTGCTAAGTATCCCCTTCCCTTTAACCTCTTCTGAGTTTTGATTTTGCCCTTTTAGGATCTATATGGTTACCTCAGACATTGATGTTTGCCTAAAAGATATTTGTTACATCTAACTTATTGCACTTTATATTTGTGTCTCACATTTGGGTTTTTTTGTACTGTTAAGCACTTTGTATTTATGATGGTTTTGATAAGGAGATGTTAATATTTTTTATAAAATGAGTGTAAAAAAGTCTCAATTTGATTGGCTGAAAGGATGTTTCAGCCGTGTCCTTATCAGCATGTATCTGTGCCATCCAGCACTATTCTCCCATGAGCAACCTCACAACCACAAATCACTAACCTACCCGCGCTACAAACTGTTTCTGAAAACTAGCCACACAATGAGCAGCTCCAATGGTAAATATTGCAGCACTGTAACAGCAGGCATCAAGCAACAGTAGCCTGTCTCTCTCTTTTTACGCACAAAAACGCTGTAATAAATCCATCCAGACTCCCCCCCCCCATTTAAAAAAAAAAAAACATAAATACCTCAGTGACACCGTTAAAACAACAAGCGGTCGGTGCCAATGTCTTTCCCATTCACAGCATGCTGCCTCAACTCTCATTACTCCGTCCCCTTCACAAACTTTGCTTGAAACATTCACCATAAAGTTCATCAATAACATTTCCATCAAACAGAAACTGCTTATATTTGTCCACACTATCACGGCACCACGCAGTAAAGAAACTTGACAAAAAAAACGCAACCCGGAAACAGCTCTATACGGCGGCCACTATGGGACACGCTCGTTCCAAAACAACCAAGCCGCTTGCATCAATATTCAAGCAAACATTATAGTATAATAAAAAAAAATCTATAAATAAAAAATTATTAAAAACTGTTTGTGTCTTCCTGAATTTATACAGTTACGAGCAGACGCACACAAAACCAAAAGCCCTATACTCGCTCTCAGAGCAGCCGGTCGCTGCAGCAGTGCAACATTAACATTACGTTTAAATGGGAAGTACTGCAAATAATTAATAGTATCTGAACAGGAGGAACACAAAGGGGAATTAAAAGTATATCCAGACAAAACAACCTAACCATCATGTCTGTTTGTCTGGTGGGGGATAGGGGGCATAGTAAGTACCTAAATAAAGGGACTATTTTACAAGTTTATCTTTTAAAAGCTCAAATTCTTAAAATGTTTTCCCTCTCTTTATTTTTTTTTCCATAAATAGTGACTTGGGGAACCCATTTTACCAGCGCAATAAGACACTCCAAGGTGTGGGTTATCTCCTGATAAGAGCACGCTCAGGTGCATAAGGCACTTGGTGCAAGCGCCTCATGCCTAACAACGCACCTGGGCGTGCTCTTATCAGGACATAACCCACACCTCGTCGTGTCTTATTGCTTGCGTAATTATGCTCCTAACAGAGGTCAGCAGTGTTGCTTAGGGTCAAGTTCTATTTACTAGCTAATTTATTTCAGCTGTTTGTTGACCTGTTTAAGGCCATTCATGACCTAGCAACACTGCCCCCCTGAGGAAGAATCTAAGTGATTGGAAGCACCAGGGAGTTTGTCTCGTTTTGTGCTACCCTTGGCCCCTCCACCTCACACCAATAACTACTGCACTCAGCATTTACCTTACTACTTGGACTTAGATTATTGCCTCAGTGATTGTGCAGTGATTTTCCTGGATGTAAAGTGCAGATAGGCTATGTCCACTGCCCTCCCTTGATTCATTTCCATGGTCACGCAGTCAAAGAATTCAATCAGATTTGTGTGGCATGACGACCCCACCCCCCAAAAAAATCCATATTGCCTTTGGTCGTGCAGTCCATTGGATTCAAGATACTGTACCAAACTTTGCTTTAACAGTGCTTCCGTTAATTTCCCTACCATTGAGATGAGGCTCACCAGCCTATAGTTACTAGCCTCAGCTTTGTTGCAACTCTTATGTAGAGGGGCACAGTCTGCTCTCCTCCAGAATTGTGCCTGATTCCAATGAGCTGTTGAATAAAGCCATCAGCAGGACAGCCAGCAGCTCCCTGAGTTCTTTCAGTACCCTTGGATGTATCCTGTCCAGTCCCATAGCACTGTCCACTTACAGAGCTGAAAGTCTCTTCAGGACTCTTCCTCTGAAAATGGACTTGAGTCTGCTTCCCTTCCCCTTTTTTTTCTGCTGATGACTGGTGGTCTCCACCCCCCACTGTAAGATTGAGCAAAAGTACGTCCAGGATGTCTTCTTTTTCTTGGTCTTCTACTGCGCAATCTGCCGCTGCCTTCCTCCTTTATCCTTACTATTTCTGCTCTTACTTTCCGCTTCTCACCTACTGTATGTACCTGAAGGAAGTCTTATTCCCATGTGCTACCCTTTGGACTATCCTTTGCTCTGTCTGTGTCTTTGCTCCCCTCACTGCTCCCTCTGCGTGTCCTTATACCTCCTGAATTGCCACCCTTTTATCCTTCACCACTTTGGCCACTTCCCTAGAGTACCATAGCAATCTCGTTTTCCCTTTTTACTCTCTTCCTTTTCTCAGAGGCTGATTGCCTTAATTATGCCCTCCCTTTGCTTTCACCACTGCCCGTTGTCCCTCTACCCCTGGTCACAATCCAGTTTAGTTTGTGGAGTTGGGGAGGGGCCTTAGACAAGTAGCATGTACGGTAACATTCTCGGAGGTGCTGCCTGTCTATGGCAAGGATGATGTTAGGGTATTCTGCACCATGGGATTCAATGAATGATTGAAAAACTGGTGTGGAGCTCAGGGTTTTGGCTTCACTGGGGACTGGGGAGCCACCTGGAGGGATGCAGGCTTATACTGGCGTGATGGTCTGCGTCTGTCCGACGGGGGATCTTGGATCCTAGGTGACAGGTTTAAAAGCTTCATTGGCAAGCATTTAAACTAGCCAAGGGGGGAGGCACTGAAAAGGAGCAGGGAAATCCCAGCCTTGCCCCACAAAGCACAGTAGTTAGAGAGGTAAACACCAAGGCAGAGAAGTCAGTAGGGAGCAAGACAGGGATAAATGCAGAAACAGGTGTTAAGGACAGGGATTGGGCTAAAAGGGGTAAGGACATAAAAAATAAATGGAAGGTGATGAGTACCAATGCCCACCTAGTCTGTGCAACAAGCTCCCTGAACTAGTGGCCTTAATGGAAGAGGGATGCATGGATATTGTGGCAGTCACTGAAACGTGGTACACAGAGAACCATGAGTGGGAAGTCAGCATACCAGGATACACAGTCTACAGGAGGGACAGGGTGGGTAAAAGAGGAGGAGGAGCTCTCTATATAAGGGAAGGGATTAAAGCAACAGAACTAAAGAGTAAACAGGAAGTTGATGAGTAACTATGGGTCACCCTGGAGACAGGAAATGGCACCACAATCCGCATGGGGGTTGTGTACAGACTCCCATCTCAGGGGGAGGAAATGGACAAGGAAATGATAGAAGGCATCCTTAAAATGGCAGAAAAAGGGGAGATATTGTTGATGAGGGACATGAATATGCCAGATGTTAACTGGAGTACCTTTGCTGCAGGCACATCCAAGAGCAGGGTCATTCTTGATGCCCTACAGGGGGCATGCCTCAGACAGCTAGTGTTGGAACCCACTCGGGAAGGAGCAGTCTTAGACCTGGTACTCTCAAATGGGGAAGGAGAAAGGATCTCAGATTTAGAAGTGGGTAGCCATCTGGGAACAAGTGACCACCAAACAGTGTGGTTCACAATTAACACAGCCATAGAGTCAAGCCATACAAAAACAAGAGTTATTGGACTTTAGGAAGGCTGACTTTGGGAAAATGAGAGAGTGCCTTAGAAAAGCACTAGCAAATGGGCAAGAAGGAGGGGTGGAGGAACAATGGGGAATAATCAAAACAGCCATTGCAGAGGCAACAAGCCTTTGTGTGAAGCAAATCAATAAAACAAAACGAAGGAAAAAACCACTATGGTTCTCAAAAGAGGTGGAAGGGAAGGTTAAGGAGAAAAGGATAGCATTCAGGAAATATAAGGAAACACGGAAGGAGCAGGACAGAGAACTTTATCAGTTAAAGCAGAAGGAGGCGGGGAAGGCAGTCAGAATAGCAAAGGCACAAACTGAGGAAAAGATAGCCAACTCTGTTAAGAAGGGGGATAAAACTTTGTATAGGTATATTAGGGAGTGAAGAAAGTCCAAGGGAGGGATACAGAGACTTAATAAAGGGAGGGATGTGGGCAGAGGGTGACAGTGAAAAAGCAGGGATACTGAACGAATATTTCTGCTCAGTATTCACAACAGATGAGGAGGGTGAGGTGCCTAAACCAAACAAGGGAGAAACTCTGAATAGGGGGGTCGATACCAGTTCATTCACAGAAGAAAGGGTTTTGAAAGAACTCTTAAAACTGAGGGTGGACAAAACAATGGGGCCTGATGGGATTCACCCAAGAATACCAAAAGAACCAAGGGTAGAACTAGTAACACCACTGACTACTCTCTTTAACAAATCATGGGAGGATGGAGTGGTACCTGAGGACTGGAGGAGGGCAAATGTAATTCCACTTTACAAAAGTGGGAGCAGGGCAGAGGCAGGAAACTACAGACCAGTTAGTTTGACTTCAGTGGTAGGGAAAATGATGGAATCACTTTTGAGGGAAAGAATTGTTGAGTACCTAGAGGCCAGTGGGGCACAGGACCCAAGGCAGCATGGTTTCACAGCAGGAAGGTCATGTCAGACGAACCTAATATATCTTTGATTGGGTGACCAAAGTAGTAGACCAGGGAGGGGCTGTGGATGTGGCCTACCTAGATTTTAGCAAGGCATTCGGCACAGTCTCACACAAAAGATTAATATACAAGTTAGCCAGCCTTGGAGTGGGTCCCAAGGTGGTAGCCTGGATAAAAAATTGGCTGGATAACAGGATGCAAAAGGTAATAGTAAACGGAGTTCACAGTGAAGAAAGGAGGGTAACTAGCAGGGTACCGCAGGGTTTGGTACTGGGACCGGTCTTCTTTAATATCTTTATAAGTGACATTGGAGAGCACCTGGAAGGAAAGGTATGCCTCTTTGCAGATGACACAAAGATCTGCAATAGGGTTGATACACAAGGTGGGGTGGAAAGAATGAAAAGGGACTTGGCAAGGTTGGAGGAATGGTCAGATACGTGGCAGCTCAGATTCAATGCAAAGAAGTGCATGGTAATGCATCTGGGAAACAAAAACCCAGGGGTAGAGTACACAGTGGGGGGTGAGTTAATAACAACAAAAATCGAAAGAGACCTAGGAGTAATTATATCAGATGACATAAAGGTGGGCAAGCAATGTGAGAAGGCAGTAAGGAAGGCTGGGGGGATACTGGGATGCATAGGGAGAGGCATCAACAGTGGAAAACAGGAAGTTGTTATCCCTCTCTACAGACAGTTAGTGAGACCCCATCTGGGTACTGCGTGCAATTCTGGAGACCCCATCTCCATAAAGACATAGAGTGGAGGCTGTTCGAGGAGGACAACCAAAATGGTGCAAGGTCTGCACCAGAAGACATCTGAGGAGAGTCTAAAGCAGCTAATATGTATACCCTTGAGGAAAGGAAGGAGAGGGGGACATGATGAAACTTTCAAGTATCTCAAGGAATTAACAAGGTACAAGAGGGTAGTATCTTTCAGAAGAAGATGTGCAAGAACAAGGGGGCACAATTTGAAGATAGAGGGGGGACGGCTCAGAGGTAAGGTTAGAAAGTATTTTTTCACAGAGAGAGTTGTGGATGCATGGAACAGCCTCCCTGAGAAGGTTGTAGAGTCAGGAACAGTGGGAGAATTCAAGAATGCATGAGACAGGCATAAGGCAATTCTAGTGGGGAGCAGGAGGAAGTAAGCTGTTGATTAACTAGAATCTGCAGCTTATCCATCAGGTAGGGAAATGGGCAGACTGGGTGGGCCAAGCGGTCCTTATCTGCCGTCAAATTCTCTGTTTCTAGTTAAAAGGTACATTTTAAAGACCCCTTAAATCATCCGTTGTGGTATTGTGCCAAAGTCCGCCCCTTATGAGAACACATACAAGCCAAGCTAGATCCCTTGCTATGACTGGATTCAGCCTTTAATCCACAAATCTGCTTGTTTGGAAAATGTCATGGGAGTATGGAAATATCATATAATGCTCATAGCTAAAAAAAAAAAAAAAACTTCTCTTGAAGCATTGGCTAGGTGGCACATTCCCATCATATAAGGAGTGGCATATGGATATGCTAGTTGCACTAATGTTGATCAATTAGAATTATGATTGCAGTATGTCATCAAGAAACTATTCCACTCCAAGCCATAATACAAATAATTATACTGCTAGGTATTGCAGGATTTGCAATACCTGAGAAAGGAAGTGTGGCTGGGAAGAGTTAGGCCAGCCATGTGAGCCCTATAACTCAGTGGTTAGAGCACCAGGATGGTATTCTGGGTTCAGTTCCCAGGAGCTCACATTGTTTCTTTCTCACTACAATTTGTGATCTAAATTGCTTAGCAGTGGCTAATACTGCACCAAAAAAACATCTAATTGTCATTGTTCCCAGTTGCAGGATTTGCAGCACCTGAGAAAGGAAGCGTGTCCGGGAAGAGTCAGGCCAGCCATGTGAGCCTATAACTCAGTGGTTAGAGCACCGGGATGGTATTCTGGGGGCCTGGGTTCGATTCCCACTAGATCACAATGTTTCTTTCTCGCTACAGTTCGTAATTACACTGCTTTGCATCAGAATGGATGAAAAAGAACACATCTGTTACAGGAGGGTGACACCTTTTATTGGAATTTTAACTCTTGAACTCTAATCTCAAAAACAGTTTTGTAAGTTCAATTAAAGGTATCACCTGCAATATATTTCTAGTTTTTTATTCTGCATCATAGACTGCCTAACACAGCTGCCATATTTCTCCATTGGAACAGACCAAACTAGATTCACATTATGTGTCTTCTGCAGAAATCAGTGGGGGGGGGGGGGGTTGAAGAAAGAAAAAAAGTGATTGCAATAGTTTTGTTGGGGAAACTAGACTTCAGCAACTACTTCTTAATAGAAGCATAGCATACCGCAGTTTAGCCTGTTGCAAAACACCGTATTAATTCTTGATATCTCATGCTTTTGCTCTTGGCTACTGCGACTTGCTCAGGATAACAATGAGTAAGTGGCTCTGGTGGGATTTGAACCTGAACTTGCTCATTCCCAGACTTGTGATCTAACCACTAGACCCCAATACCATGCCTCTGTCACATTTTTAAGGCTGCTTAGCGAAACTTAAAGTAGACAGTAGTGGAAATGGTAAAGAGATGGGAAGGAGCCCAGGGGAACTCTGTTCCGGGAGTGAAATTAAAAGTCTGACTCAGATCCAGGAGTAAAATGAAAAATGATTACTTCTATGTAAAATACACCCCCCCCCCAAAGGCATAAAACTAAAAGTGTAAAAATGCAGCATATAATGAAGAAACCTATTCCCAGACCCCTGTCAGATATGTTCAATACTAGATCACAGGTGATGGGTTCCCTCAGCGAATCCTTCCCATTTCCAACACTAAAAGAAAGCTTCTTGATGGTCTTTTGGTGGGTATGGCCAAACACAGGAAAAAAATTAACTTTGCTGTTTTTAACCTTTCGAGGGAAAAGGTCAGCAGGGTGCTGCTGCAGTGCAATGCTGTAGTTTGTTTTGGAGTATACACCTTGCATGCCAGCTACCCCCCCCCCACCCCAATTTCTAGTACTTCCTAGAGGATAGCTGAATCCAGGCCCCATAAACCTTTTTCCTGTTGACCAGTGAATGTAGGTTTTTTGTCACAATAATATGACAAGTAAATTTTAAGCCACATATTATTCTATATCCTTTACCAGGCTAATGCATTAGTAGCTGTATTGGCTCTGATCAGAACTTTTTTTTTTTGTTGTTGTGTTTAATGTGGCCCTTAGTCTCGTAAGGTTGTGCAGTTGTGCCTCTTTCACCTGGGTGCAAGTATTTCTTGGTAAGCTCAGTTATTCGATAAAACACTTCTCATGAAGAACCAAAATAGAAAAAAAATCATCATATGAGGGGTTGTATGTTCCTCGGTGGCCTTAAAGCATTTTAATTGGAGACCTAAAAAATGTTGTGGTGACACAGAGTAGTCATCAACTATAAATATAAATTGACCTACAATAAACTGCAGATGTGACAGTGACACTTCCCTTCTTTAATCACAGTAGCCAATTTTAAATTCTAAGCACTGACCCTGAGAACAGACCCTTGTTACTCACGTGTTGTAAAGAAAGCAACAATGATTTGTTGAGGGGTTGGATTGTTGAAGCAAAAATAAGTTTCTTTTTTTCAGCCCACATAAAGTACTAAAAATTATTTTCAAAGAAGATGGACCCTTAGCAGTTTTCAGAGCCGTACTACTGGACTGTATCTGTGTGACGTAAATGTGCTAAACCGAGGCACTGCCCCCTCAGCCATCCTGGGGAACGGGGATCCTCGAGAAAAGTTTGTATCGCAGTTAAGGTTTCTTACTGGTTCTTACAATTTTCGTCAATTAGTATGCATTCTGTGGCAACTGAGGACATGCAGACTTAGCAAAAAATTCCATACAAAACTGGGCAAAAATCACGGAAACCTAAGAAGAAGCAAGGTCAACCAGAATTTTGAAAGCTCCTTGGAAGCCCACTTTATCACCTGGGGCTCCCTACCATGGCAAGGCCATCTGTGTAAAACAGTTGTATAAAAGTATGTTCTACACAGTTTTCATTATGTTTTGGTATTGGGCAGACTGGTTAGTGGTTAGCAAAATATTCCTTTGGCTTAGGAGGCCAACGGTTTGGCACCATGCATTGCCAGTCTATTTGCTACCACCCGGTTCACTTGGTGGGTAGGATATATTAGTGCCTGTCTGCATCCAACTATTGAAGTTAGACTTAAATTAAGGCATTTGCTTTCTACAGTAAGAGACTTGCTCTTCTGATGCCATACAGACCTGATTTTTTTCTATTCAACGTTGTCATAACTGATTTCTCCTGCTCCTCACAACAGCATGGAGAAGGATGTCCGATCGTTTCTTGGATTTTTGCAAGGGTACTGCAGGGGTCCTGGGAAGATGCAAAGGACAGTGCACCATCCTTACCTTGGCTGCTGTGAGAAGTACATGACAGGAAACATGGTAGTGTCTGTGAGTTTACGGAATTTAAGTGTAAGCAAATTTTATAATGAGTACTGTGCCCTCCACAAGGGTCAAGTGCTCTGTGTGAGATTTCTCAATTTACTGCATGACAGATTGAAGTAATTGTTACCAGAATTCATTGAGTTCTTGCAGTAGTCACAAGATATCCCAACAAAAACTGTTATACTGCGCTTGATTCTGGTGGATGGCACTGCTTGATGAGGAGTGCCTTCCTTCTGAATTGGGATGGTTGAGACAACACTGTGCTGTGTTTGCTGGAATATGATCACATGACCATGTGTTATTCTAACAGCAGCACAGGTCAGAAATGCTTACCTCTCTGAACCTCCTTACACAGTTCTAAAATAATAATCAGGGGAGCCATTTTATAATCACAGGAAGGCACACCAGGATGTGCGTAATTATGCGATGACACTTCTTGGGTTCTTAAGGCACTCTGCCTTGACTTCTATTCAGAGGTGTGCTGTTGTTCCACAGTAGTGCATACCCTGTTACGCCTTATTGCTTAAATCTGTAAGGAAGAACGGAAAAACTGTGTAGCCAAGTGGTCAGAGCACAGTGCTGTGAACATGGAGGCCTAGTTTTAAATCCCACCACCTACTACGTGACCTTGAGCAAATCAGTAGTGTTTAACCTCTTCTCCCTTCCCGTTCTTAAAGGTGAACTCTCAGTTCCTCTGCAAAAGTGCTGTGGGACTGTGAGCCCCATTAATAAACAAGATGCAATAAAATAAATTTTTTTTTCCTTCACTTATGTGTAGTTTAGATCTTCATCAAGGATGTCTCATCCATTAGGCCACACCTTTGAAACTAAGCCGTCCGTGTCAGGACCACTCGGAAACTTGTTACTAGCCAGGGGTCTGCCCACAATGACATGCAGCATTGATGCATATATAACAGGGGAGGCCACAGTTCTTTCTCCCACCAACAGTCATCCTTGTCAGACCTGCTGAAGGAACACTATGAACTAAGCTGTTGCCAAAGTCAAAAGAGCCTTTGTTTTGGTATTATGAGTACTTTGCCTTTTGCTAAGGAATCTAGGAGGATGAATGCAGTGGACAAACGTACTTATGCCACTGCATCACTGGGCCTAGAATTGTTAATTACCTGGCCTTCATGCCTGTAGAAAGCTGCTCGTACTGCAGCTCAGGCTTTGCTCTACCAATGATGGCTCTACCAAGACTGATTTGCTTAAGACATTGTCTTTGGGTTGCAGCTTGGCAAACATTTGCTGCACATAGCTTATGATGTTTCTGATGCTTCTGTCAGGGCTGTAGCTTATGGCATTGGTATGAGGAGATATTATTGGCTCAGAGTTGCTGACTTTGCCAATGATGTGGAGCAGGGAGTTTTGAATGCTCCCTTTAAAGGGTCAAAACTGTTTGGCTAGTATGTTGAAGAGGCCTTACGTGGCATGTCTTCATATGAGGATGCCTCCATGGACACTCAGAGTCCAGTGTGGTTAGATGATGGATGAGCTGGACCACATGGTTCTCGTCATGCCTTCTCTTCGCAGAGAGCTGTTGTGGTGGATGGATGGATTGTGAAAACGTACTGAAGGGCATTCAGTTCCTTGTACCAGCTCCTGTACGGATCCTCCCCATGGATGTCTCTGGCTCCAGCTGGGGTGCTCATCTCAGCCCTCATCAGACATACAGGTCATGAACCAAGGAGGAGACTGAGCTGCACATAAATGTCCTGGAAATGCAGGCTGTCCTGTACAGCCTCCTGGCCTTTCAGGATAATCTTTTCACTGGTCTTCTGCTGATCCAGATGGACAGTGTCAGTGTGATGCATTACATCAACAAACAAGGGGGCACCCTCTCCTATCCCCTGTACAGGGAAGCAGTGAGGATATGGTTCTGGGCTCTGTCTCACGGCCTTCAGCTGTGTTTCTCCCAGGTCTCCAAAGGGTTTTGGCAGACAGGGTAAGTAGGCCCCAGTTGATGGTCCATGAATGGAAACTGCTAACCTCTGTGGTAAACAACCTCTTTGCAAAATGGGGTTGTCCAGAGCCGGACCTTTTTGCATCCCCACTCAATGCACAACTGCCGCATTTCTGCCGGCTCACACCAGGGCTTTGAGTTTGTTGGTGAGACATGTTGTCCATCTCCTGGAAAGGGAAATTCCTATATGCCTCCCCCCCATCCCTTTGACACTGAGGATTCTGCTCAAGCTGCGAGTGGAAAGTGCCACTTTCATCCTCGATGCTCCATTCTGGCCTCACCAGATATGGTTTCCACTCCTTCAGTATCTGGCAGTGAAGCCTCCTGTCCTACCTCTGTGTTGGGGTCTGTTGTCACAGGACAAGGGGTCTCTGGTCCATCTGGACGTGAAGTCCCTTCATTTGCATTTATGGCTGCTGAAAACATAGCCATTGCATGTTTTGGGGTGTCCCCTAAGGTTGTGAATGGCCTCCTTACATTTAGATAACCTTCTACCAGACATGCCCTGCAGTGAAAGTGCTTCAGTATGTGTTCTGCAAGTGTGGATCCTTTTACATGTCCTATGAGTGCTGTGTTAGAATACTAGCATTCCCTGTCTGACTGTCCTTCAGTATTCCTTTTTTAAGGTGCATTTGGCCCCAACTATCATCTTTCCATGCCCCTATTGATGTTTGTATGGTTGCCCAGTTAGAGGTGCTTAGTTATATGTTTCTGGGAGGTATTCTTTATTTGAAACCTCCTATCTGTATTCCACTGCCACCTTGGGACTTGAATTTCTTACTTGAGAAACAGGTGTTGGCTCCATTTGAGTTTGCCCTGTCATGGAAAACATTTTTAGGTGTGATAACTTCTGCTCGGTGGATTTCCTAGCTTTGGCTTTAATGGATGAACCTCCATATTTGATTTTTCACAAAGACATCCTCTTTGCACATGAATCCTATGTCTCTATGAAAGGTGGTATCAGAATTTACTCGGGGACCAAATTATACACCTTCCTGTTTATTACCCTGAGCATGCCAACAAGGGTGAGGTGCTGTTCCACACTTCAGATGTGCACAGAATACTGAGATACTACATTGATTACACTAAGGACTGCAGAACGTTCTCTCAGCTTTTTGTTTCCTTCGTGCCTTATCTCACAAGCTCAGATGGTCACACAAAGCCATTATGTTCCCACGAAGGTTTACTTGAGGTTCCTAGGCCTCATGGCTGTGGACATTGCCACTGCCCTCTTGTACAGTCTGCATATGCGGGTGATCCAGTGGACCCTCTGGGTGCAGTGGGACCAGTGCACAGATGACCTGGAACAGCCCATGCTGGTCTCCTCTCCAGTCCACAAGGTGCTCCAATGGTGGATGGATCCCCAAAACCTCCTAAGAGGGGTCCCATTCCTGAACTCATCTCCCCAAGAGATTCTCACTACGGATGCCTCTGGCTTCGGCTGGGGGGGTCGCCTGGGTCACTTCCAGGCTCAGGGTACCTGGTCCCAGATCGAGACTTCCCTCCATATAAATGTCCTTGAGATGAGGGCAGTTCTGTATGCCATGCAGGTCTTCCAGAGCCACCTTTCTCCGAGCCAGTTGTTGATTCAGTCAGACAATCTCATCATGGTCTACTATATCAACAAGTGGGGGGGATGCATTTGTGTCCCATTGGCAGAGAAGTCATGAGGGTCTGGTACTGGGCACTGGACCATGGCTTGGAACTCGCAGCAGTCCACGTCCCAGGTATGCTGAACACCCTGGCGGACAGCCTCAGCTGGACTCAGTCCAGGATGCACGGATAGGAACTTCTCTCATCCATCGCAGAAGATCTGTTCGACAGATGGGGTCATCCAGAGTTGGATCTTTTTGTGTCCCCACTCAATGCAGAACTGACCAATTTCTGCTCGCTAGATCCAGGGCCTGGAGTTTTCTGGCAAGATGCGTTGTCCCTGTCCTGGAGCGGGAGGTTCCTTTATGCCTTGCCTCCATCCTCTCTGATTCAGAGGGTGCCAGTCAAGCTGCATATGGAGGGATCAGCATTATCCCGGTCACACCTTACTGGCCACGGCAGATATGGTTTCCATTACTGCAACAGTTAGCAGAGGAACCTCCGGTGCCTCTGCCCCTCTGCAGGGATGTGCTGATGCAGGCTCAGGGGACCCTGGTCCATCCAGACCTCAGGTCCCTTTACATGCCTGGGTCCTGAGGACATTGCCATTGTCCAGTTTGAAGTGTCTCAGAATGTAGCAGGCATCCTCGTGGCAGATCGAAAGCCCTCCACTAGAGTCACATATGCCATGAAGTGGAAGAGGTTTGCCATTTAAGCTGCCAAACATCAGGTTGACCCTTTTACCTGTCCAGTGGGCCAGATCCTGGATTACTGGATATCACTGTCGGACTCAGGTCTCCAGTACTCCTCCCTCAGGGCGCACCTTTTGGCTATCTCTGCCTTTCATGAACCAGTAGACAGTCGTACCATGGCTCAGCTGGATGTGTCCCATACTTTCCTTAGGGGCAGCCTGCACCTGAAACCTCCAATCCATACCCCTGTTCCGGCCTGGGATTGAATTTTGTTTGGGAGAAATTGACCATGTCTCCATTTGAGCCAGTCGCAACTTGTGAGCCACACTTTCTTTCATTGAAAGCATTATTTTTGGTTGCTATTACTTCTGCTCGAAGGATTTCTGAGCTCAGGCTCTCTGGTGTGAGGAGCTCTATTTGATTTTACATAAAGACAAGGTGTCTTTGTGCACAAATCCTAAGTTTCTTCCTAGGGTGATATCTGAGTTTACCCTGAACCAATCTATCCACCTCTCTGTGTATTTTCTGGAGCGTCCAGTCCAGGGGAAGCACTGCTCCATACTTTAGATATGCGCAGAATTTTGAAATATCTGTTCTGAACTAAGGACTCTGCAGACGGGCAGAGCAACTTTTTATTTCTTTCGCCCCAGGAAGAGACAGCATTCAGGTTTCCAAACAATGTTTGTCCAGCTGGTTGGCTAATTGTATCATATTCTGCTACAATTAACATGGCAAGCAGTTGCCAGGGGCGGTGAAAGCCCACTCCATAAGGGGTATGGCTACATCTGTGGCCTGTTTAAAGGGGGTCTCAGCTGCTGACATTTGCATTGCTGCCACCTGGAGTACCGTCCATTCTTTCACCAAGCACTGTAATCTGGACTTTCCTTGTAGAGCCTGAGCAGGCATCAGCTGGGCTGACCTGCAGGGCCTCCTTTCCTAGGCCTTGGTTTGCCTCCCAGAATGTTCTGCGGCACTTGTAACTACTTGGGACTCATTCCTACAGTGTGACCTGATGACAGAGATACCCCTGAAGAAGATAGAACAGTTACGCAAGAATTTATCCTAACAGGAGATCTTCGAGGGGATCTGAGTCATCAGGTCAGCCTTCCCTCCCACCATCCCCCTCTTTGGATCTTTTGCCTCAGACTGGCTTTCTGGAGTGTCCAGCCTTTTATTTAGGCTTGGGCACCTCTCTCTCTCTCTGATCCCCCATGGCACAGGTTTGCTCCCTTAGTCTCCGGGGAAAAGAACTGAGGAGGGAGCAGGGCCACTCACTCCTTTATAGAGTTGATGACATCGGCAGGTGACATCAGCATGGGCAGCCCCAGATGTACTGCTGGAAAATCTTCCATGTGGATCCTGCTTCAACGGTGAAATTCCTATGGTGTGACCTGATGCCCGAGATCCCCTCAAAGATCTACTGTTATGGTAAGTTCTTATGTAACTGTTCTTTCCATAGCTCTAGAAGTATATTTTTATTTTGTAATTATCTTTCCTGCTTGTACGCATACTGTACACGTATTTATATTTTTCCCCACAGACCTTTTGGGAATGAGTCAGCGTGGCTCAGTTAGAAGCACATCTGCCTGTGGGCCAGAAGGTCAGAAGTTCTAGTCCCACACTGGGGTTGGGCTCATGCCATAAACACTGGCACTTAAGTGCAGTATGAGGGGGATGTTGTACTACTGGGGTGTGCCATACTTTGGACAAGTTGTTAAACCAAGGCCCCTTCTGACTGTCTCTGGTGCTTTCCTGGTGGGTGTCAAAGTGGAAGTAAAATGACCCAAGGCACTTTACCCAAGAGTAGGAGATTTTCCCCAGTGTCCTAGCCAACATTCCCCTTCCCATAACCAAAAAAAAGTTCATGCAGTTGCCCAAGGCTATGTGCAGGTGTTGATGTGCAAAATGTCTGCCAGTACATGTTTACAGTCACCTTACCACCAGTCTCTCATCGCAACATAAATGCTAATTCTGCTTCTTCTTTGCTACTGTTGCTTCCTATGAGATAATATATTGACACACAGGAGTGACCAGACTTGGCATATGAAGCAAGTTTAAATGATATTCTAAAATGGCAAGAAAAAAAATCTAGAAATTTCATTGGCTGAGAGATGTCACCTGACCATGCATTAAATCTCTACAAACGTACAGTCGGGTGCTGAATCTTGTTTCCTTCCCCCAAAAAACTTAGTCATTCTATAAGTGTAATAAGCCCTCCAGGGTGTGCATCATAGGATTTTAATGCACTTCCCTGGGGTGCAAGGATACACTGCCTTCGGCCTCATGCCTTTCTTCACCCCTGGGTCATGCATTAAAATCTCATAATGCACACTCTGTCATGGCTTATTACTTATTTATTGACCTGCAGAATGAATAATTCAAGGCTTCCCTTAATGCAGCACACACACACACACACACACACACACACACACACACACAAAAGTAGTAGCAGTGAAGCCCCGGCCTATCACAAATAAGCTATACTAATACTGTTGGAAAACTGAAGATTTTGTTTGACAAAAGCCAGTTTTGTATAAACTCAGGTTTTATATAAGCTATAAAGAATTAAATTTACTTTGAATATGTGCTGCATTTAATGTTAAGTTTACTCTAGCTGCCAAATTAGCATGATTTCTTAGGCTAAGATTGCTACTTCTGAGGTAAATGGGGCATATTTGAAGTATATCCCATTATTACTTGAAATTGTCTGCTTATTTTGATGAAGGGAGGGAGGCAGTCTAAGAGAATTTGGTAGAAGTTCTATTAAAGTCCTGTGTTTCTACTTAAAAATTCTATTATGTTCCTGTGTTTCTACTTAGCAAATGTAATGTGGAATGGTAAAGTGTTTTTCTACATAGAAACATAGAACATAGAATGCGACTGCAGATAAGGGCTGCTGGGCCCACCCAGTCTGCCCATTTTTTTTAACCTTCATTTTTTACCGCAGACCCTACTTGATCTACGGCGCAGCCTCTTCTTCCCCCCTCCTTACCCTACAACTCCCTTGTGCCTGTCCCAGGCTCTTTTGAACCCCACCACTGTTTTTGCCACCACCACCACCTCTGCTGGAAGGCTATTCCAGGTATCCACCATGCCTTTCTGTAAAGAAGTACTTCCTCACATCTCTCTTTCTAGTAATTGGATCTTTGTGTCTCAGACGTCGTCCTGTCCCCCTGCTTCCCCCTCTTCTAAAATAATAATTCTCGGTTTGTGAGATCATATTCCTTTCCATAGCAACAGACTGCAATTTCACAAGCAGAGAATTATGATTTCAGTGGAGGGAAACGCAGGGGGATGAGAAAGAGTTGGAGACACAAAGACTGTTTTCAAATAGATACCCTCAGTATTAAAAGAAAGAGGGGAGATAACCCCCAGAAAATAAATGAAATATAAGCTGAATTGCATTGGAGTACTATATTTTAGCAAGTTTTCAAGGATACTGGAACGCCACTACAGGGAAAAGTAGAACAGTCGCATTCTTTTTAACAGTGTCAGACCGGCCCACCTAGATACCAGAACATTTCTAGGTGCGGCCCCTACTGTCGAACTCCTCCACGTCTTTCAAACTCAGCAAATCCTTGCCTATATCATCTATTTCCTACTTAAAGGTGATAAGACAGTTTTTTACACCTCTAGATTACCTTCTGATTGCCTGTTAGTGCTGTTGCAGTATTCTGATGTGTTTTGTCCTTTTCTGATTAAATTTATAACCATTTTTTTTTTTTGCTGTTGTAACTGCCCTTTATCCCTCTCTCCCCAGTTGTTGCTGCTTTTTCTCGTCATATTGCTTGTGCATTCTGACATCAATAATATTCTAACTCATTTAGATTAATAGCATGGAATGGTGTAACTGATGTCACAGAATGTCTTTGAAATATGAAAATTAAAGAGCAGTAGCTTTTGAGGAGAGTGGAACTCTGTGTAGATCAGAAGGCACCCCAAAACTAGATTATTTATCAAAATTGGTCGTCGAATTATATCAGTATACATAACTGGCATGGAAACAAAAACAGGAGGGCAGCAAACTATGTGGAAATCATTTCTTATCACCTCTAAACTGTGCTTTTCTGGTCATTGTAAGTTTATATCAGAAGCAAACACAGAGCCAGTATACAAAATGTAAGTGTAATGCTGACGTGTCACCCCAGGACTGCTCCATTCATTTCCCAGGTGGGCTCCCAACACCAACTTTCCATATGGTCCCCGTGTGCCATAGGCCAACCCTGCATTTCGGGACGGACTGTTCTGTTGTCATTCACACGCTGCAGTACTTACCATAGGCATTACAAGTAGAAGGTAAACTTCATGATAAATTGTCAGCCCTTCTCATTTATGTCGTAATTGCACTGATTCATACTGTAATGCCATCTTTTCCTTTCTATCACCCACACCAAAACAAACTCTTCATTCGATTCATCTGTCTTCAAACCACAACATTGCTCTGACACATTGCTCATGATTCAGCTCCTGCCCAGATCCACCTCCCACCTCCTCCCCCACCCCCTTCCCCCACTGTTTTGTGTGTCAGCCATTATTATAGTCTTGGAATATGATGCCGTGTGTTGGGGAGAGACTACTTCAAATGCATGCAGTATGTCTTGTTAAGATCTAGAGGAATTAGCATGATTGACACGGAGAGCAAATGAAAATGTAACTTTTTTGGGGGGGCTTGTAAAAGTTTTCACAAAGGTGGCATATACAGTATATTCACACCCCCAAAAAAAGAAAATACTCATGCGGCTTTCATTCATTCTAAGTGATTGCAGAAAACTGCAGAGACAGGATTGAAGAAGTTTGTATGGCGATGGTCATATCAAGTGTAGCAGGGGCATGTTGCAACAGGACATTCTGGTTTGATGGGGCAGCGTTAGCGATTTCAAGAACATGTGCAATTTGAAAAGGGTAATCAATCTATCCATAGTTTTATTGTAAAAACTATGTTAAAAGATCAGTTACGGTTGAAACTTAGAGCTAGTGGAGCCAAAACAGGCAGACAGGGAAAAAAATACAAATTTGAAGAAGTAGTCAGTTGTAACTTTTTATTTCGAAAGTATTTTTTTTTTTCCCCTCGTTAGAAAGCCTTCAATGTGCTAATATTGTGCTGGATGTGTGGAACAGCTCTCAGCTTGGCAGCTGACATAACTGTCTTTGCTCCCCCCCCAACTACTACATCACTAGCATTGAGATCTCTCTGACAGTGACATCACAGGTGACTAACCTGACCTCTACTGAGTGGCTGTTCCTAAGCAGCAGTGATGTCACAGTCTGTGAGGAGGTAGTGTAGGGGAATAGAGATAAATAAGTCCGCTGCCAGGCAGAGTGCTGTCCCACATGTCACATCTGCTAACATCAGGAAAACAATCTTCCAGTTAACCAAAGGGAAAAGAAAAATGTACCTAAGATATAAAAGGTAATGGACGACTGCTTTTACTAACTAATATTCGTTTTAGGCAGTACACTAGCTCTTTAATGCCACAAAAGTAAGGAAGTTAAATGTTATGGTTACAAAAAAGTCCCCTGAGCCTTGGTGAATCTGTGGCATGGTGTAGTTTCTTGGGGGTGTATGAACTATCGCACGGTGCAGCGTTGGTGTTTCCCAAACTTCAGCACTGTTTTTCCAAGTGCAGAAAAATAAGTCACATACCAGTGCTTGCAGAGAGTGTGTGCTGAAGTTAGAGCAGTGCCAGTGCTGCATTGTGTGATAGTTCGTTTCTTAAGAAACTAAGGCCCTGTCCACACTGCACGTGGTTGAGCGGTAACGGTTTTAAAACCAATATGGTACGTACCGTTACCGTCCGTCCGCAATGACGATGAACCGTTTCTTGAAACAGTCACCTCCCATCCACACTGCTGCTCTTTTTTGGAGCTCCAAGCAGGTGCTGCAAAAGCATCGGAATCAGTACAGTCACGCATCCGCACTAATAAGAGAAACGTTATAGATAATGAACTGTTTCCAATTCCGACCTAAAGACCACATCTTGACAGGTCTGAAGAACGGTTTTAAAAGCGCATGGTAAACTGTTACCAGTGTGGATGCGACACGTTTTTGGAGTCCATAATAACTGTTCAAAGCACCAGTAACGGTTTATCATGTGCAGTGTGGACAGGGCCTAAGACACACTTCACCACAGATTCACCAAGGCTCAAGGGACTTTTTGTTACATTGTCACAGTTCCTTACTTTTGCAGCATTAAGCTTCAACCCCAAACTAAACTGAGCCCTTTGATATAGTTTTTGCAATTAATTTTCATGTGTTTTTTAAAGGAAATCTAATAACAATGGTGTAGTACTTTAATGGAAAGCAATACCAGGCTACAGTGCCACTCACCATGCTTGTCGTACCTATACCAAACAGTCCCAGTTGTGCAATAGCACACTCACCTGTACTCTGCCTCTGTACAAAGCAGTCCCTGGTGTTCAGTGGTACCCTCACTCTCACCCGGCCCTAGACAGTAAATCCTTGATGTACACGCTGTCTCAATCAAAGTATCACTGGTGTCCAGTGGTATCCCCCCCCCCCCAAAAAAAAGTGCCTTGCCCCATTTCAGGAATTCTAAGCATCCAGTGGCACCACCCATGCTTGCCTATTTGAAGTATCCCTGGAATCCAGTGACTACCCCCCAATGCTAGCCCATTCCAAGAATTCCTGGCATCCAGTGGTACCGCCCTTATACCCTGCATTATTCTAAGTATCCGTGGTGTCCCGTGTGTGATGGGGTAGGATAAGACCCTGTCTCATTTTTTATGCAGACGGAGTTAAAAGCAAAGATATGTTTTTCTCCTCTCCTGTTCTGCATGTGTCTGTCTTTTGCCTGTCAGATTATGCAGTCAAATTTTCCTTGTGACATCTAGGAATTGGGCACTCCGATGGCCCACAATTTCCCTTATTTTCCTTTCTTCATGTGCTGTTTCTAGCGGTTCCTATTCTTACTTTCTTCCCTTGCTTCTCTGTAGTTAAAAAAATGCATGTGAACATTTATGTGAAACTGGGATCTCTTGGTTTGTGAATGTATATAATTATATTGTTGAAAAGATTGCAGGTAGCAACTTGGGTGTTAGAGAAGATAGCAGTTTGGAATATAGGGGGTTGACCTTGAGAAAACTTTCGACCTTTCACAAGCTTAACAATAGAATTGTCAGCAAAAAGTCAGCCCTGGGACAGAATGAGTTAATTAGTTGCACCTGTTGAAGACTGGTGTACTCTTTGGGCTAGTCACAGGAAGATCAATTAAAAACATGTTGCATTTTGTGAAAAATAGAGATGTGACTTGCATGAACAGGAAACAGAGGTTAAACTGCAAGGCAAAGGTATCTCATATAGAGGGGCAATATATTCTCGGTGTGAGAGAACTCTGAAGATTTTAGAGAGACCCTCAGATGAAGGACTGTGTTTTTTGTTTGTACTGCCTAAAACTAATATCAGTTTATAAAAGCAGTCAGCATTACCTTTTATACCTGAGGTACTTTTTCTTTTCCCTTTGGGTAATTAGAAGGTTGTTTACCTGATGTTAGTAGGTGTGTTGTGTGGAATAGCACTCTGCCTGGCAGCTGACATATGTATCTCTGTTCTCTCCATTACGTCATCAGCATTGTGACCCCACTGACTGTGACATCACTGCTGCTGTTTAAGAACAGCCACTCAATAGCTGCCAGGTCAGTTGCCTGTGTTGTCACTGTCCGTGAGATCACAATGCTGATAATGTAATGGGGGGAATAGAGATAGATATGTCAGCTGCCAGGTTGAAATCTGTTGCACACATCCAGCACAATATTATCATATAGAAAACTTTCTAATGAGCAAATGGAAAAAGGAAAATACCTCAGAAATAACAAGTTACAACTGACTGCTTCTTGAAGTTTGTATCATTTTCCTGTCTGTTTTGGTTCCACTAGCTCTTTAAGAAGAGAACCCTGTACAATTTAATTTTTGCTATTTTATTGTTAATAATAAAATGCTACTTGCAAATGTTATACTTTCTCCTGATCAGCTTATGCCTCTGTGACATTGTGTTATCACACACACACACACACACACACACACGCTCTCTCTCTCTCTCTCTGTCTGTCTCTTGCTGCCTCATTCAAGGGATCTCTGCTGTCCCATGGTACCCCTCACTACACTGCACTGGCCCATTTCAAGCATCCCTGGTGTCCAGTGATGTTCCCGCAACACAACCTATTCTCATTTCAAGCATCTCTGGTGTCTCTCCCCCCCCCCCCACCTCGACAAAGTGGTTTACTCACAAAGCGCCGGGTCTACCTGCCTATGCACTCCTGTTTACTCCTCTGCTGTATGTAGATACACAATGTGAAATCACAGCTGTTTTTGAAGTTACTTAGCTTTTATCAGTGTAAGAACACTTCAAGAAACAGAGTGTTAAATGCTATAAACTCTGAACAGCAAACAGTGAACAAGGTCCCCCCATTACCCTGCTCCCAAACCAGTTTACTCCCTGGTGCCTAGTTGTGCCCTCCCCACCCTTACCCTGTTAGTTAAATAAAAAAAATGCAGCCACCAGGAGCTCAATTTTACTGACTGCCTCCATGTAAAAAAAGAGAAAAAGGTTAACTTCCACCCACCCACTATCGCCCATCCCCTCTTCCCATCCACCCACCGCCATAAGGTAATCCCCTTAGCACCCCGTGCATTCTAAATTTAATGTTCATACATCAAGAGATGGCTGAGATATAAACAGACAAAAACTTACGTTTTGTATGGCAGTGTCTTCTCAAACCCAACTACAGTAGCACCACAGTACTACCACAGTAAAGACGCAGATTTCCGAAATTTGTCAGGGCTGTTTAAAAGGTAAAGGATACAATCTGGGGGCAGCATATTCAAAGCATTTGTGAGTCGCAGACTGGCCAGCTGATTGCTTAGCATTGCAAGTATTATATTCAGAATGCCAGTTTCTGAGTAGCAAAGCACATAGCGCTGCAGCACTTGCTGGCATATAGCACCCATACAAACGAGAGGTGCAGGCATGCTGTACCAGGAACTATTCTGTTTTTAGCTGCAGTGAATGCAATTAACTGCAGTTTGCACTGTGCTATGAACTGCTATGGAAAACCATGCTTTAACTGGATGCAAAGTGCTGCAGCCCATAACAGACACTGTACTCCATCTACAGTGGGGGTATTGGGGGACAAGGACATCACTGGTGACCAAGGTTGTGTATGCAGATGTAAACATCTGATTTGACTACAGTCACTGCGGTGGTCCCCAGATGTCTCTGGAGTGTGATAACCTCTTCCAGTGCTCCCTGTACGCATAAGCACATGCCATACTGTGTGGCTTGAGGTATGTGGCATTGTCGCAGTGCATCTGCACAAATGTGTGTCTGGCCCATTGGTGTCAGTGGGAAGCCTGGAGCCCAAATTCTGTGTGATGAGCAAAAGTGCTTTGTTATGTAGCAGTTAATGATATGGAAATTAGGTGTTGGTGTCTTGCATGCTGAGTGGGTTCATTTGCATGTCCAGCTTCCAGTATTGCAGGTCTTTGCTCTAACGGTTATGCAAACAGGTCCAAATCTTACTAGCAATGACGAGCTCTTCTGGATGTCTGCTGCTGCCGTTAGCACTGGCACAGACCTAATGAATATTGATCTCATAGATATTCAGAGAGTGTAGTGCTAGCACTGTGTAATGCCTGCTGCATTATGATTGTCTGAATACAGCACCCCCACTACACCCATGTTATTCAGCATGTGCTAATAATATTAGCGCACCATTTAGTGCTGGCTTTAATTTTTCTGCCCTGGGTCTCCTTGTATGTCTACATGCACTTGGCTGGCACTGTACGTTGTGCCTAGGTTTCCTCAGTCACTGACTTGATAGCAGTGCTCCAGTGTTATTTTGATAACATCCAAAGCTTATTCCATTCTAACCAACTGTCTAAATGCTATAAAATAAAATGGTTTCCATGAGTTTTGGTAGCAAACAGAGACTTGTCAGGCTCCAGACTAGGTTTGCTGGCCAAGGCACATAGCTTCACCTGAGCTCTTTCCTTCTAGGTTGCTTGAAAGGACAGAGCAAAGAACCTTACCAGAGCAAGGGAAAGGATTAAGACTTCTTTTGGCTAGGCAGATTTACTGTGTGTTGTTATTTTTATTTTGTACTCACAGAGATTGTTACTGTTTGTTGCTAACATTTTATTGCTTTATTTATCTCTGATTCAAATTGCTGTTGCTGGGTATACCTTCTGCTGCATTATTATAAGGTGTGCCTACAGGTGTGTGCTAACAGATTACTGCTGTAATCTTCTGATTCTAATTGTCTTTTGCAAGGTATATCTTCTGTTACTGCTTTATTTTTCTGTGTAGCAAAGTGTTTCTTTCAGGGTAATTTTCTGTGAAATTATTACAGGTGGTGCTTTACAGATTTTACAGTTTTATCTATCATTAGGATAAGCTTTCAGGGTTACTGCATTTGTTGCTGACTGATTGTTTCTGCTCTTACCTCCTTGTTTCTTTCGTCCGTGGTTCTTCTTTTTCGGCAGGGGAAGTGCCCAGCCACCCACCCCCATCCCCAACCACCCCACACTGCACTCCTTTTATAGGGTAGCACAGTCATGACATTTCCTGTGGCAAAGCAGGAAGGGGCGGATCAGTGGGGTTTCCACATGTTGACCTCATTTACAGGGGCACTAGTAATTTAACTTGTTGTAACAAGTTATACAAAAACAAACAAAACACAAAATCAAACTTTCGCTTTCATTTTTTTCCATCTAATTGCTCTGACAGGTTATAAACCCAGCAAATTATCTGCAATGGATATTATTAACTGCAGGTACTGCCGAACACTTTTCTGAAGGGCAGTTTTACAGGATTTAGGACACTGTCCTACATGCTGGGCCATTGGCGATCTTAGGGCTCAGCTCCAGGCAGCATGGGCAGAGATTGCATGCCTCAAATTTCATATTCAAGAGGAAATATATTATAAGAACCACCTGCCATTTCCCCAACATCCAACAGAAGCACCTCAACCGCAGACGGTAGTTGCTCCTGGAGGTTGGCAGGTGGTTAGGAAGGGCAAATTGGGTGCCCCATCACTCTGTGCTCTCCAACATATTACCTCCACAAACCATATAAAAACTACAAACCGGTATCTGCCTCTATCTCTGAAATCAAACAAAGGGGCAGAGGAAACTGCAGAGCAGGACATTGCAGCACAGGAGCTAGCACAATAAAACTGACCCAAAACAGGAACAAAACAAAAAAAGCAAAAAGGAAATCCATAAAACTTCCGATCATAGGAGACTCCATGATTCGGAGAGTTGATACCTATCTCCAGCCAGCGGTAACGGACAGATGTCTCCCAGGTACATCAGCGTGGAGAAACACTGACCGCATTGCTAAAATTGTTCAGGCAGCAGGAGAAAACATTGACATCCTGGTACACATAGGGACCAATGATCTCGCCAGCCGGTCAGTTGTGGAGACCAAGGAACATCTGACCAGGCTGGGTGACAAACTGTCATCCATTTCATCTGGCATCTCCTTCTTTGAGATCCTGCCAGTCTGAGACAGGGGGGCAGATGGACAAAAGATCAGAGAAGGGGAGATAGGGGCGCTAAACATGTGGCTCAAGGGCTGGTGCCAGGAAAAAGGACACACATTTGTAGGGGAACTGGCAACAGTTTTGGGAGCGAAAGTTCTTTAAATTTGATGGACTGCATCTGACTTAAGGAGGGAGTCAGTGCATTGAGGCAGAAGTTAGACGTATATGCAGAATATTTAAACTACCAAATAGGGAGAGGGGTGCAGCACCCCATACGTCGAATGGGAAGAACACCCCTTCCCCCTCAGCTAGTGGTCAAACAGAAGTTCAGCATGTTTGCAGTTCATTTGCATCACCAGGTTAGGAAAAAGGTCCAGCTCCCCATACGATGCACAGGGGAAACGCCAGACCTCACCCAACAACTAAAACACCAAAATCTAGCCAATGGAAAATCATGTACACAAATGCTCGCAGTCTGGGAAACAAGATCCCAGACCTGCAGGCAATAATGACAGAGCCTAAACTGGACATAGTAGCAATTAGCTAGATGTGGTTTACCAGTAACCACACTTGGGAGACTTCAGTACCTGGCTATGTACTGTTCAGAAGAAACTGAGGTGCAAAAAGGGGGGGTGGAGTGGCCCTGTATGTCAATGAAAATATCAAAGCTACAGAAATTCAGAATACACATAAGGAGCCAGAAGAACTGTGGGTCACCTTGGAAACAGGAAATGGGACAGCAATAAGAACTGGGGTTGTCTACAGGCCCCCAGACTAGCGGCGGACATAGACACATTATTGTTAGAAGATATACAAAACATGACAACTAAAGGGGAGGTTCTGATAATGGGAGACTTCAACATGCCAGATACAGATTGGTCAATACCAGCAGGAACATCTGCCAGAACTAGACACATGGTGGATTCCCCGCAGGGGGAAGGCCTCAAACAACTGGTACAACAACCCACAAGAGACAGGGCTATCCTACATGTAGTACTGACTAACAGGGAAAGGATCACAGATCTCCAGGTAGAAGGTCACCTGGGGGCCAGTGACCACCACATGGAATGGTTCAGTTTGGCCACTACAACTAAATCATCCCATTCCAAGGCAAAAATATGGGACTTCAGAGGAGCTGACTTAGATAAGATGGCCAACAGAGTTAAGCTAGCCCTGGCAAAAAGAAATACAGGTGAGAGGGTACAGGCAAAGTGGGCAAGCATTAAGGATGCAATACTTGAAGCAACATCCCATTGTGTTAGAGAGAAAAGCAAGAGCAAAAGAAGAAGGAAAACACTTTGGTTCTCAAAAACGGCAGAAAAGGTCAGAGCCAAAAGCCTGGCCTTCAGGAAATATAAGTTAGCACAGCGGGATGAAGATAGGGAGGCATACCAAACTTCCCTATGGGAAACAGGGAAGGCAGTAAGGCAGGCAAAGGCCCAAACCGAGGAAACACTAGCACAAACAGTAAAAGAAGGTGACAAGACTTTGTATACATACATTAGTGAAAGGAGAAAGTCCAGAGGGGGTATTGCTAAGATCAAAGGAGATAAGGGGGCATGTGAGGAGTAGGACCATGTAAAAGCATCCATCCTAACTAGATTCTTCTGCTCAGTATTTACTGAAGAAAAGGTAGGGCAGGGCCCACAGCTCAGCACCAGGGACACGGGGAGAGGGAGGGAGGTGAGCAGTAGTCCCTTCACAAAAGAAAGGGTCCTACAAGAGCTCGATAAGCTCAGGGTAGACAAGGCAATGGGACCTGATGGCATACATCCCAGGGTACCAAAGGAGCTAAGGGTGGAACTAGCAGAGTCATTATCAGAACTGTTTAGTGAGTCTGAGCACAGGACAGGTCCCAGAAGACTGGAGAAGGGCTCATGTGATCCCGCTCCACAAGAGTGGTAGCAGGGAGGAGGCAGGGAACTACAGACCAGTCAGTCTTACCTCAGTAGTGGGCAAGATTATGGAGGCACTCCTTAAGGAAAGGATAGTGCAACACCTGGAATCCATAGGAGCACAGGATCCAAGACAGCATGGGTTTACAAAAGGACGGTCCTGTCAAACTAATCTCATAGAGTTCTTTGACTGGGTAACCAGAGTGGTGGACCAAGGGGGAGCAGTTGATGTTGCCTACCTTGACTTCAACAAAGCTTTCGATACTGTTCCACATAGAAGATTGATTAATAAGCTGGGTAGGCCCAGGGTGGGTCAGAAGTTGGTCAACTGGGTGGCAAACTGGTTAACAGGCAGAAAACAGAGAGTGGTGGTAAACAGTATACAGTCAGAAGAGATGCAAGTCACAAGTGGGGTACCTCAGGGATCAGTCCTTGGGCCAGTCCTCTTCAATATCTTTATTAATGACATTGAAGATGGACTGGAGGGTAAGGTTTGTCTGTTTGCAGATGACATCAAGATCAGCAACAGAGTAGATGATCCAGATGGGCTGGGCAGAATGAGAAGAGATCTGGATTAACTAGCAGAACAGTTGGAAGTGTGGCAACTGGGGTTTAATGCAAAGAAGTGCAAGATCATGCACATAGGAAAAAGAAACCCTGCAGCTACCTATAGGCTGGGAGGGGAGTTGCTGGCAGTCACAAGGGAAGAAAGAGACTTGGGCATCATCATCACCGATGACC
Source organism: Neoceratodus forsteri (assembly GCA_016271365.2). Lineage (NCBI taxonomy): Eukaryota > Metazoa > Chordata > Ceratodontiformes > Ceratodontidae > Neoceratodus > Neoceratodus forsteri. Next base: position 659,125,906 of record CM057458.1, read on the forward strand.
TGAAATCATCCAAGCAGACCACTAAAGCAGTAGGTAAGGCTAGGGGGATGTTAGGGTGTATTAGCAGGGGTATCACAAGTCGGACGAGGGAGGTAATAATCCCTCTTTACAAGACACTGGTTAGGCCCCATCTGGAGTACTGCGTGCAATACTGGAGGCCACACCTTCACAAGGACATTAACCAAATTGAGGCAGTCCAGAGAAGGGCAACCAGAATGGTGCAGGGACTGCATCAGAAATATATGAGAACAGATTAACGGAGCTCAATGTGTATGCTCTAGAGCAAAGGAGGAGAGGTGATATGATCAAAACATTCAAACACCTTAAAGGCATTAACAAGGTGAAAGAGTCTAACATGTTTCAATATAAGAAAAAGAGCAGGACAAGAGGACACAGCATGAGATTAGAGGGAGGCCGATTAATGGGTAATGTGAGGAAGTTCTTTTTCACAGAAAGGGTGGTGGATACATGGAACGGCCTACCTCAGGAAGTGGTGGATATGAATACAGTGCAGGGCTTCAAACAGGCATGGGATAGGCATAAGGGAGCAATACAGATGAGTATGAATAGATAGGCCACTGACAGAGCAAAGGCTGATAGCACATTTATAAGGTAGAAAAAGAAATGGGCAGACTGGATGGGCCTTGCAGTCCTTATCTGCCATCAACTTCCATGTTTCTATTTTTCAGACTACCCCAGTTTTCAAGGCTGTGGATAACCGTTCCCATGACAAAGTTCCTTCCTTCAGACACCTCGGTGTGCCATCCAAAAAAAGTCTCCTCCCCAAACTTGGGGCAGTATATTGCAAATCCTGACTGTCCTGTATGTCCCCTGCAAAGATCATTCTCACAGTTATGGTGTTTGACATCATAGGTGTGGTTTATAGTCCATCCTATCCAGACTGAGCCTTTCACTCCTTTTGCTACTTTGCATTAAATTCCCCTCCCATATTCACCACAGCTTCCTCTATGCTAACCCCCGCTTGAAGGAGATACTTATCCTCTGCATATCCCTCATTTTTTATTCTGGGTTAGCTCCCTCCTCTGCTGTCTCTTCCCCTCTTTTCACCTGCTGCCCCCTCCTCTTGTTGCCCTATGTCCTCTCCTTCTCACTGTCTGCTCCTCTTCCTCCAGATCCCTTGCTCAGTGGTTTCTCTTCCCACTTCTGCTTCTGCACCTAGCCCTCTCATTCTCCTCTGCCACCCTTCAGCTCAGGGATGGAGGTGTATACCTTCTTAGTGCTCTTCTGCCAGTTTGTGTTTTTTAATACTCTGCTACTGTGTTATCATTCATTGTATGATGTATTGTATTGTTATGATTCTCTGTTTCATTACTGCCCTGCTATTGTGTTCTCATTTATTACGCGATCTACAGTATTGGATTATCATTTTATTTTAATTCTCTATTTTTACTTTAGCCCTTCTACTGCACTCATTCATTGATTGATACTGCATATATTGTATTATTGGTGCTCTCTCGTATTACTGCTCTGCTACTCTATTCTTAATTGCATGACCTATTGTATTATTTTGATTCTCTGTTTCTTATTACTGCCCTACTATTAAATTCACATTTATTGTATAACATATTGTATTTCGATTTTCAAATTCGTATTATAAAAAAAAGGGTTGAAAAAAATCCTGTGCTGTGATTGGTGGAATCTGATCACATGACTACACTAGTCCTGCACAACAGCACAGGTCAGCAATGCTTACCTCTCTGAATCTCATTACAAGGTCGCAGATTTTAAAAATTGAATAAGCTGTTTTATGATTGTAATAAGGAACTCCAGGATGTGCATTATTGTTGTGTAACAGCCACTTCTTGCATGTGTAAAACACTTGTCTTCACTTTGTGCCTCACTTCCTGAGGCATGCAGCTGTCTTAGTATAATGCACACCCTGTCATGCCTTATTGCTTATGGGGAAGAATTCCGGTACAATGGGTTATATAGTTTGAAAGACCATGAAAAGCTCTTTCAAATGAGATACTGGGTTCAGCTTAGCTGAAAGCAGTCCAAAGATACAGATGATAAAGTCTGTTCAGTTAGTTAGCTAGAAACCACAACAGGGCATGGGTATACAGGGCATTAATGCATGCCCCAGGTGCATTGTGAGGCACAAGGGCGAAGCCTGAGTGACCTCCAACCACATGAGAAGTGCATTAATGCCCAGTATACCCATGGGCCTGGAGCGGGTTATTGCAGTTATAAAATGAATAACTTTTTACCTGAAGAAAACATTCAGAAGCACTTTAAATTCTTGTTTTATTTTAATAGTATACTGCCGCAATATAAAGAAGTTCTAAGCACAAACATTGTTTTATTGTTTTTCATCATGTATTTATTCTGCATTTCTTTTTTGTTAAAAATGTTTTTATTTTAACTATAACATGACTATTATAATCAGAAAACATGAATTTGGATAGTGAATTGATGCTTGATGTCATGCGTGATAGCAAAGTAAAATGCAAGCATTTTTTTTTCCTCAACTCTGTCAGCAGCCCGAAACGCGAACCGCAAACAGTTAAACCTACAGTGTCCTGCAACCAAAATGGATGTGGTTTTTAACTGCAACTATTATTTAAATGTTGGACGTACTGAAAAGGGCCTTTGCTTAACTGAGGATTTTTTCATAAACTGTTCAGAAGTTTCATAAGTATTGCTGTATGGAGCGGTTTTACTTGTTGTAGGTGTTCAAATTCCAGTGTTAAAGACCAGCCACTCCGGGAGAAAGATTGAAAGCAGGTATTTATCACTTGTTTTCTCTTTAGTTTGTTAGGTTTTCTTTTCTTTTTTTTTTTAATTGTTACTATTTTCTGCTGCTTTCCCTGCCATAGAACTTGTGCTCGGCTTGCTGCACTCACTGCCGCCACCGGTTAAAATGGAACACCATATCTTTCTGTCGGGAGAAAAAATCGGTGATAAAAAAATATGTGCTTTCAATCTTTCTCTTTGAATTCTTGATCAGTTTAACATCAGAACATTCATGTTTGTGTTTCGGTGAAACAAATACCTGCTTTCAATCTTTCTCCCAGAATGCCTGGTCAGCTTAACATAGGAACCTTCATATTTGCATTTCAGTGACATGCTTTGTTCTCATTTTTCTTTTCTTTGTGGTTGGCTCCTGATTGAACTTGGTTACTATCCATGCATCAGCTAGTATTCTGTGGAAAATATCGAATTGGGAGAAGCATATATCACTCTTTTGACTTTTACTTCTGTCTCGCTAAACTCAACTTTTGAATGTGGCGCCTGCTTTTTGGCTGACAAGCTAAAGGATGTAAAAAACATCAATCAGAGGGGTTTCTTATGTTTTCCTGTAAGGCTCATATCTAGATTGGTATGCGAAGCCTGGGTTCACTGGGGATTAATCACCGGCCACGTGATCCATGTTAACCAATGGTATTATAGACATTTTTTTTTCCTGACCATTTTATAATAATGCTACATTGCAGCCATTTTTTTGAAAATTGTGATGTCATCGAGGGGCAAGCTGTGCATAACTTGTTCCATGACATCACAATCCTCGAAAAATGGCTGCAGTGTAGTATTAATATGGAACAAACTCAGATATCTTTATGCAGACCCCCTTATTCTTAAACAGTATGTACTGTATGTTGAAGGTGTCAGAAGGATCCTGGGAGACACTTATCATGTTCTTTATAGCTGTACCTTAATAACGGAATGGTGGCTATCGAGCATTACTATGCTGGAACAAGATCTAAGTGTTTGTCTTGATCCCAATTGTGGATCTTGGGAGACTCCCATATGCTATCCCTGGAGGGTTTGCAGTATAGACCTTTGTTACACACAGCGGCATTGGAGGCTTAATTCTCCAAAAATGGTGACTCCTATTATTCCCTCAAAAACTCATGGGGTTCAAGTCATCTCTAGAGCGGCCTCTTATTTGCAGGTACAGTTTTTCAGAAAAAGGAGCTCTTCCTAAATTTCTTAAGGTATGGGCACTGTGGTTAAGCAGAATTGGGGCGTTTTTTCAGAAAACCAATTAATTTTCTTGTATTCAATGGCCTTTTAACCTTATTAGGTAACTAAACCTGCACAGTAGGGGAATATGCCCCTCATGGTTTTATGTGTTTTACGTAGAGTCTAAGTATAGGAAGATGTTGCCATGGTATAAGTTTTGTGAATGTGTTCTAAAGAACCTATATATCTTATAGGGGATAGCCAGGCCAGATTGGCAAAATGCATAGAGAATTTGTTTCAGGCTCTTTATTACAAAGTTTTGTTTATTATGATGATTGTTAATGGTCTTGTTCTAGTATAATGTGTTCTGAAATTCTTAATAAAGTGTTCTTATAAAAAAAACTCCCGACATCTTGCTCCTCAATGACATAACAGTGTTCAAAAAAATAGCTGCAGTGTAGTATTAAGATTGAACAGACTCGGTCATCTACATCTCTGGAATGCCTCCAGCTACGGCTCAGCCCAATACCTTGTTTGAAAGAGTTTTTCATGGTCTTTAAAACTGTGATGGCCACTGGGCATGAATATATCTCTTTAAAGAGCACCTTCCCCGATGGTCCAAACAGTACATGCTATCAATTTATAAAATAATGTACCTCAAAGGTTGTGTGCATTTGGTATTTCTGTAAAAAGTGCTCCCATTTTTTCATATTTTGAGTTGTTTTGTGTCCGCATTTAGCCCTGCTGCTCCTGATTTCTCTGTTTGGCTGCCCAGCTGCTCACTCCCGCTGACATCACTATATGGAGCAGAGCTGATTCACACAGTGTTACACAGGGAAGCGGCAGCATTTTCACAAGGGGAAAATGTTATACCATCATATAAAATGCCCAGCATTGTTCCCCCTTCCCCCTCAGAAGACACCCTGGTATAAATAAAGCATAATTACTGCAGCGACCTAGTAATCTGTACTCTGTGTGATTCCATACAAAGGACTTATTGTCTGCCTCAGTGAAAAGTTACAGTGAATGACAGTGTGAGTTGATACTGTGCAGTGCCAGCTATGTCATCAGTGGTAGTGTCCTTGTAAGCTGTAGTGAGTAATGGCCCCCTTTGAGCAGCATGTGTGTATCTCTTAATTCATTCAACTTATGTCTTTTAATAAATAGTAAGACCGTCGATAACATGGCCAAAATTTACAGTCTGCAGGTCCATTCCTATGTATCCCCGACATACAGACTGGCACTGCGGGAAGCCAAATTGGTGTATGAACAAGTTCGGCAATTTTGGTGGCATGTGGGAAAAAAACTATTTTTTAATTTTCCTATCTGTCCTTATGTCCACTATCAATATGGTTTGTAAAACCAAAGGCTAATTCCTATCGTAATTCTTTAAAGTGAACGCGGGACTAGCCCTCTGTTTTACAAACCATGTTGATAGTGGACATAAGGACAGATAGGAAAATTAAAAAATAGTTTTTTTCCAGATACCACCAAAATTGCCAAACTTGTTCATGCACGAGTTTGGCTTCCTGCAGTGCCAGTTTGTATGTCAGGGACGTGTGGGAATGGTCTTGCAGACCGTGAATTTCGGCCAGGTTATCGACGTTCTTATTATTAAAAGAAATATGTTGAATGAATTAAGAGACACATATGTTGCTCAAAGGGGGCCATTGCTCTCTACAGATTATAAGGACACTACCATTGATGGCACAGCTGGCAGTGCACAGTATCAGCTCACACTGTCGTTCACCATAACTTTTCACTGAGGTTGACAATAAATCCTTGGTATGGAATCACACAGACGCAGAACAGATTACTTGGTCGCTGTAGTAATTATTCTTTATTGATATTAGGGTGTCTTCTGAGGGGAAGGGGGAGCAATGCTGAGCATTTTATACCATGGTATAACATTTTCTCCTTGTGAAAACACAGCTCCTTCACTGTGTAACTCTGCACGAATCAGACCTGCTCCATACAGTGAAGTTAGCAGCACAGCTTCGGGTCTACAGAAACACCAGGCTCAGCGTGGTAGTGCTGCTACAGCATGCAGTTTTCAGCAGCTCAAACTGCAAAACCAAACTGCAGAGCACATTAAAAAAAATACGCAACATGACTCCGTGCAAGAAGGGTGAATTTATGCATCCATGTCAAAAGAACTGGGGAAGGTGCACTTTAAGCACTGCTCTACTATTGTAGTCCAATTCATTGTATGATGTATTGTATTATTTGATTCTGTATTTTTATTACAGTCCTGTTATTGTATTTGCATTCATTGCTTGATATATTGTATTATTTTGATTCTGTATTGTTATTACAGCCCTGCTACTGTAGTCTAACTCATTGTATGATGCATTGTATCATTTTGATTTTTCAGTTTTTATTGCAGCCCTGCTACTGCATTCTCATTCATTGTATGATACATTGTATTGTTTTACTGTTTTTTTATTACCGCCTTGCGTACATTATTCTCATCGTATGAAATATTGTATTATTTTAATTCTCTATTTTTAGTACTGTCTTGCTACTGTAGTCTCATTTATTGTGTGATACATTGAACATTTGAATTCTCTAGTTTTTAATTATAGCCCTGCTACTGTATTTTCACTCATCGCATGATATGCTATATGGCTTTGATTCTGTATTTTTCAGTACTGCCATTTTATTTTCATTGCATGATATATTGTATGGTTTTGATTCTCTATGTTTATTATTGTCCTGCTACTGTATTCTTATTCATTGTACAATAGTTTATTATTCTGCATCCGTATTTTTTTAGTACTGCACTTCTGTTGCAGTCTCATTCATTGCATATTAATTGGATAATATATGGTATTATTTGATTCTGTATTTTTCTAATAGCCCTTCAATTGTAATCTCATTAATTTTATAATGCATTGTATTATTTGGAGGTTCTGGGCTCGATTTTCCAAGGTTGATGCAGGGCTTGCATCAAGTCCTGCATCAAAGCCATTTTTTGGTGCAGCTGTCCCAAACTCCTTTGCCACAACTGCACCCGCTTTTCTATCATCTGGCCCAGTTGAAGCAGTTTTCCCAGTTTATGGCAGTTTGCACCAAAGATTTTATGTAAGCCCTGTAAAAAAGGGTCCCCCAAATGGCACAAGTTAGACCACAGAAGAGCTGGTCTAACTTGTGGCATGTGGCACTTAGGACTGAAAATCCCAATCGGTGGCCAGGAGAATGCCACAAGCCCCGTTCATCAAATGATTGGCGCACCAGAGGCTTATGGCATTCACAGAGATTTGAAAATCGAGCCCGCTGTTTTCAGGCCACTGGCATAGTTTGTAGTGCCTGTTAGTCATGCATACTGTGTTGTGCAAATCTTAAAGATTTGTATTGCATTTGGTGTGCTTGAGTTAGCTGTGGTGAGGTCTGAGTAGTGGTGACATGACCTACAGAATTGAGTGCCAGTTGAGAGTTCCTATAAAGTTTACCTCCCAACACAGATACAAAATGGTTTGCATACCCATGATGGTTTAGAATGCTACATATGGCTTGGAAAGATTTACAAAAAAAACACATTGGAAAATATCTGCTTCTTTTATTGTTTATGCATCTTACATACTGCTGTTCTTTGCCTCTGTATTGTGCTGCTTCTCGGAGACATTACTTCAGACTGGAATTGGGTGACTTGTCCATTGGTCTTCAGAAGATGATTATTTTGCTGAAGGATTAAATGCATTGTGTGCACGATTTCCTTGGTCCTCTGAGTGCTGATAGTGATCAAACACGTGTGTTGCCCTATATAGCATATTGCAGGGTAGTTGCTGTAGAAACAAGATGATGCTGTCTCTGGTTCTCTGATCCAGGAGATGTAGTGGAGGGAGAAGTCTGACTTGAGGTGAGGAAGATAGGAGGGCATGAAATAAGAAGTATTTATTTTGAACTTTTCAGTACCATTGGTATTCTGATTAAATTAGGGCTGGCACTGTAGCCTAGAAGTTGGAGTTGACAGGCTGCGAATGAGCTTCATACTTTCTACATCCAACAGACTGGGTTTGATTATCACAAGCTCCAGTTATGTACTGTGTGAAACTGAGCAAGTCACCTAGCCTCCCCAGTGCTCCCAGGTCATCCCAGAAAACAGGCACTTGTGCCTAGTGGACTTTACCCAGTTATCAAAGAATAACAGTAATAGTAAATACTGGTAGTGTGTGAACTGTAGGAATGTATAGAATGTGCACTTACTGTATATAGTGCTTCTCCTACTCTGTATCCCAGAGTGCTATGCAAACAGTTTATTTACACACGATAGCTGAGATGGCACACCTAATTTTTGATGGGGTTCTGTTTCTGCTTGGAACAGCATGACAACTCCCAGCACCATTGGTACTTTGATTTATTACTGTTCCAGTACTGTTTTCTTATTCATGGTACCATATATTGTATTATTTGGAATCTCAGTTTTTGTTAATTGCTTAGCTACTGTATTCCCATTCATTGTATGAAGTATTTTTTCCCCACACAAGGGCAAGGGTCCTGGACTTCAGGAGGGATGATTTTAAAAAGGTGGCGGTGCCTCAGGGATGGGGGATGGGACTTGGGTGGAGTAGAGGAACAGAGGGCAAAGCTAAGAGGAACATAGTGAAGGCAGCAAACATCTGTGTCAGGCAAATGAGCAAAAGCAAGAGGAAAAGGAGACTACTGTGGCTCTTGGAAGAGGTGGCTGGGAAAGTAAAGGCAAAAAGGTTAGCATTCAGGAGGTATAAAAAGACACAGAGACAGATAGGGAGGTGTATCAGGAAAAACAGAAATAGGCAGGGAAAACAGTAAGGAACATAAAGGTGCAAATGGAGGAGAGAATAGCCCTGGCAGTAACGAAAGGGAAAAAAGCATTTTTCAGGTATGTAAGTGAAAAAAGGAAGCCCAGGGGAGGGATTGTAAGGCTAAGAAGGGAAGGGGGAGATTGGGTTAAAGGGGACCAGGAAAAAGCAGACATCCTGAAAACACACTTTTATTCAGTGTTCACAGAGGGAGGGGAAGGCGAGGGGTCACAGAATAGAAACAGGAGCATCGAAGGGAGGGAGGTGAACACTAGTCCATTTTCAGAGGAGAGAGTCCGGAATGAACTCGCAAACCTAAAGGTGCACAAAGCAATGGGGACAGACGGGGTGCATCCAAGGATATTAAGGGAGCTCAGGGAGGTACTGGCTGCACCTTTGACAGACCTGTTCAGCCACTCACTGGAGACGGGAGTGGTGCTGGAGGATTGGAGGAGGGCTGATATAGTCCCACTTCACAAAAGTGGTAGCAGGGAGGAGGCTGATAACTACAGGCCAGTCAGTCTGACTTAGGTGGTGGGGAAATTAATGGAATCACTATTTGAAAGAAAGGATTTTAGAATATCTTGAATCCAGTGGTGTCCAAGACAGCATGTATTCACTAAGGGGAGGTCATGTAGAACAAATCTGATAGATTTCTTTTGAATGGGTAACCAGGGAATTGGATCAAGGTGGAGCTGTGGATGTGGCTTACCTAGATATCACGAAGGCCTTCGACACTGTTCCACGTAGGAGACTCGTAAGCAAGCTGAGCAACCTGTGAGTGGGACCAAAGGTGGTAAACTGGGTAACAAATTGGTTAAGGGATAAGTGACAGATGGTAGTGGTAAACAGAGTTCGCTCCGAGGAAGGGAGGGTGACCAGCGGGGTGCCACAGGGTTCAATACTGGGACTGGTCCTCTTTAATGTCTTTTTATTAGTGACATCACAGAGAGTCCAGATGGGAAGGTCTGCTTTTCTACCGACGACACTTAAATTTGTAATAGGGTAGACACTCCAGGAGGGGGTGGAAAAAATTAGTAGTGATGTGAGAGTCAGAGGAGTGGTCAAGAGTATGGCAGGTAAGTTCAATGCGAAAAAGTGCAAAACCATGCACTTAGGGCACAGAAACCCAGGGGCAGAGTACAAAATGGGGAGTGGTACTGACCACCACCAAACAGAAAAGAGACCTGGGGGTAATCCTATCTGATGACCTGAAGGTGGCCAGGCAGTGTGACAAGGCAGTTAGGAGAGCTATTGGGATGCTGGGGTGCATAGGGCGAGGTATCCCCAGCAGTAAGAGGGAGGTGGTGTTACCTCTATAAAGATTACTTGTAAGACCTCACCTAGAGTACTGTGTCCAGTTCTGGAGACCTCATCTCTGGAAGGACATAGGGTGGAGGTGGTCCAGAGGAGGGCAACTGATATGGTACAGGGTCTGCATAGAAAGCCCTATGAGGAGAGACTGAAGTACCTCAATGTGTACACCCTGGAGGAAAGGGGGGGGGGAGGCTATGATAGAGACTTTCAAATACCTCACGGGCATAAATAAGGTACAAGAGGAAAGTCTTTTTCAGAGAAAAAGATGCTCAAGAACAAGGGGTCACATTATGAAGCTGGAGGGGGTAGACTCGGGAGTTGTAAGGAAGTACTTCTTCACAGAAAGAGTGGTGGATGCCTGGAACTGCCTCCCAGTGGAGGTGGTGGGAGCGAAAACTATAGCGGGGTTCATGAATGCATGAGCTAGGTATAACAGAACCTTGTGGGTAATGCAAGGGGGGGTAGAGCCGGAGATCAAGTAGGGTCTGTGGTAATAAAGTAGGTAGGGAAAAATGGGCAGACTAGGTGGGCCAAGTGGTCCTTATCTGCCTTCAGCTTCTATGTTTCTGTGTTTCTATGTTTTCCCTTTTATTACAATATTCCACTCCCCTGCGTCACATCTGAAAACGAGCTTCTGTTAAGTGTACCTTCCTGGGCAAAACTTATTCATAAATAAATAAAATATTTAGGCTGTAGTGGTAGGATGATATGTAATACTGTACTTTTCATCCCTTAGCATGTTGTAGTTTTGTTTCATTTGTGACGCTTGGCCAGATGGTTATGATTGCTCTATGATATTTGTATATAGAATGTGTTGAGTGTCTCTCAAGAGACAGCCTGTGGGATGACAGGATATGTCAAACAGCAGATCTCTGCAATGTGGTTAACTTCCAAGTTGCTTTTTTTAGCCGTGTTTATGATCTGTGTTGCTTTGAAGCCAGGAAACTAAAATATCCATTTTATGACGTCTTCAGAGGAAGGACAGTTAATTTCAACTAGTGCTAAAAGAAGCTATATGACATCTAGGTGAGAAAACTGCATAGTTGTAAAAGTCCTGTGATATCTTTGAAAGGCAAGAAACCACACTAGATCAAAGGAAAGACTTATTAAAGAGCGTCATAATTTGGGAAATGAGTTTTGCTGAAGTCACAGAATTTAATATACCTCTTGATAGGACATCCTGTTTTGTATATTTTTTATATTCTGAAAGAAGGAGCTATATGACATCATGGAAGGGGTTGAAATACAGCGTTTTAAATTGTAGTCTGTGTTTTTCAACTGACACACATTCCTGTTGGACTCTGAAACAACAACATCTAACTATAAGCACTGTAAGAAGGTACTAATACATTAGATAGACAAGTCCAATTGTATTGTGGTAGGAGTTTGTTTGTACTTTTTTCCCTTTTCTTTTAAGTGATTGTATGCTTTGTGATATATTGTTCTGTGTTTACATTTTATATATTTTTATCCATTTTCTAAGTAAACCTCTTATTTTAAATAGACTGCCTGGCGTGCCTTCGAAATTCTTTCTTTTGCATGTGAAGTATAGATGGTTAAAGTTGACAACTATGCATAAGCTTAATGGTGTTACTGAACTGGAGAAAGGTAAGAAATACCCAAGGTCTTTCACAGAGTTTTAAGGGTTCATTTTGGATACCTGGTTAGGTGCCCTTGGTGGAAGATATCTGGCATCCTCCGAAGAGCAGGTTATCCGAGCCTGTACCTTTGGGTACGCTAGAATAAGGTTCACAGTTTGTATCCCCCCAGAACTTGAGACCAAAGGTGATTCAGACCCACAAACAGACAGGAGGGTTACCCTGTTCTGTTACCTGTCCACAATACTGCGCTTGGAGGTTGGCACTGTGGGAGCAGAGGGCCTGACCTGCTGAGTGGGGTTGTGACATCATATATATCTGTTTAACACAGTTTCTGTGTTCTGGCGAAATGTTTTTGCCATGAGAATGGTTAGCGACATGTGTAGTGGTTGGCTTTTTCTCTCTTGTTACATCACATCACAGTATGTTATATTTGGATATGAAGGGCCCAATTCTCAAAGCCCTGCGTCTGACGCAAGGTGTTTGCACCAAACAGATATGGTGCAAGGTGCACCTTGCGTCCAGGGCTGCCTCCACGCAATTCACAAAGGTTGCCTGCATCGACCCCAGGCTGCCTGCCCCAAACAGGGCTTGCACCAGCCCTGCACTGCCCTGCGACATGGCTCTAGGTGGACTGCGCCGATGGAGGCTGCAGCTTGCTTTTCACAGACAGCCCCCAATGGGAGAAATTCTAAGTCCCCTTAGACCAGCCAGGGCTGGCGTAAGGGGACTTAGACATTGCTCCCCTGGGTGAGCTGTCCTACGAGTAGTGTGGCGTGTCCCACCTCCTCAACCCCACCATGCCCTACAAGTGCCACATAGTGGACTCCCCATCCAGGTTGTGCCCCAAAGAGCATCCAGGGCAGGAGCGCCTACCCGCTCTTCGATGTGCCCCTCTGCATGTTGGTAGTGCCCCCCTCCAGATCTCGGTGTCCCAGTTAGTACCAGGACAAATGCCACCAACCCTCCCACTGGTGCCCGCGCCCCCCACCCATGCAGGTAGTATCCCCCCCCATCCCCAGACAGAGCAGGGGACCGGCACAGCCCTCTGCACACCTCTGCTGCCAGTCCCTAATTGGACGGACCGTGCAGCCGACGGTCCAAGGGGCTTGCGGTGAACCCTCCCGTATGCCATGCGGTTGCCACATGGTTGGGGTTGCCACAATCATTGGGACTTAGGTGCAGGACCCTCCTGTACCAGTATCTGCAGGGCCTCGGCGATGGGGTTTCGGGCGCAAGCTGCCATTTGCCGCAGCGCTTGGCGCCAAACACAGCCCTGCTCGAGAATCGGGCCCAAAGTGTCAGTCACATATGCACATCACTAAGGACTGGATGACGGTCAAAGACAAGTTATGGGGGGCCAGCCCGGAGGCGCTGAGGGTTGAGGCGCTGGACGCCACACCTCACGCTACGCCGGCGGCCCGGGTTCGGGAACGGACTCGGGCAGCCGGGGGTCGGTGGGGAGATGGAGGGTTGAGCATCCCAACGGATGCTCTCCTCCCTCAGGGGTGGGTAACCAAGAACGCTCTGCGTTCTGCATCCCTTCCATAGCTGGTGGTAGCACTGGCAGTAGGAAGGGATGGAGGTGGCTTTGCTCGTCGGAGCCGGGAAGGGGGGACATCGCGGCGCATGAGGGCTGGCGTGCCTCAGCACGCCGCCGCCACCGGGACGCAAGGCCCTGCTGCCTGGCATCCCAGGGGAGTGGGATCCCAGGGGAGAAAAACGGAAAACCCCTCCCAGCAGCTTCCAGATGAAGGTCACCGCTTCCAGTACCCCAGGGGCCACCTACAGGACAGACCCACTGTGCGAGAAGAGGAGGAGGAGGCACTCTAGGGGCAGATCACTAAGGTAGGTGACCCAGGGGGACATGAGCGGATGGAAGGAAAGGGCTCCGGAGGTAGGTAGGAGGATAAAGAAGAATTAAAAAAAAAAAAAGACAAGTTATGGCATCTTTTCTAGGACTGTGCCCATTGGCAGTTGCACTTAACCCATTCATGTTAATTCTGTCAGACTTGACCTGTTTCTCCCTGTTCTCTGCAAGACATATTTTTTCCCCAGAGGTTTAAATGTTCTGCTAAAAGAAATATATCCTTTTCTACCAAATACCACACAGAATTTTCTGCTTGTGTTTTTTGTTTACTATATTTCAACAGCAGAGCAACCTTTTATCAACCTTTTGTCCATCTGTGAAAGTTTTCTTAGTCAGTCTACCTGAAAAGGTTAAAATGTAATTGAGTATAAAGCAATGAGTAATAGCATTATCAAGAAATTAAAAACTACCAAATTGAGTAAAAGTGCTACATTTGATCAATAGCAAATGGCCTCCCAAAAGTATGCAGATTTACACTGTGTTTTCAAGCTCAAGTAAGGGGCATATACACACAAGATTTTTGTCATAGTCACAGAATGGGAGAAACCCATGTTTGCACAGGGCCCTAAATATAGTCATGCCGATTAAAATAACTAGCCTGTTAAGAGATGACAAGAAGAAGTAAAGGGACCTAGTGCTCAACTGGAACACCAGGAGCAGTGGCTGAACAGGACAAAATGTTATAGGACCCCAGACAAAGTAATCGTGTAGGATGAAGCACGGGGCAGACTTTCTATTCTGCTAGTGCTTGTGGTTTGTGACCTGTTCGCATGCTTTCCTACCCCAAAAAAGAAGTTCTGGAGTTTGCAGTCGCAGTTCAGGTTGTGTATCTTTGGTGTAGTGTGCTGCCTTCTTTTGTGTTGGAGTGCTGAGTATGTTTGACCGTGTATAGAGTCTGGATGTACAGTATGCATAGTCCTGCAGCACTACAAGGGTTAAGAAAATCCAACTCCTGTAGTCACTCAGATCCTGCATATTTAGTGCACTGCGACTTGGTGAACAAGAACGTGTACCGTTTTATTCTGCCACTGTGCACATTACACCTCGTGATTAGTAGCTGGTGTTATTGCGGTCTTTATCCTTTTTTTTTTTTTAATGTAGCTGTAGTTTTTTTTTTTAGTATTTTTGTCTTGGTATGCATGGGTGCATCTCTTGTATTATGTTTGCTGTTTCACTGACGATTGTAACAGTTGGCTTACTGTATAGCCTAGAGGATAGAGTGAGGAGCTGAGAACGAGCTTGGTACACCCAGCAGACCTGTGTTTGAGTTCCTGCAACCTCCACTTGCATATTGTGTGACTCTGAGCAAGTCACTTAACCCTCCCCAGTGCCTCTGAGCTGCCTCTGAAAGCAGACACTTGTGCCTAGTGGGTTGTACTCAGTTACCAAAAAAAAAAATGTTTAGTAACTCTCCCCCAAGATGCACCTGGAAATGACCTTCAGCTTATTGTACCTTTGCCAGTCACCAGATTTTAAATAAGTAACACCAGATATAATAAATAAATAAAGGTACAGGGGCTTCCCTTGTTCAACGAAAAACATGGCAACTCGGTGCATGAGTCAGTCATTAAGTACCGATGACTAATCCCAGAGGTACGTAACATAAAGGGCAGCTCCTATCTACAGTAACTAGTGCGGGGTACATAGAAAACGAAGTAGGGAGTTTAATTGTAGGATTTCATAATTTGCCATGAAGCATTGTTCTCATTAGCAGAACACTGCATTGTGTGCATGAGGCATTCTATTTTGGGGGGGAGCAGCTACTTACCTGTATGATCATTATATCAATTATTAGCATGATTAGCTTTCTACTATTTATAATTTTATTTGTTTGTGATTGTATATTGTGAAATGTTTTTATGTTTAATATTGTATTGTTGAAATTTCTGTTCAGTGCTTGGTGCCCCTGGGATTGGGCACTATATGAATAAAATTTACCACTACTGCCAGTGATCCTACTGCTAGAGAATACAGTTCAAGTTTAGTGGGATTCCACAGTAATCAGATGAATAAGGTCTGTACCTTGACATTGATTGCCTTAAGTGACTTCAGCAAGGAAAGGGAATTTCACACATTTTTTACTAGTCCTGGGCCAGGATCTGGAATGATTTGCTAGTCCAGAATATGGATTCAGTGGTCTGCCATGGTAATTGAACTTGCAAGAAACTTGACATTAAGAAAGAACTTAACAGAACTGATAAGGCAAACATTCATAATGACATGCACTTATCCTAAACCAAAGGATACATGAAATTGTATCATTGCATTCAAACCGTAGGTGCTTATGTATATGAACAGTTCAAGATGTTAGAAACTAGCACAGCTACTTTTGGTGGAGCGAGTTGTGTTTGCGCTGTTTTTGATTTGTTTTGGGTTTTGCTAATCTGTAAGGCAACTGTGAGGGCTGTACATCTTTATAAGCCGTGTTAAAATAATAGAGTACCAGTGTCATCAATAATGTCTTTTATTTTGGTTGATCTCGGTGTAGTTGCTGTTCTGTTTTTTGGTTTTTAAGAATCCTTGTCTTTTTTTTCTTTCTCGTGTACTTTTTATGTCCCCTTCCTTCCAACCCAGCCGCCCACTCCTTCGGGCGGCCAAGCCCTCATACTCTGCCACTCCCCTGTCCTGCCATCTGTGTGCCCCGCTGCTTGACTGTCCCGATGTATCCCTTTGTCAGGGGTGGCCCCTTTCCTGTGGGGAGGCATCCGTGAGGGGAGATCGAGGTACCCTTCAGCACCCCCTCGCATTTTGGTCGGGTGGCATGGGTCGACGGGGAAGGGCTTCCCAGCTTCGCTGCCAAGGGAAGCGGGCCGCTGTCATCCAGCCGGCACGGGTGGCCATTTTCCTTGTTCTGTTTCCCCAACCCCTTAGGAGGCACGCTGCAGCGTCCTCATTTCTTGCGCATGTGGCATGTGGTCACCCACACCGCAAAGCGCAAGGCCGAATCCAGCCATGAGGAGCCACTGAAGAACGATGCCTCCATGACCCGCCCCGGAGAAAGAGCATCAAGGGACTCTCTTGAGCCCTCCCTGCCAGCTTCTGCTCCTGACGCTCCGGGATCAGGCACGAACCCGGGTCGCCAGCGTGCCAGGTGATCCCCCATCGCCTGGCGCCACACAGCCAGCATGTCTTTGTCTTTTAAAATGTGACCCTCATTTCATTAAGAGGACATACTCTTAAACCTCACTGCCTGGTACCCTGCCTTATGGATGACTAAATGAGTACTTTGCCTCAATATTTGCAGAGGGTGATAAGGGATCCCTACAGCTTGATGGGAGAGATGAGGAGCCAGTAAAAGCGAGAGGTCAGTCTCAGTCTGAGTCCATAGGATGGCAAGAGATTGAGGCACAGGCTAGACCAGACCAAGAAAGAGTAGGAAGGTTACAGGAGGGAGTGGTTTGTGGGGAATCTCAGTGGATAGGGTGAGGGAGGCCCTTTGGAATCTGAAAACTGATAAGGCGCCGGGACCGGATGGAATACATCCGAAGGTTATGAAGGAATTGGCGGATGTTCTGGCAGCCCCATTGGCTGCACTCTTTAACATCTCCCTGCGGATGGGGTAAATGCCACAGGACTGGAGGGTGGCTTATGTGGTACCAGTACATAAAGGGGGGTCTAGGGAGGAGATGGGGAATTATAGGCCGGTCAGTCTGACATCTGTAGGGGGCAAAGTAATGGAGGGCTTTATCAAGGAGAGGCGTAGGAGGCAGTTGGAAAGGTTAGGGCACCAGGATAATAAACAGTTTGGCTTTGTCCCAGGGAGATCGTGTCAGACCAACCTTGTAGAATTTTATGATTGGGTGACGGGGGCCCTGGATAGACATAGGCCGGTGGATATCCTATACCTGGATTTCAGCAAAGCGTTTGATTCAGTACCTCATAGTGGAATGATAGCAAAAATGGGAGAGATGGGGGTGGGAGGACAGGAGCTAAATTGGATTGAAAATTGGCTTTCGGGGCATTTACAGATGGTAATGGTGGGTGCGATAATATCCTCCCCCAGGAAGGTAATCAGTGGAGTCCCTCAGGGTTCAGTATTGAGGCCACTCTTGTTCAATGCCTACGTCTTGGATATAGGGAGGGGGTTAGAAGTAGGTTGAGTCTTTTTGCAGATGATTCAAAATTGGGAGCACTGGTGGATAGTGAGGAAGCGAGGGAGACGGTCCAGGGAGATCTGGATACTCTGGAGGGCTGGTCAAGGAGGTGAGGACTGAAATGTAATGCCTGGAAACGTAAGATTCTTCATTTGGGGGTCAAAAACCCGGGCCATGTATATACCCAGGGGGGTCACATTGCATGCCACATTGGGTGAAAGGGATTTAGGGGTGGTAGTGGATGTCAAAATGAATAACTCTGAAAATTGTAGAAGATTTACAGCCAAGGCAAACAGGATATTGGGTTGCATAGCCAGGGGAATTACGTCCAGAAGCAGGGAGGTGATCCTCCCTCTATATAATGCCTTAGTCAGGCCGCAGTTGGAGTACTGTGTGCAGTTCTGGAGACCTCATCTGAAGACGGACATAGCGCTGCTGGAAAGGGTCCAGAGGAGAGCAACCAGGATGATTCAGGGCATGGAGGGGAGGCTTTATGAGGAGAGACTGGAAGAGCTTGGGCTTTACTCACTGGAAGAGAGGAGGGATAGGAGGGACATGATAGAGGTTTTCAAGTATGTAAAGGGAATAATTTGGAGTGGAACCAGGGAGTTGTTTAGGCTGAAGAAGGGGAGAGTGACCAGGGGCCATGAGTGGAAGTTGGAGGGGGGAAATTACAGGGAGGGAACGTAGGAAGCATTTTTTCACTGAGAGTGTGGTGGAGCCTTGTAATGCACTTGTAGGGAGACTGGTGGAGGAGGGCACAGTGGAGGGCTTCAAGAAGGGGTGGGACCAGGTACAAGGGGAAACTGAAACTAAAGAAGACCCTTTTGGGGGCTGGGGGGGTGGTAAGGCGAGCAACCACTAGTTTGCTGGCTTTCGAGCAGACAAGACAGACCATTTGGCCTATTTTGCTAGCTTTTTAGTGCGTTAGTATGGGTTGATGGATCCTGGCATGATAAATCCATTCATGGAGAAATTTGGTGGTCTCCACATTCCTTTTGATGGGGCAGTGCCCTACGTCCCAAAGCCACAGCTTGCAGTTCATCATAGTTGGTGGTCTTATTCACACAAGAGGTCAAACATATGCGGAATGTGGTGGCTGAATCTCTTCAGGCTACAACAGACAAGAGAAAGTCACATGTGGAAACAAGCTCCAGTACACTGTGTCTTTCTCAGCCAAAAATCACAATAAGCAAACACGAATTTTCCCTAATTTTCTCCATTTTTAAGATTCTTTTCCCACTTATACCAGCTCTGATGTGTAGAATAATACTCTGCCAGAAGTTTGAATGCCTCAGTCCTCTTCAGAGATATCTCCCTTCAATGAGCTACACCTATGGAACGTAGACACCATTGGCATCTGACCTAGCTGGAAACTTTTGCCTAGTAGATATCCCACAAGGACTCTCATCATTGATGGTCGGCCTCAAAACCTCCTCATTTCTTTCTTTTTATGCAATTGTCTTCACATCGGCCCAATAAAACTGCCTCCTGGGACTTCATTTCTGTGTGATTCGCTGACCCACATCTCCTGTATTCAGCGATGTGGGCCTGTTGTTCTGCTTCCTGCATGGTCCTTGTTTCCTGTGCTTTCAGTGCTGCTTGCTGCCATTTTAATGTCAGTTGTTGATGATCTCCCCCTTTATGGATCCCTGCTGGTCTCCCACTGCTGTCTGGGTTCCTGCAGTCAGCTTGTTTTCTCACCTTTTCGGGTATGGACCTCTGCTGGTGGCTGCATTGCTTCATTGAGGTGGTGAGTGCTGGTTATGTATGTGGCTTGTCATTTCAGCCACCTTTGGACACCAAGATTGGTTTATGGCTTATTAGCCCAGCTCCCCAATACCATGGTGCTCGTAGCTCCCTTCAGCTCCATTGCCTGGTTTTGTCTTGATACTGACTTTGCTGCTTGGGCTGAGGGATCCATTTTGTCAGCATTCCCCTTTGAGTTGATCATTGCTTGGCTCTGCATTATCAGTGTTTCTGCGCTGTGTCCAGTCCCCTGCTTTGAACAGGGCTGTGTTCATGTTTCCATTGTTTCCTGTGCCTTCAACTTGGCTTTATGCTCGGTCTGGCTGTCATCTGGGATGCCTTGATAAGTTCCAGACTGGCTCCTTGGTTCTGTGAGAAACATGGCGCCCTTCGGCACCAACGACGGTGTTACTGTTGGGTTGCATTTTGCCATTTTTTTGGGCACTCCGCCTTTCTATTGGTCATTACTTGGCTTTGCCTTGTAGTCGTACAAGTTACATGTGCAGTTACCTGGTTTGTGCATGGCTGTTTTCCCATTTGTTTGTCGTCTGCTTTTCCTTCACCATGGCTTTCTGCACCGGCCCAGCCGTTCCTTTGGGATGCCTCAGTCGGTTCCTTGCTTCATTGCCCGGCCCCTCTGGGCTCATGGCTCCCTGTGTTTGCATTGTTTGGCTTTGCTTTGCAACGGTTTTGTGCTGTTTGGAATAGAGTCACCATTTATTGGCATACCTCTTCTTGCTGGTCATCACCTGGCTTTGCCGCATTGATGTCCCCTCTGCTTCTTACATGACTGTTGCCCCAGGCATCATTTTCGACTGTCCCATCAGCTGTGGCTTTTGGCTGTTCTGCACGTCCTTCTGGCCACTGCACTCAGTTTCTGATGTCTGTGTGGCACCCCTCCCTTGATCATGGTACCAGGAGTAGAAATTAAAACTTTTTTTAGTACTTGCACCATGGTGCACATGGCAATAAAGTTACATGCACCAGAGTCGGGTTACCTGCCCTGGTCAAAAAATGATAAAAAGTATTTTGTGCTTAAAGTACAACTGACACGAAGTTTAGTTCTGGGCAGGCAACCCCACAATGTAGTTGCCTACCCTAGGAGCTATTTTATCCATATTTCACCTTTTTTTTCATCACTTACAAAAAAAGTTACAGCCTCCTTAAAGCCCAACTCGTAACTTCCATGTATGAGCTGAGGGGCCGCCAAGTGACGCAGCTCTGCCGCTAAAACCAGCGCAGTTATGACACCTTCAGTTTGATGGGTTCCCCCAGTGAATTTTTTTCTATTTCTAACAATGGCAGTGGGTAGCATCCATACAGGAGGTAAAAACCTCTACCACATTTTGTCTTCCCACAACTTAAGTAGCTCAGGGGCAACCGAAACAGTTCAACTCTGTCAGATTTTGAGGTGCATCCACACACCAGCCGGAGCATCCGCTGTGCAATAGTTGTAATTGGGCATACTGGTTTGCTTCTGTACTTCATACCATTAAGGACAGAAGCACAGATACCGCACGTGTGTGTGTGTGTGTGTGTGTGTGTGTGTATATATATGTATATGTATGTGTATATATATATATGTATATATCCTGTTATTCGTGAGGGTTACAGAAAGGTCTGCTTAAGGGTACTGTTTTTTTTTCTTTGTTCAGGCTATCAATTGATAAAGTCATCATACTTACTGAACACTGTTTCATATGTGCTGTCACACCCACATCATGATCCTGATAGTGGCCCTAGATTATGTCTGAGGTGAAATTGATTGTCTAGGTTATGATATTCAGTTCTGTGTTGGGTTTTGTAAAAATGTTTTTAATTTAGAACCTATTATTTGTAGTGCCACTTTTGTATGATGCCACATGGATACAAAATGTCTTATTCAATTGAACAGAGCACTCTTCTAGTGCTAGCAAGTATAAAATGCTGCTTCTGTTTCATTTATGTTAACTACTAGAAAAGGGTGTTTTTACAGACTAAAAATTCCTTTTGTGTAATGGACCGTCAGTCCTCCATTTAGGCTATTAAGGGCACAAATCAGCATTTTGGGGCTGTGTAGCGTCCTTTTAATAATCCCTGTCTAGGTCTAAATATATATGGAGATGCAGTTCCTAATATCTGTTGTTAAATGGAAGAATATTGTTGTTGTTTTTGATTTTTTGGAGGTGGGGGATGAACTGGAATAGTTTGCATAACTACCGGTATACATGTTACTACTTTTGTGCACATCTCTGTATATGTTGTAAGTATATCGTGAAATAATATAATTGATAATGATCACTTTGGCAAGGTTTCCTTTATTTAATATGCACCATCTTTAGTGTAGCATATGTCTAAAGAAGGAACAGTGTTGCTTTCTGCTATAAAATGGTCTTTAATGCCGCAAATTATATTATCAGAATGGATGCAGGGTAATAATTTTTTAGGACTGGAATGTAAAGCAGATACATTAAGTAAGTAAAATACTGGCTGCTTTGGAAGTTGAAAACCCACTTCAAGATATACAGTATTCTGAATGTGTGGGGCCACTGAAAATGTGCCAGGCGTTTCCCTTTTTAGGTATTGGTTGGGGGTGTGTGTGTGTGTGTGTGTAGGGATTTTCCTACATTAAAGAGATGTTCGGTTCAGCCTGGGCGTTTTCAACTTGAGTTCTTTTTCTCAATGGATGTCCTTTGTCTAACCCCAGTCATGTCAATGTGTAATAGGGGCTGCCTGTCATGTGATCTACTTCCTCATGCACTAAAAGGATTGGTCAGCTCCTAATTGGCAGGTCTCTATAAGAACTCCCTGCGCTTTCAGTTTGAGCTGCCTTTAAGCTTTGCTCTTCCCCACAGTTCAGTTGCTGCTAGGTTGTAACATGGAGATTAGTTAGTGATTCACTGGCATGTGATAACGTTTATCAGCAGTGGGCTTGGCCACGCCAACGGTAGACAAAAAGCCGGTTGAGCTTGGATAAATGAGCGTCACCTTATAACTGGTAACCGTCAGTTTTGAGATTGTTTACTGATTAAACTGAGAAGAATGCAGTTGAAACTTCTTGCCAGGAACTCTTGTACAGACTGATTTTCCTTTTCTTTGTTTTGTCACAGGAATGAAATGCTGACAGCTACTGAATCCTTTTTTCCCCTCAAGAGTGTTTTGTGTCAGTCTGCAACAACCGTACTATCCCTCAACAAAGAAACAAAAAGGTCAATTTAAAAAAATAAATAAATAACTGATTTATCCAGCCAAGAAGGACGACTGTCGTCTAACTGAAGCAGCAGGAAATACTGCTTTCCCCAGACTGGGTAAGTGAAAATGGCATTGGCTACTAATGGATATCATCTGGTGTATGTCAGAATTATCAAATTGTTTGCAGATTCTTCAGAGCAGACTCTGGCGATCAGAATGAGGGGGAAAAAAAGAACAGGGTTTAGGATACATTACAGTCTTATGCAATAAAGTGGTAAAAGTGAAAGGAAAAAAAAATGGCTAAGTAGGGAAAGAAGAAAACCCTGCAACAGTATCCTTATAAATTCCATTTATTTTTTGATGAGACATTGTGCTCTTTTAAACATTTTATGGCAGGTGAATTTTTTTCTGATTGTTTTTCCACATAATTTTAAAAGGCTGTATGTTCTCAGATGATGGACTCTTGGATCTAGCTGTAACACGGCAGAGACAGTAGTTTGTAAGACCCAAGGTGTATCGAGTTTGTCAGCTCTGTGCTTCACTAGGCAGTGTGTCATTTTGTAGCTATAACACTGAAGCAGCATCTGTAAATCGGCACTAGCCACTCCAAAGATTTATTCTAGATGCGATTGAAAGGGTCGAGACTCAGAGAGCCAAAGACTAAGAAAGCAGTACGTTCAAAAGTTCAGTTTGTGTTATTTAATGTAACTGAATTTCCTAATCACCCCTGGAATTCAGTCATGATAGTCCCAGCTGAGTCCTCTCTGTTCCTAACTAACTACTGCCTTCGGATGTTGAGTGTATATTGGCTACTGCATTAAAAAAATGCTGTGTATAGTTTTCAGCAAACAAGTTGAGAAACAGTAAATATTTGAGCAAAATAACATCTGAAATACTCGGGGGGGGGGGGGGCGCCTGGTTACATGCTGTAGAAATGGTCCTTGAAAGAATAGTTCTTTAAAAAGACAAAAGTTTGTGTTATAATGTGAGCAAGAGCTTGAATCCTTACCAGTTTAGCAGACCTGCAGTACAAGAAGGCTGCGGGGTCCGATTGTTTGAAGCTGGGGTTACTCTCTGTCAGTAAGAGCCTAAAATGCAGAAACTTCGAGAGTGTCATAACCAGTCGCATCCTTTTTTTTTTTTTAAATCCCTGAAAACAAAATGAGGTTTACAGTAGTTTTCAGAATGATCCCCTAACAGAGCACAGAGGAGATTACAACGTCTTCTGATGGCTACTTGACTGTACATGTCTTATTGGGCAGTGAAGGAAGTCACATGATCGGCTTTATTTCACCTTAACCAATAGCCAAAACTTCTGATGCATTTTAGTGGTGGGACCATGCAAAATTACACACTGCTCAATGGAGTAGCACTGAACGACTTCCCTATTTTATTCAACTAAGATGCTTGTCATCTTGCTGCTAAAATTATAGCCCACGCTAGCTGAGGTAAGGAGCTGTGGCAGTAATTCTACTTTATCTTTCACTGGCTGTGTATTAATTTCAAAAGCACTGTAGTGTGTAATATGTCTCTTTACCGCATGTTTACTCTCATCTCACTTTTTTGACACGTGTTCTTTATTGCTTAAGCTCTGATACTGCTTCTTCTCTTCTTCACTTTTCTCTCAAACTCTCTCATATTCCTCTTTGATTGATTTATTTTAATTTAGTTTAGTCAGGTAGGTGCAGTAGACAAAATGTCTATTTTTCAGGCATGACCTGGGAATTATTAGCTAGGTATTTAATAATGCTAAAGTTACTTAGTAGTGGTATACAGTACTTATTTGCATATCAGCTTCAGGCACGACCTAGGAATTATTAACTAGGTATTTAATAATGCTAAAGTTACTTAGTAGTGGTATACAGTACTTATTTGCATATCAGCGCTACGTTTAGCAGGTTCTCCATGAAAATGAGTTTATAATTGCAGTAGGTTTTCTACCTGGTTTAAATGAAGGTATGTATGTAAATGAAGAGGAATACAGGTATGTCTGAGTCCAAATGAAAAAGTGGATTTGGCTGTTTTTATTGTCTTGCAGCTTTTTTAGCATGCGATACGTGGCATCATGTATGCGTAGAAATATTGACTTGTGGCAGTTGCACTCTAGCAAGATTATTACATGACATTGCTTCAAACATAACTTCAGAAAACCCGTATGAGCAATAAGAGGAGCAATAAAAGGAGTTGGTTTAAGATAAGCATGCCAGTTAAAGACAGGGTTTCTGACCCGAGCGGAGGAATGAGGCGTGTCTGTAGTACTACCAGTCCGGTCTGTTTTCATCAGAAGGTGTGGCCAGGTGATACCTGGGGTTGGGGAGTGGTAATTACTTGTCGAAAGTGGATTTTGTTCACCAAAGTAGTATTCATTCTAAGAGACCCACCTTCCTTTAAGGACCAAAATAAGGATTCCAGTGCTAGGAGCCAAAGGTAGCTATGCTGGTTGTCTCCTTGCCTCCTGAAGCTGAATAGCAAAAAGCCATTGTTTTAAAGATAGTGGTGCCCAGATAGTCTGGTGCTGAAACATGTTCTTCAGTTGCTTTGAAAACTGGAGTGTCACAAGCTAAAGAGGCAGCAGGAGTGCAGATTAAAGCTGTACTCCACAATATGGCAACGTCCTAATTTTTGGCTAGCAAAATTGATATTTTGTGTGTGTCATTAACAGAGTGGTTGAATTCACACATTGCATTTGTACAATATTTTTTACAGAGAGGGAAATGGACAAAACTCACAACAGAGGGGCCTAGCATCCCTGATGTCAGACGTACCATATCAGGTGGGGGTGTTACATTTATACAGTTTATTTAGTTCATGTTTATGTGTTATGATGTTCATTTTATGCAGTAGTAGTTGTCACACCTTTTTCCTTATGAACAATTTAAAGATTTTTTTTCTTGATGAAGAACTCTGTGTAAAGCGCCGTGGTAGCGTTACCATTTGGAACACCAACCCGGGTTTGGAAGCAAACCCAGGGTGTCGGAAGAAAGAGTGGATGGGGAGAAGGATGGAGTGACCGCAGGACTGCTGTCATCCTGGGCGGGGGGGGGAGGTTGTTGGCAGAGCCCAGTGCTAGCCTGGCCCCTGACAGCAGCTGGGGGGAAGGCATCCCAGTTCAGAAAGGTTTGGAGGTGTGGCAGATGCCAGCACACATCGCATAGGAGTGCGTGGAGTGCACCATGACGTCATTGCATGTCACGCCTCCCAGGGGAATAGAACAGTGGAAAATATTGGCAGCAGGATGCCAGCAGGCACTAGCAGGCCCCACACCCAACTAGCTGGGCATGCCAGCCCAAACTGGATCTAGACCACAGCAGGGACTGGCGTCTCCTACTAACCCCCATGGGGGGGGGGCAAGCCCTGGGGGAAGATGGCTGGTGGTAAATCCCGGCGGAGGTCAGGGTGATGGGCTTGGGGTACATCCCCAAAGGAGGACCTTCCTGGGAAGTAGGGGAACAAAAAAGAACTCTGTGTAAGTTCGAAAAGCTTAAAGAGCTACCGACGTGTGAAAGAAAACCTTGAAATGCATAATAATTGGGTACAATTCTACTTGCATTCCATAAATATGCTATATATTTTTCCTCCCCATTATTTATAACTAAGGAAATCTGCATGAATACATGATCTTTATCCCTTAGAGTTCACCTGCCGCTACAGCTTACTCCCTACTTCAAGTCCTAGTCCTCTGTTGTGACATCACAGTCTGTTGCCATGGGAGTAACTGTGATGTCACAAGCAATGCATTATGACCTCAGGTAGGGAGAAAGCAACAGGAGTAAATGAAATCCTCAGGAGCAAATATGCTGTTTTCATGCAACTGACCTCAGTAATAAATCATGGGGAGGAGAAATACAGAACTAATGTGAAATACAAGTCAAACTGTGTCTAAATATTATGTTTTGTTAATGTTCTCCTGAAGGTGTCGGCTGCTCTTTAAACATTCTGTCAGTCTCTTGTTGGTCCAGTAAAAGGTATTAAATCACCTGTTTTGTTCATCTCCGTGTAAACGAGTCAGACTTTTAATTTCTTTCCCAGAACTGTAGGATGTTTTTGCAGGTCCCCGTCCCCACCCTAATTTCCACCACAGATCTCTTAGGACTACTTGCATGATTCATGTCAAGCTGGTCAGTATAGACACCATAGAGGAAGTTTCAGTACAGGTTGTATGCATAAAAGCTTAACTACTTGGCATTTGCTGTTGTACCAGAGTAGTGTTTAACTGGGTACAAAACTAGACCAGAAAGCAGATGGCTATTCATTTTTTGGTAAGTTTTTCTCTAATAAGAGCATACTGACTTAATCTTTCTTGCTTCAAGATGCATTGTGGTGGAAAGAGTACTCATTTGCAATAGTCATCAGATTGAATAAAAGTAATCTGCTGTCTGTTATCATAGATACTTTGTATCTACTGGGTAACCCTCGCCTGAGAGGTTTTGTGTTAATTTTCTTTGTCATTTTAGCTTGCTTTCTTAGTTTGCGCCCACCACGACCCAACTCCGAACCCGTAAGACCACACAAGGGCTGGTTTGTTTTCCCCTGGGTTGAGTTTACAGATTAGGGACACTGAGCCCTGAAAGGAGAAACATGTATCGGTCTTCTGCTCTCAGCCTTTGCAGATTGTGAGAGAGGCCCTTTGGCACCATGTGCTCCTGGTTATAGCAGAACCAGTCTAAATTTTCAAGGTGATTTACATATACATCCCATGACGCTTAACACTCTGGGGGTATGTGTGATTTTGTATTTTCTTTCAGCTGTAGTGTTTTTATTTGGAGGGGGACACTGGTTTTAACTTGAAGTGCATTACTGGCTACTCAAAATCTTTGTACTTAAACCCATACTGACCCATTGCTTAAATCGCCAGTGGCCTCTCACCAGCAATCAGGCTAGCCATTACTGTTCAACAGCAAATAAGGCTGGTCTAACTGGCACATTTAAAAAACTAAAAGCAGAATTTTTTAAAACTTTCTATTCATGCCTCTTTCTGCCCTGCTCTGCTGCAGTCCCTTCACCCCTCTTTTCTGTGCCTTGCTCTTGTCCAACTTAGAGCCCTGTGGTCCACCCCTCCCCCCCATAGAAAGGCTCATGGTTATTAGGACTAGCCCAGGCCTCTGAAGAACTTCTCAACCATGAAGAAAATAGTTTTGTTACCTAATAACAGATCTTCGAGAGAATTTCCTTCCTAGAGCCACAGGTCACCCTCTCACCTACCACCTTCTGTGTTTCAGGTGGCACTCTCAAAGGCATATTCTTTGCTGCATGCTTGGTCTTCCATTCTGCCCCTATTCAAATGGGCCTTTTCTTTTCTGAGAGACCACCTTTCCTGTCAGAATGGTGGCAGTTCTTCACCCATTCCTGTTGGTATGTTATATAGCTACAAAGGTTCCGTTAAACTAGGAGAGGGGCAGCAGAAGGTTGGAAGACAGGGAGGCCTACTGGCCTCCCCCCCTCCCCAAGCCAATGGAGAAAGAAAAAGGGGAAGTTCAATCATGGGGGGGAGTAAGAGTGCACTAGGGAAGGATGCAGAAAGGAGGGGGTAAACTGGAGGGTGGTCTCCTTGAATGCAAGGAGCCTGGGAAACAAGGACGCTGAATTGCAGGCGATGATGGCAGAAGGGGGGTGGACATAGCAGCCATCACTGAAATGTGGGTCACCCCAGTACCATGACTGGGAGCTCATGGTCCCAGGGTACAAACTGTACTGAAAGGATAGGGAAAGAGGGATGAGTGACATTATATGTAAAGGAGGAAGTATCTTGTAGCAGGGATGAGGAAGAGGAGAGGGCAGAACAGAGGTCTTATGGGTACAGATACAGGACCCAAAAGGAAGGAAGGTGAGGATGGCGTGGTGTACAGACCACCAGCTCAAAGCAAAGATATTGATAGGGAGCTGGGGGAGCAGATAAGGAGGGTCTGTGCAAAGGGTCACACCATGATAATGGAGGACTTCAATCTGCCATTGGTGGAGTGAAATACCCCTGCTACCTCAAACAACAGGGAACAGGTCCTCCTAGAAGCTTTCTAGGACAGCTTCCTGGTGTAGTTGGTAAGGGAACCAACCAGGGAAGGAAGTATACTGGACCTTGTGCTGACAAATGGGGAGAACATACAGGGGATGGAGGTGAGGGATCCCCCCCTAACAGGGAGCAACCACAACACAGTGTGGTTCTCACTTGGTACGAGTAAGGAGACAACCAGTACAAGAACAAAAGGTATTAGACTTCAGTTGGGCCATCTTTGCAAGAGTGAGAGGCATTCTGGAGGGACATATCACCAGAATCCAACCACACGTGGCTGCTAATCAGAAATGGAGAATTATCAGAACTGGGTTAGAAGAGGCCACAAACTTGTGTTCTAAGATCCAAAGCAAGGCCAGACATGAAGGCCGAACGGTGATTAAGCAGGGAGGTATTAGCAAGTGTTAAGGAAAAGAGGGCAACCTTCAGGAAATACATGAGATCCAAAAATGCAGAAGATAGGGAGGAGTACATGAAGAAATCTAGAGGTGAGCAGAATGGTCAGGGCAGCCAAGGGAGCTTAGACTGGTACAAGGGATAGGTGAGGGTGAGAAAGATTTCTTCAGATACATAAGGGAGAAAAGAAGCTGTAAGGATTAAGGGGGCCAATGGATGGGCTGAGAACAGGGTGGAGCAAGCAGAAGCATTCAACGACTACTTCTGCTCTGTATTTACCAGGGAAAAGCAGGAGCCAGTGCTACAGGGAAAATAAACAGTGGGTATAGGGGGGCCGAACCAGCAGAGATGGAAATACCAGAGAGAAGAGTGCTAGAGGGTCTTAGAGTACTGAGAGTAGATAAAGCACCAGGTTGGGACGGCATACACCCCAGGGTGCCGAGGGAGATGGCTGAGGTCCTAGCAGGACCGCTGGCAGACTTGTTCATGACCTCCCTAAGGACTTAATGTGTGCCCCAAGACTGGAGGATGGCGCATGTGGTGCCCATCCATAAAGGTGGGCCCAAGCACAAGCCAAGGAATTATAAGCTAGTCAGCCTCACCTCCATCGTGGGGCAGCTCGTGGAGACTATCCTCAAAGAGAGGCTTGTAACCTTTCTGGAGGAGAGTGGTCTCCAGGACAGCAGGCAGCATGGGTTTGTCACCAGTAGATCCTGCCAGACAAACTTGTTAGACTTCTATGACTGGGTAACAAGGGCTATTAACAGGGGCCATGCAGTGGATGTCCTCTACTTGGACTTCAGCACGGCCTTTGATTCAGTGCCACATGGAAGGCTGGTTAGCAAATTGGGTCGTCTGGAGGTGGGGGGGGAGAGAGTGGTGAAGTGGGTCAGAAACTGAATGCGGGATAAGCAGCAGAGGGTTGTTGTAAGGAGGACACTCTCATCCCCAAGGCTAGTAACAAGTGAGGTTCTACAGGGATTAGTGCTGGGTCCAGTGCTCTTCGGCATCTTCACTGCAGATGGGAGTCAGTAACGAGCTCTGCCTGTTTGCAGATGACACGAAGATCGAAGCAGTGGTGGACAGCACAGAGGGGTGGCCAGGACTGCAGGAGGACTTGGATAAACTAGAATGCTGGTCGGACACATGGCTGCTGGGTTTCAGTGCAAAGAAGTGCAAGGTTTTGCACATGGGAGCCAGAAACCGCAAGTTCTGCTACAGACTGGGGTGGAGGGTACAGTTATCCAATACAGCAGAGGAAAATGATCTAAGGGTGATAATCACAGGGCAAATGAACCACTCAGCACAGTGCAGGAAGGCAGCAGCTAAGACCAGCAGTATGCTGGGGTGTATTACCAGGGGCATCACATCACGGATGAGGGAGGTCATCCTGCCACTGTACAGGTCATCGGTCAGACCAAACCTAGAGTGCTGCATGCAGTTTATTGCGGTGCTACTTAAAGAAAGATGTCAGATTACTGGAGGGGGTCCAGTGCAGAGCCACCAAGGATGATCACGGGAATGGAGAGCAAACCTTATGAGGACAGACTGGGGGAGCTCAACTTGTACTCCCTGGAGGAGAGGGATAGAGGGGACATGATCAAAACCTTCAGCTATATGAGCAGCCTAAGCAAGGTTAGTACAGAGGAGATTGTTCGATTTAAAGGGAGGGAGAAACACTGGGGGCACAGTCTGAAATTGGAGGGTGGAGAGTTCAAGAGAAAAATGAGAAGACACTACTTAATGGAAAGGGTGGTGGATGGGTGCCATGCACTCCCGGAGGAGGTGGTAACATTAAAGTTGGTGGCCAGTCTTAAGAAAGGGTGGGACAGGGTCAAGGGAAAGGTCCTTACCAGACAGGGAGAGGGGGGCAGCTGCTGAGTAACACACTGCTAGCTGCACAGTGAAGCAGACTCGATAGACCTTGAGACCTGGCCTGCATCTGCTGGCATTTTTCGTATGTTCGTACAGTTCTGAGCTCATCTCTGGTGGGAAACTGAGAAGCTGTGTTATTGCACATTGTACAGGGAGCACTGATGTATGTCAGTGTGGGCAGTCACAGCTACAGTAGACAAAATCTTCTGCATGCTCCAGACACCCAACAGCTTACGGTTTCACAGGTGTAGCTCTGTGTAAGAGGTTCTCTTGAAAATCTACTGTTACCGGTAAGTAATAAAACTTTTAAAACAATAGGCGTGTTCACTGGGTGGGGATGAGGGGGGCTATCTCTTTTTGCTCAAGACTACTGAAAACCCAACCTTTCAGATACTGAAATTACCCTGATGCCTCCCGCCTCCACTTTTACTTGGGTTGCATCTCTGTTTTAAAGTGACACGGTCTGCCCTCCACAGGCCATTTTTGACCCTCATACAAAAGGAAGGTTGGCAGTACATACACAGTCATATTCTTTTACGCCTCCAAATGAGGTTTCGCATTTTTAGTAAAAAAAAATGTTTTAGCGTGATAGCATGTAAATTTGCACATGCTAGTATCGTGCTGAGTACAGCTGAAGTAGCTTGCATGTTGGTGTGATTACACAAGTATAGCAGTCTTGTTAAATGCATGATCTTTATCTTTTAACCCAAACTGACACTTTGGCATGGCTGTGGCTCACAAATCCACACTCTGGCAGTACCACTAGAATGATGTTATGGGCCTGACGTCTTTAAACTGAGCTCCTCCCACTACCTAGGCGGTATATCCCTCTGACTCCACCCCGTGGTGTCAGATCTTTTTTCCCGCTGGAAGAACAGGTCACCACTTTCATGACTGCCATTTAGGTTATCAGCGCCATAGGCAAATATTAATTGGTTAAAGTTTTCAATATTTCTAAGTACTCGTTTCTCTGTTCCCTTGACTCCATCTCCAGAGCAACAATGGACCAATGGAAACCAGGTTTCAAATTCCGTGTTAGGCACTGGCAAAAGATGTCAGTCACCGATCCACATGACACGTGCGTGTACTGCCTGGGTGAGCAACACTATGTGATCAGGTTCGGCCTTTGCAAAAGTATGCTTCCTGAGACCCTTGAGGACAGGAAGCTTCAGCTCTTGCTTGGTCGGCCTCAGCTGCAGCTGGGTTGACTGAACAGCTTGTGGCCATTGAGGCAGAAGCAGTTGCAGTGGCCGGCCCCTCCTCGGTCTTGGCCCTGTTCCCTGGGGCCAGCGTCGGAGGGTCTTTCACAGGAGTATTCCATGAAATGTTTCGGCCCTCCAGATCTTGGTGGAGAGCTCTGCCTCCCATGGTGCTAAAAGAAAGCACCACCGCTGCTGGGAGTGATCGAAGTCTTCCCGGTCCTTGGATTCACCCAACTGCTTGATGGCTGTCAAGCGCCCCTCAGCTGGGGGGGGGGGTGCATGTCGGGCAGGTCAAGGGCTCCTCAGTTCCCCTGTCAAGCCAGTTGATTAATTTTCTTTGGGCCTTTGATCAGCTGTCTGACAAGGTTGAGGATTCAGTCTTGCAGACCCCAGTGCTCCTGGTAGGAGGTTGTGGTCCGTTCACTGTCCCCTTCTGGTCCACCACAGGATCATCTTCCACCCGGGTCTCATCTTCGTCACCCGCGTTGCTTAACGTGGGCAGGTACGTGGTCTACAGCGACTTGCCGGAACATTCCTCTCCCTGTCAACCAGCTGGTTGAGGTGCACTCACTCTGGATCCCACTCAACTGGGAGGCATTGCCGTCCGTGATCCTCGACCTTCTCGGGTGACGAGAGGCACCATCGCAAGATGCACCAGTGCTATGAGGAACTCCTCTGGCAACAGTGGACCAATGCAGGGGAGGGCATGGCTCTAACCTCAGACTTTTGGTTTCCTGACAGCCCCCCTGGTCCACACCACACAGCTGCTTCTCTACCTCTTCGGGTAGAGACACCACCACTGCATTCGAAGGTGGGCATCCTGACCAAGGAGGACAGCTGCTCAGCTGCCAGCTTGCCAGGCCAGTTGTCTGTGAATATCACACTGGATGAGGATTCCCGGGAGGTCTGTGGCAAGAAGCAGCGGGGGCCATTTCTGAAGATTTATCGGATGACTCGAATCATGAGTCCATGGTCTCCTCTGAAACTCCACTATTCGACTACAGTTTGATTGAAGACCTTTCCAGCAAGCATGGCCATGTGTCCTTCTTGGTGCTTCTCTGACTCATCTCGAAGTCTGTGTCAGTCCCGCTTGAGCCAGTCCAGAAGAGGGCTAAGTACCCTCTCACGGACATTCTGGACCAGGACAAATCCCTGGGGGTCGCCTTCCCTGTGGCTGAGGCCATTTTGGGAGCAGCCTTGGAGCTTCTGCAGCATCCAGCATTCTGCCTGGCACCCTCTGCCCATATGGTCTGTAAGTATGCAGTCCTCACAGACTCCCTTTTGGGGTTTTTTGATCATCCCTCTGCAGAGGGTGTGGTTACAGATTCGGTGTTCCATAAATCCAGACACCAAGGGGATGTGGACAAGCCTTCAGACAAAGATTCTCGCAGGATTGACCATGTCGCTAAAAAGGTGTATGCTGTGATGTCTCTACATCTCTAACTGGCTAACTGTGCCGTGATAATGGCTAACTTCAGTCACTCCCTGATGGGCGTCTTTGATGTTGTCCTCCCTCACCTCACTTGGACATAGGTGATTCTTGCACCCATGCTGTGGCAGTGGTCGTCTCAGTGCATCACAAGGCCTGGCTGTGTTTGTCCTCCTTCATGGTGGACACCCAGCATAAGCTGTTTGATGTTCCTAGTTTGAGCACCAACCTTTTCAGCCCTGATGTGGAAGAACATCTCACCTGAATTGAGAAGTCCAGTGTCACCTTGGATTCTGTGACATCGTCACAGAAGGACCAGAGAAAGAAGCAGATTTTCCAATACTGGTCCTTTCGGTCCCAGCTCCCTGGCAGTAGCCAAGGCAGAGGCAGTTTGAGGCCTGGCGCCCCGGGCAGATGTCCTGGGGCCAAGGTCCAAAAAGGGGGAGGGGGCAGGTGTAGTGGTGCTCCTCCAACAGCAGCCGCTTGTGCCCTCGCAAAAGCTGTCCAGTGATGGGTTGAGGAGGTGTCGTCCCTCCACCTCTCCTGTCCCTGACTGCTGTCTCTGTCTGAGGCCAGCTACATCACTGCTTACCATGTTGGTCCACTATCACAATGGACAAACTGGTGTTGGATGTAGTATGCAGAAGATTGTCTCTAGACTTCGAGGCTGTTCCGCCCTACCGCCTCCATCCACCTCAAAAGTCGGGGGTGTCTCAGGACATGCTGTCCACCTTAATGGTGGACATTGCTCAGCTTTGTGCAAAAGGGGCGATAGCCCATGTCCTGATGCTCTGGTCAGTCAGGGATACATGTCCAGGTGCATCCTAGTCCCGAAATGGATGGGAGGCTGACACTCCATACTGGATTTGTATGACTCAACCAGTTTATGCAGAAACACAAGTTCAGGATGGTCACTTTGAACCAGATTTTACTGCCCCTGGAGCAGAACATGTGGTTCTGCTCCCTGGACCTCCAGAATGAGTTTTTCCACATTCCCATCTGTTGATCTCACTGCCGGTACCTCTAGTTCTATGCAGAAGGAGTCCTGTACTAGTTCCAGGTTATGCCCTTTTCAGCCTCTCCTCAACACAGAAGGTCTTCACCAAATGCATGACAGTGGTGGTGGCCCACTTGTAGTACTGTGGGGTCAGAGTATACCCCTGCCTGGGAGACTGGCTGTTGGCCAGTCCAGCCATAGAGGTCACGGAGAGATCCACAGATCTGACTGTCCAGACTAGTCAAGACTTGGGCCTACTGGTCAATCCAGACAAGTCCAAACTGGTACTGAAGCTAGAGATCAAGTTTTTCGGGGCAGAACTAGATTTCCTGTGGGCCAGGGCCTGCTTCCCTGTGGATGGGGCACTGGATCTTTCCTCATTTCCCTGTCACTTCAGGTTGTACTCTTGCACCCTGCCTGGGATTTCCTGAGGCTGCTGGGGTACATGGCATCCTGCAACACCATGGTCCGTTGGGCCTGCTTGTAGATGTGCTACCTTCAGTTGGAGCTGGGCTATCAGTGATCCCACTGCCTAGGCCACTTGGACCAGCTGGCTGTAGTGACCCAGCTGATGTGGGATGCCATCCAGTGGTGGCCAGTCCCAGAATACCTGGAGGAGAGATCCCATTTGTACGTCCAGAACCGACCGTCACACTCATGAGGGATACATATCTGGTGGGATAGGGAGCACACAGAGCCCACAGATTGTGGTCACCCAAAAGTCCTGTCACCACATAAATCTGCTGGAGCTCCGTACAGTCTGTTTGGCTTCAATGGAATTCGCTGTACTAGTCAGAGGTCAGGTCATATAGGTCCAGATGGACAACACCATGACCATGTTTTACCTGAACAGACAGGGTAGAACTCTCTCTCTTCCTGTGTGTTGGGAGGCCCTCCATACCTGGACGCTTGTGCACAGCTTGGGAGCAGCTCTCCTGGCAATCCATGTTGCAGGAGAGAATGGTCAGCTGGCGGACACTCTGTCAAGTAGAAGAGATGTTGCACAAGTGGTCCCTGAATCAGGAGGTGGTAAACCACCTGTTCTCCCTGTGAGGCACACCTTTGGTGGACCTGTTTGCCTCCTGGGAGAACGCCACACTGAGGCTGTTTTATGCCTGCCCCCTACAGTCTGGGACACTGCTGGGGGATGTCTTTGCAAAGCCCTGAACCCCAGGCCTCCTGTGCACCTTTCTTCCCTTTCCCCAATCCACAATTTGGCGGTCAAGGCCTGGAAGGACATGGTGCAGATGATCCTGATAGCTCCAGACTGGCCACAGCAGTTCTGGTACCTGGATCTCCTCAGCAGCAGGCCTTCGTGATGACTGCCTCTCCACCTAGACTTGCTGACCAGACTACAAGGGATGGTCCTGCACCTGGACTTTCAGTCCCTGTACCTTGTGGCCTGGTTCCTGAGTGGCTAGAGTTTCAGGTCTTGGGTCTCTTGGAGGATGTTCTTCACATTGTGGAGGCCTCCAGGAAAGAGTGAACTCACAGATGCTATGCCTACAAATGGACAAGATTCTCCATTTGGTGTCAGGGCAAGGTGATAGATCCCCTTGCTTGTCCTGTGGCTAGTATCCTGCACTACCTTTGGTCCCATTCCCAGTTGGGACTGTTGAGAGCCACACTTAAGGTGCACCTGGCAGCCATCTCTGCATACTGGGTGTGGGCTAATAAGCTGATGGAGACCAAGAAGAAGGTGATTGGGCACTTTTTCAGGGACCTGGATCTCGTGTCCCTGTCAATGCATGTACAACCTCCACCACAGAACTTACTGCTGGTTTTGGCAATGCTCGTGGGTAAGCCTTTTGAGCCATTGCGCAGGTGTGAGATGTCACATCTGTTGTGGAAGATGGCCTTCTTGGTGGTCATTACATCAGCCAGAAGGATCAGGGAGCTCCAGGAGGTCTCGGTGGACTCTTCCTCCCTGGTCTTCCACAGGGTCAAAGTCATCCTTCGCCCCAACCCGCAGTTCCTCCAAAAGGATGGTATCCGAGTTTCACCAAAACCAGGTGACTAACTTACCAGTTTATTTCACCTGCCGATCTTCAGACTGCATACCCTAAACCTATGGAGAGAGCTCTCGTTATGTGGAGCACATGGCTGGAGTTCAGGGATAGGTTCACCAGCTGTGTCATCTACTCTGAAGTCACACCTGTCAGACCATCAGCAAAGCGAATGATCACAAGGTGGATTACTTCTTGCATCAACCTCTGCTGTAGGTTGGCTGGTAAGAAGCCTCCCATAGGGCTCGGGGCTTATTCCACCAGACATACTGCTGCCACAGTGGCTGCTTCCAGGGATGAACCCATATAGGAGATCTGCAGGGCTGCTAGCTGGAAGTCAGTCACATCTTCATTTCCCACTACTGCATCAACCTGGAGTCACTCCAGGATGCAGGGACCTCCATTATTCAGTCTTGGTTTGCCAAGTAGGGGTG
Organism: Neoceratodus forsteri; assembly: GCA_016271365.2. Taxonomy (NCBI): domain Eukaryota; kingdom Metazoa; phylum Chordata; order Ceratodontiformes; family Ceratodontidae; genus Neoceratodus; species Neoceratodus forsteri. The sequence continues at coordinate 659,162,756 of CM057458.1, forward strand.
TGTGCCTTGCCCCCTTCTCCCGAAGAACTGCTAGGAGTCTACCAGAATGTGGATAAGTGAACCATATCCATGCCCCTAGAAGAATAGATTGCTCACCTGTAACTAGTTCTAGGAGTAGTATATGGGTCACATCCACACAACTCAGTCAGCCTCCCCTGGCAAGTGGCACATGGATCTTGCTTTCAGCATGTAAGATCTGACATCACTGGGCAGAGTCTGGGGATATACTGACTGGGAGGTGGGAAGGGCATGGCTTAAAGACATCCAGCCAATGAAATTGTTTCAGTGGAACTGGCAGTGTGTGGAAGTGAACCATATACCACTCCTAGAACTACAGTCACAGGTGAGTAACCTTTTCTTTTTTCCCATACCCATTACTCTGGAAGGACTCTGGCATACAGTTAAGCAGTCTGTGTTTTGATATAATTGCACCATTATAGTACAGTATGTCACCCCTTGGAGATATTGGAGGGGTTACAGCTTGTCAAGAGGTATCAAATGTGAAATTCAGTTCTTTGCTTAAGGTACTTTTAAGACCCACTTTTAGCTAAAAAGGGCACTACTTGGCCAATTGCAAGCTAACTGTATCCCTTTTAGAGTTTTGAAATAGGCCAGTCATATAAATAAAACTGATGGTTATATAACTCATTTACCTGATTTGAGCCAGTTAGCGCTCAGCACTGCAGGACATCTTATCCTATGTACAGTTGTTCCATGTGACACCACAGAAGAAGAGTATTCCACTTCAGAGGAAGCAGGGGAAGGAGCATTACATTCATAGTGTAAAGTTTAAAAAATAAAAAAGAATGAGAGTGCCACCCGATGATCCAGTGTGTAGCTCATCCCGCTGCCATGCTAGTGACCCGAGTTTGGGGGTGAACTTGGGAGGCAGTGGGGCAGCCAAGGGGGAGGGGGCTGGGCGGCATTGCCAAATGACAGCATTCCAGCCAGGGAGAGGAGGGGACCAGGTTCTACTGCACTAGCAGCCCATATGGATGTGGCCTGTAGGGATGCTACTTGGCGCCACGCTGTTGGTGGGCAGAAAAATCTGTGTTCACCAGCCACCATGTACAACAGCCAGGGGAACAGATAAGGGGAGTAAAGGAGTATTTTACTGCCATTTTGCATGATTTATTCCCACTTTCTAATTTTAAGAATTTATTTGCCACCCAGTGCATTTCAAGTATATTTGCTACACGTGCACAAAACTTTCAGCACCATGCGATGTTGGCAGCAATGACACATGCATTAATAGAGTAGAAACAGTAGGGATGGAGACAGAAAAAGAGTATCAGCATCAGTTTGCAGGAGACAATGCCAGAAGTTGCTAAGTGGTTGGCCATAAAGGTTATTGTAATAAGTCACAGCACTATATACAGTATCATCAGAAATATATCTCCAACTCCACAGCAGTACCAAGCGAAAAGCTAGCGACTAAAGGTGTCAGATGTGTTTGAGACTTGGTGTAGAGGTGGGGGTCTGAGACTGGTCTACAATGACATTACTTCCACATAGACGGAAATACTACCAGTCTGAAGAAGCTAGCAGTAAATACCTCCAGGTCCCAAAAATAATCTGGATCCCTAACAACAGCACCCATACCCTCGTGTCTCACCCCTTGTTGTTGCCCACTGGCATGACAACAGAGGAAGTGGCATTCAGGGATTGGGGAACTGGAAGAAAACCTGATGCAGGCATGAGGCAGAGTCCATGAGCCAAGGAACATAAAATGTTTTATAAACCACTCTAGCTAACTCGAGGGATTTAAGTTTATATTTGCTGGGAAAGATGTCTCTTCTGGTATAAGAGCATTATCTGATACAGTTTGGGCAGATGGAGCCGATCAGCTTTGATATGTGGTCCTGTAACCCAAACTGAACAAGATGACTCTCCTGTAACAACAGAGACATCACTTAACATTGGCTGACCGAATACAGAGCTATTTGTCTTCTTGGGACTAATAGTTTTTAAATTTGAGCTATCTGGGTTCCTACCCTTAATTTTATCGCTGTTGTACAATCTAATTATAGTGGTGCCATTTTAATGATTTGATCTTTGTACCCTAGTACTGCCGAGCAATATTATCTTGTTTTTGTCATTTGTAGCTAATCTGAGTTATAATGCACAGGATCAGCAGTATGTTCGTCACAATTAAAATAATCAATTAAAAAAGACATCACTCACAGCACATATAAACTTGTAGTTACAATCAGTGAAAGATTTGGTTAGGTTCCATGAACTCTGCTAAATACGGCATGCAGAATCTGAAAATATGTAGGCTGGATTACCACCTGTACATTTGCTACCAGAACAGGCGTGATGACCTTTGTCAGGTTGAATAATGTATTGACTGGCTGTCTTACACAAGAGACCCAAGTTCAGGAACAGTTTCTAGTCATGCACTTTCTCACCAGCGATACAGTACATACAGTTGTTTGGAGATGAATTGAGGCTGCACGGCCCATCTAGTTCACCTCACTCTTTTCCTAACAGCAGTAACCTGAAATGTATTTTCTTTTCAGACAGCTATTCAGCCTAGTCTTGAAACTCTGGACACTATCTGTACTTATAATACCACCTCCACCGGTAATCTGCTTCACATCCCTGTGACTCTCTGGGTGAAAAAACAATTCTGTGCAACCAGGGACATAAATATAGTAGAGGTCAAATTTGACTGAAATGCGCTCTAAACCTTAGGCTGGGGATCCTAGGGCCTTCTAGGCCCCTATAAGCAATAAGGTTTTAGATTCTTTTTGGTCCCTTTCAAGGGGTATTTTAGGGGTTATGACAAACATTGTAACGCATTTCATTTTCGGCACACTGTTATATATTCTCTTTCTTGGTACAGTCCCAGATGTCCCTCCTGTACACACTCATCAGATTCTCACAAAATCAACACTTGCAACCACCAGCCATATAACCTGTAAGTCACCCTATTGATTTCAGATCCGATACTGGGCCAGATATTGATAGTGCCAACCCTTTTTTTGTTTTGAATTTTATGCAGAAAGACCCCCAGCCCAGATACTGACAATAATTAATAAACATGTCAAGAGCTGTCACCCAACATTGAGGATTGAATGTCAGGATGACAGGTTCCAGGAATCAATGACTGTGGAACACCAGTTGGTTTGCTGCAAGATTATACCTAAACCAGCTGGTGCTGCACAGCTGTCGGGGTGTAGTGCCAGGTGTGTGTGTCTGTCTGTCACACAGGATACTGAAGCAGCCTCTCAGTCTTGCCAAGTCAAACTGTAGGCAAACCAGCACTATGGTGTTTGAGTCTCTTTCAGCTAGTGGATCATTGGAAAATCTAGAATCATTTGCAGTCAACTCGTGCAGTACCATGTCCCATCATCCTCCATGGCTTACAACGGTAAATCGACAAGTAGGAATCTTAACACATCAGCACTGCAGCAGCATGGATGCTTAAGATTCCTGGGTGTGTTGAAAATACAGGTTAGTTGTACACAGGTTGCAGCAACAGCACGCAGCACAGAGAGAGGTGAGAGAGCACTGGACTTGAGCTGATGTGTTTGCTGCCCCCCTTCCCCAAGTTCCATCCCTCATCCAGACACCCACTCTCTCACCCTCTTTTACTTTTCACATTTGCAATTAATATGTTTGCCCACCTCCTGCAGGTCCCAGCATTCCTCCTCTGGACCATCCTCCCCACCCCAGTCCATTCCTGCTAGACTACCATGCAGGCTAGTACCTACCCACCACGTCAAACTAAGTTCAGTGGTGCCAGTTCCAGCAATATCATCATCTGTGCAGGCAGCATCTGGGATCTTAAAAGTCAGTTTTTTGTCTCCCCTTCAGTAGTGGGCACTCACAGTCACACTTTCAGGGTGACTCACAATACACATAACTGTTGTTGGCTGCTGACAGCTGCCCAGTTCCACCTTCGTCACTCCCCAATTTGGACACACCCGAGATTGAAACATTACTCAGTACTCGCTTGTTGTGTACTGACATGACTCATTCATCACTCCTCCTGAGCCAGATGCTCCCTCTTCTTTCAGTACAGCTCCATCTCAAATCAGTACTGTGGCCTCTCCTCTTCTAGCAGCCTTGCCCAACCCATTTGACCCTGATGCATGCAGCCATGCACTCTGTCCGCAGTTTAGCCCCAGAAAACTGACTTGACTAACAGGCATAGCTGCAAGTGCGGACTAAAATGTGAAAGACTGACTCTGCCTGCCCCACCCCCCGTAAATCTAGCACAGCCTGAGAAGCCAAGCAGGGGTAGATGGGTAAATGTGAACACTATGCCATGCCTAACTCTTCCTGTGCTTGCTCCCGAGTCCTGGCTGACTCGCTTGCCCTAGGAACTGCATGCATAAAAAAACATAAAAAGGGGAAATTATTTGAGCTGTCACAATGGCTGTTTCCCTCCTGACTGTCTTCCCCCTAACTTTAACTCATGCCCCCTATTTCTCCTAACATGAACTCTGCTGAAGAGTCTGTTCTGATCTATTTTTCTCTGCCTTTCTTAATTTTGAATACCTCAGTCTCCTTTTCCTTATGGAGATCAAGCCCCTGTGCACCAGGTTTTCCTCATATTGCATACATAGTAGCCCACAAATCATCTTTGTAGCTTTATGCAGTACTTTTTTCTGGCTCCTATATACTGCTTATGCTGCCACTAACCATATGGGTCCCCACATTCAAAAGTGGCAGGCTGCATCGCGCAAGTGCTTGTGCCGTGCAACTCAACTGCGCTGGCACAAAATAATGGTATATTCAGAAGTTGTGCCAGAATATGCGATCATGCATGTGGGGCTAAATATCCTGAACATGCGTGATCGCGCAGTGGGAGATGCGTGGCAGTTGCCCAGTGCAGAGCATACGGAAGTGCGCAATGCAAAGCCACTTGCATGGCATGCAGAGTTGCAATATTCAGCCAGGATATGCAAATAGTCTTATTGCACAGTCAGTGCCCAAACAGCACATTTGCATCTTATTACTGGAATGTATTTAGGCCATTTGCATACCATTGGCATGTGCCGTTACAACATTACAGGACAGCACTACCACTCCACAGTGGTGATCAGGAGGTACTGCAGCCTAGCAGGCAGGTGGAATGCATGGATGTTTGTGGGTGGACTGCATTGGCTTGAGTACAGTGCTACATACCCCCCAACCTCTTAGCACCCAGATGTGTGCCAAGGTGTGTGATAACTGGTCAGACACAGCAGCAAACATAACAGTGCAAGCTCAGAAGACTGTGGAAATGAGTGCACCAATGTTGCTATAGTGTGCTGATACCTAGCATCTCATATTATCATACAGTTCTGCATAACAGTCCCAGTGGTCGGTGTGTAATGTTACCCACTCTTTGTGGGTCAGAGTGTGTCTGAGTGATAACATGAGTGCTGTACAACATACTGTGTGACAGATGAGATTTGCAGTGCTACTACCTATGGCCATGCCTGTGCCCTAGGTGGCCGCATGCACAACACTGGAAGGGTCCGGTGTCCTTGGAGCATACCCCTGCTGCCTCCAGGCCGCAGGTGGTGCCACCCCTGCCCCGCGCTGCTCACAGTTGTACACTGTCCACCACCAGTACACCAAACCCAGGGCTCCTGTGTCATTGTCACATTGCAGGGATGGCATCGGTGACATGTATGTGGTTCCTGGTGGCATGGGTCTGGCACAGGTGTGCTGTGTGCACCTATAGTGTTCCACTGTGGATGTGTGCCACTGGGCTGTCCCTGAATCCATGCCATGCTGCCACCATTACCACTATGCATCCTGCTCACCGTTTTCACAGACGCCACCATGGGCACATGTCTCCACTGGGTGGCACTCTGACAGCCGTATGGGTGCAGGCCATGGCACCTGGTACATGTACCACATTGTAACTCTCTGCTCTGCCGGTGTGCTAGGGGGGCATCTGACTAGCATGTGGCAGCTGGGCGTCCCTAACCTGGATGTGGTGAGGGGGGTGGCTGACTGGGCAGTGCCAGAGGTGTCACCCAGTGGCTCCCAGGAGGTGCTTGGCATGCTGGCACAGTGCAGCTGTGGCTTTGGGTACTACCATCCTGGCATAACTGCTGTGTTTGGATGCCTGGAGCACATCCTGGTGCACCTCTGAGGACTGTCTCAGTGTCACCTGTCTGCAGTTATGCAGCCTTCCTGTGGGTAGCTGGCCAATTTAGGCCATCCCCTGACATACATAACTTTTACGTGGCACAGTTTTGTGGTGCACGACACATGCGCCGCACATTTTGGCTGAATATACACTTGCACGGCATATTCAGGTGCCCGCCCCCTTTTTTTGTGCTGCATACATTATTTCTGCACGATCACACATTTGGAAATGCGCAGTGTATCTCCCCCTTTTGAATATCACGCATCTGCACATTTTCTGGGATGCACTGTGCATCTCTTTTGAATATGTGGGCCATAGTGTTTTGCTAAGCATTTCTGGATTCAGCAACACATGCCATTATTCTAGTAGCCTAATTGCTACTGCAGTGCTACAGGCTGCATAACAAAACGCAAGGTTTGGCGAAGCCATTTTATCATTTGGCTGAAACATTCAGGTGATAGCCAAAATGCTACAGGGTTTTAGATTTCCAGCTTAATAACTACTGTATATCCTTTCTGTAATGCAGTGCCCCATACTGCAGACACTACTCCATGTGGGCTCTACCAGTGCCCTATATTATCTCCAGGTTGTGAGGGTTTGAACATATTAATTATCTCCAGGTTGTGAGGGACTGAGCATATTACATTTCCTCCAGGGTGCAAGGGTTTGAGCATATTGATGTCCAGCACCTCCTCAAGCCAAGCAATGGGCAGTTTTTTGCAAAATCTCTGAGGAGACTGAGACCACTGCCTGTGCTCCTTGCAGCTTTCAGATAATCCCAAAAAATGCTATGCTCTTTCTTGTGCCCTGCTTTTCTAGTCTGCCACTACCAGTTCTTTAATGTATTGGTAAATACTTAAAATGTTTTTAGCCAAAATTGACACTTTTACATAACCACTACTATTCAGACATTCACCATGCCAAACAGACTGAAGGCAACATTTTCTAAGCAGTAAAATTTGAATATTAAGTAGTGATACCAAATGTATTACTTAACTGTGCATTTCTGTGCATCAGTTTCATTAAATTGTGTGGCCTAAATGGAAAGTTTTTCAAAATCAGAATCATTCATTTATTGGATAGCAAAGTTGAGAAATTTTTTTCTTGTTTACAATTGCGTCCAGACATGAAACATAAAACAATATTACAACATATACAAATACAATTGTTACAAAATACATTCTTTTAAAAAACATTAGAGAATCATTAAAATGTTAGGCCATAATTGTTTATCCAAAGCAGTTACAGTGTCTGTTAAATATACTTCCTAAGTAGGCTCTGAAACATGTCAGTGTAGGTAAACAATCCCATTCTTTTTGGTAATATTACCCCAGTTCGTGGTACTGCAATAGCTAACGTCTTGTCCCCAAATCTCTATCTACTCTTAGGGGGTTGAAAAGAATGACAAGAATTTGATCGCAGAGTATATTTTGTAATATGTTTGGTTTGCAGTTTACGTAATAAAAATGAGGGTAATATCCTCAATATAAATTTATACACAAACCAATGTGAATCCCTTCGATCTGCTAGGGAAGTCCATCCTACCTCACTGTACAGGGTGCATCTGTGGGTCCCATAAGGCAGGTTAAGAACAAACCTTATTGCAGTTTTAAACAGTGGGTCTAAAGTGCTTAGAAGTGTATTTGAAGTTTTATTGTAAATAAAATCTCCGTAATCTAGGACCGGCAAAAACAAAGTAGTTACCAGCAATTTCCTTAGTGGAAATGTAAACAGAACTCGATTCCTATATTGCTTTTTTTTTTTTTTTTTTTTGAGGGGAGGTTCAGTAAGATGCTCTTTTTACAAACCCATTGCTTCCACACCAAACTTGCACTATGTCTTTTCTTCTGAACCTGTCCCTTCCCAGTACCTCACCTATATGGCTTTAACTTTTTCCTGGGAGGCAACAAGTGCTTTAAGCTACAGTAATTGCTAATATTGGTAAAACTGCAAACCACCTTTTTTATTCATGGTCGTTGGTTTCCTAATCACAGTTGCTAAGTGAAAATGCTTTAAAATTACCCTGTTGAAATCTACACTTTTTTTTTTGTTTTACAGTTTATATAGCCAGGATAGTCCAGTTCAAGCGCAGTATCTCATTTTCGGTGGGGTCCTGCTCTCCACTTGTGGTAGGTGTACCCTGAGAATATTTTTAAGACAAAAGGAAAACATCTTGCAAGTCAGATCAGGATAAGTCATTTACTGTTGAATGTGGTTAAATATGGAGTCTCTAATAGTCCCTACCATGTTTGGAGCAGGGCAGAATATCCAGCTGTACTGTAAGAATAACCAAATGCCAGCCAGTCAATGATCAGACCCACAAGCCCTCATCCTGCATACAGTTGTCTTACTCCGGGAACGTTACTGTGGAGCAATCCACTTCAGCAGCAGGGAGGAGAACCAGTGTGACATGTGTTTCTTAAATGGAACAGAAAACTTACTATAAATCTTTTCAACTAACTTGAGTTGAGTTGTAATAAGTTTATACAGTAGGTGCTGTATGAGGTGTCTGTTATGGTATAAGAGCATCGTCTCCCAGAGTTTAGGCAGAATGAACCACTGGGCTTCAGTTTGCATCCCTCACACCCAGACTGCATGAGAGCAGACTCTTATGCTGTAAATAACATCTTGCACTGGACGTACAAACTTGTAGCACAGGCCTTCGTGATAAGCCTGGATACACGTCTGCTAAACGAGGGAATTTCTACTGGCTACCCTGGATAGTAGAATGAGTACAGAATCACTATAAATTAGTACGTGTTACACAGCAACAGGGGATTCATCCCTGCTTATAAAGTGGGGGTGAATGCAGACCTGCTGAACATAGAGCCCTTTCTGCCCTTAAATTATGTTATTACTGTGAAATAATTACAGTGTTTAAATGATGTTATCTCATTGGTCTGAATCTCAAATTGTTTTACTGCTGGTTTGGGTGGCCTTAATTTACTCTTAAGGCAACATCATATGAATATTTATAAAACCAGGAGGAATTACTAGATCAGGGAAGCTGCAGGTGCTGTTGTGTCTTAGAAAAATATGATGTATTCATACATACATGTACATAGATATGTATGTATATGTAAGACAGAGGGTGAGAGAAACGCAAGCATAATCTGGTGTTGAAACTTGGAACCCCACTCAGACCTTTGCCAGGCTCACCATCTTTCTTTTTTGAAGGGTGAGACACTGGCAGAAGCTATCTGCTGCCACTCTCCAAGCTGTGGTGCCGCATGATACTAGCTGCAAAACACCAGCAGGTCAGACAGCATCAGAGAAGAAAGGTAAGGCCACTGCTGCCTCCTTGTTTTTGGCACGTGCCTGCAATTATTGGCTAATTTGAGCTATGGAGGTTGAACAACAGTGCCAACCTCCTTCTCCTCCACTCTTGTTTAATAAATCAAAACAATTGCAGCAGTGGTGCTCCTCTTAGTATTCTCTGCTAATGTAAACTATGGACCAGATACTCTAGCTCAGAGCACACTAGACCTACAGGTAGTGGTGGGCCACTCTGTAAGCAGAGTGAGTGGGTGGGCCACTCAAAAAGATAGGTACTGATTCAGATGGCAGTATGCAAAAATATCATTTGTTCAAGTTCCTCATCCAAATGTAAAAACAGCTTGGGTAAATATGCACAGCAAACCTTACCCTACCAAGCCCAGTCTGTTGGCAGAGCTCATGGGTGATGGGGGCAACAGCGTGTCAGGGTCAGCTCAAAAGTTTCCCATGATGGCATAGCCATTGTCATGCTTTAAAAATCAGTCAGAGGTCCTTCATATTCAAAAATATTTGCTAATGAAAGGCCGAAAACCCGTAATTAATCGTTTTTTCAGTAAGAAATATTTGTAAACATGAAGGACAACTGTTTTCTAAAAGCAGGACCATATTTTGTAGCATCAGTTTCCAGCATTGCCAAGATGTTGTTTTAAAACGTTTCAGACATCTGATTCAAAAATACTGTGACATGCTACAGAGCCTACGGGCTTGGGTTGATATAGTGCAGAATGTATGCTGGCCCAGTGTTCCACCCACAACCAGTCATCCCAGCTAGGGTTCCATGGTGTATCTGCAGCAGTCATGAGGTAGAAGTGGGGAATAAGAGGTAACTCAGGAATGGTACAGTATATTGTCCACCACAGAAAAACAAAATGAATGCAAGACCAGTTCTAATCTAAAGCTCTTGTCCAGGTGCTCACCTAGTTTAGAAAAATAGTGGTTGAGGGGATTGTTGTTGAGGAAGGAAAGAAATTTGAGGGGAAGAGTCATTGGAAATTTCCGTTGTGTTTCTCTAGTCTTTCTCGGTCACTGCTAACTGTCAGTGGTAACATCACGCAATAGTTCTTGGTCCAAGTCACTTCCACATCTGAATGGATTTCCTTAAAATGTGGTAAGGGGAATTTCTTTGATAACATTATGGTGTACCAGGTTTTTTTTTATACATTTTAGTCACTGTACATTTATGTTCTGTTATTCTGATGCTTAGGTGCCTGCTGAAGGAGGTGGCCAGGAGTGTAACGAACACAGAACTGCATTCTTCAGCAGTACTGAGATGTATGTCATCTACTTTAGCAAGATTCTGTGTTAAAGGAAGCTATTTGCAGGAGTGGCATTGGTTATGGCAGCAGTGCATGTTACAGGGCAAATTTTGACCAATGCCTTTTCATTCTGTTTTACAGAGCCCTTGCTCTCCTGTCCTTGTAAGGAGCCCTTTCCACCCGTTTTGAGCCTGCTTTAGTACATGTTTACGTATGATACAATAAGAGGAGTACTCATTCTATCCCCAAGCTTTTATCATTATTCACTGCAGGTTTTGAGCCGTCTTTGCCCCATAAGGCCAGTGAGCAGTCACTGTTGCATCCTAGTTTACTGTAGAACAGTGATGCTAAGCAATTGGTTGTCGTAAACAACTGAGAATAATTATGAAAATCTTGGAATGACTGTTTTCAAAGGAGAATGCCTTTTAATTATGTTTGATGTAAAAAAAAAAAATATGCTAACGCATAGGTCCCGTATATAATAGGGTAATATGGGCAGACTGGATGAACCATCATGCTTTTTCTGCCGTCATCGTCTGTGTTTCTGTGTTTTACAAAATAGGGAACATGATCATCTCACAAGACAAAAGAACAAGGGCACTATAAAATAGAATAAAAAGGATATAGGTCAAAATGTTGTACCATAACATACACTGTTGCTTTAATTCTAGATCTGAAAGCTGCAAAACGTAAAGCACTCCCTTTGTGTTAATTGTGTTCCATTCCACCAGAATAAAATGGCAAAATATCAGGGTTTGCAGCTTTAGTTGACAGAAACCTTTTTAATACTGACGCACAGTATGCCATGGCAGGAGGAAGATCACATATCTATTTGAGCTTAAAGTCCACAATTCAGATATTCATCTCCCTCGGAAAAGTCAAGTAGCTAATGCTTTAGTGGCTAGAGTACAAAAGAACCAGGAGACTCAAGTTTAAATCCACCAGAGCCACTAACTCATTGTGTGACCTTAAGCACATCAGTTAAGCTCTGTATGCCTCCGTTCACCTATCTGTAAAGATGGGCTGAAGCATGACTTACCTGTTGGTTCAGCAGTAGCGTTGCCACTCTCAACACCAGCAGCTAGATTTTGCACTGCCAAGACTTGCCCATCTGCCAAGCTTGAGGGAGGAGAATTGAGCACCCCAGAGGATACTCTTTGTCTTTGGAACAGGAGGGTTGTATGTCTCACTGCTTTACTACTACATGGGTGACCACAGATGGTGGTCCAGCTTGCTGAGCATGTAGAAGGGGAGGATGTACGCACTGGTGCATAAGACTTGTCAGCACCAGGACACATTCCTATGACCTTGTGGGGCCACCAAAGAGTAGAGAAGATAATCGCTGAAGGTGCAGATGCCCTATCCATTCTGCACATCTGTCTGGACTCTCTTCCTCTACTTCCGGAGATGGCCTAGGGTGCCTCTGTCCCCACAACTAAAGACTACATTGGGGGTTTTCCTGCATTGGGAGCAGAATAACAGGGCCTTGCTCAGAGTTGGGGGGGGGGGTACGGTGGCTTTCGTCTTGCTTTGGTGTTCATGGAAGTTTTGGATAAAAAGCTACTTCTTGAATAGGCAGGTGGCACTGGCAGTAGCCAAAGAAAATTCCATCAGAGGATTAGTGGAAAAATCTACAGCACAAAAATGGGTAAAAGCAGTACTCAAGTGCAAAAAAGAGGGGGCTTGGATCCTGGTTGTATAAACCCTTTCTTTTTGGTTCTAAGTGACATGGAAGAATCCTCCATGGGTTATGCTAATATCTTAATATTACCAAAACAATGGGAAGGAAGACTCTGAAACGCCTTAAATTATAATAACAAATACGTATTTTTAGATTTTTTTGAAGATATTTAATAGCCATCTGTCACATCCAGTCAACATTTTGTGGCCATGGAGGGGCCACTTCCTCAGGGCCCTTGGTGGTCCTGTTTTGTAAAACAGAAAAAAAAACTAATTTATATACATTTTCTTATTACTTTATTTTTCTATGAACCAATACGTTTCTGAACCAAACTGTTATGTATTGTGCACCAATTCATTTTTAGTTTACATAATCGAACAATATTTAAAGAAATGGTGCCCCATCCCCCGATCACTCTTCAAAACTCCTGAAGGTCAGCCCTCATGACCTCTTTATGCAATTTATGTTGCTAAATTGCTAACAATCAACACATATTTTATCGTCTTCATAAATTATATATTCATTGTCCCCTCCTATTGTTCCATTATTTTTCTGTATTCAAATTCTTTTCATGCTCCTTAAAGTTTTTTACCATAATACCAATGCACTTTTGTCTTTAAGAATTTAAACCAAGTTACTATAGTGTTTTCTATAATCGTACTTGTTACATTCTTTACCAGCAATGGCACTGTGCTAGTAGCTGGGAATTTTTAGGTCTGCAATCAGTGAAAACTTTTAGTAGTATAACATTAAAACAGAATTTGGTAATTTCTTCTTCTAAAACCTTTCAGTGCAGTTATATCACTTTAAGAATAAATTGTGTACCTCACAGTACTGCCGTTTCCTAATCACTGTTCAGTGCCATTTCCCATTATCACTCTTCTAAATGCCTTTTGAAGATCTAGGTGTTGAAAACAAAAATACCCCATTACTTTCCTGTGCAAACATTCTGCTTTCTGCCAATCTTATGTTGCTTCACTATACTGTTTATGGTGTATGCCTCTTATGCAGTTGCTTTATTTCTGTCCTTTACAAATAATCACATATACTGAATAGGTATGTAATATATGGATAAGCCTCAATAATACTATACTAAGTTATACAAAAATTTCCCAGTAATGCATCACTACTCTCAATAATACTATCCTGAAAAGTGATACTACTATAGTTTCTGCTGATGATACTGCAGTTCAAAGGTCATCTCCAACTGTAGTATTATCAATGGATCCATATATTACAAAAAATAATGGCAAGATAAATGTTTTGCAAGGCAGTAATACCATCTCGAGGTTTTGGGGGACTTTAGGACCTCTCGAGATTCCATGTCCCCAAAACCTCTCGATGGTATTACTGCCTTATAATTCACACCTATGTATCTATTATTCTGTTTTTATCACTGTTGCCAACTGCAAAATGTTAAAACACCATGACACACTTATATTCTTATACTTGTACTTTATAAACTTCTCCTGTTTTTTCTAATCTTTCACTGTGTACTTTAAAGACATCATTGTGGCTGCTATTTACTAATCATTAGTAAGATCCTCTGGTGTTCTGTCCCTGTTAGAACACACAAAATTCCTGTTGCCAACTGCAAAATGCAAAGACCCCTTGAACTTTCTCGTATTCTTATACATTTACTTGCTTCTTCAAACCTCTCTTATTTTCACATTCTACCTCTGCATTGTTTAAAGCCGTCATTTCAGCCACTGTTTGCAAATCAATTTTGTACACTTATGTTTTATCTTTGTTAGAATGCATGAAAGTGCAGCTTCCCAAGTTGTAATCTAGTGCTGCTTACCTCCCGTAATATGGGTTTTGAAGTGATTTTTTTTTTTTCTCGTATCTGGGTTCTTCAGCTCGTTACTATCTCGAGAAACGCTCTGTTACAGTGGCTTCCATATATATGAGTATTCCCAACTTTCTTCTCCCCCCCCCCCCCAACTGGTGTAATCAGACTGGTGCATGCTTTTAAAAATGTAACTTGCCTTGTAGTGATCATAGCGGAGTGAACTAATCTCTGTAGAAAAATGTATTTTCTGTGAATTTCTGCACTAGAAATAAATGGATCACAGTATTTTGATATTTTTTAACCTTTCTTTTTTTGTCCAACAGGTATGATAGAACTTTAGATTCATATAGGAGTGCAAGCCTTGAGGGTAGAATTTTATTAGTTCAACATTAATCTTCTTTTGACTTTCTGTAATAAAAATATACATCAAGTTTCATTTTGGTTTAGCAGGGCTAAATGATTAAGCAAATTCAAAAACTTTTAGGAGCATTTTCTTTGCCCCTTTCTTTTCACTCAACTCTAACCCCGGTCTATACTTACAATAGACATGGTACAGGGCTTGGTATATCAGGAACCAAAGCAGTTATATGCTCATACTGTCTGTTTCTGCAAGACACTCTCCTGCGGCTGATCTCTGCATCTGACGTCAGCCGCAGGAGGCTCTGAGATGTGCCCCTAGAGGCGCTTGTCACGAAATGTCAGGTGGGAGGGACGGCAGGATCAACCAGATAAAAGTTAATTGCATTTTCAAAGTGCGAGGTAAAATTGTACTTTTCAGGCAAAAAGCCTAATCGGGGGCTGCCCCACACTAAGATGTGGGGCAAACGCAGATGGATGTTTCCCTTTAAATTTCAGCTGCCACATTTGACTGCCTTTCCAGGTCCTCCCTCAACCCTTATCCCTTCTTCATCTTCTACCCTTTCACAGATCTTAGGATAGTCTATGAACAGGCGTAGTTTTTCCTGAACCCCTTTCCCTATGTCAAATATAATTATGTTTAAGATGATCATTCCCAAAATCGATCCTTCGGCACTCTGCTAGCAAGATTCTCATCCATCCAGTTATTTTGTCCCCCACTCGTAAGTTGCCAAGTTTCTTCACCAACCATCCATGAGTGACAGTCAAAGGCTTTCCTGAAAGACTTATACTGCCTGACCCCTATCCACTGCCCTTGCCAGCCAGTCAAATAATATGAACAGGTTTGTTTGGCAAGACTTCCAACTGGTAAAACCCATACTGTCTGTGATCTTGTAGACCACTTTCCACCAAGCATTCTACCACCCTCTTCTTTATTAATGATTCCAGTAGTTTCCACATGACAGAAGGCTGACCAGTTTGTTGTTGCCCTGCTCACCTTGCCTCCCACTTTAGTGCAGGGGGGCTGGGCCACATCTGCTTTCCTCCAGTTCCCTGGCATTTCCCCAGCTTCCAAAGAGCAGTTGAGGAGATCTGCCAGGACCTTCCGTATCTCCCTCAACACCTTTGGGTGCATCCCATCAGGGCCCATAGATGTATCCACCTTCAGTGCCTGTAGGGCCTTTAGCACCCATGATGGGCTCCATGTTTTCACCTGCTAATGACCCCTTTCTGGTTTTAATGATGCATTCAGGCAGTGAGCCTCTGTCTTCCACCTTGAACACCAAAATATTAATTTAGTAAATTTGTCCTTCATTTCTTCTCCTCCTCCCCCCCACCCTTCCCATCCACCTTCTGGTGCCTGACCACCCCTACCCTGGTTTTGCCATGCTCTCATACTGTATGTATCAAAATAATGCTTTGTCATCTTCTTTAACCCCCTCTGCTAACCTCAGCTCTGTATCTGATTTTGACTGTCTCGCTGTTCTGGTGGCCACCTTCAACCCCTTCTTATACTCCCCTTAACAACTTCTGTCTGACTTGCTTTGTACCTGATGAATGCCCTTCTTTATGCCTTTACTGATTCTGACACCCCCCCCCATGGAAAATCACAGTGGTTTCCTCACCCTCTTGCCCTTCCCCACTATTCTTGTGCAGAGACTTATGCCTCCAGTAATCCCCTTTTTTATCAAGTCCAATTTTCTTCCCACTCCAACTGCTGCTTTCACACACTGCAGGTTTTCCCCTGCACTTCCCTCATCCTACTGACAATTGCCCCCCTGAAGTCTAGAACCTTAGTCCTGGAGTGTACCCTATCTGCTTGCAGGTTGATTGTCACGCATATGGGCTGGCAGTATAGTACAGAGGTTAAAGTAATGAGCTGTGAGTAAGCAATAAGACATGATGGGGTGTGCATTAGACAGTTCTAATGCACAGCTAGGGGGACGTTGTGAGGCACAAGGCCACAGGCTGAGTGCATCCAGTCCCCTAGCCGTGTGTTAGAACTGTCTAATGCACATCCCCAGAGTGGCTTATTGCACTTATAAAAGGGGTCTGTGTATTCTAAATGGGGTTTCTAGTTTTAGCTGTGCATTAGACACTTCTAACGCACAGCTAACAACCAATCATATTGCTTGAAATCCTTTGCCCATTTTATAAATGAGCTTTGTACATCCAGCAGACCTGGGTTTGGTTCCCACAACCTCCACTTGCATATTGTTTGACTCTGAGCAAGTCACTTAACCTCCCCAGTGCTCCCAGGTTGCTTCTGAAAATGGGCACTTGCGCCTAGTGGGCCTTACCTATTTACCAAATAATTACATTTAAAAAAGATTTATAATAATATATATATAATATACATGGTTATGTGATCACTGGATCCTGTCGCCGGATCTGTTTCCCACCGTGGCCTCCCCCAAGCTTGTCCCTGTTTGTCATTGCCAGATCCAGTACGGCCCTTTCCCTAGTGGGTTTTGCGACATTCTGGAAAAGAAATGCCTCTTGCTTTGAATACAGACTGACTTCTTGCGCCCCGGTTGTGTTGTATATCAAAGCATTCCTTATGAGTAGATGTGATAAAGAGGGCCAAGTATTAAAGTATTATTAAATACTAACAGGGTGTTATGAGATACATACAAAGGATATGACAGAAAAGTCATTTATAGACTAACATAATTTTATGAACATATTGGCATTTGTTTTGAGCCTGGATCTTTCTGTGACAGGATTTTTTTTTTTTTTATTGAGTCTGATTTCTGCATTTGCCTCTGTTAAATGCCACCTGTCCAGTAGCATGTGGCACATCTGCTAACGGCTGGATTTTCCTTTTAGATAGAGTACTTTAAATAAGAAGGAAACAGACAAGTTCCATCCTGCCCTTGTCCAGTATGAAGCTGAGATATTTCAGTTGGAATGCTTTGTGCAACTGAAATCTGTGTGACAAGTTGTTCACTTGTCACTAATTAAAGTTAAACTTTAAAGTAATAGGCTCCAGAAGATGCCTGTCCGTACCCACAGTGGAAAAATGTCAAAGTTGTTTTGGGCAGCCAGTTCTGGGGACCACTGTGGCTTGTGCTTTAGCCAATATAGTAATAACACAGTTCAGTTGAAGAAACACAACCAACAGTACAGTAGATTTTGCAACTTACTGGATAACAACATAATGACAGTAGCAACATACTGAGGCCCTGTCCACACTATAGAACTGCTCTGAAACTGTTTTCAAAGCCAGTTTAGTTCAGCCATGTCAGTGTGTTCGCACTGTGTCTTCACCATTACCTTATAAGTTATCATTTTTCTTTTTGTTTGTTTTTTGTTTTCTTTTGCTATTTCTTTATGCTACCTGCCTGGCGAGTCCAGTTCTCACCATTTATTGAATCTTGAGTGAAGTAGTAATAACCATACCTCTCAACCTCCTGCCTCATAAATCAGGGACAAGGCTTAAAAAAATCAGGGACAAATGACCAAATTCAGGGACACATCTTCAAAATTGGTGATATCTCCTCAGGTGCCTGGCAGAATAAGGGGCTTAGTGTAAAATGCATTTTCTAAGGAAGAGCAAATCTGTAACTTTAATGTTTGACATTATTTTGTGCTTACAACCCCTACTGTTTGGTCATGGAAACGCAATCTTCAGGAGGGACAGAGTCAAATTTTGAGGTAAAATCAGGGACAGTTGAGAGGTATGGTAATAACCATTCTAATTATGCTTATGTAGTCACATTGCTGGTGTTAAATTTGTTCTCCCTGCAGCCACCTCCTATTGAATTCCAACCCACAAAACAGTGCTCGTCTGTCCACACTGCAGGCAGAACTTTCACTGCTTAAACCGTTGTGGAGTTGAGCTCCCTAGGAGATCTTAGCAACGGTTTTCCCAAAAACTGTTCTACCAGGGTGGCAGTGTGGATGCTTGATATTATAAACAGTGTTAAACCAGCTTGGCTGAACTCGTTTAAAGACTGCAGTGTGGACAAGACTCAAGTTACATTTGTTTTCGGACATCAATCAGCGTCATGGCACTCACTGCTTTAGTTTGACAAGAAAGAGATATCTTCTTAACTGCTGTGCCTAAAAGAGTAATGTGGAAAATGTGCCTTAGGGCAAGTGGAAGTGATGATTTTGTTTGTTGTATCCAAGAAAAAGGGTCTGCCCACTGCATCTTTTTTGACCAAAACCAAAAGGGAGCTGATCACAGGAGAAAAGCTGCTGATGGCAAAAAAGTACTTTTTAAAAACCAAAAGCCCATACCCCTAAATGGAAAACACATACTGTTACTGGTAATCAAAATCTGTTTCTATGCGGATAACATAACTAGCTTCAGCACATGGCGTCACTTTATTTTATTTATTCATTTTTTTTTACCGGGTAGGCACACTACACACGACCCGGGAGGTGACAACTATTAAACATGCATACATGCAGTAAAGAAATATACAATAGCGACGGTGTCAGAAATTCAGCAAACATGAAAATTATAGCACATCACTTCACTTTGGGGCTCAATCGTGACATTGTGCAAATAGACGGTTTGATTCCCAGTAAAAGTATGTGTTTTGTTTTCAGAGCTTTCCTTTGCGACTAGCAGGGTGTAACCCATGTAGCACTTGCCCTTAGTCTGACAACAGAAAAATGAAGGGGCCTCACACCCAGATTACCTGGTCTCAATTTGGACATTGGGCAGTGAGCTCTGTAGTGTTCTCCAGGGTCCCCAATTGTTTCAGTGTTTTTATTAGCTTTTGCTTTTGTCTCTGACATTTGAAAATGACATTGTTTTTATTTGTATCCTGTAAAATTGCACTTCTTTGTACTGTGACCTGCTTGTTCAAGGTCTAGACTTATAGTGATAAAGCCAAGGTATGGCTTAATGGGAGTTTGTAGGACTGCACTACTCATAATTTTGGAATTAGTTTCTGGGAGCTGTATATTTATTCAAATATTATCACCAGAAAAGCATATTCAGCTATGAGAAGCTCATTTCCAGAGGTGTCCTGGGGGAAAGGTACAGGTGACATAGAAGAAAGGAAAGGATAAATAAAATGAAGGTTTATACAGTAATGAAATATAAAAATACAGTACGTAACAGTGCAAAATCCAGTAGCAGATGTGCAAAGGAGAGACCGTGCCCCATGGCCTACTCATCACTGTCTTTTCTGTAATTAATTCAGTTGGTAGCAGTTACAGGAGAGAAGGTAACTTCATGTATTAGAACTCCTGAATATATGTTATAAAGAGAAAGTTCCAAGTTACATGTGTGATAAACTGCCTGTAAAGACATTGAAAGGTGGGTTGAAATCAGCAAATAAAGATCTGCAGACGCCTCTGGGAGAACTTAGGAAATCATCATGATACTTAGAAACAATTATGTATATATGTCATTTACCTTCTGTATATTTCTCTTCCCTCTTATTTAGTACTGAGAAAGTTCTCCCCAACACAGGATCTTTATCCCTTAGAGTTCATCTGTCCCTACAGCATATTCGCTACCTGACATCATAATGCTGGAAATCACAGCTGATTGCCATGGGAATAATTGTGATATCACAAGCAGAGCATTATGACATCAGGTTGGGAATAAAGCAGTTGGAGCTGATGAACCCTCAAGGAACAAAGATCCTGTTTTCATGCAAATGTCCTCAGTAATAAATAGTGGCATGAAGAAATAAAGAGCTCATGAGAAATATAGGCTGTTCTGTATCCAAATATTATGTTTTTAAAAGTTCTTCTGGAGGCGTCAGTGACTCTCTAAGAATTTGATGTTCCTCTGAGAAAGTCTAAATGTAGGAAGGACTTCCTTTTCTTATTTAGGCCCCTATGTTTGGAATAATTTACCTAAAAACTTAAGACCACAGAGTAAGGTTATATCATGGGGAAAATTAAACAGTGATTTATGTTACAAGCCATGTCACCTCAAACATTTTGTCTCAGCCTGGGGATTGATGACTTTATGTATTCTAAGTTGATGTTTGCTCATCGTCAATCATTAGGTATGAATGTGTTAACTTATTATACCTCATTTATGGATGTGTATAGCATATGTAACATTGTCCTTTTTTCTTTGATATGAGTTTTTCTGTCATGAGTAATATAATTATCATAGTAACAAACTTATACATTTTTGTAACCAGCATACCTCTCAACCTCTCAGCATTAAAAATCATAGCACTGGCCTTCAAAAATCATAGCAAAGGGCCAGAATTTGTAGCACTTTCTTATTTTAAACACTAATATGTCTATAGATAGTGGGCCCCATCTAGTTAGTGATAAGGTATGTTTCTATCAACTTAGTTCAATGATTTAATAGTTTATGTGTCCAGAAACAGCTCTAACATTATGAGGAACATTGGTAAACCAATTGGTGAATTTGAGTGTGAAAATCATAGTGCTATGCGAAATTCATAGCAGTTGACAGATGTGGTAACCAGGATTAAGTTAAATATTATCTCTTGTAAATGAGCTTATGCAGAATGGGAAATGCTTTATTCATGTATGCTGAATAAAAATTTTACTACTACTGTAGTGCAAACATCAGCAAAGGTCCTACAGAAGTAAAATATAAAAAAATTCAGAATCCAAAAACTCAGTAACAGATGTGCAAAAGAGACACTGTACAAAAAGCAGCAGAAGTCCAGCGACAACTTGGCCAAGCAACCTTCATACAATGTAAAACAATGTTGTTTGAGACCAGTCCAGGGAACAACCAGGCTGGGACCAAAAAATTAACAAGATTGCATTGGAAAAGGCCATGTAGCAGAGAAATGTAAATTAGACCTAGAGGAGTGGAGAAAGGAGTAGGTGGCATACGAGTGGGAGAGCAAAGTAGTAAGAGGGAACGTGGGTAAAGTGCAGCAACAGAATTTGGAGGTGTGATAAAAGAGAAGAGATTTCATTGCAGACCAGAGTGGGTGGAAGTGGAGCAGATGGAGAGGTGGGAGGCAGGGGCTAGGCTGGAGTCAGGGAGGGGGGCAGTGTGATAAGCAGCCTGCCTAGCAGAGATCTTAGTGCAGGGTAGAGGGAAAAGAGCAGAGGTCAGAGTATCTGAGATGGTATGAGGAATGGAGGAGACAAGACAGAAGGGAGTCAAGATAGCAGAGAAGAGACCCAGACCAACATTTGCAGATGGAGGGGACGTAGAAAGTGTCAGTAACATTGTTTGGCTTCTTTCTTGTATGGTCTTGTACTTCAGACATAATGATTGTACATGTCAGGCATTTTCATTTTCTCATTTAATGAGAAACTCTACTGTCAGCAACATACTTTAGTACATTTTTTGCTGTGTATACTCATGTAAAAGTCAATCTCACAAACATGATGACCTCCCTGTTTTACCTTGTCAGTTTAAGAAATTAGAGTAAGAATGTTGTGTCCCTAATTAGATTCCACAGCCAGGTTTTATTACCAACACTGGCCAATGGCTGTTTTTATGTCCAAAACAGGGCACAAAATTAGAGTTTTAGGTTGCAGAATTGGTTCATCCTTGAAAACTCTGCAAATACCGAAGGTCAACCTCTCATGTGTCGAGTCCTCCTTCTTGGGTGCTCGCTTTAGGAGAAAAAAAAATCTAGACTTCTGCATGAATGTATACAGTTTTTCCTCCCTCTCTCTCTCTCTCTCTCTGTCCCTCTCCCTCTCCTTTAGAATGAAATTTCATGCTTGTGGGATTACAATGTGTTTTAAAAAGAAACATCTGTGGTGCATGCTACCAGCCCCACACACTCCAGATAAATGCCACAGGTCAAAATGATTAATGAATAATCACATTTTATGAGTTTTCTCTAACGATCACTAAATATGCTTTAGCAGTATCAGTAACTCAATCAGTTGCACACTAGCCTATGGGTCCAGAAGATAGGAAGGTCTTGGGTTCAAGTCCCACATCAAGAACTTCTGCTAATGCCCCATAAGGGGATACTGCACTATTGAGATGCCTTAATCCCCTTCTTAATGAACTGGCCAGCTCTGATTGGTCCCGTATTGCCTTTGCCCCTTCCATTGACCAAGCCCTCACTTATTTTAAAGATACATTTCTAACTACATGGAACTCCTACACCTCCATTCAAACGCACTAGAGTTCATGGCAGCCATCATCCCTGGGTCTTCCCTGAGTTAGTGACCTGTCTCAGGGAACGGGACTAAGCTTGGAGGAAGCATAAGACCTCCCAGCTTCCCTTAGACCATGCCAGGTATCGCATGTTAAGAAATGCCTGCACAAAATCTTACCAGACTTGCCAAGTCTGAATATTTTAAATCATCTTTTCTCAAAAACATCAGTTCCCCCCACAAATTCTGGAAAGTGGTCCACACCCTATTCCCCCCTTCACATCCGCCTCCCCCATGCTTAAAATAAACAACTCATTGATCTCCGAACCATGTGCAGTGGTGCAAGAATTTAACTCCTATTATACCTCCTGCGCCACAGCACTTCTAAAGTCATTCCCCTCTAACCTCACCCCTCCTCATCCTCCCACACCCAGTACTCAACCCCTCCATGCCCATCCTTCCTTCCTTCTCTTTTTCTGCGGTCTCCCCAGAAGAAACACTAATGGCCCTTCTCTCATTTAATCCTTCCAAAGGCTCATCGCTGGATGATCTTGTCCCTAAATTCCTCTACCTTTCAGCTTCTGTTATAGCTTACCCTCTCTCCTTGATCTTAAATCTTTCCTTCTCATCCTCATCTATCCCTTCATCCTGGAAACATGCAGTGGTCTTCCCTCTCCCAAAGGGTGGTGACCCTTCCTCCCCTGCAAAGTTTTGCCCAATCTCCCTACTCTCAGCCCTTGCTAAACTCCAAGAACACCTGGTCCTCTCTCAGCTAACCTCCTTCCTTAATGACTCTTCCTTTTTTACCCCATTCCAATCTGGTTTTCAGAAGAACCACTCCACTACCACCTCCCTACTCAGGCTCACTGACTCCATCCTCACTGGGATAGATAATGACCTCATTACCTTTGCCATCTTTGTCGACCTCACCAAGGCATTCGACAGTCTCCCATGCCCTACTTCTTGACTCCCTTACGGTTGTTGGGTTGTCTGCTTCTGCCTAAAACTGGTTTAGAACTTACCTGTCAGGCAGAACACAGTCAGTGAAGATCTAGGATACAGTCTCTCCCCCCTCTCTATTTCCACTGGAGTTCCACAGGGCTTGGTGCTTGGGCCCATTCTCTTCTCTGTCTTCCTAAATGACTTGCCCTCAGTATGCTCCCCCTCCACCTTTATCCATATGTATGCCAATGACACCGTCCTGTTCTCGTCTGGCAGATCCCTGCTGATGTTGCATCCACCCTTCAGCTTGATTTCCACTAGCTTCAGTTATGGTTTGTCTCACATCAGCTATTCCTAAATGCCAAAAAGACTGCCTCCATGACCTTTGACACTAAGCAGGGACTCTCTAGGCTCCACCCTTTACTGTCTTTCCATACCCTTGATGGGACAATATTAGAGGACATCTCCTCATTCAGATACCTTGGGGTTTGGTTGGACCAACACCTCAGCTTCTCTAGCCACATTGATGCCATCCTGAAAAAATTGTGCCCCAAGCTTGGTGCCTTATTCGGGAACCGTAGTTGCATCCGTCCCACAACACGGCATAAACTAGTCCAGAAGATGATCCTCCCCATTTTCGACTACTGTGATGTAGTCTATGGTGCCGCATCCAAATCCTCCCTAACCAGATTGGACACCCTATTTAACTCCTTCTGTCTATTTGCCCTTGAAGCTCCATCACGCACTCATCACAGTGACCCCTACCACACCATTTCCCTTCCCCTGCTTGCCAACAGGCGCTTCACTCATTGTGCCAAACTCACTTCTAAATTTTGGTTAGGAGAACTTCCCTTCTTCCTCTCATGCTCGCTCTCTTCTTCACCTCCCACTTCCTCAGATCCTCTGACACTTGCACTTTTGTTGGTCCCCCGTCGTACCACTCTCATCGGTCAGTCAGGCTTTAACCATCGTTTCCTGCAACTCTGGAACTCCCTCCCCCCCGCCTCCCCCAAAATACGGCACTCCTCCTCCTCCCACTCCCTTGCCTCTGCCTCACATAACTTTCTCCTCATCTAACTGCTCCTGATTTAACCCTCCTTAACTGTCCTCCTATGCCTCTGCTCTTCTCCAAGACTCACATCACCTATTAAACCTTCCACCCCCCAGCCTGCGACTCAGCACGCTCTCCTCCCCCTTCAACGCTATGTACTATGTTCCTCAGATATGCCACTTGTAATTAAATGCATATTTCACAGGTATGATATATTTAAATGTATGCTATGTTACAAATGCAACTGTATGATTATTTATGATATTTTTTAACTGTCTTGTTACAAATGTAATTGAATGTTTAATTTCATGTATATTTTAAATATTAAACTGTATGTGTAATTCTTCATCTAGTTGGCCCCCGCTCAGGTCACACTACAGACAAGCAGCTTGTTTTCAGTGTGCCTTCCTGGTGAAACATTTCAAGAAATAAATAAATAAAACATCAGACAATAAACTGAAGTTCCTTTCTGCACTGGACTCTCTCTTCTACCGAGCCATTTGCTTCATAACTAATGCTCCAGCCAGAACTCACCACTGTACCTTGCTTAAGGAAATGGACCGGACCTCCCTGGTAACCAGGGGACTTGCACACATCTATATCTGGACATGCAAAGTACTCAAACAAACTGCCCCTTTACATCTCCTCTGTCCTTTGTTTACACAGTTCGTATGCACTTAGGAATTGTGCTTATATCTCCTTGGAAGTGCCTAACTTTCGCACCCATTTCGGCAGGGCAGCCATGAGTTATGTTTTCACCACTACTTGGAACAAGGTCCAATCCACCCTAAAACTTCAGACCTTAATCCCACTAAGTGCTTTCAAAAGACTTATGGGTGAAATTACTCCTGAACCCTGCAAATGCTTTTGATCCCTCTCTAACCATCTATTCTCCTCTGTGTTTTACTTTCCTAGGCTGATTGGTTTGAGTATATTGCACTTATTCATTACTCCTGTACTTATATTTATCTCATACTGAACTGATCTCTTGCATGTGGTATACAGCGTCACCTTTTGTTACTTAATGTTTAAGTGGCTGTATCAATTGCAATTCTATTCTGGAAGGCTGTACTTTTTTTTATTTCTCATTCTGTCAATGTCTTTATTTTTTTGTTTGTTTTTCATATACATTCTTGTATGTGGCTGCTTATGTATTTTTGTTTTTATGTATCATGTTGAGTATGTTGTACAAGGAACCTCCTTGCAAATGAGCTTGCTCAATGGAACTTATCCCTTTCAGTAAACTGAACTGAACATCCCTGGTGGTTGCTCAGGTGGAAGTTGGATATCCCATGGTACTCATTGTAAAAGAAGTGGATTTTACCCGGTGTCCTGGCCAACATTCCTCCTGTCGGTAAAATAGGTCCATGAACCCCACCCTCAGGTTGAAGCAGGAAACAAGTTGTCACAGCTCAGTTTCCTGGCCAACAATTGACAAATCAAATACCTTTCCCAGTTTCTACTAAATTTTACAGTGGTGGTGTTTGGGGGAGGAGGGTGCTCTGTTCGACCTCTTCACCTGCAGTTGTTTTAGAAAATTGTGTTCCTGGAATACACAGGTATAGAATAACAGGCTGCTGCAATAACGGCTGGAAAATTTGGTAGCACCACATATGAGTGTGTATTATTGAGCAGCACAATTTGAGCAAGTCAATAATACCGCTCGTATGTAGAGGAAAGGAGCTCTGTATCGCTATAGCAAGTGTAGCACTGAGGGATATGTACTACACTCGCAAGAGAGAGAGAGGATAAAGGAAAGAATTTGGCCAATCCCTGCCAAGCTGGCCGTGTGGTGTAGTGGATTGAGCCACTGCACCTAGAGCCTGTGGTGCTGGGTTCGGATCCCAGTGCAGGCAATATATTTTTTCCTCCAGGGGGAGTTTCTACATTTTCTAATTCCGCTCCCCATGGAGTTGAGAATCCTTATTTTGGGGGCTGCAGGAGACTTGCTCCCCACATAAAAAGATGTGGATGTTTTTAGAGGACCGTCGCTGTTAGTGGCGGTCTCTCTAAAGGGAAGTCGCCCTTTTGACGTGGGTGATTATTTTCTCGCTCTAATGAGCAGCATGGTAAGGGACTCGCCCTTATCACATAAAACCACAAATTCTACTACGGACATATGGTGCATTGACTACTGAATTCTAATCCTGTAGATGTCTAAGGAATTTCCTGAGTTAAAACTTGACTGTTATTTCTGCAATAGTGTCAGACCATGAAGTGGCAGATAACAGAGTAAAAATATTTAATCACAGCCACACCCAGTCTGATCCTTGGCAAAGCATTCTAAATAAAGATATATGATTTATATCTGTTTTGGCCATTTATCTCTACACTTCAGGCAGGTTACAAAGGAGCCGTAACCAGTTAGAGAGCAGCTTAAATGTTGCCTGATGACATAATAACCTCCGCCGCACTTAAAACAGAACAGTGCCATCAAACAGAAACCATTACATTTTTATTAAAAAAAAAAAAAAAACATTTAAAAGCTTTACAATTTAAAATAGGTTGTATAAATTGGCACGCAGAGCCTGGCTCAGAATCTGCCACTTATTGTAACTTGAGGGGTAGGACTTGCTAACTCACTCACGGCTGTATTGTAGTCTCAGGTCCCTGAATCTCTGCGGTTCTGCAGTTGCGAAATTTGCCGCAGAATTTGCATCATGCCGCAGAATATATATAGTGCCGCAGAATTCATTGTTTTGGGTGAATTTTCATATAAATATACTGTTTTTCCATAGTGTCAGGCTTTCTTTCCCACCTCATTTATCCTGAAGCCCCTCCTCTATGCTCAGCATATGATGTTATCACATCATATTTAGCCTATGACAGGACAGCATTCTGCCAGAGAAATGAATAAATCATGCCGCAGAAATCAGAAAATGCTGCCACAGAAGTCAAGGAGCCCTGCCGCAGAAATCAGAAAATTCTGCCGCAGAACACCAGGGGCCCTGATTGTAGTTGATCACTTTGAAGGTGCCAACAAAAAACTAGTTTCTGTCTTCATATGTGCTTTAAACAATTCAATATTTGTATTTGAGGTTGTTTATTTACACTATTTGATTAGGATTATTTTATGAAATGGTACAAATACAGCTTTTGATTCTCTTTTAGATACCAGTTTTCAGAGGTACAGCTGGTTATACCTTTTGGCACTACCAAAATAAGTGATTTACAGTGGACACTATAGAGTGCTGCTATCTTACCTTTAATAGATATTTCAGTAAATGTATTATCTTTTTGGTATTGTGCCTTTTATGGTTGCCAGCAGTACCTCTGTTTTGGAACATAAGCATTTATAGGGATGCTTTCTTGCAAATTATTTAACAGTGAGTTCATGGACATTTACATGATTCTGTAATCCCTTTAGAAACGAGTTATCTACTGTAAGAATGAAGCATAGAGCTGGGCAAGCAGGAGCAGGCTCGAGTCTGGCTCAAGCTTGGTGCCTGGCTCGGCTCAACATCTATAAGCAATTGAGGGCCAAGGTCAAGCCGAGCTAGTCAGGGTCAAAGTAAGCATTACTGTCAGCCTGAGCAGTTAGTGGAGTGTCTGAAACATTCAACTCCTATGTAGAGAACAGCCTGCAGTAGTCCGGGCTCAGCTCATGTCTTGGTTCATAGAGTCAAGCCAGACCCTAAGCTCAGCACTGGCTTGACTCTAGGTGTGAAAACCCTGGCTTGCCCACCTCTAATGAAGCAGTATATCAAGTGCCTGTGTTTACAGCAGGGGTGTGTGTGTGTGTGTGTGTATCTATCTATATATATATATATTTTTTTTTTTTTTTTTTTACAGTTTGTATGGATTTGTGTTTTTGTATCTTTAAGAAGGGACTCTAAAATAAGGCTTGTAATCTTGGTTTGATACGCCCCCTGATGAATACCTTTATGGTTGAAGAACTGGGCTGCCAGTCAGCGTTTTCAAGCACCATTAAATTAATTTAGCATACACTTTCAGAGTGTTCCTCAAGTGCTTGTCCTTTTGCATTTTCTGTATACAGCATAGATATGCTGATTTGTGTAGAACTTGCAGCACCCTGTGCTAAGCAGGTGACAAGTCTGGGGTCAGGCTGCATGACCCTGGTACTTTGCGTACGGCCCTGAATCAAATGAGACACCTGCAGGGCACAGCCCCTGGTGTCTAATGCGGCCTGGTCACAAGAGTAGGGAATGAGGGAGGGGAGTGGGCATTATAGTTGAAAATTCTAATGCCACAGTTCCATATTTTGTGTCAACTGATACCATACGTTTCTTTGCACAGCAGACCCATCAGGCACAGTGCTGAACCTGTATTTTTCCCATTTGCCTATGTCCTATTGGTTGCCTCTCGCATAGCTGTGCCACATGCATGTCCGACTATCACCCCTTATGTGTTAATATGTACTATTTAGTGTTTTAGGACTTGACATTTTTGGTTCCTTTAGTCACTTTCATGTTTTAGTACATTTAAATTTTTTGTTTGTGTAAAACTTCAGTTATTGGAAAAATCAACGTGTATAATTTTTCCTCTTCTGCTCAACAGTTTTTAGTATTTGTGAAGGTTAAAAAAAGTCACATGTTGGTTTGTGTTTGCGTGTGCGTTCAACAGTTTTTCTAGTCAAGCAGGAATTTGAAAAAGTAAAAAGAAATTGGCATGTTTTATTTTTCACTGTGTGCTCAATGGATATTTGTGTTTCTAGTTTTTCTTGTGTCTTACCAAATGCATGCACCCTTTTTATATGCACACTTTGTCTTCATATTTTGTTTGTTTATTTATTTAAAATGTGGTGACTGGGATAGACACAGTGAGCCAGGACTCATTTCCAGGTATGACCTATGGGAAAGGGGTGCAGCAGGGAGAGAAACAGCAATAATGAATAAAGTGACAACAATGAGTGTGTGCACATGGACAAGAAAAGCAAGGTGTAAGTAATGAATTAAAGAAAAATACCATGTAAATGTGTACAAAGTACATTGGTTATGGGGATATCCTGAATGAGAGCTAGGGGAGTGTGCAGTCAATGTGTGGCAAGATATTTATAACAAAATCATAGTGGCACAGAAGACAAATGACAGCATATACTGAGTGTTATGCTATTAAAACAGGGTAAGCGGCAAAATGGGTAAACAAGGGAGGGGATGAATTGGGCAGGAGTTATTCTAACGTGGAGTGAAGAGGAAGATGGCTAGCTCCAGGTGTGTGGTTTTGAGAAGTGGGTCAGTAAGAATGGTTTGAGAGAGTGCAGGGAGAGTGAGAAGGATGGGGAGGGGAAGGTTGTTCCACAGTGCTATAAGGTGGATAGAGAAAGCAGACAGGCCTGCTACAGATTTACAGTCAGGGATATGAAATGGACAAACCCTGGATGATTGGAGGGAGTAGGAGAATGGGATGGCCAGGTTAAAGAGAGAAGAGGAGATTTAAGGGAGAACATTGGCAAGCCAGTATTTGTCTTGGATGGAGAAATGGTGCCAAGAGATGCCGGACGCCTGGGGGGGGGGGTGTTCAGAGAGAGCAGTAATAGGTGGGAGATAGAGTACTAAGGGTAAAGTGGCAGAAGAAATGAAAAATGGGGTCCAGCCTGGCAAGTTTGCTGTTTTTTGTACCCTAATGTGGAACCTTTGTAAACAAGCAGTTGTCCTCAAAGGTACTTTCCAAATAACCAAACCAACAAAAATAAATGTAGACTTTGGGGCAGCACTGTAGACTACATCTGCATAGTCCGACACTGGCAAAATCATCCTGAGGATAATCCTGCAGCAGATTGGAAGAGGAGGCCAGGATTTGTTGCAATAAAGCATGCCGATCTTATGGCAAAGCTTCTTGTGCATGCATCAGTGTGAGTGGAAAAGCTGAAGTTCCCGTAAGTACTTGGAGTACCTCAACAAGCATGTTGCTATCCAGAATCTCAAAGACAAGGGTATGTTGGAGCCCTGCTAATTTCCCTCTCATGCGAAAAGTCAGGGAGACAGTTTTTTGACACTAAGTGAGAGCTGCTTTGAACAGAACCAACTTTGGATAGTATCAGCCATACAGGAATGACACTTCAAGCATATGGAGGAAGGAAGCTCCTTAAGGAAACCTAACTTCCTCATCTGCATACATGTGCATATGTGAGCAGACACAGGACGAGGGGCAGTCATTTAAGAAGATAGAAGGATTGGGACCAGGATGGAGCACTGGGGACAGATACCTGATAGGCAGAGGCTAACTGTTCAGGCCGACTGGATGTCCCTTTGTCTTTTGTGTGCTGGCAGTGTTTATGTTTCTATCACCAACCTGGACCAACTGGGAATTCCATTTTGTTTCTGGTCCTCATAAAGGATGTCTGCAGCAACAGTAAACTGTGACTGAAATGAAAAACTAAAAAAGAAATAGCAGGCATCCTCTTGCGTCTGAGTGCTCCTTCATTTTTGGTTTTCTGGTACGTGGACATATAGTCGAAAACACTACCAGGATTTGCTGTTGGTGCAGCCACCACACTTCCCCCTCCACCCTGGAAAAATTGCTGGACCAACAGGAACCTTCATGAGAGGTAGGTGCGGAACCATCTGACCACCAAGTCATATAGGCACCTAACTTATTCAAGAGAAGGCGTGGGCCACAGTTTTGAAGACCTTTGCTAGGTTTATAAAAATGACCACAGTGAACAAGCCCTTGAATGGTGTTTGCAGAAGCCAGACTGGAAATAGTAGAAAGGAGTCTAGGTAGGTACACAGCTGGCAAAGAGCAAGTATTTTTTGCATCTTAGCTAGGGCAGGGATGGTGGGAGTTGGTTCAGTAATTACCAGTGAAGAAGAGTCACACCCTTTGAGGAAGGGGAGGACCTTAGCCTACTTCCAGGACTGGGGGACGGACCCAAGTTTAATAGAATGTTTGAAAAAAGAGGAAAGAGGGACTGTGGTGGCTGGTACAGAGAGATGAAGGAAATTGTACTTTGCACATACATATTCAGTAAGTTTTCGAAAGTAGTGCTCAAGGGTTTCCAGAAAGGATTCACACTTTTTTTTAATGAGGGTGAATAATTTTTTTAATCAACTCAAAGGCATCCAATAACGTTCTCATGACACTTAAGTACTAACATTTACTAGTAAGTAATTTTTGTACTTTTCCTATTTAGATTGTTTTTCATTTCTAACAAAAATAGGGGGGTTTGACACAGTGACTAACTCAACCGTAACAAACACATTTGTTTTCAATAAGTTATAACTCAGACATCTTAGTCCCTAGGACTCTGAACATTGGGAAGCACCGTTTCAGTCCTAGGAGCTAATGTTTTGGAGAGAGAGAGAGAGAAAGAGACTGATTGACATAAAGTGTGGTATACAAGGAAAATAATATCATGGCTTATGGCTTGTTCAACCCAAAAATGGTACGACTTCCCAAGTATACCAGACTTTTCTATTTTTTATATAATGCATTAGGTTGGACACTGTTTGCTTTGTCCAGTGTTCTTCCATAGTGTATGGATTTTCCTTAGTGTAGTGGGGTATATAGGTAGTGCTTTTCCACAGTGTAGCAATTTTCCATAATGTAGTGGTATGGCTGTTAGCACTTCTCTGAAGTGTAGTGGTAGTGCGTCTCCGTAGTGTAGTGGGTTTGTCCTTGCAGTGTTTCTGTAGTGCAGGTGCCGTCTATCAGAGGTGTTGCCCAGCAATCTTCCCTTTAGTGTCTGGCATGTTTATTTATTTATTTAAGCGTTTTACCAGGAAGGCATACTGAGCAGAGTACTGCTCGATTACAGATGCGTCCTGGGGGAGGCGAGAACATAGGAGAACAGTTTACACAGTATAGACAAGAAAATACATAGTGGGAGAAATATCAACATTAGGATCTGGTTACATGTCAGTAGTAGCTTGAGAGAGACAAATTGGTAACCACAGTACTTACGGTATGAGAAAGCACTTGAAGTCAGGATTGACAAGTGAATACATTGTGGAAGATCACCAGCATTTGGTTCAGAAACCACTACATACAGGACTGAGTGGCAGTTGGTAGCACAGTTGCATACAGCAAGTGTACAACAAAATTTAAGTTTTAGTTGGGAACAGCGACGCGGTGCAGTGACAGCGGTAGGGGTCTAGAAGCAATTGGACCAACTACTGTCAAAAATGTGAATCCAAAAACCAATTTGTGGGTCCAAAATATGAAATCACTCAAAATACTGCAAAAATGCTGTAACGTTGTGTGCATGCAGGGCCAACATGGTTAACAATGACTTCTGGAAAGCAATCTTTGATTAACCTCTAAATACCAAACATAGACTTCTGTCAGACATCTCTACAAGACAGTAAACGTTCACCTTCAGTATTCCTTTAGAAATCAGCTCTCCTTGAAACTAATGTCACCCCTGCTATAACAATATCATGCCAGCACATATAAATATCACACACACTGCTATGCTAGCTCCCTAGACCCTATATCTCAATGGTTTGTTAAAATTGCCAAAAGAGAGGAAACCTCTCCTGTTGTTATTTTAAAGTTTCTGTATAATGTATGCAAGCAGAAACCAAAATTAACATAACTGGCATTGGCAGAAACTGATTTCACATACTGGGTAAGCAAAATAGCCCAGTTGTGAAAAATGGGAATGCCAGTTGTACCACACCGCATGTATCTTCCCATTAATAAGAGGCCAGTTATGTCACGGTTGAGTGGCACGAGCAGCAAAACAAGCATTCAGTCTCGCCTACTGCATTCATTATAGAAGGTACAGTGTTATAAGAATGGATAAGCATTGCTGTTTATATGTTACCGCCATGAAGACCACATCCGCATTCTTTGGATATGAAAACCGTGAACCGAAAGTTAGCGGTTCTGATAACCTAAGAATCTAAGTGGAAAGGAGAGAGCGCTCCTTCAATCTCTTGATACAAAAAATAAAAATGCTCTTGCCATGTTGGGGTGGAAAACTTTATTTTTTTTTAACTTTACATCTTATGCTTCTCCAATAAGCCTCCCATCCAGTTCTGGTTACCCCCTTCCCATTACCGAGTTTTACCCCCATCCCACCCCCAAAATCTGGGCCCTACCGCATATGTAACCTTGCTTTAAATCTGGCCCTGTCAGCCACTGCCAGTCATGGCACCCCAAGCAAGCAGACCCCTCACCCCAAACCATTCTCTGTCTGTCTGCTGTCTCTACAGGACTATGGGGAGCGAACCCACCTACTTTCTTTTACAGCTGCAATGTTGGGTTGGTGGCTGCAGTGCTGCGCTCTTGCTGCAGACAAGGAGGCAAGCTTCAGACTGTAGAGAGTCCACCAGGTGACCAGTCCCTCAGTCATCTTGCTGCTGCTGTTCATGTCAGTTCATCATGCAATTCAAGAAGATTGCAACTCCAGCTGTACGGAGGGGTTGCTCCGTGATGTTGTGCGGGTGTGCAGCTTGGAGACAGCACGATAGAATGATTGGGCAAAACTCTGTCAGCTGTCACTGGACCACCAGACACTTCTTGCTTCTTAAAAAAAAAAAAAAAAAGTTTTATTTTGGCTACCTTTGTTACATTTTGTCTGATCTCCCCCCCGCCCCGACTGGAAGCATCTGCCTGCCAGGCAAAAAGGTGGTTTAAAAAAAAAATGGTGAGTCTGACTGTATTGAAATTACAGTTCACACCGAGTACAAAGCGTATCCATGTTGGTGCACTGACACATTTGGGCCACACCTAAAAGCAGGTTTCTGCATCTTTTTCCCTTCAGATGTTCGTTGGCGTGTCACTGGCGTGGTGTGCTGTTGGAAGCACCATGTTGTGCACTCAGGAGCAGTGTTTCTTCACCCAGGAAGCAGCATTTTCGGGTTGAGGAATGTAGTACGACCAGCAGCAGAAGTAGCTGCTTTTACCTCTGGAGCATTGTGGGAGGAGAGGACCAGCAGCATAGGGGACCTGCAGCCTCAAGGGGCATGGTTGTTTGGTGAGTGAGGTTGAGAGGGGGTTTGGGGTGGGCTTTTAGTGCAGGCTAGGGTAGCTTTATTCAGGTAGCTGTACAGAGGTTTTAGGATGGGTGTTGTATGTTAATAAGGTGATTGTTACATGGATTATTAGATGTGTACTTGGTCTGTATTGTGTTAAGCATTAATGCGTTAAGCTATTGTAACACTTCAACACAGTGTAGCTAGCTAATTGGTGTCATAATACACTAATTGACTATCATACTGTATATGGGGAAATATGTAATGGGTTTTTCAATGGCGACGAGGGCTCAACCATGCAATATGTATTGCATTGTATTACACATAGATATAGAGAGAGAGACAGACAGACAGACGGATATGAGGCCTGTCTGCATGAGCTGTGTAGTTACGTTTCCTTTCCTGGGTTTTATTGTTACAGAACATCAGTAATGTATCATGCTGTTCATTCAGTGAGAGAGTGAGGGGAACATTGATCCGTTGCTACCTTCAGTAAACTTCCATTTAGGACTCTGGCATATAGTACACTAAAACACAATGGACAGGGCAGCGTTTGGGTGTTTTGTTTGTTATTTTATTAGATCTGTAGCAAAAGATCTGACCTGATGCACAAGTGTTATTCCTTTTTAGAAGTGAGATTTAAGAAATAAGTGCACTAGCCACCCTTTTAAGGCACCCAATTTATTTTTCACTTCTAAACTGTATTTCAAATATATGTACACCACACTTTCCTAAATGAAGTGTTATTCCTTGCAGAGCTTGGAAGATGGCTAATAAGAAATGTATTTACTTATTTTAAATTTTTCTCCAGGAAGAGCATATTGATCTAAGGTAGTTCATTTCCAGATGTGTCTTGGGAGAAGGGGTGCAGAGGAGGTTGAACATGGAGTTTCCAGTAGCTAGCAGAATAGTGAGTCAGACCACACGAGTTATAAAATGCAACAGCAGAAGAGTAAGTCAAACGGCAGAAGAATTACAAAATGCAACAGAGAAGAATGTATGGTAGGTACTGGCAAGTGAGTAAAACGCGAGAAAACACCTGCATAGCTTGCAAGTTGCAGTGGACAGGTAGGCCTATTTACAGCAGCACTTCTGGCTTGTTACCATATTCAGAAAGGGAGAGTGCATATCATGAGGTGGAGGATTGCAAGGGGAGAGTGAGATTGTTCCAAAGAGAGAGAGGGGCTATAGGAAAGAGCAGCCTGGTTGAAGGAGTGTCTGCAGTGGGAAACTAGGAAAGTGTGAGATGATGTGTCTCGGGAAGTAAAAAGAGGATAATGAGAGAGGAGAGGTAGCAGGAGAGATTAACAGTCAAGAATTTGAAGATGGTAGCTGGCCCGGTGGCGCTGAGGGTTGAAGCGCTGGACACCACACACCTCGCACCATGCTGGCGATCCGGGTTCAGGAACGGACTCTGGTCGCTGGTGGGTCAGCCGGGGGGATACAGGCTTGAGCATCTCATGACAGCTCGCCTTCTCCGTGGAGGGAACAGGTCGATGCCTGCACAATTTCCTGACTCCGAGCGGTGGCTCAGAGTACTGCAAGCCTCACTAGAAGGGGATGGGCAGCCACTGTACAGTGTGGACATTGGCGCCATGATGTCAGGGGAGTCTCACGCTGTACAGGGACAGTAGAAGACAGGAAAATAGCCTGCCACCACTGGGGAGATGGGGAACTGAGACGTGCCCACGATTTGTCTGCACCCACCTGATGGACCCAAGACCGACGAAATGCACGTTATGGAGCGTCCACGCCCCTGCCTCATCCCCTGCCTGGTGGGGTAAAACCGCGGCCCCATGGGGCTCTGGGGGTCTGTTCCGGGTAGGGTTGCAGGCAGTGGGATGTCTGATGTCTCCCCTGATGGGTCAGGGGTGGCAGGCTGGGGAGTAAGGAGGTAAAGGGTAATTTCAAAAAAAAAAAAATTTGAAGATGAGAGGCATAATAGGAGAGACCACTGTCCTCCAGGAAGATCCTGTCAAGGAGAGCATACAGTCTTTAGAGTGTATAGAGAGCAATGGGTGAGTATGAGGAGAATAGGAGAGGAGAAATGTAAGTACTTGCAAATTGCACGTAATTTAGCTTATATTGCTTTTAATTTTCTGTATATATTTTAGATATAAAACAGGATCTTTGTTTCAGACTTCAGCTCCTCCTCCTGCTTTTCCCTCTGTGAAGTCATAATCCTATGTGATGTCACACCCTGAAATGCTTGATGTCAAAAACTGAGAAAGATTACTTCAGCAGAGGGAAAAGCAGGAGACAGAGATTATGTCTGAGATGCAAAAATCCTGTTTTCATGCAAACGTCCTCTTTAATAACGAATTGTGCAAATTAAATACAGAAGATTAAATATTATCAAAATTGTGTCTGAATGTTATATTTAAAAAATGTTTCTGGATATTGGGAAAATCACTTGAAATTAATGTCCAAGCACTTCCCATTGACCTACTGTGAGGCTGTGATTAGAGACTATATTAAATCTGTGACTGTTCCTTGCTGGGCAGGACCACTAGGAAGTTCCCGCTGTGACACGAGTCTGATCTTCCCAGAAAAGTCACAAGCTACAGCAAAATGTCCACAATGCAAAAGATACCTGGCAGTTTGTAGTTCCTGGAGGCAGGAGGCGCTGTGGAAGACCATGGCAACTATGAAGAGGAAAGTACGCACAAATCCAATTGTGAAGATTAGTCCTTACGTGAGAGCTAGTCTCCAAGGCTGAGATGAAATAGAAATGTCTGCACTTTGGAGGAGGGTACTACAAATGGAGAAGCAAGGAAGGTGGCGAGTTTAGAGAGGGGAAGGTGGCTCTTTAGTGCATCAAGGAGAGCACCCACATTCTGCAGCTGATGGAAATGCAGCCGCAAGGAGTAGTTGGTTGTGCAGGCATCGCCTGCTTCTGTTGGTGCACAGGTTGCAAGATATGGGTGTTGCATCCACTACCCATGAAGAGTCGCCCTTTTCTAGTGCCTGACCCACTTTAATAACACCACCACTGTCGGCGGGCACCGCAATGGATAGTGCCTGGCACAGACCCTCCTCTTGCCACATCGGGTGGGCGCGATCTGAATAACAGATGTGTGTGTGTGTGTGTGTGTGTGTGTGTTGTGTGTATACACATACTGTAGAAACAGTTGTTTTTTCCAGCATGCACGCACTTGTTTCCTGTCATTCAGAGGACAGTGGTGAAGGGAGATCTGTTCGGTTGCCATCCACCCCTTTGCCTAATGATGGCAGGGTAGATACTGAATGCGTGGGCCAGGGAGTGGCTTTATTCTGCAGTGGTGATCAAGGTAGAAGGGGAATACAACTAGACTACCAGGGAGTTAATTAATTTCACAATGGGGATTAGTGCAGGAGGGTGGCACCACTGGACTACCAGGGAGTTGAAACTTTGCACAACAAAGATCTGAACAAGAAGGAGATGCCAGTGGGCTGCCAGGAAGTTTATTATTTACACAACAGGGATTGGGTCAAGAAGGAGGGAGCATGTCTGTGCAGTGCCTCATATCCTTGCTGCTGGGGGAGGGGGTGATAGGCACCACTATCTGTATTAGTGAGAGTAGGGTTTTGGAAGTGGTAAATAGTGCTCCCTTTGCAGCTGTTCATTGCTTGCAAAGTTCTCTTGATAGATCACTGTGCCTTGTATGCAAGGAGGTGCTCCCATTTGCATGGGTGCAGGGATGTATCTAGTGTGATCACACTATCCACTGTGTGCCATGGTGCAGGGCTGTTAAATTTGATCCCACCCTGTTCAGATGTGTTCTGTTCAGTTAGTGCGGCACTGTTATTATTAGTACCTTGCTAAACTTCTGCATAAAGGGACCTTAGTCTTCATCTTCTCTGGTTGCTTGTCTTCAAGCGACATCTTGATTATCCCCTTTGGCATGATAATCTTTCTGCAGCAGTCAGTTGTGATATCACAGGTAAGGATAATAACCAAATGTCACTTGTAAACAGTCAGCCTGAACAGATGACGATCAAGTGACAGAGCACACTATTTTTGTGGCAATCTCACAAGTAATAAAATGTGAGAGGAAGGCAAGTACAAGATAAACAATATCGGCTCCTTATATTTTGAATGTTGTCCTTGTGGTGTTGGAGGAATTGTAAAGACAGTTTGCTTTTATGGCCACTGTACTTAAAGGGAGATTCCCCTATAGGGTTTTATGGTGGGCGAAGCACTTGGGGAACCTGAAAACAGAAGTTGGAGTTTCAGTAGTTTATCGACTGTGGTCCCTCCTTACTAGCATACTCTCACAAAAAAAGGAAGTTTTCTCTCTTTTCATTAAAAAAAAAAAGTCTGTACAAGAACTCCCCCACCCACATACACACACCAGAAACTCATAATCTGTCCTCTGCTCCATCAGCTTCCGATATTTAAGAAAAATGAATGAGTTGGGATGTTTTACATGCAGTACAGTTTTGTTAATATTGTCTTATATGCAAAGGGCCCCCCAGGGATATAGGACAGTTCCAGATGAAAAGTTTGCAACAATATTTTGGGCCTTTCTTCTAACATCTTTATATCCCACCAGCGTGTCACAAAAATAATTTGGCATAATTTACACAAACACATTTTGATAATTCATATATTATGCTCTCTCTAAACTCTTCACATTCACACACTGTAATCTCGCAGTAGAGTCAATGCAGATTTATTGGGATTGTGTTCTGTTAACATGCCTCCTCTGCACCTCGATCCTTCGATCACCAGGTGTCTGTTAAGCTAGCATTATTCCCAAATTCTGGAATGTCTTATGCCACTTTATAACTAAATCGTAGTGGTTTCTAGGGTCTTTTCAGTCAGTGCATAGATTTTGTGCTGTTGCCATTTTAAGAGCGTGATCGTGTGCTATTGCCATTTTAAGATTCTGCCTCATACTGGATTTTCAGTGAGAGGCCATGGAGAAATAAGTTTAATCTGCGAGTTATGCATTTTGTGCATTTATTTTCAGCAGTTTGATTGCTGTTGTACTCATATAAAATATAAATATTCTTGGGACTGTTTCTATCTCTGTTTTGGTTAAATTGCGTCTTGTGTCATTTTTGTGTCCTTGTTTGTCTGGGGTGGAGCATTCTTAATTTGCATAATGATCTTAGCGATCCCGAATGGTTAATTTTTATTACCATACTTCTAGCCAGGCTGTATTAGGAGTGTTAATATACACCCAGTGTGACCAGATTCCACTCAAGATGCATGACCCCTTTTATAAGAGTAAATTACTGCTTTGATCGTCAGATCGTATCCTCAGTTTCGGACATCAACATTAATTTTCTGTTTGTTTTTGTTGATTGGATACGCTTCCTGGAACAATATCCCATTTACAGGAGCAGCCTTAGACCACAGTTAACATCACATAAAATCATAATTCGCCTTCCCCTCATTTGATGAAACATGTCTAACTGAACCGTGATTTATGTAATGGAGGTTGAGTATGGGCCTTTAACATGGGAGTCCCCATAATACATACTTTGAATGATAATTGTGCCAGAGTGGAGTGCTGTACAGTGCCCTTGGGTTACCCTTACTGTTTGTGATCGACTGTTCTATGCCTAGGCCTGGAAGGGCCCTCTTTGACCCTGGTCTTCCTGTAGCCATGTATAACATTACTCTGAAATGCTGTTCTGTACTGCTTGCTGTATGTTCTGAGCCCTTAATAAACAATTTAAAAAAAAAAAAAAAAAAAAAAATCACAAAAAAGCTGATGTTGCATATCCCATAAGTAAGCATTAAGACATGACTGGGAGGTGGCTGTTACGGTTTAATGCGTGCCTAGGTGTACAGTGAGACAAGAAATACATGTGCCAAGTGCCTTTACAACCTGGAAGTGCCTTATTGTGCTTATTGAATGGATAATCTAAAAAATAAGACAGTAGGCTTTTTTTCTTTTTGTCCTCTCCCACCACCAGTAGCTCAGAGAGCGATCAGGCTAGTATCGTTACAGCTGGATTTTGTGTCTGAGCTCCGTTTCCTTGGTTTGCCTACCAGATACAGTATTTGTATTTGCAATGCCTGTTTTTGTGAGCTGTGATATCAGTCACAACACAGTAGCGAACCACTGATTTGATTGTGGGCCTCAGTGTTTTCTTTTTCCATATGTCACAGCTGTAAAAATGTACACGCGCTGGGAGTGAGAGTCCTGCATTAGGTTTGAATGAGGAGGGGTGACGAGCTGGGCGGGTTTGTTGTTGTCCCTGCGGTGGGAGTTTGAGAGCTGTGGACATGAGCTGGCAAAAGTATAGTGTGAGAGCACATAGAGCAGCAGTGGTAGGAGTGGGAAGCAAGCACAAAATCTGCATGGAGGCTTAAAGGCCTGTTACACAAGATATGAAAAAAACTAAACAAGAACGGGAAGAGGGTATAATGGTTTATAAAAATCACCAGTGTGTGGGATTGGGTGAGTTGAGCTATGTAAATGTCACAGTACTGGTAAGTGAGGGGTCAGATTTTTTTGTTTGTTTTTGTTTTGTTTTTGTGCGATACCTACATGGCTGCCATAAATCTTTTTCAAAACATTTCTGGGAGGCATGGATATGCGGGTCTGTTGTGTGATGATTAACAGTTCCCACACCGTTAGTTGTCACCTCATATGGCATGGCTTTCTAAACTCTTTTAGCCAGTTGGAACACAGGACATTCTTGACTCCTTTTATAAACCCATAATAAAATACATTATCTAAATATACAATTCAGAAACATTTGCATATCAAAGTTTCAACAGGTGTTGCTTGAATGTAACTTTAAAAGACGTATGTGTACAGCCCTCTGTTGGGAAAGCAGAGTTCTGCAGCACAATAGCTGAAGTCCCTTGCCCCATGTTTGTTTCAATCACTGGTTCATGTAACAAAGCTGTTGGCTACAAAATCAAGTTTACAATCTGACATTCAAATGTAAATGCTTTTAGTTTTGTCCCTCTTTCACTGTATGTCAGATCAGATGCGGCAGTATTAACCAACAAATCAAAACTAGTGTGTTTGGTCCGGCTATCTTTTTGTTTATCTACTGTCCGTATGAGATGTGGTAGGGCAGTGTGACAAAGCAGTAGGTAAGGCCAGTGGGATGCAAAGGGAGTGGTATCTCCAGTAAGGGGGAAGGTGGTGCTGTTGCTACTGAATCGATCACTGATGAGACCCCACCTGGAGTATTGTATTCTGTTCTAGAGGCTGCCCCTCTGAAAGGACATAGACAGGGTGGAGGCAGTTCAGAGGAGGGCAGATGAACTGGTTCGTGGGTTGCACCAAAAGCCCTATGGGGAGAGACTGAGGGTTCTCAACATGTACACACTGGAAGACAGGTGAGCGAGAGGGGATATGATGGAGACCTACAGGTACCTCACGGGGGTGAACAGAGGGTGCAGGAAGGGAGTCTCTCTTAAATGAGGAAGAGCACTGGAACCAGAGGGCGCTTCACTGGATGAGTGGTCTATGCGTGGAACAGACTGCCAGCAGAAGTGGTAAGGGTGAAAACAGTAGGGGACTTCAAGCATGCATGCGATAGACATAGGGGAATATTGGTAAATTGGCAGGGAGGGTCGAGGGAGACCAGTTAGGGTCTGCAGAGACAGACTGGGCAGGAATCATCTGGGCAGTCTGGGTGAGCCAAGTGGTCCTTTTTCTGACGAAAAATTCTGTTTTTGTGAGATGAGCAAGGAAGCATTATGCCAGAAGTGAAATTATTTGCACCAGAAACACATGAACAATAACATTAGCCCCAAACCTCACTATTCTAGTTTAAAATATCTCACCAGGAGAAACCTCTTCAGGTACAGCAGTTCCATCTTCTAGAGTGTCCTGGGGACACAAATGATTCTTTTCTAATAAAGTATGTATTAGTATTACTATACAAAGTAACATGCTGCAGTGCAACTTTTAGTTTATTATGTAGTATAAAGCACTGCTGTCTCAAAACAGCTAAGATACATACCAAAAGTTTTAGAAATGTGAGTAGCTATTTGGGGGGTGACAGGGAAGGGGGGTTATTTATTGCTTACTGTTTCCAGCCCTCGTTTTGACCTTGAAAGTGAACCTAAGGAAGCGTTTAGCCAACAGCCTTTGCTCTAGAGAAATGCAGTGCAGAGCACTGACAAGTAATCCACAGGAGCCTAAACCTAGGGAACAGAAGGGGAAGTTTGAAGGAGCTATGCTTGCGTTACACTTGCACAGGAATGAATTCTTCTGTTCAACTGTTTCACATCCTAGTGAGGGGGGAAAATGAATCAGCACAATGGGACTGGCCTTTGGTTGGTTGGCATTTCTGCCGTATCTTTAGCAGACTTACTGAAGTGATTATGTAGTGCATGGGCACCATCAATGATTCAGTTCCTCTTATTCTACTCCTGCTGACTGCCGTTTGGTTAGGAGTTCTCAAAAAGTGTTTCAGAATGTGGATGTGGTCAGCTTAGTCATCTTCAAGGCATCTAAGAGGAAACCCACATCAACTGTA
Organism: Neoceratodus forsteri; assembly: GCA_016271365.2. Lineage (NCBI taxonomy): Eukaryota > Metazoa > Chordata > Ceratodontiformes > Ceratodontidae > Neoceratodus > Neoceratodus forsteri. The sequence goes on from CM057458.1 coordinate 659,205,565, forward strand.
AACGTGAACTTTGAACTGCTGGAGCTCCAATAATCTGAGAGCTGGAGTGATGCCTGATGGGAGCAAACAGTTTTTTCTTTTTTCATTGGGCCCAGAAGGACTATCATTCCTGTAGAGCGGCATAGTTATAGGTCTTGTATATCATTAATACAGTAGGCATTCCTGTTCAGTAGTTGAGAGTTCCGTGCAAGATTTTGGCCTGTTGTTGGGAACTAAATATACCTCCTGTTTTTGGCCGACACATAATAAAAACATCCATATGTGGGATAAAGCTAACTGTACTTGTAGTGGCTGCTGAAGGAGTCTAAACTCATTTCTTTTATTCTGGGATACCAGCTAGCACTAATAATACACAAGTTAAGGGTCCCCACTGCTATTTGCTCCCAAGCTGCATTCTTTTAAGGCAGTAAATTCCAGGTGCATACCATCTTCATGGTGCTGTCCTAGAAACATAGACTGTGTCAGCAGAAATGGTAAGCCCATCTGGTCTGCCAAGTTTTCTCTGCCTATTGCTACATGTTGGACCCTATTTGGTCTCAGGTTTCCCTCACTCCTCACTTACCTCTGCTTATTATACCAAAGTGCCTGTCCCATGCATGTTTGAAGCTCCCCACTGTCTTCACCCCTGCCACCTCTTCTGATAGGCTGTTCCAGGCATCCACCATCCTTTCTGTGGAAAAGTGGTTTCTCACATCCCTCTTAACTTCCCTTTCCAAAAATTCATAGCATGCCACCATGTCCTGATGCTCATCCTGAGAAAGACACTCCCCTTCTGCACCATTTTTCATCCCTGTGAGGTACATAAAGGTCTCAGTCTTGTCCCCTCCTGCTCTCCTTTTCTCCAGGGAGTACATGTTGAGCTCCTGCAGCCTCCCAATGCAACCACTGCACCATTTTGGTAGCCCTCCTTACACAGCCCCTGGCTTTCTCCACCCCAGATGTTTGACTTTGCACTTTTTGGCATCGAAACCAAGCTGCCCCTTCCTAGACTACTCCACGAGTTTCCCCAGATCCCTCTGAATTGTCTCCACCCCCTTCTGGGTGTCCACCATGTTGCAGATTTTTGTATCATCCACAAAGAGACGCACCTTCCCCGCAGTGTCACTTCTGAAGACATTGAAGAGGACAGGACCCTTTACCGATCCCTGTGGTACTCAACTGGTCACTGTCTCATTGTCCGAGTGGCTGCCATTTATCACTACCCTCGCCTCCAGTCTTTCAGCCAGATAGATACCCAGCTCGCCACCCCTCCCCCCAGACTGCTAAGTTCTTTGTCAACTTTCAGTGTGGTACAATGTCAAAGACCTTACCGAAGTCCATATAGGCCACATCTGCTGTCATCCCCTGATCCACCTCTCTATTTACCGAGTCAAAGAAATCTATGAGATTTGTTTGCCATGACCCCGGTGAAGCTGTGCTGCCTGTTGTCCTGCTGTGCATTTGTGCATTGGTCTCCAGCTACTATATCAGTCTCTCCTTCAGCAGGGAGTCCTATAATTTCCCCACTACTAATGTGAGACTGACTGGTCTGTAATTGCTAGCCTCCTCCCTGCTGCCTCTCTTGTGCAGAGGGACCACATTTGGCCTGCCTCCAACCCTCTGGAAATACCCGCGTCTCCCATGAGATGCTGAATAGTGTTGCCAGAGGGGTGGTTAGCACCGTACTAAATTCCTTTAGTATCCTTGGGTGGATCCCATCAGGACTCATTTTCTTGTTTTCCTTTAAGATTTCCAATCCCCAGTGGACTCTTTGTTCTGTAAATGTACTTGTGTCCACTCCCACCCCCCCGGTGCCTGTTAGTGCTTGTCAGTCAGTCCCCTTCCCTTCCACTGTGGAGACCGAGCAGAATTATTTGTTTAAAAAGGTTAGCTTTTTCTTGGTCTTCCTCTACAAAGCCCCCTATCTCCTGATCCTCGCTATGCCACCCTGTGCTTTCCTGTTTTCACTCACATACGCAAAGAAAGTCTTATCTCCATTTTTTGCATCCTGGGCGATCCTCCCCTTGGTTTGAGCCTTTGCTGTCGTCACCCTCCTTCCTGCCTCCTTTTGTCCTTGCAAGCCAGGCCAGCTAGTTTGTGTATGTGATCATAAGACACATGTTCCTAATTCAGTAACTGTAACATTTTAAAAGAGGAAACCATGTTCTAAAAGCTAAAAGCAAACAGAACAGTAAAGGTCAGCTAAAAATTGACCCAGTATTCTGTACATATACAGGTAGTTGGCGAGACCCCTTTCTGAAATTACTTCACCAAACATTGCAGAAGGTGATGTACTCAAGCTCTGAGGAGGGAGTACAAGTCCACCTGTTGCACCAGCAGCTCTTCTGGCCGTCCCCAGTCACTGTGAAATGCAACATGGTGACTTGTGCACATCAGTCAGAAGGGATCCGTGGTCCCAGTGTGGCAGAGTGGCACAGCATCTGCAGGAACCACATGCTTAGGATGAGTTTGGGGGAAATCGCAACCCTTCCACCGCCTAGCCAAATACTATAGTCACTGCTGTCGTTCCTCTCTGCCACAGCATGCGGCCCTTGTCAGGTTAGGTGTAGAGGGAAGGAAAATCCTAGCCTTAACACAGGTGTCCAAGTTAAGTTTTGCAGCCTCTAGCCAACAGGGGTAGTCGGTGGCAAAATCCACTAGCCCCACAGACTTTTCCACTGGTCCAGCTGGTGTACTTGTTGAAATGTTACCTTTTCCAGTGCAAGCCCACAGGGTAATTAAAGGAAAATCTTACTAGCCCAATACAAAATCTGCCAGCATGTGGTTAGTGGGCTGGTGCTAATTTCAACGCCTGCAGTGAGGGACTGCAGAGGCCAAAAAAGAAAACCGCGGAAAAAACTGCACGAAAAAATATCCTTCGGACAGTACTCAAAAGAACAAGATTAACATGACTTTACTTATGTAGTTTTTTTTTTTTTGTCATGTTATGTTTTTTGTTTGGTTTTTTATCCACTCTGTGAATCAAATACCAAGATTTGATCTCCCAGACAGAAGGCACCTTGTGCTATGTGTTACATCATAGGTTGGTCCAGCAGACAGGAAAGAAGTAGAATATGTGCAACTTCATTGTGCAATTAAAAAAAAACTTTATCCCCAAAACAGTACTGAAATGGAAAATTCATGCCATGTTTAATTGTGGGTTTTCACACAGTAGCTCCAAAGTGCGACATTCCAAGCATTCATATAACCACATTCCAGAAGGACATTCTTTCTATGAAGCTTCTTATTGGGGTTGGGGGTTGGGGATTGATTTGGTTTGTAAACACTAGCATAGTTGAGGCTGAGAGCTCCTAAACAGAATAACATCTTTCTTTCTTTCTTTCGTACAAAAGGCCAGGGACCCATTTTCAGGCACAACCCAACCTAGTACAAATATAGCAAATTAGGGGCACAGAACGTGCTTCATATGTATGCATAAGCATCGTAGTATGTCGGCATAGGGTACAGTGACATAATAGGAATAATTCTTCAACTAATCTGTGTAACAAAATTCTTAGTTGTCACAATCTTTGTGTCAGTAAAAGTACTAAATGTTGATTTTACAGGCAAAAACATAGAAGTGTCCTTTTAAAAGCACTGCTGCTCTTTTTTTTGGGGGGGGGACGAGCATAAATGCAGATTTGTAACTGACAGTAACTAATAGAAGAACTACCAGGATTCAGTTTCCCAGGGTTATCACATTTATTTTATTTTTTGCCTGTAACAGACCTTTATTCCTCACAAAGTTGTGACTAGCAAACAAACATATGTCTCTCCCTCTCTGTCGGTCTCTTTCTCTCTCTCGCTCAACTTGCTCATACTAGTACTCCCTGGCAGCAGGCTTCAGAAGCATCTTGGCAAGAATTTCCCGAAGTGTTCAGCCGAATCTAGAATCTCACTGAGGGAACAATTTACTAAATAGTTAGATGTGAGAGTCAAGTGACTATCAGCTGGTGCAAGCACAGTTTTTGATCAATACAGTCACACGGTCTCAGGTATGCAGGGCTGGAATCACTACAAACATACACCCAGAATGGCGCGACCCCTAGCTCGGAGGGAGCTATGTAACGCTGTAGGAATTTGGACTCACAAGGGCACATTCTTAATTGGGCAACTCATTGCCCAGGGTTACAAACTTGCCTTTGATATAGTTATACATCAGGTCACACTGCAAACTTTAAGAAATAAATGTTTTCATGCTCCCTCTGTAAAATATTCAGAGGGTTTTCCTCACTCATTACTATCATCAGCAGGGTTGCCATACAGGGGTAGTGACTCAGCCGACAGAACGTGGAGATGAGTACACTGTTATCCATTTTGTATGCATCTATTAAAAATTAAAAAAAAAGGCAAGGCTTACATGGTGATACGACCTCTGGTGATACGACCTCTGGGAATCCTATAAATTATAGACCACTGGTTATGGAACCGGTATCACACAAGACAGACGGATAGGAGCACTCTAAGGTATAGGTCAAAACTTTCACCACTGTCAGCAGTGCTGCTTTAAGTAGAATTGTATTGAAGTACAAGTCAGGAAAAAAAGAGTGAACTTCAGTGAGCGGTGGGGTCTGGCTCATACCCCTACAGCAGCCAACTATATAGTGATTAATTGTATGATTACTTTTATTTTTGCTCATTACACTTTTGGTTTACTACTGCACAGGGAACCGAGTTTCATTCAGCTCATGAGCCAGTTTGCCTGTCCCTTTCCATTTTTTTTTTTTTTGCAAGTACCTTGGACTGTACCATAACACCCCAAATTCTGTTGTTCGACAGCTAGGGCAGTAGCTGGTGCTGCATTTCAGCTGACTCATTGGTCAGTTTCGTGCCTGTTCTTGTTCTGTTTTATTGCACATACCTTGGAGTGTGCCATCACCTTCTCCCTCCCCAGTGGTTTCAACAGCTAGGACAATAGTAGAATAAAATAACTGCATTTTTTATCATTATTGTTCTGTTAGGAGTCTGGTATGTCCCCTCATACTCCCACCTCACATTTGTGAACTCCGCTCCCTCCTGCCATTGAACAGGAGACCCTGTGATACCCTACACCTTTCACTGTACCCAACCCCTCCCGAGTTTCAGGGCTTTCTTCTTCATGCCTCCGCAGTGGAGACGCACGTAGATTGCTGGTAAGTTATAGGGCTTGGAGTTGTGCAGTCTCATTAATGGCAGCTAAGCAGGAGATTTGTTGTGTGTTATTTTACATCTTATTTCTCCAGGATAATCCCAGCTGAGGTGCAGCATCTAATTTTTGATGGAGTTCTGTTTCTGCCCATTTATACAACTGAGTGGACCTGAGTGCTGAGGTGTTAAGTGACTTGCTCAAAGTCACATAGTGAGTACTTGGGGTTTGAACCAGTGCACTTTACTTCCCAAACCCATGTGCTATTCACTAAATCAAAATGCTTCCTAGACTGATTTTCATCCCTCTGAAATGTTCCTCCCTACAGTACCACTGCAGAGCATGCCCCAGCTGTGCTGACCTGCATCAGAGAGAGGCGGACATCATGTGGGAATCCACAATACCTAGCCTGCCTGTTGGCCCACTTGAGGAAGTGTGGTAGTGGGCAAATGGAATACAGCTTCCCTCCATGATTCTGAGAGTGCTTCCTAGACGTCTTTGGCCTGGGGTGCAAGTCGTGTCCGTGGTATAAACTGGAGTCTTTCGCAAGGAAGGGTGACTACTTCCTCAGTGCCACTGGGCCACATGAACAGCAGCTTTGTTTTGTTTTATAGATGGGACTTGTATGAAATTTATTTTAGAAAACAATTTTAAAACAGATCAAAAGGAAAATTAAGATAATGTTTGTTATGCACATCTGATGCCAAGGGTATGGTGGAAACAAGCTGTGAATAAAAAAAAAAAAAAAAGTTATCCCACAGTTTTAGGTAATCACTTTGGAAACATGTTTTCTATTTATTTGCATATTTAATTGTGTAAGGAGGGGTGGACTAAAATTCTACCAATGACACTGGGGGGTCAGTCTTGAAAGGGCGTCTTGGCCTCCTTCCTACTCGTAGACCGTACTATCGACTGTAGTAACTGCACTGAAGAATGCCTCATCATTGACGTACTTGTAATCATGTGAAACAATAATTACTACCTTTGTGTCTCGAACTGAAATCAGGCTAAAAAGCTGCAGCTTTTAACGAAGAGCCCTTGTGTTAGAAAGCTGCGGCTTTTAAAGTAGAGCCCTTGTGTTAGAAAGCTGCAGCTTTTAAAGTAGAGCCCTTGTGTTAGAAAGCTGCAGCTTTTAACGTAGAGCCCTTGTGTTAGAAAGCTGCAGCTTTTAAGGTAGACACTTTAGGTTAGAAAACTTTACTCCATCACATTATTTATGCATATTTGTAACATGTTTGAAATCACAGTATCGTGTTTGTATCTTTGCATATATTGCAATGTTTTTATCATATTGTGACCTCCTGTGTCTTACCTGAAAATAGGCTTTGTCTAATCTTCTTACCTAGTTAACAAAAACCTAATATATAAAAAGTATAATTAAATAATCTGCTGCTTTTAAAGTAGAGCCCTAGGTTAGAACTATGATGAGCAGTTAAAAAAGGACCTTGGAGTCATTACCAGTGACAACCTTAAAGAGCTACTGACGCTTCAAAGAAAACTTTAACAGACATAATAATTGGGTACAATGCTGCCTGCATTCCATTTATATTTTGTATATTTCTCCTCCCCATTTTTATTACTAAGGAAATCTGCATGATGCTGTGATCTTTATCCCTTAGAGTTCCTTTAGAGTCCATCTGTCTCTGTAGCTTACTCCCTACTTCAAGTCAGAATCCTCTGTTGTGACATCACAGTCTGTTAATATGGGAGAAACTGTGATATCACAAGCAGTGCTTTATGGTTTCACGAAGGGAGAAAGCAGCAGGAATAGACTAACTCTTCAGGGGCAAAGATCCTGTTTTCATACAAATGACCTCAGTAATAAATAGTGGGGAGGAGGAATACAGCACTAATGGGAAATACAAGCTGAACTGTTTGTAAATATTACGTTTTGTTAAAGAGATGATGATATGTTCAGGAGAACTTTAAGTCCTCAGCTCAATCCAGCAAAGCATATGGGAAGGTGAGCAGAATTCCTTTTTTTGAACAAAGTATACTTTATTAAATTTTTTTGTCTGCAGTAACATCTTACGTACCACATACATACAACATTTAGTACATGCCATTACTTAACGTACATTACTATTTCTACACATAATTCCTACCATTCACCCCCCCAAGGATTTTATTTTATGTCCATTATAATCAACCTTATTATACATTTCATTTGTTTCAAATCACATTTGATTCTTTTTCATCGTAGCCTACAGTCTGTAGGATACATTCTTGTTCTGTCTTGGTGTTCTGCTATCTCCTAACCTCATCACCCCTCACCTTGTAACTGTATCCAGGGTTTAGGGGTACATGTAGCTTTTCCCATTACTTTTGATCGCTATTGTGTCTGTCGTTTGTATGTGCGATAATCTTCTTTATTCTTAACATTGCAAGAATTGCATTATGCCATTCTACATATGAAGTTGTCGTATCTTCTAGCCAGTGTCTAAGAATTATTTTCTCTACTGTAGCAGCAATTAGTGCAATATGCTATCTCTGGGAAGTCAACAAGTCTGTACCGTAATGGCCCACTGTATGTATTTCAGGGGTGAAAGCTTGTTCTATGCTGAGAAGAGGATCTAGTTCTAATTTGATTCTATCCCATAATGGTCTCACTTTGCTGCATTTCCCATAGAACATGGAGTGGAGTACCCTTTTCTCTTCTACATTTAGTACAAACGTCGTTGGCTCTGTTCCCTATTTTACGTAGTTTCTCAGGTGTATGATATAGATTATGCAGTACTTTAAACTGCATTAGTCTGAGAAGTTAAATTTTGATATATTTATACAAATTTCTCCAGATTTTGCCCCAATCTTCATAGCCACTATCTGGGTAGTAAAACTAGAGGGGCATATATGGAGAGTGTTCACCAGCAGAAGTAAGGAGATAATACGTGCCGCACTACAGGTCCATGTGAGCCCATACCTGGAGTACTGTGACCGGTTCTTGAATCACCTCATGAAAGACAGGAACCACTTGAAGAGGGTTCAGAGGAGAATTATGAAAATGATATACGGGCTGCAGGGGAGGACAACTAAGGAGAAGCTTGAGAGCCAGAACATATACTCTCTTGAAGGGTATCACCAGAGTAGACTGCAGTGGTCTATTCAAGAGGAATGAAAACACAGTAAACAGGACATGGGTGGAGGTTGGTGAGCAGGTATTCAAACAGCATGGCATGAAGTACTTTTTCACACAGAGGGTCGTGGATGCCTGGATTAGTCTAAGCCAGTTGTAGAAGCCAGATCAGTGTTTTCAGACCTGGATGGGATAGACACATGGGGAAAATAAGACCTAAGGGAGGGGGAATGGATAGCCACAGGAGTGGAGGCAGTCTGGTACTGGAAGGGCAAGTGGACCAGTAACTCTGATCCAACATCAGGTCGAACGTGGAAGTAGGTAGAAAATGGACAGACTTAATAGACTGGGCCTTTATCTGCCATCAGGAGTCTGTGTATTTATGTTAGAAAGCTGAGGCTTTTAAAGTAGAGCCCCTAGGTTAGAAAGATGCAGCTTTTAAAGTAGAGCTCTTATTGTTTAAAACATAGATACTTTTACGTATGTCTGAAACCAAGTTTTGTCTTGGAACTTACGTAAAGAGTACTCACAGGTGGTGTGATTGCGTTTTCTTTTAAATGTCAAACCATGGGACACGTCAGAAATGCCAAGTGGAGAACTATAGCTTCATGTGGATGTGGTAAGGTTGCACACACATCATCTGCTTTACTCCAGAATGTAGTCTCACGCCAAGAAACTGAAGTATTGGGGAAATGATCATAATGAAGGGACCAAACTGACTTGTGATTGAACACCTCTTTCGTGATGTGGAATGGTACATGGATACTCTTTGTAGTTTGAAGAGCAGGGCCCCAATTTTCAATGGGTCTACGGACCAAGTCCATGTTCACAGTGCACAGGTGCAGAGAAAAAGACCAATACTGCAAAAATGCTATGTTCAGCATTTTTGCTGCACAGGTGCTAAATTTCCACGTTTGCACAGAAGCTACACCTAGCAATTAAGCAATAAGGCATGACAGAGGGTGCATTATTGTGGGATAACGACACTCAACAGGAATTGAAGAATGAGGCAACATTGAGGCCTTTTGCATCAGAACAATGATGTTATCCCACAATTAAGCACACCCTGGAGTGCCTTACTGTGATAATAAAATGGTACTACTTGTTTTTATTTTAAAAACAGTACAGCAATGAGGTTTAGAAAGTAAAGTATTTCTGGCCTTTGCTGTTGTGCTAAGATAATGCATAGTCATGTGATTACATATGATCAATCAGAGGTCTTGGTTTCTCTTACCCATTTTATTATACCAAACAGCATCTGCACAGATAAATGTGTGCACGCTTATGTAAATAGTATAAAAGGCCAATAAAATCCAGCCTCTTGGAAATCACACATCTTGCAGAAATTGTAATTGCACCAGGGGACCCTCCCATATAGTAACTTTTCCTGCCGCATGTGCACGATTTCTGACTTTTTCTGTTTTCTTTCTTCTAGGTGTGCCTCCAGCCCCCACCCTGATGACCACAGGTTGCCACAGCTGCACCTGGAAGGGCTGGCACGTGGCTGTCTACACAGCCAATACCAAATGCACTCTTTGGTCAGCCTGTCGGGTGGGGTGTAGGGTGCGCAAATACTGGGCATGCCATGCCCTCCCTTCATGGAAATCGATCCCCCCCAAACACTCGCACTCAAACACAAAATTTGCTCCATCCCCTAGCCGCCTAGATGACTAGAGACTACCATATTAAAGTTGCACTAACTTATCTTTCCCAGAATTTTGCAGTATGTGTTTGCATAATATATCCAGAGACTCTGGATATACTTCCAGAATGCAATCTGATGGTTTGTATAAAAAAGCTCCCATCAGGAGTTTCTGACTTGATAGTTTTCCAAGACTGTGAGTTCACAAACCCAGCAATTGTGAGATCAGTTTGTGGCAGTGAGAAGCCGGTGAAACAGATTTTGAAATAACCAGTTGTTAATGTGGACAATTTAAATGTCTAATGAGGCAAGACCAGAAACATAGCAAAGATTGATGTTAAATAGCCACAGACACCTCTGAGAACGTATGTTCTGATTCTAGAACTCTGAGCTGAGTGGCTGTGTTTAAGAAGAGCTCCCAAAGCTAAGTGTTTTTTGATATAATTTTCAGTTTAAAAATTGTTTTGTTTTATGTAAATTTAGGTGATTGTGAAAGACAACCCTGTAGGCTCCAGGAAAATATAAAGTTTGTGCGGTAGATATTCGTTGGAAGTCAGAAGGATCAACACATTTATTTAGTGTGATCTTTCTACTCTGATGTGTTAATTTTAATACTATTTTATACTATAGTTTAAACCCTTTCTGAATGTGCCTTTGGTGGTGTCTGATATTGAGAACCTAAGTGTTATTTGTGGGTATCCTGTCTGTTTTGGTAGGTACTTTATTTTCTTGTTAAACAACTGAGTATACCTGTTGCCTAATACTTTATAGTACATTGTATCTTTTGCTCAGTCTCTAATTTTTCTTCTTTCTCCAATGTTTTAGAACTGTTTAGTTATTGTGGCAGAGGTGTGGTACTGTGTTCTTTCTTGTAGTTCAAGGTGCTTTGGAACTGCTGATTTCTATTGGTTTAAACAATTACATTTTTCTTTTCTATTTTAAAAAAGCTACATCAACTTGGTATGTTGTCACCTGTTTGTTGTTGCTAAGTAGCAGATGTTTTGCATTGTGCTCTGATTCTGTGATAGAATCTGTATTAGTAGAAGGTAGATTATTGTGATTGTAGTTACCTTTTGATTGTAAGGATAAATAGCTTAGATAGAAGTGTATGTATTTTCAAATATTATAGGGGAACAGTGGCAGGATTTTTAGGACAGTAAATTAATAAAAAGGGAACTAGGAGAGCTTCAGTAGCAGACAAGTAGTGGAATTGCAGTATAATGTGGGGAGTGGTGCAATGCAGTGGCTGTGGGGCAGCCATATTCAGGCAGACCTTCTGGACACTGAGGTGCTGCCCTATCTGCATGCATCTATCTGGACTGCGGGATGAGGTAGCCAGACTCAGAGCAGAAGAGGGAGGTAATAATCCCTCTGTACAAGACACTGGTTAGGCCCCATCTGGAGTACTGTGTGCAGTATTGGAGGCCACACCTTCACAAGGACATTAACCAAATTGAAGCAGTCCAGAGAAGGGCAACCAAAATGGTGCATGGACTGCATCAGAAGACATATGAGGACAGATTAACGGAGCTCAATATGTATACCCTTGAGCAAAGGAGGAGAGAGGTGATATGATCGAGGCATTCAAACACCTTAAGGGCATAAACAAGGTGAAAGAGTCTAACATGTTTAAATATAAGAAAAATAGCAGGACAAGAGGACACAGCATGAGATTAGAGGAGGCCGATTAAGGGGAATGTGAGGAAATTCTTTTTCAGAAAGGGTGGTGGATGCATGGAATGGCTTACCACAAGAAGTGGTGGCTATGAATACAGTGCAGGGCTTCAAACAGGCATGGGATAGGCATAAGGGAGCAATACAAATGACTATGAATAGATAGGCCACTGACAGAACAAAGGCCGATGGCACATTTATAAGGTAGAAAAAGAAATGGGCAGACTGGATGGGCCTTGCGGTCCTTATCTGCCGTCAACTTCTATGTTTCTATGTGTTTCTAAACTGGGTCAGGAGTACCATCACCCCTATCCAGAGACCACCCAGTCCAATGCAACTGCCTCAAAGGATGCCGAGAACGAGGAGCACTTGGATGACAGTGGGCTCAGGGAGGGTTAGAGCAGTCAGGCAGAGGCACATCCCAGATCCTATTCCACTCAAGAACTCATATGCCACACTGGCAAACGAGGACAACCAAATACAGGTACCCAGAGAAGTGGAAGGAAAGGATGTGAGGTTAGCCAAGGAGGTGACCTCAGCGGGAAAGCAGTGGACCCCAGAGGAGGAGGAAGCAACCTTGTGGGGACTCCATCATAAGAGGGATCCAGCTAGGAACACAGGAGGGGAGGACAGGAGGTGAGGTGCCTCACCAGGTGCCACGGCATGGAGGGTAGAAGGAAGATCCTGGGGATCACTGGGAAGGCAAGACAGGAGGGTGAGCTGGATGTCATTATCCACCCAGGTACTAATGACCTGGCAAATGGGGAGCCAAAGGAAGTTCAGGAAGAGTTTAGGAACTGGAGAGGGTCTCAAGCAAGTAGCTACTTCTGTCACTTTCAGAAGTACTACCTGTGAGAGGCAAGGAGAGCATAGAGTGCATGCACCAGGAACTTTAACTCATGGTTGAAGAACTGGTGCTGTGAGGAAGGGTTTGATTCATTGGTGACTGGGGACCCACCTGAGGATGGAGGTTTGTTCAAGCCCGACGGCCTGCATCCATCCTGGAGGGGAATCCAAGACTCAATGATAAGTTTAAATGCTACATTGACAAGCATTTAAACTAGCAAAGGGGTGGCAGGCCAGCAAGGAGGGTACCCATTTCTCACCCCACAGCTAGCAGGAACCAGTGAAAAAGAGGAGGGCTATCTCTGCAAAGCAGTGTGCAAAAGATGGAGATTAGTGCCCAAGAGGTGAATAAGCAAAGGGGCAAAATTCAGCAGACAGGCAGACAGCAAGGAGAACCAGGGATAAATGACAACCAAGGAAGGGGCTGGAGTAGAACAGTGAGACAGTCTAGGGAGGTCAAATCATGGAAAGCCATGTGCGCAAATGCCAGGAGCCTTATCAACAAGATGGAAGATCTGGAGGCTGTCATGGTGCAGTCAGACCTGGACATTGTGGCCATCACTGAAACCTGGTGTAATGATAACCATGACTGGGAGATGGCCATACCTGGCTACAACATATTCAGAAGAGACAGAGCAGGCAGGAAGGGAGGAGGAGTGGCACTCTATGTGAAAAATGACATAAGGGCCACAGAGATCCAGGAGGAACAAAATGGGGGAGAGATACTGTGGGTTAAGCTGGAAAGGAAAATGGGGACAGCCATCCACACAGGTGTGGTCTATAGACCACCAGCCCAGGAGGAAGAAACAGATAGAGTTGATGCTAGCCATCCAAAGGATGGCAGACAAGGGTGAGGTAGTACTGGTTGAGACTTCAGTATTCCAGACGTGGACTGGAGCATCCCAGCAGCAGCATCAACTAGGAGCAGATTTATCCTGGACTCCTTCAGGGTGCCTTCCTCAAGCAACTGGTCATGGAACCAACTCGCAGAAGGCAATACTGGACCTTGTGCTCACAAACAGGGACAGTGTGATGGGGGTAACAGTGGGGAGCACCTGGGAAACAGTGACCACCAGTCATTGTGGTTTGAAATCACAGAAAGAGCAGAACCAAACCACACAAAAACGCTGTATCCTGGATTTTAGGGGGCAGACTTTGGGGAAAATGGAAGATACTTGAAAGAGGCATTAAGGGAATGGGACAGGAATCAGAGGTTGAGGAACAGTGGGTGTATTTAAAATGGGGATTACAAGAACAACAGAATTATGTATTAAGCAGGTTAGCAAGAGGAAAAGGAAGAGGAGACCATTATGGTTTTCCAAAGAGGTAGCAAAGAAAGTGAAAGCCAAAAGATTGCATTCAGGCAATACAAAAGACACAGGCAGAAGGGATAGGGAGAAGTACCAGGAGAAGCAAAGGAGGCAGGGAGGTCAGTAAGGGAAGCCAAAGCTCAGCCAGAAGAACACATTGCAAAATCAGTGGGTAGAGGGACAAACCTTTACAGGTACATAAGTGAAAAAAGAAAGACAAAGGGAGGGATAGTGAGACTGAAGGGGGAGGATGGATCCAGTGAGAGATGACAACAGTAAAGCTGACATACTTAATAGGGTATTTCTGCCAGTCTTTACTGAGGAAGAGGAGGGTAATGGTTCTGAAGGAGTACAAGGGTGAGAATGGTGCAGAAATGGACACAAGTCCCTTTACACGAGAAAGGGTCCTGAAGGAACTGGAAGCAATAAGAGTTGATAAAGCAATGGGGCCAGATGGGGTGCACCCAGGGTCCTTAAAGAACTAAGAGAGGTGGTGGTTGAACCTCTGGCTATCCTGCTTAGCCGATCACTGGAAACAGGGAGGTACCCAAAGACTGAGGACAGCAGATGTAGTCCCTTATACAAAAGTGGGAACAAAGAGGAAGCAGGAACTACAGACCAGTCAGCCTCACCTCGGTAGTGGGGAAGATCATGAAGCACTACTGAAGGAGGGATTGGTGGAACATCTGTTGTCAATGGACCACAGGACCCAAGGCAGCATGGTTTCACCAGGGGAGGCCGTCAGACCAACCTCATTGAATTTTTGACTGGGTGACTAGGGAGGTGGATCAGGGAGGGCAGTGGACATGGCCTATCTGGACTTCAGCAAGGCCTTTGACACTGTGCCACATAGAAGACTATTACACAAACTGGGGAATATGGGTGTGGGCAGGACAGTAGTGTGGTGGGTAGGTAACTGGCTGGGTGGCAGGACACAGAGGGTGGTGGTAAATGGCTGTCACCCACAGAGGGAAGAGTGACCAGTGGGTACCACAGGGATCAGTGCTGGGACCAGTCCTATTCAACATCTTCATCAGTGACGGGCGCAGGACCTAGAAGGCAGAATTTCACTGTTCGCTGATGACACAAGCTCTGTAACAGAGTAGACACACCAGAGGGTGTAGACAGAATGAGAAGCGACCTGCAGAAACTTGAAGAATGGTCAGGGGTTTGGCAGTTGAAATTCAGTGCAAAGAAGTGCAAGATAATGCATATGGCTAAAAACCCTGGCACAATATATCAGTTGGGGTGAGATATAGCATGCACCAAGCAGGAAAGGGATCTTGGGGTTATCATCTCTGATGACCTCAAGGTAGGGAAACAGTGTGACAAGGCAGCAGGTAAAGCAAATAGGATGCTGGGATGTATAGGCAGGGGCATCACCAGCAGGAAAAGGGAGGTCTTAATTCGCTATACAAGACACTAGTGAGGCCCCACCTGGAGTACAGTGTACGGTTCTGGAGACCATACCTACGTAAGGACATAGACAGGGTAGAGAAGGTTCAGAGGAGGGCAACAAAGATGGTGCATGGATTGCATCACAAGTCCCTATGAAGACAGGTTGAAGGAACTGAACATGTACTCCTGGAGGAGAGGAGGGAGAGAGGGGATATGATAGAGACATACAAGTATCTTACAGGGAGGAACAGGGTGCAGGAAAACACTATTTTTAAGCGAAAAAGATGTTCCAGGACTAGACTAGGGCATGGGATGAAGTTGGAGGGAGGACGATACAGAGGAAACGTTAGGAAGAATTTCTTCACAGAATGGGTGGTAGACAAGTGGAACACCCTGCCAGAGGAAGTGGTGGGGGCTGAAACAATCACAGGATTTAAGAATGCATGGGATAGACATAAAGGAATTCTTGAGGTTAGGGGTAAGGGGCAACAGACTTCTAGGAAAACAAACTGAACTTACAAGCTCAAATGGGCAGACTGGGTGGGCCATAGGCCCTTATCTGCCGACACTGTC
This sequence comes from Neoceratodus forsteri, assembly GCA_016271365.2. Classification (NCBI taxonomy): domain Eukaryota; kingdom Metazoa; phylum Chordata; order Ceratodontiformes; family Ceratodontidae; genus Neoceratodus; species Neoceratodus forsteri. The sequence continues at coordinate 659,221,185 of CM057458.1, forward strand.
TATGTATCTATGTATCTATGTAATTCAGTCTAAATTGTATGACCTGGAAACAGGATGTTTGTACCTTGGACCTCCATCTACACGTGACTGTATATTTCTCTGATAGTGATGCCAAAATCCTTTCCAGAGCAATGTATTAGAATGCCCGAAACCAAGGCTTACGAAGCCACATGTAGACCTGCAACAGGAGCAAAAAAAACATATTACAAGGGACAGCAATCTGTCCTTTTTGGCAAATTGCCCAAGTAATGAAGAATAAATGGCTGATAAATACTGAAAATACATAACCGGCTACAGTATAAATATTTTCTCTTTCTATATTGCCTTTTGTTATTTCATTTTTCAGAGATGCTGGGGCTCTTTAAATGTAATTCCTATAATGATTTTGTGTATTTTAAGATGTTTGCTAGCTGCTCTATAAAACCATTACCATCCTTTCTGATAAAAAGTAAAACAAACATTCCTTTTTTTTGCAATCTTTGACACTAAATAGTTTTCATGGGTTTGTGGGTGGTATTGCATTCTGGCTGGGGCACTGAAGGCTTGTATCTATCATGAAAATGCTGTAGGCTATTATGAAAAATTGACAAAAATGTGAGAGCAGTGAGCATGTCCGTAAACAGTATGAACCATCAGTTTGCACAAGTCTTTGTACAACAGTTCAAAGATTATCATTCTGCCCAAACACCTCCCTTTACCCAGACACCCTCCTTAAAGCTGCCTGTTATTGTACCAGCTAGCCTAATGGCATTCTCAAAAGAGTACTGTCTGGATAAATATTGTTTTCTTTTCCTCTAAATTGGACGTGCTAGGTTTGTGACTGTCCTGTTGACCTTTCTCTTGTTTTCATTCCACAGGTCCTGGCTGATTTGCTGTGGAGCCCCAGGTTAAAGACTACAGTTGTCCATCCGTTGCTCAGTAGTCAGTGTAGATTCTGTCTTTTAACCAGCAGCTACATCTGGCTACTGGGTCTCGGATGGCATCCCGTGCTTCCCGTTGGCACATTCTTTTGAGATTACATGGCACTTTAGAAAGAATGTGGATTTTATCATGCCACTAGGCTAAAAGAGAGTTTGGTATGCTGCTAGTTCTTTTGCTTTTTTGGGGGGAGGGGTGTCTTCATAATAATTATAACTTGAATTAAATTTTTTTGCTGGTTGTATTTCTGATTTGGATGATTACTGACAGGTTTGTTGACCTAAACGAGGCAGACAGTGTCCTTAATCTTTTAAAAAAGAAGAATTTTTCAAGGATTTTGTTTTTGTAATCGTTTGCACAGTCTGTACCATAGTGCACAAGAAGCCAGTGCGATAGCTTTATTTTCAACTGCTTGACCTTACTGTTCTGCTTAAGTACTGTATAACGTATAATGCAGCGTGACACATCTCATTATCCTGTAAATAACACTGTAGCTCGTTGAATGGTGTTGCACAGTCCAGTACTTAAAAGGAAGGGATCTGACATATCTTCATATGAACCGAGGATCTGAAGACATCGGTTTTGTGAGTGCCTTGAAGGTAGAAGGCTGTGGAGGACACTAACCAGGTACTGGGCATGAACCTGGCATACAATGTAGAATTCTGTGTTAGTAAAGCAACAGCTACATTGTCTGCTGGGTTTCAGGCTCCCTGGACTCCCCGTGTCTGCAGTGACGATTACTGAATAAGTCCAGCATATGTGCAGAAGGTAAGTACATCCTGTCCTGATAAGTTTTATATATTATTTGTCACATAAATGTAACTGCTACATATTACTTGCTTTATATGAAGATGCAGCTTTGTATGTCTATGCTGTAGCCACCTGACTAGAAACCAGGATAAGTCTGTTTTCCTGGCTGTCTGAGAAAACAGGCAGATTTCTGCTCATGAACCAGCCAGGTTTTTAAAGGATACTGTCAGCTTTTGCTGACCATTTTGCAACATACTAAAGGCTGGCACCTCTTGCCAGCTAAATGTACACCGATGGCATATGTGGTAAATGAGTGACATAATGATAATAGCAAGGCAGTATTTTTTTAGAAAGAAATGAATACTGAGCATTCTGACCTTAGCTCACAGTGTCCGCTCCTCCTACGTGTCCCCAAACAAGACAGAGCCAGTAAACTCATTCATGAGTGCGTTTTAGTTTTTTCAAGGCATACCATTTTAATGCCAGGAAACAAACTGTGATATGTTCTGAGCAGGACAGTGTAATTTATTTATTTTTGTGTTATTTATTTATTCTCCTTACCCCAGCCCGCCACTCCTTCGGGCTCATATCAAGTCCCTTGTGCCCACCAGTCTCAACCCTGCTGCAATCCTCCGTTGGTCATGGCCCACGCACCCTGTGGCAAGGGGGTCCAGCTGTAGACCTACCAGAAGGGCCCCTTCCCCAGGCAGGGGGGAAACCGGGAGAGGAGAAGTCTGAACACTACGTTCTGAGCGGGGGGGGGGTGGAGGTGTTGCGCTCTGGGGACTGCAGTGTGGTGGGGTGGGCAACCATCATCCAGTGGGGCTGGAACAGGCCATTTTCCTCTGTTCCAGTTTTCAGTCCCACCCTCCCACATAGGAGTGTACCGCAGCTGCGTCCTGTGGTGATCACCCACGGCGCCTAGGACTTTACCTCGACCACCTACCAGGAGCCACTATGAGAGCAGCACAACGCTGCCCCCCCCCCGGGAGGGAAGCTTCCAAAGGACGTTCTGAACCCCTTCCCACCAGCCTCTGCTCCTGGCATTCGGGCTCGTGGTGTGAACCCGGGTTGCCAGTGTGCCGAGCAAACACCAATTGCTCGCTGCCACGGAGCTGGCATAATTTATTTTTAAAACAAGTGCTGTATGATATAAAACTTGGCTTTGAAAAGTAAAGCTGTGCCATATATGCCACCAGCGCACATTTAGATGGCAAGAAGCACCAGGTTTTAGTACTTCTGAAGTAGTCCGCCAAAACTGACAGTGTCCATTTAATACCTAAATAAAAGGAAAATGAAAAAGAGATTGCGTATGTCTGTGTACTTATTCTGTGAAGAAATATTTTACTATATTAAATATTGTTTAATTGGTAATATAGGTATGTTTGATGGCCCTTTCAAGTAGAGTGATACTTATCTTTGCTTGCACTGACTACGGGATGCTACTGTAACTTGAGCTTCCTATAGTATGAATAACACTGAACCTTGGGCTCGAACCTTTTGTCTGCTACATCCCAGGTTGTCATCTCTAAGCTGTGATTAACCATGCTGCACAGCAGAGTACTGTAACAGTGTCTGCCTCCATTGCTGAAGAAACCTGGTAGCCCTGTGTACATCTGATTTCACTGCAGCTAGCTAAGAACATGTGAAGAACTTTTAATAAAATGTAAGGTCTTATAAAATTATTACCAAGAGTTTAATGTGCCTTTCTGGGTTGTACACTGAAAGCATATAGTTATTAAATAAATGTTGTCTTGCAGACTGATATTGTTTCTGTGTCATTATTTGATAGCAAAGATTGGTCTGCCAGAAAGAAACTGGGATCATTTAAAAAAAACTATAAGCTGGAAGATCCTGTCTCACATCCCTGACTCCGTATTCATTCATTGAGTGTGACCTTAGGCAGCTCACATGACCTCCTTCTGCTTCATTCCTCTCAGCTACAAATATATATATATAATATGTATGTTTCTTGTGTATTACATCTCACAGCCTTTTAAGACAGACCGCAAACAAAGTGTTCCTTTAAATCTGGCTACCCCAGGCTTACATCTGTATTCTCAGCTGTTTAACATCATCTTCCTTGTAACTAAAGTGACTCAGCATGCAACAAATGCTGCTCCCTAACCTTATGGGCAGTGGGAGTTCAAAAAATGCTGGGAATACTGGTGATGACCTGGAGATAGCCTAGGCTTGGTTATTCATTTCAAACCTACAAAACGGATACTAAAACAGACACAGTATAGGGGAAAGGGGGCATCTTATAAGGTAAGAGAGAAAGGGTGACCTGAAACAGACTAAACAGCTGTAGGTACATGTTTACATTAACAAGCACTGCTGCTTTTACACTTCTCCCAGCGTGAAACCCTAATGCAATAGCAATTTTATTTTGTTTGAAGATGTCATTGAAATTATAAATGAGAAGATGATCATATAGTTTTATGTGACTGGATGTTAAATATTTGTATTTTTTTTTAAACATTTTGCAACCAATAAAGGCAGATAGAGTCAACGCTCATTTTCTGGTCCATCCTAAGGGAGAGGGAAGGGAGCAGTTACAGAAATGGCAACAAAAATAAACAAGGCAATAAAAATATCAATGAGAAAGTGCAGTTGTGCTTAATTAAAAAGTGTTATAAATAAAACATCTGTAAAGGAGAGAAATGTAACATTCAGCAGTTATATCTGCAAGACTTTACCCAAGGTGCAGTTGTGCATGAGACAGTGTGATGTATACATGCAACATAGTTTCACAAGGTGCAATATACACATAATAACAGGGACAGCATCTGCCAAAAAAGGCAGCCACTGAGGACCACCAGAGACCGAATTGGCTACATAATCTTATATGCAGGGGTGAATGAGAGCCCCGTGATCCTCTGTCTACATCCAGATGTCACTGAGTCAGTTTCTTCGTATTTAGGAGAGCTAGTTATATTGGAGCCAGTGCTGGACTTTATCATCATACTGGAGAGCAGTTTCCAGCTCTAGAGTAGGGGAACCACTGGTCATTTCATTTACTCATTTGCATGCATATGGATCTGTGCAGATGAACGGGCTTATGTTATACCATTTAGAAAAATAGAGAATAGGAGCTTAGAACAGAGCCCTGTGAGACACCAGATTTTATTGGGAGGGGTGGGGAGAGAGAGTTACCAATACTTACTGACTGGGTTCTCAGATAGGAGTGAAACCAGCTGACTGTAAGCTCAAGGAGCAGAGGACTGCACCATCTAACTTGTCAGATGTAGGGGGTGGGCACAGTGTCAAAGGCTTTTGCCAGATTGACAAAGAAATTGGGGTCAGAAGTCCATAATCTGTCCCCCCCCCCTCAGGATGGGGTCGATGAGTGTGAGGAGGGAGAAGACAGTTGAGTGGGTTTTCCTGAAGCCCAACTAGAAGGGGATAGGAGAGGAGAGGAGGTGCCCAGAGGAGAGAAGCTAGGACAGGTTTAGGAGGTTAGAGATGGGGGCTACAGTAGCGGGAACAGCCAGTCAGAGAAGATAGGGGTCTAGACCATCAAGACTGTTGCCTTTGGCAAGGTCAGGAGCAAAAAGGGCAGCTCGTGCAGTAGCTGGTGAGAAGGAAACATGGTGGGTTGAGTGAGCAGGGGGAGGGGTGTGGTAGGCAAAGAGAGAGTGCCTATCAGAAGAAGCCATTGAAAGCATAAACTGCCTCAAAGGGTTCAGAAACCAGGGAGCTGCCAACCTTGAACTGGGGAACAAATGGGGGTCAAAAGAGAATGAACAGCCTTCCAGATTTTTGACCAGGTCAAGAGCTGGAAAAGCAGCTTGTGAAGTAGGGGAGAAGAAGAGGGGAGTTTGGAGAGGGGAAGGAGGGTGGTAAGGAGGCAGAGGCAGAGAGAGAGAGAGAGAGCACATGAGAAAAAGCAATTGAAAGCTGACACAGCTTTCATGGTTAGGGCAGAGGAGGTTTTTCTGAAAGGCAGAAGAATTTGCTCTGGCATAGCAGATGGCCTTGGTGCAGGCATTTTGAAGCTTCCTGTACCTGACAGGTTCATGGGAATATCAGATTACATGCAGATGCAGACAGCAAAGTAAGCCTTGGGGGGGGCATAACAGTATAGCTGAGACCCATGGCATCCTAGTCATTGGCAGGAGACAATAGGCACACAGGGGACTCTGTCTGTCCTCTTAGGTAAGATAAAGTACTTATAAACATGTGTAGGAGAGTACTTAGGAAGGTACAGCTGCTGTGAGGAAAGGGAGAAAATACCCAGTCGAGAGTAATCGTACACAGGGGTAGAGGTTATGTTAGAAGGGGGAAAGCAAAAGAAAATCGCCTGTTGTGTGGGAATAGCAATAACACCCTATCTGAGTAAGGGTTAAAAGAGGATAATAAAACCCAAAAGGGGAAAACTTAAAAACACACTACAGTATTTAAGGTCAAGATACAGAAGAGTTAAGTAAAACAAGGGGAACAGAAAAACCCTGTCTAGAGTAAAGGTACAACTTTATTTCCAGTTAAAATAGTGAGTGTAGGAAAGGGAAAGTTAGTAGTGGTGCAGTGCAATGGTTGTGGAGCGGCAGTTTTCAGAGAGTCCTTCTGGAGACTGAGGTGCTGCCCCATTTGCACTCACCTCTCTGGGCTGATGGAGGAGATCTCTGGACTCTGGGACAAAGTGGCTAGGATTCAGGGGACCTCTTCACCCACCCAGTTGCCACCAAGTACTACTGTTGCCCCAGATGATAAGGAGGAGGGCCGGCTGGACTGTGGTGGGCTCAAGGATGGTGGGGATGGCAGGTCAGGAGCACATTCCTCAGCCGGTGGCACTGTGCAGTACATTTGCCACTGTGGTGGGAGTGGACAGCCAAGACAAGATATTTATGATAGTTGCCAGGGAGAGTCGTGTGGTCATCCATAGGGGAGGCCCCACAGTGGGAGGCAAAGTAGGAAGCAACTTCTGGTTGGGGACTTGATTGTTAGGGAAGTAGTTCTGGGAGCAGGAGGAGATGGAAGGAGGGAGGCAAGGTGCCTACCTGGAGCCTCAGCATGGAGGGGTGGAGAGCAGATCCTAAGTATCACTAGGGTGGTGAAGCACGAGGGGGAGATGAATGTCATTGTCTATGTGGGGACAAATGACCTGGTGAGGGAGAGGCCTGGGATTATGCAAGGAGATTTTACAGAACTGGGGAAGGGTCTTAGGCAGGTAGCGTGCTCAGTGACTTTTGCTGAGGTGCTGCCTGTCTACAACAGTGGGGAGGACAATAGGGTTCTCTACACCAGGAACTTCAAAAGGTGGGGTTCAACTACGTTGGGGACTGGGAACCAACCTGGAGGGATAATGGCCTATACAAGGGTAATTGTCCGCATCCATCTAGGAAGCGAATCGCAGTCCTTAGTGGACGGTTTAACTATTACTTTAATGAACATTTAAACTAGCCGAAGGGGCGGCAGAAGGAATCAGAGAGACATAAACTGCCCCCACCACACACACACACACACACTGAAACAGAGAGAAGGGAACACTCAATGAGGAGGAAAATCCCCCAAGGTACAAAATAAAAGGAAAAAAAAATCAGAGAGGTAGAAAAGAATGGGGATGGGAACATGATTTGTAAAAAGAATGGGAACAGGAGGCAGGACAAAAAGGAAAAAAGGGAGGTCGCAGGCAGAGTGATAACAATATAGGGAAGGCCTTCTGTACAAATGCAAGACATCTAGGAAATAAAGTTCTGGACCTAGAGGCCATCATGACAGAGGCAGACATGGGTATTTCCGAGGTATGATGCACAAGAAACCATGACCGGGACACGACCATACCAGGCTATAGCCAGTTCAGGCAGGATATGGTGGGAAGGAAGGGTGGTGGTGTACATAAGGGAGGGTATAAATGCAACAGAGGTACAGGGAATCCAGGAGGAGTGTAGGGGTTGTAGGTACTGTGGGTCATCCTGGAGGTGGCAGATGGAGCCACGATTCACACTGGCATGATCTACAGACTTCAAACACATGGAGAGAATTTAGATAAGGCATTGGTGGAAGCCACTGGCACAATGGCAGTAAAACAGGAGGCGCTGCTGGTGAGGGGACTTCAGTCTGCCAGATGTAGATGGGAGCCTTCCAGCTTCAGCTAGAAGCAAGGGCATCTTGGACTCCCTGCAGGGGGAATTTCTCAAGTAACTAGTCAGGGAGACCACTTGGGGCAATATTGGACCAGGTGCCCACTAACAGGGCCAGTATTGCAGATGTCAAGGTGGGAGGCCGCCTGGGGACCATTGGTTGCCGTACAGTGTGGTTCAACGTAAGGATGGCAGTGGAACTGAACCACACAAAGATGAGGGTGAGAGTTCTGGAATTCAGGAGGGCAGATTTTTTTTAAAAAATGGGTGAATGCCTCAGAGATGACATAGTGGTGGGGGGTTTGGGGTTGACTTGGGTGGGGCGGAGGAACAGTGGGCAAAGCTATGGAAGGACATAGTGAAGAAAAAAACCTCTGTACAAAGGAAGTGAGCAAAAACAGGAGGAAAAAGAGGCTGCTACAGGTCTCGGAAGAAGTGTCTGAAAAGATTAAAGGCTGAAATTGTAGCTGAGGTAAAAAGAGACACTAAAAGGAAAGTGAGGTGTGCCAGGAGACATGGAGGGAGGCAGGGAACACAGTAAGAAGCACAAAGGTGTAGACTGATGAAAGAATAGCCCAGCGGTTAAAGAAAGGGTACAAGGCATTTTTTAGGTACATAAAGAAAAAGAGGAAGACCAGGGGAGGGATTGTAAGGTTAAGAAAGGAAGGGGGAATTGTGCAGGGGAGAATCAGGAAAAGGCAGATATCTTGAACAAATACTTTTGTTCAGTGTTCAAAGGGGAAGGAGAGGGGCCACATAATAGCAACAGCAGCACTGGAGGGAGGTAGGTAGATATTAGTCCTTTTTCAAAGGAAAGAGTCTTGAAGGGACATGCAAATTTGAAAGTAGACCAAAGCTATGGGGCGAGACAAGGTGCATCCAAGGGTATTGAGGGAGCTCAGGGAGGTAGTGGCAGCACCTCTGATAGTCCTATTTAACAGTTTACTGGAAACGAGAGTGGTCCCGAAGGACTGGAGAAGGTAGATGCAGTCCTGTTTCGCAAAAGGGATAGCAGGGAGGAGGCTAGAAACTGTAGGCCAATCAGCCTATCATCAGTGGTGGAGAAGTTAATGGAGACACTGCTGAAGGAAAAGATTGTGGAGTATCTTGAATCCAGCGGGTTACAAGACCCGAGACAGCACAGATTTGTTGGGGGGGCATGTCAAACAAATCTAATTTCTTTGGGTGGCCAGGGAAGTAGATCAGGGTGGAGTAGTGGACATGTAATACCTAGATTTCAGTAAGGCTTTTGACACCATTCCATATAGGAGATTCATAAGGAACCTGGACAGCTTATAGGGGGTAAATTGTTTAAGAAATTGTTTAAGGGATAGGCGAAGGAGGGTGGTGGTAAACAGAGTTCACGTCAGAGAAGGGAAGGTGACCAGTGGGGTGCTTCAGGGCTCAGTACTGAGACCAATCTTTTTAAATGTCTTCATAAGTGGCATTGCAGATGAACTGGAAAGGAAAGTCTGTCTGTCTGCAGATGAAAGCAAAATCTGTAGTAGAGTGGGCATGAGCTGGGGAAGGGGTGGAATGATTATGCAGAGACCTGAGAAGAATCAAGGTGTAGTCAAGGTCATGGTAGCTGGGTTTCAGTGCAAAAAAGTGCAGAATCATGTACTTAGGGCACAGAAACCCAGAGGTGGACTACAAAATGGATGAAGAGGTATTGATGGTCACCAAACAGGAAAGGGATTTGGGGTAATCTTATCTGATGACCTAAAGGTGGTCTTGCAGTGCGACAAGGCCAGTGGGATGTAGGTGTGCATGTGGAGGGGTATCACCAGCAGAAGGAGGGAAGTGATGTTGCTACTCTATAGAGCGCTGGTGTAACCCCGCCTAGAGTACCGTGCCCAGTTCTGGAGACCACATCTCCAAAAGGAGAGTGGAATGTAATTCAGTCTGCAGAAGTGCAGTGTTTTGCATATGGGACAACAGGTCATTCCATACACAAACTCATTATGCAGTACTGTATTAGAACAGGTAGATGAAGAAAAGGATCTGGGGTCATCATCCCAAAAACCTTTGATTAGGAAAAACAATGTAGTTCCTGGGGCAAACGGTCCTATGGACAATTGAGAAAAACGTAAACAGTATCAGAGCAGAAGTAATTGTGTATTTTTTATAGGGCCTATGTTAAATCTGTCCTAGACTATGGTAGCCCATTGTGGTGTCCATTTAACAGATGGGATATGTGCGGAGTGGAGAGAGTCCAGCACCAAGCTACTTACTGTACAACACCTATATACAAAGTAAAAGATGAATTCTATGAAAGTAGGTTAAACATTATGCCATTGGAGGCAAGATGAGCTAGAGGTGGCAAGGGTGCCCTTTATCTCCCTTTTTATTTAATTTGTATCTTGAGCCCCTCCTTAGATCCTTAAATTCGTCCCCATCCATATCTGGTATCCCTGTGGCTAGTAATGTGGCTAAAATTTCAGTCTTTGCAGATGACCTACTCCTGCATTTGTCAAATCCGGTCTCGTCATTAAGGGCAGCTTTAAGTAGGATTGAGACCTTTAGTTTGCACTCTATAGGCTTAACGTTGTTAAACTGAAATTTTTCCTCTTAATTCTTTTTACGATAGAGCAGATTTCTTGAATTTGGAATGAAGTGGGTCACGTTGCTCTATCAAATATCTGGGGATACACATTTCTCTTAGTTCATCGTTAATGAGGAAATTAAATCTAGTGGATTTATGGCGAATATTCAGCAAGATCTTTTGAGGTGGTCTGTTACCTTGTCATTGTGGGCAAGATCAACACGATTAAGATGAATGTGTTACCCAGAATCTTTTATCCTTTAAATATGTTAAATTTATGGATCCTCAGTCCTTTTCAAGGATATTCACTCTGGAATAAGTTCTTTTCTTTGGAATAATAAAGCTATCAGGAAATCTTATAACAAGTTATCTCAACCTAAAGAATATGGAGGGCTCCGGCTTACTAATTTCTTATATTATTATTGGGCCTCACATCTCAGTAAGTGCGGGAAATGGCTATCGGTTACTGACTCTCATCTCTCTCAAGGATACAAACCAATATGGCTCCAAATGGAATTAGGCCTTATGAAAATTCACAGTATCGAGCTGAAAGCTCTCTTTTACAGTTCAGGTAAGAATATTCCTGCCCCACTTTGTTCCTTGCCCCTCGGCATCTCTACGAGTAGTATTTCAGATTTACAGATATCTCAAGATCTCCCAGACAGAGGATTTTTCTCAACCTATATGCTCAAATCCTAATCTTCGTTTGGGGAGCTCAGTGATATCCAGTAAATGGTTGCCATCCATTTCGGGATGTAGTGTAAAAGATTTTTATTCATCTAATCACATTCTAGATACAAAGGGAATCCTAGACAAGTTCCAGTGGTCAACTAAACTGGCCTTTAAAGTATATCAATTACCGCACCTTTTGTATACCAAATTGGGACAAAGTTCCCTCTTGCCCAATTCTTCGCTACGTTGCAGAGATTATCAATAAACCACAGTGTCTCGGAGTTATACAGTTTGTTATATAAATTTCCTGGGCCCCCATCTAATCTTTGTCCTAAGATTTGGAAAGACCTATATCCTGACTTAAGAGGCCGATTACAGAATATTTGGAAGAGTTTACATATTTATCATACACAAGATAGATATAGACTTACACAATATTGCATTTTAAACGACCTTTACTATACCCCGGTCAGACTGGCGAAGATGAGAAGGGTCACCTCAACAAAATGCCTTAGATGTGATCAAGGGGAGGGCTCCCCATTGCATGTTTTTTGGTTTTGTCCATCAGTATTCCCACTTTGGACCCAAATAGAAGCCTCATTAGACCCTTTATTGGGCCTGCGTGGGCTCTTTTCACCTAAGGTCTGCATTCTAGGTGACTACCTAGACATAAAAGAGTGAAGGAGAGGAGATATCATATGGCGTTGATATCCATGGCAGTTAAAAACTAGTTCTTAGACATTGGAAAGACCGTTCTGATAACATATTTGGAATGGTTACATGAGATAACTTTCGCTCTCCGGGTTGAAAACCTTATTGCACAGGTGACTCGTAAAGCATCTTCCTTTAGGAAGAAATGGGGAAAGTTAGATGCCTTGTTATTAAAAAGGCAATAGAAAGCACGACAAGCTGCAGGCTCCTCTCCGTGTTTACCTGCATCTAGCATTTATTGTTTAGCAGTTCTCCTTTTTTGAGTGCCTCTCTTGTTATTTCTCTTCTTTTAACAAACAGGCCATGTCCCTCTGTTGAGGGTTCTTTCAGACACTGGTACCTGAGACGTTCAATATGCAGATTAACTTGCACCACAGGGCTGGGGAGGGAGATAAGGGAGGGAGAGTTTTTTTTTTTAGGTTATCCCTTTTTAATTTCAATGTCTAGGTTATGGACGAATTCTGTTAATGTTCAATTTCTTTTATTATTATCTTTTTGGAGTTTTCACGAAGATGTTGGAATATTGTGAACACAAAGGAACACAATGGTTCAAATTGTTATGATCAAATTTAATAAAACATATTGAATTAAAAAAAAAAGATGAGCTAGAGGAGATATCATTCTGATTTGCTATATTATGACCCGTATCTCACGAATGAATTGCAAATAGATTTCAAAAATGGCACCATACGCACACAAGGACACTGATGTCTGTTCAACCCACATAAATTCAGAATCAGTATTAGAAAAAACTACTACATGCAACAAATTGCTAATCCCTGGTCTTTATTACCATGTGAAATTCTAATTAGTAAAACCAAATTAGAATTCAAGAACAAATTGGACAGATTATTTCAGGAAGGGGGAAACTTGAAGAACTGTTTATAAAACTAGGAGCAAAAAATGGGCCTGCGTCTTTCTCTGTCCCTCAGATATTTAGTATATACTTTAGTAGAGACGGAGTGGAGGCTGTTCAGAGGTGAGCAACTAAAATGGTGCAGGGTCTACTTCAGAAACCCTATGAGGAGAGACTCGAGGACCTCAGTATGTACACCGGGGTATAACACCCAAACTTTTCTGAACATGTCGACACTATCCTGAAGAAACTGCGTCCTAAGCTTGGTGCCCTCTATAGGAACCGCAGCTGCTTACCTCTGTCGGCTAGGCATGACCTTGTTCAGAAAATGATTCTATCTATTTTCAACTATTGTGACGTAATCTATTGTGCTGCTCCCAAGTCTTCCCTACCCAGATTGGATTCCCTTTTCAAAGCTTTTTGTCACTTTGCTCTTGGCTCTTCTCCCCCCTCCCCCCCATACTCACCACTGCTGTCTCTACCACCCATGCTTTCCTTCCTGGGTGCAGACAGCTCTTGCACTGTGTGAAATTTACATCCAAATTCTGGTTTGGTTCTCTCCCCTCTTACCTATCCTCCTCCCTTTCCGTTCTGCCTCCCCCACACCATTCTCTCAGATCCACTGACTCTCACACTCTGGCTATTCCTCAATGTACTAGTACAAGCGGCCAAGGAGTTTTCACTTATCGTTTTCCAATAGTCTGGAACTCACTGCCTATGCCCATCCGACACGCTTCATCCCCCTCTTCTATCTCCCAGACTCTACACAACTTTTACTCCTCAAACTACACTTGTCAGTGAAGCTTCTGCTGTATTTCACAATATTTTTTGCACTTCAAGCATATTTTGCTTTGTTGTATTCATATAACCTTGTAAACGTATTTGTTTCATTTCTACCTGTTTGTCTTATCCAACCATTTTTTCATATGTGCATTCGCTTTATCTGCACCGTTTTGCTATGTATATGTCATAACAAACTGTAATTGAAAATGTACATTCGATTTTATCTGTACTGTATTGCCTGTGTTCGCCTCTTCCTTCTCCCCAGGATGAACCGTGAGATGAGAAACTTGTTGCTCATCGTGTTTTTTCCTGGTGAAACTCTTCAATAAATAAATACCTTATTGGGGTAAATAATGTACAGAAGGGGAGTATTTTTCAGAACAAAATATGCTAAAGAAGAAGGGGATATGCAGTGAAACTGGAGAGGAGTAAATTCAGGAGAAGTGTGAGGAGGTACTTCATTGAAAGAGTGGTGGATGCCTGGAACAGTCTTCCAGCAGAGGTGGTGGGGGCCAAAACAGTGGTGGGATTCAAGAATGCATGGGGTAGGCATAAGGGAATCTTAGTGGAAAGCAAGGCATGATAGAGCTGGAGATCAGTTATGGTCTGTGGTGACATTATAGGCAAGGAACAAAATGGGCAGACTGGGTGGGCCAAGCAGTCCTTGTTTGCCATCAAATTCTGTGTGTCTGTGGAAGGTGGGAGCCTTCCACGCAAACCCTCTTTAGTGGAGCATTTGAATCCCAGGTAGAAGTGAATTTTGAGTGGAAATATGGGACTGCTTCTTCATCATCATCATCAGCTAAGATGGTTGACCAGTCGACAGTCTTTAGATCATCCAGGGGGGATTTCATATTTAACGGTCTGAGAAGGTGCTGAAGAATAACCTTAGGGGGATTTAGCATGGCAAATTTTGTGTGCACAGTAAAGCACACATGCAGTGGTCATTGAGTGCATCTGTGAGGGTGCCAGCTTTTAATATATGGTGGGGATGTCCGTGAGGAAGTGGTTTGCCGTTTCCTTTCTGGATCGGGTAGGTTCAAAGATAGGTTAGGTGACATGAAGGCCTTGAATATCTTGAATTCATTTTTTGGGAGGAAGGGCAGGCCCAGTTTGTGTTTGTCACCCAAGATCAGGAGTTCCCAGATGAGGCAAGGAAGGAAAAGGAAGATAGGATGTCAATAAGAGTGTCTGGTTTGGGGCTGGTGCAGCAATATACTCCATAATCAAAATGGGGAGAGAGCAGAGGAAAGTGATGTGGCTAAAGTGTTCATGTTAGATGGGGCTAGATGAGCTGTTAGCCCTAAAACAGAGATCCAGAGTCACAAATATGACTACTACACCACTCCTCTTGCCCCTTTAGTTTATAAAAAGCTGTTTTAGAAATGTGCAAATAAGATGCACAATAAAAGTTGCCAGCAATATTCTAGATAGTGCTTAGTAAAATAGATCAAGATGACCATCACAACTACTGCTCTTTGAGTGGATATCCAGGTTATCTGCTATTTCTTGCTGCATTTTCTAAGCCAAAACCTTTTAATACCACCAACACACTTCTGGGTACTGCATTCATTGAGAGATTTAGGCACTCCTCCAGTGTGCGTGCTAAAGAGCATTCTGAATGCAGACATTATCCTGTGTTACTGCCCACTTGTGCTGCAACAGCCCAGGATGTCAACAGCTTGTTTTAGTTATTTTTTTTATTTACCTATATGTTTTATCAGGGTTGCCATTATACATTTGGGAAGACCGCTTTGACAGATGGGTGCTGCTAACATTATTCAGTTAGATTTTATTGACCAGGTAAGCGCGCACTAGACAATTACAGTGCCTATTTTCTGGTATGACTCAAGAGATTACACAGCAGGTAATAAAACAAGCATCATACAAAGTAGCATGTAAGAATCCATGGTTACAGAAAAGCAAGAAGGCAAACAGTATACTGTGAATACAAATCTTACACAAAAAGAGTACAGTAGAACACTAGAGACTAGGAACTAGTCACAGTATCAGTGTAACACACAGTAATGCTCATATTTATGGCACTACAGGTAAATTCTATCCACCACAGAGCAAGTGCAGGTAAGGCAAGGAGGACCCCTCTGAAAAGGGGGAAGGGAAGTATATCCACCGGATTACGTACAAATCACACCGTGCAATTCCTGTAATTCGAAGCAGTCAATAATTATAATACAGGAGCTGTATTGTCCAAACAACTGTAGTCTTAAATGAATCAAAATAAAGATTTGAGTATCATTTAAAAGATAAACCTTGCATTTTTGTTCAGTTTAACAAAAACAGAAGATACACGTTCTGTAACTTGATATGAGCAGTCCTATGGGTATGTCTCAATTTGTGATGTGAGAGAACTGTAAACTGAAGTTGAGCACTTCTGGAATCCTTAGAATGGAAGAGGAGACATAAATGCTTAAGAATGCAGCTCGGCACTCCTATAAATATTGTAAATCATCAGATTTATAAGTTCAAAAAATATCTTTTTTTTTTTTTTTTTTAATCTGAAAAATCCTGTCCCATGCTAGTGTTGGAAGTGGAACATTCCACTTAACCAAATCTTAAATAAGATAGTCACTGATGGTTATTATAGGGTCGGACATACAAGTTGAGCCCCAGTGCTGATTAGCCAAGTTGCATTGACAGTCATAATCCACAGTACCGCTGATCTTCTTTGAAGATATATCTCTTTCATCAGGCTACACCTATGGAACTATAGCAATCAGGCGCCAGGACCACATGGAATCTTTTTTGCTAGCAGTCTTCTAGCAGTCAGATGTCGAAGCCCAGTGGTACATATAGATGTGGGTGGCCCCGTGCCCTCCTCAGTTCTTTTTCCACTGTCAACCATACTCGCCAAGACTCCACCGAGATGCTATTGCTTCAGTCAACTGCCAGAACCTTAGCTTTTGCTAATTTTCTTAGTTTTATCACCCTAGTCGTTATCACTTTATGTTTAAAGTGATTATCATCGTAACATTTATGTCAAGAATGACTGATGCCGCCAAAATCTTTAGATTTTGTAAGTGCAGTAAGAAGATCCTCAGCAACAACAAACAGGATGCCTGCATCTGCTATCTCGGGAGAGGCCCATAACAGTAACGCTTGCAAAATTTGCCTGAGCTTCAATCAAGCCACACAGCAGTGCCGCCAGAAAGCCCTCAAGTCTTTCCTTCTAGAGCAGAACGTAGCCAGGACGGAAAGGGAGCTCTTGGGCAGAAGCTCCTCCACATCACTAGCCCTGTCCTCAGGCTCTTAGTCCTCCAAGTCCTGGGAGAAATCCTTGGGGAAGCATAGGAGTAAAGATAAATCCCCCCCTCAGTCTGCTCTGTCACCGCCCTGTGGGGTGCCAGCCGTTGTTGTCTCATCGTCCACTTCAGCGGTGATGCATCCTGCTGCCCTCACCCTAAGGGTTGGCCTTGGCAGGAGTTCCACTGAACCTTCAGCGGCCACAGTCAGCTCATCAGTACTGGAGCTGCTGACACCCCAGTTGATGTTGCAGGCCACTCTGTTGACTTTTGGGATTTCAAACTCCCCCATCATCACCCTATCAACATCAGAGTTCCAACACCCCCATCGTTGCTCTAAGACTGTTCGTTGACATTGGGGCTTCAGCCTTCCCTGTTGACGCTGTGGGTCCTGCCACTTGCTCCCCTCCCACAGGGCCAGCTGGCAGCTGCTTGGGCCAGTGCCAGCCCATTGATGCTAGGGCCCCAGGCCGCACCATTACTACAGGCCACTTCGGCAGTGCCAGGGTTCCAGCCTCCCCCATCACTGTGTCCAGGTGCTGCTCTGGTTCAGCCCACTGTCAACATGCAGATGGTGCTCTCCTCCTTTGTGGAGGTCTTACAGTACCTTGTCCCTCTGCCAGGTAACATGACAACAGGGCCTATCAGACCCACCCCCACATCGACGCCTGATCCAGCATTGCGCCCTGCCAAACTTAGGATGTTGACACCCTCTCTTCCCTCCTTGCCTCCTTCCTGTTCTGGGAGGAACACTACCAGTTTAGGGTATTGCCCTTTGGCTTGTCATCTGTGCCACGGATCTTTACCAAATGCTTGGCAGTTGTGGTAGCAGCTCTCTGGTGCGTGACTGTACATCTTCCCTTATCTGGATGACTGGTTGCTCAGAGTTCAGTCCAGGGAGCAACTCGTCCACATCCTAGTGCAGATAGTTATTCCACACCCTAGGGATTATGGTCAATCTGACCAAGTCCATCTTGACCCCTTGTCAGCATCTGTATTTTTTTTTTTTTTTTTTTACTTTCTGTTTATGCTTCCCTGGTGCCCTGCATTCCACATCATCGGGAGCGCATGGGCATCTGTCCTTCTCTTACCTTTCCTTGTAGTTCATAGGGGCAGTCCTGGATGCAGCCCAGGGCTGTGTCTTTCTGCGCCAGGACAGAGCGGACCACCTGGTGATAAAGGCCCAGCTGCTGTACAACAGCAGTTACGTCACAGCCAGGACCTTTCTAAGGCTGTTGGGTTTGATGGCAGCAGCCATTCTCATGGTACCCCTAACCAGGCTGCATATATGTATCCCTCAATGGACATTGAAGGTCCAGAGAGATCAATGCACTGATGGCCTGGAACAGCAAGTTCTAGTCTCTTCCCTGGTCAAGAAGGTGCTCCTCTGGTGGATGGAACTCAGCAACCTATGGAAAGGATTAACCTTCCTACTTTCCTCCCCTCAGCAGATCTTCACCACAGGCGCCTTGGGGTTGGGCTGGGGGGGCCATCCGGGCCTCATCAGACTCCAGGAATGTGGTCCAGTGTGGAGACTGTCACAGACGCACTCAGCAGGTCAGGCCCTCTTTTCCCACAGTGCCAACCACCAAGCACAATAGTGTGAACAGGTAACTGACAGGGCAACCCTCCTGTCTGCTTTTGGGTCCGAATCACCTTTAGTCTAAAGTTCTGGCGGGATTCAAACTGTGACCCTTATGGTAGCGTACCCAAGGTACAGGCTCAGATACGTACCCTCTTCGAGGATTGCAGTACAATCTTTTGCCAGGGGCACCAAGCCAGGCTTCCAGAATGAATCCTTCAAACTCTGTAAGAGACCTTAGGTATATTCTTACCTTTTTACTCAAGCTCAGTAACACCATCAAATGAACAATTGTCTAACTTAACCCTCTATATGTCACATGCAAAAAGAACTGGCAGACACCCAGGCAGTCTTTTAAATAAAAGGTACTTTACTAAAAGATGATAAAAATATGAAAAAATGTAAACACGGAACAATATATCCAAGAGCTCACAATCACATAAAAGAATAAGGGAAGATTACAAAACAAAACTCCTACCACAATACATTTAGATTTTTTACTGTCTAAGGTATTACCTCAGGAAGTGCTTATAGTTAGAGAGCTGTCTCTCTAGAGTCCCAAAATAATATATCTCTCAAACAGTTCAGACACAAATATTAGTTTAACTCTGTCTCTCCACACCCCTTCTGTGAGTCATCTAGCTCCTCCCTTTAGAATATGAAAAAAGTATAAACATGATGTCCTGTCAGGAGGTATATTAAATAAGGTGACATCAGCAAAAACTAATTTCCCAAATTATGAGTCTTTGATCCCCTAGTTCCTTTGAGGTTTACAACCCTGCAGTCCATCACCTGGGTGTGATATAGCCAACAGGAATCAGCTAAATGATGTCCTGTCCTGTGATAAAATGTATATTTTAGTTTCCCAGCTTCAAAGCATGAGATCATAAAAAGGCCATAAAATGCGATTTCTCATGGAGGTTAATTACATTACAGAGATCTCCTGGTCAGTTTACCTATCCTGTAGCTTCACTGAAACCTGGGGGGAGGGTCACTGAAACCTGGGGGGGGGGGCAACCATGGAAGCACAGGTTCACATACTGTATTTTTATATCACAAATATCATACAACAATCATAACCATCTGGCCAAGCATCGCAGTCCTCCCATCTTGACTGAATTTGGGGTCTCTATCCCCTGCATGGGATGAGCACCCTAAGTCAGTTCACTCCTCATATAGACGCGACAAGTCATCTGTGCTCAGATTGGTCACTCCAGCCCTATGTAAGATCGTCATGTCATACCCTTGCAAGGCATGACTCGATCTTAATAGTCTACCATTAGTTTTCCCCATTTGTCAGCCAAACCAGGGGTTGTGGTCTGTTTGTACCTCAAAATGCTGCCCATATACGTATGGCTCTAACTTCTTTAGGGCCCACACTATGGCAAGACACTCCTTTTCCACAGTAGAGTAAGCATGCTCCCTGGGAAGTCATTTTTTACTCAGGTACATTACGGGGTGATCTTTTCCTTGGTTGGATGTCTGGCTCAGTACTGCCCAATACCCACGTCTGAGGTGTCAGTCTGGACTATAAAGGGTCTCCTATAGTCAGGACGTCTTAATACAGGAATACTGCACAGTGCCTCCTTCAGTCTGGTGAAGGCATTTTCACAGGCTGGCTCACAGGTAATTTTCTTAGGCATCTTCTTCTTTACCAGGTCAGATAGGGGAGCAGCCAGGGCACTGTAATTGGGTACAAATTTCCTATAGTACCCTGCTGTCCCTAGAAAACTCATGACCTGCTTCTGCATTTCGGGTCTGGGCCATGCCTTGATGACCTCTATTTTTACTTGGTTAAGACGGAGCTGTCCCCAGCCTACAACATGCCCGAGGCATGCCACTTCAGTCATGGCCACCTGGCTCTTCTCAGCTTTGATAGTGAGCCCGGGCCCTCTGTATCCTGCCCAGCACTTCCCTAAGGTGGGACAGGTGTTCCTCCCAGCTGGCACTAAAGATGGCAGTGTCATCCTGGTACTCCACGGTGTATTCCTCAGCACCATTTAACACCTGGTTCACCAACCTTTGGAAAGTGGCCGGGGTGTTCTTCATTCCGAAGGCATTAGTTTAAATTCAAATAAGCCTATCGGAGTGATGAAGGCCGACCTCTCCCTAGCTCTGTCAGTTAACTCTACCTGCCAATACCCGTTTGTCAGGTCAGTAGTTGTAAGATAGGTCGCCCCTCCCAACTTGTCCTGGAGGTCATCCATCTGGGGCATCGGGTGGGTGTCTGACTTTGTGACTGCATTCAGTCCATGATAGTCCACACAGAAACGAGTAGAGCCATCCGGCTTGGGCACAAGGACTAGGGGTGAGGCCCAGGGGCTGTGGGATCTCTGGATTACCCCTAAATCCAGCATTTTCTCCACCTCCTCTAATGTCCTTTTGGACAGCCTCCGACACCCGATATGCTGTCTGCCGTATGTGCGTCTGTGTCCCTGTCTCCACATCGTGCGTTGCTAAGGGATTAGTCCAGGCTTGGTGCTAAACCGTGGGGCAAAGTCTGCTAAAACCTCCCCTACTTCCTGGATCTTGTCCAAAGCCAGCTGGGATGACAATTTAACTGCCTCCACAGAGGACTCCCACTTGCTTTTTCCAGCAAGTCCATAACGGGGTCTCCTTCATCCGTCCCCTCCACAGGACTACATACTGCAAACACTATGCCAGCCGTATCGGCATACGGCTTCATCATGTTGACATGGTACATTCTTTCTGAATGTCTTCTGTCAGGTAACTCTATGATATAGTTCACCTCTTTTATCTTCCTAACTACTTTGTGTGGTTCCACCCACTCAGCCTGCAGCTTGTCTTTCCGGACTATAACTTCCTGACCCACCGTTTACGAGCGAGCTCTGGCTCTGCGGTTGTACCACATTTTTTGTTTCTGTTGGGCAGCTGCCAGGTTGCTCTGAGCTGTCCCCATAAGCTCCTTCAGCCTTTCCCTAAACCTAAGGGCGTAATCCACTATGGGAGTTCCCTTGGTGGTGTGCTTGCCTTCCCAGTCCTACCGAATCAAGTCTAGGGGTCCACATACCCGGCGTCCATATAAGAGCTTGAAGAGGGAAAATCCTGTCAACTCATGGGGCACCTGTATGCAAACAGGTGGGGAAGGTATTTCTCTCAGTCCCTCCCATGCTGTTCAGCAAACACTTGGAGCATTGACTTCGGGGTACAGTTAAATCTTTCCACAAGCCCATTGGCTTGCAGTTGATAAAGTGTCGTGCGCCTCTGCACCTCCCAACATATCTCCACAAACACTTCATCAGGTCCGACATGGAGGAACCCCCCTCGATCGGTGATAACCTCCTGTGGAAACCCAACATAGGAGAAAATCCCAACTAAGGCATCTGCCACTTTGTGTGTCATCAGTGAGGATAGGGCGACTGCCTTTGAATACCAGGTGGCATAATCCACCACAGTCAGGATGAACCTCTTCCTGGAGAAGCTGGGGGTATTTAAAAGCCCCACAATATACATTCTTGCTCTCTGAAATGGCTCCACCACTATGGGTAATGGAATTAGGGCGGCTTGGGTTTTCTTATCCGCCTTCCCTATTTCTTGGCACCGGTGACAAGACTTGCAATACTCCTTCACCTACTGGGTGAAGCTGGGCCAATAGAAATTCTGGGCCAACCGCTGCATAGTGTGCATGATTCTCAGATGGCCAAACAAGGGAATATCATGTACAGTCTTGAGCAGCTGCTCACGGTACCCCTGGGGAACGACAAGCTGCCTGCCTATCACCCCTCCCTCTGTCTCCACAGCCTGAGTATTAATCAGTCCATTTTCCTAATAAACCTTATGTTTACCATTGCCTCCCTGTGCTCCGTCAGAGTCTGCCCAAGCCCTCAGCTTCTCTAGACTAGGGTCACTTTTCTGAGCAGCTGCAAACTCCTTACACATTCCCAAGGCATGGGACCAGTCCCCTTCAGTCTCTAAACTGGGGTCCCTAGCACTAGCGTCAGAACACTCAGGATCACTGTCATCCCAAACCCTCTGACAATGGGTCACCCCTCCTTTGGAGTAATCCTCTATAGCTGTTTGGTTAACAGCTAATGGGGAAATTTCTAACCCCTTTCTTTGGTCTCCATTTCAGGAGAGACAGGCTGGGGAACCAGCCTCCCAGTGGTTTCCACAGTGGCTTCTGTGGGTTCCAGGGAACTACAATTTTCCCTTGCCGCTTTGCTATGGGTAACTGCACACATCATCCCCTGTTTGAGATTATTGCCAAGGATGACGTCAGCTGCTAACATTTTGGCTACAGCCACCTGTTGCATAGTTCCTCCTGTTTCACCCCAGTCTAGGAGAACACTAGCGAGTGGCAATGTGGTCTCCCCACCCGTGAACCCTTGTACAGTTACAAATTTATTGGGTATAAGCTGACTAGGCTCTACCAGATCTCCTTTTACCAGCGTCAGGGATGCTCCTGTGTCTCTTAACCTTGTGTCTGTACACTATTCACTGTGACTGGGTGCATGTGTTCCATCATGTTCACAGGCATGCTACCAGGGACACAGAAATAACCCACTTCTTTCCTAGCCCCATTTTGTGTATTGCTCATCCTTTGGGACACTGCCTGGCAATATGCCCAGTTTCTTTACAAACCCAACACTCATTTCTTTTCTCAGAAAAATATTTTCTTTGAAAACTGGGACTAACTGGTTTCAGTGGAGGCAGTGAGGGTTATAGCTGCCCTGAAGTCGCACTTTTCCCTTTCTGTGCTGCCATGCCCTCCCCATTCGCTCTCAGAGCAGGTCTGTTCTTGGCATAGCGGTCCGAGAGTTCAGCAGCCTCTTGCACTGTTTTGGGATCTCGGTCCTCCAGCCAGGTTTTCAGCTCTTCTGGGCACGCCCAAAAAACTGTTACAACAATATAGCATTTTAAATTTTATCTACAGAGTTTGCTTCAATTCCTTCCCACCAACGTTTTGAACACTGACGTTGTTTCATGGCTAGCTCCTCGTAGCTCATGTCAGGATGACTGAGCTTACAGAATTTAGCTCTGTATGCTTCTGCAGTTAAATCAAACTTTTTTTTAAAGTGCAGCTTTAAGTTTGTTGTAATCATTATTGTTCTCATTGTCCATTTGACCCAACGGCTCGTGGAAGCTTCAGGACCCTCTAGGAATTTTTGCCTGAATACAAACTTTTTCAAAGAAATTTAAAAAGGCATCCATATCCTCCCTCTCTTTAAATTCAGCTGTCAGTTTGGAACTTAATTTTAACCCATTTCTGTAGTTCCAGTTAAACCCAAGCCACTTACCTGCTCTGGTGCTGACGTTTGGAGTCGTAACTTCTCCATTTGATGTCACCTCTGGCGCTCACGCTTATCACAGTCCACCTCTCACTGTTCACGGTCAGCTTCTCACTGTTCTTACTCCCTCTTCTCCTCTGCAGCTCACTTCTTTAAGTTCGTCTGTCTCTGGAACTCCAGCTTCATTCTGTGCAACTCAGTCTGCAGCCTGATTGCTTCTGGCTCCAGAATGCTGGTGACCTTCCCCTGCTGCTGTGGCCCTGGGCTTGCACTGGCCCTTCTGTCCTCCTCACCAGATCTGGACACTTCACTGGCTGCTGGCCCCTCGACGCCCAAGGTTTGGTTCTTTCCGGTCACAGTCTGTAACTCGATGCCTGGGCATCTGCTGCCATCAGGACATCCACAAGGTTCTGCTTGGTGACTCTCCCCTTGTGCAGGACTCCTCTGTCCTGGCACAACTGCCTCAAGTAGTCTGCAGTGTACCTGCTGTAGTTGGAAGCCATCTTCTTCCCTAACTATGGCTACTATAACTTGCACTTTAGAAAAAGAAATAAAACAGGTAGGAACTTGACTGTAAGCAAAATGATATAGTTCTGTTTTCTTTTTAAAAATAAATCACTGCCTTATTTTGCAAGTGAGCTGTACAGTATTAAGCTGACACACTGAGCAGTTAAAGCTTGTGTTACCAAATTTTTTGCACCGCTGCCAACCAACTCTGTCGCAAACGCACTCAGCAGGTCAGGGCCTCAGGTCCCACAGTGCCAACCACCGAGAACAATAATGTGAACAGGTAACAGACAAGGTAGCCCTCCTGTCTGCTTTTGGGTCTGAATCACCTTAAGTCTCAAGTTCTGAGGGGATTCAAACTGTGACCCTTATGCTAGTGTACCCAATGTACAGGCTCAGATTTGTACCTTCTTCAGGGATTGCAGTATAGTCTTTTGCCAGGGGCACCAAGCCAGGCTTCCAAAATTAACCTTTAAAACTCTGTAAGAGACCTTAGGTATATTCTTACATTTTTACTCAAGCTCAGTAGCACCATCAAGCTGTTGAATAATTGTCAGACTTGACCCTTTATACGTCACATGCAAAAAGAACTGGCAGACACCCAGGCAGTCTTTTAAATAAGATACTTTACTAAAAGATGATAAAAATACGAAAAAGTGTAAACACAGAAAAGTATATCAAAGAGCTCACAATCACATAAAAGAACAAGGGAAGATTACAAAACTCCTACCACAATACATTTAGATTTTTACTATCTAAGGAATTACCTCTAGAAATGCTTATAGTTATAATCAGAGAGCTGTGTCTCAAAATAATATACCTCTTAAACAGTTCAGACACAAGTATTAGTTTAACTCTCTTTCCACACCCCTTCTGTGAGTCATCTAGCTCTTCCCTTTAGAATATAAAAAAAATACAAACATCATGCCCTATTAGGAGGTATATTGAATAAGGTGACATCAGCAAAAACTCATTTCCCAAATTATGAGTCTTTGATCCCCCAGTTCTTTTGAGGTTTACAGCCCTGCAGTCCATCATGTAGGTGCAATATAGCCAACAGGAATCAGCGAAATTATGTCCTGTTCTGTAATAAAATGTATATTTTAGTTTTGCAACTTCAAAGCATGAGGTCATAAAAAGGCCATAAAATGCAATTTCTTAAGGAAGTTAATTACATTACAGATAGCTCCTGGTCAGTTTACCTATCCTGTAGCTTCATTGAAACCTGGGTGGGGGGGGTGGCAACCGTGGAAGCACAGGCTCACATACTATATTTTTATATTACAAATATCATACAACAATCATAACCAGCTGGCCAAGCATCACAGAAATTTCCTCCACATTAATGTTCTAGAGATGAGAGCTGTCCTGAATGCTCTGCAAGCATTCCAGACCGATCTGTCCCCGGGCCATCTCTTGGTGCAGACAGACAGCATCAGTGTAGTACACTATATCAGCAAGCAAGGGGGCACCCACTTGTACCCTCTATGCAGGGAAATGATGTGGGTTTGGTAATGGGCTGTAGACCATGGTCTAGAATTGTCAGCTGTCCATGTTCTAGGCATCATAAACGTCCTAGTGAACCAGCTAAGCTGATCGCAGTGGGAGCTGCTGACCTTGGTAGTAGAAGACGTGTTCAACAGGTGAGGTCGTCCAGAGTTGGACCTCAGTGCACTTGCTCCAGGGCCTGGAATTTTCTGATGTGATACATTGTCCCTCTCTTGGAAAGGGAGATTTCTGCACGCCTTTCCTTTAATTCAGAGGGTGCTGATCAAGTTCCAGATGGAGGGCACCACTCTTATTCTGGCGGCCCCCTTCTGGCCTTGTCCAGTGTGGTTTCCCCTGCTGTAGCAGTTGACAGTGGAACCCCCAGTGCCCCTTCCCCCATGCACAGGCTTGCTCTCCCAGGAGCAGGGAACCCTGGTTCAACTGGATCTAAAGTCACTCCATCTTCATGCCTGGCTCCGGAAGACAAGGCCATTGTACAATTTGGAGTATCTCCACAGGTGGCTGATGTCCTGGTGGCTGCTAGAAAACCTTCCACCAGGGTCACCTACTCATAGTAGAATCAGTTTGCTTTGTGAGCCACTTCTCATCAGCTGGACCCCTTCACTTGCCCAGTGAACCAGGTTCTAGTGTATTTACTGTCCTTGTCAGATGTTGGACTCCAAGGACCAGATTTTTAAAGGCCAGAGAATGACACAGGGTGCTTGCATCAAAAACAACTGACGCAAGGAGCAGGATGCATCAAACCTTGCACCAGTTCTGATTTTTAAAA
The DNA here is from genome assembly GCA_016271365.2 of Neoceratodus forsteri. NCBI lineage: Eukaryota > Metazoa > Chordata > Ceratodontiformes > Ceratodontidae > Neoceratodus > Neoceratodus forsteri. The sequence goes on from CM057458.1 coordinate 659,247,379, forward strand.
GGTGCTTGTGTCAAAAACAGGTCTGCATGCGCCAGAGTGGCTTGCCCCATGCCTGCACAAAAACAATGCCTTCACTGTGTCGAAAGGGATGCCTGTGTCACTAAAAAAAGATGCACTATGCCCTTATTTGGGAATTTCAAAGAATGCAAGTCCAGTCCTTGTGCCTAAGATGTACGTTGCTGTTAGACCAGCCAGAGATGGTCTAGAGGACACTAGAGCATATAAAGAGCCCCCCCACAGCAGGTGGTCAGACGTGACTATGCTACTGTTAAGGGCCAATATTCTTCTGCAGGACTAGTTTAGGACTTTCCTGGGGCTTAGTCTTGGCCATTTCATCCTGCCAATTTTTTTTTTTTTTTTACTTAGCTTGCATCATTCTTGTCCTTTGCGTCATGTTTTGCTCAGCTTGCACCATTTGTTTGCTCAGCTTGCACCATATTTTACTCAGCTTGCACCATTTTTTACTCCGCTTGCACCATTTTTTACTCAGTTTGCGTAATTTTTGTTCCTGGAGTCATTTTTTTGACTCGACTTGCACTATTTTGGCTCAGCTTGCACCATTTATTTTGGTGCAGCTTACATCATTCTTCTCCCTTACACCATTTTGTTGACACAGTGGACCCCTTGCATCAGTCTGGGGGATTTTGGTACAAAGAACATTTCTCTTGCAAAATATGGTGCACAGTATTTGGCTGTCCTAGGTCTGATTCGAGCTGGTTGTTTGACACAGCTTGCATGGATCTAAGGGCCCTTTGAAAATCCAGCCCCGATACTCTTCTGCTAAAGTGCCCTTAACTGCCATTTCAGATTTCCATGTGCTTACTGATGGCAGTACTGTGGCCCAGCTAGAGGTGGCACATACATTTGGGTTTCCTACTTTTGAAGCCCCCCATCTGCAATTCTGTCCCCACCTGGTACCTGAATTTCAGGTTGGAGAAACTCACTTTGGCTCCTTTTAAGCTGCCCATGACTTGCAAGCTACACATTCTTTCTTGAAAAGCATTATTTTAGTTGCTATTACTTCACCTCAAAGGATTTCAAAGCTTCAGGCTCTCATATATGAGCCTCCATATTTGACTTTCCACAAAGACAGGGTGTCTTTACATATGAACCCTAAGTTTCTTCCGAAGGTGGTGTCAGAGTTTAATTTAAATGAGACGATCCACCTGCCGGTTTATTTTCCAGAGGAGCATGCCAATCCAGTGGAAGCATTGCTCCATACTTCAGATGTACATAGAATACTCCGATATTATGTTAATCGTACAATGGACTGCAGGAAGCCCTCACAGCTTTTTGTTTGCTTCACCCCTGGGAAGGAGGGCATAACAGTTTCTAAACAGTGCCTGTCTAAATGGTTAGCTAACTGTATTATGTTCTGCTACAGGAAGTATGTAAGGAACTTCCTGGTGTGGTGCGTGGCCATTCAGCCAGAGGTATGGCCGCATCGGTTGCCTGTTTCAGGAATGTGTCAGCCACAGAGATCTGTGCTGCTGTGAACTGAAGTATTGTCCACGCTTTCACTAAACACTACAGTCTAGACATTGCCTACAGGACAGGCTTTGACCTGGCTGTGCTCCAAGGCATCCTTTCTTAGGCCTATAGCCTCCAGCCACCCAGACTGTCTGTCTGTCTGTCAGTACTGCTTGGGACTCATTCCATAACATAGAAACATAGAAGTCGATGGCAGATAAGGACTGCAAGGCCCATCCAGTCTGTCCATTTCTTTTTCTACCTTATAAATGTGCCCTCGGCCTTTGCTCTGTCAGTGGCCTATCTAGTCATAGTCATTTGTATTGCTCCCTTATGCCTATCCCATGCCTGTTTGAAGCCCTGCACTGTATTCATAGCCACCACTTCTTGTGGTAAGCCATTCCATGATCCACCACCCTTTCTGTGAAAAAGAATTTCCTCACATTCCCCTTAATCCTCCCCTAATCTCATGCTGTGTCCTCTTGTCCTGCTATTTTTCTTATATTTAAACATGTTAGACTCTTTCACCTTGTTTATGCCCTTAAGGTGTTTGAATGCCTTGATCATATCACCTCTCCTCCTTTGCTCTAGGGTATACATATTGAGCTCTGTTAATCTGTCCTCATATGTCTTTTGATGCAGTCCCTGCACCATTTGGTTGCCCTTCTCTAGACTGCCTCAATTTGGTTAATGTCCTTGTGAAGGTGTGGCCTCTAACACTGCACCCAGTACCCAGATGGGGCCTAACCATGCCTGTAAAGAGGGACACCTTCACGACTTGTGATACCCCTACTAATACACCCTCAACACCCCTAGCCTTACCTACTGCTTTAGAGGTCTGCTTGATGATTTCAGGTCATCAGTGATGATGATGCCCAAGTCTCTTTCTTCCTTGTGACTGCTAGCAACTCCCTCCCAGCCTATAGGTGACTTCAGGGTTTCTCTTCCCTATGTGCATGATTTTGCACTTCTTTGCATTAAATCCTAGTTGCCACTCTTCTGACCATTTTGCTAGTTTATCCAGATCTCTTCTCATTCTGCCCACCCCATCTGGATCATCTACTGTGTTGCAGATCTTGGTGTCATCTGCAAACAGACAAGCCTTACCCTCTAGTCCATCTGCAAGGTCACTAATGAAGATGTTGAAGAGGACTGGCCCCAGGACTGATGGCCTGATGAAACAGATATCCTGGAAGAAAGTACAGTTATGTAAGAACTTACTGTAACAGTAGATGTTCGAGATAATCTCTCATCAGCCATGCCGTTTCACCCTCCATCCCCCTGTCTTGGAGCGTGTCACTCCTGTCTCTCTTTTCATAATGGTTCACCTTCTGCGCTCTACCTGATACACAAGGAGGCATGGAAAGAATGAGAAGGGACTTGGCAAGGTTGGAGGAATGGTTAGAAGTATGACAGCTTGGATTCAGTGCAGAGAAGTGCAAAATAATGCACCTGGGAAACAAAACCCAGAGGAAGATTACACAATGGGGGAATAGCAACATAAAAATAGAAAGGGACCTGGGGGTTATCATGTCAGAAGACCTATGTTAGCAAGCAATGTGAGAAGGCAGTAGGAGGCTGGGGATACTGGGATGTATAGGAGAGGATCGCCAGCAGAAAACAGGAAGATGTTATCCCTCTGTACAGACAGTTGGTGAGACCCCATCTGGAGTACTGCGTCCAGTTCTGAAGACCCCCATCTCCGCAAGGACATAGACAGGATGGAGGCAGTCCAGAGGAGGACAACTAAAATGGTGCAGGGTCTGCCAGAGAAGCCATACGAGGAGAGACTAAAGGAGCTTAATATGTATACCCTCGAGGAAAGGAGGATGTGGGGGGATGTGATAGAAACTTTTGAGAACCTCAGTGGAATCAACAAAGTCCAAGAGGGTAGCATGTTTCAGAAAAAGAGATGTGCAAGAACAAGAGGACAAAATTTGAAGATGGGGGGGCAGCTCAGGGGCAATGTGAGGAAGTATTTTTTCACAGAGAGGGTGATGGATGCATGGAACAGCCTTCCTGAGGAGGTTGTGAGGTCTAAAACTGGGAGAATTTAAGAATGCATAGGACAGACATAAGGCAATTCTTGTGGGGGGAGGTAAGAAGAAATAGGCTGTTGGTTAACTAGGATCTGCAGCTTATCCTGTAGGTAGGGAAATGGGCAGACTATGTGGGCCCAAACGGTCCTTATCTGCCGTCAAAGTCTATGTCTCTTTGTTACCTTTTTTGTTAGTGGGACCCTACAGCTTCTTCAGTTCCCCCAGAAGGAGGTCCTCTGAGTATGATCTTGGCATGGAACTGAGGAGGGTGCACGGCCACCCATGTCTATATGTACAGTTGGGCATCGACATCTGACTTCGTCGTGGGTGGCCCTAGCAGAATGCTAGCAAAAATGGTTGCGTGGTCCTGGCACTTGACAACTAAGGATCCATAAGTGTAGCCTGATGAGAGATTCTCTTGAAGATCTACTGTTACGATAAGTTCTTACGTAACTGTACTTTTACATGCCAATACTGAATTTTTACAGAATGGTCAATGTATTTTTTTCTGTATTTAATAGTATGCAGATTTTTGGGATGGATTTTTATCCAAAATAACTTTTCTGCTTCCTAAATATTAAGAAACAGATATGTAAGGTATTAAAGGTCAGGAGCCCTGTTTTGGTTAAAAAAAGGCCTTTTCAGACTTAGGATTTTGCCTATAAACTTCAAGTAGTCTCATCTTAAATGTGTAGCCTCTTTAGACACCAATCACCTGGCATAATCTAGTGCTTAGAGCAGCAGACTCTAGACCTGGAAACCAGCAGACCTGGGTTTGAAAACCACAACCTTTACTTGAATACTGTGTGACCCTGACTGTCACTTAGGTAACATCCCTATGCTCCCGGGCTGCACCCGGTAAAGTGCTTTGGTTCAGTGTGCCTTTCTCAGCTAAAAACACTTGGGAAAAAATTCCCTTAACAAAATAGTATTTGGCATGAAATATTGTGCATTTGTAAAAATAAATAAATAAGGTGTGCACCATGTCATTAACTGTCAGGTGTCTGTGTATGTAGCAAACCCCTTTATCCATGGAAGAGGTGAGACTGGTTTATGTGCTTGCATGTATGTGTAGGCTAATGTTGGTATCTTCAAGAGACCTGTTCAGAAAGGGCAGTATGGGCTAATGGATATAAACAAGAACTACTAGCCTGAATGAACAGTTGGCCACAAAAGTAGGAGCCTTTTTCTCAAAATTGTTTTAAACAAGATTTACCAGGTGGTGAATCTGATACACTGAGATTGCAGGAGGCGTGTTACTTATGAAACATAGACACTGACTGCAGAAAGGATCTGCTGGCCCATCATGTCTGTCCATTCCTCCCTTACGAGTGTTAAATGAGAAAGTCCTAGAAGCTGTTAACTCACTCCCCCCTTCCCTTTCTGGTATGGTCTTTACCAGGCCCTTGAATCTGTCCCAGCCTTGTTTGAATCCCCCACCACCAATTTCACACAGACTACCTCCAATGACAGCCTACTTCACCTCTCTGCCACCCTCTTCATGAAAAGAGTACATCCTGGTGTCACTTCTAAACTCCCTGTCATCTTCATGGAGTTACCCTTGGTGTTTGTGTTCCTCCTCAGTCTGAACAATTCCCAGCTATCCACTTTACCCTGTGGCAGTATATATATATATATATATATATATATTATGTTTCACTGTCTCATTTTTCTCTTCTCACCTCAAGCATGTACATGTTAAGATCTGCAATATCTCCTTTTTTGCTGTTCCTGGAGCACCTAAGTAACCGTCTGCATAGTCTCCATTCTGTCCCCTTCCTTGTTTAGATGCAGGCTTCATAACTGCATACAGTACTCCATGTGAAGACGAACCATTGATACATACAGTGGTAGCTGAATCTCCTTTCTCCCACTGCTGATCCTCCTCCCTGTGTATCCCAACACCCTGTTTGCTTTACCCACCACTCTTTTGTGATGTGCTGATGCCTTCAGACTGTCTGGAATTATTAATCCCGTGTCCCTTTCCTCTATGCTATTTTCCACATCTGCCTGCTTAGTTCTATAATAGGTGTTAGGGTTTTTTGCCCATACAGGCATCACATGCTTTTCTTGGTATTAAATTTTAACTGTTGTACTGTTGGCCATCTTTTCAGTCTGCTCTGGTCCTCTTCCATAATTTGTTCACCCTCTTCATTATCCACCTGGCCACAGATGTTAGTATCATATGTGAAAAGGCATCTCTTATATGTTGCAGAATAAGGTATAAAAGAAGACTGCAGTATGGGAGATAAAATGGCTCCTGAATTACAAGAATTATCAATTTTGAGAATGTTGGCCTTCGTAGCCACACTGGAGTTATCATAAGGAGTTCAGCATGTTTGTAGCTCATTTGCATCGCCAGATGAAGAAACTGGTCCAGCTCCCCATACGACACATGGGAAAAGTCGGACCTCACTCCACAACTAACGCACCAAAATCTGGCCAATGGAAAATCATGTGCACAAATGCCCGCAGTCTGGGAACCAAGATCCCAGACCTGGAGGCAACAGTGCCAGAGGCTATACTAGACGTAGAAGCCATTAGCAAGACATGGTTCACCAGTAACCACACTTGGGAGACTACCGTACCCAGCTGTGTACTGTTCAGAAGAGACGAAGGTGACAAAATGGGGGAGTGGCCCTTTAGGTCAATGAAGATATCAACGCTACAGAAATTCAGATTACACATAAGGAGCCAGAAGAACTGTGGGTCACCCTGGAAACAGGAAATGGGACAGCTGTATGAACTGGGGTTGTCTACAGGCCTCCAGACCAGGGGGAGGACATAGACACATTACTGTTAGAAATTATACAAAACATGGCAGCTAAAGGGGAGATTCTGGTAATAGGAGACCTCAACATGCTAGATACAGATTGGTTAATACCAGCTGGAACATCTGCCATAACTAGGCACATATTGAAGATCCTGCAGGGGAAGGGCCTCAAACAGTTGGCACAACAACCCACAAGAGACAGGGCTATCCTGGATCTAGTACTGACCAACAGGGAAAGGATCACAAAACTCCAGGTAGAAGGTCACCTGGGGGCCAGTGACCATCACATGGTATGGTTCAGTTTGGACACCAGAACTAAATCATCCCATTCCAAGGCAAAAATATGGGACTTCAGAGGAGCTGACTTTGATAAGATGGCCAACAGAGTTAAGCTAGCCCTGGCAAGAAGAAATACAGGTGAGGGGGTACAGGCAAAGTGGGCAAGCATTAAGGATGCAGTACTTGAAGCAACATCCCATTGTGTTAGAGAGAAAAGCAAGAGTAAAAGGAGGAGGAAACCTCTTTGGTTCTCAAAAACAGTAGCAGAAAAGGTCAAAGCCAAAAGGTTGGTCTTCAGGAAATGTAAGGAAACACAGCGGGACGAAGATAGGGAGGCATATCAAACTTCCCTAAGGGAAGGCAGTAAGGCAGGCAATGGCCCAAACTAAGGAAACACTAGCACAAACAGTAAAAGAAGGGGACAAGGCTTTCTATAGATACATTAGTGAAAGGAGAAAGTCCAGAGGGGATATTGCTGAAATCAAAGGGGATAAGGGGGATGGGTGTGGAGGAGGACTAGGGAAAAGCATCTGTCCTAAATAGATACTTCTGCTCTGTATTTACTGAGGAGAAGTTGGGCAGGGCCCACAGCTCAGCACCATGGACATTGGGGAGGGAGGTGTGCACAAGAGCTCACTAAACATGGGGTGGTCAAAGCAATGGGACCTGATGGCATACATCACAGGGTACTAAAGAAGCTAAGGATGGAACTAGCAAGAGCCATTAGAACTATTTAGTGAGTGTCTGAGGACAGGAGAGGTCCCAGAAGACTGCAGAAGAGTTCATGTGATCCTGCTTCACAAGAGTGGTAGCAGGGAAGATGCAGGGAACTACAGACCAGTCAGGCTTACCTCAGTAGCGGGCAAGACCATGGAGGCACTCCTTAAGGAAAAGATAGTGCAACACCTGGAATCCTTAGGAGCACAAGATCCTAGACAGCATTGGTTTACAACAGGAAGGTCCTGTCAAGCTAATCTCATAGATTTCTTTGACTGGGTAACCAGAGTGGTGGACCAAGGGGGTGCAGTTGATGTCACCCACCTTGACTTCAGCAAAGCTTTTTATACTGTTCCACATAGAAGATTGATTAATAATCTAGGTAGGCTTGGGGTGGGTCAGAAGTTGGTTAACTGGGTGGCAAACTAGTTGGCGGGCAGAAAACAGAGTGGTGGTAAATGGTATACAGTCAGAAGAGATGCAGGTCACAAGTGGGGTACCTCAGGGATCAATCCTGGAGCCAGTCCTCTTCAATATATTTATCCATGACACTGCAGATGGACTGGAGGGTAAGGCTTGTCTGTTTGCAGATGATACCAAGATCTGCAACAGAGTAGATGATCCAGATGGGGTGGGCAGAATGACAAGAGATATGGATAAACTGGCAAAATGGTCGGAAGAGTGGCAACTGGGGTTTAACACAAACGCAAGATCATGTGCATAGGGAAGAGAAACCCTGAAGCCATCTATAAGCTGGGAGCGGAGTTGCTGGCAGTCACAAGGGAAGAAAGAGACTTGGGCATTATCGTCACAGATGACCTGAAATCACCCAAGCAGACCACTAAAGCAGTACATAAGGCTAGAGGGACATTGGGGTATCACAAGTCGGAAGATGGAGGTAATAATCCCTCTTTACAAGACACTGGTTAGTCCCCATCTGGAGTACTGCGTGCAGTACTGGAAGCCACACCTGCACAAGAGCATTAACAAAATGGAGGCAGTCCAGAGAAGGGCAACCAAAATGGTGCAGGGACTGCATCAGAAAACATATGAGGACAGATTAACGGGGCTCAATATGTATATGCTAGAGCAAAGGAGGGAGAGAGGTGACGGGATTAAAACATTCAAATATGTTAAGGGCATTAACAAGGTGAAGGAGTCTAACGTGTTTCAATATAAGAAAAATAACAGGACAAGAGGACACAGCATGAGATTAGAGGGAAGCCGATTAAGGAGTAATGTGAGGAAGTTCTTTTTTTATAGAAAGGGTGGTAGATGCATGAAATGGCCTGCCTCAGGAAGTGGTGGATATGAATACAGTGCAGTGCTTCAAACAGGCATGGGATAGGCATAAGGGAGCAATACAGATCAGTATGAATAAATAGGCCATTGACAGAGTAAACGCCTATAGCACATTCATAAGGTAAAAAAAAAATGGGCAGACTGGATGGGCCTTGCATTCCTTAGCTGCCGTCAACTTCTATGTTTATATAAGGAAACTTCTTGATTGCTGAGTTTTTTTTAAAGAACTGCTGTTATTAGAGGAATCAGTGCGAAAAAGGTAGGCTTTTTGAAACTCCCACTGCTGGGGGAGAGCATCCGCTGCCTCCACTAGTGGACACTGAAACCTAATGAAGAATCTGTGAACCTGAGCATTCTCCCTGGATCGAAGAGGTCAATATGAGAAGATCCAAAATGACTACACAGAAGACTGAACACCTCTGGATCTAGAGAAGGTCCACTTTTCTTGGATGGCAGATCTCATGGTTGACCCAATCCACCCAAACATTTAGACCCCCCTGCTAGATGCAGAGATATAGACATTGGTAGCAGAAAAAGGTTTAGTGGCCTATCCAGTCTGCCCACCCTGCCTAACTACACTTCGCTGGCCCTAATGGCCATCACATCCCGTAATTTCTGCCCCCCATACTAAATGCATATACCTGTTCCATCCCTGCATGAAACTTAAATAATGTGGCCTTTACCACTTCTTCCAGCAGCCTGCCCCACTTGTCCACCATTCGTTCTGTGAAATGTTTTTTCTAGTAACGTGGATTTTAGTTCAGTCTGCACACTCTAGCAGTTCTGCTGGAGACAGCTCAGTCATCGGAAGTCTTCGAGCTAAGCTCCTACCACCACCTGGGTGGTAAATCCTCCAGCTCCACCCTGTGATGTTAGATCTTGCTTTCTGTTGGAAGGAATAATTCTCCTCCTTCGCAGCTCCACTAAATTGAAGGATTATAGTATTTCAAGGTGAAATTCATGCCCTTTCTGGTGAATCTTTAAAGTCACTCCTGCATCTTCTGGCTCTGCTTCATGATCGACAGTGGAGAGCAAAAAAGCAGGTTTTTAAATTCTGCACTTGCTGTAGGCAGAAAATGTTGGCCAGAGATTTGCTTGACATGTGCCTCTACTGCCTGGGCAGTCAAGATGATTTTGAGGGATTCAAACAGAACCACTTCCCTCTCTACTTCCCAAGTCCTGTGCCTGGCTTGAAATTAAAGCAAAGGCAGACAGAAAGCCAGCACTAGGATTCAGTACAAAAATAGTTGTGTTTATTTAAATACAGTACTTTTAACACCTTGGTGTAGAAAAAAAAACAATGAACGGGTACTCTCTTGGCCTGGTTTCGCCTATAAGGCTTTCTCAGGGAATACCAACAAGAGGAAGTGGGGTTCTTTTAAATAGAGTTCAACCAATCACAATTCAGAATTCAAATTTAAAGCTATAATGTCTACTCATACAGTGCTACTAGCTACAGTATATACCTTAAATATTTAAAAACGTAGGATCTACAACAACTAATTTCAAAATATTAGCATTCAGCTTTCATTTTAAAGTTGGTTTACATCCTAAGTGCATTGTTTGGATAAAAGTTACATAATCTTGCTTTACAGTGTTTTTTTTTTTTTGACAAAGTGCTGTAATAGAATGAAACATGTTCGGTCACATGGCCGCCAACCTTTATGTAAAAGGATTCGAGCAGTCTGTCTGTATAGCAAGAAACCTGCAAATGTTGGTGTGCACTTTAAACAAAATTAAGCACTTGTTTGGAACATTACCAGAAATGCTCTTCTCTCATTCTGATAAGTTGTAGAGTGAATATCTGACAGCCGTTTTCAGAGTCTGAGTTACTTTTAAACCCTGGTGTGGTGGGTGCCGGTATCCATTTTTAACTCCTTTACCACTAATAGTACTACACTTACAGATGAGTAACCTATATCCGCAGACGTCTTACTCCAATTCCCCACCTCCACTAGTTTAAATGAGTTCCTCCTCATTTCTGTATTCAGGCTGAAAGAGAAGAGTTCCTTCTCACTGACCTTGCTTATCCATTGCAAGTACTTGTACATTTCTATCAAGTCATCCCTTTCTGCCAGAAACATCGCCATTGTCAGCTGAAAAAAAACACTGTCTATCCAGTGTGCTGTATTTTGTTACCATGCCATACCCCATGACTTGTAGTCTAAACCAGGTTTGTGCCTTTATTTCCCCATCCTTGTTCCCTAACATACTGCTCCCCCCCCCACACCATGTGATTTTTAGAGCCCATACTCTGTCCCAGTTGTGCTTGAACTCATTTATGGTTTTTGCTCCTACCACCTTTCAGGGTTTCCCTTAAAGCGTTTAGGCAGACAGGTAGGTAGTTTTTGTTTAACAGGTAAGGTACACTAGACAAATAAATTCCTATTTTCTGCTAGGACCCGGTGGAGTACAGCAGGGAACAATATCACAATATAAGTACAGGTAACAGCTATTGTAGTGACAGTTATGGAAATCAAGTAACAAGCATGGACTACAGCACAGAGATACTATACAACCAAATAAAGTATAAAACCATACATAGAGGTAAATAAACCAGCTCGTATGTCAGGTAAAAACGTGGGATCAGGATTCCAGGTTGAGGGACTTTAACAGGGAACAATCAATCTGGGATCTGTTCATCACAGTGACAAGACTGGCAAACTCAGCAGAAGCCTATATGGAGCATTTTAAGGAGCCCATGTGAGGGGAGACTCCTAATTTCAAGGGGAAGGGAGTTCCAGAATTTTGGTGCAAAGTTGGAGGCCTGTTCAGCATCATGGTTACACATTTTGGGATGTATAGAAGAGCAGAGTCTGCAGACCTAAGGAAGTAGACTTGTGCTGGTGCCAGAGGAAGGGGCATGGAGACCCAACTAATTTGTCAGTGAAGCAGCCCAGGGAGTATGAGTGGATCCCTAAGGGGGAGAGCCAGCCCAGGAAGGTGTAGAGGGAGCAGTGATGCGTGGGGAGGACAGGGAGAAACTGCAGATGTTGTAGGATACTGTCCACATGTTGAGGACTGATTTTGGAGACATGGGAATAGATCTGACCATATTGCAGGCGAGGGAGCAGGACACCGTGTGCAATTGCAAGCCTGACTTTTGGTATGAGGCAGTATTTGATGTATGTGTGGGGGTGCACCCATCTTTCATTTTGAGCCCTAGACCTTTTGTAACATTTCATTAGATTTTTTGTTCACTACATACCTCTCAACCTCTTGCCTCATGAATCAGGGACAAGGCTTAAAACAATCGGGGACAAAGACCCAAAATCGGGGACACATCCTAAAAACTGATATTATTCACTCAGAAAGCTGATAGAATAAGGGGATTTGTGTTAAGATGCATTTTCTGAACAAGAACATTTGTGTAACTGTAATGTTTAACATTATTTTGTGATTTGAATCCCCACTGTTCTATCACAAAAACACAAATTTTATGAGGAACAGAGGAAAATTCTGAGGCAAAATCAGGGACAGTTGAGAGATATGGTTCACTAGGTAAGGTGCGCTAGACAATCATGTGCCTGTTTTCAGACGCAACCTGGGAGATGTACTGTACAGCCACAAAACAGAGTATACAACAGTGGCAAATAAAAACGTATAAGAATACTATTACAATGAAATTAAACACAATGGAAGAATACAGATCTCCATTCACTGTAACAGATGTGCACAGTGACAAATGCAATACCCACATGCTTCACCCCCCACCATTTAAAGCAAAGCACTGGTCCCCAGTATTGTTACGATAATAGCAGTTGGGGTACTCCAGAGAGTAACATGGTAAAGGAGTGGTACCCTGTAGTAGAACTGCAAAGAAACCTGCAGAAAGAAAAGCTAAGGACATGAAAGAAATGGAGAGAAAAATCAAAGACCCAAGAAAGGGGACCATGTAAATCATGGCAGTGTTGCATGACAAATGCCCCATCCTTCCAAATTTTTCTGAGGGCAACACTACATATGATGACTCCTCAGCTGGTAGGCTGTTCCACAGCTCAACCACTAAACTTTTCCCACATCCCTCCTGAATCTCCCCCACCAGCTTCCATTCATGCCCACCATGTTGTTGACCTGCTATTCTCGTTAAATAGTTCCTCACAGTTTACCTTGTTTATCCCTTACAGGAACTTGAAGGTCTCTATCATGTCACCCCTCTCCGTTGTAGCCTCCAGCAGGTACATGTTCAGTGCCTTTATCGTTCCTTATAAGATCTGCCTTGTTGGCCATGTAACATTTTGGTTGCATACAAACATATGAAATTGTCAGCAAAATACAGCCCATTCGGTCTGTCTAGTCTGCTCGAGTGTGCAGTACTTCAGTCCATTAGACTGCAGCTGCTCCTCCCTCCCTTATATGCCCTGCCCCCATCTCCCACCCCTTCCTGGTTTGTACCCTCCCCTTGAATCTATCCCACCCCCTATTGAAGCCCCAACACTCTGTAGTATGTTCCACCCTGACACCACCCTTTCTGTGAAGAAGTGCCTCCTTAGTTCCCTCCTGAACCTGCCCTCTTCCAACTTCATAGTGTCCCCTGGTTTCCCTTCTGCCTTTCAGATTGAACATACACCTGGTGTCTACTCTGTTCAAACCCTTCAGGTACTTGAAGGTCTCAGTCATATCCTCTCTCTCTCCCTTCTTTTCTCTAGGGTATACATATTGAGTACTTTCAGTCTCAGTCTCTCCTCATACGGTCTGCCCCCCAACCCCAGAATCATTTTTGTTATCCTGCACTGTACCCCCTCCAGTAGTTTGATGTCCCTTTTCAAGTAGGGGCAGCAGAATTGCACACAGTACTGTAGGTGTGGTCTCACCAGGGACCTGTATAGGGGCAAGATGATCTCCCCACTCCTAGAAGTAATCCCTCTTGCTATGCACCCTAGCATCCTGTTTGCCTTCACTGCTGCTTTCCTGCACTGAGCAGAGTGGTTCATCTCCTCAGTTACCAGCACTCCCAGATCCTTTTCCTCCTTGTATTTTGTTAACGGGACACCCTCCAGCCAGTAATTGTGTCCTGGGTTCTTGCCTCCTCAATACATCACTTTGCACTTCCTGGCTTTGAAACCAAGCTGCCAAGTGTGAGACCATTCCTCCAGTTTTACCAAATCCTCCTGAAGTACTTTTGCTCCCTCCCCCCATCTAACTCGGCACAAATTTTTGCCTCATCTGCGAAGAGACTGATCTTACTCTTAATCCCTACTGCAATGTCAGCTATGAAAATGTTAAACAGAACCAGTCCCAGCACCAAGCCCTGTGGTACACCACTTGTTACTGCCCTGGGTTCAGATGCCTTCCCCCACTACTACCTTCTGCTGTCTACTCTGCAACCAGTTCTCGACCCATCTGACCAGTTTCCTCCCTGCTCCCAGACTCTTCAACTTGCAGGTCAGCCTACCATGTGGCACCGAGTCAAAGGCCTTGCTGAAATCCAGGTAGAGGACATCCACCACATGTCCCCTGTCCAGTGCCCTCATAACCCACTCGTAAAAATTAACCAGGTTCATCTGGCAGGATCTCTGCCCTACACAAATCCATGCTACCTGCTGTCCTGGAGATTGTTATCCCCAAGAAATTGCACCAGTTTTCCCCTTAAGGATTGTCTCCATCAGTTTTCCCACAATTACAGTAAGGCTAACCAGTCTGTAGTTCCCCGGTTCATCCTTGGGCCCACTCCTATGGAGAGGTACCACATGTGCTTCCCTCCTGTCCCTGGGTACACACCCAGAGGTCAGAGAGGTATTGAACAGATCCATCAATGGCCCTGCCAGGACCTCTGCCAACTCTCCCAGCACCCTGGGATGGACTCCGTCTGGGCCAGGTGCCTTGTCCACCTTCAGAGACTTAAGGCCCTCCTTCACCTTTTCCACCATGATTTCCACATCCGTGGTTGCTTCTCCCCCAACATCGTTGTTCCTCTCAGGTACAGGCCCATCCCTCTCCTTGATGAAGACTGAACAGAAGTATTCATTAAGTACTTCTGCCTGCTCAGCCCCCTTTTCTACCCACTCACTTCCCCTCCTGATCCTAACAATTTGATCCTTGCTCTTCCTCTTCTGTCTTGATATATCTGAAGAAATCCTCTTCTCCTTCTTTGATCCCCTGTGCTAACCTCTGTTCCCTAGATGCCTTTGCTGCCCTTACCACTCTGCTCACATCTTTGGATTTCTTCACTTATTCTTCTCTGTCTTCTGCCCTGTTAGATCTCTTGTAGGTCCAAAATGTATTCCTGTTTTCCCTCACCTTGTCCACTACTGCTCTACTCATCCAACTTGGTTTTGTGGTCCTGGCTTTCTTGCTCTGGCTCTTGACACAAGTTTTAGTGGCTTCAGCCAGTCCTGCCTTGATGACTGCCCATTTTTGTTCCATGTCCATTTCTGAGCATATGCTTTCCATATGACTTTCCAGTATGTGTCCCGTCCTGCCAAAGTCCACCCATGTAAAGTCCAGGACCATAGTTTTTGTAGTGGCTACTTCCCTACCCAGACTGATTGAGAACCACACTGTGCAGTGGTCACTGCTTGCCAGAGGTTCCTCCACCCTTATATCCCTGACCTGTTCCCCATCTTCCAGTACCAGGTCTAGTATATTCCCCTTCCTTGCTGGCTCCATTACCCTCTGGGTAAGGAAGCCATCCTGGAATGCTTCCAGAAGGATCTGCTTCCTGGTGCAAGTGGTTACTGGGATGCTCCAGTCCACCCCTGGTAGATTAAAGTCCTCCACCACCAATGTGCTCCCTTTGCCACTATGCCTCCTTATCTGCTCCCCCAGTTCCCTGTCAGTGTCCTCCACCTTCTTGGCTGGAGGTCTATAAATAACCCTCACTATACCATCTCTAGTTTTTCTCTGTCTTTTCTCAGGTGGACACTCCAGAATTGGGGACAGTACTCCAGATAGGGCCCCGCCAGTGATTTGTTTTTTAGAGGCAGTATTACCTGTTTCCTTCTGCTATCGAAACCCCTCCCAGTGCACCCCAACATTCAGGTTGCCTTGCTTTAAGTATCATTGTATTGGCTAGTTTGTTTTAGGGAACTGCTTATGATGACTCTTGGTTCTCTTTCCTATGAAGTAGTGGCCAACATAACCCTTCCCATCCAGTATTCCAACGTGGGATTTCTACTCCTCTTGTGCATAACCTTGGACTTTTTGGCATTGAATCTCAACTGCCAAACAGACCATCTCTGTAACCTTTGCAAGTCCCTCTGCAACTCCCTTATCCCACTTCCCTGTCTACTATGTCACAGAACTTAGTGTTTTCTACAAAGAGACACATCTTGCCCTATATACTGTACCATCACCTGTGTTGCTGATGAACATATTGAAAAAGACAGGTCCCATGACTGACCCCTCACAGCACACCACTCATGACCTCCTTGTACCCAGATTTGACCCTATTGACCTCCCACCCTCTCCTTTCTCCCCTGTAGCCAACTGCCCATCCATCTAACTAGGTACTTCACTGTATCCAGATCCTCTAACTTCAGGATTCTTCTGTGTGTTTTTTTTGTCAAGTGTCTTGCTAAAGTAGAAGTAGGGTAAATCTATTGCTTGTCCTTATCCACCACTCTTGTAACCCAAAGAATACTGTCAGGTTGGTCTGAAAGGACCAGCTGCCATAAATCCATGCTGTTTTTTATCCTGGAGTCTACTGCTTTCCAGATCCTCATTACTGACTGTAGGGGCTATAGTTTTACAGATCCTTCCTACCTTGTCAAGCAGAACCATGTCCATTATCCTCCAATATCTCGGAGCCACCCTTGACTGTGGTGAACTACTAAATAGCCCTGCCAGGGGCTCAGCCAGTTACAGTGCCAGTTCCCAGAGTTCCTTCGAGTAGAGCTCTATCCGTCTTCAACATTTATCCACTTTCAGGGCTGCAAGCCCTTTCCTTACTCTTTTGACTGTTATCTCAATCTCTCCATTTCTTGAATCACCCTTGCAGCCACTGGATGCCACTTTCCAACAGAGGCCTGCTCTCCTCCACTGTAAATACTGACCAGAAGTAGTCATTCAAAACGGCTACCTTCTGCTTTTCATTTTCTATTACTTTCCCCTCCTCTGACAGCCTTACAATTTCCCATCTCATCATCTTTTTTCCCCCGATACACCAGAAAGAACTTTTGTTCCCTCCCTTGACCCCCTCTGCAGTTCCCATCTCTGTGTCTGCCTTTGCATCACTGATCACATTCATTATCTCCTTAATCTTAACCTGCTACTCCATGCCTCATTTCCCTGGTTGTTCTTTTCGCTCATGAAGGCCCTTTTTGGGCCCTTCTTTCTTCCTTACCATCTTGGAGAACCAATTTAGTTATTTATTTATGTAAGGTTTTACCAGGAAAGACTTACTGAGCTGACATCTGCTCGTTTCCAGATGCATCCTGGGGGAAGGGAAGGGGAGGAGAGGAGAGGAGAAGATAACAGATACAAAATACAGAGTCTAAAGTAATGCCTAATAAAGTGACAGTAAGTTACCATGCAGTGAATTGAGGAAGTGACAAAAGAACAATTAAACAGTAATCAACTTATCAAAATAAGGAACGGGGAATGACTAATACTAGGGAAGTGTTAAAGTCAGTGAATTTGGTGAGTTAAAGGTAAAAGGAATAAACCCAATATCAGAAGCAACTGCAGGAGTGAATAAAGAACTCATGGAGGAGAGAGTTAAGAGCAGGGAAGGAAGGAGCAGAGTGTATAGAAGGGGGAAGAGAACCCCATATTTTAGGAAATGAAACAAGAAGGCAACTTGGCCAGCAATAAATTTCATTTGAGGGCGAACAGGAGTGACATCAAGCATTGTGAAGAGAGTAAGACAATGGGGGGGGGGGGGAAGAGAGGTAAGATACAAGGAAAGAGAGCCAAACCAACATTTGGAAATAAAGGAGACACAGTGGATAAGGTGCCTGGCATCAAGAGAGGGGAGGGAAAAATACAAGGTACAGTGATGTGTAAACATGGATTTATCAAGGGCAAAGCAACAGAAGAAGTGAAAGAAAGGATCCAGTCTAGGTAAAGCAGATCTTGGAGCAGCACTGTAAACAATGTCTCCAGAGTCGAAAATGGGCAAAATCATCTTAGTGAGGATTTCTCTGCATACAGGAAGCAGAATGCTTCTCTTATTTCTGTACAGCGCCCAAAGCTTAGAGTGGAGCTTCTTGAGGATAGTATCCACATGAATAGAGATATCTAGGAGGTGATCTAGCCAGTCCCCAAATTAGACTAATAAGATTAGTCTCTTGTGTTTGCTGCTGTTTGTAATGGCCCGTGATGGGACCCGCATTGTTTTCATATTTTATCAGTGATGAGCATAAGGACATGAGCAGCTGGCTTGCTAAATTTTCAGATGACACAAAATTATAAGGATAAGTAGATACCAGTGATAAGAGAAAGAATATCACAAGACTTAAAAGCAATAGAAGATTGGGCAGAAAAATAAGGTGATTTTCTAACACAGATAACTGTGTAGTATTACATTTGTGCCATAATAACCCCAACCATGCATGCAAATTAAACAACAGGGAACTTAAATAAACAAGAAACGTGAAAAAAGACTTGGGGAGCCTGGTAAGTAAGGATTTCAAACTTGAAAAACAATGCGGCAAGGAGTCAGTAACAGCAAACAGGTTGCTTGACTGCATTAGGTGTAGGTTTGTTACTAGAACTGAGCTTTGTATACTCGCCCTATACAGAACTTACATTTATACTACACTTGAGTTGTCATTCACCAATGTAGAATCCCTACCTCAGGAAGGAATAGCAGTACTAGAACATGTACAGCACATAGCAATAAAATTAATCCATAGACTGCCAGAGAGGCCATACAAAGGAAGATTAAACATAGAAACATAGAGGTTGATGGCAGATAAGGACCACAAGGCCCATCCAGTCTGCCCATTTCTTTTTCTACCTTATGAATGTGCCATCGGCTTGTGCTCTGTCAGTGGCCTATCTATTCATACTCGTCTGTATTGCTCCCTTATGCCTATCCCATGCCTGTTTGAAGCCCTGCACTGTATTTATAGCCATCACTTCCTGAGGTAGGCCATTCCATGCATCCACCACGCTTTCTGTGAAAAAGAATTTCCTCACATTCCCCCTTAATCAGCCTCCCTCTAATCTCATGCTGTGTCTTCTTGTCCTGTTATTTTTCTTATATTTAAACATGTTAGACTCTTTCACCTTGTAAATGCCCTTAAAGTGTTTGAATGTTTCGATCATATCACCTCTCTTCCTCCTTTGCTCAAGGGTATACATATTGAGCTCCGTTAATCTGTCCTCATATGTCTTCTGATGCAGTCCCTGCACCATTTTGGTTGCCATTCTCTGGACTGCCTCAATTTGGTTAAAGTCCTTGTGAAGGTGTGGCCTCCAGTACTGCACTCAGTACTCCAGATGGGGCCTAACCAGTGTCTTGTAAAGAGGGATTATTACCTCCCTCTTACGACTTGTGATACCCCTACTAATACACCCTAACACCCCCCCTAGCCTTACCTACTGCTTTAGAGGTCTGCTTGGATTATTTCAGGTCATCGGTGATGATGGTGCCCAAGTCTCTTTCTTCCTTTGTGACTGCCAGCAACTCCCATCCCAACCTACAGGTGGCTTCAGAGTTTCTCTTCCCTATGTGCATGATCTTGCACTTCTTTGCATTAAATCCCAGTTGCCACTCTTCTGACCATTTTGCTAGTTTATCCAGATCTCTTCTCATTCTGCCCACCCCATCTGGATCATCTACTCTGTTGCAGATCTTGGTGTCATCTGCAAACAGACAAGCTTTACCCTCTAGTCCATCTGCAGTGTCATTAATAAAGATATTGAAGAGAACTGGCCCCAGGACTGATCCCTGAGGTACCCCACTTGTGACTTGCATCTCTTCTGACTGTATACCATTTACTACCACGCTCTGTTTTCTGCCCATCAACCAGCTTGCCACCCAGTTGACCAACTTCTGACCCACCCCAAGCCTACCCAGCTTATTTATCAATCTTTTCGATGTGGAACAGTGTGAAAAGCTTTGCTGAAGTCAAGGTAGGTGACATCAACTGCTCCTCCTTGGTCCACCACTCTGGTTACCCAGCCAAAGAATTCTAGGAGATTAGTTTGACAGGACCTTCCTTTTGTAAACCCATGCTGTCTTGGATCCTGTGCCCCTATGGATTCCAGGTGTTGCACTATCTTTCCCACTACTGAGGTAAGACTGACTGGTCTGTAGTTATCTGCCTCCTCCCTGCTACCACTCTTGTGGAGTGGGATCACATGAGCCCTTCTCCAGTCTTCTGGGACCTCTCCTGTGCTCAAAGACTCACTAAACAGTTCTGCTAATGGCTCTGCTAGTTCCACCCTTAGCACCTTAAGTACCCTGGGATGTATGCCATCAGGTCCCATTGCCTTGTCCACCCTGAGCTTAGAGAGCTCTTGTAGGACTCTTTCTTTTGTGAAGGAAGTGGTGCTCACCTCCCTCCCCCTGTTTCCATGGTGCTGAGCTGTTGGCCCTGCCCTAACTTCTCTTCAGTAAATACTGAGCAAAAGTATCTATTTAGGTTAGATGCTTTTACAGGGTCCTCCTCCTCACATGCCCCCTTTTCTCCTTTGAGCTTAGCAATACCCCCTCTGGACTTTCTCCTTTCACTAATGTATCTGTAGAAAGTCTTGTCACCTTCTTTTACTGTTCATACTAGTGTTTCCTCAGTTTGGGACTTTGTCTGCCTTACTGCCTCCCTGCTTCCCTTAGGGCAGTTTGGTATGCCTCCCTATCTTCATCCCGCTGTGTTCCCTTATATTTCCTGAAGGGCACCCTTTTGGCTCTGACCTTTTCTGCTACTGTATTTGAGAACCAAAGTGGTTTCCTTCTTCTTTTGCACTCCCTTTTCTGTCTAACACAATGGGATGCTGCGTCAAGTATTGCATCCTTAATGCTTGCCCACTTTGCCTGTACCCCCTTACCTATGTTTCTTTTTGCCAGGACTAGCTTAACTCTGTTGGCCATCTTATCAAAGTCAGCTCCTCTGAAGTTCCATATTTTGCCTTGGAATGGGATGATTTAGATGTAGTGGCCAAATTGAACCATACCATATGATGGTCACTGGCCCCCAGGTGACCTTCTACCTCGAGATCAGTGATCCCTTCCCTGTTAATCAGTACTAGATCTAGGATAGCCCTGTCTCTTGTGGGTTGTTGTACCAGTCATTTGAGGCCCTCCCCCTGCAGGGAATCCACCATTTGTCTATTTCTGGCAGATGTTCCTGTTGGTATTGACCAATCTGTATCCGGCATGTTGAAGTCTTCCATTTTCAGAACCTCCCCTTTAGCTGTCATGTTTTGTATATCTTCTAACAGTAATGCGTCTGTATCCTCCCCCTGGTCTGGGGGCCTGTAGACAACCCCATTTCTTATGGCTGTCCCATTTCCTGTTTCCAGGGTGACCCACAGTTCTTGTATCTCCTTATGTGTATTCTCAATTTCTGTAGCTTTGACATTTTCATTGACATATAGGGCCACCCCCACCCCCACCCCCTTTTTGCACCTTGGTCTCTTCTGAACAGTACATAGCCAGGTACTGAAGTCTCCCAAGTGTGGTTACTGGTAAACCACATCTCACTAATTGCTACTATGTCCAGTTTAGCCTCTGTCATTATTGCCTGCAGATCTGGGATCTTATTTCCCAGGCTGTGAGCATTTGTGTACATGATTTTCCATTGGCCAGATTTCGGTGTGTTAGTTGTTGGGTGATGTTTGGCATTTCCCCTGTGCGTCGTATGAGGAGACTGACCTTTTTTCTTACCTGGTGATGCAAATGAACTGCAAACATGCTGAATCCCTGTTTGGCCACTAGCTGAGGGGGGAGGGGTGTTCTTCCCATTCGACGTATGGGGCGCTGCACCCCTCTCCCATTTGCTAGTTTAAATATTCTGCAAAGACATCAAACTTCTGCCCCAATGCACTGACTCCTTCCTTAGTCAGATGCAGTCCACCAAATTTAAAGAACTTTCACTCCTAGAACTGTTGCCAGTTCCCTACAAATCTGTGTCCTTTTTCCTGGCACCAGCCCTTGAGCCACATGTTTAGCTCCCCATCTCCCCTTCTCTGACCTTCTGTCCATCTGTCCCCCTCTCCCAGACTGGCAGGATCTCTGAGAAGGAGATGTTGGACAAAATGGATGGTAGTTTGTCACCCAGCCTGGTCAGGTGTTCTTTGGTCTCCACAACTGACTGGCTGGCAAGATCATTATTCCCTATGTGTACCAGGATGTAAATGTTTTCTCCTGCTTTGTGATCAATTTTAGCAATGCAGTCAGTGTTGCTCCACGCTGATGTACATTGGAGACATCTGACCATTACCCCTGGCTGGAGATGGGTATCAACTCCCCAAATCATGGAGTCTCCTATGATCAGAAGTTTTTTGGATTTCCTTTTTTTATTTTGGTTCCTGATTTGGGTGAGTTTTGTTGTGCTAGCTCCTGTGCTGCAGTGTCCTGCTCTGCAGTGTCCTCTGCCCCTTTGATTTCGGAGATAGAGGTAGATACCTGTTTGTAGTGTTTATATGGTTTTTGGAGGTAATATGTTGGAGAGCAGAGAGTGATGGGGCACCTGATTTGCCCCTCCTAACCACCTGCCAACCTCCTGGACCAACTACCCTCTGCGGTCGAGGTTCTTCTGTTGGACGTTGGGGAAATGGCTGGTGGTTCTTATAATATATTTCCTCTTGAATATGAAATTTGAGGTGCGCAATCTCTGCCCATGCTGCCCAGAGCTGAGCCCTAAGATCTCCAGTGGCCCAGCATGTAGGACAGTGTCCTAAATCCTGTAAAACTGTCCTTCTGAAAAGTGTTCCGCAGTACCTGCAGTTAATGATATCCATTCCAGATAAGTTTCTGGGTTTATAACCTGATCAGAGTAATTAGAAGGAAGAAAATGCAAGTAATGGTTTGATTTTGTGTTTTGTTTTCATATAACTTGTTATAACAAGTTAAATGACTAAAGCCCCTATAATGAACTCACCTTGTGGATGCCCCACTGATCCACCCCTTCCTGCTTTGCCACAGGAAATGTCACAACTGTGGTACCCTATAAAAGGAGTGTAGTGTGGGGTGGTTGGGGATGGGGGGGGTGGCTGGCTGGGCCCTTCCCCTGCCGAAAAAGAACCACGGATGAAAGAACAAGGAGGTAAGAGCAGGAACACTCAGTCAACAATAAATGCAGTAACCCTGAAAGCTTATCCTAATGTTAGATAAAACTGTAAAACCTGTAAAGCACCACCTGTAATAATATCAGAGAATATATACCCTGTAAGGAACACTTTGCTACAGAGAAAAATAAAGCAGTAACAGAAGATGTACCTTGCAAAAGACAATTTGAATCAGACGATTACAGCAGTAATCTGTTAGCACACACCTATAGGCACACCTTGTAATAATGCAGAAGAAGGTATACCAGCAACAACAGTTTGAATCAGAGAAAAATAAAGCAATGAAATGTTAGCAACAAACAGTAGCAATCCCTGCGAGTACAAAATAAAAATAACAACACACAGTAAATCTGCTTAGCCAAAAGAAGTCTTAATCCTTTTCCCTTGCTTTGGTAAGGTTCTGTGCTCTGTCCTTTCAAGCAGTCTCAGAAGGAAAGAGCTCAGGTGAAGCTAGGTGCTTTGGCCAGCAAACTAAGTCTTCTACATTAGTTGAGACTCTAGTTTGGGGAGAGGAGAAAGAGGAGATATGTTACAACTTCATAAAATCATGGTTGATGAGTTAATAACAGAACTAGGGTAAGCAATACAGGATAGAAAGCAAAATTTAAGGTAACATAATAGAGTAAATTAGAACAATGTAATAAATAGGAGTGAATTTTGCAGTCAAGGGGATGGCAGGTTCTGGAATGCTCTGTCAAATGCAATCATGGATGCCCAAAAGTTTGAAATCTTTTAAGAACAAATTACTGTATATTAAACAAAAAAAGGGACTGAATGTGGAAGACAGGCTAGATGGACAACTAGCTACTTCTGTCTTAAGCAAGTATTCAGTTGCTTTGAATGTGGCCCCTTTAATGTCTCCCTGGTGCAGCTTGTCAGGGAACCCACAAGGCAGGCTGTCATTCTTGATGTGATGCTCACCAGTTCAGAAATGGTAGGTGGAGTGCAAGTTGAGGAATCACTGGGGTCTCATGACATAATACCATATTGTTAGAGATCTGTTCCTGGATTCCAGTATACCCTCATCAGTGGCTGAGATTCTAGATTTGCAAATAACAGACTTTGACAAGACAAGGATATTAGTCCAGGATAAGTTGGTTGCTTGCAGTGGGTCTAATCAGGGGAGTGGAGGAAAAGTGGTAATTAAAGAGGTCATTCTTGATGCAACTAAATCATGCTTGAGAGTGGCTAACAAGGATCTGGCACAAGAGAAAAGGAAGTTCAATGAGGGCCAAAAAAGGGCCTTCAGCAGATACAAACAAACAAGTGTAGCAGGACTAGAATGAATACCAAGTAAGGATGAGGGAGGTCAAGAAAGGAGTGAGGGG
Organism: Neoceratodus forsteri; assembly: GCA_016271365.2. Taxonomy (NCBI): domain Eukaryota; kingdom Metazoa; phylum Chordata; order Ceratodontiformes; family Ceratodontidae; genus Neoceratodus; species Neoceratodus forsteri. The sequence continues at coordinate 659,271,465 of CM057458.1, forward strand.
CACAAAACAGACACACAGCTGCATATTGAGGAGGGGAAACAGGTTTTCAGATACTGTAAGGAAAAAGGGAGAGGGGGAATTGTAAGGCTGACAGAGGTGGCAGGTTAATAGATGAGCAGAAGGCAGTCATTCTTAATGACTTCTTCTGCTCTGTAGTCACAGCGGTGGATGGCATGCCTTTGCCAGAAAGTGGCACAAAGGCTGCTGCAAGGGGAATCCCAGAAATGGGGCGGTTGATATTTACAGGAGGAAGGGTCAGAAAAGGGCTTGCAGCTCTAAAAATAGGCTTCAGGGCCAGATGGGATACACCCTAGGGTGCTCAGGGAACTGGCATTGGAACTGACTGAACCCCTGGCAGGGTTACTAAATAGCTCAGTACAGTCAGGTGTGGCCCTGAATGATTGAGGTTAGGGGATGTAGTTCCTCCCACAAGGGAAGGGACAAGGAGCAACCAAGTAACTAGATGCTCATCAGTCTTGATCTCTATTGTGGGTAAACTGATGGAGACACTTGTCAAGGAGAACAGAACAGTTCATAAGAACATGCTGTAATAGTAGATCTTTGAGAGAATCTCTTTCATCAGGCCACAGTTTTGAAACTATACTCACGTCAGCAGTAGGACCACATGGATACTTTTGCAAGCAGTCAGCCAGAGGCTGCCCATGACGATGTCACGTGTCAGCATCTACATGAACGTGGGCAGCCCCTCCTCTCTTCAGTTCCCTGCTGGAGATCATGCTCAGATACATCCCTCCAGGTGAGACAGAGTGCTGAAAAAAAAAGTAATGGAGACAGTTCTACAAAGATCCTTTGTCACAACCCCTAAGGGGGATGGAGGGTGGGACAGTATGGCCTGATGAAAGATATTCCTTTTGAAGATCTACTGTTATGGTAAGTTCTCATGTTCCTTCTTCAAGGATATTTCTTTCATCAGACCACACCTTTGGAACAAGTCCCAAGCAGTACCAAAAGCTAACATTCTGGGCGGATGGAGCCTATAGGCTTATGAGTGTAGGCCTTGTAAAACACCTAGGCCAAGCCTTGCTCATCTACAAGAGACAATGTCCATACTCTAGAGCTAGTGAAGGTGTGGACAGTACTCCATGTGGCAGCTACTCAGATTTCTGCAGCAGAAATAATTCTGAAAACAAGCTACAGAAGTGGCCATGCCTCTAGTGGAATAACCACGAACCACACTAGGAAGTCTTCTCACACTTCCTGTGACATAATATAATACAAAATGCTAGCCATTTGGACATACACTGTTTAGAATCAGGAGTGCCCTCTTTCCCAAGGGTGAAGGAAACAAAAAGCTCTGAGGGCTGAGTGCAGTCCTTTGTAAATTGTATATAGCACCTGAATATTCTATGAACGTCTGAAGTGTGGAGCAGTGCTTCCCCTGGATTTACACTGGAACATGGATGGTTTGCTTTAAAGTAAACTCATGCACCACCTGTAGCAAAAACCTTAGGATTGCTATGCAAAGACACCCTTTGTGGAAAGTCAAATAACGAGGCTCACATATTCGAGCCTGCAGCTTTGACGTCCTTCAAGCAGAAGTGATTGCAACTAAAAATAATGCTTTCCATAAAAGAAAGCATAAGCAACAACTCGCAGCCGAGTCCACAGGAGCCAAAGCCCATTTTTCCCAAAATAAAATTCAGATCCTGAGCTGGGACTGGATTTCAAATTGGAGGTTCTGTGTGCAAAATGCCTCTGGAATGTACAGGCGACCTCCAGCTGATCAATTGTATGGCCATCCACAAGCACATAGAAAGCTGGTATAGCAGCCAAGTGCACTTTGATCATGGAATACTGCAGGCCTGAATCCGATCAGGACAGCATGTACTCTAGAACCTGATTGACTGGGCAGGTAAACGGATCTGGGTTATGTGAAGTGGCCCACAAAGCAAACCATGTCCATTTCATGGAAAAAGTGCATCTACTGGATGTTTTTCTGGAAGCCACCAGAACATCTGCCACTTTCTGTGATACCCCAAAGCAAGCTATGGCTATGCCATCAGGAGCCATGCATGCAGATGTAGGGACTTCAGGTCTGGATGGATTAAGGTCCCCTGTTCCTGTGACAGTAGACCCTTGCATAGGGGCAGAGGTGCTGTGGGGGTTCCATTGCCAGCTGTTGCAGCAGGAGATACCATACTGTACCTGTCAAGGCCATAGGGGAGAGAAGGCATAGAGAAACCTTCCTTTCCAGGAGTGGCACAACGTGTTGTGCCAGAAAACTCCAGGCCTGGGGTGAGTGAGCAGAAACACTGCAATTTTGCGTTGTGTGGGAATGCAAAAAGGTCCAACTCTGTACGACCCCATCTTGCAAATAGGTTGTTGATCACCGGGGCAGCAGTTCCCACTCATGAATCCTGGACTGTGACCTGCTTAGCTTGTCTGCCAAGACGTTTTGGACATCTGGAACATGTACTGCTCATAGTTCTAGACTGTGTTCTAGAGCCCAGTACCAAACTCGCTTTGCTTCCCTGCACAGTGGGTAAGAATGAGACCCTTCTTTGTTGATGTAGTGCATCACACTGATGTTTGCCTGTATTAACAGAAGATCTGAGGATAAGTGGTTCTGGAATGCCTGGAGATTATATATTACCACTCTCATTTTCAGGATATTGATATGCAAAACACACTCCACTGGTTCCACATGCCTTCTGTCAGAAGAGGTCCCAGGAGGGATCCCCACCTGGATCCTGAGGCATCCGTAGTGAGAATCTGATGAGGGACAGGAATCAAGAATGGGATGCCTTTGAGCAGGTTACTGTGATCCATTCACCACTTTAACACTTTGCGCAAGGAAGATGTAACTAGAACAGTTTGTTCCAGATTGTCTGTGAGGTGGTCCCACTGGACTCTTGGAGTCTACTGTGGAATCCACACGTGCAGCCTGGCCAGTGGCACTGTAACAATGGCTGCTGCCATAAGGCCCAGAAGGTGTAGAAATGTCCTTACTGAGACATAACGGCTGCCGTGTACCCACTGTGCTTGTGCAATCAATCATTCTGCTCTTCACCGAAGCCAGAATGCAGAACCCTAGGTCATATCTAGAACTGACCCTGTGTACTACAGACATTGGTAGGGTAGCAGTATAGACGTTGGGCTGTTGATCACCCCCAGAGAATTGAACATCTGTCTGGTTTGAACTTGGGTCTGCAGTAATTGGTCCCTGAAGTGGGCTTCCAATAGCCAGTCATACAGGTATGGGAAGACATACAGGCCTGCCCTGTGAAGGGCTGGTGCCACCCCTGCCAAGCATTTGGAAAAGACTCATGGTGCAGAAGATAAGCCAAGGAATACACTCTGAAAAGTGAAAAACCCTTTATGTCACTGTCTTGAAGGGGCAGGGTGTAAAGCGCTTTCATGAAGTAGGCATGCATAGTGTCTTGCAACAGGGGGATGTGTCCCTGTGAAGAAAGTGTAACCATTGAATAGCATGGTTAATGAAATCAAATGCCACTCCTACCCTGTGGGTAAGGAGAGAAGACAAATAGGAGGGGTAACCTCTATATATGTAGGCCTCTGATGGTCTGTCAACATGTCAGCCTACAAACCAGTTTGGTTGTGCTGCATAACGTAGAAGACTGTGTGCCCTGTGGTACAGGGGTGATGTCCTACAGACCACTGCTAGGAGCACTGTGGCCTGTTAGTGAAAACTGCACAAACTGAGTGGATGAATGTTGATCCAACTCAGTGTGAATAGAAAGAGGTAGGGCCAACGTGCCAGAGAGGCCTACCCCAGAGCCTGACAATTAGTGAAACCAAGGCCCAAGCAGTGCATGGATATAATGAGGCCCATGAAATGCATGAATGTATGCTGGCATGCCCATGACCTGTCCACATCTGGATTCTATAACAGGAGTTAAGATGGTGGTGGTAGATGCCCTGCTGTATTGTGAGAAGCCCTAACTGTATGAAGTGTGATGGAACATACTGCCATTTCCTATCTGCCCATAAGAAACAGAGCTGGCACAGTTATGTATGTGCCAGGCAGCCAAGGTGTCATTCTTCTCCAAGGCCTAGGATATTGAAGGGGTAAACAGTGAGAGAGTGCCCAAACCACCATAACTGGTTTCATGTAGGAACATCCTCCTCCACCACATAACCCATGACAGAATGCCTGGAGCTGCCTATAGGTGTTGAAAAATGAGCATGCTTGTACAATCAGAGAATATATACTGTACAGTGTAACCCTCCTTATGAGCAAAATTACTTCTCATGTCATGGGAGGACATGCAGCCACATTGTCGATGCCTTAGTTGACAACGGTAGCATGAAGCCATTCCGATGATAGTGCAGGGGTTAAGGAAGGCAGTATGTATCATGTACTGGTATAGGTTGTCAACCAGACTTTCCATATAGCAACTGTCATTGACGGCTGAATAGGTAGCTTATGTTTCATTTTTTTTGGTTTTTTATTTAAGTTTAGGATTAATACCTTTGAGCCAAAGGCTCATTTACAAAGTTTCCAAGTCAGTCAATACAATATAAGACATAGCATAACATGACATCTCTTAACAGAGGTTACACAGTATGCACAGGTGATAGTGTAACAGCAAATAGGGAAATATTTACAGCATGGATTATCACTCATTGAGTTAGGTACAGATCTTTGAGATTGCCATGCAGGTTCACTACTGAGGAGTAGTGAAATGAGCAGCCAGAGTAGGCTTTGTCAGGGGTGGGTTCATAGAGGGGAGGAGAATGAAGTAAGCAGCAAGAGTAGGCTTTGTCAGGGGTGGGTTTGAGGAGAGGCGAGGCAGGCAGTGGAAAGAGCATAGAGACAGGAAAGGGAGAGGGGGCTTGGTCTGCGGAGCAGTGGTAGGAGCAGCAAGGGTAAGCTTTGTTAAGGTCATGAAAACCTGTATTCACAGTGGGCACCACAGTGATGTCCATCTTTGGGGTGGCAGAACCACAGGCAATGATTGATAACATCCCGATGACACTCAGGGGAAGCAGTCTTTATAGGCATGGTTATATGGAAAGCAGGCCCTGCCTTGAACTCTGGTTGATGGTTGGGTGGTAGTTGATGGCAGGGCCACCCGGTGACAATGGCAACTTACTGACCACAGAGGCACAGTAGCACTGAAATCAGTCCCTGACCGTGGTTAAGGAAGCTGCCAGTGGACGTTGAGGATTACTCAATGCTGACGATAATGTACTGGCTGTATAAGCACAGTAATAGTAAAACCCAGCCCTGACTTTGGTGTCTGCTTGACAGTTGGGGGGGCTGCAAGTTGATGACAGGGAAGGCCCCTCAACTGTGACAACATACCAGCCATATAGGTGTAGTATTTCTTCAGGGAAGCCCTGACCTTAATGTCTGAGTGGTGGTGGGGAGACAATTGGGCATCAGCAGGTAGACCCGGAGATGATGGCAACATACCGGCCGTATAGGCATGATAGAAACATAGAAACATGGACTTTGATGGCAGATAAGGACCACTTGGCCCACCCAGTCTGCCCATTTCCCTACCTACTGGTTAAGCTGCAGATTCTAGTTAACCAACAGCCTACTTCCTGCAACCCCCAACTATAATTGCCTTGTGTCTGTCCCATGCATGTTTGCATTCCCCCACTGTTTCAGACCCAACGACCTCCTCAGGAAGGCTATTCCATGTATCCACCACTCTCTCCGTGAGAAAAAATTTCCTCTCATTACCCCTGAGCCATCCCCCCTCTATCTTTAAATTGTGCCCCCTTGTTCTTACACATCTCTTTTTCTGAAAGATGCTATCCTCCTGGACTTTGTTGATTCCCTTGAGGTACTTGAAAGTTTCTATCATGTCCCCCCGTCCCTCCTTTCATCAAGGGTGTACATATTAAGCTCTCTCAGTCTCTCTTCATATGGTTTCTGATACAGACCCTGCACCATTTTAGTTGCCCTCCTCTGGACTGCTTCCATCCTGTCTATGTCCTTGCATAGATAAGGTCTCCCAAACTGCACACAGTACTCCAGATGGGGTCTCACCAACTGTCTGTACAGAAGGATAACAACTTCCCTTTTTCTACTTGTGATGCCCCTTCCTATGCATCCCAGTATTCCCCTGGTTCTCCTTACCGACTTTTCACATTGCTTACCCACCTTTAGGTCATCTGATATGACTACCCCAGGTTCCTTTCCATTTTTGTTGTAGTTAGTACCTCCTCTTCTATTGTGTACTCTTCTCCTGGGTTTTTGTTTCCCAGGTGCATTACTTTGCACTTCTGTGTATTGAATCTAAGTTGCCACATGTCTGACCATTCCTCCAACCTTGCCAAGTCCCTTCTCATCTTTTCTACCCCCCTTGTGTATCAACTCTGTTACAGATCTTTGTGTCTTCTGCAAAGAGGCATACCTTTCCCTCCAAACCCTCTGCAATGTCACCTATAAAGATGTTAAAGAGGACTGGACCCAGTACTGAGCCCTGAGGTACTCCACTAGTAACCCCCCTTTCTTTGGAATGTGTTCCATTCACTATTACCTTCTGTGTCCTGTTGTGCAGCCAGTTTGTTACCTAGGCTACCACCCTGGGACCCACTCCCAGGCTGGCTAACTTGATTATTAATCTTGTGCGGGACTGTGTCAAATGCCTTGCTAAAGTCTAGGTAGGCTATATCCACAGCCCTCCCTGGTCTATTACTTTGGTCACCCAGTCAAGAAATCACTAGATTGCCTGACATGACCTTCTAGCTGTAAATCCATGCTGCTTTGTGTCCTGTGCCCCGCTGGCCTCTAGATATCAACAATTCTTTCTTTCAGAAGTGATTCCATCATTTTCCCTACCACTGAGGTCAAACTTACAGGTCTGTAGTTTCCCGCTTCTGCCTTGCTCCCACTTTTATGAAGGAGAATCACATCTGCCCTCCTCCAGTCCTCAGGTACCACCCCATCCTGCCATGATCTGTTAAAAAGCGTGGTCAGTGGTGTTACTAGGTCCTCCCTTAGTTCTTTTAGGATTCTGGGGTGAATCCCATCAGGCCCCATTGCTTTGTCCCCCTTGAGTTTTAGGAGTTCTTTCAGGACTCTTTCTTCTGTGAATGGACTGGTGTCAACCCCCCTACCCAGAGTGCTTCTATTGTCTGGTTTAGGTAACAGTATTAAACAGTATTAAAGCCAGACCCCAAACGAATGTTTGATAAATGGTTTGGGAGACTACAAGTTAGCTGTGGGATAGCACCTGTCAAGAACAGCAACATACCATCCATAGAGGCCTGGTAGTGCCTAAATCAAATCCCTCCCTTTGTGTCTGGTTGATGGTCGAGGTGTCCACAGGCACGGCTGCCAGAGCAGACGGTGACCCTAAAAAGATATAGTGGTTAGTCTTGAGTCAGTCGACCACAATGCAGTTGCTGGTATGTGCAATCAAACAACACCTGGTGGCAGAGAAGCAAGGCTGGCAGGCCTCACAGGTGATCCCGGTACTAAAAGTCTAGGCAGTTGGGTACTTGGGAAAGCCTTGCTCCTGATGTGCTCCAGTGTTGTAAAAGCAATGATGGAACTGTCAGCGACATATAGAGTCACTGAAAATGCTAAAATAGCCAATACTAATTTTATGTAGAAAATAATTATTGGAAATGGAATGGCTGAAAACAATGTTTCCAATAGCAGGTGTGATGAGCGTGGTTGGTGGGGAGAAAACTGAGGAGAGGAGGGGCCACCCACGATTATGTAGACACTGTCGTGTGATTGTCATCGTGGGTGACCTTTGGCTGACTGATTGCTAAAGGTAGGGGACTTCATGGAGAATTAGTTTGAGGATAGTAAACAGAATGGTTTCATGGCAGGGAGGTTTTGTCAGCCCAACCTGTTTGTATTTTTTGACTGGGTAACTAAGGCAGCACATAAGGGATAAGCAGTGGATTTACTTTGCTTAGCATTCAGCAAGGCATTCTACTCAGTGCCACACAGTAGGTTGCTGAAGTAGTTTGGGGATCTAAGTGCAGTAAAGTGTCTAGTTAGATACAGTAGGTTGAGTACAGGAGCTGTCTGTGGAGGAGATCCCAGAGCTTGACGGTAAACAAAGTCAAGTCAGGAGAGGGAGATCACAAGTGGGGTATCGCAGGAGTCCTGAGTCAGTCCTAGGTCTAGTCCTTTTCAAAAAGGAATGCAGCGCAAGATGCGTCTTTTGGCAGATGACACGAAGCTCTGTGGCAAGGTGGGCAGTGAGGAGGGGTAAGTGAGTTACAGAGTGATCTGGATATGTTTGAAAGTTGGTCCAGAGTTTGGCAATTCAAATTGAATGCCAAAAAGTGTAAGGGAGGTTGGCCCGCTGGCGCAGGGGCAGGGGCAGGGTGCTGACCTGCAATGCCAGCGACCCAGATTTGGGAACGGATCCGGGACATCAGAGGGCCGGCTGGGGGGAGAAGGATTGAGCATCCAGCGATTGCTCTCCTTCTCTGGGGGGTGGGGAGAGTGGCAGAGTGTTCAGTGCTATGTGGACATCTAGTAGAGGCTAGTTGTACCACATGCACCTACTCCAACATGTTCGGGGGGGCGAGGTGGACGCTGGTCATCATTGCACGTCCCTCCCTTCTTACTGGGAAAAATGCCGTAGCCTTCCGCCTTGATGACGCCGCCTCACCGCTCCTATTGGCTCCTAGAACGACTCCATAACCTATCCCAACACTTGAGGCACTTAGGGGCCAGTTCCACAACCCAGTCATGGGGAGTAAGCCAGAGGGTATTGGGGAGTTGCAACTCATGTGGAAGTGAGAACAGCGAGGTCCATGACCCAGGCTGAGGTACCGGTGCTGGTGGTGGAAAATAAAGAAGTGTAAGAGGATGTACATAAGGAACTCAAACCCCAGGATGGAATATTGGATGGGAAGGGTTAAGTTGGAAATTACAGTACTAATGAGGAAAAGGACCTGGGAGTCATCATAACTGACTCCCTTTAACAATGTGGCTATTGTAACAAGGCCTAAAGTGAGGCAACCAGGATGTTAGGGTGTATTGAAAGGGTTTTGTTTGCAGGAAGGAGGTAATGCTACCTCTCTAGAGATCACTGGTGAGGCCCCATTTACAATACTTTGTGCAGTTTGGGAGACCTACCCTAAGCAGAGACAAAAGCAGACAGGAGATAGCCTAGGGAAAACAAAATAATTCAGGATCAGCATGGCAGATCCTACAAGGAACAGCATACGGCACTGAATATGTACTTGCTGGAAGCCAGAGAAAAGAGGAGCGCCATGATACAAATGTTCAGGTTCCTGAATGGAATGAACAGAGTAAATGGTGAGGAACTATTAAACAGGACTAGTGAGTCAAAGACATCGGGACGTGTCTCAAACCTTATGGGTGATTCAGAAGACATGTGAGAATGTTTTGTTTTACAGAGAGAGCGGTTAAGCCATTCGACAGCCTGCCAGTAGCAGTGCTGGGCACAAATACTGTTAATGATTTCAAGCATGACTTGGGCAGAGTTAAGGACTGAATAGTTACTCAGGAGTGCAGTGGTAAAACTGGGGCAAGGGGGCAGGAGGGGATAAAAACCCCATTTAGACAACAGGTCTCTGGTAAGGATAGTATAACAAGGCAGACTGGATGGATCAATAGTCTTTTTCTGCCAAAATTTTTTCTGTTTGTATGTTTGGGATTCAAACGTAGCGATTTGCAGCACTGCAAGAGACGCTGTTACACGAAGTGCAGAAAATGAGACCTATTAAGCTGCATAGGGGTACAGGGCTCTGGGTTATGATTTTAAATCCTCCATCCTTTCCCCAGGAGGTCAGGGCTAGTCCTGTGCGCCCCCCACACACACACACGCTAACCCTAGTCATTTTCTAACCTCCTCCCTATCTTACAAGAGACAAATATGCAAATCAACAATAAATTGCCTGCTGCCGGTGCCAAGCTTGCAATTGACACCATCTGTTGTAATTAACCTTTATTTAATATTTTTAGATAAAAATGTAAATAAACAATACAGAACTTGCATTCCTTGTTTTAAATGAAGTTCATCCACATACGACAGAAACATACTGTAAAAAATCCTGATAATAGTAACCCTTCTGAAGGAGGAACTTCTGAAACCGACAATATGCAGCACAGGAATTTATGGCATGATGGTCTGAGGTAGAAGTCCGAAAGCTGCAGATTTATTTTTTTTTTAAATATAGTTTTTATTAAGTTTAACATATTAGGCACACAACGGAATACAAATGAATCAAACCACTTGTAATGTGGTGTGTGTACGCCAATCGAAAGAATAAAAAGTTACATGGAACAAGAGCATCTGCATTATATCTTCAGACTATTTTATGAATAAACTCTTCTTTAAGAAAAAAAAGACACCTTCACATATCATTTATGTCATTCTGTCTCAGCATTGTGGAATCATTTTCGAGCCCTGAATGCCCCCTGTTAGTGACAGCAGCACCCTCTACCTCGTAGAGCCACAGGAAGCCCCCTAAGGGATAACATGTGATTCAAGCTGAGCCATGTACAAAACCCATTCTTGCCAATTATTATTGAAAGGTTCCCCTGCTCATGTAAATCATAGAAACACAGACTTTGATGGCAGATAAGGACCGCTTGGCCCACCTAGTCTGCCCATTCCCCTGCCTAGAGGAGAAGCTGCAGATCCTATTTAACCAACAGCCTATTTCTTCCTACCTCCCTCAGCTATTAATTTTTCCAGTTTATATATATTCATTACAATGGATCTCCAATCCGCCACTGAGGGGAATTCAGAGGTCATCCACCTCCAAGTGATAGCCTTTTTAGCTGCTATTAAATGGATAGGCAATGGGGTGCGATTCCACAAAGGCATGTGAATGGGCATGATACTGTAGATAACATTACCGTGTCAGCAGTCAGTTCTGTTGTTTCCCCTAAGCATTCCTGAAGCTCAGTATGTAACAGACACCAAAAGGGTGTTAACAACGGACACAACCAGAATATATGACCCAAATCAGTTACTTGGCATTTATAACCTCTCCAGAACACTCCAAAAGAGGGAGGCAAATATTTAATAAGGACAGTTGGAGATCTAAAATATCTATAATGACATTTTCAGGAATATTCCTGCCAAATTGAGGAGAGAGTTACTTTAATAGCCGGTAAGGCTGATTTTAACCATTCTTTGGAAGTGAAAAGGCAAGAGCAGCATTCCACTTATTTAAAACTGTTAATGTGAAGTCACCCAATTTCCCAATTTGTCCTTAAGTAAATGGTACAGTTGTCCAATCAGGTGACCACCCAAGTTACCCTGAACACTATTAAGTAAAGCCAAGAGGAGTGTTTTAGGATTAGGTAATCTCTGCCTATCCTGACTTTGACCCTGTATGTATGTCCGCAATTGAAGAAATCTGTAGTGATCTCCATGAGGTAGCCCACTTCCACCCTGCAATGAGTCAAAGGAAGCAACACCACTAGTAGTCAATATTTGATAAACATAGTGGATACCCAATTGGTGCCATATAGTTGGAGCCATCAAAACCAGCGTTAAATTCTCAACGGCCGATATCAGCCACATGTAATAAAATTCATCCAAGAATGCCAGATGATATGATAGCTGGTTCCACACTTGTAGGACCTCCTTAGTGAATCCTGTAAAGTTCCTTATGAGTATTGACCTGTCTCATCGCAAACAAGGTGGGTGCCACATCGTGGAGATCATCGAGCACACACTCTAGATCTTTCCATGGAGCGGAATATGTGGGTGTTAACCATAAAAAGACAATCTTCAGAAAAGCTGCTTTAGCATACCATTCAAGATTAGGCAAATTAACCCCCCCCCCCAAAGCCAGCAGTAATTGTAAGATAGACATGCGTATCCTGGAACATTGCCCCCACAAAACAATTTAATATCATTTTATTCCGTGATGTAAAATAAAAACAGGAGAGCCAGACTGGGATATTTTGAAAAAGATAAAGTAAGCGGAGCAAAATGTTCATTCTTACAATTTCCATTTTTGGGAAAAAAGAGAGGTTTAATCTACTCCACTTTAAAAAATCTTGTTCGATTGTACAAGTTAAAGGTTCTCAGTTCATAAGATCTATGTTTTTTAAGATCTTGCATTATAGCAGTTCCTAAATATGTAATTTTAGTCCTGCGCCATGTAAAGGGAGCCTATTTTTTAAAGCCATGCAGAGGCTAAAATTAGAAGTTAACTGCAGTTGTGGACACATTTAACTTGAAACCTGCTATTTTCTCAAACATCCTTAAGATTTCCCAAATCATTGTGACCGATATCTCAGGGGACAGTACTGTAAGCAGAATGTTGGCCATGAACAACAAGATTTGATGCTGCGTCTGACCCAATGGCAGCTCCTCAGTGCCCTCCTGTCTTCTAATTGCACATGCTAAAGGTTCCATGTATAGGGCAAAAAGAAGAGGGGAGAGAGGGCACCCTTGTCTCATACCTCATTGTAATGAAATGGGGGTGGGGGATCAGAGTACCATTTACACGGTTGTAAGCCCTTGGAGCCACATACAAATTCTGAAGTCAAGTCCAAAATGAATCTGTAAAATGGAAGGCAGACAGGGTGTCCCAGAGGAAGTCCCAGGACACCCTGCAAAACCCCTTTTCAGCTCCCAAATTTAACAGGGCAGCTGGGATCGTTCACATCTGGAGATATTCTAGGATCAGCAATACCCGATGAATATTGTCCATGGTGTTTCTTGCTTTCATGAAGCCGGACTGGTCAGGATGTATGATCATTGGTAGTATTCAATCTAGTCGAGAAGCCCAAATAGCCATATAAAGCTTGTAAATGTTCAGTATGGAGCGATACGAGGAAGGGTCTGTTATACCTTTATCTGGTTTTGGTAAAGTCGACAATACTGCATATGCCCACAGACTAGGGGGAACCTCCCCGTTCGCAGCCTACCAATATACCAACAACATGGTGGGAAGGAGGAGCCCCATAAATTTTCATTTCACTCTGTGCTGAAATCATCCAGGCCTGGACATTTGTGAGAACTTGCTGCTAGAATGTGTTGTTGTATCTCCTCTGACCTAATTGGGGCTTCTAGCATTTGACGTTGGGCCTCAGTTAATTGGGAAAGATCCAGGGGCTCAAGAAATTGTTGCCAATCCACTGGCATGGATGGTGGGTCAGCTGTGTATAGCGATTGATAATAATTTGAAAAAATGGTTTGGATCTCTTCCTCGCAATGGACTAGCCGTTTTGTTATAGGATGCCTCATTTTAAGTATAATGGCTGCTCTTTTATGCATCCTCAGTTTCCAGGCTAATGTGCGCATACCTCTTGACCCACCCTCATAATTACGTTGTTTAGGGTACAACAGGGCTTGGTGAACTTTATAATTCATAATTTTTTGCAGTTCCTGTTTGGTTTTCTGTATTTTTAACCCTTACATGGCTGTGGAATGATATATCAGTCCAAAATTCCTGTATGTTTTAATTCTGTCGGCAGCCTAAGCGTTAACATTGCCTCCCTATCACCGTCTCGGTATAATAACTGGTAGGACTGTAGTTGTTCTAGTAAGTTAGTGTATTTGTCCTCCATCTGGCATTTTTTCCATGCTACATATGCAAGAATTGCTCTTCTTCTGACTACCTTAAGAGTTTCCCATAATATTGCTATAGGTATCTCTGAGGAATCATTCTCCTGTAATATTTGAGGGATTCTGTCCTGTACAAATGACTTGAACTGGGAGTCTTTCAATAAAGATTCATTGAGAAACCATAATGTTTGCTGCTTTTTTTTCCCTAAGTCTGTTTTCAGGATGAGGGGATGATAGTCCAAAAGGAGACACGGACCTATTGATATGTCATGTATCAAGTGAAAGTCTTCACATGAGACAAAGAAATAATCTAATCTGGAGTAATTTTGGAACATCTCTGAGTAAAAAGTACAAGCTTTCTGTGTGGGGAACATTTTCCTCCAGACATCAAGGACCCCAAGTAGATCAAAAGATCCCCTTAACAAACGAAGGGCATTAGTTGTCCTATGTGACCGAGGGTTGGTGGTATCCATGTCAACATTCCAAGTTATGTTAAAGTCTCCTCTTATAATTGGTTTCTCTTTCAAAAGGTCCAGGAGCTTATTCAGGAAGGTCCTCACAACTGGGACTGTTTGTGGTGGAAAGTTTACACTGACCAAAGTAATCTCATGCAAAAACAAGGAGTCCTGTAAAATAGTATATCTACGATGTGGGTCCAGGAAGCTTTCATGAACCTCTAATGGGGTTGCCCGTGGAACCAATATCGCTGAGCCCCTCTGTCTTCCACTGGGGTGAGAGGAAGCGTATACCTTATATCTCTGCCCCATCATAGCTTAGAATGTTCTGTATCAGTTAAATGGATCTGTTGTTTAAAATACCAGTCAGCTGGATTAGGTTTAATATATTGCATGAATCTTGTTTTTTTTTTTATTGGATTTTGCAATCCCTTAATATTTTGGGAAAATATCCTTGCAGAAACTGAAGACATCATAATCCCATCTCAGGAAGGTGCTGCTCCCGAGAAGGCATTCCGCCCCATTTGCCAGGTCTACAGCCCTGATTAAGAGTCATCCCCTGAAAACATCTTCCTCTTCCAGCTATCCTGAAGGACCCAACGCAGCCGACCAGAAGAGAAACAAAAACTAAATAAATAAATAAATCTTTTCCTAACTAGGGATTCCATTCCTCCACCAGAGAGCCACCCTCCAAATCTCATGTAATAAACTTATTCCTGTAACCATACTGGACTGTGTGTACCTCATTTCTTTGTTTTAACAACCGAATATTCACCAACCCCCTCCCACCCTTCCCTTGGAACTCTAGAATCCAGATCCTTAAATCGAAAAAAAAAAACAATAGTCTAGAACATATATAGAGAACCCCATTGCCCCCCATAGTAACTCTGTTTCCAATCTAATGGGAAAACTAGCATAATAAAACCTTTTGAACTTATTAACATAGTGACCTCCAACATGGAGGTGGGACCATCTGGAGGCCTCTGCAATAGGTGGACCCATCAGAGCAGAGGATTTCTCTTGCCTCAGTTGTGAAAGAGACCCCCGTAGGACAAAAAGACCCCAAATCAGAACAGTAACTGCTCATAAGGCAGAAAAACTAAATGTATATGGTGGCACCATGTTACCTTCCCCCATTCAACCTAAACCCCACTAATACAATAAAATCAGGAGCTTCTGCCCTAATACCCCCCCACACTTCATTCTTCATTTTAAACCACCCAGCCCCCCCCACATTGCAACCAAAAGGTACCACTTGTTCACTTTGTTCCCCATACCATCCCGTGACCTGCTCTTATATTACTGTTCCCCCGCCAAACACTTCTTCAAGCCAGGGATATTCCACTGGGACCACTAAGGTTTCCTGGAAATATTTATTTTATTTAAATGTTTCACCAGGAAGGCCCATTGAACAACAACTTGCTTGTCTCCCGGTGTGACCTGGGGGGAGAGGGTACACGGAAAAGTGCTTAAAGCAAATCCATACATTGGGAACATGAAGTACACGAAAAACAATTACAGGAAATACGAGGACAAGAGTACATAATACCATATACAGTGTTAATTCCAGTGAGAGCAGATAATTGAAATGAACAATGGAGTGCAGAATCTGTCTACATACTGTAAGTGCATCTGGTTAAAAATGAAACAAAAAACAATTTGGGGAAAGATGCGCGAGAGAGAGAGAGAATAGGATTACATTGAGAATGAGGAAAGATGGACAGATTGGGGAGATAAGTCAGTTGCATTAAGAATGAGGAAAACAGGTACAGTTAGTGGAGAAGAAGTTATGAAGGGCAGTGGAGAGAGAGTGGGAGGATGAGGAGTGACAAATTTGGTGAGGAAGGGCTTTTCAGAATTTGGGGAAGAGATAGTTGAAAGCAGACTGGCCTGCAAGGGTAGAGGAATGGGGGGGTCGCAAAGGTATGTGAGTCAGTTGATCTTAAGGAGCGAGTGGGAGGGGTAGAGAGAGAAGCAGTTAAATACTGAAGTAGAGAGCCGAGCCAGTATTTATAGATGACTTTAGTGCAGTGGGAGAGGTGCTTGTTATCAAGTGAAGGGAAGGACAGAGAGTGAGAGAGATCACAGTGGTGGATATGAATAGGAGAGTTCAGGGCAATGTGGCAGAAGGAATTGAAAAGGGGATCCAATCTGGATAAGGCGGGTTTAGGAGTGGTACTGTAGACTACATCGCAGTAGTCAAAAATGGGGATTATCATCTTTTAGGCAGTCTCACGCCTGGCCTCAAGAGGAATGCAATTGTGATTCCTAAACAAAGCACTGAGCGTGGGGCGCATTTTTTTCAGGATGGCATTGACGTGTCCAAAGAAAGTGAGGTGTTGGTCCAACCAAACCCCAAGGTATCTAAAAGAGGAGGTGTCCTTGAGCATAATCCCATCCAGTATGTAGAAAGTGGGCAAAACAGGGAGCCTAAATATTCTCTGTCTTGTGCCAAAGCTCATGGAGACTGTTTTCTTGGCATTTAGGAAGAGCTGATGAGAGGCAAGCTTGTGCTGGATCTTATTAAAGTCAAGTTGTAGTCTAGCTTCCTCATCAGTGGGAGATTGGCCAGATGTGAACAAGCTGGTATCGTGAGCGTACATATGAACTGATGAGGAAGAGCAGGCTGATGGTAAATCATTTAGGAAAATCGAGAAAAGTAGGGGCCCAACACTGAGCCATGGGGCACTCCAATGTTGATTTGGAGGGGAAGGGAGTGGAGCAGGATTAGACTATTTTACTGATTGTGTGTGTCCTGTTAGGACTTCAAACATTTGCAGAGAGCAAGAGTCTGACTGAGGTGAGGTATTGAAGAAGCAAGGAGTGGGGAACCATGTTGAATGCCTTGGCAAAGTCGACAAAGATAGCGGAAGTAATCAGGCCATGATCAATTCCAGTGAGGACTGAATCAGTAAGCCTAAGTAGGGAGGTAGTGGTAGAATGTTTTTTCTGAAATATGGCTCCTCTCTAACACTGCCCCCACCCTCTCCCCCACTCATAGAGGGGGACGGGACTTGGCCATTATACACAGACTGTTAACCAAGCATAATTAATTTGCCTTTTGGGCAGAGGTTGTCAATATTTCCAAAATAAACTCCATGTTTGTTAGATGTATGTAATGAAAGGCCATCCAGGAGGAAACATAGAAACATAGAATTTGAGGGCAGATAAGGACTGCTTAGCCCACCCAGTCTGCCCATTTCTCTACCTGATGGATAAGCTGCAGATTCTAGTTAATCAACAGCTTACTTCCTCCTGCCCACCAATAGAATTGCCTTATGCCTGTCCCATGCATTCTTGAATTCTCTCACTGTTCCTGACTCCACAACCTCCTCAGGAAGGCTGTTCCATGCATCCAAAACCCTCTCTGTGAAAAAAATACTTTCTAAAATTACCTCTGAGCCGTCCCCCCTCTATCTTCAAATTGTGCCCCCTTGTTCTTGCACATCTCTTCTTCTGAAAGATACTACCCTCTTGTACCTTGTTAATTCCCCTGAGATACTTGAAAGTTTCTATCGTGTTCCCCCCCCTCTCCTTCCTTTCCTCAAGGGTATACATATTAAGCTGCTTTAGTCCCTCCTCGTATGTCTTCTGGTGCAGACCTTGCCCCATTTAGGTTGCCCTCCTCTGAACAGCCTCCATTCTGTCTATGTCTTTGCAGAGATGGGGTCTCCAGAATTGCATGCAGTACTCCAGATGGGGTCTCACTAACTGTCTGTAGAGAGGGATTACAACTTCCTGTTTTCTACTGTTGATGCCTCTCCCTGTGCATCCCAGTATCCCCCCAGCCCTCCTTACTGCCTTCTCACATTGCTTGCCCACCTTTAGGTCATCTGATATAATTACTCCTAGGTCTCTTTTGATTTTTGTTGTTGTTATTAACTCACCTCCCATTGTGTACTCTTCCCTTGGGTTTTTGTTTCCCTGATGCATTACCTTGCACTTCTTTGCATTGAATCTGAGCTGCCACGTATTTGACCATTCCTCCAACCTTGCCAAGTCCCTTTTCATTCTTTACATCCCACCTTGTGTATCAACCCTGTTGCAGATCTTTGTGTCATCTGCAAAGAGGCATACCTTTCCTTCCAGGTGCTCTCCAATGTCACTTATAAAGATATTAAAGAGTATCGGTCCCAGTACCGAACCCTGTGGTACCCCACTAGTTACCCTCCTTTCTTCACTGTGGACTCTGTTTACTATTACCTTTTGCGTCCTGTTGTCCAGCCAGTTTTTTATCCAGGCTACCATCTTGGGACCCACTCCAAGGCTGGCTAACTTGTATATTAATCTTTTGTGTGAGACTGTGTCGAATGCCTTGCTGAAATCTAGGTAGGCCATATCCACAGCCCCTCCCTGGTCTACTACTTTGGTCACCCAGTCAAAGAAATCTATTAGGTTCGTCTGACATGACCTTCCTGCTGTGAAACCATGCTGCCTTGGGTCCTGTGCCCCACTGACCTCTAGGTACTCAGCCATTCTTTCCTTCAGAAGTGATTCCATCATTTTTCCCCTACCACTGAAGTCAAACTAATTGGTCTGTAGTTTCCTGCCTCTGCCCTGCTCCCACTTTTATGAAGTGGAATCACATTTGCCCTCCTCAAGTCCTCAGGTACTACTCCATCCTTTCATGATTTGTTAAAGAGAGTAGTCAGTGGTGTTACTAGTTATACCCTTAGTTCTTTCAGTATTCTTGGGTGAATCCCATCAGGCCTCATTACTTTGTCCACCCTCAGTTTCGAGAGTTCTTTCAAAACCCTTTCTTCTGTGAATGGACTGGTATCGAACCCCATATTCAGAGTTTCTCCCTTGTTTGGTTTAGGCACCTCTCCCTCCTCATCTGTTGTAAATACTGAGCAGAAATATTCGTTCAGTATCCCTGCTTTTTCACTGTCACCCTCTGCCCACATTCCCTCCCCTTTATTGAGTCTCTGTATCCCTCCCTTGGTCTTTCTTCGCTCCCTAATGTACCTATATAAAGTTTTATCCCCCCTTCTTAACAGAGTTGGCTATCTTTTCCTCAGTTTGTGCTTTTGCTATTCTGACTGCCTTCCCTGCCTCCTTCTGCTTTAACTGATAAAGTTCTCTGTCCTGCTCCTTCTGTGTTTCCTTATATTTCCTGAATGCTATCCTTTTCTCCTTAACCATCCCTGCCACCTCTTTTGAGAACCATAGTGGTTTTTTCCTTCGTTTTGTTTTATTGCTTTGCTTCACACAAAGGCTTGTTGCCTCTATGATGGCTGTTTTATTTCCCATTGTTCCCCCACCCCTCCTTCTTGCCCATTTGCTAGTGATTTTCTAAGGCATGCTCTCATTTTCCCAAAGTCAGCCTTCCTAAAGTCCAGTACTCTTGTTTTTGTATGGCTTGCCTCTATGGCTGTGTTTATTGTGAACCAAACTGTTTGGTGTTCACTTGTTCCCAGATGGCTACCCACTTCTAAATCTGAGATCCTTTCTCCTTCCCCATTTGAGAGTACCAGGTCTAAGATTGCTCCCTCCCAAGTGGGTTCCAACACTAGCTGTCTGAGGCATGCCCCCTGTAGAGCATCAAGAATGACCCTGCTCTTGGATGTGCCTGCAGCAAAGGTACTCCAGTTAACATCTGGCATATTCAGGTCCCCCATCAACAATATCTCCCCTTTTTCTGCCATTTTAAGGATGCCTTCTATCATTTCCTTGTCCATTTCCTCCCCCTGAGATGGGGGTCTGTACACAACCCCCATGCGGATTGTGGTGCCATTTCCTGTCTCCAGGGTGACCCTTAGTGACTCATCAACTTCCTGTTTACTCTTTAGTTCTGTTGCTTTAATCCCTTCCCTTATATAGAGAGCTACTCCTCCTCCTTCTTTTACCCACCCTGTCACTCCTGTAGAATGTGTATCCTGGTATGTTGACTTCCCACTCATGGTTCTCTGTGTACCATATTTCAGTGACTGCCACAATATCCAGGTATCCCTCTTCCATTAAGGCCACTGGTTCAGGGAGCTTATTGCACCGACTCTGGGCATTGGTACTCATCACCTTCCATTTATTTTTTATGGCCTTATCCCTTTTAGCCCCATCCCTGTCCTTAACACCTTTTCTGCATTTATCCCTGTCCTGCTCCCTACTGACTTCTCTGCCTTGGTGTTTACCTCTCTAACTACTGCGCTTTTTGGGGGGAGGCTGGGATTTCCCTGCTCCTTTTCAGTGCCTCCCCCCTCTTGGCTAGTTTAAATGCTTGCCAGTGAAGCATTTAAACCTGTCATCTAGGATTCTGGATCCCTCCCTGGACAAATGCAGACTGTCGTGCCAGTATAAGCCTGCATCCCTCCAGGTGGCTCCCCAGTCCCCAGTGAAGCCAAAACCCTGAGCTCCACACCAGTGTTTCAACCATTCATTGAATGCCATGGTGTGGAATACCCTAGCATCATCCTTGCCATAGACAGGCAGCACCTCCGAGAAGGTTACCGTACATGCTACTTGTCTGAGGCCCCCCCCCAACTCCACAAACTCCTCTTGCATGACTTGATCCCATTTACAGCCAGGTCATTTGTTCCTAGGGGGACAGTGACATCCAGCTCCCTCCCTCGTACAGCTGCTCCCACGATCCTGAGGATTCGCTTCCTCCAAGCTGTGGCGCCAGGCAGGCACCTTACCTCCCTATCCCCTTCCTCCCCCACCAGGAGTTGTTTCCTTCCCCTGTGGGGGTCTCGTGCCACCCTCCTGTGGGTCTCCTTTGTGGTGGTTCCCAGCATCCTCCTTAGTCTCCACTGCAGGTGCCTCCATAGAGGAACCATTCTTTGCCAGAACAGCATATGAATTGTGGAGAGCAACAACTAGAGGGATGCACCTCTGTTCCACCACCCTCTTTCTCCTTGAGCCCACCTTGGTCCAACTGCTCCTCTTTCTTGGCAACCTCTGAAGTAACGGTGGTGGCCCTGGTGGTCTCTGGGTGGGGGAAGAGGTTTCACGAATCCTAGCCAGGTCAGCCTAGAGGCACCAGACACACACTAAAAACTAAGGAATTCCATCAACTGTGTTGCCAACTCTCCTTATGTTGGCTGACTGTTCCCTGGAATATTAAATCACCTGAAAAAGCCCCTCAAGCCTTTTGGTGGAGTTCTCTGATAGGTACCACCTTATAATTAAGAAAACTAGCAGTCCATTCTTTGTCTCTATGGCTCAATAGTGTACATAATAAAAGACTGATGGAGACCCAGTTGGAGATTCAGTAAGGACCTGCAGCACAAAAAGGAGCCCAGAAAAGGTCCAGAGCAACTTATCCCTAGGCCAGGCATCCTATATAAGTGCTCTTTAACACTGCCCCCACCCTCACCCCCACCCATAGAGGGGGACGGGGCTTAGCCATTGTACACAGACTGTTAACCATGCATAATTAATTTGCCTTTTGGGCAGAGATTGTCAATATTTCCAAAATAAACTCCATGTTTGTTAGATGTATGTAATGAAGGGCCATCCAGGAGGCACCAGACGCACACTAAAAACAAAGGAATTCCATCAACTGTGTTGCCAACTCTCCTTAAGCTGGCTGACTGTTCCCTGGAATACTAAATCTCCTGAAAAAGCCCCTCAAGCCTTTTGGTGGAGGTCTCTGATAAGGACCACCTTATAATTAAGAAAACTAGTAGTCCATTCTTTGTCTCTATTGCTCGATAGTATACATAATAAGAGCCTGATGGAGACCCAGCTGGAGCTTCAGTAAGGACCTGCAGCACAAAAAGGAGCCCAGAAGAGGTCCAGAGCAACTTCTCCCTAAGCCAGGCATCCAATATAAGTCTGCGTGGGAAGAAGAATGGGAGGCGGAGACAGCCCCATGGCCACCCCCCACAGAGGAGACCCCAGGGCTCCAGGTTAAGTCGCTAAAACCCATCCAACCTGAGAGCACTGAATACACACCAGACTTCTGTAATAATTGTTATCTGGGGATCAGAGGGTGTGCACCAAGCAGGGAAGCACTCTGCAGGACTCCACCACCTCAAATGGGCTGCCCACTTCAGCCTCAATCTATAAACAGAGCAGTTGAGAAAGTCCTACATTTAATATGTGTCCATGGACTCAGGAGGACCCTTGTCTGCCCCAAAGCTGCAGATTTATTTATGTAACTCTCCTACAAATGGGGGTTCCTAAAAAACCTCCATGGAGCTTGCCTAAGTGTTCTCCTGCCTGCTGGCATTCTGCGTTTAAGCCAGTAGAATGGCGCTGTGAGTGCTGGTAGAGTCTCCACATACTGTCTCTTTAAGAGCTGTCTGCTTGCAGGCACAGTTACTGCTTTTCTAGATGGGCTGGTGTTTCCCTGCTTGAAGTCTGCCTAAACTGCGGGGCAATTGCTTCATTTTGCGGTCGCTGGAGGCGCAAAGGGAACCCATCTGAATGATATGCTTGTTTTCCTATGAACAGAGCATTCATAATATTGTAGTTTAATTTGCTTTTGTTACAGCTGGGACTCTGTGTTTATTGCCCCTCCATTTTGGACCCAAACTGCTGTTTTGAGGGCCAATGGGATTAAGGGAGCTGTAAAATGGAGACTGTTTGGACCAACCAGAATTTGGACTCTCCTGGGAGCCGGTTTACAATGGAATGTATAGCTAGTAATTCTGGGAAGTGAAGTTCTGGACCTTGGCGCCTATTTGCACCAATGGAGAGAGTGATTGACAACTGAGTCCACCAACTGGACTGGGTGGCACCTGAAGAAAATGCTGTGCACTGCAACTGAGAGATCAGATCAGTTGTGACCATGAGGAGAGAAGGAGTTCTGTGCTTATGCGTTGTATAGTTTAGCGCGGGAAGCACATGAGAGGCCTAAAGTGAGGCCATTGCTGTTGCCAACTCGAATCGGACTGAATCCGAGAGTACTGAAAGGAAGGAAGGTTGAAAGAGTGGAAACCCGGCTCACCCTGTAGAAAACTGGAGAAATTGTTGAATCGTGCTCGGTCTGTCAGGAATTGAAGCTGCTGTGTGAACTCCCTGGTGTTTGCAGTAAGTGCGTTCGGGACCTGAAAGCAGCTGCCTGGTATAGTAATTTCCTTTACATATAAATGTGTTGAATGCTTGGGAGGAATAGCTATTCCAGGTCTCTTGTCACCATGCAGTGTAAGCTGAAAGTTGAACTGAATGTATTTGGACTGAATCCATCTGCTGATCAAAGCAGTGTGGCCTGACCTGTAGAATCCCATCTCCCTGCTTTGTGTGTCTGGCAATCCAGAACCACCATCTGCGCCTGGTTTTCAGCATGGGGTAGTGTGAGTACAAATGAGGGCATCCCCCTGCGACCTGTTAACCATCACCAGTGTTTCATCTGATTTTCTTTCTTTCATTTCCTCAAGGACTGAGCCATCTGGCTCCAGATTACAATTGGGTATTGTGCATATCTTTTCCCTACAGGGCCCCTTCAATCTGCACCTGCTGGCCAACCCCAGGCAATGGACCTGGCTAGCCCCCCAACCTGGGTACCCAGAGTGTGACTTTTAAGACCTTGTATGAGTGCACAATACTGTGATTTATTTCTGCTAATCAGCTTGATCTCCCCCTCCCTGTGTTTCACTCCCCTAAATAAACCAGATTGGATGTTATTGACTTTAACCTGTTTAAAGTTTCAGTACTTACATAGCAGGCATTGCCTTGTTTTGTGTAACTTGACCAACCTTATTTCACAGGGGGTCCTCCGAGACGAACTTCAGAATCAGTTTTGAGGGTAAGCGGTACCTTATGATTGGATCCAGTGTACATGTGGGGTATTGGTATTGCAATTCTTGTGTATCATGTGGACCATTAGAGGGAACAGAAGGGGGCCTCAGTGTCTCAGAGGACTGTGACCAAACTCGACCAACCATTACAAACCCTGACCTCTGGGTGGAGGCACCTGCCATAGAACCTAAGCTCCTTAACCTGTTGGTGGTCTAGCAGGCAGGGGTAGTAGCCCTTGGGATAGTGCCACCTGGGGGTTACATTTAAGTATGTATTATTTCAAAAGTTTTACCAGGAAAGACATACTGAGCTGATAACTATTTTCAAGATGCATCCTGGTAGAAGGGGAAGAGGAGTACTGTAAACAATCATAAGGCAATATACATGGCTGGTAGCAACAACATTGAGCCACTACTAAATGAACACATTTATACAATTAGTGCAAGGTTCCAGGGAGGCAAAATATGTACAACTGAAGTGCAAGGTGCAATAGAGAAGGAAAGAGAGAGACACACACACACAAGCCATAGTATACAAGAGGAAGGGGTGCAGTGGTAGCAGAAAATGGGAGGAAGAGAGGTAGAAAAGAGGAGGTCAAAAGACAAGAAAGAATCAGGAGGTGATGGGGTGGCAGGTAGAGTAGAGGAACATGGGCGGCTAATCAGGTACAATTGCAAGTGTGGGTAGAGACGTCATAAAGCAGAGAAGCAAGATAAGAATGTGCTGATAAGAAGATAATGTGCTGTTCACTACGTTTCTCATCAACAGTGTGTGAAATAGGTTACTACTGCAAATCATGTACTGTAAACAGGCACTGAATAGTAAAATACTCAGAATTCATTCACTGAACAGAACAGAAACAAAGTAACAAATAACTGTTTGCAGAAGTGGCATGCTATTAAATTACAGTACAGTGCTCCCCCTTTTGTCCACTAACCTCAGTACATACTAAATTGTGGTGGATAAAAGAGGGTGGCTGTTAATCAAGAGTAGGCATTTTCCAGTAATATTCAAAAACACTGTAGTGCTCTCCCTACAACCCGCCCAACAGTATATGCTCAGTAGCAAGCATAGTTTTAAATTTTAAATGTACCAGGGAGCAAGCAGAAGAGAGGGAGATGAGGGAAAAGGAGCCAGAGAGCTCAGGATCCTTTGCAGGAGGAATACAACACTCAGGCAAAAAGAAACAGTGTTTATTCATGGCAGTGCTGTTACTTTAACTTACTGATAAGCAGGCCGGAGGGTAAGCACGTTTTCTCAGGTATTAAGTGAGGATGGTTCAGGCAGCAGAACCAGTGCTGACACTGACAGCACTTTTGATGAGTTAGTTCTAGGGAAGTGGTAAATTATGTGTATAAAAACAAACTATACAGCGACAGGAAAAGAATCCTTGGCTCTGATTGGTCAGTCTGGGGTTGGACCCATGATGTTATCCCAGTACAACATCACAGATCTAGTCCCAGCATACAGATGACCCAGTAACGTGAAAAAAAAAATCACAGCATGTCCTATCTTCAAGCGAAGTGAAAGCCACAATTCTGATTGGCTTCACACCACTTGTACTCAGATGGTCAGTATTTTGAATCTCCTGCTGGCTAACATATGCAACACCAGTCAGTTGGCAGAGATAACTGCTCCTTTCCTAACTCCAGCCTACAAAAAGTGTGCTTTCTAATTCCCACTCACCCAATGATGCTACTATACTAGTGAAATTTAATTTAAGAAAGTGCTGCTGGTTGTGAGTGTCTTCAGTGTTGGGTACCATAAAGTAGTGCATGCTTGTCCCTTGGGGCGCAGCCATTTGCCCACAAGAACTACGTGAAGTGGCTGTACAAAACATTTGAAATCAGTTTTCCCTTTTAAAAAGAGCATTTTTGGGAATTGCTTTCCTTCTTTTGAGCTGCATGGACTTACCCATCACAACGAGAAACCAGAAGTGTGCACCTAGCTTCGTCTTGGTACCACGATGGTTTGCAGTTTTCACAGAAAGTAATAAAAAAAATACATACATCTTCAACCGGTCCTGGGGAAGACAGTAGGACTGAGCCAATAAAACTCAATGGGCAGCAAGAATTTACCAACCAAAGACAACTGAGTGGGGGAGGGGGAAATAGAACAAGCAAAAAACAAGATTAGAGCAAGAAAAAAGCAGCACCACCACCTACTGGGCAAACAATAGAACAGCACTGTTTTTCCAGTTGTGTATACCTACCCAGTAAAAAAATACTAAAACATTTTAAACATATTTTTAATCTGTTGTTTTATTTCAGTTTATAAAGGTGCCATTGTATAATAGCAATAATGCACTCCAGGGTGTGTGTTTAATGCTGGGATAATGTCACTTATCAGGTGTTGGATGCGCTCAGCCTGTGGCATCATGCCCAACCACCCAAGGCATGACATTATGCCAGTAAGGCACAGCCTGTCAGGCATTATTGCTTAAGTATACTGCAACACATAAACATGGCAAATATCAAGTTTAAAGAAACAGGCACACAGAAGGATGCTGACAGCATTTTAGATTGCATGTCTGTTTATTCAAACTGTGAATAAATGAACACAGCTTTCTATCAAAAGTGCATCAACATTTTTTGTCTTTCCATGTGCCCGGGTTTTCTTTCCCACAGTCTGTTTTCTAACTGTCAGCACTGAGCAATCCTGAGCTCTCTGGGTTCTCCTGAGCTTCTTCAGCATCTCGCCCCCTAAGCTCAGACACAGATGAATGAAACTTGATAACAGAATGTGCTCCATGAGTGAGTTAGTTCCAGAGTAGTGGTAATAAATTATGTGTATAACAAAGATCTAGTGCAACACGTAAACATGGCAGATATCTGAAGAAAAAGATTATAAACCAGAACCACACATGAAGCAGGGAAAAGATCATCCTCGTGCTGTCTGGCTCCTTTTTGTGCTGTGAATAAGGAAAACTCCCCTGACCTCCCTCCATCTTTCTCCTAATTCATCAGCAATACTGGACATGTATTTAACAGTTTTACCAGTACTAGTCAAATAAATCAGAATTCCAGTTTAAGCTAAAAAAGTGAAAGTCTTGTCTCACTGGCATCACTGATGTTTCTGCATTTCCAGCCACTTACAATCATGTCGCACTTTGTGCTTCGTATGGGTAAGGTACAAGTGGGATAATGTGTGTGTGGAGGGGATCCCTGAGGTTGTTGATGTTGGTGCTATGTACATATCTATTTTTGAGGGATATTGCACCATTGTGACTAAGGAAAGGAGCCCATACTTCATAAAAACATGTTTTCCACAAGCTGACATGAGCCATTCGCTAATAGCTGGCTTGAAGGGAGATGTGCTACAAAGAACGAGTACCTGATTATATACTGGAACATCTACAGCAAAGAAATATTAAAAACTCTCAGGTCTGCAGGAGGGGTGGAATTCAAATTACCAAAGAATAAATCAGAAATTGGTAGGTCACATTTTTTTAACGTGTCCACAACTGTGAAATTCAATGCTTCTTTATCTGAGACTGCTAAACAGTACAATTCATCTTGCTGCAACAAAAAAAATGATTTACTGTATGGATTGCAAAGCATTATTGTTGTCCAGATCTGCATTCTGCTTGATCAACTGTGCGGAAAGAAGTGTATCTGTATTGTAAAATGTTATACTCTGTGGTTCAAGGGGAACACTTTGTTCCTGGTAAGTGTGTTGTCTTGTGTATGACCTAGTCAGTTTTTATACATTTTAGCTATCTAAATGTCCTCCTATATATGTACTTAAATAGAGTAACTTAACTGTCATTTAATGTATGCTGTTAGAAACTTCCTGTGATTGATTTTCATACTACAAATACCTTATTGGGAATCAGTTTGTCTCAGATGAGTTTCCTATTCATTTTTGATTAATAAAATATTTTACTGCTTATTTTTATTACGTCTGTTGCCCACTCAGATCTGTTTGAAAGATGAACATCTCGCTAGTGTTTCAATAAAACATGATGCAGCATGTAACCACAAAAACTGTGACTTGGATATAGCAAAATCTTCAGGGTATATACACAGCAAGAACAAAAGTGGTGTTGGGTATGGTAGTTCGCAGGATTCCCAGCCACATCAAAATTGTTTCACCTCAAAATGCAGAGAGGCCTGTGGATTATCTAAGTATTTGAGAAACGGTTCCTGTGTTATCTTGGCAACATCAGCAGATATTAATGGGAGACGGGCTGAGTTTGTCTAATTTGACTGAAGCTCAGTGCAATCTATGCAACATTTGAAATTGTGTGAACATTCCCTTGGACTCTCTATATGCTTTTAGTACAAACTTCCAGCATGTCTGCCACTGTTTTTTGTTTCTTTTTTCATTAAAGGTTTATTGTTTGGATCTACGCCATTACAATGCAGAAGAACATACATAAAAACAAACAATTCATTGCAATAAAATAGCAATACTTGCTGATGCACCATTCGTGTCTCCAAACAAAAGCTTAGTTCCTGAATAAATTACGTTCTGGAATGTCAATAAACAAATATGCATTCAGTTTCAGTCATCAGAATTTGGATATGGTTTCCCTCTAGCTTTCCAAAAATATTTCCCTGGTTCCCATCAATAACATTTTTATAATTGAGCCCCAAAGAGCTACCAGATAGTCATTATACAGACCTCGTTGATAGACATTATAATTTGTTTATACGAACAAGAGGCCATTATATTTAGCTCCATATGAGCCAAAACTGAGGGCCATCATTCTAGAAGGAACACTAGACTTTCCCAAAGTGAGGTTTAGCAGATTGGCTGATTATAACTCCAGGCTTATAGCCACTAACCATCCCTCGTGTAGGTGGAAATAAGCTGCAGCAGTAGGACATATAAGCAGGCATAAGGGTCCGTATACATGACCATTAGAATTCAGACAAAAATGACAAGATTACAGTCACTGCCCCAAAAGGGCCAAGCAAAATGGGAGTCCTAAAAAGGGGTCTGTAGACCATGCTTGCCCCTAAATATGTCTGGTCACTCCTGAGATGCACTTCCCTAAAAATAGGGACAAAGTACAACTCAGTACCCTCCCTCTGCTGATTAAATCACAAAGGTGCAAGCCTAGATTATTGTAGCAATGGTATAATACCACATAGATTATGTTAGGGATGTTTATCCAGCTTCGCTACATATTAGACATCAGTTCAAGGTTTTCCTCCATTTACTGTTTGAGGTTTTCAACAAAGTACCTGAGGTAGACAAATTTGTGCTGCTGTTCATGAAGAAGCCGGCCCAGGCTTTCTTAGAGAGAGCAACTTGCCAATGAAGAAGCCGGCCCAGGCTTTCCTAGAGAGCAACTTGCCACTTTGGCTGGTATATATTTCATTCAGAGGACCTTAAATATGTCCTAACTGGGAGCAGAACTGAATCACAGAAATCATGCCTGTTAATCAAAGACTGAAGGTCAGTACTTCAGACTTCTCTTCCCCAGTCTGAATTAATAGGCTACTACCATTTGACCCAAAATGAGCCAACCCGTGGTACCAGTTTGAATCAGCCACTGCTGTGGGCCTAAAAGGAGCTCCCTACAGCATATGCTGCTCCATACCCCAATAGATGACCTGTCAAGTCATACGTTCTCTGCCAGTCTGTACTTCAGGAATCAAGTATAGAATCCTGGAACTAGACCTTTATTCTCATATCAGGTCATTTTGTTTTGTGCTCAGACCCAATGTTTGATAATGGGCTTGAAACATAACTTAAGTACACCTTCCCTCTATAGGACTATTGGTATCCTTTTCCTACAGAGTTTATTACAGCCAATCCATAGTACACACCACCAGGCATTACCAGACATCCTCACACCTCCTGCACAGATCCATAACCTATAACCCCAAATACAGCACATAAACAGTATCTAAATCATAATCATTGCCTGGAATTTATAAGGCTTTCTATCATGAAAAACACGGTTCATTTCTGTAAAAAGGTGTCAGAAAGCCAAAAAGACCTTACCATTTGAATACTAGAATTAAGAATAAAGAATCTTAGGTAGCACATAGCAAATGTATCAAATAGTACACCTAAATAACATTTTATTCACATTATACTATGCAATGCGCTGTACCACAGCATGTAAAGGGCTCTAAAATGCCACAATCTTATCATATGATGGCATTAGAATGAACACATCTGTGCAGTTAAAGCAACTTTCTGTACAGTATTTTTTTTATTGAAAGCATATACACAAACACATTTCCAGCAATACATTAAATACAACGGATATGCATCATCTGATATCGTACATTTAAATCCACTCTTCAGGCTCTCCAAAATACACATGTCCCTATTAAGAAGCATAGAGTTAGGTAGGGCTTTACTGACCAGGTGGATGCAGAGTGACCTACTCACATACATGAAAAAGAGGGCCAAAGCGAAACTCTCACAGTCACATACGGTCAGACTGGAATGTATATAGGCTTCTGAGAAAAGACTGCAAAAAAGCAATATGTGCAGCCAAAAGTGCCTACTTCAAACAGCTTCTGCAGTCATCTGGTAGTGACTCACAGATTCTGGAGCCACATAACATCTTGCATAATCAGGGATCCAACAAAGCCATAACTGATATGACTCTGAATGGCACAAACTACAACAACATGGGTACTGTTGCTAATGCCTTAAACTCCCAATTCTCGGACCTTTCCAAATACACAAACATGTCTGGACTGGGTCCTGATCATAGTTCTGAAGTGCTGGGCCTAGACTGCCCCCTTATAACCTAAGGGCTGTTACAAAAACTGAGGTTCTTTAGCTCGTGACGGCCATCCCAAACTGTGGTTCTGCTGGCTTGGATGGGCTACTGCCAATGTTCCTTAAAACTGTTGCTCTTCTCATAGCAGCCAGCAACTGTCACTAGGCATATCAATCTGTCCCTTGCCACAGGGAAAGTTCCCTTTCTGTGGAAGACTGCTAGAGGGGTGCCCATACATAAAAAGGGGGAACACCAAGTGCATGGACAGTTACAGAGTCGTAGCCATTTTACCTGTGCTGGATAAACTTCTCGAGAAAACAGTGGCCTCCCAGGTCTCTGAATACCTTCAGTTATTCAACCTAATAGCACCAGCTCAGAATGGTTTCATGCATGGGATATAGCACATCCACTGCCCTCATAAAACTTACCAGTGACATCCATATGGCCATGGAGAAAGGCATGCTGACTGGTGCAGTTTTCATTGATCGAAACCAGCTGTTTGACCTTGTGGATCACTCCTTGCTGCTTGATAAACTGAATGCCTTGGGTTTCTCATCTGCTGCCTCTGCATGGTTTGAAAGCTATCTCATTGGCAGGCTGCAGTTTGTCAAAATAAATAGAATCAAGTCTAATCTATCCCCTATGAGTTTGGTGTCCTTCACGGATCCATACTTGGGCCTCTATTGTTCTCATTGTTTCTAAACAATCTACCCAAAATGACTTTCTTCTGCTCCTCCCTATTATACGGGGAGGTCATGGTGATGTACATTAGCACTGCTGTATAAATTCAGTGTTGAATAAGGATCTTGCCTCTATGTAATCCTGGCTAACACACAGCAAACTTCTCATGAACTCCAAAAAGACACTTACCATGCTCTTTGGCTCAGCTCCCAGACTCAAGGCCTGTCCCTCCACCCTAAATATATGTAGTCCAGGGGGGATCCCCACTGGAGGTTGTTGACTCATTTAGGTACCTTGGAGTCACTTTAGACCCTGCCCTTGATTTTAACACCCATGTGTCAACTATCTGCAAGACTGTAAACATATAACTGCAGCCACCAGGCTAGCCATTGCATAAGGTGTTCTGAGGCCCAGCCTCACATATGTGCTGATAGCTTTTACTTGGAGGCCAATAAAGGGGTGTTAAGTAAATGGAACACATTCTATAGCAATACCTGCTGATTTGCCCTGTCAATGCCCAGGCAAACCCACCACTGTGTCCTCTATGCTAGCCTCAGATGACTCTCCCCATCCTGTTACTGACTGTTTACTGCAGACTGTCCCATAGATTATATGATTAGAGCCAGTTGCTGGCCAGCATGTTCAATCTCACCTCACAGGCATACTTCCTGAGGTCCACCGACAAGTCTCTCCTTGACATCCCTAAATGTACCACAAAGATGGGAAAATATGTTTTCTCAGTGTTTGCTCCCCAAGCCCTGGAACTCCCTTCCAATAGCATTTAGATGTGCTAAGTCTCACCAAGTCTTCAACAATGATCTCTGCAAACTACTTTTGGTCAATGATAAATGCTCCTGTACTTGATTCTCTGTATCTTTGGAATGGATCTGTATATCTCATGTTACTGCAGCACTTGTTTGGTTGCTTTCTTATACCCCCTGTACTGCTCAATTGTTACATGTTGCCCTAGTATCTTGCTTACCATGTTTAATGTCTTGTATCATTAAAATTTGCTGTTCACTTTGTCTGTAACCCTCCTGGGTCATACCTGAAAAAAGACAATGCTTTTGTCTAATGTACCCACCCAGTCAACAAAAACTAACTAAATAAATAAATAATTGCACAATATCATAAAAATTAATTATTTCTTTTGTAAAATACTAAGCTTCATAAGCCAATGCATCAAACAGCACAGCAAGAATTTTTATCAGCTACTGTCATTTTTATTGGGTTTTAACTCCATCCTGGGTCACGGATAGGAAAGGGACCTAGATTTTATCAAATGCTTCTTGTTTATTATATTTAGAGTACTAAATTTTTTCTAGTTTCATGATATCAATCATAAAGTTAATTCAGGTCTCATAGTTTGGTGGGGATGAATATTTCGATTTATGATACACTTTGTTGCTATTATTATAGAAATGATGATTAATGATATTTTGTCTTTATATGCCTTAAATTTATCATCTGGAAATACTGATACTGCAAGCAGAGGTGTGAATGACACCTTGCAACCTAATGCTTTTCATAAAGTATTAAAATCTGGGTCCGGAAATTAGTAAAATAAAGGCAAAAGTGCATCATACATATATGAGTCACAGTGTTATGTGTGCATTTTGGACAACATGGAGATATGGCATTATTCATTTTATTTAATTGTATAGGAGTGTAATAAGTCCTGTGCAAATAGTTGACTGGAATTTGCTGCTGCTTAGAAGCTTTAATACTGTTTAATGGTGTCCTAATTATTTCTTTCCATATCTCATGTTATTTCCCGTGTTAAATCCTTCCACCACGTACTCCTTAATAATGTAAGATTGTTTGTTTTTTATTCCCTAAGACATTTATAAACTATGGAAATGATTTTTGTATGGGTTGTGGTAGCAGTATGTCAACTAGGGCAGAGTTTGATGATAGTAAAAGCTGTGCATTTTGTTTTGTATGACATTCCTAATTTGCAAATATCGAAAAAAAGTGGTTTTGAGGAAGATTGAATTCCTTTTCTAACTGATGAAATGAATTTGAAAATGATCTTATGAAACAAATTATAAAATTCTGATAATCCATTTTCCCATTGTGTGAAAGCTGTGTCCATAACTGAAAGTAGAAAAAAGTAGTCATTGGCTATAGGTGAATGTGAGCCTATTTTACTTTCAGATTTTATCATTTGATGAGCTTCTCGCCAGCAATCTATTGTTGTTTTGGTAGAAGAATTGGAATATTGTATGGTTTTCTGTTTATAGTAATTTGAGCAAAGTATATGCTTTAATGTAATTATGTGCTTTTTGTTCCATCTTGAAAGCATATTCCATATTGTTTTGTTCCCCAAACCACACCTTTGTTACTGCTATTTGTGCAGCAACATAGTATAAATAAAAACTGGGTAATGATAAACCACCTTGCTCTTTAGTCATTGTTAATTGTTCCAAAGCAATGCACATTTTTTATTTCTCCAAAGAAAGTCAGTAGTAATTTTATTTAACTTATGAAAATATGATGCAGGGATTGATATGAGAAGTGACTGAAATAAGAATAGCAGTTCAGGCAGAATATTCATTTGGATAATGCTGACCCTATCTATCAAATTTAAGGGTGGAGTTGTCCATTTTTTAATTCATTTTGTATCTAGGTTAGTAGTGGTGAGTAATTAAGCTGAAACAGTTGTTCCAGATCGGAAGTTAATCTAGTTCCAAGCTGTTTGATTTTTCAGTATAAGAAGTGGATATGTGATATCAAGTTGCAGTATTTCTGTCTTGGTCCAGTTTATCTTATATCCAGATGCTTTCCCTAAATCTCTTAGTTATGTTTATTCATTCCTCTAATGAAGTTATGGGGTCTGTAAGATTTAATAATGCACTGTCCACATAAAGAGTGATTTTATATGTAGCATTATTTATTGTAATCCCCAAAATGTTATGCTTTCCTCTTATTGCTACTGTGAAGGGTTCAATGATCATAGCAAATATTAATGGTGACAATGGGGTATCCCTGTGGTGTGCCTGTAGTGAGTGAAAACATTTCAGACATGTTATTATTTGTTTTCATTTTTGCTATTGGAGTGTTATATAATAGTTTTATCAAATTCAAGAATTGTGTACCTAAGCCAATTTTTTTGAGCGTAGCATGGATAAAACGCCATTCAGCTCTGTTAAATGCTTTTTCTGCATCAACAGCCAGAAGAATAGCATCTGAGTTTGTATTGTTATCAATAATGTTGATAGTTAGCCTGCCCAGTGATGCTGAGGGTTGAGGCACTGGACACCACACCTCCTGTCACGTCGATGACCTAGGGTCAGGAGCGACCTGGGGTATCAGAGGGTCAGCCAGGGAAAGGAGGATTGAGCATCCCAGGGACTGCTCTCCTCTGGGGAGGGTGAGGTGGGACAACCATGGCTACACTGGCTCCTGGTGGTGGTTGAGGGTCGGTGCACGTGGTGGTTCACTGTGTGGTCAACAAGGGCAGACATCAGATGTGCAGTGCATGGAAGCATGTATGGCATGTCATTGATGCCATTGCATGCCCGTGCCATTGGGAGGACCAGTACACAAAAAATCCTCCAGCATGCACAATGATGTCTGGTCCTGTCAGTGCTGCACCACTCAGACTCGGGATGCTCCTTCCAGATCCTGACCCCTGGCTTCCACTGTAGTGGGGTAAGTACCCACCACGAAGCAGCCTGTGAGAGGAATGGAGGAGGGGGTCAGAGTGGTGCAGAGCCACGGGTCCGGGCAGATGGGGGGAACCATAGATAACACCCCCCCAGCCGAGGAGGGAAGAAAGAAAATAAGTAAACAAAAATAAAATAATGTTGATGGTTCTTCTACTGTTGTCCATCATGTGTCTACCTTTTATGAATCCACTCTGATCCTGGTTAATAAATATTGATAGTATAACTTCCAGCCAATCATGTATTTTTGAAAAAAAAATGTAAATCTCTATTCAGTAATCATATTGGTCTGTAAGAGGCACATGCTTTCTGTACCATATTAACACAGATAAAAGGAAAATGTATAAAATAAAAGAATAAAAAATATCAAAGAAATTTTATAGCAGTTTCCTTACACACATCATCTCCACAATGTTCATGTGAGAAATATCAGCCCGTTGGCACAGTGGCAGAGCATCAGCTCATGACACCAAAGACTCAGGTTCACCCAGGAGTCAGAGGGCTGGCCAGGATGGGGAAGGACTGAGTGCCATCTGGCAACTCTCCTCCGGGGGGAGCATTCAATACCTTCATGGCCCCTGGCGGAGGCTGGGGAGCTGCAAGTACCGAGGCCACACGTTATGGGAGGTGGGACAGATGGGTGCGCCTGTTGATGTCATTGCACGTCCCACCTCTGGGGAACTTCAGCATCCACAAAAATCTGGCCCTGTTTGTGATGCTGCTGCCTCCTCCTCCACTCGCACCACATCTAAGGTCCACCTGGGGGGTCCCTCTCCTGTGGCCCTGGCCCGGGGGGGGGTAAGCCTGGGCTGGAGGGTGGTGAAAGGAGGCTGGGGCTGAGGACCCTCTGCCTGGAAGGGTAGAGGTGGGGGTACCGGTTCCCCAAAACAGTGTTCATTTGAGAAGAGTTCTAGGTATTTTAAGCACTTTCCACATTTTGATTTTAAAAGTACAGTAAATTGGGTGGTTTCAAAGTTTCAGAGTTTTCAGTGATTTCATTAAAGTCTAATCTGCTCACAAGCAACTAATCCTTAAAATGTCTGAGGCTGAACTTTGAATTTACACTTCTTGTGGCCATATTCTATAAATGGGCCAATTTTTGTTTCTTTTAATGAGTTAGTTAACACAGCCATTTATTGTTTTGTTTTATGAGGTACAGCCATAAAGTATGAGGTGAGTTAAAAGTGGTACCTCCAAATAGAAAGTCACCCTTGGATAAAGCAGAAACACCATACAGAGTTCAGAGTGCTAGTAAAAACCCTGAGGGATATATCCATAAACACTCTCTCTGAGTTTCTACACGTCTCCAGCCCTTCTTGCCCACAGAGGTCTCCTACAGGTGGCTTCATCAAATTTCTCATCTCCTGCTACCTCTTATTTGACCTCCTAGGCTCCATTGCTCCATCCTCCATGTCGGACAAATTAATCTTGAGTCAGAGAAATAAAAAGAATGCTCCACTGTGCATAGTATTTCTTTTCTTTAAGAATAATCTGTAATATACAGAACCTCAGCCCTTGACAATGTTGGCATACTTTGTTCACCATATGAAACTGCCTTTATGCTCTAACAGAGCTGCTGAATCTCCCCTTTGGGAATAAGAACGACTTCTGTGGTCTCCAGTCTTCATGTTTCGGAATCCTCTCTGGCCAGGCTTTCAACGCTTCTTTGGGTTACTGCTGAGCAAATTCTCAGTCTTTCCAACAAATACTAGCAAGATCATAACATAGTTTAATAATAGTTCAGACAATGGCACCTTTTAACATGGGTGCTGTCCAAGACCAAGTGGCACCAGTGAAACCAGTAGAAAGGATGCCAACGAGCACTCCAAGCAATTGGAACAAGCTCTCGACTAAAAGTTAGGCAGTGATCTCATAACTTTAAAATGATAAAAAAGATACAAGGATTACAGCTGGGAAATCCCTGAAATAATATTAAATCCCTAAAAATAATATTAAATTAAATCCCTGAAAAAAGCATTACATTTTAGCACAAGGAATTGGAGCAGCATTGAACGGAACAGCACTACAGCCATCTTGATGTTCTGCCAGCCCTAACACCCTGACCCATCAGTCTGTCTGACACTGAGAAACAAAGTTCTACACTGAGCTTCAAGTACTCCAGATCTCCTTGTTGGGAAGGGAATATTCAGCTTGGAGTTGTTGAGATGATACAGAACCCATTTTGAACTATTTCAGACATTTAATGTCTCTCTTGTTCCTCATAGCCAATTAACTGAAATGTCACCATTTTTGATGAGTGGGTTATCCCACATAGAGCACAAGGGGAATCTGAATAGTGACCATTGTAATGTCTTAGCAGTTGTATTCCATACTCTTCAAATGTGGCCAAGGGTTGGGTGGGAGAATAGCTTACATGGAAGGCCTAGCAATAGGAGGCATAACATCAAGCTGTTGAGGAATTTCATTACATTCTATGGCAAACCATTTGGGGCTCAGATTCTGTGGGGTGTGCCACATTGCTCTAACTGACTGGGCTAGGGTGAAAGCAGCATGCATGTTAATAAAGTATGAGATGGCAAACTTACCTGCTGTTTGTGGCACCTGAAGTTTGCATGAGTTCAGTCTGGGTCTTTTAGCTTTCCATATAAACTCCCTCAGTTGTTTATAATCTCTTAAAAATTACTTTTTGGGATTGCTATAGGTTAGTGTTGTATAAAATAATTATCTTTTTATGCAATGATCATGTTATACAATAGGTCTATATTTTTTTTTCCCAAAATGAACACATCATAGGTTTCCACCAAGCCAAGTCTAAATCTGTTTGCTCCAAAAGGAGTGAAAATTATTTTGAGGATTTTGCAGTATAGTTGCACTTGGTAAAATGCCCCAGTATTTTAATCCCATTCTATTTGACTAGCATGACTAGATAGAATTGAAAGGTCCTGGTTGGGAGTAATGGGGAGGACCTCAGTATTTAGCCAGTTCACCCTCTGGCTTGCCATTATAGAAAATTGTCTCCACTGGGGAGGGCAGAGACTGAGATTTAAGATGAACAGAAGGACATCATCAGTATATTCTATGACTTTGTGTTGACCATCACTAGAGATTCCTTCATTTGTGGTGGTTTCTCTTGTGGCAAAGAGAGGATCTAATGCCAGAATGAAGAGCACCCCAGGCAAATACCGCTCTGCAGGTAGAGAGGGAATAGTACACCATTAACCCTCACTAAAGTCTGTACCGCATTATATATTTTGGAAATCCATTGCCAGAATGTTGGCCATAATTAAAGTGTTCCAGGACAGCATATAGATACAACCACTTCAGAGTCTTTCAGGCATTGAGAAACAGAAATGTGACTGGGGGAGCGATCCACCATGCTATGGTAGGTGTATCAGATTATGAACTTTGTGGAGGTTGTCTGAACTGTGCTTCCCTTTTACAGATCCCACCTAGTCTGCATGTAGAAGGTAGCTAAGGACCTCACTGACTCTGGCATCCAGCACCTTCACAATTATTTTACCATTTACAATAATGAGATAGGCCTGCAGCTGCTAGAGGCCAAGGGGTCCCTGCCGGGCATCTGGAATACATGACTGCCATTTTCAGAGGGTAGCTCCTTTGCCATGCAGATGATCACAAATTTCAACTAAGCAAAGGGCCATGAGTGTGGCTAACAGTTTATAAATTTCAGAAGGCAGCTCATTACTTACTGGAATTCTTTTGTGAGAAAAGGGTTTCTCTAAGGCTTGCCTGTAGGCAGCTGTGAGCTTAGGGAGCTAAGTGCCCTCCATAAATGTGTTGATGTCAGAGTCCAGGCCCAAGAGTCAGATAAATACAAGGTACAGTGGAAGTCTCTAAAATACTCAGCTATACCCTTTACATCTGTTCACGCCTTTCTTCCTTGATCCAGGATACCAGGGATCTTGTTTTTTTCCTGTAGTTGTTTTAGCCTATATGCTAACAATTTCCTTGATCACTTCCCTGACTCTGAGTGAGTCTGTTTCAAATAAATGAACACCCTCCCTATCCACACACCTACAATCCCCCAGGAAGCCCTCTGTCCTCCCCCAATATCCTTAGTCTCCCTGTGCCCCCCCCGAAGTCATTCTATCCCTGACCTCCTTGTGCCTTCTTTCTACCTTCCTCATGCCTTCATGCCTGCCTGCTTTGGTACAAGCTCCCCTCCATCCCTTCACCCCACTCCCAAACACCCTCCCAGTACACATTGCTAGGTAAATGTCCAGCAGTTCCCACCAAGCTTCTTATCACCCTCCTGCTACTAACAGCAGGCGACATCAAGCCTAACCTGCTGCCCTTTGCCCCCAATCTCTTCCCCCCTCCCACAGGGCTTGAAATTTGCCCACTTTAACATCAGGATCATATTCCCCAAAATCACCCTCCTCTGACCTCTCATGTGTACCCTCAAACCTCACGTACTAATCCTGTCAGTATCTTGGCTCAACCCAAAGATTTCCAATGCAAGTATCTCTATCCCTGGTTACCCACTTGTCTGCCAGGATTGGCCCAGCAGGGGTAGGGGCATGGCAATGTACATTGCCATCTCAATCCAGTACACCCCTATCCTAGCCACCTTCCTCCCATCTGCATATGAGCTCCTACTGATAAAACTCTCCCTTCCCTTCTCCATTGCAGGCATCTATTGCTGCCCTGGTCTCTCCCCCCACTTCTGTCACAGACCTCTTGGCTACCATGCTACCACATACTTCCACTGGCGAACTGTACATGCTAGGTGATTTTAACCTAAACTGGCTCTCCCCTTCACATTCCAAAACACACACTGACATCTCAGCCCTTAATCTCTCCCGGTTAATCAGCGAGCCCACTTTGATAAATACCACTTCCCTGAACTGCACCCTCATTTACTGGGTTTTAACCTCCCGCCCACACCGCCTGGTCACAGTAGGTATCCTTCCCGATTCACTAAGCGACCATCATATGATCTATTGTGTACGCAAGATCCATCACCCCAAATCCCCTCCCAAACTCCTGCTAATCCTCTCTTACAAATCCCTGGATCCTATCCCCCTACTTGGTGACCTAGCTAACATGGACTTTTCCCCCATCCCCACTGCATTCTTCATCAACTCAGCCCTTGACTATTTCAAAAACATATTCTTTGACACTTGGAACCATCATGCTCCCCTTAGATGTGTCAGGGTGCTAGGCTCCCACCTCTCCTGGATCACAGGTGAGCTGCTGGCATGCATGTGTTCTTGAGACAATGCCTGGAAGGTCCACAAATCCACTGGCTCCCCTGCTATCAAATCTACCGCTCTCTTCGAAACACCTGCACCAGAGCAACACATCTGGCAAAAGTAGATTACTTCCAGGCCACCTTCCAATCTAGCATGAATCATCCATCAACATTTTGGAAAGAGGTCCAGGCCCTTTTCTCCCCACACCAACCCATCCTGAAAATCCAGTTCTCAGGGTAGGCCTCTCCTCCCTGACTGTCCCCCCTAAAAGTAGTCTCCAGCTTCAATTCCTACTTCACCTCCTGTGCCTCATCCCTCCCCAACCCCCCTTCAGTATCCCCTCCTCACAGCCAATGAAAGCTTCTCCCCCACCTCCCTCCTTCCTTATTCCCTGTGTCATCCTTAACACCCTGAAAGCTCTTCTTGCTCTGAATTGTAACAAAGGCAAGTGCCTCTATGGGCTTGACTCTAAACTTCTCTACCTGCCTGTTCCAGCTATCGCCTTTCCTTTAGCCTCTCTCCTCATCCTCTTCTTCTACATTCCCTCAGCCCCCGCTGTCTGGAAATATGCCACTATTATCCCTCTACCCAAGGGATGGTGACCCTTCAGTCCCTGGCAACTACTGACTTATTTCCCTTCTTCCTATCCTAGCTAAACTACATGAGAATATAGTACTCTCCCAATACTTTCCCTTCCTTGACTCCTCCTTTTTCACCCTTTTCAGTCTGGTTCCCAGAAGCACCGGTGTACCACCACCTCCCTTCTAAGGTTCACAGACTCCATCCACACTGGCATGGGCCAGGGCCTCATAACCTCTACCATCTTTATTGATCTTGCAGAGGCATTTGACACCATCTCCCGTGACCTCCTCCTCACCAAACTGTCCTCAAAAGGGCTGTCAACAAGAACCACTTCTTGGTTTCATTCCTACCTTGAAGGCAGGACTCAGCAAGGTCAGAGACTCACTATCCCTCCCCCCTCCCCATCACCACCAGTGTTCCTCAAGGCTCTGTCCGTTGTCTGCTTTTACTTTTGATTTTCCTCAGTTACCTTCCTGCTGTATGTTCCTCCTCCTCCTCTATCCACATGCAAGCAGACGACACAGTCCTGTATACCTCTGCCCCCCCCGATGTGTAGTCCAGGCTGCAGCCAGACTTCAACAATATCCGACTCAGGCTGTGCTCAAATCAATTATTCCTGAATGCCAAGAAGACAATCTTCATGACCTATGACATAAGGCAGAGATTTGCTAGGCTCCCTCATCCTTCCCCCACTTTCCACACTCTCGAAGA
Organism: Neoceratodus forsteri; assembly: GCA_016271365.2. Lineage (NCBI taxonomy): Eukaryota > Metazoa > Chordata > Ceratodontiformes > Ceratodontidae > Neoceratodus > Neoceratodus forsteri. The sequence goes on from CM057458.1 coordinate 659,312,589, forward strand.
GACTATGCTTGAGAATGTCACCTCGTTCAGGTATCTCGGGGTTTGGCTGGACCAACACCTTGACTTTTCTGAACATGTGTATGCCATCCACAAAAAATTGCACCCCAAGCTTGGTGCCTTGTGTAGAAATTGTGGATGTATCCCCTTGCCTGCCCTCCGGGCACTTGTTCAAAAAATGATCCTCCCAATATTTGACTACGGCAATGTAGTTTACAGTGCCACTCCCAGAACTTCCCTAGACAGACTGGACACTCTCTTCCATGCTTTCTGCCCTTTTACTCTTGACAGTCCCCCTCGCATACACAACTGTTCCCTCTACCAGTCTCTCTCCTTCCCCTCACTTAAAGACTGATGTGTCTTGCACTGTGCTAACCTCGTACTGAAATGCTGGTTTAGTTCTCTCCCTCTTTACCTTTCCTCTTCTCTCTCTGCCTTACCCTTCCGCCTACTCCCTTTATAATGCTACCCCAACCCGAGCCGAGGTGACCTCCATTGGCCAACTTGCCTTTTCCCATCGCTTCCCCAGCCTCTGGAATGCCTTCCCAATCCAAGTCCGTAATGCCCCCTCCTGTCATGCCATCTCCTCACTCCTCCACAACCACACCTCTCCCTCCTGCAGCTGTCTGCATGCACCTACTTTCTCTCCTCGCCCAAATTTAATTTTACCAGTCCACTGCCTAAAGAAAGGATCATCCAGTACAGCCCATATTCCTCACAAACATGTAAAAAAATGTTTCTATACGGTGTGGGCCTAATTCCAGTAAACAGATGATGGGTATATCCCGAAATGTTGAACATCAGCCTGGGAGATACATGAATAAACTATTTGGACACTATTTTTAAAGTCTTTTTCATATGGGTTATATGGGAGAGTGGGCCTTACTACAGTATATCCAGTATTGTCTTTTTCAGTCCACTCCCTACTAAACTCTGGCACTCCACATTCATTATTTCATGCTACTATTTCCTAGGTTCATCACTGCATCTGATGCCCACCTTGTATTTGCACTTGATGCCTGTTCTTGTAACTGCATTATTTGATCTGTCTCAATTGTTGCTGTATATTGTATATGGATGTTGTTCTTGGATTCTGTAAATGTTATGTCAGCTGTTCCATGTACTCTTGCACTGTCTCCCCCCCCCCGACACATCTTGAAACAAGCAATTACTGCTCAGTATGCTTTTCCTGGTGAAACTTTTAAATAAATAAATAAAATTAGTTCAAATACATCTGACTGGTAATGTATGTTTTTGAGGCAATATTTGGGCCCTATCTCTTTTGGTAGCACTTGGGAATTGGGGCACTGGGGGGGGGGTCTCTACTGCTTCTCACATTCTGAAGCTCATTTTGTATCTGGCTTAGCTAAGCTGTTGATCATTTTTCATGCAATGGAAAAACTTCTTTCTCCCCCTTTATGAATGCATTAAAGCATCCTATAATGTATGTGTCCCCACTTCTCCGTTGTCATTCTGTGAGGAGAACTCTTTAACCTTTTTTTGTTAGCCACTCTAGGAAGTTGGGTCATGTGTTGGGGGAGCATTAAACCTCCAAAATGTTTCCAGCTGTGGAGTTCTCTCAGGAAGGCCCGTAGTTAGAGTGGCAGAGGTATGATCAGATATGACAGTATCCCCTACTGCCACTGCTGCTACCTCCTGCAGGAATGCCCTTGATACAAGGACATCATCAGTTCTGTTGTCGGAATTGTGTACTGCAGAATAGTACAGAATGTGAAGTCTCTTGCTGTAGGGTTAACTATGGGCCATGCATCATGAAGGCCTAGATCCCCACACATTTTCTGCAAAGCTAGGGATACTCACTTGATGGATTCTACCAGTTTTATCTATGAAATCGTCCATAGCAGTATGACTATCTCCACCTCTGTATACCATGTCCTGGGTCAAATACTACTATAGAAGTCAGCCTGTCAGTGTTTGTTGCATAAACATGTGCCAAAATTACCAGGACTCCATTCAAGGAGGCCTGTATTAAAATGAATTTCCCATTCAGATCCTCCACCATATTACTGGTAACTAGGTCAAGGTTTTTGTGACAAAACATGAAAACTCCTCTGCTTTTGCTGCTCAGTGAGCTAGAGAAGACCTGCCCCAACTAGAATCATCTGAATTTTGCTGCCTCTGAAGTTATTAGGTGCACCTCTTGTCAGTATGTGAGTGCTGTGATTTTAAAAAGGTTGGGACTTTCATCGGCTTGACTGGATTATTGCAGCCTCAGATGTTTTAAGAAATTAACTTGCATTGATTATGGGCCATTTTAGCTTGGGTGAGATACTACCCAGAACAACCATGCCAGTCCCCCATCCCAAACTCCCATTCCCACCACAGAATATTGGTAAGCACAGAACATAGTACCAGGCACCAGAAACAAACAAGGGTCTGATAGCAGTCCAGAGCTGAATCTGCATGGGTTTACAATAGTAAGGTGTGTCAGGGCTACCCTGATGATGTGAGGAGAAATAAATTCAGTAGTGAAAGAGCAGATCAACCAAAAGCTTCCGTAGGGAGACACAGCCGCCATGGTGTCACCTCAATCCCAACAACCCACCCTTTGATGAACAACTGAGATGGGGCTCCTCCATCATCCACAGCATTCTGCCCACTTGACTGGAAGCTTATTGCTCTAGCGGTGCGGCATCTCATCAAGCCAGCTGCCCGCTTCACCCTCAGGCTCTCTTCAGTCTGCTGCTGCTGCCGCATGCATTCTTCCCACTTGACCAGGAGTTCATTGCTGTAGCAGTGCGGCATCTCATCAACCCAGTCACCTGCTTCAACCTCAGGTTCTCTTCAGGCTGCTGCCGAAAACGTTCTTCCCCCTTAACCAGGAGTTCATCGCTCGAGTGGTGTAGCATCTCATCAAGCCGGCCGCCCGCTTCAGCCTCAGACTCTCTTCAGGCTGCTGCTGCAAGGTACAAATCCTCCTTGGAGCACTTGAAATTTCAGTTTCTGGTGCTCTGAATCTACCACTACCTGATTGGCCATTTCTCAACAAAACCTGCTGCTGATTGGCTCCCTTCTCAAGCCGAAACTGTCTGTAAAAGCCATTTTTGGCTGCTCTTTCTATCCCAGTTCCTGGCTGCTTTATTTATTTCTCTAGAGAACAACCTGAACTTTTTGTAACTGTTATACAGCCCTGAATGCCATGTAGTACTGTGTATTTGTTTATACTGCATCTACTGATTTTTATACATTAACTGTGTTGTTCCATTTACTGTAATGCTTTGCTAATTTGTATTACAACTAGTTATTGAAATGTTTTAATTTTCACTTCTCTAGTTCTAATTATTTTGCTAAGTCTTTCCACTCTTTTAATTTTCTCCTTCATCTCTCCCCCCCCCCCCAATGCTAGGTGCTGATCCTCCCTGCCCCTGCTTCCTTTCTCTCTGCCTCTGCTGATCTTAGTCCCTGCCCCATTTGTCTATTGCACCTGTAGCCTCCAGCACCCTGCTGCTCTGCTGTCTCTCATTACTGTCTGCCTCGGCCCCCCCCACCATTTCTAGCCTCAATTTTCTGTAATCCTTTTCTCCATCTTTCACAGCATTCTGCCTCCTTGACTGGGAGTTCATCACTCTAGCGGTGCGGTATCTCAACAAGCCAGCTGCCCACTTCACCCTCAGGCTCTCTTCAGGCTGCTGCTGCCACAAGGTATGAATCCTCCCTGGAGCACCGTTGTCAATTTCTGGCACTCCAAATCTACCACTACCTAATTGGCTGTTTCTCGGCAAAACCTGTTGCTGATTGGCTCCCTTCACAAGCCGAAGCTGTCTAACTGTAAAAGCCTTTTTCGGATGCTCTTTCTATCCTGACTCCTGGCTGCTTTATTTATTTCTCTAGATAACAACCTGAAATTTTCTCCCACCCACCCTCCCGCATGCCAACACTCTTTAAATCCACTTGTTGAACTCTGGATTCTACCCAGAAGTGTATCTCCTCCAATTGTAACTTAACAGGAATCCTCTTACTGGTTGCCTAAGTTATCCCTCTCCACTCATACACAGGAGACTATACTGCAATTTCTGCTCTGGCTATTCCTTTTACTATTCTGTATTCGATTCCCTTGACTTAATATTTCCTGTTATCACCCTCTTATTTTTACCACTGTACCTGACTTGTTAGCCCATACTTCTTCCCTATCCACAGCTCCTTGCCTATTCATTATAAAAAACACTGCACTAATTTTACAAGACGCTAATCTCCCCTATATTTAGGTCCTCATACAGTACCTTCGCTATGCCCCTAACTTATTCTTATTTCCTACTGCTAGCTGCAGCCTTCCACTTTCTTTCTAATCCTTTCTACTTCTCGGCCTCTTCCACCTTCCTGCCCAACCATAATATCTTCCTTGTCCTCCAAACTCCTGAGTTCACTTATGCTCTATCCCCATCCCTTATCTCTTTCTCCTGGCCTCACTCTGTCCTTTCCTTCCTTGTGCTCACCTCTTTCCCATGTCCAACTCCCATGCCTTACTGTTGCTACTAAAATTCCAGCCTCCCCACTCCACGCACCCACCTACTTCCACAAGGCTACGTAGATTGCAGCCATGGTACAAGTGCACTGAGCTACACTACATCATTATATTTCTACTACTACTATCCTCAGGTAACATCAGTCTGAACCCAGGACCTAATCAGTCCATGGCCCCTGCCACACCATCTGCCAATACAGCCTCCTCTATATCAGACCCATCTGTCCTCCACCATGGCTTAAAACTGCTTCACCTAAATATACGTAGTCTCCTACCTAAATTAGACCTGTTACAGCCTTTGGTGGTTTCGCTTGTCCCTGATGTCTTAATCCTATCTGAAACTTGGCTTATTAGTAAAATGGGTAACCCTCCCCTCTCTATCCCAGGTTACACTATCGCTTAACAGGACCAGGAGAGTATGGGTGGTAACATGGCAATCGATGTCTCCTCCTCCATCAAATTCATCACTGTTCAGTCCTCCTCTGTCCCCTCAGCCTACGAGGTACTCACCCTGCAACTATCCCTACCTTTCTTTATACCTGTCTTTGTAGTGGGTGCTTACTGCCACCCAGGTCTCTCCTCCAAAGTAGTCACCAACCTCATCAGCAGTATTGTCTCCCTCACACCTTCTGGTGAAGTATATATAATGGGTGACTTCAACCAGAATTTGCTATTACCTTCACTAAATAAGGCCTGTAATGAAGTTGCCGCTCTCAACCTCTCACAGCTCATCCTTGACCCCACACCCCCACACGGTTGAATCATAAAGCAAAAAACATTCCTTGGTTTACTGGGCCCTTACCTCACATCCTCACAGAGTCATTAAATCTGGACTATCAGCTGCCCTGAGTGACCACCATATGACCTTTATGGTATGTAAAATTCACAGACCCAGAGCCCCGCCCAAAGCACTAGAAATTAGGTCATACAAGTCACTAGACCTCTCCCCTCTACTTCACGACCTGGCTGTTCAAATTCAGCCCCTGTAGTAGCAGCCAATTCTATCAAGAATGTGCTGAACTACTTCAAAACTCAATTCCTCAACATCTGGAACCACCATGCCCCTCTCAGGTGGACTAGAGTCCATGGAAACCATCTTCCCTGGATAACCCCTGAACTCCTGGCTTGCCAAAGAGCACATGACCAAGCATGGAAAATCCACAAAACCTCCAAACATCCTAGAGAGTTGGAAACCTACAGTTCACTCCGTAATGCATGTAAAAAGCCACCCGCTTGGCTTAAGCTGACTATTTCAGCTCTACCTTCAAATCCAACATAAGTTGCCCCTCTAAATTCTGGAAAGTTGTCCGCTCACTCTTCTCACCCCTTTCTAAGCCTCCAAAACCTGCCCTAAACATAAATAACTCTATTATTACTGACAGTCATGCAGTAGCCAAAGAGTTTAACTCCCACTTTTCCTCATGCGCCTCTGCTTTCCTGGCCTGCTTACCTTCTCGTCCTCCGTCTGTCCCCCCGTCCTACCAACCCATCACATACTCATTCCCCCATATCCCATTCTCCTTCTCCTGTATCACCCTTATGGATGCCTAGAAAGCCCTGCTTGCAATCAGTCCATCTAAGGGTTGCTCTTCAGATGGCTTGGACCCCAAACTACTTTATCTAGCTGCACCTGGTATCTCCACTCCACTGTCCAACCTCCTAAATCTCTCTTCACACTTGCAGCCATACCAACTTATTGGAAACATGCCACAGTGATACCCCTTCCTAAGGGTGGTGATCCCATGTCTCCAGGAAACTACCATCCTATATCCCTTCTCCCTACCCTTGCTAAACTTCAGGAGCACCGGGTTCTCACACGACTTTCTTATCTTGCTGTCACCAACTTCTTCACACCTTTCCAATCTGAGTTCTGGAAGAATCACTCAACTACTACTACCCTGCTTAGACTCACTGACTCTATCCTCTCAGGGATGGACAGTGGTCTAATCACTTCAGCCATATTCATTGACCTTGCCAAGGCCTTCGACACTGTCTCCTACTCCCTCCTCCTCGACTCCCTCTCTTCAGCTGGACTATCTGATGCTTCCATTAATGGTTCAGAGCCTTTCTTGTTGGAAGGACCTAACTGGTTAAAATTGCTGATTCCATATCCTCTCCCCTCCCAGTGAACACTGGTGTACCACAAGGTTCCGTGCTGGGTCCCATACTTTTCTCCATATTCTTAAATGACCTATCATCTGTTTGCTCCTCCGCCTCTATCCATATGTATGCAGATGACATGGTTCTCTTCACTTCTGGACAGTCTTTCTCTGTAGTAGCAACCAGACTCCAGCAGGACTTCGACAATGTTCAGCACTGGTTTTGCTCTCACCAATTCTTTCTCAACACCAAAAAGACTGTCTCCATGGTCTTTTGCAGTAGGCAGAGACTCTCAATGGCAAGTACTATTGGTGATGCTAGGAAAGGAGGGCAGGATGGGAGGAGGGGAAAAGGGTGGAAGGTGGTTACCCTTAATGCTAGGAGCCTTGGGAGGAAAACTGCAGAGTTACAGGTTCTCATGGCAGAGGGAGAGGTGGACATTGCAGCCATCACAGAAACATGGGCCACCCAATACAGTGACTGGGACCTGTCTGTACCAGGGTACAGGTTATTTCGTAGGGACAGGGTGATTGGGAAAGGAGGGGTGGCACTATATGTGAAGGAAGGACTGAAGTGTGTAAGGGAGGAAGGGAAGGAGGGTAGTACAGAGTCACTTTGGGTGCAAATCCAGGATTCCAAGAATAGGATTCTTAGAATGGGAGTGGTGTACAGGCCACCATCTCAGACAGAGGAGTTAGACAGAGAACTAGCGGGACAGATCAGCAGGACCTGCGAGAAGGGAAATGTGGTGATTGTGGGGGACTTCAACATGCCAGGAGCGGACTGGAGCACAACAACAACCAGGAACAGAAGGGAGCAGGTACTCCTGGATGCCTTCCAGGACAGCTTCCTGCTGCAAATGATCAGTGAACCAACCAGGTTAGGGAATACCCTTGACCTTGTGCTGGCAAATGGGGACTTTGTGAGAGAACTTACAGTGGAGGAACCGCTGTCAGGGAGTGACCACCACTCAGTATGGCTCACATTGGATATGGGCAAGGAAGGAGTGGAATCTGGCACAAGAGTGCTGGACTTCAGGAGGGCCGACTTTGGGAGGATGGGGAAGTGGTAAAGGGTACCTGGGCAGAACCAATCTAGTATGGACACTAACCAGAGGTGGGAGCTCATAAAGCTGGGGATAGTGGAGGCAACCAAAACTTGTTGCAAAGCCCAGAGCAAGAAGGCTAGGGCTAAGAAACCGAGCTGGTTGAGCAAGGAGGTCATGGAAAAGGTAAGGAGAAAAAGAGCTGCCTTTAGGAAGTACAAGAAAACAGGGAGGGGGAGGACAGGGAGGAATACTTGACAGAATCGAAGGAGGTGACAAGGGCAGTAAGGGGAGCCAAAGCATCTACGGAACTCAGGCTGGCACAAGGCATTAAGAAGGGGGAAAAGGACTTCTTTAAGTACATCAGGGAGAAAAGGAGCTGTAAGGACCACATAGTAAGGATAAGGAAGGAGGGGTTGGGTGGAAGCAGGGTGTGATAAGGCAGAAGCACTAAATGAGTACTTCTGCTCAGTATTTACTAAAGAGAAGAGGGGGTGATACCCAAGGTGGGAGAAATGGCAGGCGGGAAGTGGTGACAGATGGGGAAATCATGGAGGCAGAGTTCGAGAGGGTTTGAAGGCACTGAGGGTGGACAAGGCGCCAGGCCCAGATGGCATCCACCCCAGGGTACTGAAGGAGCTGGCAGAGGTCCTTGCAGGACCTTTGGCAGAACCTATTTAATGCCTCACTACATTCGGGGTGTGTACCTCAGGACTGGAGGATGGCTCGTGTGGTGCCCCTCCACAAGAGTGGCCCCAAGGATGAACCGGGAAACTACAGACCAGTGAGTCTCACATCCATTGTGGGTAAGCTAATGGAGACTGTCCTGAAGGAGAGGCTGGTGGCCCTCCTAGGGGCCAAAGGACTACAGGACAGCAGACAGCATGGCTTCATACATGGCAGATCCTGCCAAACCGACCTGGTGGAGTTCTATGACTGGGTAACTAGGTAACTGGACAGGGGCCATGCAGTGGATGTCCTATATCTGGACTTCAGTAAGGCATTCGACTCGGTGCCACATGGAAGGCTGGGAAGGGAAGTTAGTAGGCACAGGGGCGGGTGCAAAGCTGGTGAGCTGGGTAGGGAACTGGCTTCAGGGAAGGCAACAGAGGGTGGTGGTGGGTGGAGAGCTCTCACATCCAAGGGCAGTGATGAGCGATGTTCCACAGGGCTCGGTGTTGGGACCAGTGTTGTTTGGGATATTCATTGCAGACATATCATGGGACATCAAGAGCAAGATCAGTCTGTTTGCCGATGATACCAAAGTAGGCACAGTGGTGGATGACCCAGGGGGATGGCAGCTGTTGCAGGATGATCTGGCAAAGCTTGAAACCTGGTCAGACACCTGGCAACTGGGGTTTAATGCCAAAAAGTGCAAGGTGCTGCATTTTGGGATGAAGAACCCAAGGAGGAGTTACCAGCTGGGGGGGGAGTGCAGCTAGCCCAGACAGAGGAGGAGAAGGATCTGGGTGTGCTCATTACAGGGTCAATGAACAACTCAGCACAATGTAGGAAGGCAGCTGCAAAGGCCAACAAAATGCTGGGTTGTATTGCAAGGGGTATATCCTCGAGGAGGGAGGAGGTGATCCTGCCACTGTATAGGTCATTAGTTAGACCACACCTGGAGTACTGCGTGCAGTACTGGCGCCCGTATCTGAAGAGGGACATTAAGTTACTGGAGGGGGTGCAGCGCAGGGTGACAAAGATGATCAAGGGGCTGGGGGACTTATCATACGAGAGGAGGTTGAAGGAGTTGAACATGTACTCACTGGAGGAGAGGAGGGACAGGGGTGACATGATTGAAACCTTTAAATACATGAAAGGAATAAACAAGACGGGTACAGAGGGGCTGTTCAAAGTAAGGGAGGGGAGGGCCACCAGGGGCCATGATATGAGACTGGCGGGAGGAAGGTTCAGGAGGGAGATGAGGAGACACTTTTTTACAGAGAGGGTGGTGGCTGGGTGGAATGCGTTACCTGCAGAAGTGGTATGCAGTAGAACAGTGGACTGCTTCAAAAGGGGATGGGACAGGACAAGGGGGAGGGTTAATGAAGAGGAAGGGTGGAAGGGAAGGGCAACTGCAAAATAAGGGGTGCTAGCTGCACTTGATAGACCTCTAGGCCTTTATCTGCTGGCAAATTTTGTATGTCCCATCCTTCCACACCCTGGACGGGACTACCCTCGAGGACACCTCCTCTTTCAGATACCTTGGGGTTTGGCTAGAGCAACACATCAGCTTCTCTGGTCATGTTGACGCCATCCTGAAAAAACTGCGCCCCAGGCTAGGCACCCTCTGCAGGCACCGCAGAGCTCAACCTCTACCAGCAAGACGTGAACTTGTCCAGAAGATGATCATCCTGATTCTCAACTACTGCGATGCAATGGCTGGCGTACCTACCTGGTAAACAAAAACTAAATAAATAAAAATAAATAAACTATTTTGGTTTTGCTGTCTACCTTCCTACCTCTCCTGCACTTTAGAATTGCCCTCTCCTTCTGCATATACTGTACCCTTCAATCATATGATACACACACCTTGGCTGTCCCTTGCCGTTCTACCTCAGTTGGCCAAGTTGTATTCTCACACTATTTCCCCAAACTCTGGAACACTCTCCCTCACCAAATATGCCATTCTTCCCCCCAACTCCGTCTCCCTAGCACTACACAACTTCCTCTCAGTAAATCGCACATGCCTCTAAATTAGCACAGCTTCCCCCTCCACCTACTTCCCCGCAATCATTCCTTCTTCCACTCCCGACACCTGCCACTAGTGTCCCCCTTCCTATTCCCTCCCAATCTTGCTCTGTATTCTCAATCATGGTTTTCTTCAAGCTACCATTCATTGTCTCTAAACTGTTATGTGAATTTCAAAGCAAGCACTCATTTTGATGTATGTGATTTTCCTCCCAAGATCTATTCATGTATAGCACTTATCTTGCATTCTTCCAATTATATAATATTATTTTCACTGTACCTGTTCATAACTATTCTGTATATGTTGTATATTATGTCTATGTCCCTCCAGCTACCCTCTCCCCCAGGACACCCCGCGAGATGAGCAACTTGTTCTTCAGTGTGCTTTTCTGGTGAAACTCTTCAATAAAATAAATAATCATTCCATACTTTGCCTGAATAAACAGCTGACTGATCCATGAGCTGCCATATAGTTAGATATTGTTTCTAAAGCCCAAAATGAGCTAGCCACTATTGACAAGTTGTCCAAGGTCAGGACCTCCCAGTGATTCCACCCTAAAATAAGAACTAGAGTAAGACAGCATATAAACAATTAACTGCTTGCAGGCAGCTTAAACATTTACATCATAAAGCATGAGATGGACTGTGCTAATATTGTAACAACTGGGCTGAAGCTGTTTAAGTCTGGTTCAGTTGCACATGGTTTAAAGTCTTAGTCACTGCACTCAGATGGCGAACATAGGGTGGTGGGGGCATCTGTGACTCACAAAACACTGTTCACAGAGACAAAGAGAAGGTCTCTGGGTTGTGATTTGAAGGGGCCAGCAAAGAGTCTTAACTCTCCCCCTGTAAGTCTGCATGTGACACAGGTAAGAAGATGCCAACTGTAGATGCAAAACCCCCCATCCCCATGTGCACCCACCTACCTGCTGTGCAGATGTAGAAGCTGCACTCTCACGAGAGTAGGTAGTAAATGCTAAGGGGAAGTCAGCTAGAAGACTTGTAATCCTATGCTAGAACCAAGAAAACTGGATATCAACCAGTACTATTGCAGGCTGTCAGCATTGTGGTGTGGAGTACATCTAATGATTTGAGGTTGCTGTGGTGTGCAGGTCAGTTTCATGAAGCCCTCAGCTTCTTCTACTGTCAGGAAGATGTGCCTGGCACTGTTGATAAATACGTGAAGGATTGTGGGAACTTTGAGAGAGTACTTGATACTCTGTTTTCAAAGAACCACTTTAACAATATCAAAGGATTTCCTTTTGTCATTTGTCAGGGAAAAATATAAGTTTGTGGCCATCCAACATCCTGTAGCAGTCCCGTTTTCCTTAGCCTGATGCACCATTTCTTTTATGAGGCACTGCAGAAAATAGAGACTCAATGGTCTGGATTCTTCCTCAGGTTTCTACAGTTGCCGAAGCACCCTGTGGGCCTGCTCATTTTTTTTTAATGATGCTGCAGATGTTTGAGGAGTTTTGGCAGCAGCCCTTCTAAATAGCCTGCCATGTTATTTGCTTCTTTTCCCTCTGCTACGCTTAGAATCCTAACGTTACTTTTGTGTGCCTTGTACTCTAATCATCCACTTTCTTTTTCAGAAATTCCTCCTCTTTGTGCAAAAGTCAGTTCCCTCCACTGCCAGTACTAGTCTGATTTCTACCGCCTGCACTCTGTGATCTCCTTTATAGTAGAGTGGATGTCAGTGAGGGTCCCTTTGATGTAACCTAGGTCTGCTATGGTGGTCTGCAGGAAGATCCAAATGCTGGCCATATCAGAGATACTTTGTGACAAAACCGCTCTATATAGGAACACTGCATGCTTTTGAGGGTGACAACAGGAATGGTGGATTTTGCTCTAATGTTCAATCAGTGAAGCAGTGATTCATTTTTATGTTGGCTCGCGCATGCGCAGCCAACATATTGCAGTAGTAGCAGATTTGGAGGCGCGGTCACTGTTGGGTGAATGCAGGGCACGCATCAGTAGGTGCATCCCTCATCCCCCAATCAGACAGCATGCAGGCACCACATCAGCAATTTAGAATGTGGCCACCAGATCTAACAAAAGGTCTGCTGCAATGAGAGTGGAGCTCTCATGCAGCGTGATCACAACACGCCTCCCAGCGTGCACGCAACACTGCCGCTGCCTGTCAGAATGCCGACGGGGGAGCCCACTCCCCGTCGGCATAATAACTTCCCTCCCATTTACAGTGTATGCTGAGGGGGTGCCCAATCACCCTTGGCATCATGCCCACCCCAACAGTCTTTCTTTGCCAGCAGGGGCCCCAATCCCGTCAGCTTCAGTGCCTGAGTGATGTTGCCAACAGGGAGCCCACCCCGTCGGCATTGTCATACCCCACTTTTTGTTGTGTGCTGGCGGGGTGCCTAATCCCTGTTGGCATAATGTAACCCCTACTTCGTTGTATGCCAATGGGGGTGCCCAATCCCCATAGGCTACAGCTCCCAAAAGAGTCCATTGGCATGCTGGGGCCACCCAGCGTGCCATGTCCTATTAAAAAAATGGTCCCATGATATTTTTGTTTTTTACATTGTCAAAAAAAGCGGTCACTGGCGGTCTCCTGCCTCCTCCCACAACCCAGCCCAGCCACTCGCCCTGCCTCCCACACCCCCTCACTCCATGCTTACCTCTGAAGTCCAGCGCGATGATCTTGCTGGACTGGGAACACGTTGCACTCTTCAAAGCTGACCGTGAACTGAGGAAATGCCGGTAAGCTGTATAATGGAATAAATAGTTTTTCAACTTTGATGCATATCTCAGGCATTTTTGGAATTGTGGCACCAAATTTTCAACTTGGGGTTTTAGGACCCCTCCTCATGAATTCTGGCACTGTCATGCGGTTAATCGGCCACAAAAGGTGATTTCACAGTCATTGCGTGGAATCACCTTTCAGGACCGTATTAACAAAACGACAGTGCCAGTGTTCATGAGGTGGGCTCTCAAAAAGTCTATGTTGTACATTTGGTGAAAAAAATCCCCAAAAATGACTGTTTTTACGAGCGTGCATTGCGCAGTTTCCACGTAAGCTCGTAACTTTGTGAATCTGTAATATTTTCACTCCAGAGTTTCAAAATTGGCATTTTTCCAGACCTCTTTATGAACAGTACAGCTGTCGTTTTACATTTCCTGACCGAAATGTGTTTTTGCACATCTGGCACAGAATAGCATGGTCGCTACTCAAAATCAGTTTTTGGGACCGTTTCAGGAAATGACAGAGACACTGTTCATGAGCAGAAGTCATAAAATGCCTGTTTTGAAAATCTGGTGACAAAATTCCATAAAATGACTGTGTTACAAGCGTGCGTTGTGCAGTTTCCACGCACCCTTGTAACTTCGCAAATTTGCACTATTTTCATGCCAGATTTTCAACACTGGCATTTTGTACACCTCCCTATGAACAGTACAGCTGTCATGTTTCACATCCTGCCCTAAAAGTGTTTTCACACCTGTGGCGCACAGTGGTGTGGTTGCTGTGCGAAATCAACATTTCGGACACATCAACAAAATCACACTGCCACTCTTCATGAGGGAAGGTCCCAAAATGCCTATGTTAAAGATGTGGTTAAAAAAATTCCCAAAATAATTGGGTTACTGACGTGTGTTGCACAGTTTCTATGCATGCTCATACCTTCACCAAATTTTCATATTTTCACTCCAGATTTTCAATGTTGCCATTTTTTTACATCTCCTCATGAACAATACAGTTGTCATTTTCCACATCCTGCCCAAAATGTATTTTCATCTCTGTGTCGCCAAATGGTATAGCCACTGTGCAAAACCACCTTTCAGCTAACAAAGTGATAGTGCTGCTTTTCATGAGGTGGGCTCACAAAAAGCCCATGTTGAAAATCTGGAGTGAAAATACCAACACACGCCTACGGTACTAGGGTTTCCAACTGTAGCACCTCACCCTGTAGAGACTGACAGGCATCAGGGGTGTGACTTGGGATCATTAGCTGTAATGCTCACACCATTCCACCCCCACCTCCACTCTGCAGCCAGTGACAGGCATTATGGTGTGCCTTGCACTGTTTGGCCATAAAGTTCACCTCATTCTCCTATACTGCACCCACCTCAGCGTATTTCCTTATGGAATGGGGTAAGTCTAATGCCCAAAGACCCCAAAGCACACCACGACACTTGTCAGTGTCTACGGGGTAAGGTGAGGTGAAATGGCATGAACGTTATAGCTGACGACCCAAAGGCACACCCCAATGCCTAACGGTCTCTACAGGGTGGGGGAGGTTGGCGTTATTTTAATACTTCACTGCCATTCCTATTATGCATCTCTAACTCTGCACTACCAATGCCAGTGCCAGCGAGACAACATTCGTCATTGACAAATGTTTGTTTTTACCAGTGCTGGTATCCTGAAGTCGTTAGTAGCCTGATCAGGCATGATAGGTTGTGCACGGATGAACATTTACAGCAGATTACCAAGTTTACAATTGTGGGACTAGCAAAGTTGGGGTTCTGCCTTACATACTATTCAGATGTGCATATGCATTCAGACTTAACACCATCTTTCAACAATCCCCCAGCCCAGCACTACAACCCCAATTTACAGTTATTCCACAGTGGGCCTCCCTGTTGACTCTTAATCCATGATTTGTGGGGGCCATGCTAGTCTAACATCTGTGCTAGCTAATCTGGTTCCCTCCAACCCACAGCATGACATCTTACATAACTAATATTGACAATAATGTGAGAAACAGGCAGCTATGTCACTACCAGGCTAACGAGAATGCAAATGGAAACAAAATACAGTAGAAACAGCAAAAGCCACAGCACTACCCCTCCATAGCTATGGGCATGTGGAGTAAAATGCTGGTACTCCAGTGCTTAGAAAGATCAAAAATATTCTAACATACCAATCCCAAACAGTCCATATGGTGCCAAAATAAATGTGCTGAGAAGGAGCAGTGCTGACCCTCAGTAATGTGACTGTATTATTGTGCAGTGTGAGTATGTGGGAGGGAGGGGTCAATCAGCCTGCCTATTATCATCTATAGCGCAGACCACTCTGTCCCCCTTACTCTGTTATGTGCACCATGCACTAATAATACAGTCACATGACTGACTGTATTAGTTGTAGGACAGCACACTGATTGGTTGGGATGGGGATGTCCAGACACATTTGAATTACTGCAAAAGACCAGCACCAACATCATGGCTTACTATGCAGGATACATTTTTTAGCAATACACAGTGCAGTGTGAAAATATGAACACACAAGTCCAGTGCCCACAATGGGAACATTACCATGCTCATAAGATGTCCCTGGCTAGTCCATGAGCAGGGTAACTTTTTTGGTTGGGGTGTCCAGACATTCCCTGGACACCAGGACAATTATTTCTGCATAGGCACGAAACTAGTCTGAAAATTTGCTCCACAGCAGATCTACCCTTGGTAAA
Organism: Neoceratodus forsteri; assembly: GCA_016271365.2. Lineage (NCBI taxonomy): Eukaryota > Metazoa > Chordata > Ceratodontiformes > Ceratodontidae > Neoceratodus > Neoceratodus forsteri. The sequence goes on from CM057458.1 coordinate 659,328,334, forward strand.
GTTGGGCTGGCAGTATAGCCTAGAGGTTAGAGGAATGAGGTGTGAACGAGCTTGGTACATCCAGCAACCCAGACCTGAGTTTGATTCTCACAACCTCCACTTGCATACTGTGTGACTCTGAGCAAGTCACTTGACCTCCCAGTGCTCCCAGGTCGGCCCTGAAAACAGGCACTTGTGCCTAGTGGGCCTTACCTGGTTGCCAAAGACTAAAATAAATAAAGTTAAGCACCAGATAGCTGAGCTTTTGGGCACAGCATGAGCAGTGTGCGTATTGCACTATCTGTGAGACTCTAGTAGAACATATTTTCTTCCTGCAGTAAGCGTGTATAAAATAGAAACTTGAGCTGAAACCTCTTGTGGGGATTTTAAATATTGGATCAGAAGAACTATAGAATGTGATGCACCTTTTTCCAAAACAATATGGCAGATGATATTTGAGGAGAATGTTTAAATTTCAAAGTGTAAAATATAATGGTCCGGATTCACAAAAGGCAACTCAGGATGCAAGGCAACTAGCGTCTGAAACAATGGTGCAAGTAGCACTTGTGTCCTGAGTTGAGCCTTGGTGGGATTCACAAAGGCAGCCTGTGACATGCTGCAGGCTGCCTGCACCCAGCTGCACCAGTTCACCTGAAACCCCCTTGCAATAGGGCGTAAGGGGGTTTAAGGCAGCAGTTGCACCCTATTCACAAAGGGTGGCAGCTACGTCCCACATTGGGATTCAGGAAAAATCCCCAGTGGACATCTGTCAAAGGTCACTTATGCCACCTATGAGGTGGTGTAAGTGTTCTTTGCCATCTGCAGGGGGTTGCCACTGTGCCCCAGCTCTACAGTCCCTGTGGGCTATAGCCCCCCAACAGCCCCAATTCCCAGATATGGCACCCACTGTGCCAGGATCGGTGTGTGGAAGACCCCCCATGCCCAGACCCCCCACACACATCCAGAGCCACCCATATGCCCACTGCCCCCCCACATGCCCTAGGGCAAGATTCCCCCTCATCGCACGTCCAGTATAGCCCTGATGGTCCAGTGGCCTGCCTGCCAACAATGCCAGCCACCCCACTCCCTCACCCCCTCACACGCACCTGGCAGGTGGGTACAACTGGCACTGCCCACCTCTCACCACCATGGCCAGCCACCAACTGAGCTGTGCAAGATCACATACAGTAATAATGGTGGCTCCGTGAATGACAGCTGCTGTCATTCACGAACCATCAACCAACCTGTGTGCGATCTTGGCACAGTTCGTCGTGGCTGGCTGTTTGGTGGAGAGGTGGCAGTGCCAGTCACCGATGGGGGTATTGGTTGGGGGGTGTGGGGTGGCTAGCACTGATGAGTAGTCAGGCATGTGTGCCTGACCTTGTCCTGGATTGGGGGGGGGCATGCAGGGATGCTGGTGCATCTGTCTCCTACCTTTCCAGTGGCTTGTGGCATGTGTGGTCATTGCGCCACCTATGCCGCAAGTCACGGGGCGCAGACCCCTGGAATCGCTCTGATGCTGAATCAGGTGCAGGGTCCAGGTTACAGGGATGGTCAGCACAATCTGCCATTGTCGCAGCTTGAGGCGGACTTTTGTGAATCTGGCCCAATATTTCTAAATTGGAGGGCTCTGCCTCACGCCCTTTTCATGTTTACATAAATTACATAGTACAATTCTACTCCCCAAAAGTAGCAAATAAAGAAGCTAATTATGAAATCTTGTCCGCCTTATTATATTACCCAAGATGTGTTACATTCTGTGAACTACCTATTGCAGCTAATGAGACAGGCCAATGAAGAACCTTAGTGTTAAAAAACATTTTTATTTATAAATGAAATTTAAGGAATAGACAAAAATGTTACTGAGAGAATGAGCAGATAAGCACTGGTTTAAACATAGCTATTTTCCTTTACTCCATATCTATTTTTTATTTGACTTTGTTTAGCCTTAAAGTTTTCTTTTGGAATGTCAATATATTTTCGAAATAGAAATTTCAAGCAGATCAGATGCAAATAAATGGATGTCTGGTCTGTTGGAAATAATTGGGCCTTTTAAATGTAATTGTGCTGTGGAAATCTCATCTTAACTGTGTGTGCATCGAATCAGAAGCTGTTTCCCCATCTAACATAGCAGTTATTAAGATAACAAAAAGTGGGGTGGCCTGCCAACATGATTATAGCTGCAAGCCAAACATACTGAGCCAATTTGGATCTGTAGCACATAGAAATAACTAATCTGACAGCAGATTAATCTCCAAACTATAAAGATGGGATTACAATTTCTGTTCTAGAAATAATTAAAGTGCATTTAACAGTGAAAGTCTTACATAAAATGAATTATCTTGTTTACAGGAGTATCCCAACATAAACAAAAGTTTACTAGAGCCAACTAGTGGGTACATACTTGTATGATATTATTGTGATATATTTTAATAAGATGCTGTTAATGAATGAAGGTAGATGAAGGGTATCCACATGGAAGTGATATCTTTAGAGAAACAGGAGACAATGCAAGTCTAACATGCTATGGCGATAAGTAAGGATTTGGCAAACAACAAAAAACCCTCAGGTAAACTTTAAATAAGAGAAAAATGGTTTTTAATGAAAGCAACATTTGTATGACTGTTGACTGCAGTCTGTTAAACATCAACATCAGGGGAGACCAGCTTTAGGTTCAACATCTGAGTGGACCAAGCAGCCCATGACTATAAAATGGGTCCTAGAATTCTAGTGATTCCAATGATCCAATTGCTGACAAAACATGAACCAATCAACCTCTTACAACCACACTGTGAACTGTTTCTTTTTGTTAAATTTTTTTATATTGAGTTACAATTTGTGCAGTTTTCTAAGTGGGATACCACACACTGGGATGTGCAGTCATTCTCTACTATATATATTTCTCGGGTAGTTGAAAAAACTATACTGTGCCTCACAACATGCTGGGTATGCATATATTGAAGTAAGAAATACACTTCTTATTTTACTCCATACATAAGGCACATAAAAACTCTAAATGCGTTAAAAGAGATAGGAACACCTTTGTTTCTGCCCGTTATTTAGTATATATGTCTACAGTTTCCTGAATGGCTGACATGACAGCAATATAATGATTTGTGTGGGGAACCCATCTTTGCTGCAAAATGGAATAGAACATTATTTCTTTATAAATAGTTCATTTGTAAGGAGACCGCTAAATCATCATTGACTGTTTAGCCCTGTGGAAGAAATGGATTTCCACTGCCCAGCAAGCTTCTCCCTTCCATCTGATCACATTTATTGATTGACAGCTGATTGTACAGTATGCACTTATTGACAGCTCAGTCGACTGTGGTGGAGGGCTGTGCCATTCGTTAGCTTGGGGACAGGATGGTGGGGAGTGGGGTGGTGGGGCAGTACTTCTGGGGTGGGGGGTCCACTAGACACCAGGGAGTGGTTCATCTTTTTTTTTTTTTTTTAAATATACAGGGGATCAGGATGGGGCAGGGATACACTAAACACCAGGGAAACATTGTCTATGTCTCAGGTGAGTCATCTGGTAGGGGGAGGGACCACTGGACACCAGAGAATGATACAGGCATGGGTACTGTTAGACACCAGGGAATACATATTAACACATTGGGCATGGTTGTGGGTGGGGGAGGGACTGCTGGACACCAGGGAATGTTTCATTCTTAACATCTGGATTATGATCAGTGGGGGTGGGTTCACTAGCACCAGGGAAGGATCTATTTTTAAAATTGGACCGGCGATCGGTGATGGTGGGGGAGAACCACTGGACCCCAGGGAAACTTTACAGTTTCACAACGGGTCAGCTATCGGCGCGGGAGCATCACTAGACACCAAGGACTACTATGTTGAGGTTGGGGGCCCCTGCACTTCCTCCACCAACCACTAGGGTTGTGCAGGAGTAAGTTGAGGTTTTGATCAGCGGTATGTGTGCCTCGCAAGGGGACCAAACAAAACGGCCTTCGTGATGCACATACTCTGAATATTGGACTGTACCAATATTCATGTCACCATCCCTTATTTGCATTGCAACCCCCTCTAAATATTGCCCGGGCACAAACCCTGTTTGCCCATGCTAACCAGGCTTTTGTATATGGGAAATCCACGCTAAGCTCGGTTTGCACGGGCAAACTGGGATCTGTGCCCAGGCAAAGTTTGAAATATCGGGCCCCTGGTGTTTGATGATACTGATTCCACAATACAGCATCATGGACAAAATACCCTACAAACTCGCAGGGCTGGAACTAGTGGGGCACTGAGAAGTGAAACTGGTCAGCAATTAAGACTTTGACAATCCAGAAATTAACCTCGGCCCTCAAGAAACTATGCTACAGATACAGACTGGAGCACGGAGAACACCCTGTTGGGTGTTGGGTGGAGAAAGATTCCACGGGAAGAGGGCTAATTTGTGGACACATGACCTGGTATCAAAATGCTTACTCACAGTTTGACAGCTGAGACCCCAACTGACAGAGCTGCTGATTTGGCAAGATCAAAGCCGACAGCCGCAACTGCTACCACTCTGATACCGACTGCATAGTTGGTTGGCTTATCTCCACAAAAAGAAGGTACTGCGATTTTTGAACTGTCTCAAGCTCCACCACAGTGTAACAATAATTCTCATAGCCCCAATGAAATGGCCTGCACTAATGCACTCCCTGATTGATCTTTGAAACCCCAGCCCTCTGATGTACTGACCTTGGGTGCAGCCCTGTCTCCTGGGTGTGAAATCCAATTTTCTCCCGCTGACTCCTTCAGGAATCTCCCCTTCTCTACCACAGTTTTCCTTTTACTGAACCTGCCAATAATGCAGGCAAACCAGGTCTCTGGTACCAATTCACCTGGCACAGATGCTGGAAATGGAAACAAGACTTCTCCATATCCCCAGAGCTCAGGGGGTGCAGCTATGCTGTATGTAACTGCAAATCATCAGAAAGAGCCACAGTCTGCCTAGTGGGCTCAATAACAAAAAAATTAACACTTTCCTAATAGTGTAGCTGATGTTCTTGAACCCCCCTCCTGATGGACAGAGTAAATCTTGGGCTAATGCACTGGAGGAATCAGAGCCAACTGATGCTCCTGCCACAGCTACATTCCTACACACAAGTGGTGCACCACAAACTTGAATCCTGCAACTGATAACACCCATAGAGATGCCCCAGTCCCTAACACCAAGTCTAGGGAAGAGCACTCTACACACATTGCAGAACAGACAACTCTGGGAAAGAGCAGCCCAACCATCCTTGATAATGGCAGTAATAGACTGGACAAGGAGGAGAAAGCAGGGGAAAAAATGAACAGCGATAGGGGACCCCCTTTGGATAACAGGAGTGCTACAAATAACGAAGGAGCAGCAGGGCAGATCTACAATGCCAGTTCAACAGAAATATGTCGACCTGACATTACAGCAATGGATGCATGTCGACCGCAATTGTGGTCAGCATTGTGACATCAGAAAAAGAAAGTGTTTTTTAAGGGGTGCTGCACCCCTTCCCGGCATCTCCCGTATTTTAATATAATCAACTCCAAGTCAGAGCTGATTCGGGGAGGGGGTGCAAGACCCTGGGAAGCCATGCCAGGGTTCCGAGTGGACTTCACAGTGATGCATTGATGTACTATAAAGTTGTTGCCGCAGCATCAGCATACCGCAGCAGGACAAGGGAACGGGGCAAGGGAACAAGAGTGCTGCAGACAAGGAAGGTGCAGCAGGACAAGAGAATGAAGAACAAGGCAACAAAAGGGCATTCTGGATGTTGTCACCTATTCACGAATATGGGGAAACTAACCAAAAGGAGAAATGCCATAGTGCTGAAATATAGTGATGGTCAGGAAAACAATCCAGATAGTGTACATGGCCAGAACATTTCTTGAGGAATCTCTGCATTTCACTGTTGTGGATATTTATGCTCTCATCTACACATCTGGAGACATGCAGTGTGACATTAGTTTTAAAACCTCTGCATTATTGGAAAAATGCTGGCACAAGTAAAAGTCCATGAAATGTTCACCCATGTGGTCATCATTTATACGGTAGCTATTCCTTTGACCAAGCCAACAGTGGAAATGGTCATGATTTTATTTGAAAATGGACTTCTCCCAGACAGCTTGAGGAGAGGGAGAGGATCATGTTAACCCCAGTACCACAGTGGGCACACTGACCAACACACTGGGCCAGCAGAGCCACAGTAGCATGTGAATATATTGATCAGCATAATACTTCATGATATACTTTGACCAACTGGAGGGAAGCTCTCACAATGCTTGATGACATCACAATAACCCTGTACTTCACTGAAAATGTAGCTCATTTCACGGTGCATTGTTTCAGTTGTCATGTAAAGATCTCATTTAAAGGGTGCTTAAAGTTCAGAGGCTGTACTTCACTGGCTGCTGTGGGGGTAAATATGGGATGAAGTTGGCTTACAGGGCATCGAGGAATTAGCTGATCAGTTATACAGCATTGTCACATGCCCCAGTAGTACTCTACCCTCTCCACAGAACTGTCCTTCACACACTACCATGGCACTTCCTCCCACCCACGGTCAAATAAGAGCTCTACAATACAAAAGCATAAAAAAGGAATGTTGATTCCTATTCACCTGGGTACAGGCAACAATGGAGTTGGCTGCCCAAACATACCCCTTCACTCCATGCACTTTCTAGTAATTAGGTCTACTTAGTAAAAAAAGGTACACAGCTCGTTTCTTGGTACAGATGTTTAGTTGCACAACTGGGAAATGAGTGTAGTAATGCATGGGCAGCAAAACTCTGTTTTTGTCCTATCACCAGGTGCATGGCAACCAACATTCATTAATATACTTTTGCATTGGAATACTGCTGCTGGGCTCTGTTGAGGAGAAAGTTCTGTGGCAAAGGTGAAAGCAATGTTGTGTTAGGGTGAGGGACAGTGCGGTGGTGAGGGCAGTATGCTGATGGGGATGGTGGCAGTGCTGTACGGCTAACCTGCTGCAGGATATGGCTCGGAAGAATAGATCCTTTCCCATTCATGCCATCAACACAAAGGCTATGCCTGCAGTTCAGTAGGTGGGAGCTACCAGCCATATCCCTCTTCGTGAGCTATTTAAGCCAACTTCCTCCAGCCTCATTTGGGAGCACTGTTCCTTTGCTACAGCCAGAGGCTCTGCTGGGGCTCTGCCTCTCGCCCTCTTTTCTCCCAGTGTTTGTCTTCTGCTTTCCCTTTGTGCTTTGGGGCTTTCTGTTCAGTTTGTGCCTTCAGTGGATTTCTAGGTCAGTACTGTGTTATTCTACCTCTCCTAGTTGCAGCTTGTGCTTCCTTCTTCTCTCGGTCAGTTACTCCTGCGGCACTCCTGTCCTCATGTAATTCCTGTGTTTCCTTCTGTTTTGTTCTTGGTGTGCTTACTAGTTGTCACAGTACAGTATGTCCTACCTATATCATTCTGCTATTTTGGGCTGCGCTATTTCAGGCTTTTCCATTTTGCTTTTCATATAAGGCCACTTGCAAATCTCTCCATTCAACTGCATTCCTCCACATTGCTTTCACCTTGCCCTTCACATTTTAATTAGTTTATTCTGTCAGTCTGCTGCAGCATTTACACTCCTAGCTCTTATTAGTGTGTCTACAACTTCCAACCTTTCCTGTTGAGGCGGGGTTTTACCTCTCATTGTGATCTTAATGTATGTTCAAGTATTAGTACCTTTTCAGTCATCGTATTTTTCATCAATATCAGTCATTTCATTTAGCAGTCATTATCTAGTTAGCATCTTTACCTCGGGGTTCTCCCTGTGGGTAGACATCTGTTGCTCTCTTTGAAGTCTGCATCTTGAGGGTGAGTTCCTCGTCTAGGCTGGGGATCCTTCTCTGTAGGCCACTTGTCTCCTGTGGTGCCTCCTGGCAGTCCCACCAGGTGGTAAGGTCCCACACTCTAGGGCAAGATTAAGCCATGCACACCTTCAGTCAGTGGCACCTGAAGGTGTAACATTTAAGATATCAGTTGCCAGATGGTGTGGCCTAGGGCCCTAAGCCCACAGGGGTTCCTTTAGCTGTGCAGACCACATTGGTGGCACCTCTGACAGCTGTTCTCCCTGCGTCTGCTGAAGGGCCACGTAGTCTCATTTTATATCTTTAGTTTCCATTGAAGGATTGGCTTCTTCATGGTCTCATGGCTGAGAGATAGCCTTTCAGTAGTTGCCACGCTCCTCATTCCACACTTTGATGGATGGAACTCCTTCACAGGGAACTTTCTTTAGCCGAAGAGACTGACTTGTGGCACCCCAAGGTGTTATTCCATTGGAGGGATACAGACAGAGTTATTCCTCAAAAAAACTTCCCTTGAATATCAAACTCCAAATTAGCATTCTGAGCTGTCACAATAATAAGATCTTCGAGGGTATCTCTTGCAGCAGGTAATACTCTTGGATATCCACAAGAGGGCGCTGTCACCGCCAGTAGCTTTCAATAGCAGTGTTGACTGGGGGCCACCCACAATGATGTCACTACGTTTATCTCTATAGATACGTGGCAGCCCCTAGTGGCCTCAGTATTTGTCCCACTGTCTCCCAGCTTGCTGCATGAGTATCTTTTACTTCAAGTGCATCGACGCCGCCATCAACATGGAAATCTAAAATCAGATGGATCTAGATTCATTTCCTTTTTTTTTTTTCCTTGCCTCTCCATATGTCTAGTTCTGATTTGTTACTTCAGAAGTGCCCTTGCAGCCAAAAAATATACTGATACAATACTCATTTGGTTTGCGTTCATTGTCTTGGGGCTGCCCATAACGTTTCCTCCTGTGCCCACTTCCAGAACTTCAATCAAGCCACACATCATTGATGCCTGCAAGAACTTGAGTTATATCTAATAGAACAGAAGATTGCTGTCCTCAAACAGGAGGTTCGTTCCTGGCCTCCATCAATGAAGTCGCAGTCCTCCCAGCCATCACACAAACATCCTTCTAAACATAAACATAGAGAGAAAGAAAAGGCTTCATCTCAAGGTAAGATGACTCGTCTGTCAACGGCTACCTTCTGGCAGCCTGTCGACTGTCTGTGGTTTCTCAGCTACTACTTCTAAAGACAAGGCCCTTCCATGAAAGCCTCAGCCTTCATCGACGGCTATCCTCCCAGTCTTATTGTCCACTGCTTTAACTCAGGCCCTGGCAATTGTGACCACGTGTTCTTCAATGTCGATGGGTCACTCATTGAAAATGACCCAGTCCTCCAGCATGGACCTTGGTGTATTGTCGTTGACTGCCACATTTAGACATTTCTCAATGTCACCTTTTTAGACCCCATCGACGATGTCCTCCAACAAGGACAAGGGGTATACTATTATTGAAAAGGGGTTCAATTTGATGGTCCTACTGAAGTTACCGCCTCTTTCCCAGTTGGCTGGCCATTGAGGCATGGTGGATGCATTACGAGCTACTACCCCACATGTCTCGGACTCTCATCCACATCTGCATCCAAAGCCTTCTGTGTTTCCACCTCCTAATAAGGGTGTCCCAGGACTCTGGCCTGCCCTTCATGGCCCTTTTGATGGCTCTGTCCATGGACGTGGCTACCGTGGTAGAGGCTGTCCTTGAGGTCATGAAAGGCCTGCAGCAGCCTCAGACTCACCCTCAGCCTTCATCATCTCCCTTGGTGCCTCCTCCTAAGCAGCCTCACCGGGACTCCTCTCCCACCCCTCATAGGGATCCTTGTCCCGTACTGTCTTTCCATTCTTTGGAAGGGGAGTACCTCCCAGATTATGAGTCAGACTGTGAGGAAAACATAGACAAGGGTGATGACCTTCTCCCACTTTCCAGTACCTCTACTGTGTCCTCTATTGAGAAGGATACTGGTCTTTACACCCCCTGTTCCCCTCCTGATGAACTGACCTTCATGGACATCATGGCACAGATTCAGCAAGTAATGGGGTTCAGTACTACAGAACAAGACAAACATCACCGAAATATGGTGGATTATTTAGAGCTGCTGGAGGACCCTGCCATAGCAGTACCTCCATTGATTCCAGTTTACCAAGATGCCGTCTTGGTGGCCTTGCACCACCCTTCATCTTTTCCACCTGTTCATAGAAAGGCAGATTGCCTTTATCAGGCTCCAAGGGATTATCCTTTTTTTGCTGCTGCCCCACAGGCCAACTCTGTGGTCATTAATTCAGTCCATGATAGGACATAAAGACCTAAACACCTGAGCTCCTTCTCACCGGATCGGGAGTCCAAGAGCCTTTACTTAATGGGCAAGTGCATATATCAGGCTGTCACTTTAAACATGTGCATCCTGAATTACATTGGTCATGTGTTAAAATACTAGAAAACCCTCTGGACTGCTGCTTTGGAGGTGGCCAACAAGCTTCCACAATCAGCAGAAAAGGACCAACTGCTTGCCACTTTTGCAACTGGCACAAACCTCTCTCGCCATCTTCTTTGAGTGGGATATGATACTGTCAATATATCCACAAGGACTACGGTCATGGGTGTCACCCTTCATAGGCACGGCTAGTTAAGGGTCTCAGGTTTTACTCCTGATGTGCAACAAACAATTCTAAATGCCCCTTTTAATGGGCACAAACTCTTCAGCTCTGACACTCAGACAATTCTTGATTACCTTTAGGCTTCAGGCTATACCCTCAGAACGGTACATGGCATGTACCATACCTCATAACCTATGGGTCAAAGGAAATATTATCAGCCCTTCCAGTTTCACAGGGCCGCCCATCAATGCTGCACTGCCCAGCAGTCTACCCGGTGCTGGCAGCAACCCCAGCCTGCAGGCAGTGCCCCTGCCACTGCCTCTAAGGGCACTTGGGCCACCCCTCCAGCAGCAGAAGGTGCTCCCCAGTCTTTTTGACTTGATCCCATTCCTCCCCGGTGTCCTTCCACCTGCCTAGGAGGCTGTAGGGGGAAGATTCTCTCTTCATTTAAAGGCTTGGCAAAAGATCACAACCAATGGCTGGGTCCTGCAGATTATACAAACAGGACACACATTAGAACACACACTGCTAACCCACCTCCCCATCCCATCCCCTGTTCAGTGGCTTACCCACCTGACCACATTCCTGTCCTCCTCAAGGAATTATTCTCACTCATCCAGAAAAATGCAGTTCAAGTCATGCCCCCAAAGAACGGTGACAGGGTTTTTATTCGCATTTCTTTCTCGTACCAAAACGTACAGGGGACATGTGCCCTGTTCCGGATCTCAGAGACCTAAATTGGTACATTCAATACAAAAGTTTCAGAATGGTGATCCTAACCACTATCCTTCCTCTATTACACCAAGGAGATTGACTTTGTGCCCTGGACATGAAGGATGCTTACTTTCATGTACAAATACATCCTGCATATCACTGTTACCTCCAGTTTCAGCTATTAGACCATCATTACCAGCTCTGTGCCCTGCCCTTCTGGTTGTCCTCAATGCCAAGAGTCTTCACAAAATGCCTGGCGGTGGCGGCCACTACTGCCCTATGTTATCAGGGCCAGTTCATCTTCCCATACTTGGACGACTGGCTCATCAAGGCCTCTACCAAAGACAGGCTGTTACAGTCCCTCAATGCCACCTTCCACCTGTTTCATGAGGTTGGCATTACCGTTAATCTGCAAATATCACATATGGAACCCTCACAACATCTCCAATGCATAGGAACCATCCTAGACATGTACCTCAGTCATGCCTTCCTCCTGGATGGCAGATGCCAGAAACTGATCACCCTTGTTAAGCACTGTCAGTCCACCCTTCACCTCACAGCCCATCAGTACATGCACCTTCTGGGCCATATGACTGCAGCCATCTCTGTCGTTCCTCATGCCCAGCTGCACATGCACCCAGCTCAATGGGCCTTGAGATGCCAATGACATCAATGGACCGGGGACTACAAAAACAGGATCACCATTACTCTGACCCTCAAAAAAGCCCTGACTTGGTGGACAGTCATCCAATCTTACCCAAGGAGGCCCTTTTCAAACTCCTCCACCATCCCAGACGTTAACCACAGACACCTCCACCCCCAGCTGGGGAACCCACCTCATTCCTCATCAGACACTGGGTCTTTGGCATCCGGCAGTTGCCTCACTTCATCTTAAGGCCCACTGAGCCGGGTGCATATGCAGCCAGGCATGAGGGACGATAGAGATGGCCACGGCCATATGGCCCAGAAAGCACATGTACTGATGGGCCATGAGGTGAGGTTACCAAAACTCAAATAAATAAATAAATCTTCTTGAGATGAGAGTGATCCACCTTGCCCTGCAGGCCTTTCAACCATATCTGTTCCCAGGCCCTCTTCTGGTACAAACGGACAACTCCTGTGTTGTCTACTACCTAAACAAACAAGGAGGTACGTGGTTCTTAAGTCTTCATCAGGAGGAGGTACGCATTTGGAGACAAGCTCTAACACAACATCTGGACTTGGTAGCAGTACATGTTCTGGGAGCCCAAAATATCTTTGCTGATCACCTCAGCTGCCACACTTAGGGTCACAAGTGGACCTTGCACATGACAGTTCTCCAAGACATCTTCCATCTCTGGGGCACTCCAGTGATTAACCTGTTTGCCTCCCCAGACAATCAGTGGCTTCCAAATTACTGTTCCATTGTTCAGGACAACACAGGACACTCAGTCAATGCTTTGTTCCTTTCGTGGTGGGAACAATTTTTATATGCCTTCCCTCCCGTCCCACTCCTCCAGCGTGTCCTTCTCAAACTCCAACTTGAACCCACCTCCATGATCCTGAAAGCTCCCTTTTGACCCCGACAAATCTGGTTCCCTCTTCTCCAGCAGTTGTTGGTCACCGATCCCATTCCCCCGCCTATCCATCCAGACCTGCTCACGCAGCATCACGGATTTCTCCTACACAACAACCTTCATCCCACTCTTTCCTCACAAGGCTTGAGTTACTCCTCCATCAAGGTAAATTTATCAGCAATTTCTGCCTTTTACGGACCCATAGAGGGCTGCCAAGTCACCCAGCAGGACCTTGCTCGCATGTTTCTAAAGGGCATTTTACATCTCAAGCCTCCCATGCACCAGCCAGTGCCCCCTTGGGACCTCAGTGTTATCATAGAAAAACTGACCCAGGAACCTTTTGAGCAAGCCACTACATGTGATATATGCTTTTTGCCATGGAAAACTTTATTACTAGTGGCTATTACCTTGGCTCATTGCATTTCAGAGCTTCAGGCCCTCGTGCTCTGAGACCCACATTGTGTTCCACAAAGACAGGTCTCCCTTTGTATTAATCCAGCCTTTTTTCCAAAGGTGATGTCTGACTTGATGTTAAACCAATCCATACACTTGCCAGTTTTATACCCAGATCACTCAAATTTGGGTGAATCTCTATTATATACCTTGGACGTACACCGCATCCTATGTTACTACTTAGCACACTCTAAGACCACAGCTCTTTGTCATCTATGCCCCAGGCAAGGAAGGTCTCCTGGTAAACAAACAAACCTTATCCAGCTGGCTGGCACATTGCATAAACTACTGTTACAATAAATATAAAAAAACACTACCGGGAGCCATACATGCTCACTCCACCCAGGCTCTTTCTACAACCACAGCATACTTCCTTGGTGTCTCCATCACCTACATCTGTGAAACTGCCGCCTAGTCCACTGTGCACACTTTCACAAAGCACTACAGCATCGACTTGGCCTCCAGACACTGCACTGCCTCCGGTCGCGCAGTCCTGCAAGGTCTCCTTTCATAATTGGCCTCTCTTCCTACTCCACTGCTTGGGGATCATCCCAAGAGTATTTACCTGCTATAAGAGATGCCCTCAAAGAAGATAGTACAGTTTCATACTTGCCATAATGGTAGACTTTTGACAGGATCTGTTGCAGCAGGTACGTTCCCTCCCTCCTTTCCCCCTCCTTCTTGGAGAGAGCAATCTTCTGCAATATCTTCAAAGAATAGAAAGAAAGGGTACCTCTGGCCTCCTCAGTTCCCCTCGGAGTCTTGTTCTGCGAGCTTGTCGCCGACAGGAACTGAGGCCACGTATTTATAGAGATAAACGTAGTGACATCATTGTGGGTGGCCCCAGTCAACACTGCTAGTAAAAGCTACCATTGCTGAGTGCACCCTCTGGTGGATACCCAAGAGTATTACCTGTTGCAAGAGAGCCTCTCGAATATCTACCGTTACAGTAAGTATGAAACTGTACTTTCCCATGCCAGGAGAGTTGGGGTCCGAGGCTGTGAATCTCCTGAGATTTCCTCCATAGGTTTTTTTTTTTCTCTCCTATAAGCAGAAGGTCATAATTTAGTATATGTATTAAGTATAGCATTTATCCTAGCAGTAGGCTTCCGCTGTGAGTTGGAGTTGGGTGGTGACTCTCTCATCCTTCAATCCTGATGTTCCCTCTCTCCTTACAGAAGTCATGTCTCTGTCTGCCATCAACTACCATTTGCTGTCAGTCAGTACTCCTCCACAGACTACGCAGTCCTTGTGTTCACCACCTGCTGTGCAGTACTTTTGGGCTCCTTCTTAAGGTACCTTTAGACTTAAAGGTAGAGGTGAAACCCTCCCCAAGAGGGTTCCTTTGCCTTCACAGCACTCCAACAGTGTGGTAGTCTACCATGGGACAGAGAATGTGGATGGCCAAAGTATCCATGTATAACAGTCAAACAACATGTGTACGAACATACGAATCTGCCAGCAGAAACAGACCACCCGGTCTATCTAAGTCTGCTCAAGTGTGCAGCCAACACCCCTAGTTTGCAGCTGCCCCACCCCTCCCCTTTGTCATCCCACTGCTACCTCCACCTCCCCCATCCTCACTCTTCCCTGTTCCCTGATCCATGCCCTTTTGAAGCTGTTCACAGATTTACATGATGCCACCCATTCTGGTAGGGCATTCCATTTTGCTACCACCCTGTCTGTGAAATAGTGTCTCCTCATTTCCTTCGTAAATCTTCCCCCTTCTATTCTTAGCCAGTGCCCCCTGGTGACCCCCCCAACTCCCTTCAGACTATAAACAATGTTGCACAAGCATAACTCTTCGCTCAGTTGCATATGCCCATTGAACACAAAGGCTGTGCCTGCAGTTCAGTAGGTGGGAGCTACCAGCCACACCCCAGTTCCTGAGCTGTTTCAGCTAGCTTCCTCCAGTCTCATTTGGAAGCACTATTTCTTTGCCCTGCCACCCTTCCCCCCCTCCTCCTCCACTGGTACACCTCTCTCCTTGGGGCTTATTCCTAAGGTATCTTTAGCCTAATAGAATTATATTCCCATGGCACCATTAGAGGTGGAACCATTCTTGAGAAGGTTCCTTTGCCTTCATGGTACCCTGATAGGGTGGTAGTCCCCCATGAGACAGAAAGAACAAACAGCCAAAGTATCCACATATAACAATCAAACACACTCAATTACCTTCAGACTATTAGCAGTGTTGTACAAGCATAACTCCTCACTAAGTTGCATTTGCTCATTGAACTAATAGTTTGGAAAATTGAGTTTGATGCCTTTCTGTGCCTTTAGTACTTTGATTTCTTATTTGCTCAGAGAGATCAGTTTTGAGGCCAGTCCTCTTCAACATCTTTATCTGTGACATAGGGGTAGGAATACGGGGTAACGTGCCTTTTCATAGAGAATATTAAGGTTGGTGGCTGTATAGGTAGTGCAGAGAATGTCAAAATTATGCAAGCAGATCTGGGTAGATTGGAGAAGTGGTCCAAAGTATGGCAGTTTAAAATGTAATACCAAAAAGTGCAAGGTGATGCATGTAGCAACAACGAATCTTAACATTGAATATAGAATGGGGAGATAGTAGTGGAAAACATTTCCAGGAAAGGACTCTGGAGTGTTGATTTCAGACATTCTGAAGACAGCACAATGTAATTGGGTGGTGGATAGGGCATATAGGATGTTGGGTACAGAGGGAGGGAATTGGCAGCAGTATATGGGAGATGCTGCTACCACTGTATACAGTAGGTCACTGTTTCTTCTTCATATGGAATACTGTGTGCAGTTTTGGAGATCACATTTGAAGAAGGACAGGTACAACATGATGGCAGCAGATGTAAAGCCATTTCCAGACGCACAATTGTTTTTGGCTTTAAGGACCAAAATAACACATGTCTCTAATTTTCTTCACCATCGCAACTTGTTATACCGTGATAGACTGTTTATAAAAATGGAATAACTGGGCTGTGCGATTGTTTAGTTTTGTTTGTCTTGTTTAGTAAGTTGTGTATCGATGAATGAATGTGGGTGTTCTGAGTGGCATATTGGAAAATAGTGCTGAGAGTGAGGAGGATATTTGTGTTGTGGAAGAGAATTTTATTTTAGGGCTTTCTGGTGATTTAGTCAGTATGTGTCATGCAGTTACTAGACCTTATTATGTCTACTCCTCAGAACAGCAATGGCAGCTGCACCCCATTCAAGAGTTCCCATATTCTCTGCCTGCAGCAGTAATAAACCCCTATAGAGGGCTGGGGATTCTCCTAGGTCGTAGACTGGTTCTGAGCGTGGAAGGAGTGGGCAGGATCGGGAGTGTAGAATCAAGAAGGTGCTCTGGGAGTAGGCTTTGGCATGTGAGAGGTAGCCCTTGCCTAGTTTCTATTCCCTGAGCTGCTGTAATTTCTGGGCAGCAGGTATCTAATGTACTGTGCGACTTGGCTCCTCAACTTAGAACAGTTCTTTGGAATACCAGATCCCTAAGGAATGAAACTGCTGTGATCGAGGCTTTCATCATGGATTTCTTAGTTAATCTGGTATGTATTATGGAGACTTGGTTGGGGATGATTACAACCCTGTGCTAGAGGTATCCATTCCACTGGGTTGTTCCAAGGTGCATTGTCCTTGGTGGATGCTTGGGGGGGGGGGCATCTGTTTTAGATCCACTCTGGGCTGACAGTGTACCTCATGGGAGTGACCAGGTCATTTGCATGTGTGGCAGTGAAAGGTAGTCCAGGTACAGGTTGCAAGATCATTCTCATGTACCAGCCTCCTGAATATGGGAATGAATTCTTGCAGGAACTAGAGGGTGTCATGGCTAACCTGGTTGTGGGATAACCTAAACTTCTTGTTTTGAGTGATTTCAATGCCTGGGTTGATGAAGAAGCATCTCTTTTTGGAATGCAGTTCCTCCAGAAGATGTCTTCATTAGGACTCATGTAGGCAGTTGCCACTGGCACTTACCAACATGATCAAGCTGTGGACCTGGTTTTGTCATTGGGTCTTGACATTAGCAATGTCAGGGTTGATCTGGATGCTTGGTCTGATCATCACACAATCCAGTTTCTTTGAGGGATTCCCCATTTGACCTCTCCTGGGGAGATGGTGAGTTACCATCCAGTTTGGAACCTAGGGCCTCAGAATCTCCTGGTAGTACAGGACATCTCAGGCATGGAGACGGTTTGTGTGACGGGAATTGAGGGGACCATGGAGGATTGTAATCTGACTCTTATGGCTGCATTTGACTTCCTAGCATCTCTCTGTTTTCGCCTCTTGATTTTCCACCTTAGGTTACCATGGTTTGATAGTGGCTTGAGGAGGTAGAAGACAAAGGGGTGGAGGTTGGATCGAACATTATTGGTGAAGGTCTAGATCTGATGGTGATAGACTGGAGCAGAAGGCTCATTTTGATGAGTACTAGTGGGCAAGCACTCTGAGAAAGTCAGTATTCCTGTCACAGGTGATTGCCGCCAGAAAATGCCAACCAGCTAAACTTTTCAACTCTGTGGACAGATTATTAAATCCAATCTGTCCACAGGACTGCAGAGTCTTTACCACTGGAAAGTGTCATGAGTTTAATCAGTTCTTTCTGAACAAGGTGTTCTCTGTTGAGGCAAGGATTTCCTCAAGCGGTCTGTCATCGGTTGGCAGTGTCCATTCGACTGTGGGCAGAGGCACACCATTTTTGTGTGATGAATTTGAGCCAGTTCAGATGAGTGATGTCTTCTTGGTGGTGTCAGAACTGTGCCCTGCTTACTGTAGGTTGGATTCTGGGCCAGACTGGCTTCTTCTTAAATGCTGGGAGACCCTGGGTTCAATTATTTTGGGAAATCGTTAGGTGTTCTCTTAGCGAACATGTTTTTCTTCAATAGTGAACAGGTCAGTGGTGAAGCCTCTTCTTAAAGAAAAAAATCCTTGGATCCCACTGTTCTCTCAAATTACAGGCTTGTCTCGAACCTTCCCTTTTTGGGGAAGTTGGTGAAGAAGGTTGTAGCAGTGGAGTTGGAGCACTACCTGGAGAAATATGACATTTACAAGCTTTTCCAGTCTGGTTTCCAGCCCTGCCACAGTACCTAGACTGCTCTGTTCACGGTGCACCATGATCTCCTCCAGGCAAGGGACAGCAGATATTGTTCCAGTCTTGCCTTGCCTGACCTTTCCTCTGTGTTTGACACGGTGGACCTTGGCATTCTGTTGGCTTGTCTGAGGCACTATGTAGGACTTTCAGAAATGGTGTTACAGTGGTTTGATTCCTACTCATCCAGCAGAGTGCAGCAGGTGGCACTGGGCTCTTTCATCTTAAGCAGTACTGCACTCTGATGTGGTGTGCCACTGGGGTCAATTCTAGCACCCATTTTGTTGGCTGTGTACATGCTGACATTGGGGAGGATCATTAGATACTATGGTTTGGGTTTTCTTTGCTATGCTGATAATACCCAGCTGTATGTATCTTGTGCACTTGACAGGTGTGTTGCAGTCTCGGGACTGAGCAAGTGTTTTAGGGAAATTCAAGACAGGATGACTGCCAGCTGGCTTAGACTTGATCTGCTGAAGACGTAGGTGTTACTGGTGGAACCTAGCTGGTATGGTTCAGCAGTGATAAGCAATGGTGCTGTCCTTCCATCTTTGGATTTCATCATATTTGAAGTTATGGATAGGGTGAGGAATCTGGGGGTCATTGTGGATTCCAGGCTGACCCTAGAATACCAGGTGTCAGCTGTTCCCCAGAATGACAGTCCTTAAAATTGCTCAGTGACCTTATTCTGGTTGCCTGTATTTTTTTTTTTTTTTTATGTTTTGTCTATAGTCCTTGTCCTTTTGTCTGTGCCTTAGTTGTATATAATGTGGGATCTCTGTGTTTTGTTTTTCAGGTTCTCTAGTGGTTTGGACTTGGTCCACAGTTCGAATCCCACTACTTCCCTAATTGTGAAGACTCATACAGTGAAAGTACATGATATGAAAAGTTTTTCAATACTCTAATGGACTTGGTCTAACAAACTTGGAACTTTTCAGTGTAGCACTTTTCCTTTTGGCCCTTTCCAAACAACTTTCAGAGTTCAGTTTCAATACCTTATTTCTACCCACCCTCCGACTCTTCTATTCGGATCACCTCAAACTATTATTATTTAGGGGCAATAATACACAACTTTAAAGATTTGCTATTTGGTTATGTGACTATGAAAATTTATTTGATCATATGTTTAGATTTTTTTGTATAACTTAAATGTGTCTTGTCACTTTAAGAAGGTGCTTTATTATAGGAGTGGGTTCTAAGGAATGGACACATCCCCTAATGAAGGCCAGAGTGTATGGCCAAAGCATTGGGGTTTCTGCTTGCCTCCTACTGTCTGGATGTGCGCACTTTATGAATTAATAAAGGATTGATTTTGGCTGCAGTTTGAGTCTTGGAACTTCCTCTGTGACCCAGAATGCTGGAATACTTTGTTCAGTAAGAGGGTTGGCAGCCCTTTCCAACGCATCCTCAGAATTGTCTGAGTCACACTGCTTCCTTGTTTGAATTGTCAGCTGTTGTCTGCAGTGGCTTCTACCATATCTGGAACATCTCTGTAATGAAGGCCTTTCTTTTACCGGCTGCACTGGTGACACTAGTGCATGCCCTGGTTACATCTAGACTGGATTACTGGAACTCTCTATGCCTAGTGTTATCCATGAGACTGGTGCATCACTTGCAGCTGGTCCAGAATTCGGCAGTCTGACTGGTTCCTTGAGCCTCCAGGTTCGAGCATATCATGCCGGTTCTCTGTGCTTTGCACTAGCTGCATGTGTGGTGGTGCATCAACTTCAGGGTGTGCTTGTTAACTTACAAGGCCCTGCATGGTTTAGGACCAGGTTACCTGAAGGACCTGCTGATTCTGTATGCTCCTGGTCACCCACTTTGGTCAACGGAGGTGAGTCTCCTCATGTTACCTAGATCCAGGCTCTAGTTCTTGGGGGATCCAACATTTGGTGTTGCTGCCCCAATTCTATGGAATGCCCTTCCCCTGTACATTAGAGGTGCCTCTTCGCTTGACCTTTTTAAGTCTTTCCTCAAAACTTGCATACTTTGAGTTTTGGGTCTTGTGCTGTCGTTTAAATCATCCTAGTATTTATTATTTTTAACTTGATATTTTATATTAAATTATTTATTTGTACTGTAAGGTGCACAGAACCCCTGGAATTGGGTGCCATATAAACAAAATGTCCTTGCCTTGTCAGAGGAGGGTGACCAGGATGATCCAAGACAGCAGGAGAGGAGGACATATGAGGAGATGTTGGCACTGAAAGATGTAAACATGTACACACTGGAGGCGAGAAGGGTACATGAATGAAACCTACAAATACCTCCACTGGGTAAATAAAGTGGATAGTGGGGAATTGCTCAGTGCAAGTGGGAACATAACCACCAGGGACAACTCCATGAAGACAGCAGTGGAAAAATTTAGAAGGGATGTTGTCAAGTACCTGTTTACAGAAAGTATGGTGGAGGATTAAATGAACTGCCAAAAGAGGTGGTTTATGTGAAATCTGAAGGGGAATTCAAACATAGGTGGGACAGATATTAGGGCTTGATTAAGCTCCTATCAGAAAGGGAGGAGGGGAGGGGAAGGGGGAGTGAAGAGTCACTAGGGCTCTCTCATTAAGCATTAGGTAGGCAGGAATGGGCAGGTATGATGGGTTAAGGAGCCATTTTCTGCCGATAGAGGCTATGTTTTTATGTTTCTTCATGTTGTACTTTATCAGCAGTGTGTCCTCAATGACTGTGACATAACAAATGCTGAAGATGACCAGTCACCTGCTGCCACACCAGTCACTTGTGATGTCACAGTGAAGGAGGTCACAGTGCTGATGAGGTATGAAGAGGAACAGAACTAGCTACAGCATGCCAGCTGCCAGGTCAGCTGCTCATCTGCTCTTCACATTATAGATCGTGGGAGTGTCCCTGACCGGTCACGGTATTCCCTTCAGTTGTGAAGGAGATACTATTATTATAGTAAGAGTACGTCACGTGCTGAGCCACTGTAACAGGTTTCTCGCTGACTGCTCATGCCATCAGCATTTTAAATTAATACAAAAAAGCACTAGAGAGCTGCTCACCTTTGTTTCTTAGTCCTCTGGTCCTAAGAACGTGTGAGGCGACAATCTTAGAGCCATAAGAGGCCCTCCAAACAGACCCATAAACACATATTTCATCTAATACTATCAGCTAGAAAACGTTCTAATGACCAAAAGGAGAAAGAAAAATACTTCAGAAATAACACATAATTAACCTTTACAAATTAGTAATACCTGTGTGCTGTTTTTGGTGCTAGAAGCACTTTAAATCAGAATTGTACCCCCTCAAGTGCTGCCCAGAAAGAACCTGCATATTCAGATTGTGTTCTTTTTGGTTTTCTAGTTCTTACATAGAAACATAGAAGTTGTCGGCAGATGACCTTTTGGCCCACCTAGTCTGCACTATATTTCATACATACTGTGCCACCACAACCCTACTCGATCTCCGATCTCCCCCCCCATTGCCTTACTTCTAAGGTCCCCTTGTGTCTGTCCCACGCGTGCTTGAATCCTGCTACCATTTTAGCACCCACCACCTCTGCTGGCTGGCTGTTCCAGGCATCCACCACCCCCTTCATGAACAAATATTTCCTCACATCTCTTCCGAGCCTACCCCCACCTCCAGCTTCATAGCATGACCCTTTGTCTCGGAGCATCTTTTGCTATTGAAAATGCTATCTTCCTGTACCTTATATATACCTGTGAAGTACTTGGACATTTCTATCACACCCCCCCCCTTCCTCTAGAGAGTACATATTTTGTTCCTTGAGTCTTTCCTTGTAGGGCTTTTGATGCAGGCCCTGCACTATTTTGGTAGCCTTCCTTTGTACTGCCTCCACCCTATCTATGTCCTTCCAGAACTGGACGCAGTACTCGTGGTGGGGTCTTACCAGTGATTTATACAGAGGTAATACTACCTCACTCCTTCTGCTGCTGATGCCCCCAAGCATCATGCTAGCCTTCCTCACTGCCTTATCACACTGCTTGGCTACCTTCAGGTCATCAGCAGAAATTACCCCAGGTCGCTTTCCTGTTTTATGTTTGCTAATACCTCCCTGCTCAATTGGTATCTTGCCCCTGGTGCATGATTTGCACATTTTTGCATTGAAATCCAGCTGCCACTCCCTTGACCAACTTTCCAGCTTTTTCAGATCATCTCTCATTCTTTCCACCGCCCCGTGTGTTCACTTTCTGCAGATTTTTGTGTCATCCATGAACAAGCATACTTCTTCCTCCAGCCCTTCCACAATGTCATTAATAAAGACATTGATGAGGACTCGACCTAGTACTGACCCCTGTGGCACCCCACTTGTCACCTTGCCTTCTCCAGAGTGGACTCCATTTACCACCACCACCCTCTGTCTCTTTTTGCTTGGCTATCTTCTCACCTACTTTACTACTTTGGACCTACTCCTAGGTTGCCTAGCTTGCTGACCAGTCTTCTATGTGGAATAGTGTCGAAGGCCTTATTGACATCCAGGCAGGCCACATCTACTGCTCCTCCTTGATCTACTTCTTTGGTCACCCAGTCAAAGAACTTGATCAGGTTTGTCTGCCAAGACCTTCCTCCTGTGAACCCATGTTGCCTTGGTCCCTGTAATCCACTGGTTGCAAGGTATTCCCCAATCCTTTCATTCAGTAGCGATTCCATCACTTTACCTACTACCGAAGTCAGGCTGACAGGTCTGTAATTTTCTGCCGCCTCCCTATTTCCACTTTTGTGTAGTGTGACCACATCTGCCCTCCACAAGTGCCCCAGAACCTCCCCTGTTTCTGGAAATAGGTTGAACAGAGCTGTCAGAGGTGCAGCCAGCACCTCCTCGAACTCCCTCAGTATACTAGGGTGCACCCCGTCCAGTGCCATTGCCTTGTCTACTTTTAATTGCACTAGTTCATTGAGGACTCTCTCTCCTCTATAAAAGGACTAGTGTCCACCTTCTTTCCTTTAATGCCCTTGTCCCTTATCTTTGGCCTGTAAATACTGAACAAAAGTAATTGTTCAGTATGTCTGCTTTTTTTTGTCCTCTTCCCAAACCTCCATCCCCCTTTTAGCCTTACTATTCCTCCTTTGGTCTTTCTCTTCTTGCTTATACATCTAAAGAATGTTTTGTCCCCTTCAACCTTTGTTAAATAGGGTAGTTAGTCAATGGATTTAAACTTATTGTATAAGCACAGCACCACTCCCAAGGTCACCGCATTTGCCATGGCCTAGTCTGCTCACATTTTCTCAAATGCTCATACTGAATTGAAGTATTATGCTTTTTCCTTGTTAGCAATATAGCCATGTTGAATTTATATAGTGGAACAAAAAGGAATCACCTGTGCTGCCATTCAAAATTGAGGAAGAAATTACTAGGGGAGGACCGCTCTCTGTTAGATCATTTAAACACATTACACGGTAACAGTTTCTACCCTTGCTCACTCATAAGTGAGGGGGTAGGGTGTGATTCTAATATGTTTATGTATGGCCTGTCTAGCACCCCCATATACTGTAGTTTATTAAAATGTAAGTGAGCATAGGCACATTGTTACCTTGTAATGCTCTTAAAGGAGGGATGGGGTTCTCTCCTGGTAACTTGTTCCTCAGTTGGTAGCACAGGTGACTCATTTTGCTGAGGTATATAAATTCAAAAGAAATGCTCCAAGGGCTATACTGTTAACGGAGAAAGTGCAATACTTCAACTCACTAGAAGCCTTTGAGAAAAACTGGAATAGAGCAAGACAAGGGAAAAACTCAGAGGGCTATATTGAGAACAAGGAGAAAACACAATGTTTCAATTCATTATGGGCATTTGTGGAAATTTAGGACAGAGAAGGACAAGGCAAATGTTGTGACCTTGGGAGTGGTGCCATGCATGTTTCATCTGAAATCTGTCAACTAATTATAGTACCCCTAGTTTGACTAAGTTAAGAACTAGAAAAATAGGAAGGAAAAGAAGAAATGATATGAATATGTTGACCCTTTCTAGGCAGCAGTTGGGCAGAGGAGGGCATTGGATTCTGAGATCAGAATACTTATAAACCAGGTTTAGCAACTGCAAGTATGTTTGATTGCTCACTGAGACTTGATCTTGTTTGCAGTGAGTTCCTGGGGCGAGAGGCATCAGCACAGGCATACTGATGTGTATTTCAGTAAGCATGAATATAACAAATGGATAGAATACAGACTGTACTGAAGTGAATAGAGCACTGGCTTGGGATACAGGAAACCCAAGTTTGCTGCCACGTACTGTGTGACTTTAAACATGCGCATCACTTACTCTCCTTATAGTTTAAGTTTTTCTAGTGATCAACTTGAGTAAAAAGCAGGACACCACTGAAAACAAGATGCTGGCTCTCCATTGGGCTATGCTTGTAAATAAACTGAATTTAAACAAAAAATAAAATCTTACACAAAATTCTCAATTATTGCAGCATTAAATTTCAAAACCTAGACATGAAACAAAGATGGATGAACCATTTTGGAGTTTACTTAAGGTTCTTGTTTATATAACTCTTTTTTTTCTCTAGCTAGTAATTTGCACACATTTATATGTCAAAACCTGGGGCAATGCCCGCACCTTCTGGAATTATGTGAAAGAGTTAAATGGAACGACCTGCTCCCCTCCTCCCTCTCAGATGATCATAAATGGCGCTATTAATGCTGACCCTTCCCATATTGCCAACTGCCTTATCGAAACCTTCACTGATCTAAGCTCAGTTCTCCCAGCCCACTTCTTTGACCCCATACCGGTTTGCAACAGTCCAGCTGTTGCTCGCCCCCCACTTCTCTTTAGGACTACCTCACCACAGGATGCGAAGCCAATCCTCCAAACGCTCTCCTCCCGCACCCGAGTGATGACCCCTCGACTCCTGGATACTCCGCCTAACATTGGATGTCATCAGTCCCCTCACTGGCCTCCTCAATCGATCCCTGTGTCTGGTCAATTCCGAGGGCATGGAAACAGGCCAAAATCATCCCTATACACAAAAATGGAGACCGTACTGTACCAAATAACTACAGACCTATCTCCATCCATCCCCCCTCTCCAAAGCTCTCGAAAAAATAGTATCCACACAACTTGTAACTTATCTATCCAGCCACAACATTCTGTGCCCTGAACAGCATGGCTTCCACCCTGGTCACAGCACCACCACAGCTCTACTGGAATTCTCCCACCATATACACTCTACATTAGATTCCAGAGAGTTGGCTGGGTCAGTATTCATTGACCTGTCCAAGGCCTTCGACACTGTGAACCACCCACTATTGCTAGACACCCTCTGTAAAGTGGGACTATCATCTGGCCCTTTAGCCTGGTTCTCCAGCTACCCTTGTGGTAGATCCCAACGCGTCAAGCTAACTGGTGGCCTATCCTCGGCACTGCCTGTACTTTTGGGAGTCCCACAAGGCTCCATTCTGGTCTCCACATTATTCAGTCTCTTCCTGAACACCCTTCCCAGCTCTTGTGCAGGAAAGCTGCTATTATATGCAGATGATGCTGTCCTACTCTCCTCGCACCCCGATCCAGTCATTCTCCAGAACAGCCTGCAATCCTCCTTCAGCCAAGCTGAAAAATGGTTCCTCGACCACCGCCTGGTCCTGAATCTCAAGAAAACAAAGTCGATGATCTTTGCACACCACCAAAGCAGCTCCAAAAATGCCCCCTCTCCATCCTTCCTAACACCCTCCATCCCCTTGAGCAGGTATCAACATACAAATATCTGGGCATCATCTTTGATTCAGCTTTCTCCTTCCATGCCCATGTCAGTGCCCTATCCTCTGCCATGAACACCCGGATTGGGCTCCTCTATCGACACAAAGACTGCCTCCCTGGCTTCACCCTACGGTTGGCCATCACTTCCTCCATCCTGTCACTAGTTGACTATGGCTTCCCCATCTACGCAGCTGCTGGCCCCACTGCCCTCACCAAAATCCAGACCTCCATCAACAAAGCCTGCAGGCTCCTGGCTGGTGCCCCAAGTGGAACCCACACATGTCTACTCTATACCACCACAAACATACTCAATCTGGAAGAACGACTGCAATATCACACTGGTATACTAGCAAAAAAGACTCTTCTTGGACTTTGTCCCCCTGGTATCACTGCACAGCTTCAGCTTGCTTCCCACTCGGCCACCACCCGTACCGCCTGCAAAGCCACCTTCCAGGTGCCTAGAGCCAGGATCTCCCTTGCCCAAAGGTCCTTTTATTACAGAGCACTGTCCTGGTATAACTCCCTCCCCACGCACATCTCAAACACCCCTAAAATTGGTCGGTTCAAAGCTGCCCTATGCAACCACCTGTAGCACTCAGAGTAATCGTTGCCTACAAATTGGGCCTGCCGTTGCCCCCCCAGGCTCGATAGCCTACCCCACTCTATTTTCCTCTGGCTATTGCCTGCATGACCTGATAGGACCTACCAATGAATTTTGTTCTGTACGTCGGTAAACTACTTATGTTTTATGCTATGTATAATGTATGTATTGCACCTGTATTGTTCCACCCTGTCTTGCCACACTATTTGTTGTTCCCCTCCCTGCGACGAGGTGGCTTTGTAAATGAGTCTGTGACTCAAAGGCTGTAAATCCGATTTATGAACTAAATAAAATAAATAAATAAATAAAAACATGACTACTTTGATTTGTTTGAAATATTCTTCCAGCAAAGCAATACAGAGAGCAGATTGTCCCATTTACAGCTGTGACCTTGGTAGGAGGAAAGTAACACGGAACTGAAAGGGAGTGCAGTTACTGTCATGAGATAGACATTGAAAAATACAGTGAATCTGCAAGTACAGAAGCAGACATGCATGGAAAGCACTTTGGGATACGGCTGTGTGAAAGAAATTTTTTTTATATATATATATATATTTAATCCACTGGGGTGTTATATAACACGAGGCACACTGAAACACTTGTCTGTGTCTTCTGTTGGCACGCTTTGCAGACTGTGTAAGAGGCCTTTCAGTACCATGCAATTCTGCTTAAAGTTGAACCAGCATAATATTTTGTGGTGATTTGCATATACAGCCCATGATGCTTTGCATTATGGGGGTATTTATGATTTTGTATTTTATATATATATATATATATATATATATATATATATATATATTCACGGGTGTGGTCGTGCCCCTATAGTTAGGGTTGAGTAGGCACTTCAATGTTAAACTCAAAATGTTGCACTTTTATAACTTTGCAACTGTTCTATGGATTTGCACAAAATTTGGTATGCACTGTCCTCTGCGGTAGATCTCCTGATTTGGCAAGTTAGGTTCTGGTCAGATGTGCAGTCTCCGAGTTATGGAGAGGTGAAAAAAACATGTTTTGGCTCATTGACTTTGCTGGGATTTTTCTTTGAACTTGCCTACAGCCCACACAGTTGGGTTCTTTGGTCAGAAATTTTCAGGGCAGAAAGGGACTACCCCCACAGATGTGCCTTTTGCTAGCCTGCTGAAAAATGAATAAGCAGTTTTTAAGTTATTGAATTTAAAAATTTGAAAAAATTATTTTTGAGCATGCTCAGTAAGCACTACAAGGTAGCTGTATGAAACGAAGAAGGAATCCTGCTTCATATGGGGAAAAAGCCCTACTTTTGTATGGCCACCATCTTGGTTTCAGTTTTGCCTGAAAAATTCTAATTTGGAAACCTCCCAGAATTATATTCTGTGGAGGAACCAACACATGTAGCTTGATGCTCGGAAAATATCCTTAAAATGTGTGTTATTTAACAATTAAATTTTTTTGTTTGTATCGGCATCATACAAAGTAGGATCTTAGTTTGTATGACAAGATATGGACTAGGATCCTACTTCATGAGCTGAAAATATTTATTTTAAAACAAAAAAATGTTTCTGCCTACATTGGGGTGCCCAATCCCTGTGTCAGCACTAGACACCAGTGTCCCCAAATAGAATAAAATACTCTCCCACATTGCTGACATTGGGGTGCACAATCCCCGTTTCAGCACTAGATGCCAGTGTCCCCAGATAGAGTAAAATACTCTCATACATTGATGACATCGAGTCCCCAATCCCTGTGTCGGCAGTAGCCCCCCCCAAGGTGGGACAATGGGGAGCCCACTCCCAGTGTCCCCAGTTATGTTATACCACCCAACACCACCAGTACTGTTGGACAGTGAGAAGCCTACCCTCAGTGTCCCGAAATGTTCTGTGTACCTGAAAAAAAGAAAACAGTCCCCCAACATCTTTTCCATCCTGTAAAAGTGGTCCCTCGTCATCTCCCCATACCCATCCTGACCCTCCCACTGAACAACCCACCACTCCACTCCCACTTGCCCTATACTTACCACTGGGGATCATCTTCTGTGGTCCGGGACACATCTGCACTCTTCAAAGCTGAACCGCAAACTGAAGTATCAGGGTAAATCCATATAATGGCTGTTAATGGCATTTTGAACTTATATCGATGTCTCGGTCATTTTTCATTATTTTTTCACCAAATTTTCAACATAGGCTTTTTAGGACCCCCCCCCCCATTTCATTACTCGGTCCCAAAAGGTGATGTTGCGGTCACTGCACAAAATCACCTTTCAGGACCAAGTAACAAAATGATAGTGCCAGTGTTCATGGTGGGGTCCCAAAGCCCCTTAAAGAAATTGTTCAAACTCTCAAACAATACCCGAGTTACTCTTGTGATCATTGAAATTTTCTTTGCATACTCTGACTTTGGCATTTTTTAATATTTTCACTCCCAATTTTCAACATTGCCATTTTTTCACACCACCTCATGAACAGTACAGCTGTCATTTTTCACATCCTGCCTGAAACATGTTTTCACTACTGTGGTGCAAAATGGCACATTTGCTGTGCAAAATCACCTTTTGGGACCAATTAATGAAATGACAGTGCCAGTGTTCATGACATGGGCTCCCCAAAAGGCCATGTTGGAAGATTGGTGGGAAAAATCCTAAAAATGCCCGAGTTACATGCGTCCATTGAATTTAGTCTATGCACACAAATAACTTTGTTACTTTTCAATCATTTTATGCCACATTTTCAACATGGCCATTTTTTCACACCACCTTATGAACAGTACAGCTGTCATTTTCACATCCTGCCTGAAATGTGTTTTCGCTACTGTGGCACAGAATGGCACATTCCCTGCATGAAATCACCTTTTGGGACCGATTAACAAAATAACAGTGGCAGTGTTCATGTGGTGGGATCCCCAAAAAGCCTTGTTGAAAATTTGGTGACAAAATTCCTAAAAATGGCTGCGTTACATGCGTCCATTGAATTTATTCTGCACACGTGCATAACTTTGCTACTTTTCAATCTTTTGACAACAAATTTTCAGCATTGCCATTTTTTCACACCACCTCATGAACAGTACAGCTGTCATTTTTTTAATCCTGCCTGAAATGTGTTTTCACACCTGTGATGCAGAATGCCATTGCAGTTGTGCATAATTACGTTTTGCCTTGCATTTCACAATTTCTCTGTACTGGGGTAGATGAGGTGGAGTAATAAGATGGCTATGCTGACAATTTGGTCACTATTGTTGGAAACATGGAAGTGCAGGGTCCAAAGGGCCTTACGCTTCCACACCTACATGCATCTGCGCATTTATGCAGGGATTGGAGCACGGACCCTGAACTCCCACAATAAGAGAACATTGTTTAACCAGGAGTAGCACACTAAGCTAAAGCTTGTTTCCAGATGTGACCTGGGAGAACAAGGAAGTTAAGTGACTTGCTCAGAATCACACAGTATGCATCTAGGTGGCTGTGGGATTCAAACCCAGGTCTCCAGATCTGCAGTTCAGAGCCTTAATCCACTGCACTATACAGTGTTAGGGTTTCCACCCCTACTACTCCACCCCCACCCTCCACACACCAGCAGGCATCGGGGTGTGACTTGGGGTCATCAGGCCTAACTCTCACCCCATTCTCCTATCCTGTACCATCTCAGCTTCCTTACAAATGGAATGGGGTGAGAGAGCCAATGACCCCAAGACATGCCCTGCACATGTTGGTGTGTCGAGGATAGGGGTGAGGTGGAGTGAGAGGTGGGAACCCTACACTAATTCCATACTTTTGCCTCTGTAATAGGAGCTCTAACTGATACATTAATGGAGTTGTTTGCAATGAATATATATATATATATTAATATAATATATATAATATTATAGTGGCACGATGGCAGGGTTGAGTAGGCAGTTTGATGTTAGACCTCAAATTTTGCACTTTAATAACTTTGCAACTGTTCAATGGATTTGCATCAAATTTGGCATGCGCTGTCCTGTGGGGGTAGATCTTTTGACATACCAAATTTTGATTAGATTGGATTTGTGGTTTTCGTGCTATGCATAGTGAAAAAAGTGTAAAAGTCACTTTTTTCCGCCAGTTTTTGCTGTTTATTCCTCATCGTGCTGTGGCCACACTGTTTGGAATTTTGGTC
This sequence comes from Neoceratodus forsteri, assembly GCA_016271365.2. NCBI lineage: Eukaryota > Metazoa > Chordata > Ceratodontiformes > Ceratodontidae > Neoceratodus > Neoceratodus forsteri. Next base: position 659,358,936 of record CM057458.1, read on the forward strand.
TGAAAATTTTCAAGGTAGAAAGAGCTTACCCCAAAGAACAAGCCAGCATTGGTTTGGTGAAAAAAATTATTAATCCGTTTCAAAGTTATACAGTTTTGAAGTTGTGGGTTCTGAGAATGCTCGGTTCAGTCCTTTGGATAGCTGCACAGGTTCAAAGAGGGATTTGAGCTCAGGAAAAAGTATTTTGACAGATCGTAAAGAGGGATTTATAAAATCCCTGTTCATAAGAAAAAAAAAAACCTTTTTGCGAGCCGCCATCTTGTTTTCAATTTTTGTGCCCAAACAAAATTCATAACTTGCCCCAGGGATGTCTTCTGAAGAAAATTAAGTATAGGTTTAGTTCATGGGGATGTCCTGCACACATCTGTGTCTTTGGTTTACTTAATTTTAGTAAAAAAAATGCTAATTTTTAAATTTAAAAATCCCTTTTTGCGACTCACTTCCTATCCCTTTTTGCTAGCTGCCAAAATCCCTTTTTGTGAGAAATGCCTTTTCATGAGCTATCAAAATCCCTTTTGTGAGATGATGACCAGATGACCGTGCCTTACAAAAGGAATTTTCATGAAGAGGATTATGACAGTTTATGAAAGGTTAAACTGTAAAAGGTTTTGACAGCTCACGAAAAGGATTTTAGTGGTCCTTTTCACGAGCTTTCTCAAAATCCTTTCGTGAGATAATGACCAGATGACCCTATCTTGCAAAAAGGATTTGCTCGCAAAAAGGGATTTTGACAGCTCTTGAAAAAGGATTTTTTTTTGCTACTAATTTATCCTCTTGCTCTGTCTGCCCTCGATCTGGAGGGAGCCCCATTCCCATCCCCGATGTTCACCAGCCAACACTGTCTGTCCACCTCCTGGACTTGCCCCTCTGGCAGGGTCAGCGGGGGTACCTCAAGCCCCATTGAAATCTGGATCAAGTTCAGAAAGGCACCGTAGCTATTTGGGGATGGGACCTGTGAGCTCCCTCCATCATCCAACCAGGAGCTTCATTTTTCCTCCCTTTTCTCCCTCGGGTGGGGTGTGCAATGACGTCAGTGACGGAGCTGCACACACTTCTGTGCATGTCTCATCAGGTGTCTGCCCCACTTCTGCCCACTTATCAGCAGTGTCGGTGTGCCAGCCCCCAGCCTCTGCTAGGGGTCAGGCATGCATTGAAAACTCATTGCTCCCCTCCCTGGAGAAGGAGAGCTATCCCTGGAATGCTTGATCCTTCTCCTCCTTGGCCATGATGCCTTAACCCTCAACGCCACCGGGCTGGCTCGAAAAGGGATTTTTAAAGGTTACTGTTTCTTTGGCACTTCACTACAAAGAAACGGTTTGGAATTTCAGGCTGAAATGTTCAGGGTGGATAGGGCTTGCCCCACAGATGTGACTTATTCTGGTTTGGTGATACAATTTATAGTGTTTCCCTAATTATGACATTTCAAAATTTGGAAATTTCTCATAGGATAACACTGTGATGGACGCAGTACCTTTTGGCACCTATATCTCAGAAAGGGTTTGAGATTCAGATTGTTTGCTAAACTTAACTTAGTATACCTTTACTAAGTATGTGTGCAGATTGCCAAGCCGTGATTACAACTGCGGTGGAATTTTTCCCCATGTTCCTATGGGTACTGATATATTGCATCTTTTGAGCACAGGGGTTACTTGGAATGTCTCTAGGCCTGCACTGAGTCTCTACAATTGTATGTAGATGGGAGCACAGGGCCCAGAGGGCCCTGTGCTGCCACATATGGATACATTATGCAGTACTGGGTGTGCAGGGCCATCCATTACGAAGTGCTGGGCCCTTCGCTCCAACAGGGAAATGACAGTTCATGACAATGTCTAAATACTTATGGATAGATGGGAGGTCCTGCACTACCACGAATGGATGCCATTATGGAGTGATGGGAGTGTGATAAGATGCTCCCACATAGAGATGAGGGTTGATTACAGTGTGTGTGCACTTATGCTTACATAGGAGTGCAGGCTGCTCCCACATGACGGCGAGTCCTGTACAACCACAACACCCTATAGACTGATGGCACTCCATAAACATATAAGAGTACGATTACACTTTCTCAAAAGGTAAGGCAATTCATTGCAAAAAACGTTACTGCATCAATTAGGGTTGAAGCAACAAAAGTAGGAAAATGAGTCGTTAGGGTATCCCCAACCTCCACACACCAACAGGCATTGGGATGTGTCTTGGGGACATCAGGCCTAACTCTCACCCATTCTACTATACTGTGCCAGCTCAGCTTCTTACACATGGAATGGGTGAGAGTTAGGGCTGCTGACTAAGACACACCTAACGCCTGTTGGTGTGTGGAAATGAGGAAGTGAAAGGTGGTATCCTAATGCCTTATTTCCTACTTTTGTTGCTTCAACCCAACTGATACATTGACAATGTTTTTGTAATGACTATATATATATATATATATATATATATATAGTATGTATTATAAGGGTGAGTTGCACCCTTATAGTTAGGGTTGAGTAGGCAGTTTAATGTTAAACCCCACATTTTGCACCTTAATAACTTTGCAACTGTTCAAAGAATTTGCACAAAACTTTGTATGTGCTGTCTTCTGGGGTAGGTCTCCTGATGTGCTACATTTCGTTTAGATTGGATGTGCGGATTTTGTGCAGCATATCGTGCAAAAATTGTGTTTTTTGGGGTTTTTTTGCCCATTTTTCCAGATTTTTCCTGATCATGCTGCACGCATACCATTTGGGTTTTTGGCCTGCAATTTTCAGCACAGAAAGACATTCACCCAAGAAACAAGCTAGCATTGGTTTGGTGAAAACATATTAATCTGATCCAAAGTTATTCAATTTTGAAAATTCAGATTCTGAGCATGCTCAGTTCAGTCTTTTGGATAGGTGCACGCTGTGAACAAGGATTTCAGCTCACGAATGGGGATTTTGACAGCTCAAGAAAGGGGATACATTAAATCCCTGTTTTGAGAAAAAAGTCCCCGTTCGTGAGCCACCATCTTGTTTCCACTTTTTGCCCAAAACAAAATGTTTGTACTTGCCCCACAGATGTATTCTGTGGTAACCAATGCATGGGTTTTGTTCAGGGTGACATCCTCTACAAACACATGTGTTTGGTTTCCATCAGTGTATTAAACTAGGATGTTTTTTGCTATGGGAAATCCCCGTCCGTCACTCGCTTCCAATCCCCTTTCGTGAAGTGTCAATATGCCTGTTCGTCAGCTGATCCTCATTTGTGAGCTGTCAAAATACCTGTTTGTGAGATGACCAGATGGCTATCTCATGAGCGGGATCAAGCTGATGAACGAGTTTTGACACCTCACAATAAGGGATTGGCTGACAATAGGGGATTTTGACACTCACGAATGGGGATTAGCCAAACAAAATCCCCATTTGTGAGGTGTCCGAATCTTCATTCATCAGCCAACCGTTCGTGAGCTGTCAAAATCCCTGTTCGTGAGATGAAGACCAGATGGTCAGATATGGAGATCTGGTTGTGAGATGAAGACCAGATTGTCAAGAAGTGCCATCTGGTCCTCATCCCACCTTATGAATGGGGATTGAGTGATGAAGGGGAATCCACAATGGTGGATTTCCCCTAGCAAAAAATGGCCCGAGTATTTATTCTTTAAATGCCAACATCGGGGTGCCCGGTCCCTGTGTCGGCATGTATCTCTCACCCCCCCCCCAACTAATGTGGCATACTGGAAGCCCACCCCAGTGTACCAAACACATATATTTGTAAAAAATGTTAATGGTCCGACATCAGGATGCCCACTCTAGGTGTCTGATGATGCCCCCTCCCCACCTAAGCCCGTAGATTTCAGTTGTTAACTCGGAGTGCCCAATCACTGTCTCAGCATGTATGCACCCCCCCACACACACATATTAATATGGCACACTGGGAGCCCACCCCAGTGTGCTGAAATATGTAATACTTTTAAAATACCTGTGAGTAAAGAAAACCATCCCCCGATGACTTTAATTTGTTTTTTAACTTGCAAAAAAGAAATCGGTCCCTCGTTGTCTCCCCAGTCCCCCTTCCCCATCCCCACCCTCTCACTGAGCACCCACCTCCTCGCACCCCCCTTACCCATACTTACCTCCAGAGGTCAGGAGCAGTGAAGATCTCTGGACCAGGACATGCTGAACTGCAAACTGAAGAATCAAAGGTAAGCACGGTATAATGGCAGTAAATGGGGGTTTCAACTTAGGTTGATATCTCAGCCATTTTTAGGACCTTTGACCCCAAATTTTCAACACAGGATTCTTGGGACCCCACCTCATGAACCCTGCCACTGTCATTTCCTTACTCAGTCCCAAAAGGTGATTTTGCAGTCACTGTGCGGAATCACCTTTCAGGACTGAGTAACAAAATGACAGTGCCACTGTTCATGAGATGGGGTCCCCAAAAGCCCACGTTGCAAATTTGGTGCAAAAATTCCAAAAAATGACTGCGTTATGAGTGTGCATTGTGCAGTTTCTATGCACGCTTGTAGCTTTGCCAAATTTTAATATTTTCACTCCAGATTTTCAACATTGCCATTTTTTAATACCTCCTTATGAACAGTATAGCTGTCACTTCTCATATCTTGCCTGAAACTTGTTTTTGCACCTGTGATGCAGAATGGCACAGTCGCTGTGCAAAATCAACTTTTGGGATGGATTAACAAAATCACAGTGCCACTGTTTTTGAGGGGAGGTCCCAAAAAGTCCATGGTGTAAATTCGGTGAAAAAAATCAAAATGACTACGTTACAATGATGCTACAGTTTCTCATCCTATAACTTGCCATTTTTTCATGTTTTCACTCCAGATTTTCAGCATTACCATTTTCTCACACCATCTCATGAATAGTACAGCTGTAATTTTTTAAATCCTGCAAAAAATGTTTTTCCACACCTGTGTCGCAAAATGGCATTACGATTGTGCAGAATTACATTTCAACAGGGATTTAAACGTTTTCTGTACTGAGTACATGTGGTGAGGTGATAAGAAGGTTATGTTGGACATTTGGGGTGAAAATTATTTAAGAGTGCACAGTTATGACTATTTGTTGCAATTTTGCTACGCCTGCTCTTAACTTAATGTGTGGAAGTGCAGGGGCCAAAGACACCTGTTATTCCACAGCTACATGCATATGTACATCCGTGGAGGGATAGGAGCACAGGGTCCTCCCACAGTAAAATAAATATACCATTATACTATCTCAAAAAGTGAGGAAATAAATTGCATAGAATTCATTAATGCATCAGTTAGGGTTAGAGTGACAAAATATGGAAATGAGGTGTTGGGTGGTTGAGCCCCTAACCCCACCCTACCACCCCACCCCCACTCCTCATCCTCCACACACCAACAGGCATCGGGGTGTGCCATGGGGTCATTAGGCCCAACTCTCACCCCATTCTCCTATACTGTACAATGTCAGACTGTTTACACATGTAATGGGGTGAGAGTGGGGCCTAACAACCCCATGGTACACCCCAATGCCTGCTGGTGTGTGTGGAAGATGAGGGGTGGGGTGGTAGGGTTGGGGGGTTAGGGGCTCAACCCTAACACCTCAGTTCCATACTTTTGTGACTTTAACCCTAATTGATGCATTAACAAAGTTTTTTATATATATATATATATATATATATATATATATATATATACTGTATATATATATATATATATATATATATATATATATATATAGAGCTAAGAACAGGTAAGGAATGACCCACCCATGGTGTCTACTTGTGCAGAGATCTGTAGACACTTCCAGTGCATGGCAAAGTATGAGGCACAGCCGAATGCTTTCAGCCACTGAATGAGTCCATATATTCTATCTAAACAGGTTACCGTAAAACACCTTATTCCTCTTATAAAATAGTTATGAAATAAATGAAAAAAACATTTATCGAACAATCTACCGTGAGATCTGAGGTGTCTGGATGTGCTGTGATAACCAGACAGTCATATGACACTTATCCAATCAGATCTCTAGGATTTTTTCCCCCTGTATAACAGTAGATTTGTTAATTACAATATAACTGCTCAGTTGCATTTCAACCCACTCAGGTTATTTTGAGGCTGTGAGGGCATGGTCTGTTCTAAGTTTTAGAACCAGCTGAGTTCTGGGAGTTTTTTTCATAACTGGTTCTACCCATCTTTAGTTGATACAATCCTATAATCTCTTAGTAGTCTCCAACATTGAGAGAGAAAACACCCTGGAACTGACCTGCATAGGCTATGAATCATTGCCACAAGAAATCCACTGAGAGCTTATTTTCCACACTTTTTAACAAGAATAAGAAGTTGCAGCACTTAGCATTTACAGGGTTTAATGATAGCGCTACCACTGCAGGGCTACTGTAGGATTAGTACAAGTGTGTTGCAGAGCCTGAAGTTTGCTTTGTTTAGAACCATCCAATGCCACCTGCTGGATTTCATAAAGTACAGTTTGTTTAATCTCAAAGACCATTCACTCATTTGGAGGAAACTAAATTAAAAGGTTGATTTTAAAAGGTATCTCACACCTGCTAGTAGCTATCTTGCAAAAAATGTACATCTTTCCTCATTTGTAACTGTTAATTGGTTTCAGAAGGTACAGTAGTACAGTTTAAAGCAAATGTTTATATTACAGCAAATCGAAATAATGTATTCAGTAATTAGAACAAACAAACCCTTAGGGATGCCACTTTATCTAACCAATTGACGTCATTCCCAAGGCAAGGTAAGTGCTTTTGACATTTATTAAAGGTCCTGTTTCTTTCCCAGGCCCACCTTGATAAAAGCTAAGTTGTTTGGGGCAGTAGTATGCTGTCAGTCATCATAAATCAACTCTCAATAAAATACGCACTATTTGTTCCACTTAGATATCTGCAGGGATCCTAGTCATGAGTACTTTGATAGCTTCCTGTGTTAGCTACCAATCACATCTTTTGTTTGTGTTGCAAACCTTACTTTCAAAATACCTGTGACTAGGGTCTATTTAACAGCTGCAGAGAGACCACAGTGAAGAACATTTTTTAAAACTGCTGGGACTTGTCATCTTCTTTGCAAAGTCACACTTACAAAACTAATCATAAATACAGGTAAATACAAGTTTAAAAAAGGTTCACTGGACAAAACATTTTACAGTAGAAAATTTAAAGATGTCAGGAATACAACAACAAAAAAAATAGTATGGTGAAAAATTCTTTCTAGCTAACATGGACTGCTTTTTTTAATGTGTAAGATATGCTTCTTGTAAAACCTGCCATCACCTGATTTAGTGTCCTTTATGTACTGAAACTTTTTTGTTCAGCCACTAACAGGTAGCAAACCACCTACTGTGTCTATCTGCCCCCTTCAGGAGCTGCTTCTATTGCCAATTAAAGCAGTTCCACTGTGTTGCTGTACATTTGCTAAGAATAGTTTGTATTAAAATATAGCACCTTTCGTACTCACTTTACCTAGCACTCCACACAAGCAGTTAACTAGATTCTGGGGCATTCATACAGTGGCTGTGCACAGCCAAACAGAGCAGAGATCATGCAAATAATAAGATCCCACATGCGTACATTTATAGGTGCTTTCCACCAGGATCTGTCTTAACCATCTATTACCAATATTTTGCAAGACAAACACAATTAAAAAAAACAGTGTACACTTATTAAATGATCAGACACATAATCATATTAAAAACATAGCACATGTAGAATGAGCATAGGGTATGCTTACTGTATATATTCACATATAGGTCTAGTTTGTAATGAATAGGCCCCTTAAAAGGGAGACTCGACTTATCCATGAGGTCAGCCTATCTGCAGGTTTACAATGGTAAAAACACCTTTTGTTTTGAACTTTTGCAGTTTTTGTCTCCCGATCACCAGCCCTCCTACACCTTAGGACCTGGTTACATCTATGCAGTGACTGGTCCGGTATTTCAACATCCTAATACTTGGGAGGAATTTACCACAAGATTTAAAATGCCTAGTCTGACAAGATTTGTGGTATATGAGGATGGTGCACCTATGGCACGCTGTATGTGGGAAGAACCACAAGATATGTGAAAGAAAGAATTCAGGAAACGTGAGGGCAGTGCGGCAAAGGAATTCAGCAAATGCCCTGGGGGAACACTTTAGGACTTGCCAAGGGTGCTCCATCACTGCTTTTTCCTTCAGGGCTATGGATCATGTGTCCCAAAATGAAAAAGGAGTTGACTGGCTTAAAATACGGTTAAGAAAGGAAACAGAATGGGCTTACTGTCTCAGATCACTTTATAGACAAGGAAAAAAGCCACCACACGAGCTAGATATGCTGTATAGAAAATTATAACAGAGCCAGCAAAAGAATCAAGCACCACCAACTGTTAACAAAATGGGCCAGAGAAATAAATGCAATGTATTTATTCCATAAAAGTCAATTAAATTGGGTGTGATTACCTCTATGGGACACTCCCTGATGATGCTTTGATGCGAAACTGGTAGGAGATCAGTGGGTCTCACTGTGTTGTTCCTGTGAGGAGTCTCTGTGTTACTAATTGCTTTATTTGCACATGTTGCACTTTTATGGAATAAATACATTGCATTTATTCCTCTGGCTCGTTTTGTTAACAGTCGGTGGTGCTGGATTCTTTTGCTGTCTCAAATCACTTTATCGCAGTGGTTTAAACACAGAATTGGATCTTAAACCTTTGATGTAATGGCTCGGATAGTTGCTCTGATAGTTGCTCTGAGTGTTCAATCAAGTGGATCCTCTGGAAATTGATTTCATAAATCACTTATAGTTACTACGTTATCCATTATTGGAGGATGTTGGTGTGCAATAAGAAGCATGTAAAATGTTTTTAATATTGGTTTTTGATATGAAAACGTTTGTGGTGGGTGATATTTATTTCTCGTGCTGGGGCTGATATTGATGGGAAACATTAAGGTCCATTTTGAATTTGAAAAATAATTGGTATTTGTAATAACATAGGCAGTGTGAGGATGCATTACCCCAGCTTTAGTATAGTAGTAGTTAAACTACCAAGGATTTTTTGGTTTGAGGGAGTGATTCTTAAGCTTACGCTGCCATATGACTATGTATCCCACCTGGAACTATTCCATCGGCAATTTATGGGATCAACTATAGCAATTATGGTAGTGGTATGGGGTATCTGTCTGATAAAAACACAAGGTTCCCCCCCCCCCCCCCGGAATATAGTCATATTATGGTTTATTGCACACCAACATCATACAATAACAGCAGTGTCAGTGGCTCAGCCAGTTATTCTATCCCCACACCAGACACTTGGCTTAAATACCAAAACTGACAGTGTAGTGCAGCATGAGGGGGGTGCTGCACTCCTGAGGTGCCATCTTTCGGATGAGATGTTAAACCAAGGTCTCATCTTCCTGCTCTGGTGGTAGTTCAGGTGGATATTTAAGATCCCATTGCACTTCTTGAAAAGAGTAGGGGAAGTTTTATTTGGATAAAGTAGCTAACAGGGAAACATACAATACATCTTGTACATGGTACATGTCAGGAAGGAAAATGAACAAAAAAAACAGTCAATATCCTAAAGGAAGGGAACAAACGAAGTTAAAGTGAACATAAATATCAAGCAGTATTAACGGACATCCCCCAATCTTGAAAGGAAAAAAAATCAAGTAAGAGCAAAACAAATAACCAATACACCCTATTAACCCCTCATTGACAACTCAGAGAGGAAAAAAAAAAAGAAATGGGGAGAACATGGTGTGGTGGGGGGACATCAGTTAAGGCAGTTCAAAATGAGCCCTAATGTTCTGCCAACAAGGAGGACAATAACAGGGCAAAGCAGACTTATATTCACGTCTATAAATAGTCACTAGATCTGCCTCCACCAGAACTAGCAAAGCTGAAGGGGAGAGTGTAATATTTTGAAGAAGGAAAACACTTTTAGCATGCCATACATAGTATTTTGAGACTGTCAAAACTAGCCTCAAAACACCCTTATTATACCAGTGTGCAGAAGGGGAGGACCCTAAAATGACATCACCATAGGAAAGGCAATTCCAACCTGCATCCTGTCACTTAGTAGCCAAGGTCTTCCAGTAAGCCCGAGCATATGGGCATTCCAACAAAAAGTGGGTCAACATTTCAAATACTCCCCCACACCCCTCCCTCTGACAGTGCCATTCATCCACACTTTCATGTTTTGCATTAGCCTTAACACTCAGTTTCCCATGACAACACAACCAAAGGATGTCCCATATCTTAGGTGGAGTTCTCGGATCCATTAGAGATTTGTGAATCAAAGGAAAGCGAGCAACTTCAAAACCGGGGTAAGTGGGAGGTGACTGGAAAAAGGAACTCATAATATCCTGATAAAGAATCTTCAGCTGGGACAAATTCGGAAGAAAATATGCACCTCTCCACCATTGTAATGTTTCCAAAAGTGACCATACAAAGGGGCAAACCCCCCTAGATAGAGCTGGTGAGAAGTTAGTACAGTACCATTGCACCATGATCGGGGCCACCCAACTCGCCACCCAAGGTTTCCGCACCTGCACGGTGGAGTCAAGATAACATCCCAAATTCCATTTAAGAAAATGACAAAAAACATAAACCACAGGGTTAGCCATATTAAGACCCCCACTCTTTACAGGCAGAAACAGCACATTCCATTTCATCTGATTCAACTGGTTTTCCTAGGTCATCTGGAAAAAAAGACTAAAATCTCGTCTCCAAAACCCTGGGAAGTGGAAAAATCTGACAAAGGTGTAAAAAAATTGGGAATAAAAACATTTTCACAGCTGTCAACCTCTTTTTCTTGGTTTGCCTTCAGGATTTGCCTCCAAAATCATAGAAACATAGAAGTTGACAGCAGAAGGAGACCACTAGGTCCACCTAGTCTGCCCATTTGTTTTAGACCTATTTTAACACTCTAGTTGCCCTTTGTAGTCAGGACTCCCTTGTGTCTATCCCATGCATTATTGAATCACTCCATAGTGTTGAGCCCCACAACCTCTTGAGGCAGGCTATTCCAGGTGTCCACCACTCTTTCTGTGAAGAAAAATTTTCTGGTGTTGGTAGAGAACTTCCCTCCTTGTAGCCTGAGGTCATGTCCCCTGGTCCTGGAGCCCTTCTTGAAGTGAAAAAGTTCCTGTGCCTGTACCTTGTTAATGCCTTTTATATACTTGAATGTTTCAATCATGTTCCCGCTCTTTCTTCTCTGCTCCAGGGAGTACATATTCATTTCCCTAAGTCTTTCCTCGTAGGATATGTACTGCAAACCCTGAATCATTTTTGTCACCTTTCTCTGTACTGTTTCCACCCGGTCAATGTTCTTCCTGAGGTGAGGCCTCCAGAATTGGACTCCATATTCCAGGTGAGGCCTTACCAGCAATCTGTACAGTGGTAATACCACCTCTCTCCTCCTGCTCGTGATTCCTCTCCCAATGCAGTCCAGCATTCTGTTGGCCTTCGATGTTGCCTTCTCACACTGCTTACTAACCTTCAAGTCGTCTGAGATTATGATTCCCAGATCTCGTTCCTGGTTTGAGGCCACCAGTCTTTTGCCTCCTAGGTAATACTCCTTTCTTGGATTTTTCTTTCCTATGTGCATGACCTTGCACTTTTTTGCCATTAAATCTCAGCTGCCACACTTCAGACCATTCTTCTAGTTTCTTGAAGTCAGCTTCCATCTTGCTTACTCCTTCTGAGGTGTCCACCCTGTCACATATATTGGTGTCATCTGCGAACAGACACACCTTCTCTTCCAGTTCATCAGCAATGACTGCTATAAAAACATTGAAGAGCAGAGACCCCAGCACTGAGCACTGGGGCACCCTGCTGGTCACCCTGCCTGCCGTCTATTGCATTCCATTAACCTGTACCCTCAGGGTTCTGCCTTGTAACCAGTTTTGTACCCATCTGATTACTTCTGGACCAAACCCTGTGTGGTCAAACCTCTTTACTAGCCTTCTGTGTGGAACAGAGTCAAAGGCCTTACTAAAGTCTAGGTAGATCACATCTACTGCCCCACCATTGTCCACTATTTTTGTAGCATAGTCAAAAAACTCGAGCAGATTTGTCTGGCATGACCTACCTGCTGTGAAACGGTGCTGTTTAGGGTCTTGTTGACTGTTAGTTTTGAGGAAATCAGTCTTAGATTCCCAATTCTGGAGAGCTAAATCCCCCAAACCAAATTGAACACCAAGGATCCTGATCAGGTCAGTGATAGCCGAATGCCTCCTATGGAGTACATGGGAGGCAATCTGGAGCCCCAAAACACACTCTTACACTTCTGAAATGGTCTGGAAAGAATTGAAAATGTCCAAGGCCAGGCATCCCAAAGTGACATCCTGTACCACCAAAGTGACATTGTCTGCGTACACCGTGACCTTCATTTCAAAGGCAGGAGCAGGACTCATGATACCCTGAATCTGTGGGTGCAGCATTATATTCCTTAGAATGGGGTGTATACAAAATGTATACAATAAGGGGCTCAAAGAACACCCTTGCTTTACCCCTCATTGGACAGCAATACACCCAACACCCTCCCTTATGGCCATTTATCAGGGGAATGATGGAAGCAGACTCATAAAGAGCCCGAATCCAAGAGCAGAAGGTTGGTGGAACACCATAATGAGCCAACACCATAAGCAATGATGGGAGATCCTATCAAAAGCTTTTTCCTGGTCAAGAAATAGCAGGAAACCCCCTTCCCCTGCCCAGTGTCTCTGTCTAAACAGTTCCCAAATCAGGATTAGGTTATCCACCATATGTCTGCAAGGAACCAAAGCTTGGCCCTTTCAAACTCAAACTGTGCCAACACCTCTTTGCACTAAATAGCTGTGATTGTACCACCTAGCTGACTATTCGCCACTGCCCTCCCTTACATCCCTCTTTCCTACCTCCCATTCTCCCCACCATCCTCTTGGCCCTGTTCTTCTCCATCCACCCTCTGCCCTTTTCACCCCCCTTCCTCCTCCATCTCAATGCCTCCCTGCCTTCTCCACATCCCTGTCCTCTATATTTCTCCCCTGCCCTCCTCACCTTGTTCCCTCTCCTTCCAACCTCTTCATCTTTTCCATTCCCCTCCCCCCTTTTTCCTTCTTCCTTACCCTCCTCCTCCCTCCCCTCACCATATATTCTCTGAGGCTCTCTACATTTCAGTCCCCCCAGTCTCCCTTTCCTACCTTACTACTTCCCAGCTCTACATTGTACTACTTAGCACTTATTTTGACAAGGTAATTTTCTGAATGCCTTACAACCTGCACTAGCGGCACTTTCATGCCTGCCCTTCGTTTTTCACTAATTGTAACATGTTTGCATTGGAACCTTATTGCATTGCAACCTCCTTGATTTGTAACTTGTTTGTTTTGGAATCTTATTGCATTATCTCCTTGATTAATCCTCTGTCATATTATTGTATCTAGCTTTGTTTGACACAGAACCTTTGTAAAAGAAGCCCTAGTTCAAAGGTATTTGTAATCCTAGCAATCATTAAATAAAATAAATAAATAAAAGGAATAGCACAGGTCTGAACAGGGGAAATCACAATATTTGCTACATTTGTCAATCGCTTATTCAGAATAATCATCAAAATCTTTAATCATTATTCAATAGACACAAAGGTCTCCAATTATGTTAATCAGTGGCCAGTCCCTTCTTATATAGAAGGATCTATATAGCCTCAGGGAATGGGGCAGTAACCCTCCCTGTCTTCAGGATCCAATTAAAGACTATTGGCAGAATATACAGCATAGTTTCCCAATAGGCCTTCTAAAATGCAGCCGTCAGGCCATCCAAATCCGAGGCTCTGTTCGTATGCAAACATGCAACAGCTTGGTCAACCTCTGAAGGAGTTATATCCCTAGTGAGGGCATTCAACTCCCACTCAGGAATAAGAGGAACCAGAAAGGCCTCTTATGGCCAACTAAGTTCTGGACAACTGAACATGGCAAAAAGATGCTCCTAAACCTGTGTCAGGATACCCTTTCTATCCATCACTATCATCCCCAGTGGAGTGGCAACCCCCATCAATGTCCTACAGGCCATCCATTCCTTACAGCTCTCAAACGGGTCCCCAGACATTGCAAACCCCAGGTACCACACTGATGCTCCATATAAAGGGAGGTACTCCTATTATATTGGAGGTGCTTCATCCTCTGTTGTATTAGAGTAAGCTGAGTGGAAAAAAATCCCTCCTCCCCCCCGCTTCCTCTTGCAAAATGAGCAATCTGGTAAATTGCACCCTCAAAGCCAGAAAATCCTTATATGAGATAGTAATATATTTGGCAGAGAGACGAATACAGAGGATCTGTTCCTCAGATTTCGTAGCATGCCACCATTGCCCCACATCCTCAGAAAGACATGCTACTGACTGGCCCTAAGAATATCCAAAATCACCAGCTCCATATATATGTCCTGCATGATCGAGTTATTTCATCTCCAATAACCCCTCCCCAGAACCACTGATGAGGACTCCCCAAAGGCATCCACAATCTCAATGGGGACCAATCTCATCATCAGGCATAAAAAAGGGTTAACAAAAAGATAATTAATTTGTGTTGCCAGAGTGGACTTGTGGTAAGTTCAGCCCCCCTCCTTATGTACATGGTATAAGCATCCTTAAGGGATGCAATGTTCAGGACATCATTCAAGGCATTGGTGTCGCAAAATAGCTTTGTAGTCATCCCACCCCTATCCTTATGGGACAAACCCCAATTGAAATCCCCCCAAACACAACATGCCTCGAAGTGTGCTAAAAGGGCTGAATTAACCCAAAAAGATTTACCCGATCCCTTCAATTGGGGTGCATAAATATTAATAAATCAGAGCCAAGAATCCTGGAATGTAACATCCGGTAGGAGAGCTCTCCCAGGATCCAGGTCCACAAATCTTGTGACTGATGGTAACAACCCTGAAAGAGGATGCCCACTCCATCACAGAGGTCAATACCCGAAGAACAAAAAAGATGAGCCCCAGCACCATTGTCTATGGGCTTGGTACACATCATGAGAAGAATGCAAATGGGCATCCTGTAGGAAAAAAATTTCAAAGTCCAGCTCCTTCAGAATTGAAAACAAAAAAAGCCTCCTCATCACTGACTTGATGCTATTCGCATTTAAAGTAGCAAGGTGAATCTTGGGTGCCATGAACGAAGAAGGAGGAAAGAAGTGGGAAAACAACAATGGAGATAAAAGACTCAGGAAAATCAGGTACTATCCATAGATTGTTCTGTTTTTTTTCGGGTGATCATCTTCTGCTTCTTCCTTATCTTCGTTGTCAGTTTCACCTTCAGGGTGTTGTCCTCCGTGTCCGAAGTGATTGAATGTCATGAAGGTGCACAGGATGAGTATTCAGAATACGCACAGGTCTTTCTTCTCCCCATCCTCCAGCAGTGCCGAAAATTTATTTTCCAGGTGTAGAGCTGCTCCCCTGCATCATCTTTGCAGAAACTGAGAGAACTTTATGCAACTGCAGGGATCGTTTTCTGCTAACCACAGTCAAGTCAGGAGGGGGCATAATCCCCATCTCCATGAAGTCCTGCTCCCCCAGATCTATGGCCGTGGACAGAGTGTCTGAAAGAGGCCGCACCATTGCCTCTGTAGAAGTGGGGGTAAGTCAGAGTCCAACAATGGCAAATTGGGGGGGGGGTCCCTGCTGGTGACACCAGAACAGGTACAAGCTCTTCTGATGGGGAGAGTCGTCCTCCAATTCTGGACCATGCGCAAGGGATGCAGCCAGCTCTTTTTTCGATTGTTGTTGTAGAGTGCGATGGGCATGTTGCAAAATAAAGTCCTGGTTCTCCTCCTCAGCCTTATTCTGTGTCACCCAAGAACACATACGGAATGAATGCCCTATCTCTTTGCACAGATTACAGCATAAATCATTTGTGCAGTGTGAACTGACATGTCCCAAGGATAAGCATAAATTGCAGTGCAGCTTATCACAAGCATTACTTAAGTGGGCGTCCAAGCCACAGCGGAAGCAGGTTTTCAGTTGCCCCAGGTAGAAATACTGGGCCTGATCCTGGACCCAGATTGAAAACACTAGGTATGTGCTGCAACCCCAATGTATTGTGGCGCAATTTGATTTTAAAGCACCAGTGACCTGTCCAAAACATCTCAGAATCCAAGATAGGCTCTGGTTCGCTTATCACGTCACACCTTTGAGAAAGCCAATAATGAACATCCTGCACACTGGCCTCCTCATTTTTCAACATAACACTAAGATTTTGAATAGTAGGCTTAGTCGAAGGGACAGCTTGGAAGGGGGGCCAAAATAGTGTATCCTTTAGATGATTGTAGGAAGTCTAAAACCTGTCTACATACACTGGAGAATGGCAACTGAGATCATAAAAGCCATCTGCATAGAGTTCATGAGATGTGATTCATAAAAATTCCTTCAAAAGATATTGACCCGCATAAGGTCTGTCCAGTTTGGGATCCAAACCCCCCCTTGTAAAAAGGATGGATGGCATTTCACCACTAAGCTGGGGCAGGCAATTTAGAAAATGCATCTGATTTTGAAGTGGGACCACTTCTGGGCTCTTGATGGTGTCACGCCTTCCGTCCGCCCGAAGGATGAAAGCTGGGGGGGCAGAGAGCAGACTCAGAGTCCACCTGATCCACCCATGATAAAGTCTGAGTTACTCCCTGAGAGGCAGCAGCACAAGTATCTGCCTGTTGAAGCACCTTTGGTAAAGAAGGGGTACATCTGTCTAGAGCAGTACTTTCAGCAGAGGGTGTGGCAACAAGGACTGGCAGTGAGATAAAGACCTCTGAAAGCTTAGGCTTCTCGTGTTGTCCTGGCACCAAAGCAAGGGTCATAGGTAATCCAGGAAGGACCCCAACGCACTCAGCCCCCAATGTAGCATGAACCTGGGGGGGTGCTTCTGCCCCAGAATCAGAGGCTCCTAAGAACTGGCATTTGCACTTGCCATACTAGGCAAACTGTCAAACTGTGGTGCTCCCCCTGAAGGGTTGCCAGATTAACAGCATCAGCCTGAAAGATAGGCACTGATGATTCTCTGGGAGCATCCAAGTGCCATTGGCCTATCATCTCCCTGGACCAACCAGCCTCCACAAGGGCATGAACCAGGGACCAACTGTCAGGAGGGTAAGATCTCCTCCTAGGAGATGTATATTGTTGTGGTTTATCAAGTTTTGGGATATCAGACTGGTGTAAGGAAACAAGATCCTCCTGCTGGACACAATGTCCTGCAATCAGAGACCCCTCCCCAGAATGCACCCCTGCAGTATGTTTAGGGTGACCCCCATCAAGTCCAATTTGTGGCACAGTGTGTACCTCCAGAACCCTAGAGGAACCAGCATCATTAGCAAAATGGTTCCCTGCCAACTGGACCGACACTGTTTCACCCCCGACTAGAAAAAGCAAATGACTGTACCTGTTGTGAGACTTGTCATACAGTAGAACAGTCCACATCCATAAATGTTGTCTCCATCCCCTGAACTCTCTGTACCAGTAGTCCTCTCCACGTTCTCAGCTCTGGAATCTCTCTGCCAAAAATCCCTTGAAGCGGCTGGCAAATCCGACTCCTCGTCATCCAGCAGGTCTCTCAGGTAATACTCCTTGTTTTTTTAGGGCATCTTTCAAGTAATAATCCTCTTCCAACAAACTTAGTTCTAGTACAGGGAAAAACCAACACATGCATTGCATCAGGGTCCCGAGCTCCGGAAGTAGCTCGTCCCAGGGATCCCAACTGTTGAACTGCCTTAGTTGTTTGTTCATCTGACGCCACTGTCAGGGCCATCTTCCTCTCTCCTCTAGCTCTTCCACCTCCGTGCTCTGAGGAATCTGCCATTGCTGACACAGGAGCACCAGTGACCCCCTACCAAAGAGTAGGGGAATTTTTTATTATGAGGAATAGAAACAAAATACATAACAGAAGTATCTCAGAACCACAAACAATACAGTATATCCAGCATCATACAAGCACCAAAAAGTACAAGTTCAAATCCCTGGTACATTCTTCCATCTACTTTCCAAATGTGATCGGAGAAATGTCTTCTATCATATTCAAACAAAGCAGTAAGCTCTGTTTCTAAATAATAGCCAAAAGTGCATTTTATCCTGTTATCAGACAAATTTGCATCTCGTCTGCTAGAGAATAAATTTGATATAGGAAAAAAATAAGACTGAGAGTAGTAATCTCAATTGTAAAAAAGGCTGCTGAAAAACCACATATGATTTCTGCATAGGTGACAAATTACCATTGAGGATGCTGCCATCCCAATGCTGGTAATGACAAAAAGGCCTTAACATAAGGACAGTCTACCAAAAAATATTTCATAGTTTCTTTTAAATTAAATACATGATTGCCTTACACAAAACCATTTATTTAGACTTTTATACTTGGCATTAGATTTCACACCCAGTTTCCCATGGCAACAAAGCCATTGTACATCCCATAATCTAGGTGAAGTGCGAGCATCTATCAGAAGGTCAGAACCTGAGAAGTATGTGAAGCAGGTATCCCTTTAAAAACTGGAATAACAGAAAATGCAGTGGATTGCATAGGAGTATAAATTTCAAGTCTGTTTTTTAGCAGGATCTGTTTAGGTTTGAGGTGCCATTTCCACAGTTTGACCAATGTGAATTTCAGAAACTGTGGAGCCTTACTATATGTTGGCGGTAAGATCCATGTAGATTGCCAAACTTGCATAAAGGGCTCTATCCAATACTGTGCAAAAAGGCGCCATAGCTGCTGTGTAGGGATGCTAAGTCTGGAAATATGATGTGAGGAAAAAAACAACTATGAAAGAAAGCAATTGGGTTAATAAAATCTAGACTACCGCCTGGACCGGTAAATACAGAATCTCCCTTTTAATGGGATTCAAACGACTTCCCCAAATAAGTTTAAATACTAGGTCCAATAGTGCTGTTTCTACCTAGACCATGATACGAAATATGATGCTGAGGAATGTAAAGCTGGGTAATAAAAAAGTTTTCACTAAAATAACCCTTTTTCTTCTTAGTTTGCTGCCAATGCTTCCATTTGGCCACTTTTTGCTTTCCTAAATCCAACTTTGTTGTCCAGTTTAGAAGTCACATATCCCCTCTTCTGAAAGTAATCCCTAGAATATGTATCGGAATATCCAGAATTTGAATTCCCTTTATGTTATCCAATGTGGGAGTGGAGTTACTTAACCGATGTCCTCTGCTTTTTCCTTTTTATCCCTGCACCTGGAACCATGGAATACTGCTCTGTTGTGACAAAGGCCTGATGTCCAGAGTCACAATCTGCAAGCAATGAACACAAATCATCTGCATATGCAGTAGTTTTAATTTCCAGTGCCATATTTACAGGCTGTAGCCCTTTTATGCCAGCATCATATTCTATAGCCCATAATAAGGACCTAGGCAAAAGATGTATAATAGAGGGCTTATGGGACACCCCTGTTGAACCCCCCATTAACATGCACTGAGTTACCAAAATATCCATTAACTAGAGGTACTACAGTAGAAGCATTATAAATACACTCAATCCATGCTACAAAATGTGGTGATATGCCATAGAAAAGCAGAGTCAGATACATAAAAGCATGTGAAATTTTATAAACGCTTTAGCCTGATTTAAAGATGCGATATAGCCATGTAGCAAATCTTGGTCACCTAATGTAAATAATTCTCTAAGAAGTAACAGCGTGTTAGAAATGGTTCTATTTTTGACCAAACTTGTCTGAGAAAAAAAGATAAGAGAGGGGGCTACAGTAGCCAATCTGGCAGTCAGGATCTTCATCAAAAGTTTCGTGTCAGTATTCAGCAAACTCAGAGGTCGCCAATTATTAATATCTCTTCAGACATGTTTTTTGTAAATGAAGATTTGGATTGCTGTACCCAGACTGGGATCCTTATCATCATGTAGCAGAATCCAGTTCAAAACTACCTGCAGGATCTCTCCCAGTTCAGAACTAATTTTTTATGAAATTCAGATGTGAGCCCATCTAGGCCCGGAGCAGTGTTAGATTTTAAAGACTTTATGGCCAGCTCTATTTCTTCTCTATATATAGGACACAGGAGTGGTCTCAGAAGTTCATGGTCAACTGAAGGCAAAGGTATGTGGGAGGAAAAAAATCACTAATCAAGGCAAATTCCCAGGAAAACTGGCATAAGTATTAGTTAAGTGATGATCAATCACATTCAGCAGCTGTTTCAAATTTTTCTACAGTCCCACCTGTTGTCTACAAAGATTCCATAACTTTAGAGGAAGCCCTGTCCCTATAGCTCTCATATGTATCACCAGAAGTACCCTTTCCAGGGGTACATACTCTGTGTTTTTGAAGCAATGAAGCTGCCGGACTATATTGAATGAGTTCCATTTTATCTTTTAGTTGTTTTATTTGAGATGTATAGGCTTCCTTCACTTTATTAGTATAAGAGAGTAGAGTAGCTAATTGGGACTGTAAAGTTAGATAACTTTTATAGTGTGCACTATGGATCTGTGAAGCCTGCTATGAAAACACCCGCTTAATGCTTTCCTTAGTATCCATCCACCATGAGCTAATATTATCCTCTAGGCATGCTAGGATCTATCTAGCCTGTAAAATTTCTATGACAATAATGGTAATGTCCATATTTTCTAATAAGTATTGTTCAATTAAGCAATAAGGCACAACAGGGTGTAGGTTATTGGGGGATTTACCCACACCTTGTGTGGTACGTCATGAGGTGCAGCTGAGTGACTTAACCACACAAGATGTGGGTAAATCCCCAAATAACCTACACTCTGGAGTGCCTTATTGTGATTATACAATGGACCCATGTGTAAAATAAATTTTAAATATGTTTAAATATGTTTTTTATGAATGCCATTTCTCAGCCATGGGTTATTGCAGGATATACCACAGTCATGTGATGTGTTTTGACCAATGAGGTTACAGGATTTTCATACCCCATTGTATAATTTCCATTAACCCTTCCCATAGGGTTGCTTTTCCTGTAGACCTACTGTTACCACTAGTATAGAATGATCTGAAGTCTCAATTGGTAGTACCACTGCTTTCTGGACAGTAACACGTTTTGAGGTAAAAAGGAAGTCAATACAAGTATGTAAAGAACCTTTGTGAAAAGTATAGCCCCCTGACTCAAGAAGCGACTGGCAAGCATCAGTAAGAGATATGACAGAAAGTATTTTCTTTAAGCAATTATTGTCACAGTAATCCTTGGTAATATTAGAATCCCTATCAGATATATGTAGTGAGCAATTAAAGTCCTCGTCCCATAAGATGTGACTAGTAGTCATAACATATGGTTTAATTAAGTTAAAGAGACCAACTCTGTCCTTTTTTTCTGTGGGGCGTACAAAGTGAGGAGCCTCCAAAAGGAATGATCATAAGAAAAATCAATTAACATTGCCCTACCCACTTGAACATCCAATACCCTAGAAATAGTGAAGTGATATCCCCTAAACAGTACCCCAATACCATCCCACATGTCTGTGCCAAAAGTAAAGAAGGAAGGTCCCCAACACCATAATGTTTGTGCAGCAGAGACCAAAGATTTAGAGTTCAGTCTGGTGTCCTGTAGAAGACAGATATCAGAATTGTCCTTCTTCAAGATGGAGACAATAACAAGTCGTCTTCTGGTGGCTTTTACATTGTTAGTATTTAGGGTGGCCACCCAAAAAGAAGAACAAGACATTTGAAGGAATTCAGGAAACACAGTCTTTTCCAGTGCTTCTTCTGGACAGTTCACCTAATTGCTTCCCTGTATTGGGGCAGAGGGAGGATTATCTAGCAAGTTTTCCTCAGAGTCTGAAGTGACTAGGTGTTGTGAGGATACAGTAGACGCCATTGACAATTCTTCTCCCAAATATGAATCAGGTTGGAGGGCAGAAAATTTATTTGAGAAGGCTAGAGTAGTTGTTTTCTGTGTTTTGGCGAGTTTAGTTTTAGCATGTACTACAGTCATAGGCTTCTTCTTAGTAATAACCAGCTGCACAGATGGAGGAATAGCTGCAGATGTGGAAGGTGACAGCAATTGCACTTTAGTCTGTGTAACAAATGACTTACCAGACAAAGTGTCAGTCTCTGGGGGATCCCCATGTGGCCAGTGTACAAGGGCTGGTGATGGTCCCAGAATGATTGTATTATCTGAGACCTTAGGTACTGCAGTGTTGTTAATGATGTAAGTAGACGGAAAAGGTTCAGGAACTGTGGAAGGTCAGCAGGTTGTGATTGTGCATGGTGATGCTGTTTATGACATTCAATATCTGACTTTTGGGCATTAGTTAAAATGATAGTCCTAGTCAATTATATCATCTCGATTGTGCATGGCCCATAAGCAGGACCTATAAGTATGGCCCACCTCTTCACAGAGATTACATTTCATTTGCTCCGTGCAATCAATACCAGTATGTCTGAAGCCTAGGCAAAGATTACATCTAAGTCTATCACAAGCAGAACTGAGATGTTGGAAGGAATCGCACTTAAAGCAAGTTTTCAGTTGCCCAGGATAGAAACAATGTCCTCTGTCTGTGCCCAGAAAAATACTACTAGGGAGATGCTGCAGCCCATTATTTAACAGTTTCAGTTTAACTTTATATTGCCACCCCCCAGTCCAGATGTGTTTAACATCAGAAATAGGTTGTGGAGGACCCATAACATCACATCTCTGAGACAACCAATGCGTAATATCATGCACATAGGCACCTTAATTCCGGAATAGAATGGTAATTGTTTTGAAGGCCGGTTTTATATGAACATACAAAATTTGCTAGCAGATAAAGGCCTAAAGGCCTGTCAAGTCTGCTTGAATGTGCAGCTAGCACCCCTTATTCTGCAGCTGCCCCTCCCTTCCACTCTTCCCCTTCATTGACCCTCCCCCTTGTCCTGTTCCATCCCCTTTTGAAGCAGTCCACTGTTCTACTGGATACCACTTCTGCAGGTAATGCATTCCACCCAGTCACCACCCTCTCTGTAAAAAAGTATCTCCTTATCTCCCTCCTGAACCTTCCTCCCTCCAGTCTCCTATCATGGCCCCTGGTGTCCCTCCGCTCCCTGACTTTGAACAGCCCCTCTGTACCTGTCTTGTTTATTTCTTTCATGTACTTAAAGGTTTCAGTCATGATACCCCCATCCCTCCTCTCCTCCAGCCAGTAAATGTTCAGTTCCCTCAGCCTCCTCTTGTATGATAAGTCCCCCCAGCCCCTTGATCATCTTTGTTGCCCTGTGCTTATAAGAGGACCAGCATGAAATGGCAGCTACAATTCAGTGTAACATAACTTATCATATTTAACCCTAAACCAATCCAGCCCTTGGGGCATTTTGAAGCTGATGTCGTAAATAATGTCACTAGAAATATGTATCAAAGCATATGGTTCATTAGAAAAGAAACCCATGGATTCTTTCAGCAAGGTCTGGCCTACATAGACACGTTTGGGAGGGTGAGCAAGGCCTCCCAAGTTTTGGAGTCTAACAACATTTCACCTTTGTGCAGGATTAGGAGGAGCAGTGAAATGGTCCAGTTTCCTAAAATTTGCCCAAGTAGTTTTTGCTTTCTCAGCAGCAGAATGTAAAGCGTCATTAAAGGGCTGTTCCTCATCCATATTTTCACCTCAAGATCTAATTGCATCGCAAACCTGTTCCACAGGAGCCTGAGGTTCAGGAGCAACATCTTTGGAGTGTAAGTCTAGATCAAAGAGGTTAGTGTAACCCCTAGATGGCGCTATCCCAGGGGCTACTACCCCCTGCCTGATTTGCCACTAACAGGTTGAGGGGCCTGGATCCAATGGCGGGTGCCTCCACCCAGAGGTCAGGGTTTGCAATAGTTAAACTAACTTGGTCACAGCCCTCTGGGACACTGCAACCCCCCTTTCTTCCCACTAGTGGCCCACACAGTATATCAGAATTACCTTCACAGTATACACTTACCCCCAGGATTGGTTCAGGCACTGGGACCCCCTGTAAAATAAGAAGATACAGTGCAACAATCACAGTACAATACTTTAACACAGACAAATACCTCAGGCAGTATAACTTTGCTGAAACAAGCAGCTCTGATTTATTTAGGGGGATATAACAAGGACAGGGGGAAATCAGGTTAATTAGCTTATCACTTTACTCATCTACCTATGGCTCTGTGCACAGGCCTATCCCTACCAGTTACTGTCCCTGGGTACCCAAGCCCTAGTGGCTAGTCCAAACCGTGGCAGCTGGTAGGGCCCCTTTCACACAGAGAAAAGAAAAATTACTTAAACAGTCATCAGTACAGTAATTCCATTTGGATTCAATGTGGCAATTCAACAGGGAGCGACCCTGAATTAGTACTCATGACCTCCAAACAAGATAGGGTCCTTCAACATCAGCAGGGCTACTCTTGAGCTCCACGAGACTCCTCACACATTTATATGGTAAACAGTAACAGGCAAAAGTCCTTTAATGGCAGCAGGATTCACTTGAGCTACACAAGCCTCCTCACACATTTATATGGTAAACAGTCACAGGCAAAAGTCCTTTAATGGCAGCAGGATTCACTTGAGCTACACAAGCCTCCTCACACATTTATATGGTAAACAGTAACAGGCAAAAGTCCTTTAATGGCAGCAGGATTCACTTGAGCTACACAAGCCTCCTCACACATTTATATGGTAAAAAGAAAGTACTATACCAGGCAGGCTGCTTCTCTATCCCGATCGCAATTACTGCACAATACCCGGGAGAACACACAGCAGATTCAGTTCCTGACAGACCGAGCGCAATTCAGCAATTTCTCCAGTCTTCTACAGGGTGAGCCTGGTTCTACTCTTCAGATATCCTTTGATTCTCTTCACAGGGACGGATTCAGTCCTAACAAGCAGTTACACAAGCTGCAGACCAGAACTCGAGGGCCTTACGCGTTCCGACTAAAACTGCACACACGAAAAAGCACAGGGCTCCTTCCCTCTTCACTGCCAGAGCTCAACTGAAACTCCAGCAGACAAAACCGGGCACTTCCTTTAAGTTCCTCCCAGTTCTTGGCTGGATTGGCTGTCACTCACAATAGACTGCCCCTGTTGGTCCAAAAAGGCGCCGAAGTCCAAACTACATCTCCCAGAGTCACTGCCCATACAGTCCTCTTGTGGCTGGCTCAGATTACCAGTCCAAGTTCTGATTCGTCCAAGGCACCATTTTAGAGCTACCTTAACCCACACTGATTGGTCCAGTTCAGCAGTTCAAAACTAGAATGGGGAACTAGGCAAACACAGTTCTGACTGCAAAGAAAGCAGGTTAGACAAACTGTATTTCATTATTACTCTAAATGATTTCTGGCAAACAGTTACATCTTTCAGATAGGTTCCTTTACACTCCTAGTGACTGCAAAAATGGAGTGAAATGGCAGCAGCTCAAGTGGTTCTCAAGCAGAGAAACACACAGTCCCCCCATACAAACTAATTATGTCTGCAAGCAGACAGCTCTTAAAGAGACAGTACCAGAGGCTCTAAAAACACGCACAGATAAATGGCTTAAATGCCAAACACCATTCAGGCTCAGAGCATTCAAGCAAGCTCCTGGAAGTCTTTTGGGAACCCCCATTTGCAGGGGGGTTACATTAGCAAACTGAGGTTGCTCAGAATTGTCGTTGTGCTGCACCATGTCAACATCCTGCTCAGGATTAGCAATTTGGGGAGAACTGGTGGGAGGCACTCCAGATATAGAGAGAGCTTCAGGGATCCATTGCCTTGTGTGATTTTTTTTTCCATCTCACACTTTGCAAAGAGTTTTCTGTTGATCAAGCAGTCTTTTTGTGGCACTGAGCCGGAGGCTTGCTAGGTACAGAGGCGCGGCCTTTCCATAGAAACGATCGTGCAACAGAGGGAGTTTAGGCCATAAAGGAAAAATCGGTAACAGAAGTTGAAACAGTAGCACTTGATGTCTCACTCACCCCAACACTAGAAGGTCCAGTAGCATCTGAAGTCATTTGCTGTATCATTCGTACAGGTGCAGAGATGTAAGGCAGGATCTCAGGGCCTACAGACCTGTCAGTCTCCTGGCGGCTCTTCGAAGAATCCTTTAATGCTCCTGCATCATCAGGAGCTGGGGAAAGTGGATTGACAATCAGGTGAGCATGGTCTATGTCAGCAATGGTGGCAGCTGCAGAGTGCAAGGTACTAACAAAAGCTACTGAAGGACCAGCAGGAGGAGCAGAACTAGATACTGAATCAGAGGATATGCATGACAAAACAAAGTCCCATTTTTGAACATTAAGGTCCTTAAGCCATTCCTCTTCAGTTTTACCACACAGCAATGTATGTGGTATAGTGTCAGCAGAAACAGTAAATACTGGAACTTTTTGTGAAACTAAAACATTTTCTGATGAAGTAGATGCAGTCTCTTTTGCTGGACCTGCGGGGTGGGAGATCAGCAGCGCTGCAGGTACACCAGCAGCCACATAATCCGCACAGGCATCCGCCATCTTGGATCAACAGCTCTGCTACCGTAAGAGTAGGGGAGTTTTTTATTTGAAGAAATATAACAAGAAAAGAACACTCAAGAAAAAAACACAATTGGATAAACAGTGAAAAAACAGGAACAGAAACATTTCAGGCTCCTGAAAAAAAAATAAAATTAGTAAGATACATGGTAAAAGAATGAAAAACAAATTATCAATAATACACACCATATGCCCATACTGAGACCAACTTTACGTCTCTTCTTCAAATAAAATTATCGGACGAGCTCTCCACCAGTTCTCAACCATAGGAGGAGGTAGTGCTGAACGTTCTTTTAAATAAAGTACTGCAACTTGTTTTGTAACAGTAGCAATAAGACTACTTAAAGGTACAAAGGATTGTTGTAAGACAAATTTACATCTATTCTGCCAAATACACAACTTTATGATTGCAAAAAACACCCGTAAAGTCCCCAAATTAAACATATCCCATGCAGACCCAAATTTACTATAAACAAAAACTGAATAAGACATAGTGCATAAGAGTGGCAAATGCCAGTATTTGGCTAACTGATCCCAAAACAAAGCAATATAAAACATTCAAAAAACAGATGTTGCATTGTTTCAAGTTGCATAATGCAGGATTCTCTAACACACATTCTGTCCTCAACCGCTTTATGAGCATGATTACCTTTCACATTCAGTTTGCCATGGCAACACATCCAGACAGTATCCCATAGCTTACCTGGCAACCTAGCCTCTGTAAGTTGTTGCAAGCAACCACTTAGACTCTATGGTAGGAGGACAGGAAAAACAAGGTCCCTGTAAAAAAATTATTCCCCAGAACATAAACATAAAAAGCTTTCCTATTCATCCTTGGGCAGAGTTGGGTGGTCACATCCCATTGTTTTATTTTCTTGAATACCTCAATCAAGTAAAGAGAGGTACCATCGGGAGTTAATTGAAAAGGGCCCCATTAAGGCGCTTCCCACTTAAAAAAAAAAATAAGAACATCTAGCATGTAAACTCAATGCCCAATCCATCTGATTCCCCACTAGGAGAGGAAGAATATTAGAATAAATGAAAATACAAAAAAAAAATATATAACACGGAATTAAGCATATTCAAACCCCCTTGTTTAACTGGCCAGTAAGTCACTGACCTTGACCTCTGGACAGGGTTCAAAGTCTCCCCCACAATAATTGAAAACAAATATTATTAAGTCTAGCTTCTAGCTTAAGAGGGAGTGGAAACACATAACTTAATGTCAAAAAATAGGAACAATAAAGGTTTTTAACATATAGATTCTCTTAAATCGAGTCATTGGATAAGACTTCCATTTACTAACTTTCCTTTTTGAATCTTCGAATTTACCCACCCAGTTTCTTTCAGCTGCATCCAGCCCCCCAAAAGAAATTCCCAATAAGTGTAAAGAATCAGCATGAATCTGAACCCCTGCTATGTCAGTGACCTGTAATTCAGGACGAATGGCTATAGCCACCCCTTTACATTTTTGTGCATTAATGAGCGACCCCGAATAGCCAGAAAAGGACTGAATTACCCCTAGAGCATGAGCACCAGAGCTATGATCAGCTACCAGAAGCATACATCATCAGCATAAGCCACAGTGCATGGGAATGCTATGCCTGCTGTACTGAGCATATGTCGAATATGGGGATCAGAGTTCAAAAGTCTCAGTGTAGGATCTATTATGAAAGCACACAATAAAGGGCTCAGTGGGCACCCCTGCCGGACCCCTCTTCAAATCCGAATACGAGGTCCCAAACAGCCATTAACAAAAGGAGTCAAAAAAGCAGAATGATATAAAGTCTGAATCAATTGAAGGTAAACTATACTGACATAATACAGAAAACAAATAGGAATGAGGAACTGAATCAAAGGCTTTCGTCTGATCAAGACTGATAACATAACCTCCTGCAGTGGTATAATCAAAAACTTCTCTCATAAGCTTTAAATTATCCAACAAAGACCTCTACAGAATGGCACAGGTCTGGGAAGGATGAATCCGGTCACCAGCAATGCGGGATAGCCTAACACAAAGAAGCTTACTGAGCAAGTTCCAATCAGTATTAATCAGACTAATGGATCTCCAATATGCAATATCCTCCTTTGCATCTTTCTTATGCAAAAAAAATCAATAAACTATCTGTCAAATGAGGTGGAATAGAATAGTGTCTCTGAAGGATAGCATTAAAAGCAATAGTCAATGGCTGACAAAGTAGATCAATACTTTTCTTATATAATTTATTTGGGATGCCATCAGGGCCCGGTGTAACCCCGGTTTTCAATTGTCTTGTCAGAAAATTCACTTCTGAGGCAACAATAGAACTCGTCAAATCTCTTATTATCTGCTGCTGACAATTTAGGGAGCTCAAGAGTGCCTAAAGCATATTCCGCATCTTTAAAAACAGGAGCATCCCTGACCGAACATGGAATAGGCATGCCCAACCACAATGTCCAAGATATCCTGATTAGAAGTTATAACCTCCCCAGCAGCATTTTGAAGACCAGGCATGTATTTGATGTCTACCCTTTGTTTGCAACACTCATAAGGATTTACTGATTGGGCCTTTCCCTGCATGCCATATTTTTGTTCCATAAACAATGAGGTAGCCCTATCATACTGAAAGGAATGCATGTCTTTCTTAATATGAGCAATTTGCACTGAATAGTCATAACCAAATTCAGATTGTAAAGAAAGCAGCTGTTGTAAATGCCTTCTTTTATCCAGGTATTGAATCTTATGTTGAAGCTTAGACCTCAATCTATAACAATGGCCAATTGCAAGTTTAGTGTCTAACCACCACAAAAGTGGATTATCATATAACTCAAAAACAGAAAGACACGCCTCCAGAACCATAGATAGGGCATGCCAGCCTTGGGCATCCTCTAAGGGTGTAACATTCATCTTCCAATGATTATGGGTCTGAGGCTTATTCCTAGGAATACCTACAGTAAGTGCAACTCCAATAAACAGTGATTAGAAGTCTCAGTAGGGAGTACCAGGTCCTTATGACATGGTACCCGTTCTGAAAGAAAAAAAGGTAAATTCTGGAGGCGGACCATCCCCTATGATATGTGTGAGAAGGAGGTTGGGGTCCAAAAACGGCACTATCCTTCAATCCAGCAGTAGCACGCATTTTATTTAGAAAATTAGAGTCATTATGTAATTTCTGTGTCAGACCAGTTTTATCTGACAAAGAAATTATACAATTGAAGTCACCGCCAAACAACACAGACTTCTTAGGGTGCAAGTAAGGCTGAATGGCCTTCATAACATCTACCCTTTGCGTTTTAACTTGGGGGCTATAAATATTAATCAATCACTGTTCCTAAGTATGGATAACCACATCTAGAATCAAAACCCTCCCCTGAATCAAATCTATCAAATGGGTAACCACAAAATCCAAAGCATTAAACAAAATTCCAACCCCCGCACAAAGATCCTCCCCAATTGACCAATATGAAAGCCCAGACAACCATTCCTGCGAGGCCCTTCTGTTATCATTCAGAGTATACAGCCTGGTATCCTGTAAAAAAAGAATGTGTAAGTTAAGGGATCGTAAAATAGAAAAAGTGGCAAGCTGCCTCTTTGGATTCCGAATGCTGTTCATATTCAAAGACCCACAAGTAAGTTCAAAAGGCATAACAAAAGGTGAAAGAAAGAGCATGACTTCTTCCCCTTTCCAGGAGATCTCTTTTACACCTTTTTTCCCTGGCTTCTTCGAGTCACTGAAAACCTGTTCAGAGTCAGTCATAGGATCAGGTTGTGAGGAAAAAGCCATTGAGGAAGCATCAGAGTCATCTTCTCTCCCTTCCGTCTGCTTTCTCTTGGCAAAAGGGGCATACCTATTGGAAGTTGGCACCATATCCACTTGGCCAGACACATCAAGCAAAGGGAGGACCTCAGTATAACCTTTAAGGGAACTACTTCTAGTGACTCGTTTCTGAGGCTTAAGGGACCATGAGGTATTGTCTGGAGGAGGCATTGTAAGACAATTACCCAGTGTAACCGGGGCAGGTAAAACAACACCATTAGGGCCTAGCTCATCTTCACCAAGAGGATCCTCAGAGGCAGCCACAGAAGGAGATAGTATGAATGTTGAACCAGTGGCCACCAAGTCCGTAACTGTAACAGGGGATGGCAACTGGGGCTGGACCAAAGTCCAAGTCATGAGATTCCAACCCCCTAGGCTGAGGCACCGTACCCAGTCCAGGAGCCTCCTGTCAGGTAGGAGGAGGAGGAGGAGGAGGCTGGGCAGGAGGAGGAGGATGGGCAGCAGGCCTAGTAGCAGCCTGCTATTGTGCCTTGTACACAGTCTCGTCCTGTTTGTCCTGAGTTTGTGAAGGATCATTATGGAAAGCCCAAGGACACTGATGAAAAGTATGATTAGTAGCTTCACACAGATTGCAGTAAGTAGGATTTGGACAGCCAAGGCTGGTATGACCAACACCCAGACAGAGAAAGCACTTCAATTTATCACAGGCATTGCTTAAATGAGACTGAGCACCACATCTAAAACAGGACTTCGGTTGCCCAGGATAGAAGATAAATCATTGTGAGGTAAAAACAACTCAGAAGATGCTGAAGTACACCATTTAGATATGGTAAGCGCACTTGAATTTTCCAACCCCCAGTCCAAAACTGTTCAGCGTCAATGATAGCCTCAGGGATTCCAAGAACCGAACACTTCAACTTCAACCATCGAATAATATCAGTAACTGCCACCCCCTCATTCTTAAAAAGCACAATGATGGTTCTAATAGCAGGTTTAGAGAGAGAAAGGCCCACAAAGGGGGTCCACAGAGGGGTGTACTTTACCTGTTGATAACGCTCCCAAAATTATTCCAGGCCAGCAGCTGTCTTAAAGCTGAGATCAAAATTAGAGTCACCAGAAGTATGTATAAGGGTATAAACTTCCACCGGTGAAAATTGTAAGCTAACTTTGACCAGAGTTTTCCTCACACATACCCTGTCAGGAAAGATATCCAGTCCCCCTTTATAACGTATCCTGACAGCATTCCGTTGCTTAGCCAGTTTTGGGGGGGCATGAAAGAGTCCCGCATAAGACCTAGGGTGAGGCCCCGAAGTATCAGAGGAACCCACACTGTGTGTGGGAAGGGAGTTGGAAGAAGTATAAAGGGGGTTCCAGACAAAGGACGGCAACATCATCAGTGTGCAGACTGTAATCAGTAGACAACTGCTGCCTACAGGCAGAATTAGCATGACGAGAAAGAGGCACTGGGCAGGAAACAGCCTGTTTAGGGGAAAGGGAAGGAGACAGGACAGGAGCAGCAGTAACAGGAGAAATGGAGCCAAAATGTAAGACAGGGTTTTGAGTTAAATGCAGCTCAAGGGGAATTTCTAAAGGATCTAGTGCAGCCCCTTTACCAGTACTGTCTCGAGGCGGAGAATTCCAAGTATGGGTGTCCAGGGATTTAAGCCAGCCTGCCTCCCCGCAAGGCCTCTGTAATCGTAACCCCAGTAACCGAGACATTCTCATCAAAATTAGGAGGTACATCAGAAGTATCAAGGTGGGGGGGATGCTTCAACTGTAACAGGGAAAGCCTAAGAAGCAGTAATAGGTACAACTGTAGGTAAAGCACTGGGCAACTCAGGACATGATAGAGGGGCCAAAATAGAAATACCAGAAACAGTACCTGGAGTCAGGAAAGTATCCGCCCCTATGTTGCCTGAGTCAGTAGTAACAACCTCCACACACTCATGAGGAGGAAAAAACGAAGAATGTAAATCAGGCTCCAAACGCTGCAAATCCAGACCCCCTTGCAAAGCTTCAGGAGCAGGAACCAGTAGCGGTGCCACTGGGAACCCATCACTCAGTTCTTGTGGTAAAGTAGAAATGCGAACACCATCAGAGAAAGTAGAAAACTCACCCAACTCCGACTCTAGGCACTCACCCCATTCGGTGATGGAACTGCCAGTTGGAGCATCAAGAGATAATGAAACCAAAGCAGCCGCAACGTCAAGGTCTGTGGGCCGTACCTCCAAAGCCTTTGATGCTGCTGCGTCACTCTCCAGCTGACGCTGAGTTTCAAGTTGAACAGAAGCATTGTCAGAAGCCGCTGAAGCCGGCAAGCAAGTAAGCTGACCACATAGAGCCTGTTGTTTAATGAGGTTGTCTCGATCTGCAAGGACAGGATGAAATAATTCCATTTGAACAGCCGAGGTCTGTAGAGTAACTGTATCTTGTAAAGTGTCCAGGGCAGGTAAAGAGACAAGTTCTTTTGCAGGATGAAGAACATCACACTCACAAACTTCAGTACCGGATCGTTCCATAGCATCAGCCTCTACAGAAAGTGAGACAGGTGAGGAGGCCCTTTCCCCTGTCTCAAGCACATCCATCCACTCCACAGACACACTCGAAGTGACCTTCTTGGCTGACGACTAACAATTCCCCCAGTGGAGAGTAGGGGAATTTCCCTGGTGCCCTGGCCAAATTTTCCCGATTCACTAAAATACCACTAACAGCTTAATGTGGTTCAATGTCAGTTGGCATCCATATGTATCCCCCCCCCCCACCGGACGAGGCTGAAAATAGGCAGAATTGTCTAGTCCTCCTTTTCCAGTCAACAAAAACTAAAATAAATAATATGCACTTTAACGGTGATGTTCCATATCCAGCTACATAGGCTATGGTATTGCACAGGATTACATTATGACAAGTGGCTGCACATGTTAGTTGAACGTCTTATATATGTGTTTTCATGTCTTTTTTAAATGCATTATATTTATGTGGGTCCTGAATGCTTATGTGGTAAATATTGGCTTATTTCTTTCACATGCAGGATGGTTAAATTGTGAAGTGGGTCCTTAAATTCTAATTAAGTATTGATTGAAATTTGTATTTGAGCAACACTCCCTGATGAAGGGGAAAGGGGGGAGGGGAAATTGTTTAACCCGGAAAAGCGCACTAAACCAAAGCTTGTCACTTGCTCAGGGACATGCAGTATGCAAGTAGGGGCTGATGGGATTCAAACCCAGGTCTCAGATTTGCAGCTCAGTGCCCTTAACTACTACACTATACTATACTGCCTCTAGTTTGAGACACTACTTAGGGGTGTTTGCTGTCCCATACATGTTTAATATGTAACAGCCTCAGCTTCTCACTTGGCTGTACCAGGGCCCTCAGGGTCTCACCTGGAGACACCTCCCAAGGGGGTATGGCCTAGGTTCACTAATGGATGTACTACACTGGAGTAAAATGGTGTGGTTCTTCCACTTGGGGTAGTGGTATGGGGTACTTGACTGATAAAACATAAGGTTACCACTCATCAAAATATGTATGTGTTCACACACACACACATGCATACACACACACACACGCACACACACACTGTAGTAATACACACCAAGCAATAACCAATGAGCCAGTATTATAAAGTTAACTAACCTCAGATTTATTGTGGGGGAGGGTAGAGGGGACTAAAACCCAACATCTTTGTTTGCAACAGATGTTCCCCCACAGTCCCAGTACTACCCTGCAGGTGCACCTTGCTTTCCCTCCAATGGCCGTACTGATGGTAACAGTTTGTTGCGGTGGGTACCTCACCAAGTTGCTGGTCGCCAATCAGAGGACACAGGGTCGGTGCCCAGTAGACGTGGGGATGCAGTGAGCAACAATTTAAACTTGAACTGCAGAACTGTGTAAGAGTCCCCAGTGAGATCCAAACAAGTACGCTGAACTTTTTTTCAAATTTTCTGCCTGGGCTTATCCTGCAGATTACAAATTCCTGCCCAGGACTTCACTCCCCTTCCCTTATAACTAAACTGAAGTAGAACTCATCAGGGCCACAGCCCAGAGGTACTCATAGTTTCTGAAGACTTCGGGGGGGGGTTGAACTAGGACAAACAAATTGTGGTACTGCTGTGGTATCAGCAGACAGTCTTTCTTTGCACATATCAGCCAGCTGTGGATTTACGGCAAATGCAGGACCATTTGCCTGTGACAGGCCTTTCATGGTCTTCACCCTTCAGGTCTCTCATCATCTTCACCTCTCAGGCCTTTCATCATCTTCACATCTCAGGCTTTTCATTGTTTTTGCCCCAAGGGTCTTTCGTCGGACCAGGGTATACAGGCAGGCTTGAAGTCACCCTGGATGTCCACTGGAACTCAAATACATTTGGGCTACTAAGCAGTCTCTCGTTCAGCCCAGATGCTGATTTACTTAATGGGAAAACAGTTCAAACAGTCTGTAAGTTTACAGGCTGCAAGCTATCCAACAACAGTCCAGGTTCAGTTCTCCTAAGGAAATATAAATCAGCAGTCCAACTTCATCCTGGCTTGCCAGCAGTACTATTAGGCACTCTACCTATATGTCTTTGAAGGCTCAGAGAAGCCTTTGAGCACCCAGACTTGCCTTCAGGCTGGTGCAGCCCTTCCTACAGTCGCTCCCTCTCAGATCTCTCTGGGATCGCTCTCTTTTTTCCCCCGGGCTCTCATCTTTTTATATCAGCCATTAGCTCCCCACCTCATTGGCCAGTCCATTATCGAGCTCTAGATGGTGCCCTTTCACCTTTTCCCAGTGGCCCTTGTAACAGAGAGACTAATGGGGGGTGCCATTACTGTTTATACTTTGCTGTCTGAACTATACAGCTTATATCTTTTAGTCCAAGCCTCTCTTTAAAGTGCAAATACACTAACTCGGCACATGGAGGTGTCCATTACTTGATCCCCAACTCTGCTGCCTGCCCCAAAGCCGGGAAAACCTGTCTACAGTGCCCACACAACCAAATACATTTTTGGGAGCCGTGACTCCTTTAAGGCCGGCTATGTATGCGTGCTGCTATATTTATTTACATCCTGGTTGCTTCCAGGCTACCCCCAGAAAAGGAAAACTGCTTCCCCAGCACCTGGAAGTGCAAATAACTCAAAGAACCTCAGCCCCGTTCCTTTTATGGAGCCAAGGAATAGAAGAATCCATGGCTGCAGCTGCAGAGACTGCAGGGGAGCTCTGGGCCGAATCCTGCCAGGGTCTCAATGGGGGAAAGCCCTCTGGTCCAAATTCACAGTCCAGGGGACTGGAGGTAGAAACAGGACTCTTTGGGGAAAAACAGGGTCATAGCCACATACAGGTAAGCCCCAGACTGGGGGGAAGGCTTACAAATAAATAATAGTGGCAGTATTCAATCAGTATGTGCAGAATTCTGCATAAAGTGAACACAGCACACAAGTACATAGAGGTACAGTGGCAGCACAGTACCCACATAAAACAGTCTAGTAATAGCAGCTTAAAGAAACCCCATAGGCCAAGGCAACAGTTTCCAGAGCTGATTAGGCAGTCTGGCTTCCCTTACACAGTGTCTAACAGTCAACCATGGGGTAGGTACAGGTTACTGTTGCCACAAGGGAAGTCTTGAAGTGGGACTTGAATAGGGGATGTGAGCCCAGAGTCAGTACGGGAGCAGATAGGCTGTTCCACAGATTTGGCACAGCTGAAGAGAATGCCTTCTGGCTCATGCATGTGGTGACCTGTAGGCACTCTTAACATAAGGCTAGAGGAGTTCAAGAGGCCTCAATGGCAGGGCCTTGGCTTGAGTAGAGGGGAGTGGGGGAACACCTCTTTTTCCTAATAAATTTATCAACAAGGCAGCCCAGTAGGTAGTCTCGGTGAGCCTGAGGGGGGAGCCATCCTAGGGCCCGGTAGAGGGAAATAATGATGTGTAGAGTAAGGAGCCATCAGGGAAAACCTACAGGTGCTGTTGTAGGTTGTGTTTAGCTTGGAAAGTCCTGAGGATGAGGTTTGTGTGTAGATGAGGGAGCAGTAGCCCAGCTGGAGGATTAGGGTGCCCTGAGCAATGGCAAGTCTGACTTCAGGAATCAAGTAATCCTTAAGTCTGTATCCAACTCCTAGTTTCTGGTTCACACACAGGATAGTATGACTGATGTGGTCAGTGAAAGTCAGTGCGGGGTCAAGGGTGACTCAGAGATATTTGAAGGAAGTTACACTGATTCAAGGGGTGAGCCGTCAAGAGATAGAATACTAAGGGGAAAGTGTCCAGCACATTTTTTTCTTAAGGATGGCTCCTTTTAATATGGCTCAGTCCAGGTTTTCATCAGTATCCTCTGTTGCTCTTGAATGTCTATTGTTTAATGTCAGTTTTCTTGTTCCTACTGTATAGTGAACTGCAGTACCATGCAGCAGATACTGCTTGCTGGCCTTACTGGACAATTGGCATACAAAAACAGCTGAGACTACAAATGAAAACCTGGTCTGAGTTGTACAGTATGAAAAGGAACACTCCTTTTATTATTTCAAAGGTAAAAAAAAGTGCTAAAGCAGACTCAAAATGGGGAAAGAGTGGTATTGTACAAGACAAAAGGTAAAAGGCAATCTAAAAATTAATAAAAAATGTATAGGCCAAAAGTTTCACCATCAGCATTAACTGCTGCTTTAACTCTTTCACCAAATGTTTATTTTCTTGTAACATTTCTACTTCCTAATGATAAATTCATTTTTATGTGGAATATCTTGCATCATACCTTTTAATGGACCTCAGAAAAGACTTTATGAAAGAGAATAGTATTCTTACTGTTTTTATTCCCTTTCATGCTTTATCTCAGTGTAAACACCCCTTCGGGAGCTTACTAGTTAACTTTTTGTAGCTAGCTGTAGTTAGGTACGGAAAGCTATGGTGCCTGTAGGTCTGCCTGCTGCCAGAAACCCCTCCCATAAGGGGTATAAATAGAGGGTTTTGGCACCAATAAGGGTGGATTAGTGGGAGAGAACTGGAGAGAGATAGAGTCAGGGTTTGGCCTGCAAGTAAGGGCTGCAGCGGGGGGGGGGCGTCCACCATCCCGGCCCTCCTCCCTCGAATACCCGCAAAGTGAGTGTGGTGGTTCAGGGCAGTAGAGAGTCATAAGAGAGCTGTGGACCAAACAGTGGGGTCCCTTTGGTGCTGTTACGTGGGAGCCAGAGCCTGGGTAAGAAGATAATCGAGCCCGCTAAGTGATCTCTGGCACCTTGGTTGGGGTAGGCACTGGAGAGGGTCCTGTTCTGAAAAATTCTCACCTGTGGGTGAATGCAGCCTGAAAGCTGGTGAGTTGTCTGTGGCTGGGCCTGCTATGGCAGAAGGGGCCTGGGGCACGGTCCAGAAGTGGCAGCCTGGATCATTGGAGGTATAGTAATGTCACCCTATTCCCTTTTCCCCAGACTGTAGGGCTGCTGCAGTGTTTGGGCTCTTGTAGGTGGTGCAGCCTGTGGAGGCATGAGGAGTTATGCATGGGGAGTGGTTGTTTGGGACTCCATGTGGGGTGGCAGTCCACCTGGGTGCTCTGTGTGGCACTTCAGCTGGGCACCTGGGTGGAAGCAGTCCTGAACTGGAATTACTGCATGAGTGAAAAGTGCCTTGGGTCTCTGGGATTGCCAGTGATATATGGAACTCGTTGGGATGCTCGGAGCAGGCATATGGCATCAGTGATTGGGTGGCAGGAAGGTTTTCAGTGGTGCTGTTTGTGCTAAAAGTCAACACCGATGTGGAAATAAAAGTGCTTACAGTAATAAAGTTCTCCCTGTTTTAAAGTAACCCCAGTTTAAGAAGGCAGATGAGAAATGGGATTGGGACAGTAGAAACATCCCGTGCTGTTTCAGTTTGCTACCTCTGATGAGTATTTAGGTGACAAGAGAAAGAAATTAGGTAAACGTGTGGTAGATGGGAAGTTGTGAAGTGCAAGGAATATGTGAAGGAAATGCTGCTAAGTCGAAGTACAGTATACTCCTGTGGAGCCTTTTTGCGGCACACCGTTTAAAGTGCTGCTCTCAGGAATGTAGCCTTTTTTGCTGAAGGGAATTTCTGCATGAAACAAAGTCAATCTGTTGGAAAAAGATTGCTGCAGGATTTAACATCAGGTTCTCTACCTGTGAAATGCTCCCACCGTTGTTGGAGTGCCCTCATGCTCTATGGAGTGGTTTATCAAATTATTCATTTACAATGAATCAGTTTTGCACTTTTGATTCCAGAGCGGACAGGGGATTTAATTGATAACTGTTCATGGTTTGCCTGTTAATGAACATTGCCTCTGCAGTTATCACCACCAAAGTGAAGTGACGTACCTGCTCCCCCTGCATGTGAAGCAATCTTGTAAAAACAAGGAACCAGGTAATAAGCATAATTATTTTCTTGGACTGTGTTTTCTGGCTGTATAGTCACCCCCCACCAAGATACCATCTGGCTTATTCCTAGACACCGGGAGTGGGGGGCTTACATCAGTTGTCACTCTCATTATGTTTTATTTTGCATCCTTATGTTTTGGCTATTTTTTGAAACTGCAAGTAAGTATTAAGATGATCTATTGATTACAGCAGGTCCTCATTATTCAGCAGGTATCCTATATAATAAGATTGAGCTATATACTGGTATTAGCTCCTGTGACTGCACTTAATCTGGGCTACGTCCCTCAACCCCCCACCAAATGCACTCTGCTTGTCCCTGTGACTATGTCGACTTAGACTGTTACTTGTTACCCTATGCTCTAAATTTGAATTAACTGATTACATCTTTTATGACTACATCTCCTTAGACCATTATCTGAAATGTTTTGATTATATTGGTCTTTGACATTTGCTGCCTGCATTACTGCTTCTAATATGCCTGTGGTTCTCCCATTCAGATTATACCACCTTGTTTCTTCCACTGCCTTCTAGCATTCAACATTATTGTATCTATCGCTCTCCTTTGGTGTTATTGCAACTTATTCGTACCCCATGTCTCCACCTGCTTTGTACCTGTCCCCCATAAAATACTGGCTGTTATTTACTGAATTTCTTGTACCCTGTTGTAACTTGTAACTTGTATATTTTCTGATATGGAGCCTTTGTAAATGAGTCCCTGACTCAAAGGTTATGTAATACTGAGATTTTTTTAAATAAATAAGATAAAAATTGTATTTCTGTTGGTACCAATTCAAATTGTTGTGTATATTTTTCATAGTTCAGGATCTGTTAAATAAAATAGGTATGATTGTGACAT
The DNA here is from genome assembly GCA_016271365.2 of Neoceratodus forsteri. NCBI lineage: Eukaryota > Metazoa > Chordata > Ceratodontiformes > Ceratodontidae > Neoceratodus > Neoceratodus forsteri. The sequence goes on from CM057458.1 coordinate 659,398,265, forward strand.
GTGGTCAGTTAATACTTTCTGTAAATAGTTATTAAACTTACACCTTTCCAAGGCCATGGGGTCCTCATTTCTTGCTAAATCAAAAAAATTCCTTTTGATTATTTTCTCATAGGTTATACTTCTATTTATCAACCTCTTATGAAACATAGAAACATAGACAATGATGGCAGAAAAAGAGCAAAGGTCCATCCAGTCTGCTCGAGTTCCGTATTTAGCACTGAGGCCTACTCTTCTTCCAGGGTCCTGGCCCTCCCCATCCCCCCTCCATTCTCCTCCCTAATTCTGAAGCCCTGAACAACCACTATACCCTTCATTCTGTCCCACCCATGTTTTAAGACCACTAATGTTTTTGCACCCACCACCTCGGCTGGCAGCCTGTTCATGGCTCCACCACCCTTTGCTTACGTCCCTTCTGAACCTCCCTCCCATTAGCTGCCACCCAAGATCACATGCCCCGTGAGCTGGTATTCAAGTTAAATTATTCCCTGTTCACTCTATTAATTCCTTTTAGGAATTTGAAGGTTTCTTTCATATTTCCCCTCTCTCTTCAGGTCTCAAGTGAGTACATGTTCAGTACCTTGAGGCACTACTGATAGGACATGCCCCGCTGGCCCTGAATCGTTTTTGTTACCTTGCACTGCGCTGTCTGGAGCCCATCCCTATCCTTCCTGAGGTGAGGACCCCAGAACTGGGAGCAGTACTCCAGGTGTGGCCTCACCAAGGATCTATACAGGGGAAGTATTACCTTCCTTTTTCTGCCATCAGTACCCCTCTCAAAACATCCAAGTATCCTAGTTGCCTTGCTATAAGCCTTGTTGTACTGACTTAATTGCTTTAGGGAGTCACTGATAACTCCCAAGTTTTCATTCCTCATCTGTGGTACTAAGTCTCACCCTCCCATCCAGTACTCCATTGTGGGGTTGTTGTTCCCTAGGTACATCACCTTGCACTTTTTGATGTTAAATTTTAACTGCCAAACCTCTAACCACCCTCTAGCTTGTACAAGCTTCTCTGTATTTCTTTTATTCCCTCATCACTATCCACCTTCTCACAGAGCTTAGTGTCGTATATGAGGAGACACAGCCTGCCCTGGATCCCCTCACCAGTGTTGCTGATGAACACTTTGAAGAGGACAGGACTCAGAACAGATCTCTGTGGAACCCCACTCGTGACCTTCCTCTCTCCTGATTTAAGCCTGTTGACCACTACCCTCTGTTGCTTCCCCTTTAGCCAGTTACCTACCCAGTTTGCTATGACCTTAGCCACACCCAGATCCTCTATCTTCTTCAGCAAGTGTCTGTGGGGTACTGAGTCGAAAGCCTTGCTGAAGTCGAAGTAAAGCAAACCCGCAGTGTAGCCCTTATGTAGTTCCTTCATCACCCAGTCAAAGAACACTATCAGTTTAGTCCCACAAGACCTCCCTGCCATGAATCCGTACTGCTTACTATCCTGGAGACCGTTGTTCTCCAAGTAGTCCATGAGATCCTCTTTGACAAATGACTCCATCATTTTTCCTACGATAGAGGTAAGACTGACAGGTCTGTAGTTTCCTGCTTGCTCCTTGTGTCCCTCCCCACCCTCTTATGGAGCAGAACTATGTCCGCCACCCTCCAATCCTTCAGAACCATCCATGTCCTTGGAGAACTGTTAAACTGACCTACCAAGGGATCAGCCAGTTCCACTGCCAATTCCCTGAGTATCCTCAGATGCCACCCATCAGGTCCTGGGGCCTTATCAATCTTTAGGGCTGCCAGTCCTTTCGCTAGTAAATGCTGACTGCCTCATCTCTAGAACTCCCTTAATGTTCACTTTGATGCCACTCTCTGGCAGGGACCCACTGTCTTCACCAGGGAAAACTGAGCAAAAATAATCATTAAGGATGGTGGCCTTTTGCCTGTCCACCTCAGTCACCCTATCCCCTCTCTGTTAGTTTCATAATTCTCCTTCCTTGCTTCCATTTTTCACTAATATACCTGAAGAACTGTGTTTTGCCACTCTTGACCCCCTCCACAATACTCAGCTCTGTGTCTGCCTTTGCCTTCCTAACTGCTCTCTTTGCCTCCCTATTTTTCACCAAATATTCGTCCCATTCTTCTTCCCCTTGCTTTTCTTTAGATTTGCAGAAGGCCTTTTCTTACCCTCACCACTTCCTTGACCCTTGCTGAGAACCATAGTGGTCTCTTGAACTTGTTCTAAGAACAAACCATAAATTCCTTGGAAGAAAGATTGTAACCCCCTACTGATTTTGTGAAGTGCCATGGGATGGGTAAAAGGGATTTCAATTAGACATCCCACCTGAAGAATGGCAAGCCTGACAGTGCAGCTTCCAAATGGTACTACACCGTACTGTCTGCATTAGATACGAGCCTAGGTTCCAGTGGCTTCACTCACAGTTGAGGTTGGTAGCAGTGTAAATTCAGAGTACAAACAGGCTTCCCATTGTGTGCCATCAAACTTTGCAATGCACAAAAGTATGACTTCGTCACTGGGGGCAGGACCCTCCCATGTCTAAGTCACAATGAAAATAATTTGGCCAGCTGTTCATGGGAGCAAATGGGGTGTGCACCTTCTAGCATGCTGGCTTGTGGCAGTGAGCAAAGTTTGAACATGGCATAGTGCCAGTCACACAATGCTATGACATGGCCAGAGCCCTGAGAAAATAACACTACTACCATAGTCTTCACCCCTGCTGCCGACCCTCTAGATTTGCAGCAGGGGTTGGGGATTCCATGAATGTTAGCAGGTCCTGTGATCTCCTGGTGGTCTAGTGACCCCCATTCAATCTATACACAGCTCCTGGCATTCAGGGACCCCCAACCCAAGTCTACCACACCTGTGTTTTCTGCACAGATCACAGGAAGATCTACATCTCATGCTGGCTCCTCTGTACCCTTGTGCAGAGTAGTAACACCTTTACTACCTGCCTGTAACAGTTGCACAGGTAATGGGTGTTCACAAACTCTGTGACAGGATTGTCAGGATTTGTATATGGCCATGCAGGTCATTTCCATTGCGACTCCTTCCTTGCATGGCAGAAATCTGTTTAGAAACTACACAGGGAATGACTGTGGCCTTGTTTGTCCAGAGCACAATGGAGTCGCACATGAGGGAATGCCAATGAGTGGTCACTGAGATCACTTAGTGACAGTCCCTCACACCTGCACATAGGGCCTATGGTGTGGGACTTGAACCAATAACCCTTCTACATTAATTTATTTGAAATCAGTTAGGAACAAGGCATGACAGGAAGTTTAATTATGAGTTAATAACTGCACACATTGGCGTGTTGTGAGCTATTAGGTGCAGCCAGGTGCCTTTACACCCACATGAGAAGTGCAGTTATTAACCATAATTTCACTTCCCTGAAATATCTTATTGCACTTGTAAAATGGTATTTAAAGCAAAATAATTCATTTAAAAGTGCTCCCATTTAATCATAGTGAATAACTGCACAGTCATATCATATGGCTTGTTTCAGCCAATCAAATTGCTTCATTTATCCATGCTGTTTTATAAACTCACAAAAACCATGCCAGCCATACTTTTAATTCATTTTGTACCTGCCTTGATGTATATTGTTAATTGCAAGTGCGTGCTGAAAAAAAAACACTGTAAACTATGTGATAATGTTGAAAATCATCGATGCATCTAATTTTTTTGGTTGTATTTTTAGGGTAACGTTTTACCAAAAGGCAATACCCCGAAACCTTTTTTCTTTAAGTCTGCATTTCATTTTGAAGCTGTTTGTAATTTCCATTCACTGCTACACATTCAATTAGTTGCAAGTGTAACAAGTGCATTTACGCCTTTACTCCATTTTGCTACAATGACTTTACTTATGTGGCTGGATTTCACCAGCAGGTTTTATTTCTGAAATAGCGGTGCTGTGAATGGCAGTGTGATACATAGCTGTCCCTTTCGGCACCAGAAACTACAATAACTTTACATGAATACTGTACATGCATACATCTTTAGCAAGGAAAGAAGACCATTGCTCTATCAAGTTTCTTCATATCATTTCATTTCATTTTTTATTCTTGTAGGCCTGATGAGCAAAATGCCCATTTTCACATGCGACAAAGAGGTGGTTTACAGGATACAAACATGTAATACGTACAAAAATAGAAATACCATACAACTTACACAATCAAAAACATTTGCAACATGATACAATTCATGTTAGCCATTCTAACAAACACAGTGCTGTTGTTCTCGTAAATACATCACAAGACTTTTCTTAAAAATATCAACTATTTTACTACTCAAAAGTTCAAAAGGAAGTGAGTTAAAAAGTTTAGGAGCCCTATAAGTGATAGATTTTTGGCCAATAGCTTTATGGAGTTTATAGGAGTATTTATCTTGCGATCTAGTCCCACATCCATTAGTAACCCTACTAAATAAACTAGAGACGGAACTGGGAAAATGACTAAAGGTAGTTTTATACATAAAAATACTATATTTACACTGAATTCTGTTATCAAAAGATAAACAGTCAGACTGCTGATACAAAACATAGTGATGTGTACGGTATGGGCATTAAGCATAAATCTAAGTATAGTATTAAATATAACCTTAAGATGTGCCAATAAATTATTATTGGTACCTGTGTAAACAATAAGACCATAGTCCAATGGACTCAACAAAAAACTATACTGGCTCTGATTCCTTGTCCTTATTGCTCACGTCCCAAACTCTTACCAGAGTCCCTGCTTGTGTGTAGTAATTTCTCACTGGCAAAAAGAAAAAAAAATAGATTTAAATCCCTAAGCTTATATTTATTTAATTGTTTCACCATAGAAACATAGAGATATGCGGTCTAATGCAGATGCAACCTGGGGATGGGGGAATTTGGGAATACAAGGTTGCAGCAAAGTAACAGTACAGAAATGTGTACAATAAAATACTAGCAATACAAAGTTACATAATATATAATAAAAGTTTTACAATATGTATAATATATGAACATAAGATGAAGCCTGCTTGAATTGCAGGGTACTCAGTGTTAGCTAATGACCCTGCCCCCTTCCCCAGTCAGCCCTTTCCCTCTGTCCTCCACCCTTTTGACCCTTATCTTCCCCTTAACTCTATCCCAGCCTCTCTTAAAGCTGTCTACTGTTTTCATTAAAACCATCTCCCCAAGAAGCCCATTGTAACCCACCACCACCCTTTCCATGAAGAAGTACCTACTAGCCTCTCTCCTAAACCTCCCCCCCTTCAACTTGAGACTGTGTCCCCTCATGTGTCTATTCCCACTGAGCTTGAAGAGACCCTCCATGTCCACCCTGTTTATTCCTTTCACATACTTCAAGGTCTCAACCATGTCCCCTCACTCTTTCTCTCTCTTTTCCTCCAGGGAGTACATGTTCTGGAATTCCAACCTCTCCTTTGTCCTGACCTACTGTCCCATGATCATCATAGCTGCCCTCTTTTGGACCATCTCCACCAGGTTTATGTCCTTTTTAAGGTATGGGCACCTGTACTGTATGTTGTACTCTTTATGTTACCTCACCAATGACTTGTACAAGGACAGCATTACCTCCTCCCATCTACTGGTGATCCCCCTGACAATACAGTCCAACATTTTTTTTTGCCTTTGCTGCTGCTTTCCTACATTGTGTGGAATGCTTCAGGTCACCAGTGATCATCACCCCCAGCTCTTTCTCCTCCTTGGAAGCAGATACCAGGATATTACCCTGGCTGTAATCAGTCCTCGGGTTCTTAGCTCCAGTGTGCATAACCTTGTAGTTCTTTGCTTTGAAGCCAAGTTGCCAAATCCCAGACCACCCCTCTAGCCTTTCTAGATCTTCCTTAGGTCCCCTATCCCTTCTGCTGTGTCTTGTGCTGTGTACATACAAAGCCAACAGTAAGGTGCAAGGTAAAGAGAATTTACAAAGCATACAGGGAAAAACATAGGCTCAAAGTCAGGTACAGCACTGCGGGATGCAAAGATAACTCTAAGGGACTGTTTAGCAGAGGAAAGATTGGTAGCTGGGCAGCCACCCAGAGCTATGTTGTTTTAAAGCTGCAGGAGTTAGTTATGGAAAGCCAACTGACCAGACTTTAATTTGCACCTCAGAGTAAAGAACCTATTTCCCAAGAGGAAACAAAGACTGTGACCAAATTTCAGAGCCAGGGTAAGTAGGTTACAGAGATAGCTCGGAAGCTTGTTGAGGCAATATTTACAGTATACCCATGAAGGCTTAGATGCTGTGAGCATCTGTAGTTGAGAGAAGGCCACATAACCTGGTCATATAGATGGCAGCGTTTGGGTTGATAAGGGTAGCAGAGAATAAAGCAGCAAAAGAAGTTGAACAAGGTATCTAGTTCAGACAGATGACATCTGGGGCTATGACATAGATGATATTGCCATAATCAACTACAAGTAGACAATCTGCTCAACCAGGCTTTTCCTCATACTTAGGAAGAGGCCGTCAGTAGCCCTATAGAGGGCTCTATATGTTTTGTATGATTTAGAGGCCAGAGACAGGATATGACAGAAGTCAAAAGATTGGTCAAGTGTGACTCCTAGATACTTATACTCTAACTCAACATTTTATTTGCTCCCATTTTTAACTATAATATCCAGGCTTGGAAACCTTTGCAAACATTTCCTGGAGAACAAAAAAAAAAAAAAACAGGTTTAACTGGGTTGAGCACCAGCCAGTTAACTGAAAACCAAGTAGAGAGATCATTACAGTCCAGTTGCATAAAAACATAGAAGAAGACTTAGAGTCTGTTGAGTCTGCACTGTTCTACACCGCAGCTGCCTACCCTTCAGCAATGGTGGGATGCTGTGAATAGCATATATACCACAGAGAGGATTACTTTGCATCTTAATGAACGATCCAAACAATTTACATCCCAGTGGATCAAATGGATCCTTCACATCATGCAGCATGTACCCACATTTATCCCTTAGCTACAGTAGGTGGGTTCTAGTGAAGGGACAGGAGAGGGGGAGTAGTAGTAGTATGTAACTAATAAGACGTGACAGGGTGTGCATTGAACATATTTTACCACATGGCCAGGAGCATAATAAGGCACAAGGCCACAGGCCGAGTGACTTTGGCCACTGGCCGTGTGGTAAAATGCGTTCCATACACACCCTGGAGTGTCTTATTGCACTTATAAAATGGGCAACATTTTTTTTACTTAATACAGTTGTAACTCCCAGTCAGCGCTAACTGAGAGGGCTACTACCCCTGCCTGTGTAGCTAGTGAACAGGTTGAGGGGCCTGGGTCCTATGATGTGGTGCCTCCATTTTTATAAGTTGAAACTTGGGGAGAAAGGTGTCACTCGGCATGTTGGCTAGGTTTGGCTACACTGCACAGGGGCCCCCAAATAACTCCGGACACAGGAAGCAATAACTGTAATGTCCAATACCAGAAGTTGGGATTCTAAAGTGTGGCTTTTATTAGCATCCAACAGAATAACAAAGCATAGATGGATCCCCATGGGGCTACACTCCTGGTAATGCAGATTTATGGAGATTAGAACACATCCTCTTTACACTGGAACCCTCAGGTTTCGAAACACTCTGGGCATTCGGCCCTAACTCAACTCTTTTTCAGTTTCCCTGGCTTGGCTCCCTTACCAGCCCTCTGGACTACCTTTCTTCCATAGCTCGGCTCTCATGCCAGCCCTTGTACACTTTCCATATAGCATGGAACATTTCTCGGTGGCTCCCTAAACCACCTCTGAGCACTTCTGGCTCCATCAGGGAATCTTCTTCATCAATCCCACATCTGGGTGCTTTCCTCAGGCACTGGCCAAGTACCTGAGAGAAAGCAACAGGTGTCCCAAAGCAAACCCATAGAGGTGAATTTGGTTACTACTGATGGGGGTCTCCACCTCTCGCTCCCATAATTCATACCTGGCCATTTCTCTGGACTGTAACACCTCATCCTTGAAAACACTTTACTGTGTAGATTCTCTTTAAATGTATGTCACATTTAATCTACTGTTCTTCCATCCCACTTGTGCTGAACTTGAAACATACTTAAAGAGTGGCAGTGTCCATTTCTCTAGACCCCCACAGAGTTAAGCAGTCCAATTCCCACAACTTTCAAAACTGTACTTGGCTGTCTTTTCCTGACCCCACAGTAACAGTCACTTAACTTCATCTTGTCTCAAGTGAAAACACATTAGCCCTTTATCAGAGTAGACTCACCCCTTGGTTGCAGGTGCCGCACAGGCTTTTTCTCTTCAAAACTTCTGTTGCCTCAGTACGAACCTAAAATTAGGCAGCTGCTTCTTCCCCTAGCCAGACCAGGGGATTGCCCCTGGAAGTAGGCTGAATCCTTCCCCCCATCCCTGCAGGGATGGGGCCCTGAACCCCTGGAAGCGGTCTCTACCACTTCACTTGGCTCTTCTTGTGTTCCTCTTCAGGTGAGAACACACACCTCTAACGAAAAAATAGCTCTTTAGCAGAGCTAATCGCTCTGATGGCCTGCAGCAGCAGCACACCTCCTCCCTCTTCTGAGCCCACTAATGAACTGACTTCAAATTCCCCAACATTCTATCCTAACTTCCCTAGCTGTAATCTTCCAGTGTGGCTTATGCAGCTGCGACAGTTCTAAAATGATGTTATCTCTCAGTCTCAGCTGAGACTGAGAACAGAGTGAGACAGTGTGAAATCCATTTAACTGGAGTTTCACCAGCTGCCTTCCCTGCCTGCCACTAGGTCTAACTGGGATTCTTGTAACCCCGGGTAACAGAGGGGTTACACTCACCCTGGGCCAGGAAAATGACTGTCTGCAGTCATTAGCCACCTGGCTTAGTTTGACTACGGGGAGGTAGCGCTACCTTCTCCTCTACCATGTGCCAGCACAAGCAGACAACACTAAGGGCCTAGAGGCCTTCGGCTGACATATCAGCCTCTACTCTACCTGCTAACTATGGGTACCTAGTGGCTCTGGTAGAACTGCCCAGAGCATTGCCCTGATAGATCAGTACTGTGGCCCCTACGGCCATTCAGGACCACAGCCTGTCTATTCCCCCTAGCCCTCTAGGGAAAACCTATCTGCCTCTAACTCAAAATTCCCAAAACAAAACACACAGGGGACCTCCCCCCAACCTTGGACACCATGCAACCACACACCAGGAGATAATACCATACACTATGCATTACTCCCACACTCCCCCACAACCATACCTGTGGAAGGAAAATTACATACAGAAATCAACAACATCTTGTACTTTAATACTACAACACTTTTAAAATACACCAAAAGAACTCCGATGAGTTCCTCCTCCTCTTCTTGTCTTCTCTTCACGTCTTCTTCAGGAACCACCTGCAAGAAACAGAGAAAAACAAAAACACACTCCTAATCTGCATACACAGTCTATCTAAACCCCTACCGTCAAAACACTGGAGAATCCCAAAAAGATTTTTTTAAAAACTAGAAAAAACAGCATAAACATTAGAAAACAGTAGAAAACAATGACATTATTTACAATACACAATATAGGGGGGATGGAGTGCCCTAAAAGTCCCATCTAGTGACCACAGTGCTCGAAGGCAAGTCCATTAAAGAGTCTCTCCTGGGTCAGAGCCCGGTGAAGCACAGTTCTAGCAGGCCAAAGTCCTGAAGGGGAGAGTCTTTGAGGACAGATCAAACATCTGGAGCCTGCTAGTATAGGGTGTGTACTACAATGTCATAGGAATAGAAAAGTCTGGACTTACCTGTCCCTCGTAGAACGAAATGGTACCACACCTGGTCCTCAGCCCAAGACTCTCCCTGGCAGCATTCTTCTGATACAGCTGGGCGGACATCTTCTGGGAAACAACAGGGGGGCACATCTGGAAACTGCTGGGGTGATGTCATCTAGGACATAGAACCTTGAAACAGGAACAAAAAGGAAAACAGCTGGTCTGAAGTATCCGATACCCAGGCGATGAGTCAGGATACAGCTGGGCTGGTGTCCTCTCTGGATTTGAAGTCATCTGGTGGGCCCTGTTGATGGATTCTGGAAAGCCAGTACACTGTAAAACTGATGAATGTGGGGGCACCCGGTTCCTGGAATGCCAGTCTGGCAGAACAACATAGGTACGGCAACTGCTGGATGGCAGCACTGGCTACCACTGCTGTGCTCTCCATTTGGTAGGCATGGGCACATTCGCAGGAAGGTCTTTGCATTGTGGCCAATAGCACAATGGGTCAGGTGCTGGAATTATTACCCCGTCTGGGCGCTCATAATCCACACTGTGAAAGGTTTCATGTCCCCTCTCCATCCACAGTTCGAACAGTGTCAATAAACAGTGTCCTGCCTCTTTTCCACTGGCTGTATTTCTCTTGAAACATTCTGTTCTTGACATACTTGTTTGCACCAGGATGCACATGTTTCATTGCCTCTTCCCAAATCCAGGATTTCCTGCTTTTCTCAATCTCCTCCGTGACTCTCCGAGGAAAGGTAGGAAACTATTCTCCGTGGATTTCATTCGCTTTCCTACGAACCATTCTTTCCTCTTTGCTAGCTTTGGTCAACTTTTGACCTCTGGCCTGGCTTGGGGGTGGCCAGTCCTGGTTCTGCCAGCTATGCATACTCAATGCAACATAGAATGGATCCCTAACTCTTCCTGGTGGGGACAGAGCTGCAGAGTCACCACTCTCTTCTACCATCGGTTCCTCTGAAGCAAGAGCTTGAGGCTGTGTACCAGTTCCTTTTTCACAAGGCCACATAGGTTCCCCCTCTTCTTCTTCCTCACTGAGAATCTGTGCCCAGGAGTGATCAGTCGTCCTCACTCCTGAGACTATCCACTCTTCGCTGGGCGCGGAGGTCGAAACCTCCCATTCAAAGGCCTCCCTTGTCTCATCTCGTCTTCACCTATGAGACTTGGGCTAGGCCCCTCTCTCCAAGGGTCTACTGATGCTCTTCCTGAAGTGTCTGTCTGTGACTTAGACTCTGAAACATCAGCACATTGTTCTGTCTGTAAATATGCACCCTCTTGCTTCGTGCCACACTCTAAGAGGCCTTCTCCAACAGGCTCCGCCCGTGCAGTGTGCTGCCAACTGCAGATTCTTGAACTTTTGTCCATGTGGGAGCCAAATGAATCTTGGACGCTTTAAACAAACCATATTCCTCTAGGCACCCAGAACAGTGAGGTGCCATGAAGTCATCCCTTCCAGCATTTAAGCACGTCACACATACTCACACTGGATATCCAGGAATTGCCACATGAGGAAGCAGTTGTCCCCCATAGTAACATCTCTCAATGTCCCTTAGCTTGTTAACTTCTACTGCTATCACAACCCGGGTATGATCCAGGTAGCGGACTGGTCCTGAAGCCATAACTGCAGAGAAAAGCAACAACACTCACTGTTATTTCAAGTCCCACATCACTGAAAACTTTTTTTTTTCAAAATGGCACCTCTGCTGCTGTGTTTACATACTACTCCACAATGTAATGGCGGCGGCAGCACTCCTACGCATCAACATTCTGTAAATGGTTCAAGCCACTGCACATCCGATTTACACACTCTACTAATAAATTTGCTCAAACTGCACAAACTTGCACTGTTCTTTTTCCTAGCACATTTATATGATTTACCATGGACTTTTTACTCACTGAAGACATTGCTGTAGCTTACAGTCCCTTAAAGCCTCAGTATTTCATAGCACAGGACTGCCTGTATTTCATGCTGCATATCCCATACAACTCACAGTCTCTCACATGGCTCTGAAAATTATACTGTTGCTGAACCTATAATTATGCTCACAGTCTGTTGCTCAGAATTCTTGCTTTTAGTTGGTTAAACTGGCACAGTCCTTCTTTACAAAGCGATTACATTGCTACACATAGATTCAGCTGGCTTTTGGTGAAATCACACAGTTTGAGCTATTTCATTTGGATGGTACTCACTGTTATCAGTAGCTGTTTGCTGCGATGGAAAAAACGGCCTGCAGCCAGTCGTGGAGGCCTCTGGAAAGAAGCGGGTTGGCAGTCCTGCCGATTGTCCCTCTGAACACCACATTCACAGTCCAGTTGATTGAGATGTGGGTTGAGCCCGAATTTGAACAGAAAAAGCCCGATTTTAACTTTTTATAGCACTTTCAATCACCGTGACGCTCCTCCTAACAAGCCAGTTCGCACACTCCACTCTCTCTCCCTCTCAATTGCTGTGCAGTCACTCTAGAGCTGGCTTGGGGGTGGGACTGATTGCAGTCTTACCAATCACTCAACACCATGCAAATGAGCCTCTTTCCTCTCGAATGCTCTTCTCCTCACGGCGATCGTCGAGCAGGCAAAATTTAAACTGCAAACCACACTCTTTTTTTTTTTTTCTCAACTGATTCCATGGCGGGAGCCCATTTTAACCATTTTTCATGGCCATTAAGCACAACAAGTCTCTCAGTCCACACAGAAAGCATTTCCAACATCTAGGGCACAATTTTCCTTTTGCTACCCACAGTTTTCCATACTTTTTTCAGTCACAACAATACTTTTAAAAGCTGGCAAATGCTGTAATTTGATGCAGGACAAGGGCATACACACTCAGGCTTTACTGCTCCTTGGTAAACAGTTGGCAAAATCACAACAGCACATAGACAGCAGCACACAGTGCCACATTTAGTTTACATTGCTTCATCTTTTTGTGCTACCCACTGCCAGAGAGCCAAAATGCTAGCCATCACCCGAGCAACCTTTCTTGTTCCTTCTCCCAAATTTCAACAGAAACCCAGTGGTAGCCTCCATGATGTAACCCCCAGTGGCGCATTACTGAGAGGGCTACTACCCCTGCCTGTGTAGCTAGTGAACAGGTTGAGGGGCCTGGGTCCTATGACATGGTGCTTCCATTTTTGTAAGTTGAAACTTGGGGAGAAAGATGTCACTCAGCATGTTGGCTAGGTTTGGCTACTCTGCACAGGGGCCCCCAAATAACTCTGGACACAGGAAGCAATAACTGTAATGTCCAATACCAGAAGTTGGGATTCTAAAGTGTGGCTTTTATTCACATCCAACAGAATAACAAAGCATAGATGGATCCCCATGGGGCTACACTCCTGGTAATGCAGATTTATGGAGATCAGAACACATCCTCTTTACACTGCAACCCTCAGGTTTCGAAACACTCTGGGCATTCGGCCCTAACTCAACTCTTTTTCAGTTTCCCTGGCTTGGCTCCTTGCCAGCCCTCTGACTACCTTTCTTCCATAGCTCGGCTCTCATGCCAGCCCTTGTACACTTTCCATATAGCATGGAACATTTCTCGGTGGCTCCCTAAACCACTTCTGAGCACTTCTGGCTCCATCAGGGAATCTTCTTCATCAATCCCACATCTGGGTACTTTTCTCAGGCACTGGCCAAGTACCTGAGAGAAAGCAACAGGTGTCCCAAAGCAAACCCATAGAGGTGAATTTGGTTACTACTGATGGGGAGGGTCTCCCTCTCGCTCCCATAATTCATACCTGGCCATTTCTCTGGACTGTAACACCTCATCCTTGAAAACACTTTACTGTGTAGATTCTCTTTAAATGTATGTCACATTTAATCTACTGTTCTTCCATCCCACTTGTGCTGAACTTGAAACATACTTAAAGAGGGCGTGTGTCCATTTCTCTAGACCCCACAGAGTTAAGCAGTCCAATTCCCACAACTTTCAAAACTGTACTTGGCTGTCTTTTCCTGACCCCACAGTAACAGTCACTTAACTTCATCTTGTCTCAAGTGAAACACATTAGTCTCTTTATCAGAGTAGACTCACCCTGGTTGCAGGTGCCACACAGGCTTTTTCTTCAAAACTTCTGTTGCCTCAGTACGAACCTAAAATTAGGCAGCTGCTTCTTCCCTAGCCGACCAGGGATTGCCCTGAAGTAGGCTGAATCCTTCCCCATCCCTGCAGGATGGGGCCCTGAACCCCTGGAAGCGGTCTCTACCACTTCACTTGGCTCTTCTTGTGTTCCTCTTCAGGTGAGAACACACCTCTAATCAAAAAATAGCTCTTTAGTAGAGCTAATCGCTCTGATGGCCTGCAGCAGCAGCACACCTCCTCCTCTTCTGAGCCCACTAATGAACTGACTTCAAATCCCCAACATTCTATCCTAACTTCCTAGCTTGTAATCTTCCAGTGTGCTTATGCAGCTCGACAGTTCTAAAATGATGTCATCTCTCAGTCTCAGCTGAGACTGAGAACAGAGTGAGACAGTGTGAAACCCATTTAACTGGAGTTTCACCAGCTGCCTTCCCTGCCTGCCACTAGGTCTAACTGGGATTCTTGTAACCCCGAGTAACAGAGGGGTTACACTCACCCTGGGCCAGGAAAATGACTGTCTGCAGTCATTAGCCACCTGGCTTAGTTTGACTACGGGGAGGTAGCGCTACCTTCTCCCCTACCATGTGCCAGCACAAGCAGACAACACTAAGGGCCTAGAGGCCTTCGGCTGACATATCAGCCTCTACTCTACCTGCCAACTATGGGTACCCTAGTGGCTCTGGTAGAACTGCCCAACATTGCCCTGATAGATCAGCACTGTGGCTCCGACCGCCATTCAGGATCACAGCCTGTCTATTCCCCTCAGCCCTCTAGGGAAACCTATCTGCCTCTAACTCAAAATTCCAAAACAAAACACACAGGACCTCCCAACCTTGGACACCATGCAACCACACACCAGGAGATAATACCATACACTATGCATTACTCCCACACTCCCCCACAACCATACCTGTGGAAGGAAAATTACACAAAATCAACAACATCTTGTACTTTAATACTACAACACTTTTTAAAATACACAAAAGAACCACATGGTTCCTCCTCCTCTTCTTGTCTTCTCTTCAAGCCCTTCAGGAACCACCAAAGAAACAGAAAACAAAACACACTCCTAATCTGCATAGCCCATCTAAACCCTACCATCAAACATGAGAATCCCAAAAGATTTTTTTTAAAACTAGAAAAACAACATAAACATTAGAAAACAGTAGAAACAATGACATTATTACAATACACAATATGGGGGATGGAGTACCAAAAAGTCCCATCTAGTGACCACAAAGCTCAAGGCAGTCCATTAAAGAGTCTCTCCTGGGTCAGAGCCCGTGAAGACAGTTCTAGCAGGCCAAGTCCCAAAGGGAGTCTTTGAGGACAGATCAAACATCTGGAGTCTAAGGCTGGTACGCACTACAATGTCATAGGAATAGAAAGTCTGACTTACCTGTCCTCGTAGAACGAAATGGTACCACACCGTCCTCAGCCCAAACTCTCCTGCAGCATTCTTCTGACAGCTGGCGGACATCTTCTGGGAAACAACAGGGTGCATCTGAAACTACTGAGATGATGTCATCTAGACATAGAACCTTGAAACAGGAACAAAAGGAAAACAACTGGTCTGAAGTATCAACCCAGGCAAAGAGTCAGGATACAGCTGGGCGGTGTCCTCTGGATTTGAAGTCATCTGGTGGGCCCCTTGATGGATTCTGGAAAGCCAGTACCTGTAAACTGATGAATGTGGGCACCCGTTCCTGAAGCCAAATTGGCAGAACAACATAGATACACCTATGCTGGATGGCAGCACTGCTACACTGCTGTGCTCTCCATTTGGTAGGCATGGGGCACATTCGCAGGAAGTCTTTGCATTGTGGCCAATAGCACAATGGGTCAGGTGTTGGAATTATTACCCCGTCCTGTGCTATAATCCATACACTGTGAAAGGTTTCATGTCCCTTTCCATCCATAGTTTGAACAGTGTCAATAAACAGTGTCCTGCCTCTTTTCCACTGGCTGTATTTCTCTTGAAACATTCTGTTCTTGACATACTTGTTTGCACCAGGATGCACATGTTTCATTGCCTCTTCCCAAATCCAGTATCTGCTTTTTCAATCTCCTCCGTGACTCTCCGAGGAAGGTAGGAAACTATTCTCCGTGGATTTCATTCGCTTTCCTACTGAACCATTCTTTCCTCTTTGCTAGCTTTGGTCAACTTTGACCTCTGGCCTGGCTTGGGGTGGCCAGTCCTGGTTCTGCCAGCCACGATACTCAATGCAACATAGAATGGATCCTAACCTTCCTGGTGGGACAGAGCTGCAGAGTCACCACTCTCTTCTACCATCGGTTCCTCTGAAGCAGAGCTTGAGGCTGTGTACCAGTTCCTTTTCACAAGGCCACATAGGTTCCCCTCTTCTTCTTCCTCACTGAGAATTCTGTGCCCAGGAGTGATCAGTCGTCCTCACTCCTGAGACTATCCACCTTCGCATGCTGAGGTCTAAACCTCCCATCTCAAAGGCCTCCTTGTCTCGTCTCATCTTCACCTATGAGACTTGGGCTAGGCCCCTCTCTCCAAGGGTCTACTGATGCTCTTCCTGAAGTGTCTGTCTGTGACTTATACTCTGAAACATCAGCACATTGTTCTGTCTGCAAATATGCACCCTCTTGCTTCGTGCCACACTCTAAGAGGCCTTCTCCAACAGGCTCCGCCTGGTGCAGTGTGCTGCCAACTGCAGATTCTTGAACTTTTGTCCATGTGGGAGCCAAATGAATCTTGGACGCTTTAAACAAACCATATTTCTCTAGGCACCCAGAACAGTGAGGTGCCATGAAGTCATTCCTTCCAGCATTTAAGCACATCACACATACTCACACTGGATATCCAGGAATTGCCACATGAGGAAGCAGTTGTCCCCATAGTAACATCTCTCAATGTCCCTTAGCTTGTTAATCTCTACTGCTATCACAGCCGGGTATGATCCAGGTAGTGGACTGGTCCTGAAGCCATAACTGCAGAGAAAAGCAACAACACTCACTGTTATTTCAAGTCCCACATCACTGAAAACTTTTTTTCAAATGGCACCTCTGCTGCTGTGTTTATACTACTCCACAATGTAATGGTGGCGCAGCACTCACGCATCAACATTCTGTAAATGGTTCAAGCCACTGCACATCCGTTTACACACTCTGCTGATAAATTTGCTCAAACTGCACAAACTTGCACTGTTCTTTTCCTAGCACATTTATATGATTTACCATGGACTTTTACTCACTGAAGACATTGCTGTAGCTATACGTCCCTTAAAGCCTCAGTATTTCATAGCACAGGATTGCCTGTGTTTCTTGCTGCATATCCCTTCCTACAACTCACAGTCTCTCACATGGCTCTGAAAATTATACTGTTGCTGAACCTATAATTATGCTCACAGTCTGTTGCTCAGAATTCTTGCTTTTAGTTGGTTAAACTGGCACAGTCCTTCTTTACAAAGCGATTACATTGCTACACATAGATTCAGCTGGCTTTTTGTGAAATCACACAGTTTGAGCTATTTCATTTGGATGGTACTCACTGTTATCAGTAGCTGTTTGCTGCGATGGAAAAAACGGCCTGCAGCCAGTCGTGGAGGCCTCTGGAAAGAAGCGGGTTGGCAGTCCTGCCGATTGTCCCTCTGAACACCACACTCACAGTCCAGTTGATTGAGATGTGGGTTGAGCCCGATTCTGAACAGAAAAGCCCGATTTAACTTTTTATAGCACTTTCAATCACCGTGACGCCTCCTCAACAAGCCATTGACATTCCACATCTCTCTCCTCCTCTCGATTGCTGTGCAGTCACTCTAGAGCTGGCTTGGCGGGACTGATTGCAGTCTTACCAATCACTCGACACCATGCAAATGAGCCTCTTTCCTCTCGAATGCTCTTCTCCTCACGGCGATCATCGAGCAGGCAAAATTTAAACTGCAAACCACACTCTTTTTTTTTTTTCTCAACTGATTCCACGGCGGGAGCCCATTTTAACCATTTTTCATGGCCATTAAGGACAATAAGTCTCTCAGTCCACACAGAAAGCATTTCCAACATCTAGGGCACAATTTTCCTTTTGCTACCCACAGTTTTCCATACTTTTTTCAGTCACAACAATACTTTTAAAAGCTGGCAAATGCTGTAATTTGATGCAGGACAAGGGCATACACACTCAGGCTTTACTGGTCCTTGGTAAACAGTTGGCAAAATCACAACAGCACATAGACAGCAGCACACAGTGGCACATTTAGTTTACATTGCTTCATCTTTTTGTGCTACCCACTGCCAGAGAGCCAAAATGCTAGCCATCACCCGAGCAACCTTTCTTGTTCCTTCTCCCAAATTTCAACAGAAACCCAGTGGTAGCCTCCATGATGTAACCCCCAGTGGCGCATTACTGAGAGGGCTACCCCTGCCTGTGTAGCTAGTGAACAGGTTGAGGGGCCTGGGTCCTATGACATGGTGCTTCCATTTTGTAAGTTGAAACTTGGGGAGAAAGATGTCACTCAGCATGTTAGTAGGTTTGGCTACTCTGCACAGGGGCTCCCAAATAACTCTGGACACAGGAAGCATAACTGTAATGTCCAATACCAGAAGTTGGGATTCTAAAGTGTGGCTTTTATTCACATCCAACAGAATAACAAAGCATAGATGGATCCCCATGGGCTACACTCCTGGTAATGCAGATTTATGGAGATCAGAACACATCCTCTTTACACTGCAACCCTCAGGTTTCGAAACACTCTGGGCATTCGGCCCTAACTCAACTCTTTTTCAGTTTCCCTGGCTTGGCTCCCTTGCCAGCCCTCTGGACTACCTTTCTTCCATAGCTCGGCTCTCATGCCAGCCCTTGTACACTTTCCATATAGCATGGAACATTTCTCGGTGGCTCCCTAAACCACTTCTGAGCACTTCTGGCTCCATCAGGGAATCTTCTTCATCAATCCCACATCTGGGTACTTTTCTCAGGCACTGGCCAAGTACCTGAGAGAAAGCAACAGGTGTCCCAAAGCAAACCCATAGAGGTGAATTTGGTTACTACTGATGGGGAGGGTCTCCCTCTCGCTCCCATAATTCATACCTGGCCATTTCTCTGGACTGTAACACCTCATCCTTGAAAACACTTTACTGTGTAGATTCTCTTTAAATGTATGTCACATTTAATCTACTGTTCTTCCATCCCACTTGTGCTGAACTTGAAACATACTTAAAGAGTGGCGTGTCCATTTCTCTAGACCCCACAGAGTTAAGCAGTCCAATTCACAACTTTCAAAACTGTACTTGGCTGTCTTTCCTGACCCCCACAGTAACAGTCACTAACTTCATCTTGTCTCAAGTGAAAACACATTAGCCCTTTATCAGAGTAGACTCACCCTTGGTTGCAGGTGCCACACAGGCTTTTTCTCTTCAAAACTTCTGTCCTCAGTACGAACCTCAAAATTAGGCAGCTGCTTCTTCCCCAGTCGTGACCAGGGATTGCCCCTGGAAGTAGGCTGAATCCTTCCCCATCCCTGCAGGGATGGGGCCCTGAACCCCTGGAAGCGGTCTCTACCACTTCACTTGGCTCTTCTTGTGTTCCTCTTCAGGTGAGAACACACACCTCTAACGAAAAAATAGCTCTTTAGTAGAGCTAATCGCTCTGATGGCCTGCAGCAGCAGCACACCTCCTCCCTCTTCTGAGCCCACTAATGAACTGACTTCAAATCCCCCAACATTCTATCCTAACTTCCCTAGCTGTAATCTTCCAGTGTGGCTTATGCAGCTGCGACAGTTCTAAAATGATGTCATCTCTCAGTCTCAGCTGAGACTGAGAACAGAGTGAGACAGTGTGAAACCCATTTAACTGGAGTTTCACCAGCTGCCTTCCCTGCCTGCCACTAGGTCTAACTGGGATTCTTGTAACCCCGAGTAACAGAGGGGTTACACTCACCCTGGGCCAGGAAAATGACTGTCTGCAGTCATTAGCCACCTGGCTTAGTTTGACTACGGGGAGGTAGCGCTACCTTCTCCCCTACCATGTGCCAGCACAAGCAGACAACACTAAGGGCCTAGAGGCCTTCGGCTCACATATCAGCCTCTACTCTACCTGCTAACTATGGGTACCTAGTGGCTCTGGTAGAACTGCCCAGAGCATTGCCCTGATAGATCAGTACTGTGGCCCCTACGGCCATTCAGGACCACAGCCTGTCTATTCCCCCTAGCCCTCTAGGGAAAACCTATCTGCCTCTAACTCAAAATTCCCAAAACAAAACACACAGGGGACCTCCCCCCAACCTTGGACACCATGCAACCACACACCAGGAGATAATACCATACACTATGCATTACTCCCACACTCCCCCACAACCATACCTGTGGAAGGAAAATTACATACAGAAATCAACAACATCTTGTACTTTAATACTACAACACTTTTAAATACACCAAAAGAACTCCGATGAGTTCCTCCTCCTCTTCTTGTCTTCTTCACGCCTTCTTCAGGAACCACCTGCAAGAAACAGAGAAAAACAAAAACACTCTAATCTGCATACACAGTCTATCTAAACCCCTACCATCAAAACACTGGAGAATCCCAAAAGATTTTTTTAAAACTAGAAAAACAGCATAAACATTAGAAAACAGTAAAACAATGACATTATTTACAATACACAATATAGGGGGATGGAGTGCCCTAAAAGTCCCATCTAGTGACCACAGTGCTCGAAGGCAAGTCCATTAAAGAGTCTCCTGGGTCAGAGCCGGTGAAGCACAGTTCTAGCAGGCCAAAGTCCTGAAGGGGAGAGTCTTTGAGGACAGATCAAACATCTGGAGTCTGCTAGTATAGGGTGCGTACTACAATGTCATAGGAATAGAAAAGTCTGGACTTACCTGTCCCTCGTAGAACGAAATGGTACCACACCTGGTCCTCAGCCCAAGACTCTCCCTGGCAGCATTCTTCTGATACAGCTGGGCGGACATCTTCTGGGAAACAACAGGGTGGCACATCTGGAAACTGCTGGGATGATGTCATCTAGGACATAGAACCTTGAAACAGGAACAAAAAGGAAAACAGCTGGTCTGAAGTATCCGATACCCAGGCGATGAGTCAGGATACATCTGGGCTGGTGTCCTCTCTGGATTTGAAGTCATCTGGTGGGCCCCGTTGATGGATTCTGGAAAGCCAGTACACTGTAAAACTGATGAATGTGGGGCACCCGGTTCCTGGAATGCCAGTCTGGCAGAACAACATAGGTACGGCAACTGCTGGATGGCAGCACTGGCTACCACTGCTGTGCTCTCCATTTGGTAGGCATGGGCACATTCGCAGGAAGGTCTTTGCATTGTGGCCAATAGCACAATGGGTCAGGTGCTGGAATTATTACCCCGTCTGGGCGCTCATAATCCACACTGTGAAAGGTTTCATGTCCCTTTCCATCCACAGTTCGAACAGTGTCAATAAACAGTGTCCTGCCTCTTTTCCACTGGCTGTATTTCTCTTGAAACATTCTGTTCTTGACATACTTGTTTGCACCAGGATGCACATGTTTCATTGCCTCTTCCCAAATCCAGGATTTCCTGCTTTTCTCAATCTCCTCCGTGACTCTCCGAGGAAAGGTAGGAAACTATTCTCCGTGGATTTCATTCGCTTTCCTACGAACCATTCTTTCCTCTTTGCTAGCTTTGGTCAACTTTTGACCTCTGGCCTGGCTTGGGGGTGGCCAGTCCTGGTTCTGCCAGCTACGTATACTCAATGCAACATAGAATGGATCCCTAACTCTTCCTGGTGGGGACAGAGCTGCAGAGTCACCACTCTCTTCTACCATCGGTTCCTCTGAAGCAAGAGCTTGAGGCTGTGTACCAGTTCCTTTTTCACAAGGCCACATAGGTTCCCCCTCTTCTTCTTCCTCACTGAGAATCTGTGCCCAGGAGTGATCAGTCGTCCTCACTCCTGAGACTATCCACTCTTCGCTGGGCGCGGAGGTCGAAACCTCCCATTCAAAGGCCTCCCTTGTCTCGTCTCATCTTCACCTATGAGACTTGGGCTAGGCCCCTCTCTCCAAGGGTCTACTGATGCTCTTCCTGAAGTGTCTGTCTGTGACTTATACTCTGAAACATCAGCACATTGTTCTGTCTGCAAATATGCACCCTCTTGCTTCGTGCCACACTCTAAGAGGCCTTCTCCAACAGGCTCCGCCTGGTGCAGTGTGCTGCCAACTGCAGATTCTTGAACTTTTGTCCATGTGGGAGCCAAATGAATCTTGGACGCTTTAAACAAACCATATTTCTCTAGGCACCCAGAACAGTGAGGTGCCATGAAGTCATTCCTTCCAGCATTTAAGCACATCACACATACTCACACTGGATATCCAGGAATTGCCACATGAGGAAGCAGTTGTCCCCCCATAGTAACATCTCTCAATGTCCCTTAGCTTGTTAACTTCTACTGCTATCACAGCCCGGGTATGATCCAGGTAGTGGACTGGTCCTGAAGCCATAACTGCAGAGAAAAGCAACAACACTCACTGTTATTTCAAGTCCCACATCACTGAAAATTTTTTTTTTCAAAATGGCACCTCTGCTGCTGTGTTTACATACTACTCCACAATGTAATGGCGGCGGCAGCACTCCTTCGCATCAACATTCTGTAAATGGTTCAAGCCACTGCACATCCGATTTACACACTCTGCTGATAAATTTGCTCAAACTGCACAAACTTGCACTGTTCTTTTTCCTAGCACATTTATATGATTTACCATGGACTTTTTACTCACTGAAGACATTGCTGTAGCTTACAGTCCCTTAAAGCCTCAGTATTTCATAGCACAGGATTGCCTGTATTTCTTGCTGCATATCCCATACAACTCACAGTCTCTCACATGGCTCTGAAAATTATACTGTTGCTGAACCTATAATTATGCTCACAGTCTGTTGCTCAGAATTCTTGCTTTTAGTTGGTTAAACTGGCACAGTCCTTCTTTACAAAGCGATTACATTGCTACACATAGATTCAGCTGGGTTTTGGTGAAATCACACAGTTTGAGCTATTTCATTTGGATGGTACTCACTGTTATCAGTAGCTGTTTGCTGCGATGGAAAAAACGGCCTGCAGCCAGTCGTGGAGGCCTCTGGAAAGAAGCGGGTTGGCAGTCCTGCCGATTGTCCCTCTGAACACCACACTCACAGTCCAGTTGATTGAGATGTGGGTTGAGCCCGAATTTGAACAGAAAAAGCCCGATTTTAACTTTTTATAGCACTTTCAATCACCGTGACGCTCCTCCTAACAAGCCAGTTCGCACACTCCACTCTCTCTCCCTCTCGATTGCTGTGCAGTCACTCTAGAGCTGGCTTGGGGGCCGGACTGATTGCAGTCTTACCAATCACTCGACACCATGCAAATGAGCCTCTTTCCTCTCGAATGCTCTTCTCCTCACGGCGATCATCGAGCAGGCAAAATTTAAACTGCAAACCACACTCTTTTTTTTTTTTCTCAACTGATTCCACGGCGGGAGCCCATTTTAACCATTTTTCATGGCCATTAAGGACAATAAGTCTCTCAGTCCACACAGAAAGCATTTCCAACATCTAGGGCACAATTTTCCTTTGTACCCACAGTTTTCCATACTTTTTCAGTCACAACAATACTTTTAAAAGCTGGCAAATGCTGTAATTTGATGCAGGACAAGGGCATACACACTCAGGCTTTACTGGTCCTTGGTAAACAGTTGGCAAAATCACAACAGCACATAGACAGCAGCACACAGTGGCACATTTAGTTTACATTGCTTCATCTTTTTGTGCTACCCACTGCCAGAGAGCCAAAATGCTAGCCATCACCCGAGCAACCTTTCTTGTTCCTTCTCCCAAATTTCAACAGAAACCCAGCGGTAGCCTCCATGATGTAACCCCCAGTGGCGCTTTACTGAGAGGGCTACTACCCCTGCCTGTGTAGCTAGTGAACAGGTTGAGGGGCCTGGGTCCTATGACATGGTGCTTCCATTTTTATAAGTTGAAACTTGGGGAGAAAGATGTCACTCGGCATGTTGGCTAGGTTTGGCTACTCTGCACAGGGGCCCCAAAATAACTCCGGACACAGGAAGCAATAACTGTAATGTCCAATACCAGAAGTTGGGATTCTGAAGTGTTGCTTTTATTAGCATCCAACAGAATAACAAAGCATAGATGGACCCCCATGGGGCTACACTCCTGGTAATGCAGATTTATGGAGATCAGAACACATCCTCTTTACACTGAAACCCTCAGGTTTCGAAACACTCTGGGCATTCGGCTCTAACTCAACTCTTTTTTAGTTTCCCTGGCTTGGCTCCCTTGCCAGCCCTCTGGACTACCATTGTTCCATAGCTTGGCTCTCATGCCAGCCCTTGTACACTTTCCATGTAGAATTGAACATTTCTCGGTGGCTCCCTAAAGCACCTCTGAGCACTTCTGGCTCCATCAGGGAATCTTCTTCATCAGTCCCACGTCTGGGTACTTTTCTCAGGCACTGGCCAAGTACCTGAGAGAAAGCAACAGGTGTCCCAAAGTAAACCTGTAGAGGTGAATTTGGTTACTACTGATGGGGGGGGGGTCTCCCACCTCTCGCTCCCATATTTCATTCCCGGCCATTTCTCTGGACTTGAACACCTCATCCTTGAAAACACTTTACTGTGTAGATTCTCTTTAAATGTATGTCACATTTAATCTACTGTTCTTCCATTCCACTTGTGCTGAACTTGAAACATACTTAACGAGTGGCTGTGTCCATTTCTCTAGACCCCCAAAGAGTTAAGCAGTCCAATTCCCACAACTTTTAAAACTGTACTTGGCTGTCTTTTCCTGACCCCACAGTAACAGTCACTTAACTTCATCTTGTCTCAAGTGAAAACACATTGGCCCTTTATCAGAGCAGACTCACCCCTTGGTTGCAGGTGCCCCACAGGCTTTTTCTCTTCAAAGAAAGCCCATCCAAACTTCTGGTGCCTCAGCACGAACCTAAAATTAGGCAGATGCTTCTTCCCCTGGCCTGACCAGGGGATTGCCCCTGGAAGTAGCCTGAATCCTTCCCCCCCATCCCCACAGGAATGGGGCCCTGAACCCCTGGAAGTGGTCTCTACCACTTCACTTGGCTCTTCTTGTGATCCTCTTCAGGTGAGAACACACACCTCTAACGAAAAAATAGCTCTTTAGCAGAGCTAAGGGCTCTGAGGGCCTGCAGCAGCAGCAGCACACCTCTTCCCTCTTCTGAGACCACTACTGAACTGACTTCAAATTCCCCAACATTCTATCCTAACTTCCCTAGCTGCAATATTCCAGTGTGGCTTATGCAGCTGCGACAGTTCTAAAATGATGTCATCCCTCAGTCTCAGCTGAGACTGAGAACAGAGTGAGACAGTGTGAAATCCAGTTAACTGGAATTTCACCAGATGCCTTCCTTGCTTACCACTAGGTCTAACTGGGATTCTTGTAACCCCAGGTAACAGAGGGTTACACAGTTAGGAAATATCATGTTTCTATGGTGAAAAAACAGATTTTCTTGTGAGAGTTTATGATAAAATAGTCCTTCCACCTGGTAAAAAAAATGATGTCATTGAGTATGAGCTTCATAATATATATATATAGAGAGAGACAGAGTCATACTGATCATAGGAGAGAGACATAGAGACTGATTGTAATCATGCACAGCAGGAATGGACAGGGACTCTAGCTGGAGCAGGCAGGGACTTGAAAAAGCAGCAGCGCAATGTCAGCTGCAACGATTTTTAGTTAAAAATGTAAACACGTTTTTATGGCTCCAGATTTTAGTTTTAGATGAGAGTGTGGAAGGGGCGGGAGTGCGCGAGTGAAAACAATTAGCTGGAATGATGAATGACCATACTTGAGTCACAGATGAGAGAATGGTAGTCTATCGAGGTCTGTGGGTATGGGTTACATGAAAAAAAAGTCGTGCTGTAGGTAAAACAATGTTAGGTCATGAAAAGGCTTCTTCCGGGTCAGAGTGTCAGCCTGTTAATTCTGATCGGTGTTGGCGGGAGCAGTGTTACCAACTAAGATGTCTCTTGGCAGTCTGTGTAGTTTAAGAAGAATTGTGATCTGTATTTAGATTTAAAAGTTCTGGTTTACACAAGCAAAGATAGGAGAGCATAATCAGCACTGTAGATGGAGGGGACGAGATGTATTTTGGGAGCGGTATCACAATCGGCAGCACAAAAAATGTAACTACAACCTTTTTATTTCTATTTAAATGTTTGATGCGCGTAGGGTTGAACTGTATTGTCTATGGCTACCAGTTCTAAAAATGTTGTGGTATGATCAGTGATGAGCCGTATTAGTGAGGGAAAAGAAAATGGTGGAGTTTAAGAAATCAGTGTTCTAACTGCTCCATGATTTCCTGGCAATGTGGTCCTAGTTTGCTGACCTTGTTATTACTTGTGCATGGAGCAGATTTCATGCACAAGTAATAACCAATCAAAATGCAGGATTTAGTGTCCCTATTTTATAATTATTTATATCTGGTATCCATCCCTGGAGGCCCAGGGCACCATTACAGTGAAAGAGAAAATGCAATCAGTAATCCAACACAATAACTAATAAATAAATAATACCCTTCATTCCGTAAAACTAATATAAGGTACCCTTAATCCTAAATACACTGAAAATACAGTGAGATTAAAATGCTAAACCTATGTGATTATAAAGTCTCTCCAAATGCTTAATGGAATAGACAAAACTTTAGCTCTTTTTTAAAAGCATCAGCCGAAGGGGCCTCCTTCAGGGACCTTGGCAAAGAGTTCCACAGTACTGGGCCCGCTATGCAAAGGCCTGGTCACCCGAACTCTTCAATCTAGCCCTCGGAACCCTGAGGAGGCCCTCACCAGCCAAACGAAGTGGGCAAACTGGGGTGTGCAGATGCAGGAGCTCTGCCAGGTAGGATGGACCCAGTCCATGCAGTGCTTCATAGGTTAGAAGATCTATCTTAAATGAAATACACCACTTTACTGGCAGCCAGTGCAGATCATACAGTGCTGAGAAAAAATGGCTTGATCTTTGTAAATCCATGAGTAACTGAACAACTGCATTCTGAAGCAGCTGCAGGCATTGTAGTGTAGCTCCACTAACCCCAAGTAGAGAGCATTACAGTAGTCTAGTCTTGAGGTCACAAATGCATGAATTAATGGCCAGGTCCTGGGGTGGAATAAGGGATCAAATCAGGCAGATATTCCGAGGATGGAAAAAAGCCATTCTGGACTATGACCAACACCTGGGCCTCCATTGTCAGACCTTTGTCCAGGATGACTCCCAGATGTTTTACCCCCCAGGCTGGCAAGCAGACTGGAGCCACAGAGTCAAAGCCCAGTTACTCCTGTGCTAGCTGCCAATCCTCCCCTTTTGGCCCGGCTCAACCACTAAACCATCAGTCTTCTTGGGGTTCAGTCTCAACCAGCTAGAAGCCATCCAGTTCTGGATCTTAGCTAGACACTCATTAAACACATCGACTGCACCCTTAGTCTCGGGAGCAAAGGACATATAGAGCTGGGTATCATCCGCTTAGCAGTGAAACTCCAGCCCAAAACATCTAATGACCTTGCCTAGGGGTAGCATATATACCATGAACAACTTTGGCAACAGAACTGACCCCTGGGGTATGCCGAAGGATAGAACCACCGGGTCCAAGGAAAAATTTCCTAGACCTACCCTCTGGGTTCTATCCCATAAAAATGACTTGAACCAGCTGATGACAGTGCTGGTGAGACCAACATACCCCTTAAGATGGTCCAAAAGTACGCCATGGTTCATGGTATCAAATGCTGAAGAGAGATCAAGGAGGATAAGAATCGATCGCTCCCCTCTATCCCTCACCCTGAGCAGATCATTAAGCACTCTGACTAGTGCTGTTTACATGCTGTGCTTGGCTCTAAAACCCAACTGGAATGGTTCATAGATGTTAGAGGATGCTAGGTGCTCCTCCAGCTGTAGCACCACAACTTGCTCAATAACCTTCCCCAGAAAGGGAAGGTTAGAGACTGGATGATAGTTTGCCAAAACATCCAGATCCAGTGAAGGTTTTTTTCAGAAGGGGCTTTACCAATGTGCATTTCAGTGCTACTGGAACTAGCCCCTCCCACAGAGAACACCAGACAATTTTGGCAAACACTGGGCCCAGATGATCAACACGAGTCACTAAGAGTTGTGTTGAGGCTTGTTCCAGGTTGCAAAAATTCAGCCACAGCTCCGAGATCAGCTGGCAGACCTATTCCACTGTTACTGGCTGAAACTCTTCCCAAGAACAGCTAATGCATTCCTGGCCTACAGGCCAGCCTCTACTGGGCTCATTAGGCCCTGTTAGAGTAATTCCGGTCCTGAAGGAGGACACCCTATCCAAGAAGAACTGAGCAAACTCCCTGTATTTTGTGAGTGAAACTGCTCTCACGGGCTGCACATAGGCAGGATGGATAACCCTATCTACAGTCCAGAAGAGCTGAGCCAGTCGGTTCTTCCCAGCAGCAATCTCTCTTGACAGAAATTCTGCCTTCTTCTGACAGATTGCTTTCTGATGTTCCTCACAGTGGGAAATCAGAACTAGTTTGTTCCCCATGGCCTTAGACTTCCTCCAATGATGCTTTAACCTCTGACCCCTGGATTTAAGTGTCCTCAGCTTGCTGTCAAATCATGGCAAGCTGAGATGTGACACCAGGAGATGTACATGGGCTGGCAGTATAGCCTAAAGGTTAGAGGAATGAGCTATGAACGAGCTTGGTACATCTAGCAGACCAGACCTGAGTTTGATTCTCACAACCTCCACTTGCATACTGTGTGACTCTGAGCATGTCACTTAACTGCCCAGTGCTCCCAGGTCGCCCCTGAAAACAGGCACTTGTGCCTAGTGGGCCTTACCCAGTTACCAAAGACTAAAATAAAAAAAATTACAAATAAACATTGATCGGCACTAGAAGGTTGAAGGCCCCAGAGACAGCTTTATTATAAGCCATCACTGCAGCCTCCAGCCCCCCACTGCATGCTGCCATCATTTCCGAGGTGTCCAGTACAGACAACTGTCCTTCAGGTCCTAGACCTCTCAAAGGTCAGTACTGAACCACCTCCACAAGGGAAGGACTACAGGGAGGGGTTCTGAAGCAGAACCAGATGACACAATGGTCCGTTCAACTGATGGGATCAGTTTTGAGTCTATGCAACTCGAGCCCCTGGGAGAATACCTGGTCCAAGGAGTGGACATGTTGATGTGTTGCAGTGGTAATAACCTGTGCAAGCCCCAGAACTTCCATTGTCCGGAGGAAATCTCTTCCAAAACAGGAGCCTTCATTGTCCACCCAGGCATGACCTGGAGGCCAGTACATGAGGAGGATTCTGCAGCCCACACCTGGACCACCAGGCATGGCCACAAACTCAAGACTTAGCATCCCCCACTGGATGTGCCAGCAGGTTTAGTTCAGTTCTGGAACAGATGACCACCTCCCCTCCTCTGTAATCCTTTCTCTGGCAGTAAACCACTGAGAAACCAGCTGGGATCAATGCCTCCAGAACTGGCTCAGAGTCATCCCCCAGCCAGGTCTCAGTAATGCATGCTGGATCAACTGAGGGAATAAGATCTGCCATAATTGCAGTCTTATTCCTCATTAATCTGGCATTGCATAGAAATGCCCGAAGAGGACGCAAAGAGCCACAGTCCCCATGCCTGCCTGCCCACTCAGTCCGTCAGGATCCCTGGGCACAGAAACCAGACAGGATGGACCCCTCTCTAGACCCTTTCCTGACTCCAGGGCATCTCCTGGTCAGCACAACCCCAACAGAGACCATCCCCTTATTACTCCCCAAAAACACAGGCTCTCCTTCTGCCCTTTTGTGTGATTCCCTCCTCTCTGCATCAGCGATACACTTCTACCAGTAGTGGGGGGTAGAAAGGGTGCAGATCTCTGAGCCAGGAAGGGGAGTAACATAGCCTTAAGGACTGCAATAAATGGCATATCTAAAACAAGCAAAACCTTAAAAGTCCACCTAACTAACCCACGCACACTACCATACAACTCCTTCCACAACTAGACACTCATACTTCATTCACACCAACTACCTAAACCCCCATTACCGTCCTCCCCAACTATAAACAAATTCACCCAACAAATTATTGCAGCTAAAAAGAGAAGTCAAAGCCTAAGCTGAAAATGTCAGTAGCCCCAAGAGACTCGGAGACCTAAAATAGCAGTCAGAGAATCCTAGATCCCAATAGAAAATAACCATTGTAAATAATCAGAATTTAAAATATGCTTTCAGAGTCTCAGCTTCACTCTTCTCCCTGTTGTCACCAGGGAGATTGTACTGATAGCATGTGAAGTGGAGGTGCAGTACTCTCACTACTGTACCTGCCTTTTGACCAGAAATTTGACAACTATGAATTAAGATAGAGTAACAGTAACTCTCATGAAAGAAAACAGAGCATATATTAAAATGCAAATGGCGTCCTGCTGACCTGGTGGTGTGGAGGGCTGACGCATCATGGTTTACCTCCTGCCACGCCGGCAACCCGTGTTTGCGGTGTGAGTGAGTCACCGGGGGTCGGCTGGAGTAGGAGAGGATCAAGTGTCCAGAGGACAGCTCTCCTCTCCCTGGGAGGGAGGGACATGGAAGCCAGCGCACCTCTGACACCTAGGGGTGGCAAGGTGTTGGAGCGCCCAGGCTCGCACATGAGGGAAAGGGGTGGAGTAGTCAGCTGGCGTGCTGTGGGCTGAAGTGTGCACAGCTCGGCCATTGCCAATGCTACATTGCTTCGCCTCCAGGAGGAGGAGGGCTGGGAGAAAGCTGGAGGAGAAAAGCCTGGGCAGCTGGATGACCACCAATCCCTGCTGGTACTGCCCTTGCACTGGCAGCCACCTCCAAAACTGGATCTGTGTCAGCTGGTTGAGGGATCCCTGCCACCCATCCACAGGGGGCAAGCCATGGAGGAAAATAGGAGGGTGCACTGCAAGTGGGTGGATGGGACTGGGGGGTCGGTGAGAATTTGGGCCACCCAGGAGGGGGAGAAATTAAGTAAAAAAAATATATATATATCTATGGCAAAATGCAGTCCTTAGCACCAGCTCTGGTATTCCACCTACGGGATACCGGCTACAGATTGTGAGTCCCAGTCCTCTAGAAGTGATCCCCTCTAGCCTTGTAACATAAGCTTGTGCATCATGTACAGCTAAATAGAATATGCTTGCACCGTCTCAAAGTTCCCAGCTAAATGGCAGTCCTATAGAGGATGTGGTGACAAGAGCTCTGCTGCTGAATCTTATAATTTATAGTCAGATGCAGTTCCCTTCACAAGTCGGAGTTCTGCTCCAGCAGGTGAATCCTTGCTCCTCGGTAAATCTCCAAAAAGCCAGACAGCAGCAAAAGAAAGATGAGCAGCAGCAGTCCATAAAGTTCATAAGGATTCCAACAGTACAAACCTCTAACAGGGCAGCATTAACAGGAACTCTGTTCTTGTAGCACGCAGCTCACAGCTCCACCCGTATATTGGGTGCCGAAGATCTTGCTCTGGCAGGTAAATCCCTGCTCTGTGCATGACTCCAATGGACCAGTCAGTGGCTCAGTATCTACTAAAGTTGGTTAATGCCCATGAAAACTTAGATGTGCCAGGCACAGGAGCATTACTGGAGGGAACCAACATACAGACCAAATAAACCAATAAAACCAGTATAATCAGCGAAAGTTGGAACTCTATTGGCATGCAAAAAATTAAAAACCTAGACTCCTGATCTAAACTCACTCTAGGTCGCTATCTAACACTACCACACAAATCCCGATAACTCAAAAAGAAATATAAAATGAGCAACGCATGTAAAAAGTATAAAAGGGTTCTCCACAGTAAAAAAAAATAAGGGTGAAAACAGAATAAAAGAATAAAAGAGTGCATAAGCACAGTATAAGATTAAACTCAGAATGCACACACAGACAGCGCGAGCAGCATGGCGGACATTTTACCTCCCCAAGTCAGGGAGGGAAGTGCATTACAACTGGGGATGGGAGGGTCTTAGATGCACATGCTTGCTACTATCCCCCCTGCATGCACCCTACACAAACATTTGGATTGTTGACATAGACATGTTCACCTTTAAACAAAGATTGTAGTCTGGACCATCCCTGCTCAGCTTCTTGTTTATATCTACAGTGTCACTGCCCAGCACCTATAATATATCAACATACTGCAATGTCTGCATTACTGTATAATCCTGCATTGTTTTTTTACCATGAAAAGGTAATAATTATATATTTACAAAAAATAAATTTGCACTCTTTCAACTACACCCACTACAGTATAATGCTGAATGTCTTAGACTGCTCTGCCCTTGTACCTGTCCCATCCAGCCTTAAATCCCTGGACAATCTTGGATCTTTCCAGTGCACTTGGCAGTCTATTCCATTTGTCCCTCACCCGCTCATGAAGTGGTATTTCCTTACATATACATCCCTTTTAAATGTACCCCTCACCAGCTTGCACTTGTGCCCCCTGGTGCCTGACCCTTTGCTACACCCGAACAGTGTTAACCTGTGACCTTTGTTGACCCCATGGATGAGTTTGTATGCCTCTTAGTATATGCTCCTTCCAGTCTTGTCTCGAGTGTGTACATGTTAAAGTGGTATCACGTGAAAACAATGATGTGGAAATAGCAAAACAATTTGGGCGAACCTGGCATGGCGACTCATATTTAAATCACTAGTAAATTATAATGATATGAAGGAAATAGCAACCCGACTCACAATAGTATTTTAGTGGCAACCAGGGTACATAATAGCATCCTGTCCAAATGGGTGCATGGATGAGAATTGCACCTAATCCCCACTATCAATGAGAGCCTTGGAGTTGATATATTTAAGATGGGGGGTCTGGGGGCGGAGCCCCCACATATGTCAATTGGAGACACCTGGCATTGTCGGCATTTGCTACCGTGCACTGTTATTACTTGAACTATTTCTGGCATTGCGCTATTTTGACATATCGCCTATTTTGCATTCACTGTTAATACGTCACTGTTTTGACTTTCACTTTTATGTGTTCGTTGTAATCACATAGAACCTGTTAAAGCTAGTCAGTCGCTCCTTGTACAATGTACATGACTGAAAATAGGCATATTATTGTCTAGAACACTTTCTCTGTAATCAAAAACTAAATACAATAAACTTCCCCTGCATACCCCACAACATTTTGGTGGCCCTTTTCTAGTCTCTCTCTAAATAATCACAGTCTTTCCTGAGGTCTGGATTCCAAAACTATGCACAGTACTCCAGGTGTGGCCTCACCAGGGACCTGTAGAGTGGAGGGTTCACCTCTTGCCTTCTGCTGGAGATGCCGCTGCTGATACAGCACAACATGCAATTGACTTTCACATCAGCCCTGTTGCACTGAGCAGCTTGCTTGAGACTATCAGTTATGATGATCCCCAGGTCCTTCTCTTCAGTAGTCAGTTTCATTGTGACACCCCTAGCCAATACGCCGTTTTGGAATTCTTATTTCCAATACGTTCGACCTTGCATTTCTTTGCATTGAATTTGAGCTGCCATATCCTGGACCACTTCTCCAGTTTTGCTAGATGATGCTTCAGCACCCTGATTCCCCTTTCTGTGTCGACTCTAACACAGAACTTTGTATCATCTGTAAATAAGCTATTTAATACCAGCTAATGATCTGCACATTTTGCTTGTCCTTAGACCATCAGTCATTAGAGTTGTGTGAGTGCTTTACGCAATGTAAACAGTTTAATTTGGCCCCAGGCTTCATGCTTCACCTTTGGCCTTATAGACAGCATATGTGTGGTACATTCTATAGCCAATATATTCTTCAATTCGCTGACTTCTTTTGCCGCAGTTTCCATTATTACTGCTATTTCAATAGTGCATTTCAAAGTTAAATCTGTTTCAGTTAACAGATGCTTTTGAATACTCTCATTTAGTATTACACATACCAGTCTAACCATTAATGGGTCACTTAAACTATCATCAGAATTGCCGTGCTCTGCCAGTTTCCATAATTCTGCAATATATTCAGCTATAGACTCATTAATTTGTTGATTATGTCTATGGAATTGCAAGCATTCCATAATTTCGAGCAATTTGGGAGATGAGTGGTTCGGTAACCCTTCCACAATCTGAGCTTACATATTGCCCACTGGCTTTACCGCTACTGCTGGGCTGTGCAGCAAATTTTATGTCTTTGCCCCATAACACTCAGAAAGACTGCTGCTTTTTTCATCTTTGATTTCATTTGCCTTGAAATATTCTTCAAGTTTTTCCACATACGTGGACCAATCCTCCACTGTACTATCAAAAATGTTCTTCCTTCCTACACAGTTTGCCATCTTTTATGTCGTATACTGCTCTGCTAATTGCATTTTGTCCGATATGGCCCACTCCCCACCTTGAAGTCTTTTCTTTTGGCCCAGCTACTCAGTTACTGATGTCTGTTCTCCAAAAGTCGTCTTCCTGTCATTGGATCCTTCAGTCTTACAGCAAGTTAATCCCACATCGTTGTCAATTTGTCACTTACATATGACTCCTGAAAATAACTTAATACCTGAGGAAATAGACTTTATGTAAGAGAAACACCAGAACAGTTTTTTGTAAGTTCATCACTTTTTACTGAACACATGGATAGTCAACCAGTAGGTAGCAGCAGAGAGTACAAACACAGAAGCAAACAGAACCGTTCTTAAAGGAGCACCAGTTTTTATTGCTTAAACTATTAGCACATACAACTATGTGTGAAGAGAAGGTAACATTCAAGTGTCCCATTTCATACAGCTATTTGTTCTATGGGTCATAAAATGTAATGTTGCTAGATTATGACTGTAGCAATGCTAGTAGCTTGATGTTTGTTGAGTAATAAGGAAGCATAGTGGTTAAATCGGCTAAAAACAAACTGATCAAATACATAACACAAGGATGTAATATTTCATGCATTGCAAGAGCTGCAAGATGTTTGCCGTCAAGATGTGAACCTGAAGACCCTAGTTTAAATCCCTTAACTGCTACTTACTCACTGTGAGATCTCAGCAAATCTGTAACCTCCCTGTGTATAACATCTCTTTTTCTCATTAATACATTTTGGTGCTCTTTGACTATTTCTGTGGGCTAAATTGGCAACAACATTCATTCACCTCCTACTCCTGGATGCAAAGTACTTTGGGATACAGTTTGTAAGAAAGACACTAAATAAAACCAAACTCCTTCTCTTGGCAAACTGGCCAATCATAGAGGTATTAGGGTTGGGGAGACCTTAACTGACACTATACTAGAACAGACCATGACTGTTTACAATGTAGAAGTGGACCTTAATCAATACACTTCTAGAACAGACTGTGAATGATAAAAATAAAAGATTGGGTGATGAGGAAGGGATGCCATGTAAGCTAGAGCTGGGCTAGGGTCCATATAAGTCAATACAGTAAGTTATAGCCAGGTAGAAGGGGAAGGAGAAGCCATCTCCAGTTCTTCAGAATAAATTCTTGCCAGTGGACACTGACATTGTAGTGGCACAAAGGGCAAGTGGGGCATACAAACACTGGGGCCTGTGCATGACTGTGCGCAAACAGTGCACAGAAGTGTCAGAGCGGCAGCACACGGCTATGCACCTGGCAGGCATAGAGAGTTATGTGCAATGCACAAACACATGCACAGGGCTTGCAGATGCTGGGTTGTGATAATCTGAGGCATGCAGCACTGCATGGAGCAGGTAGTGGGTGGGCCAGCAGAACCTGGCCATGCTCTGTGACCCTATCATTTATGGGCATCTCTGCCCCATGTGCAAATATGGAAGGAAATATTGCAGTGGAGAATGTGGAAACTCCCCCAACTGAGGTGGGGGAGAGGATCCACCTGTGGCACACAGGCCATCACCGGTGCCTGATGGGACTGAGCATGGTTGCCCTGTTATGCATGGAGCAGGTGAGACATGGCTGGGGCCATACCCAGTCCACAGTTTCACAGGTGCACAGGTGGTCACCATGGTCCATGACATTCTGGAGCAATATGCATCCCTGTATGGGGAAGAGTGGCTAAAGGCACTGGCTGAGACCAAGGCATGGCTGTGGCTGGACATACAGGCAGCTGTCAATGCAGCCAGGCCAGAGGCATGCACACTGGCTGTCATCAAACATAAGTAGCATGGTATGCATGCTACTGTGATGTGGAAGCTGGCAGCTGCCAACACCAATGGACTGGCACAGGTGGATGGTTGCCCACACAGGGGTACATCCTGACACCTGTTGACAGGATGATAGCAGACACTCTCGCTGAAGTGACCCTGCACAGGGAAGAGAATGGCATGGACACCATGCCAGATATGCACAGCCTCACGGGGGAGGGACACCACGGACCTGCTCATCACCCTGTGTTTCACCCTACAGAGTCAGAGCCTAGGTATAACCTCAGTGTGGAGGGTGCAACCCCTTCCGAGGATGCCAAGTTGCAGGAGAGTGGAACAGACAGCCTGCTGCTGGAGAATGTTGCATATATGTGTTGCTCTAGGTGTCCCGCTGTACACCCCTTGATGTACACAGCAGTGGCACCACACATAACAAAGGTGTTTCCTCTTGCCCACAGGTACAGCACTGGTGCCTGTGTGCATGCCAGAAGAGGGGCAGTCATTGGAAGTTGCACATCACCTGGACACAGTGACAGTCAGCTGAGGAGGGGAGGACCACCCCCACCGACAGCCAAGAACCAACCACCCCCCCATGTGGATGCCCTGGTGCAGTCTTACCTTAGGCAGCCACCCAGGGATGTCCCACATGTCACAGTGGACCACCCACATGCAGTAAGGCACACTGAACAGTCCATCAGAAATGGTGGCCACACACAGGACACAGGCAGCCCACTCAGCATCGGTTATCAGTGGACAGGAGGGGGATATGAGGACGATTGCACAAGGACACCTGGAGAGTGGGGTTGAGGGTCCATCAAAGCAAAGACCGTGCAGGATGGGGAGGGTGGCCTCCAGGAATATACTGCACACATGGTACCCCGAGGTATGGCGACTGGAGTGTGAATGCCTCCAGGAATTGAGAGAGAACATGGAAGCACTAAAGAGGCTCACAACAGAGGTGAGATGGATATGCAGGGGGATAAATAGGATAGTGTACCTACTGTAGAGACTGACAGACCACATAGTGGCAGGTAAAGGCACAGCCCCAACAACAGTCACTGATGCCACACAGGTATCCCCGATGATCCACACACCCAGGCACCACCTGTTTCCCTGAGAATACAGCGGACAGGCAACCACAAGTGGAGACCAACACACAGGTGGACAGGTGGCCCAGTGGTTTTGGCAAGGTGAAAGCCAAGACATGTCACCTAGAGACACT
Organism: Neoceratodus forsteri; assembly: GCA_016271365.2. Classification (NCBI taxonomy): domain Eukaryota; kingdom Metazoa; phylum Chordata; order Ceratodontiformes; family Ceratodontidae; genus Neoceratodus; species Neoceratodus forsteri. The sequence goes on from CM057458.1 coordinate 659,435,323, forward strand.
GTCCTCGACATGACGTGGACAGCTGCAGCCAGGGAGAAAGTGATACACTCATTCCACAGCACCTGAATCGCATTGAAGCACAAGCACATACATCACTCAACTACGCATAATCCCCCTTCACATGTACCACCAAGAGTATGTCCCCCAGTACCACAGAACACATGTTCACATTTAGCACAAGTCACGTACCTCATGCCCCCCCGCTACCGCTGGGTGGAATGGCACTCAGGGCACACTATGATATCATCACCGTGACACACCAACATGCTACCCCCTAAAGTCTGAATGACCCCTTCACGAGTCCGTGGTGTGCCACCTGCCCAGTGACTTGGCACCCCTTCCCTGGTGTGCCCCCATTACCTGGTTGGACACACCCATGTATGTCTTGTGGCATCAGTATCTGACTCTGCACAGCCATGTTGTGCAGCATAGCACATGTCATGAACATTCTGCAAGCCTTCCCAGCAGCAAAAATCATCATGCCACCAGTCAGATCCAGTCACTGAAACTTCATCTTCAGCTGGCCTATTGTCCTCTCGACTACCACCTGTGTTTTCTTGTGGGCCTCATTGTCTACCTCTTCCTCTGCTCCCTCAGCCTTCAAGAAGGGTGTCATTAGGTATGGCCATAGTAGATATCCGCTGTCAGCTGTGCAATAGAAGAACGGCATCAATACATCACAGGGTCTCTGCATCCACATTGGAGCACCTGTGTAGAGTACCTGTACCCACTTAACAGTTGTCCATCCCTGGTACCACATGCACCAAATAGGGCACGAAGCCATGAGTTCTCAAATATGTAGGCATCATGACAGAATCCTGGCTATTTAGGACACATGTTAATGATGATACCCAGTGCACCCAACACCAATTGGCATTCAATACTGCGGTATCCCTTGTGGTTCCAATAGGCCTCCTGGTCCATAGTTGGAGCCAGGATTGTTGCATGCATGCAGTCTATAGCCCCCAGTATATTAGACATGCCATGCATGGCATTGAATGCCTCTTTTATGGCCTATATGTCTGCCTGTGTTGTTGGGAATGATATGTGGTCCTGCACATGCAGGACCAGGGCACTGGTGACTTGGTGCAGTGCTCTGCTCATGGACAACTGGCTGACAACCTTGACATCCTGTGCCCTCTGGAATGACCCTGGGGCAAGTATGCCAGGGCATATAACACCTTCATCTCAATGGACATCACCAATGACCATTGTGTCTCCGGGGCTACATGGGGCTGGACCATGTTACGTGGCCCTGTGATGGTGGCATTGTCCAGATAAAAATGCTTGATGCAGTGTGTGTCCCGCAGGGTGTTGGCATCCAACTGTGGCCAAAAGACATGTAGCCTTGCTCTCCTTTCCCACCTGTGCTTCCTTTCCACATCCATCAGGTGCAGATTCAATAATACGGCTGGGCACATTCATAATATTCCCTGTGTTCAGGCCCTAGCTGGTGGTGCAGTGTCCGGTTGCTCACACTGGTGTGTGCTGTCCCCCATCCCTGCACATACAGTGCTTCCATGTGGCCATTCCCTTCCTAACTACATACCGTTAAAGGGACATGAACAGGCCAGTCATGTGAGGTGATGCACCATGCAGGGGCGTCACCAAGCGATACCTTGACAGATAACCAAACAAACCGGTGCTCGGCTCCGTAGTGATGCGGCAGTGAAATAACAAGTGGCATTCAAAAACAGCAGAAGATACACTGCGCAAAAGGTGTACAGGGGAAGAATTCCACAAAAGCAAGTAAGCAAAGAATTGGATACAAAACAGAATTTTAATGGTGCTCAGAGATAGGAGAGCCAAGGGTAATCCAGACAAGAAAATTCCCCTGTGCTTAGAATCACAAAGATTCTTCCTCAGGCCCTTCCTAAAGGCAGAATTTAGACCAAGGCAGGTGATAGCTTCAGACTGATCACCTAATAATCTACTATTAAAAATTGTTAATAAATCTTCACCTAGTAATTTTTTTATTTTTTTTTTGCTTTATCTGTTTACTCCCCTTCCCTAGCTCTGGTGACACCCACTCCTTCATGCTCTACAAGACTCCCAGCTACCTACATCAACCTCTCTCTCTCTCTCGAGCTTCTCCTTCTGTCCTCATATCACAGCCAGTCCCCAGGATATCCTGGATGTAACCCTTCACTGAGTAGGTCCCCCTCCTCTGAGGGGGAAGGCACCAGGGGAAGGGCAGTTCCCAGCGCACTCATACTAGGGCCCAGGGATGCTGTTGAGGACAAGGAGGCTCCCTAGAGGTTCCAGAGATGTCAGGAGTCGGAGAGCCATCATCCAGTGGACACTGAGCTGCTTTTCCAGTTTTCTGCTTCCCACATCATCACACTTCAGCTGCGCTTCCCAGTCTCCACTAGGGGCTGCTGCTGAGTGAAGCCTCCCATGCCCCCCACCCCAGGAGAGGAGAGCTGTCCTCTGGACACTCAGTCCTCTTCCCCTGCCCCCCGCTGACCGGGATGACCCCAGTCTTTTCTCAAACCTGGGTCGCCATTGTGGTTCGAGGTAAGGCACCAGCACCTCAACCCTCTGCACCACCGGACGGGTTCACCTAGTAACTTAAGCAAGCAATAATGCCTGACAGGGTGAGCAGTATTGGGCAATACAGGACCGGCCAGGGGTGTAATGAGGCCGGTGTTGGGCCTTATAGCCCTTGACTGGTCTGGTATTGCCCATACCACCCACCCTGGAGGGCATTATTGCACTTAGAAAATGGGCACAGTAAAAATGAATGGCAGAGAAAAAAATTGTTAATACAATAATTAATTGAGATTAACTTTTGTAATTAAATAGTTCCTCCACCTCTACTGAACAGAGAACTTTGTCTTAATGGAGATGCTGTAGTTAAGGAAATGAAAACATAACTAGTGGAATGCTTTTGGTGCCACCACAGCACAGTTTTTATTTCTACAGTCGACCCCCTTCCCATGGAACAGTTTCATTTTCAGGCCTGCCTGTTGTCATTTCTTTTTTTTTTTATATTGGGGAGGAGAGGTGCAGAAGAGTTTTGAACAGCGATCTGGCAGAACAGGAGAATGACAGGTACCTCTGAAGTATTTCAGATGTGGCAGGAGTCTGCAGTTAGTTTTAAAAGCCCTCTGTTGTATTGCATTACAAATTAATTTTAAAAAGAAACACAGTCAAAGTGTGACTCTTTTTTTTCGATTACGGGGAGACAATGTGGCAGAATGTGGGAATAATGCTAGGAAAGCAACTGTGCCGCTGCCAAGAAACACTGGTGACATCTTGGAGGATATGAGCCATGATTTGGGGGACGGGGTTAAAGTTTTTGCACTCCTGGAGGTGAGTGGGCAGTGACCCCTTCTGAGGGAAAGGGGGGCTCTTTGGATTGACAGCATGCTTGGCTGCCGATTAGTGAGAGGAAAAAGATGTTGGCAGTGAAAGTTGCAGGCTGCTGGAGGAGCGAGACGAGCACAGTGCTCTGTCTCAAGTATGTAGAAAGTCATGGGGCATGGGGTAGAATACGGCATTGTAACTAAAAAAAATAAAGTTACCATAAATATGCAAAACAAAGGTTTTTATGTGGTTTTCTTTCACAGTTGGGACTGAATTACTGTGTTGGGTTAATATCTCTTGCTAAGTGAGAGAGAAAAATGCGGCAATTTCAAATACTGTTTGGTGGTTTTGGCCAATCATTAAGCAGGGTGCATGCAAGAATCGTGTGTGGGTGAAGGGGTCCTTGGGCTGGCACTTTTAATTTCCTGGGCATCTACTGAAAGTTAATGTACCCCCCGGCAGGGGTACCAGCCAATCGGATGCCAGGAAATAAAAAGCCCATTTTCTAATCAACCTTATAACATAGTCATTTGAGCACAAGTCTTGGGAGGTCCTGTCAGAATCCCTCTTAGTAGGAAAAATCCATATCAGTCTCTACAAGATTATTAAACCCAAATAGAAACGAAAATGATAGCTTAGAAATTGCATAGAGTGCTGACAACAAAGGCAGTAGGTAAACAAAAAGGCAGGCTCATACATTGAACATAGCAGTTCACTATCTGAAATATGTTTACAAAATCATTATTAAAAGTTAAGATGAAAACACACGCATCTAGTACAAAGCTCAACTTTTCACGTGGTCCTTGTGCTTTTTCAAGAGCTGCACTGTCACCTGGTGACCATCTTTATGCGGTACAAAACAGTATAAAAAAGTGTAACAATTTACAGTTAGTGAACAACTGATACCTACTGACAGTGGTAAAACAACACACAAGTCCCTACTTTTAAAACACAAGCAAACACTTTAAAGCATTTTATGGTATTAAATTAACTGGATATAAGTAGATAAGGTGAAAACTGTCATGTAAGTTAAGTATTAATTCCAGTGTATGCAGCATATCAGAGCATGAATTTTTATACTGTTTCACTGTTTTTTAATATACTTATATACTAATACAGAGCAAAACTGCAGAACACAATGTGTAGACCACATACTTCATTTAGAATCTTTGTGACTAGGTGCTAGACCTCCTGGCAACTTTAGATGTGGAGCCTGTGTGCAGTTGTGTGCCGTTGTCTAATACTATGAGTGTAAGGAAACTATATAACCCATGCAGAGATAAGTACATACAAAACTGAGATTTCATATCATGTACTATGAAGACTATAAGTTACAGTATGAGATGACCCTGTGAACTTACATACAGTATGTAGGTCAAGCATACTGTGCTCTGGAGATACTCATCTCAGAATACAAGATTGATATTAGAATAGGAAACATGACTTAACTGGTGTCCTGCCATTTTTTACAAGCAGGACGCAGGATTAGTCAGCTTAAATATTGGGGGAAAGAAAGAATCGGAAGAGTCTCTGATCCTATCATTTATTTATTTAGTTTTTGTTGACCGGGTAAGTGCACTAGACAAATCCTGCCTATTTTCAGGCATGACCCGGGGGAAGGAGATACAGATGAATGCCAACTGACCTTGAACCAGATTAAGCTGTTGGTGCCATTATTTTTTTTGGTGAATGAGGGAAATTTGGACAGAACACCAAGGAAATTCCCCTACTCTTTTCACTTTGCCAGCAGGGGGCTTGTCTTCCTGAGACCAGAGTGGAGGAGCACAGTTTGGAGCCGGACAGCAGAGGAGGAGGAAGTGCTGATGTGGCAGGGGAGAGGGCCTCCTCCCCTGCCTTGTATACCACTAGAGGCCTGAAAATGAGTTCAGACACTTTTATGGATCAAGAAGATCGAAGTGAGGAGCTGGAAAGGAAAAATAAGGGATTAAGAGAGAAAACTTCCTCCATGGAGATGGTGATGGAGGGAGGAGATGTTGCAAGCATGAGTAAAAAAAATGTTTTGGAAAATAATCAGCAAAAGAGTAAAGAAACAGGAGGTCTTATAAAGCCAGATATCTCTGTTGAGGAAAGCAAACAAAATAGGCCGGACTCCAATCAGGCTAAATTGAGAAGCAATGATGTGGCAGTATCAAAGCAAGCTGTACCTGCTGAGACGGGGAAAAAACAAGTGAAAGTGTCAGCACAGAAAGGAAAGGCAAAAGTAAGTCGGAAATGGATTGGCCTGAAAAGGATTGTAGAAAGCAAGACAGAAAGTAAAGAAAGAGCTGAAACAAATAAGGAAAACACAGATTTTGAAGATATTGAGGAAGTCACAGAAAAAAAGGGCCCATTAGGAAACAGTAAAGGAGAAAAAAAGGAGGTTTCAGATTCAGAAGAGAGAACTTTTAGAGACTTTGCAGACACACCAGAATGGGTAACAGAAGCCTTATTACAAGCAGGTTGGAAAAGAAAGGATGATGGGTCTGGGTGGGATCCAAACAGGCCCAGTACATCAGGAATGAGTAAAAAACAAAAGGAAGACACAAGGAATGTAGAAAGTAAATTTGGGGAAACAGTGGATGAAGCCGAAAAACAGAAAGATGTAACATCAGAGGCACATAAAACAAAAGAGATAGTTTTTGATGGACTTGATAGCAATAATGAAGAGTCATCTATGGAGCTTGAGCAGAAAACAATATTAACAGATAAAGAAATGTAGGAGGAAGGGGAAGGCCAAAAGGAGAAACCCTGGGGTGGGAATACTAAAGAAAGATTATTTCCTAAAGATATAAAACCACAGCAAGCTAAAAGAAGAAACGCGGTATGCCTGAGATTTAGAGGGCCCTCTGAGGATGTGCCCAACAGAATTTTTATTGGGAAAGAACTCTTAATGAATAAAATGAAGTTTTATCCATATGAAATATATGCCCTTATTCATGTACCAAGAAGTACAGAATTTGACATAAGTTTTAAACATGGAGGAGGGTTGGACTGCTTTTGGAAATGATATCAGCAAATGAAATATACAGACCTATGGAAGGATTTCTCAGTTATTCCCTTATCAAAACCTGCTTTTAAGATAGTGACTGTGTTATTTCAAAATGAAGGCGTCTATGTGGTCGACATTAATTTCTGGATCAAGCAGAGGGGTGTAATGCATGGGCCGCCGGAACCAATATTGGATGAAAATGGTCTGTGGACAGGTGGATGGAAATATAAACTAACACTTAAACAAGTAGATGGGGAAATTCAACATTTGCCGAACTGTTTTTTTCTAGGCCAAGACAGAGTCATTGTTTTTTATGCAGGTCAAGTGTGGGCCTGCTACAAATGTGGAGAGTGAGGTCACTTAAGTAATGTCTGTGGTAAAGTCAAGTGTGGCCTATGTAGGGTTGTTGGGCATTTTGAGGCAGAATGCACAAACCAAGTTAAATGTAGTTTGTGTGAAGAGGACGGGCACACCTTTGCAAAATGTCCCTGGGCTTCCCATAACAGCCCAGAAACTGGAGAAAGAGCAGAGCAAGATGTTTACCTGGCTGTGGCACAGAAAGAGAAAGATAAGCAAGATAAGGTAATAAGGGAAGCCATTATCAGAGAGGACATGGAAAAAGGAATAAAGGTACAACCTCAGACTAAAGGGTTGATAATACCAGAGCAAAAAGAATCAAAAGAAAAAACAGGGACTTTTAAAATGGGAAGGAAGATAGAAAAAGAAACTGGATTTACTATGGTTACAAGATCTAAGAACTAAAAGAAGAGTACAGCAAAACAGATAATTTCATTGGAAAAAGAACGTGAAGGTGTAGAGTTAACAAATAAATACACTTTATTACAAGACAAGGAATGGTCCACTATGGAGGAGTGCTCTGATCGGTCCAACACGGGTCTTTCTGAAGGTGCAGAAGAGGAAGAGGAAGATGGAGACACAACAGACACGCAGGTGTCAAAGAAAAGAAAAAATCTACACAGGCAGGGTAAAAGTGAGGGGAAAACAAAATGGGAAGTTTAAAATGCCTCACTCATAATACAAATAGTATTAAAAATAGAAGGAAGAGGCTGATAACTTTTAAAATACTATATGACTTGAAAAGTGACTTATATGTATTCCAAGACACAAGGTTACACACTATAGATGAAATTCAACAAACTCAGAAAGACTGGACATGGGGACCATCCTTATGGTCCTTTGGGATAGGTGTACAGGGGTGGGGGTAGCTTTCTCTTCTCATGATGTTCAAATTTTAAAAGTAATATATTTGGTACCTGGAAGAGTTATGATTATCGATGTTATCTTAAAAAAAATTCTGTGAGAATTATTGTAATTTATAATTCACAAAGGAAAAAAGAAAGGAATATGCTAATAGATCAAATAGAGGCTTATTTGCATACTTCAAAACTTGTGGTGTGGGGGGAGACTTTAACTGTGGGTTATCTAGAGCAGATTGGGGGAAGGCAACATCAAAAAATCTTTTGTGATACGACTCACTTGAAAAGAATGTTAGATAAAGCTGGGATGAAGGATGGATATAAGTTAAAAGGGGAAAAAAGGAGAACAGACATATTTCAAGGGTTCACGTTTTACTCGTATAGATTTCTGGATGGTACAAAAAAAGTGGAGGTAGTTGATATTAGGAGTATACCAATTGAGACATCAGATCATATGACGGTAGAAGTTGAAATTAACTTGGGGAATAGGATAAGAATAGGAAAAGGCTATTGGAGGATGAATACAGCTAAGCTACAAGAAGATACTTGTATAGAAAAGATTAAAATAATACTGGAAGATAAGTTAATAGTTATGGAATTATATGATAGTGGAACAGAATGGTGGGAAGATACTAAAAATGAAATCAAACAATATATGATCGAAGAAGGACAGAAAATAGAGGCAACAAATTATGGGAAGTATTTAAAATTAAGGGCTAGATTATATAAATTTATGACAAGGCAGGTTAAAGATAAGGTGGATGAATCTAAACAAATTAAAGAAATTAAGGTTAAAATGAAAGAATACCAATATAATAAGGTCATGTCTTTAATTATGGAACAGAAAAGTGGTACCCAGGGAACAAAATATCATACAAATCCTTATGACAGTAGTAAAGAAACAATAGAAAATCGAGTTATGTACAAATTACAGGATGTAAAAGGGAGGATACATACAGATATAGAAAATATTAAATGTACAGTACAAGAGTTTTTGAAGGAGAAATACCAGCAACAAAGAAGTAGGAAAAGTGAGGCTTTTTTTCTGACAATTGAGATGCCAGAGTTGGAGGAAGATGAGACAGAGGCGATAAAGGGGGAAATTAAAGAAGAAGAAGTGAAAGAGGCAATAAAATCTTTGTCAAATAACACGGCACCTGGGGTGGACGGGATTCCGAATATGTTCTATAAAATTTTGAAAAAACAAATAGCTCCCATTTTAACAAGAGTATACAATGGTATAATGAATGGAGACAATTTGGCAGAAAGAATGAAAAAAGGATTAACAATTTTTTTTCATAAAAAAGGAGAAAAAACACAACTTAAAAATTGGAGGCCCATTAGTTTATTGACTTCAGATTACAAACTTTTAGCTAAGGTAATAAATAATAGGTTAAGGACTTTTTCAGAGAAATTGATAATGCAGTCTCAAACATGTGCTATTCCTGGATGGAGCATACAACAAAATTTAATTTATATTAGAGAAGTCATAAATAAAGGACAGGAGGAGTCTTTGCAAGGGTATTTGTATGCCTTGGATCAAGAAACGGCATTTGATGTTGTAAAGCATCAGTATGTTTGAGATACCTTAGAAAAGTTTAAAATTCCAACAGAATTAATTAGTTTAATAAAAGCAATATATAAGGAAGCGTAGATTTGTCCTTAGTCAATGGGCATCTAGGGACTTCAATGTATATAAGGAATGGGGTTCAGCAAGGGTGCCCATTAAGTCCCCTACTATATGTATTTTGTCTAGACCCACTTCTGAGTAGAACAGAGGTAGTGAAAGAGATTAAAAGTATTGTATGGCAAAATAGGGAACTTAATAAAACAAGTGCTTATGCAGATGATTGCTTAGTTTTAGTAAAAGATCAGAGTTCAGGGGATAAGTTAATAGTGTCAGTAGAGGAGTATAGCCAATATACATGGATTAAGATAAATAAAGGGAAAAGTAGAATTTATCTGTTGGGGGCAGTGGAGAAAAAGAAAAGAGGAGATTTGGAGATAGCAGAAGGAAACATTAAGGTGCTGGGAATAAGATTTGGAGGGGATGATGCAATACCACAAAACTGGGAAGAAAAGTATCAAATAGCCCAAATTAAAGTACATAAATGGAAACAATGGAGTATGACACGAGAGAAAATAATTTACTTATTAAAAATGTTTATTGTCCCAATATTTTTTTATTAGCATACATTTTTCCAGTACCATTTCAAATGCAATCCAAAATTCAAAGTCTTTTTTTTTCAGTTATTGTGGAGTAGCAAGTTAAGTCCTATTAAAAGGGGGATAACATATAGAACATAAAAGATGGGGGTTTAAACATGATAAATCTAATTGTTTTTTATATTAATATTTTTGTGTTTTCAAATATTGTACCATTAGTAAAAGGTGAGAACAAAGCTTGGTCTTAGTTAACACAGCAATGGAATGTACCTTTCATTAAATGTATTGTGAAGAAAGGGAATATAGTAAGAGGTAAAGTGTGGCCAATATATATGGAAATTGGAAGGAAGTATTTAACCCAGTGGGGGGTAACAGTGGATGCTCTAATTAGGGGTAACAGAAAACAGATGTATAAAGAAATTATGGAGAGGAATTTCTGGGAAAAACAAGTTTGGTAGAAAAGGGAATAAAAGAGCAGGAAATTTTAGCTGTTACATTAGAAAAAAAAATTCTGGGAAAAATGAAAGATGTAGTATGGATGTGTAGTCATGGGAAGTTATACGTCAGAGGTAACCATAAACATAAAATAATGGAGGAAAGAATATGTGGAGAAAGAGATTATGGGACAAAAGAGGAAAGCATGCAGCATTTATTTTTTGATTGTGATTTTATTAAATCTTTTTGGGGTATGGTAGCCAGTTATTGGGGGATGCAAGCTTTTAAAAATATGACATACGAGATTTTGATCTATGGTCAGTTAAAAGAATGGGAAAAAGTTAATAACAATATAGTCTATGTTATTTTGGCAGTTTTGAAATGGTCTATATGGCAAAACAGATGCTCAAGATTTTTGCAGAATAAGGATTTGACTGCACAGGATTTTTTTTTAAGTTTCAAGATGAAGTAGATAAAAAAATTTTAAGATGAATGTAAATTATGGGGAGAAGAGAAAGCAAGAGAGCTGTGGAAAAATGTTGCTAGAATTGGGTAGATAATATGGATATCATAATGAGTGTGTGATTTGTTTTTATTTTGGAAAAAAAGTGTGTTTTTGTTTTAATAAAAACTTCCCCTACTCTTTGTCAGTAGGGGGAGCTGCTGCTACTATGGAGGAAGGAGTGCCGAATGCTCATTCTTCTGGCATCCCTGTGGGTGAGCAGGTCTCCCTACCCACAGGTCCAACTCAGAAGACCAACGAAATTCTGAATGGAATTATGGAGATTGAGTCAGAACTACCTAGTGAAGCAAAACTATCTGCAAAAGAATCTGCGAGTCCTCCTTCAGGTCTTGTTTCATCTGATGAAGCTTGGTTGTGGAAAATATTGCAACAAAATAAAGACCTGAGATATAAGGAGTTTGGACATGTAGAAGAGGAAAATGCTAAGTTACTGGGACAAGTTGAAGCACAGCTTGAATCGCTTCATCCTGATGTGTTACATGCTGCTGCACAGTGTTTGAAAGACTTGCCTGTTCTTGATGAAATGCAGACTACTCCAGCTGAGAGTGCCTCGAATCAGCCCCATGACGTAGCAGCATCAAACGAATTCCACCCACCTGAGTCAGAGAGGGCGGAGGAGTCTGTGACAGCTACTGGATGAGTTCGGAAGGAAAATGACACCGTTTCTAATCCTGAAACTACCACTGAAACTGTGAGTACTGAGCAAGCACATACCCATGCTGTTTTTCAAGAACTGGGTTTGAGGAAAGGTAGACCTTCTGACATGACCCTCCCTGTTAAACACAGGATTTCCCTAACCTCCCTTGAATGCTCCCTTTTGAACGTGGGCTGGAAGAGAGGCGCATCAGGCACATGGATCCCTGATCCCTCTCATAGCCCAATACCGGGACGATCACCTCCTTGAGAAGCCGTACACTCAGATACAGTGTGTACTGAGCTGCCTGATGAAAATGCCATTGATTTCCCTCACGTGGATTGGCAGCAAGCTGTACATGGTGGGACAGTGAAAGTTTTCCCCCGCCTCTGAACTCAGCGTCTCCAGAATCAGAGGACTCGGAGCCACAGGCAGCAGGGTGGGGTCATGGACCTGATCCAGATCTAAATTTGCCTTCCTTGCAACAATCACTGCTTGATAAATCCAAAGAGGCTTTGAAACACTTTAGGAGGAATGACCCTTTTTCAGGCTCCCCCACCTTGCAGAGATGCAACGCTGTACGAATTGAATATCTAGGTGGCTTAGAAATGGCCCCAGACCGACTGTATGTTGGCAGAACCTTATTGAAACTCTCTTTAGGTTTTTTTTCTAACGAAATACACACCTTAATACATGTGTCTGGTTCTAATATTTATGATGTTAGTTTTAGTACCCCACAAGGTTTAGATAGATTTTGGAATAAATATGACTCCTTGAAATATACTGAATATTGGATACCTTTTCATGTACACCCTTTGACTAAACCTTCCCTTAAAAATGTGACTGTTCTTTTTAAGAATGAGTCTGTTTCTGTACATGATATTACGTATTGGTTAGAGAAAAAAATGTGATATAATTGGTTCTTCTCAACTTATTTTTGATGAGGAACATCTATGGAATGGAGGGTGGCAGTATAAGGTATGTTTAAGAAATAACAGTTCAGGTCCAATACATCTTCCAAACAGTTTATTTTTGGGGAATAAAAGAGGTCATTGTTTTTACCCTGGTCAACCCAGGACTTGTTTCAAATGTGGGGCCTCTACTCATATGGGTTCAGCCTGTGACAGATTAAAATGTAACCTATGTCTATCTTTTGGTCATTACAGTTCTGATTGTAAAGAAGAAATGAAATGCAATTTATATGTAGAAAGTGGTCACACATATAGAACCTGTCCTTGGGCCACACACAATCGTACTGATGACACTAGTCAGGACTCTATTATAAAAGAAGCACAAAAAAAGAGTATGGCTAAACAAGGGACCTCTGGGCAGAGGCCTCCACCTGAAGTGACGAGGCCTAACACCCCTCCCCCACTGCCTCCAGCTCCCCCAGAGGAGACTGAGGTAGCTGAAGAGATGTGTACTACCATTCCTGAAGAACAGGTTGCTATTTCAGCTGCAGTTGTTATGTCTGACGTGTCTATAGTGGAAGAAATGGACGAAGTAGTAAATACAGATATGCCCCCCCTTCTTGTTAAAAATATAGCACAAAAAAGAGGTATTAGGCAGTCGAGGCCATGTTCTAAAGTTGCTAAGGCCAATGAACTGGAAGATGATGGGTTGCCCTTACAAAACAGTTTTGCAGTACTTTCTAGAAGCACGCAGGAATCTGAACAGGGGGGAGATTTGGAAGCTTCTTCCTTGGCCCCACATACTTCAGAATCTGATAGTGATGTGCTAGAGAAAGGTATTGATACAAATAGGAGAAAAAAAATGGAAGCTAGGGTACGGAGAAGTACTAGGCTAAAGAAACCACCTTAAGATATATCCATGTTCCTTCCTTCTACACCGTATTCACTGCTTAGCTTCGCCACTGTGAATGTTAACAGCATTAAGAATGCCAAACGTAGGTTAGTCACTCTGTCTGTTTTAGACACTTTAAAATGTGACATTTGTTTGTTACAGGACACTAGATTAAATACAGATTTTTTGGTGAGAGCTGCTCAGAAACTATGGTGTTGGGGCCCCTCCTATTTTTCTTTTGGTACAGAACTCTGTGATGGGTGGGTATTTTGTTTAGGGGGGATGGGTTCAAGATTTCTAAAATGGTGGACATCTTTCCAAGGAGGGCACTCTTATTGGATTTTTCCTGTGAGGGGGAAGGTTGGAGACTGATCAATGTTTATGCTTCCCTTAGGAAAAAGGATAGGGTTGACCTTTTTGATTTAATCAAACCTTATTTATTTACAACTAAACATATCCTTTGGGCGGGAGACTTTAATTGCATAAGTGATAGGAATGATAAGGGTGGTTCCACGAATAAGTTGTTTTGTGATTCTAACTGTTTGAAGGACATACTTGAACAGTGCCACTTGCAAGGCTCCTGTCAGAACTTGCATTTACAGGAAGGACACACTTATCATAGAGGTGCCTTATCTACCAGAACAGACTTTTTGTTTATACAAGACACCTCTTATATTCATAAAGCCGAGACAGTCCCATTAGAAACCTCAGACCATATGATTCTTCATGTGGTGTTGGGAGGATGTCAGGGCCCTACTTATGGATCTCATTATTGGAAATTGAACAAGACTTTATTGATAGAAGACACAATTGTTAAATCAGTCACTGACCTGTTAAAAGCAAGGATGTCTGTGGCTGTGCTATATGATAACCTTAGTTACTGGTGGGAAGAAACCAAATGGAAATTATGGTTATTATTTCAGGCCTACTCTACCAGGTACTGTAATAAGCAGTATTGGACATACCTAAAACTTCACCAGAACCTATTTAGAGTATATACCATCATTAATACACAACATATTGCATTGACAGCTCAAGTGGGTAATTTAAAACATGATATGATAAAAATTCAGTATTCTAGAGCTACAGCTATGTTGAATGAACATAGAATTTGTTCAAAAAATAAAACTGGATTTGGTGATGTTTTTAAAAGCTGTTCCAAACGTGCATCCGACCATTTTATGACAATGGTAAGGACTGATGATGGTATTTTGGTTTCTGAGGGCCCAGATATCTTGAAGGCCATCACTACTTATTTGAGAGAGATGTATACTGCCCCCTTTCTTGATAACAGGGAAATGGAGCATTTACTTTCTAATACTGAAGTTCCTAAATTTAATAAAAATTATGAGAGGGATCTTCTTAAACCTTTCACTGTTAAGGAGATTGAGATAGTTATTAACCAATTAAAAGGGCACACTGCACCTGGTATTAATGGCTTACCATCAGAGTTTTATAAAACATTTTTAGACACATTGTCGGGGATTCTTGTAGTGGTTTACAATTGGGTTTTGTGTAATTTACACATTGATTTCCATTTTTGTCTTGCTGTACAAATAATGATATTTAAGAAGGGAGATCAAACTGATTTGAACAATTGGCAATCTCTCAATTTACTAAATTCTGACTATAAAATATTGTTGAAAGTCTTACATAGTAGGTTAATCAGTAAAGCTTCTGAACTTATATCATGGGCTCAAACTTGTACAGTACCAACCAGATTAATCCAACATAATTTGTTACTGATAAGAGAATTAGTTGAACAGGGGAAAGAGAGTGCTATACAAGGCTACCTTATGTCATTGGATCAGGAAAAAGCCTTTGACAGAATACCCCATAAGTTTATTTCTTGCACTTTATTACGGGATTCCTCTGGCTTTTGTGACCTGTATAGATTTATTATATAATAATGTGAGAGCAATTCCCTTGATTAATGGAAGGATGGGAAACTATGTGGATATTACTCGTGGAGTTAGACAAGGGTGTCCACTCAGTCCATTATTATATATATTCTGTTTAGACCCATTGCTTCGGCTTATCCAGCAAGATACTGGTATTAGAGGTATCACCCCAGTGGTGGGGGGGATAGAAACACGTGTTATCGCTTATGCAGATGATATCTGTGTCATAGTGGCGGATCATGACTCTGGAACTAGAGCTTTTGAGGTAATAAGTGAATATTCCAAATTTATAGGAGAAAAAAATTAATAAAAAGAAGAGTGTTATATATACACTCAGTGATACTGGACTACAGACTGATACATGGCAAGAGATAAGGGTGTCCAAAGACCCCTTTCAATTTTTAGGTGTCTGGTTTCGGCGAGGAGATAATGCCTGTCTAAACTGGAAAATAAAATTAGATGAAGCCCAGTTAAAAGTCATAAACTGGAAGAATTGGCAACAGTCAAAAAAAAGAAAGTAGCTGTGGTAAAAACCTTTTTTCTCTCACTATTTGTATATATCAGTGTTATATACCCATTACCAAAAGCCTATGAAGCATTACTTTTTGGTTTGATGTTTCAGTTAATCTGGGGGAGCTGTCTCAACCCCATAAAGAGAGAAATATTATACTTACCAGTAGAACGGGGGGGGGGGTGAATTTGTTAAATCCCATACCTTTCTTTTATAGTATCTTTTTTTTTTGCAAATTTAGTAGATTATACCAGACCTAGTTTGGCCTGTTGGACCACATATGCAACACACTGGCTTCGGCCACTGTACCAGATTTGGGGAAAAGGGGTGATACCTGCACAAGCCAAGACAAAATGTATTTTTTTTTAGGCCTGCCCTAGCTAAATTGAAAAGATGGGGATTGAAAATGTCTATTATGGTGTTGTCCTTAAGTAAATCTCTCTATGATTTAATAAATTCCCAACTCTATATTTCAACTACCGAATTTAAAGATATTGAACCCATACATAAGAATTACGTATTAGAAGCATTAAAAGATAAATTGATTCCTCCTAGGGTTTGGGATGTCACATGGCTATGTTCCCATGGGAAGTTGTTTGTCAAGGTGAATGCTAAGCATAAAAGTATGGAGGAGCGTATGTGTCCCAGGTGAGGATGTGTGGCACAAGACGAAACTATGCAACATTTTCTCATTCAATGCCCCTATGTTTGCGAATTATGGGCAACATTAGTGCACTTATGGGGTAATCAGTATTGGAAGTCTGTAACATATGCAGAAGTGATGGGAGGATTTAGTTTACAAAATTTGAGTATAGATAAAAGTTTGATTTGTTTGATATTTTCTTTTATTAAATTTACATTATGGCAATCTCGATGTAAATTTGTATTGCAACAAGTATACCAAAATCCTAGAACTGTTATTAGTTTAACAGAAAAGGAATTATGTAACCAACGTCAATTTCAATATCAACATTTGTCTCTTGATGTATGGGTTCTCCATTGGATGTCTGTCCCTTTTCTGAAGGACACAATAGGATGATTTTTTTTTATATATTTTGATTGTTTCTCTCCTTGTCATGTTTGTATTAATGATGTAATGTATCATTTGTACACACCTGTTCAGTTTCTTTCAAATAAAAATTTCCCCTACTCTTTTCGATAAGTGCCATGGGATCTTTAACATCCACCTGAACTACCACCAATCCAGGCAGATGGGACCTCGGTTTAATATCTCATCCGAAAGACGGCACCTCAGAAGTGCAGCACCCCTCTCATGCTGCACTACAGTGTCAGTACTGGGATATTAACCAAAGTGCCAGATGTGGGAACTGAACCCACAGCCCTCTGATCTCCCGGCCTCAGAGGCGAGTGTGCTACCTACTGAGCCACTGACACTGCAATTAACCATAAATGTCTACTTAAAAAGGAAGCATACTGGATCCAGTCATGGATCCCCAAGTTCAATCAAGTTTCCATATCTGCAATACATATTCAGTTAACATCTGGAACAAATTTTATTTGAAAGCAGGAAACTGGCATCCTTATCACAAGCTGGAACAGAGAAACATAACAACAGAAACCTCTTATTAACTACAGTTCATCAGTGGAATGGTTCCAAACTGAACTTGTCATCAAGTCATTTCCCTTATAAGGCCCACAACTGGTGCATCCACAATGCCCCATGTATAAAATTAAGACTCAAAATGGAAACAGGAGTCTGCCAAGCCCTGTTAAGAAAATAAAAAAAGGGCTGTGGAGAATATGTTGCTGATAGCAGCATAAAATCCAAGATGAAAGAATAGGAACCACATTCAACTTCTGCAATATAGTGAATTTATTCATAAGGATCAACACATTCCAACATATGTTTCATTGAGTAATCAACTTCATCAGAAAATTGATCTAAACATAAATATCATATTTTTATTTATATGACTAGTCTAGTAAGAATAATTTTCTGGTGTGCACCTTTAAATCAAGTAATGGATCTTCGAATAATCACTCTTAAATAACCACTCAAACCAAATAATTTAAATCTGTAATATTAACAGAAATGTAGGGTATAAATTAAATTATATGTTTTTAATGTTGCCTCAGCACTCTTTGTTAATAAAAAATGTTTTATTTGATCTTAAAAATCACATTCTTTTAGCAACGCTTGAAGAATCAGTGCAGTGTTTTGAAATTGTCAGCTTTCAGTGATCATACCTTTTTTTAATATTATACATTTGGTTTTTTAGAGGTAAGTCAGTATCAGTCCCTTTCCTGCGGGTCTGTACATAAAAACAGACAAAAAGATTTTAGCCCTGTCTGTAAAGTCAGATTCCAGCTAGTACAGCTGTTATATTGTTTTTAGCTTGTATCTTTCTGTGAAGTCAGTGCAAACAGGCAGTCTAGACACGATCTCATGTACAGAGACTTTATTTTATTAAAATAAAAAACAGATTAACATACAGCATGGTAACCCAACAAAACTTTTACGACATGACTCTGGGAATGGGTATTAGTGGTGCTGCTAATGTGGATGCTTGGAGTCAAACTTCAGTTTTCAAATGCTGAATGAAACATGTTCCAATGCTCATTATGTTTGCTTGCACGCATGCGCAAGAAACATAGTGCCACCATACGAGAATTTGTAGGTGTGCCTCCCCCACTTCCAATGCCCTGCTGCCTTTTGCAGGTGCAGCTGTACTGTGCCAATGAATGTAGGAGCTTTCTATGACTGCCATTCAGATGCAGTGGCATACAGTTGAAAGGAAAAAAACACTGCAATCAGTGGCGGTAAAGTGTAGGCACTTTGCTTATTGCCGTCCGGCAGTATGTAAAGTGCCTACACATCGGCACTGCACTGAAACAGCTGTCATAGACAGCTCCGTCCCCCGCAAAAAGTAGCATGCTGGGAGCCCGCCCCAGCGTGCTCATGCACTCCCCCCACACTCACACTGCATGGCCGATGGGGGAGCCTAATCCCCCGTCGGCTCCGCTGCGCTCCTCCCCCAACAGAGTTCCAGGTGCTACGCTGGGAGCCCACCCTAGAATGGCAACAGTCCGTAAGGCCAACGGGGGTGCCCAATCCCCGTCGGCTCCACTGCATCCCCCCCAACAGACTTCCAGGTGCCACGCTGGGAGCCCACCCCAGCGTGGCAACAGTCCGTATGGCTGACGGGGGTGTCCAACCCCCTGTCAGCTCAACTGCCCCCCCAAACAGCCTTCCAGCTGCCACACTGGGAGCCCACCCCAGCGTGGCAAAAGTTCCGTGTTATCTTTAAAAAAAAATGCCCTGTAAGAAAAAATGGTCCCTCGCTGACTGTCTTGACCCCCACCTGCGCCACCTCTGCACACCTGCCTCCCCACCCCCACCTCACACTACTTACTCGGGAGTCCGCGAGATGCTTTTGGTGGACTGGAACATCGCCTGCACTTTCAAAGCCGACTACCGAACTGAGGAAATGCCAAAAGCTATATAATGGAATAAATAGGGTTTTTTCAACTTTGATGCATATCTCAGGCATTTTTGGGGAATTGTTTCACCAAATTTTCAACATGGGGTTCTTAGGACCCCACCTCATGAATTCTGGCACTGTCATTTTGTTATTTGGTCCCAAAAGGTGATTTCACGGTCACCGCGCAGAACCACCTTTCAGGACTGATTTACAAAATGACAGTGTCACAGTTCATGAGGTAGGCCCCCAAAAATCCTATGTTGAAAATTTGGAGAAAATTCCCAAATGACTGTTTTATGTGCGCTATGCAGTTCTTATCACGTCATAAGTTTCGCAAATTGTTAATATTTTCACTCCAGATTTTCAACTTTGCCATTTTACCACACCTCCTTATGAGCAGTATAGCTGTCATTTTTCACATCTTGCCCAAAATGTGTTTCCGCGCATGTAGCGCACAATGGCACAGTCGGTGTGCGAAATCAATGTTCGAGACAGATTAAGAAAATCACAGTGACACTGTTCATGAGCTGAGGTCTTAAAATGGCTATGTTAAAAATTTGGTAACAAAAGTCCATAAAATGACTGTGTTAAGCGAGCATTGCGCAGTTTCCACGTACCCTCGTAAGTTCATGAATTCGTAATATTTTCAGTCCAGATTTTCACCACTGGCATTTTTCCACACTTCCTTATGAACAGTACAGCTGTCATTTTTCACACCATGGCCGAAATGTGTTTTCGCACTTCCAGCACAGAAATGTGTGGTCGCTGTGGGAAATCACTGTTCGGGACAGATTAAGAAAATCAGAGTGACACTGTTCATGAGCAGAGGTCCCAAAATGCCTGTGTTGTCAATCTGCTGTAAAAAATCCCCAAACTAATTACATTACGGATGTGCGTTCCACAGTTTCTACGCACGCTCGTGACTTCACCAGTTTTTTTTAATATTTTCAGTGCAGATTTTCAACGTTGCCATTTTTTACACCTCCCCATGAGCAGTACAGCTATCATTGTTCACATCCGGTTCAAAATGTGTTTTCACACCTGTGGTGCCAAATGGCGTAGTCGCTGTGCAAAATCAGCTTTCAGCTAACAAACTGATATTGCCACTGTTCATAAGGTGAGGGTCACAAAAAACCCATGTTGAAAATTTGGAGTGAAAATACCAACGAACGCCAGAGGCGTTAGGATTTCCGACCATAATGCCCCACCCTGTAGAGACTGACAGGCATCAGGGGTGTGACTTGGGATTGTCACCTGTAATGCTCATACCATTCCACCCCCACCCACACCCTGCAGCCAGTGAGAGGCATCGAGGTGCCTTGGACTCTTCGGTCTCAAAGTTCACCCCATTCTCCTATACTGCACCCATCTCACCATATTTCCTGATGGAATGGGGTGAGCATGAGGGCCAAAGACCCCAAGGCACACCATGACACTTGTCGGTGTCTGCAGGGTACAGTGTGGTGAAATGGCATAGCCATTATGCCTGACGACCCAAAGGCACACCCCAATGCCTGTCAGTCTCTGCAGGGTGGTGGTGGGTTTGGCTTCAGCTCAGTACTTCACTGCCATTCCTATTATGCAGCTCTCTAACTCCTACACTACCAATGCCAATGCCAGCAAGCAAACATTCGGCATTGACAAATGCTTGTTTTAAATGGGATCAACTTTGACAGGTACAGTTCATAGAGTACTACCACACACACACTACTTACTTGAGAGGCTTAAAAAAATGTCCAGCTCCTTCGTGAACAAGTTTACCCATGCCTCATCATTATTTTCTCACATGGACATATGGGAGCTGGCTGGCATTTATGTTGGGACGCTCAAAATGCATATTATATTAAAAAAAATATATCATCATTTTACTTTTATTTGACTCCAGTCTCTGTTATGACATTTGCAACCTTGTGATAGCCAACAGGGCAAATGTTTACATATACTTAGAAGTTAACCAAAAAGGTGGACTGTGTCTCTTTAAGTCTGAGAATGATTACTTCTGGCAGGTGTGTGTGTGGCACAGCACTGGGACCTAGCGTCCCCCCCCAGTGCTATCTACATCTAAGAAACTGAAAATGAACATGTTCTAAGGAATGATGGAGAATTAGAATTTACAGAATTACTGTTATATTATTGATTTTCTAATGATATATTTTTCATATGGAGAAGAAGCAAGGACAGTCTCAAGATTTTTATTAAACACCTTAACACTAGAAGAAGAAATTTAACATTTACTTTGGTTTATTCAGAAGAAGAAATTAAAAATGTACTTTGGTTTATTCAGAAACAAAAAATGATTTTATGGATATTAATATTCTTAAAAAGAATTATAAATTGGTGAGTGACTGATTAAGGAAATCAGCACCCATGCCCATGTTTTACATGCCCATAGTTTTCACCAGAAATCATTAATAGACAGCATACCATATGGGCAGTTAATTGCATTAAATGCAACTACTCTGAAGTAGGAATTTATGAGATGAGAGAATGAGAAGCTATAGATAGATACTCTGGTAGGGGTTATAGAAAACAAATATTAGAAAAAGCTAAAGAAACAAGCTATTAAAAGATATTGTGAAAGACACTGGAATATAGAAAATAACTTTTGTAACCAATTTTAGCAATGAATTTGGTAAAATAAAGAGCAGTATTCTTAAGGACTGTAACATATGGAGTGTCAGTGGCTCAGTAGGTAGCACACTCGCCTCTGAGGCTGGGAGATCAGAGGGCTGTGGGTTCAGTTCCCACATTTGGTACTCGGGTTAATATCCCAGTACTGACACTGTAGTGCAGCATGAGAGGGGTGCTGCACTTCTGAGGTGTCATCTTTCGGATGAGACATTAAACTGAGGTCCCATCTGCCTGGATTGGTGGTAGTTCAGGTGGATGTTAAAGATCCCATGGCACTTATCGAAAAGCGTAGGGGAATTTCCCCGGTGTCCTGGCTAAATTTCCCTCATTCACTAAAAATACCACCGACAGCTTAATCTGGTTCAAGGTCAGTTGGCATCCATCTGTATCCCCCTTCCCTGGGTCGTGCCTGAAAATAGGCAGGATTTGTCTAGTGCACTTACCTGGTCAACAAAAACTAAATAAAATAAATAAATATTGACAACTAACAGGAGGAGAAATAATGTTTTCTAGTAGACCTTGGATAAATGCAAGAAGAACAAGGAGTCTGAAAATTAGACTTCTTCATACAAGCTATGTAATACCTCCAGAACCCAAACAGGGGACCTTTGTGACTAGGAGTTAGACCTCCTGGCAACTTTAGATGTGGAGCCTGTGTGCAGTTGTCTAATACTATGGCTATAAAGAAACTATATAACCCATGCAGAGATGAGTACATACAAAACTGAGATTTCATATCATGTACTACGAAAACTATAAGTTACAGTATGAGATGTCCCTGTGAACTTACATACAGTATGTAGGTCAAGCATACTGTGCTCTGAAGATATGCATCTCAGAACACAAGATTGATATTAGAATAGGAAACATGACTTCACTGGTGGCCTGCCATTTTTTACAAGCAGGACGCAGGATTAGTCGGCTTAAATATCGGGGGAAAGAAAGAGTCAGGAGAGCCTCTGAGCCTATCATTAACCATGAATGTCTACTTAAAAAGGAAGCATACTGGATCCAGAGGTTTGAAACCCTGGATAAAAAGTATGGTATTAATGAAGCATTAGACTTGGGGGATCTGGTCTAGGCAGTGATTTTCCAGTCCAACATTCTTATGGTTAAGTTCCCCTTTTTGACTTTCTGTTTTGGCACAAGTTCACTATTTTATCAGCATTTGCTGAAGTTATTCAAACCGACAGTGCAGAAGTCCAGTTTCAGACCATTGTTGGTGTCACCCACTTTGACATCATGATGCACTCCTGTGCACATGACGCCATCATGTTGATGCTAATGATGCAATGGCAGCATACCTTAAAAGCAGGAAGTAAACGGAGCTCACTTGCGGTCCTAAAGAGAAGGAAGAAAGACTGTTTGCAGGATGGCTTCCTGAAAATCAGGTATTACACCACTTTGTAAATGACTCTATCATTACACATAACGGGCCCTATTCTAGAAAGGGTTACACATGGTGCAAAGTGACTTGCACCAACAAGAATGGTACAAGTAGCACTTGCCATGAGTTGTGACATTGGGGACTCAGCAAAGCAACCTGCAACATGTCACAGGCTGCTTGTGCCAAAGTGGACTTATGCCACCAATTACTCCATAAACTCCCTGAGACATGGCGCAAGGGGGTTTACGGCAGCAGTTACACCCTATTCTGGAAGGGCAGCTGGCAGATCCCCAAATTTGCAACTCTGAAACAACCCCCGGAGGAAATATTCATCAAAGTACATTTACACCAGCTATTAACTGTTGGAAATGTACCTTGTGTCCACCAGGGGTTGCGCCAATATGTCTGCCAGCCCATCCCCATGACATGTACACCCCCAATGCCCCAATCCCTCAAGTATGTGCAAAAAGCCCTGCAGGGCTAGCAGACCACCCCCATTCCCCAATCCTCCAGATATGCAGTTAAAAATGCCCCGAAGGGCTATCAATCCCCCCATGCCCCGAAACCCCCAAATTCAGTTAACTAAGCCCTGCAGGAATGGTGCCCCCCTCCCTCCCAAGCCCGATCCCTGCACCCAAGTCTGGGTGGCAATTGGAAGAGTAGCAAAAAAAAAAAAAAAAACAACACCCCATTATCCCTGGTAGTCTGGTAGCCCCCACCTGGCAGTGCCAGACCACCCGCTCCCCAACCCATTCCCAGCCAGTGACTGGAACAGCCCACCTCTCACCACCACAGCCAGCCACCGACTGAGCTCCATATGAGTGCGTACTACTGTAAATAGTATGCGCTCAATGATTGAGCACGTACTAGTTACAGTAGTATGCGCTCATATGGAGCTCAGTCGGTGACGGACCATGGTGGTGAGAGGTGGGCTGTGCCAGTCACTGGCTGGGTAAGGGTCAGGGGGAGTGAGGTGGTCTGGCACTGCTGGTGGGTAAATACTGGATCTGGGATGGGGTGGTCTGCTAGTCTGGCCTGTCTTTACACATATTTGGAGGATCGGGCATTGGGGTTGGTTAGTCTGCAGGGCTTTTTATGCATATTTGGGGATTGGGGCATTGGGGTGTCTGCTAGTCCTGTGGGGCTTTGTCTTCTATCATGGATTGGGGAATGGGGTGGGGTTTGGCCCTTACGCCATGGTTGCTGCGGCTTGTACTAACCCAATCAGGTACACCCCTTGGCGTACAATTCAGAGAATCGGGTGCAGGGTCCCTGGCATAATGATATTTGGAGCAAGTTGCTTTTGGCATGACTAGCGCCAACCCTTCTAGAATCGGGCCCAGTGTTTTCAGTGTAGTCATACAACTGAGACAGAAACTATTTTTTCTCTTGCAGGTAGCAAACTCTACAGAGGGGAGTGGCATTAAAAGAAAGTGAAATATTAACTTTACATTACAAAGTATGCCCAGATACAGCCAAAGTTTAAAGAACTGTAAAGCAACAGTTTCTGTTTTATTGTTGTTTTATAGGAAAGTTCTCTGCAGAAAGGGGCACCGTTAAAGTATACACCTAAAAAATAGTAAAGTAGCATAAGGTATAAAAAGGATATAACGGCTATAACTAGTTAGAATCTGACTTTAGTTTTTACCCTACATTTCAGTTACATATTGCAGATTTGTTTTTCTATATACATTTTATGCTCCTTGGCTAGGACAGACTAGGGCTCCCTTCAGCCTGACCCTCTGACCCACACTGGCCTACATCTCCCCTGGACTTTCCTAGTCAGCCCGAATTCCCCCCATGGATTTGCCCCCATATCAGGGTCAGGAGGGGGAGGGTTGAACTCTCTCCTCACCGAAACACAGATCCAGTCTTGGCCTCCCTGGTCATGGTCATGTGGCTGGTGAGGGACCAGTGAGCAGGGCTTCATGCAAGCCTGCCCCACCACCATTTTCCTCTCTTCCCAATGCTGGTACATGCTCATCAGTATGCGCATTTGGAGGTACATGCATACTGCTGAGTCCTGCATCACCACCCACTCTCTGCTGTACCTGTCCCCCACTACCAGCAGGCCTCCACCTGGTGGCAATCATTTGGAGCAAGCAGTTCTCCATTTCCTGGAGAGGAGAGCAGGTCCTCAGATGCTTGATCCTCTCCCCCCCACCCTCCGTGACTGACCTCTGGCAACTGATGCCCATTTCCAAACAAGTTTTCAGCATGCAGTGAGGTGTGGCTTCCAACATTTCAACCCTCAGCGCCACTGGGCTGGCCTATATATTGCAGATTGATATTATTTGGTTTGAGTGGTTATTGAGAGTAATTAATAAAAGGTCCGTTACCTGATTTAAAGGCGAATGCCTAAAAAGCAATTTTATCAGACTAATCCACTGGTAAAAAATGTTTTAAAAACATCAAATAATGCTGGCCTGGTGGTGTAGAGGGCTGAGGCACTGTGCGCCTTACCTCTCCCACGCCGGTGACCCAAGTTCAGGAACGAGCTTGGGGCGGGGGGGGTTGGCCATGGGGGAGTGGACTGAGTGTCCGATGACTGCTGTCCTCTCCCAGGGATAGGAAGGGATGCTGTCTTGCTCTTTGCCTGCCATCTGGTGGTGGCTATGTGGCAGTGCTGGAGTTGAGCACCCTAGAGGGGAAGGGGCATGATTCTGTAGCGTGCATATGCCTCCATGCATGCATGCATGCATGCATGCTTATGTGCTGCCGTGGCTAGGTGACAGAGGAGAAAACCGGAAAAAGGGAAGGCAGCAGTTTTGCCAAACCCTGCCTGCCTGCCCCTATTCCCAAGCTGCTACCTGACCACCACCCCCAATTCTGGATGTGAGTCACTGGGTGGGGGAAGGATGGTCCCCCTCTTCCCAGCTCTGCCACAGCGGGGCAATCTGTGGGGGAATTCTCAGGGGTGGTTGGTCAGGGGAGTAGATGCTAGACGAGGGTGGCAGGGACAGGCCTGAGAGCATGCTGGAACTGACCTAGTTAGAGAAAAAGCTGTATGAGAAAATGTCATATAATTTGAAATAGGGTATTTATTTTTATATGACTTCCCTGATGAAGTTGATTATTTAACTAAATGTATATTGGAACATATTGATTCTTGTGAATAAATTCACTATTTTGCAGAGGTCAAGTGTAGTTCCTATTCTTTAATTCTGGTTAGGCTAAGAGTTCCTAAATCATCCCCCCTTGGATCTAATCTCACCCTCTCAATGCCTATGATGGGAAATGCATCACGGTGCTCATTCCATAATATGACTGGCCAGTGCAGTTTTCTATGGCATTGTAACTTAGGTGTGGCCCAATCCTTTTCTATTTTCTCTTTATCCTTACATTTTTTTGCCTTGCAGGGTTCAGGCAGGCAGACTCTCAGCCCTGTCCCCACCCTTCCCAACTGACATCCATCTCCCCGAATCCCAAAGTAGCGTTACCCACGGATTTCTCTCCATGCCATGGCTAGAACAGGGAGGGCCATCCTTCCCTGGTACAAATATCTTGAATGCTGTGTGGACCAGCTGATGGCACGGGCCGGGAGAGAACAGGCAGAGCTTCATGAAGTCCACCTTGTGCCAATTTCTGTTTGCTTCTCTTGATCTCCTGCCACTGCCATGACAGTGTGTAAGTGCGAGCGTGCAGAGGCACGCATGTCCTACTGAACCGTGGCTCCTCCCTATTGAGTTGCTTGTACATGCACTACCAACAGGCCTCCACCTGGTGGCAGTGACAGGCTGTGACATCTTGCCTACCCTCCCTGGGGAGTAGAACAGTTGGTGCGATGCTAGATCCTCTCCTCCCCCTGGCCGACTCCCAGTAACCTGAGTCCCACCCCAGAACACAGGCCACCAGTGTGGCAGGGAGTAGTGCTACCGCTCCGCCACTGGGCTGGCTACCAATGCTTATCTAAAATTTTCTGTGGGATCTTCCAACATATATGCACCCACATTGACAAAGGCTAAGTAAACTAGATTCTCAGTCTTACATTTAAAAAAAATCACAAGCTAAAAATAATTCACTGCAAAAGTATCAATTTTAAATATTACTCTACAAAACCTACAGTGACCACAGCTGAAATTCCCAGTGGGTGGATGGAGGCTGAGCAGCAAAGTAGGTCTAATACTAGGGGTATTGGTAGACTGCAAAATGAACCGCCTAGTCTCTAATATTAGGACCACATCTAAAAATCATACATGGGTTGTTAAAGGTATATTCAATTAGTAACCTGTCTGAACCCAGAATGTACCAGTTTTCTCCACTATTTCTTGAAGCAGAGCCGATTGTGCTGAAAAGTTGTGACAACATTCACATGATTTTCTAACCTCCCATCCCTGTCACAGTTGTTGGCCTCTCACAATAGTTCCTCCCTATTGCAGTTATCGGTTACTTCCTTTCCTGTTTGGATCGCTGTTGAATTGTAACTGCATTCTCTTCACCTGCTACTGAGTCCACTGACTCTCATATGATAAGTGATAGGACAGTGCAAATTCCTTTTTCTGAATATTTGGACAAATATTCAGTATTCAGGCACCAGGTATTCGTGATTCAGCTAAATATTCTGCGTTCGTGGACTTAACCAATGCATTTGATTTGGTAGGTCATGTTCTCCTAATTAGAAGTTTGGCACAACTAGGGTTGGGAAAACTAGTTCTGAGATGGTTTAGTGACTATCTAAATGATAGATATACTAACATACTAACATACTATAAGCCAGCAGAATAGGCCTAATGGTCTTTAGTGTCGCTCCTCCATCCCCTAGCTCCCGAGGCGGTCATCTTCAGCTTCATATACCCATGCACCTATCCCACCCCCTCTTAAAGCCCTCCACTGTGACCTCCTCCACTAGACTCCCAGGCAATGCATTCCATGGCCCCACCACCCTCTCAGTAAAGTAATGCCTTCTACGTTCTCCCCTGTAATTTTCCCCCTTCAGCTTCCACTCATGCCCCCTGGTTGTGCCCCCTTTCTTTAGCCTGAACATTTCTTTGGATCTGCCCCTGTTAATCCCTTTCACATATTTAAAGACCTCTATCATGTTCCCCCGTCTCTCCTCTCCTCCAGTGAGTACAGCCCAAGGACTTCCAGCCTTTCCTCATGGGTCCTTTCACTCATGCCCCGAATCATCCTGGTTGCCCTCCTCTGAACCCTCTCCAGCAATGCTATGTCCTTCCTAAGGTGAGGTTTCCAGAACTACACGCACTATTCAAGATGTGGCCTGACTAAGGCATTATACAGAGGGAGGATCACCTCCCTCCTCCTCCTGGACGTAATTCCCCCGGCTATGCAGCCCAGAATCCTGTTTGCCTTTGCCGCAGATCTTCTGCAGTTTTCAGAATTATTTATTTTGGTGTCTACCACCACCCCCAGGTCCCTTTCACTCATTGTGGCTTGCAGTGAGACCCCTCCCAGGGTGTATACATGACCTGGGTTTCTAACCCCAGATGCATCACCCTACATTTCCCTGGATTAAACCTCAGTCCCCACTTTCTTGACCAACCCTCCAGGGTATCCAGATCTCTCTGGACTGTCTCTCTCGCTTCCTCACTATCTGCCAGTGCTCCCAGTTTTGAGTCATCCGCAAAGAGGCTCATCTTATTCCTAACCCCCCTCCCTATATTGGAGACCTAGGCATTGAACAGGAGTGGCCCCAGTACCGAACCTTGGGGAACCCCACTGAAGACCTTCCTAGGGGAGGAGACTATCCCACCAACCACTACCCTCTGAGTTCTATCTGTTAGCCAATTTTTCACCCATCTAAGCAACTGTGCTCCCACCCCATCCCCCCAACTTTGTCAACAACCCGATGTGGGGTACCGAGTCAAACACCTTACTGAAGTCCAGATATAGGACGTCCACTGGTCTTTGTCGGTCCAGTTTCCCCATCACCTAGTCATAAAAATCTATGAGGTTGGTCTGACACGATCTCCCCGGGACAGAACCATTCTGTTTGTCATCCATGTGCTCCAACCTTTCCAGTTTTCTCCCAAGCTTCTCCTTGATGAAGCCCTCCATTAGTTTGCCTACCACAGACGTTAGGCTGACAGACCTGTAATTTCCCATCTCCTCCCTAGACCCTCCTTTATGGATAGGCACCACATGAGCCACCCTCCAGTCTTGAGGCACCCATCCTGTCTGCAGAGAGGCATTGAAGAGTGCAGATAGCGGAGCTGCTAGTTCGTCCGCTAGTTTCCTTCAGAACGCTCGGATGCAGCCCATCCGGTCCTGGTGCCTTATCAGTTTTCAGCACCCAAAAGGCCTCCCTAACCCTGTCCTGTGTGATTTCTCCCTCCCAAACCCCCCTCAACTAAACCCCCTTCCCCTTCTAGGCCAGGCCCACCCAGTACCCCAGCCCCTTCCGGCTCTCTCAACTCCATCTGACCTCTCCGCTCAGCTGTCTCCTCCTCCCTCCCTTCCAGCTGAATGGATCCCCTGACTCTTTCCATAAATATTGAGGCAAAGTACTCATTTAGTACCTCTGCCTGCTCCTCCACTTCCTGAGCCCATCCCTCCCCAGTCCTAATCCTGTAGCTCTGTGCTCTCCCTTTTCTCTTCTCCCCTATGTATCTATAAAATCCCTTTCCACCCCTCCTGATATCCCTAGCCAGGTTTTGCTCCATCCTTGCCTTGGCTCCCCTCTCCACTCTGGTGATTCTCCTTGCTGTCATCTCCTAGTCTCCTCTCTCCCTTGTCCCCCTGGAGTGCTTAAAACATGCATAGGCAGCCTTTTTATCCCTCACTGCCTCTTGCATCTCCCTGGTCCACCAGCACTTCTTGTTGGCTCTACCATTTTTACGTCTTACCCTTGTACATGGGCTAGTAGCTTCCTGCACCACTTTCTTAATGGTCTCCCACAAGCTACCAACATCCATGTCTGGCCTAATCTTGTTCAAGCTCCCCCTTAGAATCCTGCCCATGCCCACGAAGTCCGCCTCCCTGAAGTCCACTACTACTGTGTTTGAGCAGTTATCCTCCCCCCAGACACAGCAGAAACCAGACTGTGGCATGGTCTCCACCTGCCAGTGGGCTACACACCTCTAGACCCCTTATCTGGTCACTGTCTGCAAGGACAACGTCCAGTATCCTCCCCTCCCTATATCAAGCAGTTAGGTTTGGGGAATGTACTTCTAATAGGATTAGGGTCAATTATGGTGTTCCGCAAGGTTCTATTTTGGGATCTGTATTATTTTCTCTGTTTTTTAACTTGATAACTTCTGTTTTTAGTAAAGCAGAGATATTATTGTATGCTGACAATGCAATGGTATATTACCATGGGGCATCATCCACTGATTCAGACCAGGTTTTTGCAAAGGAATTAGGTTCCATGCAGAAGAGGTTGTGTGAAAATAATAGATAATGGTTATTGCAACTTATTCTAGACTAAGATGGTATAGTAGTGGATTAAAGGTGGTGGCTTTAGACTGGTCTAAATTTGAGAATGTTAGCACTTCCAAATATTTAGGGTAACCCTGGATCCTACTTTAAGTTTTGACCCTTGCATGGGCATAATTACATCAAAAATTCACTCAAAAACAGCATTGTTATACAGGATTCTAATCTAGACTGGCTATAGCTAATCAAAACCTGATGCTGTTAATGAATTGTGCTTTGGCAGTTACAGATCCTGCCCGTTCAAATACCTTATCAAGGAAATCGGCTCTAATACATAGAATAGGAAAGTCTGATTAATGGTTCCAAATAGGACACATCATTGTGAGATACTCAGAAGATTGGAGTGGCTTCCTGTCTCTCTGAATTTTAAACTGGTGATATCTCATTTTGTCTAGAGGATCAGGAAGGCAGGAACTCCACCTAGTTTAAACACTTAGTATAAGCCCAGTTTTGCTTCCCGTTTTTCTGAGAATTCCCTGTTCCTAAGTGTTCCATTAGTCCATACTCAGAGTGGACAATGCACTTTTGCATTTTCTGCAGCCTTCATATAGAATGAAATACCCCCTCAGATTAAATGTTTACCCATTTACAGTGCCTTTTCAATTGCAATGTTGACATATCTTAAAGGACTCATTGTTTGCGAGTGCTTTTAATCTATATATTGTAACTCTTGTATTTATAGATTTAATCTGATGAGAAGCTGTATAGTTTTTAATCTTTGCATCATATTATATTGTATTTCATGTAATATGGACCTCAGGTCGTGCCTGAAAAAGGAATGTATTCCAGAGTACTTACCCAATAAACAAATAAATGAAATAAAAATATTCGGTATTCGGGTTTAAAAAACAAGAAAAGAAACAGCTCCCCATCCTCCTCCTCCTTAGCCCAGATCCTTTAAATATAGAAGCCCCCCATCCCCATCCTCAGTACCCAAATCCATCTCCTCCCCCAGCACCCATGTTTTTGAAAAAAGTTATATTCTAATGGTGGGCGGATGACACAACCTGCCCTCTTCCACAGTTGGCCCCTGACTTTCATTAGCACTTTGTATTCATTGATTTACCCCCACCCTGGTAGCAGCAGAACAGTCACAAAAGGCATGGACAAAATCCTAGTAGCACCCTTTTGGCGCTGCACCTGCACACAAGAAGGGAAGAAGGCAACCTACACAGCCCGCCCTCCTCGGTCCACCACCAGCCACCTTCTTTTGAATAAAGACACTCAAGCACTTACTTGCATAGTACAAGCAGCTGATGAAGTGATCATCTGGTTTTACTATGCAAGCAAGTATATGAGTGTCTTCATTCAGAAGAAGGTGGCTGGCCTTGGACTTAGGAGGGCGGTCTGTGTCGGTTGCCTTCTTTCCTTCTTGCATGCAGGTGTGGTGGTGGTGGTGGGGTGCTGTGAGGGTCCTGGCTGTGCCTGCTGTGAGTGTTCTGATTCCACAAGGGTGCTGCTACCATGGTGGGGGGGGGGGATAATCAATAAATGAATACAAAGTGCTAATAAATGTTGGCAGCCAGCCATGGAGGCGGGCGGGTTGTTACAGCAATCTCTTGTTGGAGTAATGTTTAATTTTATCAAAACATGGATGCTGGGGTGGGGGGATTTGGGTGCTAACTGAAGGTGGTGGGGGACGGGTGGACTTCTAGAGGTCTGTTGGCTTTCCCTTTTTTTTTTTTTATGCGGTACTGTACTTCCTGCAAAAGGACAACTAGTGCTACTATTCGTTATTTGGTATCTGAATAATGAATAGTGCATTAGTTGTGGTATTTGGGAAATAATATTCATTGCATGCACACCTCTAGCTGAATTGTAAACATTTCCTATCAAATGGAACTCTATAGTCAATCTCAACTCTGTCAATAAAAATTGTTTGTGCAGACCGGAAGTCTTCAGCAACTTAAATTTAGAGATTATCTTAAACCCATTAAACAACCCATGACTCGGCAGTCCATATTTCATACATTTCTTGGCTGAGGCCATCATTTCTATGAAACCATTAAAAAAAACACAGTTTTCTTGAGTGGACCATGTCTCCTGCAAAAAAAAAAATCCATCATACTGACAATTTAAAAAATCCCCAATCCATCATACTGACAATTTACAAAATCATTATCAGTCAGTTATTTTTTTAAAGTCCCGCAGTGTTCCAGCACAGAATACTAACTATAGTCTTATCTGGTTCTGGTAGAACAGCCTATGTTCAATGTAGCATAACTTGATTATCCAAAGTAATTCTGAAATTTGAAGGTAGTCAGACACTGGCAACTGTGCCAATTGATCAAATCTGTTAATAGAAACAGAGAACTGACCTTGAACATTTTTCTTGACTGTCTGCAAACACTGTTGAAGATGGAGGGAAGCTTGTGTAGCGTTATTTACAGAGATCACCTCCTTCCTATTTACCTGATGCTGTATACTCCATAAATCTGTCATATTGTCAGGCTTTTCAGCCACACTCAGAATTTCTTTTGCTAGGTTTAAATCCTGAATTAACATACCACATATACTCACGGATAAACCGATCTGCGTATAAGCCAACCCCCCCCCAAATGCACTGACTCTACCTGGAGAAACAGACTGACCCATGTATATTTATTTATTTATACCAAGTCTTGGAATTACAACCCTTTGAGTCAGGGACTCATTTGCAAAGGCTCCACGCCATACATAGAATGGAGACAGATACTGAGTAGACTATATTACAGTGACTAAGTACAGAGACAGTAATGGTTAATACATACATAGAGCAACACCAAAGGTGTGAAACAGCAAATCATATCTTATATTAGGATCAGGTACAGACAGAAACATTGCCCTTGTTTGAGTGGTTTAACTGCAATCACATATAGAGCTGGACAAAATGTGGCCACGCAGCTCAGTTTTAAAAGGCCCCAACCTGGGAATAGATAAGGTAGGATCAGGGAGAGAGTTCATCCAGAGTTGAGCCCTGTAGCAAAAGGACCTTTGGCCAGTTGTGGTCCTTGCAAAAGGGATATGAAAGGTAGTAGAGTCAAAGTGTCTTGTAGCCCGTGTCAGCAAGCTTGTTTGGAGGAGTGAGAGACAGCCAGAGGGAGCTAGCCCCAGTTGGATTTTTTGGGCAAATAAGCTGGTCTGATAGCGTAGGTGACCCGGAAAGTTTAGCCATGATGAGCGTTGATAGAGGCCACAGGTATGTGTTTGACAATTGCAGCCAGTGGCCAGCTGGCAGGCTTTGTTTAGGATGTGTTTTATACTGGTTAGCGCCGTGTCAGAGGTGGCGCCATATATGATTATCCCATAGTCCACTAGGGAAAGGATGGAGCTGGAAATGGCTAGATGGAGGGCATCAGGTGGGAGACAGGGTCTAAATTTATACAGGAGGCCAATTCTGATGTTAATAGCAGAGCATGTCAAAGCTATATGATCGCAGAAGGTAAGGGCCGAGTCAAGGGTGACCCCATGATATTTAAAGCTGGTGACTGATTCCAGTGCGCTACCTTGGAAGTTTAATATGGACAATTTGGCCATGGTATGCTTATATTGGGGGTGGGTAAATAGCATGACCTTCCTTTTTTTGTAGTTTAGGACAAGCCTGTGGGAGGTAAACCATGATTCTATTTCAGCGAAGGAGCCCTGCAAGGATTTTTGGAGCTGGATAGGGTCAGGGTGTTGACTAAAGATCACAGCATCATCAGCATAAAGGAGCAGGTGCCCATTGGAGACCAAGGGGAGGGAGTTTAAGTATGAAGAGAAAAGGAGCAGGCCTAGGATAGACCCGTGTGGGACACCCGAGCGGACAGGGAGGGTTGTGGAAAGGATGCTATTTATTTTTACTTGCTGGGTACGGCCATGGAGATAGTTGGAGAACTAGTCAGCTGTCTCTTGAGAGACACCAACAGAGTGGAGGGAATTTATCAGCATAATGTGATTGTCAGTATCAAAAGTCTTGGAGAGATCAATATAGACAGATCCAGCCAGTGTTCCCTGATCAAGGGCATCATGCATAAAGGAGGTAAACTCAAGCAGGGTGGTGGTAGTGCTGTGCCCTTTCCTGAAATCATGCTGCTGCTGGCACAGTAGGTGGTCTGAGTCTAGATAATCATAAAGTTGACCTGCAACAATTTTTTCCAACGCTTTTGAGAGGGGAGGAAGTATGGCGATGGGCCTATAGTTATTACAAGAGGTACGGTCTCCACTTTTATGAGCTGGGGTAATGACCACCCTTTTCCATTGTGAAGGGAACTGCCCTAGGCACAGAGACATGTTGAGTATTTTTGTTAGGGGTGTTAGAACTGCATCAAGGGTTAAGGAGAGCAGCTTTGCATCAAGAGAGTCACCACTCTGCCTTGTCCTTCCAAGGAACATGGTGAGATATGGGTGGGCCGCACTAGGGGAGATAGTTTTGAAATGAAATGGTGGAGTGCAGGGAGGTGGTGGGAACTATCCAGTAGATGCAGTAAAGAAGTCATTGTGAAGGACAGAACTGAGGTTGGAGAATGAAGCATTGAATGCATCTGCTATCCTACTAGGGTCTTGTGTGGAGACACCGTCGATGATAAGCATTGTGGGAGGGGAAGAGGCAGGCTTGCCACTAAGTTCTTTCATATTTTCCTAGAACCTCTTTCCATTTCCCCAGGTGGCAGTAAGGTTTGCCTGATAAAAAGCAGCCTTTGCCTGGCAGATAGCCCAGGTGCATGAGTTTCGGGCAGCGTGATACAGTTGGTGAGCAGAAGGGCGGCCAGATTCAAGGGCACAGTGCCATAGGTTATCACGGGCCTTCATTAGATCGAGTAATGACCCATTTACCCATGGTGAGGATTTAGTTTTTTCTATCCACTTAAGAAAGGGGGTGAAGATGTCACAGGCAGCTTGGAAGGAGCTAATGAAGAAGGACAGGGCGGTATCCACCGACAACTGGTGATCAGGTGGGGACCAGTCAAGGTGACGGAGATGGTTATGGAGTTGTGCTAGGGACCCTTTCTTTAGCTGGCTATACATGGAGATCCTCAAAGGGGGGCTTCCAGCTGTTTTTCCAGCAGCAGGTAACAGGGGAGTGATCACTGAGTGAGTCTGGGAGGACCTGGACATCCTGTATGTGCTCAGGGTGGTTCGTGATGATGAGATCAGTGAGGGAACTAGTGCCCCTGAGTTGGTTTACTCTAATAAGGGTATTAACCATTTGAGAAAGATTTTGGGCAGCGGCTGCATCCCTGAGGGAGGAAGTTTGGGGGTAAGCCAGTCTGTATTAAAGTCACCTAGGGCAATGATTTCAGAGCTATTTGGTAGCTGGGCAATGATATTTAGGATGGATGCGAAAGCCTCCTTCTGGTTGTGAGGGGGAATGTAGACTGACATAAGATAGAGGGATTTACCCGAGTTGCCAACAGCCACCCTAATGGTGAGGGATTGGGCAGCAGTCATAGGGCTGGTCATAGTAATTTTAATACCTTGCAGGTGGTCCCAAAGGTACAGCGCACTCCCTTCATCCTGCCTGTTCAGCCAGTCAGATCTGAACAATGAGTAGCCCAGTATGTAAACAGCCGAGTCTGGGGTGTTCTGGTATAAGCCTAGGTTAACTTTTATTACTACAAAATGCATACTAGATAGGGAAATTCATCAAAAAATGCCACACAAAAACATAATTGCCTAGATTTGGAGACAAAGCCAGTAACATTGAATTAAAGTTCTGGTACAGGTACAGTCCATTTAAAATATGGCACTCATGAAATACACATACAGTAACTGCAGGTGTCTTAGGCATCATCCTCTCCCTCTTCTCCCTTGTCTGATTCATCATCCGAAATCCCTATTGAGTGCATATTCTCCACCAGGTACTCATCTGTTAAAATGTCCAAAGTCATAAAGTCCTCTTCCTCATCAGGGGCCCCCTCTGTCTCATCATTGTCTTCTTTATATAGGGCATCATCCTGTGTGCTGTCCATGTTACTTATCCCACACTTCAGGAATGCCCTTCTGACCATTTCTTCTGGGATTGATTCCCATGCCTCCACAATCCATTGGCAAAATGCTGAAAGATATCCAGTTTTGACTCAAGGTATGGTGGCAGTTTCTGTGAGATCTTGGTCCACTGCCGCAGGATCAGTCTGTGGTGCTCCATGAACCGGGAACACCATCTGTCAAATGCAAAAAATGACTCCACACCTGCAGAGTGGTATTGTTCAACTTTTGATATGTTTAACACCCTCATTCTTATTGCCAGCCATGTTACTATGTAGCCACTTTACTGGCATTCTAGTACCCAGCTGTTTAGGTCAGCCTCCAGCAAGTTAAAGGCAGCTTATTTGTCGTGGCATGCTCGTTTTGTTTTGGGCTTTTCACTCAATGCCTCTTTTTGTTTTCTGCACTGCCTCACTTGTGTTTTGTTTACTGTATAATGCCGAGCTGCAGCTGAGTTGTTTGTTGCCTCAGCATACTCCACAACATGTAGCTTGAACGCTGCATCACAAGCTTCATTTTCATTTTAAACTCATTTTGCAAGTAGCTTGATACCAACTGTACCAAGGATTGACTTTATAGTGCTTAACCAGCTATTATGAAAACCAACATGGGCTCGAGCACTAATTGATTAATTGGAGTGACCTGCATATAAGCCAAGATTTGAAAAATTGAAATAATTTATTGATATAAAAATCGCGGCTTATACGCAAGTATATACATTGGCTGTTTGATATATTCTGGCTCATAGGAATACTTACATAAGACATTTAGTATGCATCTGTGCCAAATGCTATAGAACCCAAGATAATCTTCAGAATGTTACCTATTAATTTTTTCAAGAAGTGTTCCCTTTCTTTGTTGGACTGTTTTTCAGCTCCTCCCCTGCACCCTCCTCTCAACCAGCCACTCCTTCTGGCTGCTCATTGTTCTGTTCTGTCTGCTATCTCACCCTTTGCTGCTGCTTTCTGCCACCTGGCTCCCCAGTCTATCCCCGCATCCTCTGAGGGTTTGGCTGATCCATGCTGGGGCCCCCACCTCTCAGGGGGTAGAGGACGAGAGTAGTATTTCTGAGGGGGCCATCCGAGGTGTGCAGGTTGGGGGAAGGCAGAAGCAGTGCACTAGGGGACTGTGACATGGGGGGACTAGGCAGCAGTCATCCGGCCAGCAGAAATGGTCACTATTTCCATTTTCTGGGCCCTCCTCACACTTCAATGGCATGCACTGCAATGATGCCCTGGAGATGGAACCAGACAATGTCTGGTCACACATGCTGGCAAGGCTTTGCACACCAGCAGGTGCTGCTCCCCAAGTGGTGTTGCACAGCACCCTCCCCTGGGAGAAGAGCATCCATGAGGAGGCGCTATCACCCACCCTGCCAGCCTCCATTCCTGTTGTATTAGGCTCTGGGCTCAAACCCTGGTTACCAGCGGACCAAGCCGGTGCCCCACTGCTGGGTGCCACAGAGCTGGCACTGTTGGATTTTTTAGGTCAAAATAAACTGAAAGCCAAACTGATTATTTAGTATTATCCTTCTTCTCTAACTCTCTAGTTTCACACTCCCTTTTCAGTTGCTTAAAGGATGCCATAAACAGGGTTTGTATAACTTTAGAAATATAACTGGAGTATCCTGGGAAAACTGAATCCAGAGTTCCATGGGGATACATTATTATACTCAGTTTTTACAGTTCAGCTCTCTTCTTGATGTGATCTATTAACATTTTTGAAAGTTTCATGAAAATTAGCACATATTCTTCAATAGTGTCTTACTGTGTTAAGAGGGACTTGATTTGAAAGTTTTAGAGATCATTCTTTACTAAACAAATATCTGATTGACTCATCCAGAGTTGTTGAAATCTCATCATCATTTTAAAAGTTTACCCTAATGGAATTACAACCTCCACACCAACTAATTTAGGAAAGCTATCAAGTACTTCTTTAGGAAATTGTGTATCAGGTTGATTGGTGCAGAAGTTCTGAGCCATAACCTCCGTCTCTTGGGCAGCATTA
Source organism: Neoceratodus forsteri (assembly GCA_016271365.2). NCBI lineage: Eukaryota > Metazoa > Chordata > Ceratodontiformes > Ceratodontidae > Neoceratodus > Neoceratodus forsteri. Next base: position 659,473,617 of record CM057458.1, read on the forward strand.
TATACAGTAGCTGTAAATTGGAAGCATCTTTTTGTAGCTGTAGCTGTTCATAATCACCACACTTCTTTGAATTTGCTTGTCTGTAAAGTTGTTCTTATACTTTTTCTTTTAAAGTTTTTGTGTTTCTTAGATTTTCTTTCTGAAATGATAATATCAGAAGGAATGCAAATTGATTTTTCTTTCATTTATCCACCATAATAATAATCACTTTAGTTCATGGATAATTTGTATCAATCGGAATTTCTTTAACCAATTTCAGTGAAGAGGAAACATCACTGTATGGACTTTTTTAACATCCTGAAAAAGTTGAAAAAATTATGTAAAATGTTCTGTAAGGGAATTAATTTCTTCACTAATAAATATTATTGTTCACAAAAAATATTTGCATTCTTCTGATTTAAGGAAGGCTCTATCAACTCTTTACTTAGCCTTGAAGAGCTGAACTTTGTTTTTGTAAAAAAAAAAACGGTCATAGAAACATAGAATTTGTTATCAGAAAAGGAGCACTTGGCCGACTCAGTCTGCCCAGATGGTTCCTGCCTAGTCTGTTTCTGGTGACCCTAACTGGTCTCTGTTAACTTTCCCTCTTCCCTGCCTGTTTACCAATATTTTCCTATGTCTGTCTCACACATGCTTAAAGCCCCCTACTGTTTTTGTCTCCAGCACTTCTACCAGCAGTCTGTTCCAGGCATCTACAACTCTTTTAGTAAAGTAATACTTCCTCACATCCCTCTTATACTCCCTTCTCCAGCTTCATAGCATGCCCTCTGGTTCTGGTGCTCTTTCTCATTTGAAAGAAACTTCTCTCCTGCACCCTGTTTACCCCTGTGAGGTACTTATAGGTCTCTATCATGTCCCCTCTCACTCTCCTCTCTTCCAGGGTGTACATGTTGGGATCCTTCTGTCTCTCCTCTTAGGGCTTCTGTTGTAACCCCAGCACCATTTTGGTTTCCCTCATCTGGACTGTTTCCACTCTATGTCCTTTTTGAGGCGCAGCCTCCTGAACTGGACACAATACTCCAGGTGGGGTGTCACCAGCAAGTGATATAGTGGCAACAACACCTTCCTTCTACTGCTGGAGATACCTCTCCCCATATCCCAATGGCCCTACACATTGCTTTGTCACACTGCCTTGTCACATTGCCCTGTCACTTTGAGGTCATCAGATATGATAACCCCAAGGTCCCTTTCCTGCTTAGGGACTGTCAGTACCCCCCCCATCCTATACTCAGCCCCTTGGTTCTTATGCCTTAGGTGCATGGTTTTGTATATTTTGGCATTGTACCCCAACTGCCATGCTCTGATCAATCCTTGAATTTCCCTAGATCCCTGATAATTTTCTCAGCCCCTCCAGAGTATTCACCCTAATACAGATTTTGGTATCAAGTGCAAAAAAGCATACCTTCCCTTCCAGTTCTTCTGCACTGTTGCTTATGAAGACATTGAAGAGGACTGGTCCCAATACAGAGCCCTGCAGCATACCACTGGTCACTCTTCCATTATTAGAGTGAGTTCTGTTTACCTTCACCCTCTGTCTCCTATCCGTTAACCAGTTTCTAACCCAGTTCACCACTTTGGATCCCACTCCTAGACTACTCAATTTCTTTATTAGGCCACATCCACTGCACTCCTGATCTGTTTCCTGACATCCAGTCAAAGAAATGAATTAGATTCATCTGGCATTAACCCCCATCAATCCATGCTGCCTGTGGTCTTGCAGCCCATTGGATTTAAGATACTCTACCAACCTTTCCTTTAATAGGGTTTTCATTAATTTCCCCACCATGAGATGAGACTGACTAGCCAATACTTGCTAGCCTCCTCCCTACTACTTCTCTTATGTAGAGGGGCCACGTCTGGTCTCCTTCAGTCCTCTGGAACCATGGCTGTTTCCAGAGAGCTGTTGAATGGAGCCATCAGTGGGGAAGCTGGCACCTCCCTGAGTTTCTTTAGTACCCTTGGGAGTATCCCATCCTGTCCCTAAGCCTTGTCCACTTTCAGAGTTGCAAGTCCCATCAGGGCTCTTTCCTCTGAAAATGGACTTATGTCCACCTCTCCCACTTTGTTCCTGTTTGCTCTTTGGTTGTCTATCCCCCTCCCTCCACTGTTAAGACTGAGCATAAGTACCTGTTTAGGATGGCAGCTTTTTCTTGGTCCTCTTCTGTACGGTCTCTCCATGTTGCCCACCTTATCCTCGCTACCTCTCCCTTGCCGTCTTCTTCTCACTTATGTACGTGAAGAAAGTCATATCACCTTTAGCTCCCCCTTGGCTGTCCTTTACTCTTTCTGCACCTTTGCTCCCTTCACTGCCATTCCTGCTTTCCTCTGTTTTACTTGGCATACCTCCCTGACTTCATCCCTTTGTGTTTCCTTATGCCCCTTGCAAGGAGTTAAGCATGGCCCAGCTCCTTGCTGAAGCTGCAGTTGGAAGGCTCCAATCCATATCTGGCAGATTGAAGTCATCAGCTAGTTGTACCACCCCTTTGGTGCTCCTGATGAAGGCTTCCCCAAGTGTCTTATCCAACTCCTCTCCCTGTGTTGGAGGTCTGCATACCACCTCTGTATGGATAGTGATCCAGTACCTGTCTCCAGGTTGCAGGATCAGCTATAAAATCTGCATTATTTGTCTGTTGACTTTTTGAGCCAAATGAAAATTTTGACTGCCATAATCAGCTTCTTTACCTCTAAGCACTAATAATTCAGAATGGTCTATAGTTTATTAGGTGTTATTGCTTTTATTCCTTAAGTTGTAAAGCTCGGGCTTTCTAACCAAGCTCAGGCTTTCAAACCAAGCCAGTGAAGGAACTTTGACAGATGTATTCTGATCAAGTAAGTTATCTTCTTCAGACTCCTCTCTCATATACATATTGATCCATAACTGGCTTTCTTTAACTAAAAGGAATGTGATAGGTGAAAGACTATTTTGGTGCGTTGAAAACTTTACTGGTAATTGCAGAGGAGTAATTAGATTTACACAAGTTTTTGGTTGACAAATCACTTTTTTGGGTTAAAATGTCCAGGACATAAAACCTGATTTATATTTTGGTGAGCAACAGGCTCCAGAACAGTAAGCAGCATGGGTTCATGGCATGGAGGTCTTGTCAGACCAACCTGATAGTTTTCTTCGACTGGGTGATGAGGGTATTGGATAGGGGCCATGCCATGGATTTACTCTACTTCAGCTTCAGCAAGACTTTTGACTCAGTGCCTTACACAAGATTGCTGAAAAAGGAGGTGGATCTGGGTTCTGCAAGGGACATGGTAAGATGGGTAGGAAATTGGTTTAAGGACAGGGAGCAGAGCACTGCGATTAATGGTGTGAGATCAGAAGAGAGGGAGCTAACAAGCTTGGTGCCACAGGCATCCATCCTAGGTCCTGTCCTCTTCAATATGTTCATCAGTGACATTAGAGAAGGAATCGGATGAAATTGTTGACTATCATAATCAGTCTCCTTGCTTCTAAGCACTTATGATTCAGAATGGTTCATAGTTTTTAATTTGGGTGTTACAGCTTTTAAACCTTCAGCGGTAAAGATGAGACTTTCTAACCAAGCCAGTAAAAATAATCTGAAAAATATATTCTGATAAAGTAAGTCACCTCCTTTAGACTCCTTTGTCATATATAGTGTTTTCTCTTTTATCTCCCATCCTCAGTAACACCCAAGTTTTGGCGGCTAAATGAGGGTGGCAGATAATAGAGGGTGTCAGTTTCCCAGTTGGTGACAGTGTATTTACGCACACATGGTTCCAGTTTCAGGGATGGCACACAGCAGAAAGAAGAGTCTGGCTGTGTTTGTGCACACACACAGAAACAGTCTGGATTCCACCATAAGCACACACTCAGAACATGCGGCACAGTAATGACAGCAGAACAGCTAGGAGGCGAGAGATGAGAGCAGCAGCAGCACTTCAATGAGTGACTCAGATTAAAAGCACCCCATATCAAGACCATACCAACCCCAGCTGTGAAATTAACACATACAGTATAGTATGTGCATGTGTGGTGGCTTACTATGTTAAATACAGCACCAGAACATTAATTTTGTAATTTGTCTCTGTTTTCCAAACACTGAAAAATGCCAGACTACACTAACCCCTGCAGTCAGCATAAACAATGAAATTAACACTTACATTATGTGCTTGTATGGTGACTTACTGTCTCAAATACAGCATCAGCACATCAACTAATTAATCTGTCCGCATCCCCCAAACACTGAAAACCAGCACTGCTACTCGGTTGTTCTTCCTCCCTCCCTCTCTCTGTGGCTCAGTTTCCATCTCCATCCCCAGCGCTGCTCCCAACACCACAGACCACATCAACCCCGGCAGTGAAAGGAACACATACTGTACAAGATGTGCATATATGGTGACTTACTGTCTTAAAGGAGATACTGTAGGAAATGATTTTTGTTAGTTTTACAGGTTAAATAAATTTGTAATATCAGAAAATAGCCTTTGTGTGTCTGTTTTATGTAATAAATGGTACAAAGCATACGTGTATACTGCTTTCAGCTGTTGCCTTGTCTACTGTCTTGACACAGTCTGTTTTTTTTGTATCAGGAGTCAGCGTGTGTCGAGCTTTGACTTGCTTATGTCACAGACTCCTGATACAGTAAGCATTTTGTTTTGTCTATTCTCTGGTGTCCAGTGGGTCCCTCCCGACCCTACCCTCTTGCCATAGTCTAAACAAGTTAAATTCAATAACTTAATTTACGATATTATTTTTTCTTTCTTTCTTTCAGCTGGAGTTAGTAAGCATCTGGAGAGAGGCAGTCATTTTACCATATTATATACCATTTATTGCATTTTATTGTGTACTATTGTGTATTTTCTCTGGTTGGAGTAGTCGCAGGAGGGGATCCTACAGTATGTAGCTTTTGACCTTTGTGGTGCTTGCTAAGCACTGTGGGACTTAGGAGGACTGTCCCTGTGTATACAGAGGTAGCCCAGGAACGTTGAAGCTGGGCAGACAATTGGGCTGAATAAAAGCCTTAGGCAACAAAATGCTGCCAAATCCTGCTCAAGGCAGGGTATTTTAAAACTTTTAAACACACTTTCTGGGATCACTGTTTGCCATGAAACTGGAAGTAGGAAGCTTACCACTTCTGGTCCTGGCACTATTCTGGCTCATCCAAGTGAGTGGGGTGAGCGTGCGTGGGGCTGTGCATGGAGACGTGTGCAGAAACACACACGTCCTGCACGTGTCAGCTGTGTCCGTTGTGGATGACTGGACACCGGGCAGTAGACTCTACAATAGGTAAACACCTTGTATACTAAACATAAATAGTATAGTACCTGAAGGTAGAATGAATATCCATGAGGGCATAGTAACTTTAAGTACAGGGGAAGTGGCAATGACTTGTATGCTGTGTGGCAATTTCTGTCTGGAGACTAATATAGGATTTTAAGGACTAAAGTGTAACCAATGCAAAGAGAATGACGTTCTAAAGGGGAGAATTAAATAGTTGGAGGGTGTTATTACGGATCTTGAACAAAGACAACACCAACTCTCACAACAAATGAATTCAATAAATAATGTAGGTACAACACTGGCTCCAAATAAACACATGGAAGAACCTATGAAATGGGGAAGGGAGGAAGTTCCTTAGGATGATCCTGAATGGAGCCAAGTTATTAATAAAAATAAAAACAGAAAGGGAAGGTGGTTGATGGAGTTTAACATCCCACTCCATAACACCTGTACCCCATTAGAAACAATTACAGTAGACAACCAGATAGAGGAAAATGCCACAACTGAAAACAGCAGAGATACCACCCCAATAAACAACACCCATTTAGGAACAAATATAAAAAACAGACACCCACACTATTAAAGTACAGATACACAGGGAGGAAAATATCCAGAATGAGGCCCCTTCACCCATCTCCCCAGGTATATGTAGCCCATAAGGTATACACCACAAGCCTACAAATGAACAAAGCCAAAATGTGGAATCAAGGCAGGAGAACATAGATTGCATCCAAGCCCAGAATGAAAATATAAATGACCATAGTGACCAACAATCGATGGAAACTGAACAACAATGTGATAATAGACAGGTGGTTGTGACTGGGGACTCCATCATTAAATACACTGATGGATACATATGTAAAAAAGACAAACAAAACAGAAGATGTTTGAGTTTTAGAGGGGCATGGGTAAGAGACCTGGAAAGAATGGTCCACAACATACTACAAAATGCTGGTAGCAATTCCCTAGTTATTGTTCATGTTGGCACTAATGATGTCAATAAATTTACAGTTGAAGACATCTAGAGCAATTCTGAGGGGAGTTAATTCTGTCCAGCATCACGTTGCCACAGTTTTGCATTGAGTGGAGTGCCAACAAGGACGACGCACATGCAGCCAAAAACATGCTTGAAAATGAATTGCTGTCACATCAGGAAGATAATGGTCGAGGACGTCCATTTTCTAAAGACAGCCCAGAAGATGAAGATGACGATTTCTTCAAATTCAAATTAAATAAGCAACTTAGCCACGGTGGAGTTCTTCATGAGCTTGAGCTGTACCTCAAAGACACAAGTAAAAACAGTAGACAGTTTATACACTTCCCAAGAATGAAGAAAACATTCCTATGTTACAATACTACACTTCCATTAAGTGCACCAGTTGAAAGATTTTTCAGCATTGGCGGACAGGTCTTTACTGCTTGAAGAAATTGACTAGGTGATGAAAACTTTGAAGTGCAGCTACTTCTAAGTTGCAACAAAAGGTACTGGGAATAGTAATAATCTGTTGTGGACCTTTGTGATGCTAATGCAATGCTAGTCTGAGGGTGATGTTGGCATAAATTACTGTAACTTGTTTACAAAATGATTTTATGTGGCAGTGCCGCCCGGCCCATGCTGCCATCGGCTGTGCCCTTGTCTTATACATCCCCCATAACAAGCGTAACTGTTGGTATTTTGGAAGTCAGGTAAAATGCTAGATGTATGCCTTTATTACAAACCAAAAATGTGCTTATCTCGTCATCTTCATCCCATCTTCTGTTGCTAGTTTTCTTGATAACTAAATGAAAAAACAAATACAAATCTGCTACTAGTATTTGTTTTGCCACCTTAACACGTTATGATACCATAATCCTAGACGATGGGCCAGATTCTAGTAAAGTTACACCTGGCATAACAGCAGTTGCACCAAGTAGAATGGTGCAAGTAGCAACTTACACCAGCAGTTGCGACTTGCGCTGTTTTACAAAGTGGCCTGCGACATGTCGTAGGCCACCTGTGCCGAATAGCTGTTATGCCGGCAGTTGCACCATAAACCCCCTGTGACATGGTGCTAGGGGGTTTACGGCAGCTGTTGCGCCCCATTCCAGAAGGGCAGCAACAAAGACCCCAATGTCGGGATTCTACAAGAACCCCGGAGGAGAACCGGCATCGTAAGTTACGCCTGCATTTAGCTGCATTTACCTCCTCCGAGGGTTCTGTAGAACCCGGTCCATGTGCCCCCTCATGCCCAAACTGCCCCTGTTGTTGCCCCAATGGGCACCATTTAAACAGTCCTGGACTCGGGGCCACGATCCTGCCCCATCCCCCTACTGTACAGCCCCCATACAGTAAGTGCCCCACAGGGCTGCCCCAACTGCCCCCAATCCCTGCACATGTAATCCCCACAAGGCTTCCCACCCCAGCTCCCAAATCCCTGTAGGAACATGCCCCAGCCACTATCATCCCCCACCCATGCCCCGACCCCCATGTTCCCGGCTGCAACAGCCTACTGAGCCCTGGTAATCTAAGTGGCCCCCATCAGCCATGCCATCACAGCACCCCCACCCATCCCCACCGGCAGCTGGCACAGCCCACCTCTCACCACCACCTGCCGCAACTGTGTTCAGTATGGCGTGTACTGTAAGATGCTCAGAAATTAATTTCTGCGTGCATCTTAATCAGCAGTGCTCATACTGAACTCAGTCGGTGGCTGGCCCGTGGTGAGGTGGGGCGCGTCACCAGCTGGGGATGGGAGGGGGTGCTGGAGTGGGATGACATGGATAGGCTGCCATGAGACTACCAGGGCATGTCAGGGTAATTGTCGCATTGCAGCGGGCAACTCAGGGTGGGGCAAGGTGGAGGTTTACTACGCCGCCCTGCAGGCGAATTTCTGTGGGTGTTTGAGGCCAGTTGATGTGGCGCCCCTGCTGCGGCACTGAGAGGATGTTTGGGGCCACAGGTGGGTGAACTTCATGGGGCACTGAGAGGATGTTTCGGGGCCACTTGGTGTGGCCAGCTCTGTGGAGCACTGAGAGGATGTTTCAGGGGACTAGTTGGTGTGGCCAGCCCTGTGGGGCAATTGCTGGAGGCTTGGGGGGGCAGAAGGTGTGGGCAGTCCTGTGGGGTGGCTGTTGTGGCTTGCTGGGCAGGGGTTGCACTTGCAACCTGCGGCTGCGGGTTGCGACATGCTGGCCAGGTAAGCCCTCTGTGTGGCGTACCTAGCTGCATGTTGCAAGACTTTGCTGCAGAGACCCTGCCCCTTCTAGAATAGGGCACAGGGTCAATGTTGCAGTTGCAGGTGGAGCAAGTTGTGTTCAGCGGCAACTTGCGTGACCCTTCTAAAATTGGGCTCAATGATTTGAACTTAATATTTATCTTATTGAAAGCTCTATATGCTATATCATCTTTAATACCCTGACTAGAATGGACACTATCCTGGATGTGGTCCTTACAAATTCAGAAGTAGTAAGTGTCACCAGGGTTAAGGAGCCACTGGCCAACAGCGACCACAACACTGTGTGGTTCGAGTTGGCCTTAGGAGCAGTAAAATCTCAGTCCAGGACAGGAGTGTTGAACATTAGAGGTGCTAACTTCTGCAAAATGAGGGAAGTGGTCAGGAGCAAATTGTCAAGGATACAAGTGCATCTATAGGTAAAAGACATTTGTGGGTGGGTAAAACAGGCCATATCGGAGGCTACCAAGATGTGTGTAAGGACAGTAACTAAAAAGAACAGACATAAAAACCCCATGAAGTTCACTAACTAAGTCAGAACAGCAATTAGGACCAAAAGGGATGCATTCAGAAAATATAAAAGAACCATGGGGGACAGTGAATGGGAAGTTTACAATCAGAAGAATAAGGAGTCGAAAAGCACAGTTAGATCAGCCAAGGCCACAACAAAGCTTCGGCTGGCAGAGGGGGTTAAGGCAGGGAATAAACACTTTTTTAGATACGTGCAAGAAAAAAGAAGAGGAGTGGAATAGTCAGACTTAAGGATGGAGACAGAATCATAGAGGAGAACAAGCAGAAGAACACATAGGCCCGTTACCTGACAGTGGTATCAAGGCTATGGCAAAAATGGTCCCTCAAATGGACACACCATCAGTCACTACCAGCAGTGTTAAGGAGACCCTGGAAAAAATCAGGGTAGACAAAACACCAGGGCCAGTTGGTATTCATTCAAGAGTACTAAAGGAACTGGCCTGGAATTGGCAGCTCTGTTGGCACATTTGTTCAACAGTTCATTTCAGTCAGCAGTAGTACCAAGGGACTGGAGAACTGGTTCCTCTCTACAAGGGAGGGAGTTGTGAGGAGGCTGGTAACTACAGGCCACTCAGCCTCACTTCAATGGTGGGGAAGCTAATGGAAGCCTTTATAAAGCAGGACTTGGTGGAGTATGTAGAAAAGAATGCCCTTCAGGATGAGAGGCAACATGGGTTCATAGCAGGTTGGTCATGCCAGATGAACCATATCATATTTTATGACTGGGTAACTTGGGAATTAGAGATCACGCAGTGGACCTCCCCTACTTTGACGTTAGCAAGGCCTTTGACTCTGTGCCGCACAACCACCTGCTGACAAATCTTGAGGACCTGGGAGCAGCCAAAAGCATAGTCAGGTGGATAGGTAACTGGATAAAAGACATAAAGCAGAGAGTGGTAGTCAATGGGGAGAGGTAAGAAGAAGGAGAAGTTACTTAAGGGGTGCCTCAGGGCTCAGTACTAGGGCCAGTCCTGTTTAATGCATTTATCAGTGACATTGACATAGGTATACAGGGCAAACATGCCCTGTTTGTGGACAAAACCAAGCTAGGGGGAAGGGTGGACAGCGAGGATGCACTTAGAGACCTGCAAAGAGACCTTCAGAGGCTAGAAAGATGGTCTAACATCTGGCAGCTAAGGTTCAATGCAAAAAAGTGCAAAGTTATGCATCTGGGTAAGGGGGAATCCAAGGACAGTTTACAGGCTAAATGGGGTCCAACTAAATGTCTTTCAGGAGGAAAGGGACCCAGGAGTCTTCATTTGTGGTAACCTCAAACAGACCAGCCAATACAACACAGCTTACAGCAAGGCCAGCAGAATGCTTGGATGCATAGGGAGGGGATTATACAGCAGAAGCAGGAAGGTAATACCCCTTCTCTACAGGTCCCTGGTAAGGCCCCATCTTATTTATTTATGTCTTTGGTGACCGGGTAGGTGCACTGATCCAGAGGACCATTTTCAGTCACGACCCGGGCTGCATGGTGGAAAAAAATAGGTACAGGTACAAATAGTTACTTGCAAGATATAATGCATGCATGCCCAATAGCTGGTGGCGAGGTTGCAGAGACAGAGAGAACAGTGGTAATACCCTGCAATGCAGGGTAGACAGGTAATGCTATATCAGTATGTACATAAGCATAGCCAAAATACAGATGGTGCAAGTCACAAACAGTAATGGTATACAGGGACATTGTCCAATTCAAGTACAAGTGAGGAAAAAAAACAGTTGCTGTAATAAAAATTCAAATAGGAAAACAATCACAGTTCATAAAATCAAAGGGGCAGGAAGGAAAGAGGTGGGAAAAAGGGTCAGGAGTACTGTGTCCAGTTTTGGAGTCCTCACCTAAAGAAGGATAAGAGCAGGCTGGAAACCATCCAAAGAAGGACAACCAAAATGATTTATGGCCTCCAAGGGCTCTCATATGAGGGGCATTTAGAAGCATTGAATATGTCCTCGCTGGAGGCTAGAAGGGAGACAGGGGACATGATTGAGACATGTAAGTTCCTAAGAGGAATAAGCTAAGTGATATCCTCTGATCTGTTCATTAGAGTTACTGACTCCAGCACTAGGGGTCACAAGTGAAAGTTGAGAGGGGCAGCTTCAAGAGGGAGCTTAGGAAACACTACAAAAAGGGTGGTAGAACCATGGAATAGCCTGCCCACTGAGGTAGTAGAAGCTAAAATGGTGACATCATTCAAACTAGGATGGGATAGAGCTAATGCATGAACAAAAGTCGGGCGAGCAGTTGAGAGTATAAAACAGTACAGGGGTTTGGGTCCTGAGATCAGAGTAGTTCACGGGAACACTTGGGCAGACTAGATGGACCCTTGGTCTCCTTCTGCCAGCATTTTGTTCTATATTTCTATGTCTTGTGATCATCTCTGTTTGATCTGACAATACCCTCTAGAAAATTAGCTGATCTGTGTTATTTAGCACAGCACCCTTATGCTATTTAGCATTTGCTACAGTATATCCAAACCTCATACAAAAAAAGGAAAACTGTTTCTTTATTTTTACACAGTTCTTTGACATGTCAATTACAGCACTAAATCTTACTGATAAATATTTAAATTAATCTTAGCATTTATAGGGTCTATGGTACAGTCAAACAAATGTTAGGTGGTTTTTATTTGCTTTTACATAATGATTTATTTCTGAAAGTATGTGACTCACATGCATGATGACCGTCATGACAAACCTGTTATATACTCAACAGTAACAACAATTCAAGAAGCAGCATCTGTTATTGTTAGTCACCAGTAAATATCAGGGGTCAACATTATCAGTGGACCTGTGGCCCAAGGTGTCCAGCATTTCAACTCAAATTCATTTAACCATTCACAATATACAGAAAGTTGTGGTATTCCAAACTTCCACATGCCATTTAACTTAAGTTAAAGTTGACTTCCATGGGTGGGTTTTCAAATCTTCTAGCCATTTGGGCATAATTGTAAACACTGTCATCATGATGCATGTATGTCTATCTATCAAGATATCTATCATGTGTTCGTGGACCTGATTAAGGCCTTTGATATAGTGGACCATGATTTGCTCATACAGCAGCTGACTGGGCTGGGTCTGGAGGGCCCAGCTACTCTTTGGTTCTCCAAGAATCTGCAAAACAGGTCACATTTTGTCAAAATTGATGAAGTTTTGTCCAGGGTGAACACTGTCTCCTATGAGGTCCCCCTGGTATCCATTCTAGGCCCTCTCTTATTTACTATTTTCATTAATGACTTAACCAAGATCAGTAATACTGACAAGACCTTCTATGCTGATGAAGCAGTCATCTTTATGCATGGGGAAGACACCGTCACTATTAACGAAGACCTTGGGCACAACTTCCATTCCCTTCAAAAGTGGTTCACAAATGAGAAATTTGTCTAAACATCCCTGAAACAAAAGCCATGTCACTTGGCGTGTCTCCAAATCTTAGAAGATGTAGTAGTAGTAGTAGTAGTAAAAGTTTTTTTTATTTTTATACTGAGAAGGTAGTACAATAACACCATTAGGATTATTAATCCAATTTTCAAGATGCTCCTATTAACTTTTGCATTTGCAATAAAAAGCATATGATCTACCCAAGACTTCACTATCTCAATGTTAGATGGTGTGAAACTTGAATTAGTTAATAAATTCAAATACCTTGATGTTACCATCAATTCCCACCTTACATTTGACACTCATATGACTAACACCATAAGAAATGTTCATCAAAAACTACATCTACTCTATCATATTGGAAAGTACCTGGCACCAAAACTAAAGCCAGAATCGCTAAAAGCTGCATACCCCTCCTGATTGAGTATGGCTCCATCATTATGGATGCCACTCCCCTCACAATCTGGCAAAGAAAAGAGTCTTAGCCCACAAGGCTGCCAAACTAGCATCCTTACAGGGTCCACTGTTCCTACACTGCATCAACTTTAAATGACTTGGTTGGTTGCAACCTGAAATCAGAGCCCAGTTAACCCTAAAGAATATCATGCAAAAAATTCTACATGGAACTGCTCCCCAATGCCTATCCAAGCTATTCATGTATGTGAACAACCCCTTCTGTCGCTCCTCTGCAATTTATTGAAAGTTCCATTCATGTGCATGGGCATGGGCCAGAACACATTCAGATACAGAGCAGTGTCATTCTGGAACAACATCCCCTTTTTTCCTTCAGTAGACTGAGAGTGTCCCTAAATAACACGTGCCACCTTGCCCTTGGTTGTGCCTGTACCGTCCACACCTGCACCAATTAACTGGCTGAACCTTGACAACAGATTAAAATTTCAGATCTGTGTCATGGCCAAGAAAATTGCACTAAGGCTGCCCCACCGATCTTGCAAATATAAGACCAGCTCCAGTCATCAAGAATACCCGAAGCTCAAGTAGGGCTCTCCTTCACATCCTTAGGTGCCGCACTGCCCTCTACCAACGCTCCTTCATGTCCCATGCCCCGTCCTGGACCAACTCACTACCCAGCACCATTGTCTCATTAAATAAGATTGGCACCTTCAAGGCTTCTCTAAGGGACCACCTCCGCGCCTCCAATGCTTGCGATTGTTTCTAAACCTCCCCCCCCTTCCTTCCTGTCTCTCCTGTTCCGCCTGCTGACAAGGGACCCCATCCTGCTACCCCCACCTTGTTCCCCTCTTCTTTTTTCCTGGATTCCTCCTTAGGACTATATTTTACCTAGAGTTAGTTTAATACCATGTAACTGAAAACTTTGTAACCCTCATGACACAGCCACTTGTTTTGTTTTCCCTTGTGGCTACGGCATGTTTACCTATCATGAATGTGGAATTTGACTGTCTTTGTATTTTCTGACGTGGAGCCTTTGTAAATGAGTCTCTGACTCAAAGGTTAATTCTGAAATTTCAATAAATAAATAAATAAGTACTATCAGAGCTGTCCCTTCCCCTAAAATGTTTGCTACAAAGCTGAAAGTACTTCTCCAGGAGTATAATGTATGCACTTGCTTTGCATGACTTACAAAACACTGTTGACTTAATGTGCCATCTGAATGCATTACTCTAGCCCCATGTCACTTCATTTTGTGTGATGATACTTATATGCTTGTACCTGTTCCACTGTCTTGTTATGTACTCTTCTGTACCTGGGTCGTGTCTGATGAAGGTGCTTCTGTGCCAGTGCACTTTCCTGGTCATCAAACTAAATAAATAAAAATAAAATGAAACATGATACAACCAAGTAAATCAACAACTTTTATTCATACTTTTTTTTTGGGGGGGGTAGAGGATATTATTGGTGGTCAGTGGTCAACAGTAGTCTGGTCATGGTGCTATTTTATGTTTCTGATTTGATGATGGTACATAACATTTACCCAAAACATAGATATTTCATTTATTCTTTGGAGGTGGCAGGTATTCCACCAGTTAATCAAAAATGGGTATTTTTTTAAGGAAAACTGAACTAAGTAACATGAGTTACTGCTGGAAAAAACTGATGATTGACTAACAAAACTGCTACTTCAAATACAGTAACTTGAGTCAAGTGCATTTTGGTCTTCTTCTGTGATAATCTGCGTAAGGATCATACTAATCTATGGTGGTTCTGGTGTGGTGGACATGGACTGGTATGTACCCCATGTGGGATTAACCAGGGCCTCCTTTACTTGCCCAAATGTCCAGCCTCACAATTTTAGATTTTCACAGTAGACACTCACTGACATTTTTCCAATGTTGGTTGACTTCTTTTTCACAAAAATGCAAATTTGCTGACTGCCAGTTACCTTTAGCCAAAGCTGCCTGCCTGCTACCTGGTATTCAGAACCCAGGTAAGCAACCCTAGACTAACTACTACTTTGGCATAACCAACTTCTAGTAAAATGCTGTATCACTGTGGGGAAATAATGTTATCATCATAGGCTCACAGAAGACTTGGTTTGCTGGCCAAGGCACCTAGCTTCACCTGAGCTCTTTCCTTCTAAGACTGCTTGAAAGGCAGAGTAGAGAAACTTACCAGAGCAAGGGAGAAGGATTAAGACTTAGTTTGGCTAAGCAGATTTACTGTGTGGTGGTGTTTTTATTTTTTACTCACAGGGATTGCTACTGTTTGTTGCTAACATTTCATTGCTTTATTTTTTTCTCTGATTCAAATTGTTGTTGCTGGTATACCTTCTTCTGCATTATTACAAGGTGTGCCTACAGGTGTGTCTAACAGATTACTGCTGTAATCTTCTGATTCAAATTGTCTTTTGCAAGGTATATCTTCTGTTACTGCTTTATTTTCTCTGGAGCAAAGTGTTTCTTACAGGGTATATCTTCTCTGAAATTACTGTATTACAGGTGGAGCTTACATTTTGTGACTTTTTATCATTGGGCTAAGCAAAATTACTGTTTGACACTGTGTTTTATTTTATTCTTGTTTGTTGAAAAGGTTTGTTGTCTCAGAGGTGTTTCAGTCTCCTTCTCACATTGAAGGAGCTAATTGCTTTCCTCCCACAGCTCTTCCAAAGGATTAGGTGTGTATGTGGGGTGGAGCTGGCAAACTGTCCGTAATTTCCAACAGAAAGAAGGGTTAAAAAGTCAGGTTAGTTGATATCTTGGAGGTAGAAGACTTGGTTTGCTGGCCAAGGCACCTAGCTTCACCTGAGCTCTTTCCTTCGAAGACTGCTTGAAAGGCAGAGTAGAGAAACTTACCAGAGCAAGGGAGAAGGATTAAGACTTAGTTTGGCTAAGCAGATTTACTGTGTGGTGGTGTTTTATTTTTTACTCACAGGGATTGCTACTGTTTGTTGCTAACATTTCATTGCTTTATTTTTTCTCTGATTCAAATTGTTGTTGCTGGTATACCTTCTTCTGCATTATTACAAGGTGTGCCTACAGGTGTGTGCTAACAGATTACTGCTGTAATCTTCTGATTCAAATTGTCTTTTGCAAGGTATATCTTCTGTTACTGCTTTATTTTTTCCTGGAGCAAAGTGTTTCTTACAGGGTATATCTTCTCTGAAATTATTACAGGTGGTGCTTTACAGGTTTTACAGTTTTATCTAACATTAGGATAAGCTTTCAGGTTACTGCATTTGTTGTTGACTGATTGTTTCTGCTCTTACCTCCTTGTTCTTTCGTCCGTGGTTCTTCTTTTTAGGCAGGGAAGGGCCCAGCCACCACCCCATCCCCAACCACCCACGCTACACTCCTTTTATGGGTACCACAGTTGTGACATTTCCTGTGGCAGAGCAGGAAGGGGCGGATCAGTGGGGCCTCCACAAGTGATCTAATTTACAGGGCACTAGTAATTTAACTTGTTATAACAAGTTAAACAAAGCACAATTAAACCATTACTTGCATTTTTTCCTTTTTTTCCTTCTAATTACTCTGACTAGGTTACAAACCCAGCAACTTATTTGGAATGGATTTCATTAACTGCAGGTACTGTGGAACAATTTTCAGAAGGACAGTCTTACAGGATTTAGGACACTGTCCTACATGCTGGGCCTTTGGAGATCTTAGGTCTCAGCTCCGGGCAGCATGGGCAGAGATTGCAGCCTCAAATTTCATATTGAAGAGAAATACATTATAAGAACCACCGCCATTTCCCCAGCATCCAACAGAAAAACCTCGACCGCAGAGGGTAGTTGGTCCAGGAGGTTGGCAGGTGGTTAGGAGGAGCAAATCAGGTGCCCCATCCTCTCTGCTCTCAACACATTACCTCCAAAAACCATATAAACACTACAAACAGGTATCTGCCTCTATCTCTGAAATCAAATAAAGAGGCAGAAGACACTGCAGAGCGGGACACTGCGGCACAGGAGCTAACACAACAATACTCACCCAAATCAGGAACCAAAACTAAAGCAAGCACAAGGAAATCCAAAAACTTCTGATCATAGGAGACTCCATGATTCGGGAGTTGATACCCATCTCAGCCAGGGGTGATGGTCAGATGTCTCCAGGTACATCAGCATGGAGAGACACTGACCGCATTGCTAAAATTGTTCACAAAGCAGGAGGAAAACATTGAGGTCCTAGTACACATAGGGACTAATGATCTAGCCAACCCGGTCAGTTGTAAGGAGACCAGGAACACCTGACTAAGCTGGGTGACAAACTATCATCTATTTCGTCCGGCATCTCCTTCTCTGAGATCCTGCCAGTCTGGGAGAAGGAGCAGATGGACGGAAGGTCGAAGAAGGGAGATAGGGGAGCTAAACACGTGGCTCAGGACTGGTGCCAGGAAAAAGGACACAGATTTGTAGGAACTGGCAACAGTTCTGGGAGGCCAAAGTTCTTTAAATTTGATGGACTGCATCTGACTAAAGAGGAGTCAGTGCATTGGGGCAGAAGTTTGGCGTCTTTGCAGAATATTTAAACTAGCAAATGGGGAGAGGGTGCAGCACCCCATCGTCGAATGGAAGACACCCCTCCCCTCAAAGCTAGTGGTCAAACAGGAATTCAGCGTGTTTGCCGTTCATTTTGCATCACCAGGCAAGAAAAAGGTTTGTCTCCCCATCGATGCACAGGGTAATGCCAAACTTCACCAACTAACACACCAAAATCTGGCCAATGGAAAATCATGTACACAAATGCTCACAGCCTGGAAATAAGATCCCAGACCTGCAGGCAATAATGTCAGAGGCTAAACTGGACATAGTAGCAATTAGTGAGGCGTGGTTTACCAGTAACCACACTTGGAGACTTCAGTACCTGGCTATGTATTGTTCAGAAGAGACCGAGGTGCAAAAAGGAGGAGTGGCCCTGTATGTTAATGAAAATATCAAAGCTACAGAAATTCAGAATACACATAAGGAGCCAGAAGAACTGTGGGTCACCCTGGAAACAGGAAATGGGACAGCCATAAGAACTGGGGTTGTCTACAGGCCCCCAGACCAGAGGAGCATAGACACATTACTGTTAGAAGATATACAAAACATGACAGCTAAAGGAGGTTCTGATAATGGGAGACTTCAACATGCCAGATACAGATTGGTCAATACCAGCAGGAACATCTGCCAGAACTAGACTCATAGTGGATTCCTGCAGGAGGGCCTCAAACAACTGGTACAGCAACGACAAGAGACAGGGCTATCCTAGATCTAGTACTGACTAACATAGAAGGGATCACAGATCTCCAGGTAGAAGGTCACCTGGGGCCAGTGACCATCACATGGTATGGTTCAATTTGGCTACTACATCTAAATCATCCATTCCAAGGCAAAATATGGGACTTCAGAGGAGCCGACTTTGATAAGATGGCCAACAGAGTTAAGCTAGCCCTGGCAAAAGAAACACAGGTGAGGAGGTACAGGCAAAGTGGGCAAACATTAAGGATACAATACTTGAAGCAACATCCCATTGTGTTAGACAGAAAAGGAAGTGCAAAAGAAGAAGGAAACCACTTTGGTTCTCAAATACAGTAGCAGAAAAGTCAGAGCCAAAAGGCTGGCCTTCAGGAAATATAAGGAACACAGCGGGATGAAGATAGGGAGGCATACCAAACTGCCCTAAGGGAAGCAGGGAAGGCAGTAAGGCAGGCAAAGTCCCAAACTGAGGAAACACTAGTACGAACAGTAAAAGAAGGTGACAAGACTTTCTATAGATACATTAGTGAAAGGAGAAAGTCCAGAGAGGGTATTGCTAAGCTTAATGGAGAAAAGGGAGCATGTGAGGAAGAGGACCCTGTAAAGGCATCTATCCTAAATAGATACTTTTGCTCAGTATTTACTTCACAAAAGAAAGGGTCCTACAAGAGCTTGCTAAGCTCAGGGTGGATAAGGCAATGGGACCTGATGGCATACATCCCAGGGTACTTAAGGAGCTAAAGGAGGAACTAGCATAGCCATTAGCAGAATTGTTTAGTGAGTCTCTCAGCACAGGAGAGGTCCCAGAAGACTGGAGAAGGGCTCATGTGATCCCGCTCCAGAGTGGTAGCAGGGAGGAGGCGGGGAACTACAGACCAGTCAGTCTTACCTCAGTAGTGGGCAAGATTATGGAGGCACTCCTTAAGGAAAGGATAGTGCAACACCTGGAATCCATAGGGCACAGGATCCAAGACAGCATGGGTTTACAAAGGAAGGTCTGTCAAACTAATCTCATAGATTTCTTTGACTGGGTAACCAGAGTGGTGGACCAAGGGGAGCAGTTGATGTCCCTACCTTGACTTCAGCAAAGCTTTTGACACTGTTCCACATAGAAGATTGATAAATAAGCTAGGTAGGCTCGGGGTGGGTCAGAAGTTGGTCAACTGGGTGGCAAACTGGTTGACTGGCAGAAAACAGAGAGTGGTGGTAAATGGTATACAGTCAGAAGAGATGCAAGTCACAAGTGGGTACCTCAGGGATCAGTCCTGGGGCCAGTCCTATTCAACATCTTCATTAGTGACCTGCAGATGGCCTAGAGGGTAAGGCTTGTCTGTTTGCAGATGACACCAAGATCTGCAACAGAGTAGATGATCCAGATGGGGTGGGCAGAATGAGAAGAGATCTGGATAAACTAGCAAAATGGTCAGAAGAGTGGCAACTGGGATTTAATGCAAAGAAGTGCAAAATCATGCACATAGGGAAGAGAAACCCTGAAGCCACTTATAGGCTGGGAGGAGTTGCTAGCAGTCACAAAGGAAGAAAGAGACTTAGGCATCATCATCACTGATGACCTAAAATCATCCAAGCAGACCTCTAAAGCAGTAGGTAAGGCTAGGGGTGTTAGGGTGTATTAGTAGGGTATCACAAGTCGTAAGAGGGAAGTAATACCTCTGTACAAGACATTGGTTAGGCCCCATCTGGAGTACTGCGTGCAGTATTGGAGGCCACACCTTCACAAGGACATTAACCAAATTGAGGCAGTCCAGAGAAGGGCAGCCAAAATGGTGCAGGGACTGCATCAGAAGACATATGAGGACAGATTAACAGAGCTCAATATGTATACCTTGAGCAAAGGAGGGAGAGAGGTGATATGATCGAGACATTTAAACACCTAAGGGCATAAACAAGGTGAAAGAGTCTAACATGTTTAAATATAAGAAAAATAGCAGGACAAGAGGACACAGCATGAGATTAGAGGGAGGCCGATTAAGGGGAATGTGAGGAATTCTTTTTCACAGAAAGGTGGTAGATGCATGGAATGGCTTACCACAAGAAGTGGTGGCTATGAATACAGTGCAGGGCTTCAAACAGGCATGGGATAGGCATAAGGGAGCAATACAAATGACTATGAATAGATAGGTCACTGACAGAGCAAAGGCCGATGGCACATTTATAAGGTAGAAAAAAAATGGGCAGACTGGATGGGCCTTGCGGTCCTTATCTGCCGTCAACTTCTATGTTTCTATGTTTCTATGTTTCTCAGAGGTAATGTGAGGAAGTATTTCTTCACAGAGAGGGTTGTGGATATATGGAATAGCCTTCCTGAGGTGGTTGTAGAGTCAAAAACAGTGGAGGAATTCAAGAATGCGTGGGACAAACATAAGGCAATTCTAGTGCGGGGTAGGAAGAAGTAGGCTGTTGGTTAACTAGGATCTGCAGCTTATCTGTTAGGTAGGGAAATGGGCAGACTAGGTGGGCCAAGCAGTCCTTATCTGCCTTCACATTCTATGTTTGTATCATCATCATCATCATCATCATCAATCATTATCAATGATTCGTTCACTGCATGAGAGGAAATGACTGTGATAAGAGCAATCTAGGACCACTGCACACTGACACTGGCCTAACCTGGGTGGCTGCCACTCCGTCATAGTTGAGGCAAACTCGTCAACTTCACTATATGCATGTATACGGTTTCTTGGGTGACCGTCATCATCAGTGACTCATTCACTGCATGACAGGAAATGACTGAGAGCAAGTTAAAGCTGGAGCACGGGCCCTGGTGACAATGTGACCCGCCCCACCACTGCACACTGACATTGGCCGGGCCTTGGTGGTCACTGCCCTCCCTCATAGTTGAGGCAAACTTGTCAACTTCAGGGCTTTGTAGCTACTATACATGGATAGGGTTTTTAGGAATTACATTTCTGTACAAAACCAACAAAATAAACATGCATATCCAGTAGCAACCACATCATTACTGATTCATTCACAATCATTCACAACTATGACTGAGTCCCTTTCACCTGACGTCATTGTGTCACACTATCAGTAGCACCAGACCACTTACTGTGGGATCATCAGCCAGTTGCCTCAGCTGAGCCTGTGACCAGCAGCTTGTCATCGCCAATTTAATGCGAATGAATCAGTGATGATAGCTGGTAACTACTGCACAATCTTTAGGCGAATGGTTGTGATGAATGAGGCATGATGGGGGAATGTTTCTGTTTTTTATTCATTTATTTTACTTCTTTTAATAGAAAGTTAGGGGGAACATTATGTACTGCAAATGCTACCTAAGGTCACTCATACTAAACACCATACATTCTTTAAAGGGGAACAGTCAGCAGCACTAAGAGAGTCCCACACCCAAGTGTGTGTGGTGGTTCTCAATCTGTGCTATTTGTGTGCATTGCAAAAAGCATTAGTTTTCTTACTGTTTACTGCAGCTGTACAGCAGTCATATCACACTGATTCTGCTGCCTTGCGAGCTGACATTTTCTGTAACACAGCAATCATCAGAGCCCCTACAGCTAGAAGAGCACTGCAGCAGTGGGAGATAATAATGGCCTGCAGTGAAGCTACTATGACCTTAGATGTTTGCCAGTCACACTGTTCTCCCCAGGGATCTGGGCTAAGTACAGTCCTTAGTGACTGTACCTAGCCCAGTGAGGACAGTGGGAGTAGGAAACAAAAGATTGGAGCAACTCCTAACATGCACTGCCTGTAGGGTATTTAATCTCCCACTGCTACAACCATACTTTCATGTTAGACAGCTGCAAGGGAGTTGATGATTTGTAGTGGCAGAAAATGCCAGCTTGTAAGCCAGCAGAATCAGCATGATACAATCTACTATGCTGCTGCAGTAGACAGTATGTAAAAAAACACGTTTTTTTTGTAATGCACACAATAAAGCACAAATTGACAATGAACCCATATTTGGTTGTGGATTTCTGCTTCTCCTAGTGTTGATTGTTCACCTTGAATGCCACAAGCACAATGCATAGTACTGTGGTAAAATGGCAGTGTGGCACCTTCACTGGAGTGATATCTGATATCCTCCCTGCCTGGTGAACTGCTTGACCACTTCGCAGGTGGAGATGAACTGCCTACATCAGAAAAGTACATTGTTCACACACTGTATCAGAAGTGTATGGCCACTTCACTTTGCATAGAGTGCTAAGCGTGGTAGTGTACTTTTAAAATACTTGCAGTGTCATTGTGTACAGTTTTATTTGTGACAAATGACAATTTAAGTTCCAGATTGTTATTAACCCACAAACACATAGAAAGCATTTAATGTGGTACTTGTACTTTTTTTGTTATATTTGCTTCAGCTCTGCACACCATGACAGTGGCAAAAACAAAATTATAGCACTCATAGGTTTGGCTGGAAAATGTCAACCTGTAATATGAATATGCTTAATACTGCACACTATGTGCAAAGCCAAAAGAGTGATATGACTATTTTCATATTTTGTTTAGAAAACACAAAATAATGTAGCATATAAGCTCATTCATTGCCTGTTGAATCTATTTGTTTTTTTTCTATACATTGTTAGTTTCCTGAGCTCGTAAATGTGTTTAATGAGTAAACAAGCAACTTCTTAAAAGTGGTATGAAGCAATATGAGTCACAGTTACTGATTACGTTTTATGACAGAGTAATAAATAACAGTAACTGATTATATTTCTTAAAGAGTAACTATTAACTTTAACTGATTGCTTTTTAAAAATAATTTAAAAGACCCCAGAAGACTGGCCTGTTATGGAGTGGCTACCCTCAGGGCAAGGAACCTCTGAATGCCTGCCAGTGAACTAAAGTCTGAGTGTGATGTCCCAACAGCAGTGATGCTGCCTACATCACTTACTGACCAGGCACAACAGTGCAAATGATGTGTGTAAAATTGTGAAGCCAAAGCTAATAGAAGAGTGGGAGAAACTTATAAAGTTGTGCAGAGTAGAACAGGCTTTGACCTGAGGTACAACCTAACCCACTGGTGTGAAAAAAGGAATAGGATGGATCACGTGGCCCCTGTTATGAGAAGAGTACAATGTTTACTAAGGGACCCGAAGGTAATTTCTCATGTCTGGGGTCAGGATCAAACCTGTCTATACAGTGCTAGTCAGAAGAACTTTTGGGAAATGCGTTACTGTGTGTGTAACTAAATATATGTCAGTTAAATGTGACGACTGCTTAAACCACCTTGTAGTGTGATTTTTTTCCTATCAGAGCAGAGGTTCAAGCTGAGCTTATCCCAAAGTGTAGGGGAAAAGAAAAGTGTGTCTTGCTGGTAGGGGAACTCTCTGGCAAGCAGTCCACCATACCCCTAGACACAAAGGGTCTTCTGGGCTATGCCACCACCTCAGCTAAGAGAGGGTTATCGTATGGTGCACTTGATGTCTGGGTGTCCCTTTACAAGCCACATGTCCTAGATCTATCTGAAACATGGCTTAAGCCATACCACAGAGATGCCTTCTACCAACTCCCCAGCTACTCATTGCTGCATCTTGACAGGCCTGGCAGAAAGAGGGGTGGTGGTGTTGCACTATACGTGCAGGACCATATTAGTGCCACCGCTATTGCCTGCTCCTCCCCCTCCTCGGTCAGTGAATGGCTTGTCGCTGAAATTCCTCCTTGGTGCATCGAAAAAATTGTACATAGGCTGCTGCTATAATCCTCCCTCAGGAGGTGCACAGGGACTATCAAACTTCCTGGATGGCCTTGCATCTGCCCTCTCTTCCAGGGACACCATCATACTTGGGGATTTCAACCTCCACTGGACAGAATCCGCAGTACTGGAATATGCACACCTGCTAAGGACACATCACCTTGGACATGTCCTCTTCTCCCCTACCGGATACAAGCCTCATTCCCCCAACCACTCCACCCTCGAGTGGATTGCCACAAACTGTGTGAACCTAGTCCTCCAAGCAGGCACTATGGCTGACTCTATCAGTGACCACACCCCTATATATATTGCTCAAACCACCAAATCAATATGTCCTTCCCACAAATTGCTATCTTTTAGAAAATTCAAATCCCAGGATTCGGACTTAGTGCTAAGGGATGCCTGGGCCATAAACTGATCCCCACTCTACCAATTCAAAGATGTTTTCACGGCAGTGACACTTTGTGCGGAAGCTCTTCATAACCTTTAGGACAAATACTTCCCGATCACCACCAGAAGAGTTACAGGTGGTAACACCCATTGGCTATCAAATGAACTTGTGGCCCAAATGAAAGTAATGGACAAAACCCAGCAAACCTTCAAGGCATCCCCCTTCCCCCAGTTATGGAATGCATACGTGTGACTTCGGAACTCCTGCAAGCAGGCTGTGAAGTCACTCAAGTGCAAATACTACACCAACCTACAAAACGAGTCTCTTGGTAACCCCTGCAGTTTCTGAGCCTCAATTAACACCCTCCTCAACCCAAAATCAAATAAACAAATAACGGAGCTTATCTCCCCCTTCAGTCCCATTACTGACCCAGGCAAGATCACTGATATCTTCAATAGAATGTTTACTGACCTTACAGCCTACACCAGCAAACTCCCTCTATAGCCTCTCTCTACCCAGAAAAACCAGCCATGCTGCCTACAGACATCAAGCCCGGTCTTTTATTTCAGAGCCATCAACCATAGTGTCACTGGCAAACTCCTAAAGCTGCTACCTGCATGGTGCAGCCCAGGTAGCGATGGTCTGTATCCCACATTTCTGAAATTCCTCTCCCCTGCTCTTGCATAGCCACTGATCCACATTTTTAACCTTTCCCTCTCATCATCTACTATGCCTGACTCATGGAAGCATGCGCACATGGTGCCTATTTTCAAATCTGGTGATCCTGCTGCCCCAGAAAATTACCGTCCCATCTCCCTCCTCCCACATCTAAGCAAACTATTAGAAAAAATAATTCATCACCAGCTATCTGAGCATCTAGATAAGTACAGCCTCCTGAGCCCCTTCCAACATGACTTCCGCAAACACCACAGCACCTCTTCAGCCTTGGCCCTTTTCTCCAACCATGTCCTTAGAAACATGTACATGGGTATGGCCACAGGTGCAGTGTTTGTGGACCTATCGAAGGCCTTTGAGCTTGTTGACCACCACCTTCTCCAATTCACCCTGCTAAAACTAGGCAGCTCCCTGAACATCACTGGTTTAGCAGCTACCATGTTAACAGATCCCAGTCTGTTCTGATAGGCAAAGATACCTCTGCTGCATTACCCATCCATACTGGTGTCCCCCAGGGCTCCATACTGGGGCCTCTATTATTCTCACTGTTCATAAATGATATTCCTGCAGAAAGCATAAACTGTAATGCGCTTCTCTATGCTGATGACCTCGTCATCTACCATAGCACCAAATCCCTCAAATCTATATCTTCTACACTAACTACAGACTATGGATCAGCTCAACATTGGTTCCGCTCCAAAAAACTTCTTGCAAATGAGAAAAAAACAAAGGCCATGTCTTTGGCTCCAAGCCATACCTTGCAAAGGCCACCAAATCAAAAACCTCGTTACACATAGTCTCCCCTGCAGGCTCTTCTCTTGACACTGTATCCTCCTTCAAATACCTAGAAGTGACTCTTGATCCCTCCCTTACCTACAATGACCACATTTCTAACACTATGAAGAGAGTCTACTGGAAGCTGGGGGCAGCCTACCATGTTAACCACCTCCTGACCCTGGAGGCTCGTCTTGCAATTGCCCAAGGAAATCTACTGCCCCTACTTGACTATTGCTCCCCAGTGTTCTCCTCCATGTCCTCTTCACTTGTTTGTCATCTAAATATCACATACAATTCTTTCTGTTGCTTTGCCCTTCAGGTCCCTTCCTCCACTCATCACTGCTCTCTATATCAGTCCTTAGGCTGTCTCTCTCTGCAGGGTCATTTTGAATATGCTGTGGGCTGTCTAGTCGAAACCTCTCTCAGAAACTCACATGAGTCCCCCTACTCCTCGCATCTCACCAACAGGGCGGTAACTCAATGTCTCAGGGTCGCTACCATTCCCCCCGGTAGTCTCCTGTGTATCTACCATCATGGGGAACAAGGCTTTCTCTGTCTCTGCCCCTACCTCTGGAACAGAATACCACCTGCTATCCATATGTTACCCTTTCATCAGTCCTTCAAATCGAAGCAAAGAGATTGACTCATGTCTTAGGGCACCTATGCCTACTCCCTTGGAAACACCCTCACCAGAAATCCACCTTAGGGGCCCAGTGTACCATTTGCCTTACTTCCCAAGTACTGGCTGCTACATAAACAATTCACACATTTTTGACTCCATTGTGAAAATGTTGATTGCTGTAGTGTAATCCCTTATGCACTGTATTGTAAACCTGAGATTGGCTGAATAATGTCTTGATTTGCTGTAAGTGTATGTCCTAGTTCTCTGCAAACAAAGAAGCATTGCTTTGTCATGAACTTGTTTTTTTATGTCCTTAACCTCTGTTTTAAGATATGATGTTTATGTATCACTGTTTCTAATACCACTGTATGCACTGTATTATATGTAACTACTGTATTATAACTTGTACCTATTGTCTGTGCCGCCGTATGGCCCAAGTCGCAACTGAAAATGGTCCTTTGGATCAGTTAGCTCACCCACTTACCAAAAACATAAATAAATTGCATCTGCTGAGGAACGCAATACAGCAGCAACTGTGAGAACCCAGTGACTGAGAGGTTAGGGTTGCAAAAATGCAAAGGAAGGGGGGCTTACAATTTGGGGCTTGTCCTCTGGGATATTGTGCAAGATACAACTTGGAGACTCAGTGTCTGGGATTTGACTATGGCACTTTTTGGTCTCCTAGTCCTTTGAGATGCAATATATCATAAGTGAACTCATCTGTAATGGTGTGTGAAATACACTCTGTAGGCTAGATTGAGTTGTCTGTGAAAACAGCACTAGACCTCTCAGGCAGAGAATGGCATGAAAAAGAAGCCCAGAAAAAATGTGTCCTTTCTAATATTCAGTCTGAACTTCATGAGAGAGAAGACACACACACCTTATGACAGACAAGAGCAGCCTTGAGAATAAGTGAGAAGTATGGAAATTATTCTCAAGTAATCTATAGGAACAAGTGACCACTCACCAAAGCATGATTCCAATTTCTCAAAAATAAATCTTTTTATTGTGTGCACCAAAGAAAACCTCTAACCCACCAATGCTTTGGGGTGTCCATGTACCCCTTCCTCAGGGTAGAAGGCATTTCTAGTTTAAAACCAACAGTAGTATGTATAAATATTCAAATATTCATTTTACAGACATTGAAAATACACCCAAAATGTGCTCATATAGAAAAGGGGGGGTTCCGTAAAAGAAAGCATACCTAGAGGTTACTCTTCACACATACACGTGTGTATAAATCAAATAATTAACGCCATGCATATATTTTAAATTATCATTTAAACATGCTTATAGTACTAGTGATGGGACACCAGTTTACCGAATAGTTAAAAAAGTATGTGGGAAATGCTAAGCAGTGGGAAGGGACTCTACCTGGGAACTCAACATTTTCATTCTGTTTTTGTAAAGCAAACTAAATATACAAAAAAGGAAAAAGGAAGAGAAAAATCATTTTGATTTTTAAGAGTGAGTGTGAAGTATGTGTGCAGTAACCTGACATGGAGAGTTAAAAATAACTCGTATACATTTTTTATGGTGACAGATATGCAAAGTACCACAGAGGAATGAGTTGAAGTGGATCATTATCCTATCACTAATACTATAAACATGTTTAAAAGAGAATTAAAATTTATACATGGTATTATCTATTTGATTTATGCGCAGGTGTGTGTATGAAAGTTGACCACTAGGTATGCTTTCTTTGAAAGAATAACACCCCCCCCCTTTTTTTCTTATATATGAGCACATATTTGGGTGATATTCAATGTCTGTAAAATAAATATTTCAATATTTATACATAATATTGTTTGATTTGAATATAGAAACACCTTCCACCATGAGGAAGGGGTATATGGACATCACAAAACATTGTTGGGTTAGGGGCTTTCTGTGGTGCACACAATAAAATGAATATTTAAAAAAAATTTGAATCATGCTTTGGTGAGTGGTCACTTGTTCCTGTAGATTCCTTGAGAATGGGTAGTGGCCTATATGGGAACTGACTGCTTCCTCATTTGAGTTCCTTTTATGCCTAGGAAGGGTCTGGACGGTCCCTTTATGCAAGTATGGAAATTAGCCAAGTTTGCATACAGTGAATTGGAGACATAATTTCTCAGAGGGGAGTGACTGAACCTTTTGGACCGATGTGATTGGCTGAGGTAGTGCATGGTCTGCACTTGAAGCTGTGTGTGAGACACGAGTGCCTAAGTAGTGTCAGTTTGGACCAGTGTGATTGGCTGAGAAAGTGCATGATCTGCACTTGAAGCTGTGAGTGTGAGACGTGTGCTTAAGTGGTGGTAAAAATAGAAAAGTCAGCATACTGAGATGGGACCTAGACACTGTTGTTGGACCTCTCAGTACAAGTACTCAACCCTATGTTGCAAAGTTGCAGCTTAAAGGGGAACAGTCAGCACCAAGAACCCTGGCCAAAATGTGGGTCTGGTCCTAATTTGCACTTTGTGTGCAAAAAGTTTTCTGTTTACTGCAGTATAGTAGGATTCATAGGATATGTACAGAGCCAATGGATTTGCATCCTTATTGCTCAGCAGTGATTTCTAGGCCTTTCTTATTTAAGCATGCCAGATTTCCTAGTCATTCTCATGTACTGATCCCACCTATGTTTAAATATTGCTGTTGTTGAACTTGCCACAACCTCAAGTGGTAGTCTGTTTCAGTCATGGACTACATGCTGGTTAAACCACCAACTGATATGTATCTATCTCGACTTTTGTGTAGTTAGCTGCAGGGGGTGGGATCTAGTACTATGTGTAGCAGCATTTTCCTCTAATCCAGTAAGATCCCAGATATCGCTGTTGTTCCATGCTCTGTGCACTAAGCACATATCCCCCCTTTTCCTTCTTGCCTCCAATGAGTACAAATCCAGTTCTTTTAGACAGGTTTCATAGCTCTTCCCTGCCATAATATGTATTGCCCAGTGGCCCATCACTGTACTCTCTCCAGGAGTGCCACGTCTCCTTTTTTGTATGGTGCCCATACTTGGACACCGTATTCCGTAACTGGTCTCATCAGTGAAGTATACATAGGCAAGATGACCTCCCTACTCTAGCTGATGTATTCCTAAGTACATAATTCAGGATTTTGTTTCCCTTTTGTGCTATGTTCTTGCAATAAGAGGAGAATGACAAGTCTTTGGATACTATGACCTTCAGATCTCGCTCTTCAACTGTTGTTTTCAAGGGTACACTCCCCAGGATATAAGATATACCTGGATTATTCTTCCCCAAGTGCATGACTGCACACTTCTCTGAATTTAGGGTGAGTTTGAATTTCTCTCTTCAACTGTCTATAGTGTTTATGATCTCCTGCAAAGGTGATATCCCTTGCTTGGTATCGATCTCTGCTCCCAATCTGCAGTCATCTGCAAATTTATGCATCCAAACCTTCTGATGGTTTACTTGCAGTGTGGTCACATATAAATTAAAGAGATAGGGCCCAACACCGATCCTTGAGGCACTCCACTGGACACCCCCTCCCAGTCCGAGTATTGCTCTCTAATGCATACTCGCTGCTTCCTGTTTTTTAACCGTCTCTGAACCCAAGCTGTTATAGATGGAAGAATACCAATTATGCTCATTTCCCTAATTCTGTATGGGGGAGCTTGTCAAAAACTTTGGAGAAATCCAAAAATAGGACATTCACAGGAGTTCCTTGGTCTAGTCTCTTATTGACCTGATCATAGAATGCCAGCATATTAGTCTAGCAGGATCTTCCCTTAGTGAACCCGTGTTGAGAATAGTCTGTTAAATGTTCCTGTTCCAGATATTGTATGATTTCATCTTTTAATTTTCCTTCCAATATTTTGGAAGGGATTGCTGTGAGGCTTACAGGTCGATAATTGGTCGGATTTGATTCATTGCCCTTCTTATATATAGGAATAACTGTTGCATTCCTCCAGCTATCAACCACTTCCCCAGTACCTACAGATTTTTGGAATATATAAGTTAGAGGTGGAGCTAAAACATTACAAAGTTCTTTAAGGACTCTAAGGTGTAGTCCATCAGGCCCTGGAGATTTGTTTGGTTCCAGTTCATTAAGTCTGGCTTCCACTTCAGATACCTTGATTGTAATCACATCTAGGGGCTCATGACTGTGAATTGTTGTTCCCACACTGTCCCTGTTTATATTAAATACAGACAAGAAATAAGTATTTGTTAGATTAGCCATATCTTTATTGTCCAAGATCAGTTCCTCATTTGTGTCTTTAAGTGGGCCTGTATTATTCGGGCTGCCCTTTATGTTATTTATATAAGAGTAAAAGGCTTTATAGTTCCCATTTACTCTTTGTACTAATGTTATTTCATAAGCTGCTTTTGCCCTCTTGATTTGTTTTTTATGGAGTTGGATAACTTGGTGTATTGGAGTCTAGTTTTGTAATGTCTATTCACTTTCAATTTCTTAAATAGCCTGTTCCTTTTGTTAATTAATTTCTTTATCATGGGTGACCACCACTGCTTGTTAATTTTGCTTGCTGGTTATTTTTGTTTGGTCAGGATATTGTCAGTAATTTACTTCTGGATCATATTTGTGAAGGTGTCCCACATTACATTTAGAGACTAGTTTTTAAAGTCCTTTTCCCACTGCCAAAGTGCAAGATTTCCCTTAATTTTGTTATGGTCATCTTTGTTGAAGTTTGGTATAACAGTGGTCCCTGTATTTTTATATAGGGATTCTGCTATTGTAAATTCAATTTTTAAATGGTCACTTGTGCCCAGTGGTTCAGTTGTTACACATTCATTAATTGTGCTCCCCATATTAGTTAGGACACGGTTGAGTATGTTGTGACCCCATGTTGGATCCTCTACCCTGTACCCTAGTAGACTGTATCAGATTAATTCTGCTGACTTGCAAGCTGACATTTTCTGTAACTACAGATCCCAGAATCCCCTGCAGCTGACATACCAGGAGTGCTGCGGCAGTGGGAAATTCAATAGCCTGTGTACATGTTAGAACGTTTTGTAGCACTGTCAGTCCTGTTGGTTCTCCCAGGCAAGTATTATCCCTCTAACTGTACCTTAGCCCAAGGAGGGACAGCAGGACCAGCAAAGAAAGAAAAGAGCCTACAAAAATTCTAACTTGCACTGCAGGCTATTGAATCTCCCACTGCTAGCCAACTTTCATTAGTATGAGAGCAATGCTATGATACAATGCTCTGGCAAAAGACCAAAAATAAACTAAGATGCATCGAAGAGGAAAGCATGTCTGATGTTGATTTTCAAGTGAACTCGTTGCTTGCAGCATGGGAAGTGGGACAGTGTGCAGATGCACAAGGTGGTGTATACCAGTGCTCAAGGCAACATCTGAAGAAAATCAGTAGAAGAGTGAGAGCATAATAATGTTGAATTGAAACCATAGCCTGAGCATTACAGACCACCACAGTGCAAATGCAACTGACTGATTGTGATCCCACAGACCCATTCGAGAAAATCTCAGCATGCTGCACAATAACCAACACCTCCAGGTGCTTGACTTAAAGGCAGCTGTGACTGTTGCCCCATTTGGCAGCTACCCCCGCAATGAAGCATGCAGGGAATGTTCCTGAATGTTTTTCAGGGCCTGTTGGTGAAGAATATATTTCTTAGCAGACTTTTCTGGTACAATTGCAGAACTCTGATAAAGTGTACTGATACACCAATTTGAGATTTATGGATAGGATATTGCCTTACAAAATGTTTTCTTTCTTTCTTTCTTAGACAGAGAGCTGAAGAATCAAGTGATGCAAGCACAAGGACCGAAGTAGTGTCTCCCAAGAAGAAGGAAGGGGCACCCAAGTGATTAGTAAGTTCATTTTGAAAATAACCCTAGTGTGGTGTGGGGTTCCCTACATAGCTACAAGCTTCATCAGGGGCAGGGGTATGATGGTAGCCATCCATGAAGGTAAGGCACTTTCTGTTTTGCATCAGTTATAAGCTATGATAGTTCTCGCACAGTGTCATATGAGGAAATATTTTGAAAATGAATTTTTGAAGCTGCACTTTAAAGGAAAGTCCTGCAATAAAATAAGAAATAAGACACTGCATCTTTAAGTGTAAATGGAATTACTGCATTCTTCTCTCCATGAGTGCATTTGAATGTACTTGCAAGTAGCTTCTCTTAGTGTGCACCCCTTTCACTATACTAGTGAATCTTTCTGCCTGTATATAATACCTGCAAATAACATTATATATTTTTCAGACCCAATAAAGAAAGATATGTATTTAAACATGTATGTCAGAACTCTTTCTTTTCTTTTCTCCTGTGAGAAGGGGGAAGAATGGTAGCTAGTTAGGCTGTTAAGGGGTGGCAGCTGGACGCATGGTATGTGGGTGGACCAGATGAGTTTGGGACCTTGTCAGGATCATACACTGAGACATGTCCCAGGGGAAGGATGACTCTGCTGCCAGGACCCTGAAGTAGGTCATTGGGAAAGGGTACACTCTGGAAGGCAGTTGGTCGACTATATCTATCCATCAGAGGGGTTGAGGGGGTATAGGCCAAGGTCAGTGTGTGCCAGCATGACAGCCGTGAGATGTGTCATTGCTGAGGATATCTAATATATGTGAAGTTAGGAAGAATATCATGGAAACTGTGATTATGCCCATTGTGAATTATGGCAATATAATTACTGGCTTCCCCTTCTTCCCATAGGGAAACCGTGATGTAATTTCCCATTATACATGAGTGTGTATAATGGCAAACCACGCAACACCATGCTAAGTCATGCAAAGCTGCGCAAACAGTGCAAAACACCAGTAATTATAAAAAAGAAAATATGGGGTGTTGTGCGTAAACTCGAAGTTTACACACACCCTCGGGGTAAGATGCTTGCACAAACCCCTCGAGCTTCGCTCTCGGGGTTTATGTAGACTCTTACCCCTCGTGTGTGTGTAAACTTCTCGTTACAAACACCACCCCATACATTATTCTATATGTAATTTATTGTGGGGTGGGTTCCAATCATTTGGTAAAATTTGATATTTTGACATATCAATT
Source organism: Neoceratodus forsteri (assembly GCA_016271365.2). NCBI lineage: Eukaryota > Metazoa > Chordata > Ceratodontiformes > Ceratodontidae > Neoceratodus > Neoceratodus forsteri. The sequence goes on from CM057458.1 coordinate 659,506,771, forward strand.
GGCTCAGTTTTTCCTTGGAGCCCCACGTCATGCCTATTATTGTGGCCTATCTTCTACACTGACATGGCTACTGCTAGTGCGAAGGCATGAGCTTCCTCTGACTCAAGTAAAAACAATGCATAACAAAGAAAGTCCTAGCTTATATTAGCAGCCAAGTATCTGTAAGGAACACACCTCTGGGTATGTGCTCCTCAAGCAGCATGGCTCTTGCAGTACCATATGTGTCCTCAGTTAAAGGTAACCAGTCTTTTTTGTTCATGGTCTGTTCCTTTGGAATACGCTTCCTGCTGCACTTTGACCTATAAATGGTCCACTACTGTCTCGTGTTGAATTTAAAAACTGGTATTTTCTGCAATCTCACAATGCCATAGCTGCTGCTGATTTTTCACTCACAAGCTCAGCTTAAGTTGCCTCCTTTTTGTACCTATAAGCATGTTATTTATTACATGCGTAATTTATGCATTGCATGCTTGTAAATTGTACCAGCGTATGGTTTTATATCCTTGTTGCTGTGTTTAGCTGATATTGAGATTTGTAATATGTATAATGTTTACTGCAGAAGTTGTATTTGAAGCTGCCCATGGGACATCACTGAAAATGGGCTTTGGCTCAAAAGTTAATTCCCTAACTTTCAAGTTCCAAGTTTTTTTTAATTTAAAGTGGGAAAAGGCGACAATAAGTCAATTGAGCTAATGCTCATTTTCAGTGGCCTCCTGAAACTTTTACAATAGAAACTGTATAGAAAATACAATATAGATTGCTCCTTTACCCTGTAACCAGATAGATAAAACATATTTACTTAGATATAGTCTAACATACATATAACAATATACATATAGTAAATCTCGGTGGTGGTGCTACAAGAGGCCCACTGCTCCCTTTAGTCAGTCAGTTGCTCCCCCCATGGCTTGAAGCGGTCCGAAGCATCGGAGCTCCCTCCCAGAGCTAAAACTCTCAGAGGTGGTGCTACAAGAGCTAATTTAAACAACCTCCATTAGCGCCTTGTGAGGGGGGTTAGCCCATCGAAGCGCACCACGCGCCGACTGCCCCACCCGCCCCAGCCACCCACCCACCCAGGGTCATCCTTTGTTTATAGTCCCTGCCTGATGACATCACTTCCTGCTGTTGAAATACTAAGTCCCCACTTTCCCTTTGCAGGTTATACCTGCCAGCCACTAGAGGGCCCTTTGTTACTGCCTCTAGCTCCTCTATTTTCAGAAAGCCTCCACTCTGTTTTACTTGGACCCTGCTAATCTACCTGTCCTCTTCCCTTCTCTCCCAGCCCTCTGCCCTCTCCACCTCCACTCCTGATCCTATACTAGCCTATTCCTGGACCCCCTCCCTTCCACCCCCAAGCCCATGCTGGTTGACCACCTATCTTGGATTCCTCCAACTACCTATCCCTCCTCCTATCTTCCTTGACTACAGAGGCTCTGCCCGCTCCCCCTCCCACACCTGACACTGTACTAAATCTGGCCTGGACCTCCTGCCATCACGGCTGAGCCTTTCCTCGAGCGGCCACCAGGGAGTCGTATTAAACACCCCTTATTTGGTCCCAAACATACCCTGTGTCCTGGCCCCAGAACATGGAGCACGGCTCTTACCTAGGTCCTATGACCAACTGCCCTGAGTTGGTCTTGAACCTGGTACCCTGATCACCAGATTCCGTGTCACTACCACTATTCCAAAGTGGCATCCACACTTGCTGAGTGACACAAATGCAACTTCAACCAACCACCCAGCTGCAACCACAAGCAATATGATAGCCCTCTTATTACAATGCCTCCCTTTCATCCTCACCCTGGCACCATTGTCTCACCAACCTAATAACCCCCCCAGGCACAATGTCACCGGATCCTGCTATTTTTCTGGAGCTAGCCCGGCCACTCTCATCGTCTGCCCCAGTCATCAACACCCTCCCCCCAGTCCTCTCCCTACCACTACTTCCTCAGGCGCCCACTGGAAGCTTATCCTCCTCATGTTCACAGCCTGGAAAACCCTGCCCACCTGTGCCCTAAGCTTCCCCTCACATTATGCCTCCAGCTCACCCTCTACCGTCCCCTGGCCAGAGCTGTGGTTATACTACTACTTCTGACAGGCAATATTCATCCAGACCCTGGCCCAGCTCCTCAAACCCTCCTACAGGGTCACCCGGGCTCCGCATTGCATCTATGAATATATGCAGCCTTATGAAAAAACTAGATTCCCTCCAATGTTGGGTCACCTCGCATAGGCCAGATGTCATCGCGGTGGTGTAAACCTGGTTATCAAAATCCACTCCAGACTCGTATGTCACTATTCCAGGGTACTCCCTCTACAGGGAAGATCGTGTAGGTAGAAGGGAGGTGGTTGTGCGATATACACCAGGGAATCTCTCACTGGACTGACACTCCCTGCCCCTGTTCTCACCCATAGGGCGCAGGCCCTAACCCTCAAACTGACTCCTCTCTACCTCACTGCTGCCTACATTCCCCCCAAAAACCAAACCTTGGCACTGGCTTCGCTAACTGATTATCTTTCAACCCTACCTCACACAGCTGACCAAATCCTTGTGGGTGACTTGAATGTTAACTGGCTCAGCTCATCCATCAACACGACCCGTGACTCTTTCGCTGCCATAGACATGTCCCAACTAGTCTCCCAACCCACCAGAATTAACACAAAGAAAGGTACCAGCACACTGCTAGATGTAGTCATCGCCAACCGCCCCCTACAAATCCATGATGCCCAGGTCCTTCCGGACTCACTTAGTGACCACTCTCCTATCATTTTCCACTGGGCCACCCCCACTCCCAAACCCACAGCTCATCCCACTCTATGTCAGCGCCTAAGACCAGGCAGACTAAAAGGCCTTAAGCTACATCTGTCCCAAATTAACTGGTCTCCCATACACCATGCCCCTGATGTTGACTCCGCCCTTACCTTCTTCGCCCAAACCTTCAATAATGCCTGCGACGTTTTTGCTCCCATGACAGCAGTCCACACCAAAATTCATAATGCCCCCTGGATTACCCCGTCCCTGCTGCAACTACTCAAACACAGGGATAACCTGTGGCACCTGGCCACTGAAACAGGCCGTGCTGCGGACAGACAGACCTACAATGCTGCTAGAAACAAATGCACATGGGCCGTCAGGAAAGCAAAAGCCAATCACTGTCAGGCTGCGTTTACTTCCTCCTGGGGGAGCGGCAGAACTTTTTGGGACAACATTAAACAACTGAATGGGAGTGTGCACTCTCCTCCCCCCTCACAGATCACCATCGAAGGCTCTGTCTCCACCAACCCTGCCCACATAGCCAACTTCCTCAACACATCATTCATAGACCTTAGTTCGGTCCTCTCCAGACTTCTTTGACCCTCCTTCAACCCTACCCGCCCCTGACTTTCAATATCCTAGCTTCCACTTACGCAGGGTGACTCCCCAGGAGGCTAGGCCACACCTGCTTCAAACTCTAAAGAGCAATAATATTGGCAGCGACTCCCTGGACCCCAGTATCCTCTGCCGGGTCCTGGATCAGGTCCTTGCCCCCCAACTACCCTGCTAAACAAGTCCCTCTGCCTGGGGCAATTCCCTTCAGCCTGGAAAACAGCCACTGTTATGCCCATACACAAAGGAGGTGACAGGTCCTCAGCCGGGAACTACCGGCCTATCTCCGTCCTTCCACCCCTCTCCAAAGCCCTTGAAAAACTGGTGCTACCAAATCACAGATTACCTGTCCAAATACAACATCCTCTGCCATGAACAAGACAGATTCTGTGCAGGTCACAGTACCAGCACTGCCCTCATTGAGTTCTCAAATTTTCTTCATTCCTCCTTAGACTCGGGCTCACTAGCAGGGGCAGTATTTATTGACCTCTCAAAGGCTTTTGACACTGTCTCCCAACCCCTCCTGTTGGATGCCCTCAACTGCACCGGCTTTGCAGCTGGCCCGGTCTCCTGGTGCTCCAGCTACTTGTCTGACCGCTCTCAGCGTGTTAAAATTAATGGGACCCTCTCCAATACATGTCCCACTTGATCCGGTGTCCCCCAGGGTTCCATCCTAGGTCCACTTCTCTTCTCACTATACCTCAATACCATGCCCAGAGCCTGCACGGTAAAATCCTGCTGTACGCAGATGATGCCGTCATCTTTGCCACCCACGAAACCCCATCTCCCTTCAAGACACCTTGCAACTAGCCTTCAATGATGCTGAAGCCTGGTTCAAGAGCACAGACTTTAGTTAATCTAAAAAACCAAATCCATTCTCTTTGCCCATCCCAAAACAAACTCAGTAATTTCCCTCCGTATCCTCCCTGGCTCTAAGCATCCTCTCAAGCAAGTCCGCCTGTACAAGTACCTTGGGGTCTCCTTGACTCTGCCCTCACTTTCCACGACCACATTGATACTCTAGCCTCAGCTACAAATACACGGCTAGGTATCCTTTATCGCTACAAGCACTGCCTCCCCCCGATGCCCTCCGACTAGCAGTCACCTCCTCAATCATGTCCCTTGTGGACTATGGCCTGCCTGTCTATGGTGCCGTGGACACGACCGCCCTCAATAAAATCCGACACACCTTGAATAAGGCCTGTAGATTAATTACAGGAGTCACCAGATTATGCCATACCTGCCTGCTTTATGACTTGGCTAAGCTGCTTAACCTGGATGAACGGCTCAGATACCAAACCTGCCTCATAACTAAAAAACACTCCTTGGACTATCCCCTTCCGGCCTGACTGCCTCTTTCCACCTAGCTCAACCCTTAGTCCAAACTCTTAGCTCCTCCAAGGCCACCCTAACTGTCCCTAGAACCAGGACTACACATGGTCAATGGTCCTTCTGTTACAGAGCCCCCTCCTGGTACAATACTCTCCCCAGCTCCATCACCGCTACCCGTACAATCTCCAGCTTCAAAACCGCACTTCGAAGTCAGCTATTTAACATGCGTAGCTGTGCTTGTCCCCAGCTGTAGTTGTTCCGACTTATTGTACCTGACAAACTCTGAGTAGCTTCACAACCACAACTGACAAAACTCCCAGAGTGGCTCGCCTCCCAACCTATCACCCTAGCCTGTCCCATAGCCAGCTGTCTTTACTAACCTAGCGGTACCTGCTCAAGACTAATTGACTGCTTAAACCAATGTATGCTTACCTCTCAGTCTTATCCAAATAACTGTAATAACCTGTCAATACCTAACCTGTAATACTGTTATTGTAAACTAAGTAATTACTGCATATATCTGCCTAAACTGTTGCCCGCTATGATGTAAAAAATGCTGTTATCTACAATGATGTAACTAAATGTTGTACTGTGTTTTGTCCTCTTTGTGACGAGGTACCTTTGGAAACGTGCCTCTGGCTCAAAGGTTGTAAACTGATGTATAAATAAATAAAATAAAAATAAATAATGCAGCATACACAGAATGTCCAAGCTTACAAATTCACAAAGGATTCATAATAATGTTGAGTTATTTTTAAACCATTGCTTTAAAGTAAACAATGCTGATAAACTGTAACTGTTTTTTTGTAATGCACAAGGAAGGGTATTCCATAACTTAGGACCCTTAAATGAGAGGGACAGTTGACCTATATGGCTATTGCCTGTAAGGACACTGAATTCAAAAACATTTGTTGATCTTAACCTGGCCTTTAGGGGGTGATAAGAAAAACAATATAGTGACATATGTTGGGACTTTTTTTTAATATATTTCCACTTGGAAGTCAAGCTATGCATTTGTCTTGATCCAAAGATAGCCAATCAAGAGATTTAAGGAGGACAAAGTAGTGTGTATGTTTTGGTGCCAATAAACATACGCATAGTTGTCTCATGGTGCACACATGTTGAAAGGGCAAGTTCCTGTCATGTGGGTATATGTGATAGAGAGTGCTGCAGAACTCTAGGAGAACTCAATGGTTTTCAGATGTGACTACTCATGGTGGTCCTGAACCACTGGGTTGGGGAGATTTAAGAACTGGAGTATGGGCTGACGTGCCTTAGCCAACACACTGTCTTGTGAGTGAGGAGATACTGATGTGAGTTGCCCAGCAGAGAGACTGCAGATTGGCCTCATACAGAGCGGATGTCCTCAATACCAGGGAAAACCTGGACGCCTGTCAGGGAGCCAAAGTCTGAATGTGATGTTCCTACAGCAGTGATGCCTATTGTATCACCAGTTGACTAGGATCTGCAATGTCATAAAGTGTGTGTAAGAGTGTAAACCCAAAGCTAATAGCATAGTGTGAGAAACTTTTATAAAGTTATGCAGAGTAGAACTGAGTCTGATTCACAGTATAACCTCACCCATTTGTGTAATAAAGAAACGAATAGGAGGAGTCATGTGACTCCTGTTTTGACAGAAAAGTATAAACATTACACGATCTTGACTCATGTCCAGGGCCACTGGAAAACTGTGGAAATCTTTGACAAATTTTGCAGGGATTTTGTGGGAATTTTCATGTTTTTTGTGGGCTGTTACGGGTGCATTTTTCCTCTTTGTGTGGCACAAATATGGGTTTTTTATTGCTTTGTGGAAGTCACATGAATGCTGCATATTAAAGACAGCCAGCAAAGGTATAATCTTCATTTTTTATAAAAAAAACCCCCACAAAGACCAATTGAAAATCAACAGTATAATAAACCAATAGTATACAGTACAATAGCAGCTTCATTGTATAAAATCAGAAGTATAATAAACCAACAATCAGTCTAATAAGTCAACAGTCAAACAATAAACAGTATACTACAGTAAAGTATAATAAAAAGTACTATCACCATCACTATCATCATCATGAAGTAAGTCAAGAGATCAAAAAAAGTATTTTCACATTACAGAAACACAAATGAAGGAGAAACTGGTATCCAACATCAATAGCCTTAGAATTTCATATTGTATTTCAATATCAGAAGCAGTCTAACATTGTCTTCCATCATACTTCGATAATTAGTGCAGAGGTATGAGGCACTTCTCACGCCAGCGACCCAAGTTCAGAAATGAACTTGGATCATTGGGGGTTGGCTGGGGGGGTGGCCTGGAGAGGATGATGCAGCCACTTGGCTGCTCTTCTCTCCCAGAGTGGGAGGTGAAGTCTTCCTGGTACATGCCCATCACAAAGTGGAGGCTTGGCGGCAGTGCCATGCAAATGGTGGTCTGGCGCTTGGCTGGAGATGGTGGAATGGAGTCACCAGTTCCAGAGTGGATGTGCGTCTCCATGCAAATGTGCTACTGTGTCGCTGATCCCCTGTGAAGTAAGGGTAGAAAATAGGAGGAAAATGATGGAACTGGGGCACTAATGAAGCCCTGCCTGGAGTGCCAAGACCCACCCCACTGGACCACCAATCAGAGGACAGATGAAGGTACATGAGGTAGGTGGCTGGCTGTCGGTGCCCAGGGACAGGGCTGATAACTCATCCGGTTCCAGCCAGGAGGATAAAAACCTTTAAAGAAACAAGAAAAAAAAAAAGATCAGAGTACACCAAAAAAGTCTGCTCAACATCTGCTGTACTCATAGGGAACCAGACATATCTTTTTGCCACAGCAGCAAGCTGTGGCAGCAGACCAATCTGTGCTTCCCACCACTCAGCAATATTAAAATCATTGGATATTGACTGGGCAACATTTCTATACCCATGCCACTCAAAGTTTGAATTACTGGAAATACATGGGAGCTCCTGAGTATATTTTGATTTGTCTTTGTCCAGTTGGCAGCTGCTTGGAGTCAAAGATGCAGGCAGCTTTGGATGTGCTCAGTGAGGGATGCATTTTTAAAATTTTGTCCAACTTTGTCACTTTTCCACTGCTGTCAAAGATCACCTTCTGAAAATGCTTAGTACAGTTTTCATTTTCCTGAGCTTGACATCTGGACAACATTTTGACTGTCTTTGGTCTGTATTCTGTTTCCCCTGTTGTGGCACAGAAATCCAAAAACATGTGGACATTTTGTACCCTTCCAAATGTGTTGTGTCCCTGTGGCTTGCTATTTGCAACTCTTCAATAAGGTTCACTAGTTCAGCAGAATGTTCAGACACAAAAGTAGCATGTGTCACTAGCTCTGTCACTTTGCCTGTTAACAAGGACTTCAGGTGCTGGAAGGTTGCTGCATCTGATGCCGCAGTTTCTACAAATTCTGTTAAAATGGGCAGATAGTCTGCCAAATATTGAACAGCATTAACTCAGGAGCATCATCGAGTTTGTACTGAGTAGGGTGGCATCTTGGGTACAATTCCCTGCTTTGCTTCCATAAATGCCAAGTACTGATGACGATGCATTGGTCTCTGGCAAAATATTTTTTTTACAAGGGAAGCTACAGTTTTGAAATTCTCCAGTGTGTCAGCCAAGTCCTCCAGTACCAAACTGAGGAGGTGGGCAATGCATGTTACATGCACTGCAATTGGTAAGATGCAGGATAGCACAGTTGCAAAAGCTTTGTGCATATAACTTGCGCTGTCTGTGATGACGGCAAAGGCTTTGTTCAGATTCACGCCATTGGTGTTCAGGACTTACAACAAGGTTTGGGATATAGTGGTGCTGTTTACATGCTCCAAAAACTCAAGCTAATCAGGAGAGGCTGCTCCCCAACATTCACCAAAGGCTGTGCCAAAATAGCCAACACACTACATCCACAGGAATCTGTTGTCTCGTCCAGGAAAATGAAGAGGTCTTGATCTTCAACCGCTTCTTTCAGGGACTGTTCATGATCAGACCAAAGTTCTTGGAGTATGTGCTCCTAAGTTGTGCTGGTCCAGGAAGACTACTGCCTTGGTTTTTGTACTAGATCAAGAAGTCCTGAAACCCGGAAACCTTTTCCAAAGGGATGCCTGAATGGGGTCAAACACTTAACGTAGTCCAGCACAAACTCCTTCCACTCAGTGGGTGATGTTGCTTGGGTAAAACAGGAAGTCAGTGACTGCTGATGTAGAGCTGTACCTGGAACAAGTAGAAAACAGACAATCAAGATATATAATATTTTACAGAGAAAACTAAACTGCAACTATTTGTGTGGAATAGTACTTACTTAGCTGTTTCTTTTTGTTACTGTTTCTTTTCTCTCCAGATGCTTCTGCAATTTCATATGCATGTCAACTGTATGCTTTCATACAAAATCAATGGTGTGGGTGAAAACCCGACAAAATAGCAGTCCTCCATCCTTGTAAACTCTGTGGGGTGCAGCTTGACCCGATCACAGTCGTATATGAAATAGGAGACATGATGATCCTTGGCCTCATCACGTGAAAGATGTAAGTGCTTTGGTGGTGGTGGTGTGGACATGATGTAATGTATTATTAACTAAAAAACTAAAATAATATGCCAGAGAAAACAATTAAGCATTGAAAGATTGCCATAGCCCTGAGAGATGAGAGCTGTTCTTGGGATGCAAAATTCTTCATCACCCTGCTGCCTTCCCTTCACTGATGTTTTAAGCTGGGCAGTTTTGTTTCAAAACCCTCAGCTCCTGGAATTGCCTTGTCATGGTGCTGAGCTTGCCCATGGACTCAACTAGAATCCATGGAACCAGAGACTCCAGAAATTCATTTTTTTCTTGGCCACCTCTTGTCTCATCTTTTTTTAAATCTGTGTGCTACAGACCACAGGAGTGAGGGGTGACCATCAACCAGAGGCCAGAACAATTTTTTAAACATGTGTGCCACTTGGCTGGGTCCATCCCTCCATCCTCCTTGAAAAAACAGTCTACAGGAGTGAGGGATAGACCCGGTCAACTGATACACATGTTGAAAAAAATTGTTCTTTGCCAGTCGGTTTTGCCCACACTCGTTCACCATGAACCAGATGCCAGAACAATTTTTTTAAACATGAGTGCCAGTTGGCTTGGCCTGTCCCTCCATCGTCCATCAACCACAAACCATAGGTGTGAGGGACACATGAAGCCGACTGGTATACATGTTGAAAAAAAAATTGTTCTGCACCAGTTGGTTCAGCCCACACTCCATCCACCATCAACCAGAGGCCAGAACAATTTTTTAAACATGTATGCCAGTTGGTTTGGCTCATCCCTCTATCCTCCATCATCAGTAACAAACCACAGGAGTGAGGGATGAACCCAGCGGACTGGTATACGTGTTGAATAAATTGTTCTGTGCTGATTTTCTTTAAACAAGTGTGCCAGTCGGCTTGGCCCATCTCTTCATCCTCCATCAACAACAAACCCCAGGAGAAAGGGATGGAGCCAGCTGACTGGTATACATGTGCCAGTCAGCTCGGACATTCCCACCCTCCATCAACCTTCCCAGACACAAACAATTTTTTTTATTAAACACAACTTACCCACTTGGTACAGACATTCCCACCCTCCACCCACCATCCTAAACAAGAACAATTTTTTTTTGTTACACATCCCCACTTGGCAGAGGCATTCCCACCCTCCCTCTACCTCCCCAGACATGAACACAGCATCCCCATTTGTACCCACTCACCTTGCTAGCAAGACCTTCATCTTGATCCTGCCTGACTCCTACCTCCTACACTGCTCTTGGTACCCTCCTTTGAGACAGAAAAATGTTTCTCAACCTTTCCTGACTCCCATCTTCACCCCACATCTTGACCCTACCTGACTGCAACCTCCTTCCCAACCCTTGGCACCCCCTTCAAGACCAGAAACCAGACCTGTTTCTTAACCTTTCCTGGCTCCCACCCTCTCTATCAGAACATTTTTTTAAACAGGGTGCCCACTCATCTTGCCTTCCTGGCAACCCCCTCACCCTGACCCTATCTGACTCTGACCTCCTTCTACCCTCCCTCCCAATATTTCAGCAGTCACTAAGCAACATACCTGCTGGAGAATATGCAGGAAAACAGCAGCTACAGCTAAAATTAAAATTATGTTTCTTTTTCAGAGTATTCCCTGGGATTGTCTTTTTGATGCAAGTTATTAAAACTCTTTGCTAGGCAAGGAATGTTGCTAGGTATCTTTTTGTAAGCCCATATATTCTGTATTTCAAAGCTGCAGTTATTTTCCCTTTCATTTGATGCACTTCGAAAAAATATTTTTAGAGTGCCTGCACACATTTGACTCACTAGTACTCTCCTGGCAACCCCCTCACCCTGACCCTATCTGACTCTGACCTCCTTCCACCCTCCCTCCCTCCCAGTATCATTTTAGCAGCCATGAAGCAACATACCTGCTCGAGAGTAGGCAGGAAAACAACAGCTACAGCTGCTCTTGCAGGGCTCAAATTGGCAACAGCAGAAAGTGGCAGTCCTGACTCCAGACGATGGGATGCCAGTCATTCTGGGAGTGAGTGCTTATTTGCACCTAATACCACAGTCCTCATCTTATGGCATCATAATCACTTCCACTACAATGAACTGTGGTTTCACAGTATGAGGATTGTGATACCAGGTGCAGACATATGGCCACAGATTACAAAGTCTATGAGACAGTGATGCTATTTTCATGCTAGTTTGCAGAAAAAGGGGAAACTAAATGCAGCAACTTTTAAGTACTGTATTACCTGAAATGTCCTGAAAATTATGTTTCTTTTTCAGAGTATTCCGTGGGATTGTCTTTTTGATGCAAGTCATTAAAGCTTGTCGCTAGGCAAGAAATGGTGCTAGGTATCTTTTTTGTAAGCCCATGTATTCTGTATTTCTAAGCTGCAGCTGTTTTCTCTTTCATCTGATGCACTTTGAAAATACTGTATATTCTCAGAGTGCCTGCACACATTTGACTCATCAGTGCCCCCCTCCCGGCAATCCCCTCACCCTGACCCTATCTGACTCAGACCTCCTTCCACCCTCCCAGTATCATTTCAGCAGTCACTAAGCAACATACCTGCTCAAGAAAAGGCAGAAAAACAACAGCTACAGCTTCTCTTGCAGGGCTTGAATTGGTAGCAACAGAAAGTGGCAGTCCCGACTCTAGATGATGGGATGGCAAACACTCTCAGAAGAAAGCAGCACAGCTTAATACAGTTATTTTTGCTGTGCTCTTTAACATGCACTGGCAGTCAGCAGAGCAAGTGACGTCCTAAGTGGCTTTTTAATCCTGGCGGGCGGTGGTTCTATGGTTGTTGGCTCTGGGGCTCCATTGTTCATTGTCCATTGTTCTTCAGGAAACTGAAAGACTGAAGTGGGTGTGTCCCCCCATCTGCTTGTATTCACCTTTCTTATGTGGACCTGGGGGGGCAGAATATTATGTTATGGCACAAATGTTAAACAGAGTGGCTTCTATGCAAGCTATAATACCCGACAGGGTGGGCAGTATTGGGCAATACCAGACCACCCAAGGGGGGAATTAGGCCCGACGATGCAGGTGGAGGGCCTTATAGTCCCTGGAAGGTCCAGTATTGCCCACCCTGGAGGGTATTACTGTGCTAAGAAAATGGGCTATATGGATCCAGCCTAGTGGCGCTGAGGGTTGAGGCACTGGAAGCCATACCTCGTGCTACACTGGTGACCTGGAGTCAGCTGGGTGGGATGGAGGAGCTGGATTGAGTCATCAGTTGGCAACTCTCCTCTCCTTGGTTGGATTGGGCACCATGCCAACTAGTGGACGGCATCAGGAGGGGAGGGCATCATTAGGCGAGTGGCAGAAACTGAGCCTCACCATGGCTTACCGCTTGGACTTTGGTCCTGTTCACTGGCATCCTCAGGTGAGGCGGGACAACATAACTACTTTCTGTAACCACGAAAATCCTGCCCCACTGCCATGCAGAGTGATCCCCGATCGGGGGAGAAGGAGCCCCGGATAGGCGATACGTCACCAACGAGTCCTAGCCACAGTGGGCAGAAAAAAAAATAACATATAAAAAAGAAAATGGGCTATATGTGATGTTTTTATGGAACATTTGAGAAATTAAAAAAAATGACTAAAAATGAAGTTAAAGTTGCTTTGCTAGTAAAGTAGTCCCTCTACTGGTATAGTTACCAATTCTTGCCAATAGAGGGCAGTGGATCCTTTCTCACTTGTTTTACAGCTTTCTTACTGGTATGTACAGCATGGTTCTCTTTGACTCTTGAACCATGCCACCCCACTTCCCACCAGGTCAATTGAGTCCCTATTTTTTTATTGTGGTTTCTTTGTGAGACTATAGGTTAACCCCCTCGTTAGGCACAGTTACATTTCGTGTTTTGCTTGGGGATACTACTGGAGGTGGAAAGTAGCAGCTCAATCAGGGAAATGGCTGGTACATTGTTGGAAGTAATGACATTGTTGCAGTTAGAACTTGATTTGTGTTAAACAAACAAAAAAAATAGATGTCGAAATGTTTTTGCTGGAGTGGAGCTTGGGTGACTCAGAGACACATTTCATGGAAGTGCTGTATGAGTAGCGCTGAGCACACTAATTGAAAAAGAAAAACTTTTATTTTTACTTAGGGAGAACTGTGACTGTAGTGGGAGGTGAAAGTTGTACCAGGACCTGTTGGAACCACTGAATTTGAAAGGTTTTCATTTTGAATGACTAGTGGTGGGGGGAGCAGAACGGACTGGTGCAGCTGAATGTGTAAGTGAGTCAACTTCAAAACAAATATTTTCCAAGAATGAAGTGGTTGTGAAAACACGTGCTTTGTATTTAAATGACTAGGCTTCTTTCATACTTGTTCAGTTGCGAGGCAGAGGGATGAGTAGATCGCTTCACTCGCTAAGCGGGTGAAAAAAATTACTGCTACAGTAATCAATTTTCACATTCAAACTGGCACAGGGATACCAGTTTGGATGTGTGGCAGGCTGGAACTTTTTATTTCCTGGGCATCTATTGTAAGTTAATGTACCCCCCTGGTAGTGGTAGCAGCCAATCAGATGCCTGGAAATAAAAGGCTAATTTTCTAAGCAAGCAATAATACCCGACAGGATGGGCAGTATTGGGCAATACTGGACCACCCAGGACATAATGATGCCTGATACCACAGGTGGGGGAGGCCTTATAGCCCCTTGAAAGTCTGGTATTGCCCAATACCGCCCACCCTGGAGGGTATTATTGTACTTAGAAAATGGGCATGTTTGTAAATTTTAATTAAGTAATAAAAAACAGAGGAAATCCTTTTGAAAATGAATACAAAGTGTAGAAAAAAACATTTTTTGTAAAGTAGTCCCTCTGTATGCTTTTCCATCACCTGTTGCCATCCCCACACATACTCACAGAAGTGACTGAGACATTCTCTTCTACTACACCCCACCTGCAGAACAAGAGAATGAATTTTTTGTGAAGTGTCCCCTCAGCTGTGTGTTGCCATCATTTTTGTGCTGAAGAAAACAAACAAACAAACAAAAAATTCATGTAGTTCTCTGCCCTTCCTGCATGACTTTTTTTTCGGTCGGGAGTGTGGCTGATAGGCGCATGATCCTGTTACATGAAATGAGGAAATGGAGACCTGGAAGTATGCTGAGGGACAGTAGCACCCTAGATTCCCTTTTTGTTCTTTTTTCGCAGTTTAACTCAGCAGCGGTGTACAAGCTACGTTTACTGTAGTGCAATCGGAGAGATAAAGATGCGGTCCATAGAAGTACTGCAAGTGGGACCCAGGACAGAAAGTGAGGAGCTGTAGTTTGATGAAGGTTGAACGAGCAGGCACTACAAAACAAAAGTAAGCCTGCAAAAAAAAATATTTTTGTCTTTTTGTCTGTGGCATGGAGGAATAGAGGCAACTCGGGAGGCAGTATCAGACTGTCAGTTTGTGGCATTTCTGTACGGAGTGGTGGGGGGACTCGTCACTCGCTAATCGAGCAGAAAAAAAATGGTGGCTGGCAACTTTGCAATGTTCAGGGTGCCCAATGATACCCTAAGTAAGGGAGCACCCCAAACTGGCACTTGTTTTTCACTGGGCTCTATTGAAAAATAAATGCATGCCTGACCATGGCTTTCAGCATGCTTTATTTTTCAAGCCTAGTTTCTAAGCAGTTGGTTCCTGTCTGTGTGATGCATCATTCTGGACATCACAAATGCATCACACACAACATAGGAAGTCACTTGCTATTGTTTAAAATGCCAAACATGCCGGTATACCAAGAAAATGTGAAGCAGAGCTACACAGAGGCAAAAGCTGCCTTATGTGCACTTATCTGCAGTTTAAAACTAGGGATTTTGCAGGGGATTACATTTTTCATGGAGGAGACTTAAAATCACAAACTTCACAAAACAATCATGGCTGCAATTTTCCAGTGACCCTGCTCATGTCCAGGGTCAGGATCGAACCTGTCTGCACAGTCCTACTCAGAAAAGCATTCAGGGACTGTGTTCCCACATGTGTAGCTGCATATATGTCAATAACGTGTGTCTGCTGCACCACCTTCCAGTGGCTCTTCCTGTCAGACCAGAGGTCTGAGCTTACCTCAGCTTACCCCAAGGTTGGGGAAAAGTACCAGTACAATGTGTAGTGACTGCAGGGGAACTCTCTGTCAAGCAGTCCACCATACTTCTAGACACAGAAGGTCTCCTCAGGCCATGCACAAACCTTCAGCTAGCACCAAATGAGGGTTAACTCATGGTGACAGCCTGAGCTGAAATTCACAGTATAAGAACAGAGGACAGAATCCAATAACTTAGAGGGTGGAGCTGCAGAACTGTAAAGAAGGGTGGGGTTGCAGTGGCACAATGCTATATTTGAAGCCACATGAAGGCACTAACTGGCTGTCAGTACTGTGCAGCTTAAAACTGTACAAAGGTATGTTTTATTAACAGAGAGCAAATGGCTATGGACATTCACAAACACCCATAAAATGATTATGGAGGCTATCACTGCAAAGCAAATCACAGACAGCCACGTTCCATAGTGAAATCCACCCATCATAGATGCACTGCTGCACCCATGTCTTTGGAGCGCCACATACAGTAAGTACTCAGTGCCAGATGATATGCCACATCATAGGTCATGTGTTTGCCTGCTTCTGCCCATGTCTGCTATTGTATAGACTGTAACCCTGGGAAATCACCAGACGTGCACCTACGTAAGACTCACCTTGTGAACATATTTTGGTTTAGAGTAATTGTGTAACCTCCTTGTTCCCAACTCACTGACTCATCCTATAGACCACACCGCCTGTTGCAATTATTTCCTGGCAGGTGTGTACAGGGATACGTGTGCTGTTGTAACACTGTGCTGTTTACTTAGCTGTCGTTAATGAAGGTCCGTCTTAACAATAAATTCACAAGCTATGCTGTGCACATTCCCTGTGAATATTGGCAAGCCTGACCACAAAAGTGTACTATTTTGAAGCCATTAAATGCAATCCTTGCGCACATAACAACAGTTCCTGCTCTCCTGTGCTACTGAGGACAGCTTGCTGTAGCTACTCAAAGTACCTGCTAACAAAGGGTTATGGCTTGCTATTTTGCTACAGAGGACCCGCTTCCATTCAGTATGAGGAGCAAAATCTGGAAAATGACATGCAAATGCCCAAGTAGTCAGATGCTAAAGTGATGTCAGTGTTTTGCATGAAGAATAATACCATTTTCATGACAACGTTCCAATACAGAGATGTTGGGCTCCAGCACAAATTTCTGTGTGCCATCCAAACAGATAATGTCCTTCTGAGAATGTGGAGTGCCTGCTTGTTGTCCCTAGCTGTATTCCCTTAACAGACCAAGCTGTGGAAATCAGTAGCAGCAGAACTGCGTTGGATGCAGGATGTTACATCTCAGCTGAGCTAGCCTGGGTAAACAAATTGTAAAATTATCAAACTAAATAAAAATATCCTAACATCAATTGCTCTAGTAAACTTTGCTCTGGCTTGTTTGAATATACCACCCTTAGAACATTGCCCTACTTTTCGCTCAGGTAATGGACTTTATGGGATGCTTTGCTTTAGGTTTGATAGCATGCTACACAAGTGCTAGTACCAAAAAGGTACACAAATGCAAGTTGCTTACGCGGTACAGGATAGCTCATGGCAACAGCTGAGGGCAGTTACTCATGCAGTGGGTAAGTAGGTGATAGCCATAGGCACTGAGAGCTGCCGCTTTGTACATGCAGTATATCAATAATTCACACAGTGCCAGCAGAAGAACTTAGCAGTATTTACTTAGTGGTAGCTGGCTGAGCAAGTTAGTAATATTACTTTGGATGGCAATCAGTAGAGGATGTTAATGGTATTTACTTTAGATGGTAGCTAGCCGAGGAAGATTAGCATGTTTACTTCAGATGGTAGCCAGTTGAAGAAGTTAAAGGTATTTACTTTAGATGGCAGCTGGCTGAGGAAGTTAGCTGTGTATATTTTAGATGGCAGCCAGCCAAGGAAGTTATTAATATTTACTTCAGATGGTGGTCAGCCATGGAAGTTAGCAATATTTGTATCAGATAGCCGCCAACCAAGGAAGTTAGTGATATTTACTTCAGATGGCAGTCAGCCATGGAAGTTAGTAGTATTTACATCAGATGGCACCCAACCAAGGAAGTTAGTGATATTTGCTTCAGATGGTGGTCAGCCATGGAAGTTAGCAATACTTGTATCAGATGGCAGCCAGCCAAGGAAGTTAGAGGTATTTACTTCAGATGGCAGTCAGCTGAGGAAGTTAGTGGGATTTGCTTTAGATGGCAGCCTGATGAGGAAGTTAGTGGTAATTACTTTAGATGACAGCCAGCTGAGGACGTTAGCAGTATTTACTTTAGCTGGTAGCTAGCTGAGGAACTTTAGATGGTAACTAGCCGAGGAACTTACCCATATTTACTTCAGAAGGCAGCCAGCTGAGGAAGCTGGCAGATGGCAGCCAGCCGAGGAAGTTAACGGTATTTACTTTAGATAGTAGCCATCCTAGGAGATGAACAGATTGCTGTGCCAGTTGCTTGGGGGGCACTAGACAACAGGGATCTGGACCAGAAGGTGAGAGAGGGAGGTAAATGGACACAGAGGAAAGGAAAAAGAGATAATCTAAACATGCACTAGTGGGCAGGAAAGAAGAGAAGAAAGCAAGGCAAGGCAATCCTATTTATATGGTGCCCATTCCCAGAGGCTCTGGACACCTCACAACAAATAAAAAAAAAAATAAACAAATAGAAATACTAAGAGATTTTAGGAACAAGAATCCAGGCCAAAATTTATGTTAAAAAAATTTGTTTTTAAAGAACATTTAAAAATGGTCAGTGAAGGAGCACCTCTCACTTCCCAGGGAAGGACATTCCAAAGAATAGAAGCCGCAACACCAAACACCCAATCACACAAGGATTTCAGCCGTGACTGCGGAACAGACAAGAGGTCTGTCTCCACTGAGTGGAGGGTGTGAGCAGGAATGAATGGAACCAGGAAGTCTTTCAGGTAGCCCAGACCCAGACCATGCAGGGCCTTGAATGTCAACAAGCAAAACTTGAAGCTGATATGCCATTGAACTATCAGCCAGTGGAGAGCATGGAGAGTGGGCATGTTATGCTTGAACCACAAAGTCCCAGCTACCAGCCGTGCCATCACATTCTGAACTAGTTACAGGTGGCACAACAGCCTCGTGGATAATCCAAGGTACAGAGCATTATAGTAGTCCAGCCTATTTGTGACTAAGTCATGTACCAGAGTTGGCAAATCAGTCGGTTCAAGATAGGGCTTGATCTGGGTGATATTACGAAGATGGTAAAAGCCACTGCGAATGACACCTGATATCTGGTGCTCCAGGGTCAACTTTGAGTCCACAGTGACTCCTAGATTCTTCACCCTATTAGCAACATGAGGAGCAACACCATCCTGCGGGGGAAGGGAAGTGCTACTACTAGGCACTGCTGAACCTGCCTGACTTGGTTCGACCACTAGTACGTCTGTCTTTGATGGATTAAACCTAAGCCAGCTAGCTGCCATCCAGTCTTAGATCTCCCTAAGGCACTCAGTTGGGAAACAGCTGCACTATTGTCAGGTGCACAAGACACATACATATGGGTGTCGTCAGCATAGTAATGAAACGCCAAGCCGTAGTGTCTAATGATCTCATCCAGTGGCAACATGTATACGGCAAATAACATGGGGGCCAAGATTGCCCCCTGAGGCACACCACAGCTGAGCACAGCACTGCTCGATATAAAAGAGCCAAGGACAACCTGCTGCATTGTGCCAGATATGTAGCACTCAAACCACTGCATCACTGTTCCTGAGTGTCTCACATAGTGCCTTAGGCAATCCAGCAATACCCCATGATCCACCCTGTCAAATGCTGAAGAGAAGTCTAGCAGTACAACAATGGAACAATGACTGCTGTCCCTCACTAGGAGTAGATCATGGTGCACCCTGACTAAGGTGGTTTCCGTACTATGACGAGGCTGAATACCGGATTGGAAGGGCTTGTTGATGTCATGTTTCTCCAAGTGTTGTTCCTGCTGCACTGCCACCACTTTCTTGATCAAGAAAGGAAGGTTTGAGACAGGTCTGTAGTTGGAGGGATCATCAGGGTCAAGAGAAGCCTTCTTTAGAGACCTGACCACAGCTTTTTTAAGAGCCAATGGAAAGACACCCTCCTAAAATGAACACCTGATGATCTCCACCACAACTGGACCAAATAAGTCATAGCATTCTAGGAGAAGTCTGGCCTGCCCAGGGTCCAGTGCACAGAAGATGGGGCACAAACTGGAAACCACTCAGGAAACAACATCTGCTGAAACTGGCTCAAACTTAGCCCACAGAAATGGAGTGCCTACAGTCCAAAAAGGTCAGATACTGACAGCTGAAAACAGGTTACCCAGGGATATCTCAGCCCAGATGGCATACACCTTGGCCAGGAAGAACTGGTTCTACTCCTCATACTTCTTATGAGAAAAGGCTCTACAAGATTGCAGACAGACCAGGTTTAACAGTCTGTCCACAGTGCTGATGAGCTGAGCCAGCCGGTTCTTCCCAGTAGCAATCACCCATGACAGGAATGCTGCCTTTTTCAGAGTGATTGCTCACTAATACTCACTGTAGTGAGTTTCAGCACCAATTTGTCCTCCTCTGTATGGGACCTCTACTAACAATGTTCCAACCTCTGCCCCTTAGTCCTCAACCTCCTCAGGTCTACATCATACCAAGACAACCAGAGGCGGGAGTTAAAGGGGCATACATGGAATGGTTCTAAAGAGTCGACGGCAGTCGAGAGGGCTAAATTATAACCCTCCACAGCTGTATCAGCTCCCATGACACAAGCCATCTTCAGACTTGGGATGTCCAGTACCTCCAGGATGCTCTGAGGCTCCAAATTTTTTAAAGAGCAGTATTTGACCATCTCCACAGGGGAAGTTAAATGGGGAGTCCCACAGAGGAACTGAAGGACATGATGATCTGACCAAGCAACTGGATCAACCCTGACACCACTAATATCAAAACCCGTTGAGAAGACCAGATCCAAGGTATGGCCATGTTGGTGAGTACTGGAGGCAACCACCTGTACAAAGCCCAGGGATGACATCACCTGGAGGAACTACATTCCAAAAGGAGAAGTTTCATTGTTGACTCAAGCATCAAAGTCACCCAAAACCAAAGGTTTGGGTGATCCCAATACCAGATCAGCTATGAAACTCTCTAGTTTCTGCAAGAATTCATGTCCACCAACTAGAGGGTGGTATATGAGCACGACCATGCAACATGTACCTGGCCCACCTTTTACAGCCATGCATTCAAATGATCTGGTCAATCCCAAGAGGTATGCTGTAAGTCCCAGAGTGGATCTAAAACAGATGACTACCCTGCCCCCTCTGTGCTCCCGCCTAGGGCAATGTACCACAGAGAAACCCAGGGGGATGGATAACTCGAGCACAGAGCCTGAGTCATTCCCCAGCCAGGTCTCTGTAATACATACCAGGTCTGCAGAGGAATCTGCAATGAAGGCTTCCATTATGGCCATTTTTTTCCTAAGAGACCTGGTGTTACAAAGAACTTCATTAGGTGGAGGAGTCGAATTGGCTGGTCCATTAGCCACCCGCTGAGTGAAAAGTTCAGAAGCCCAGGTAACAGGGATCAGGCAGGGGAAACCTCTTTCTAGATAACAACTGCTCCCTGGGGTCCTCCTGGATACCACTCTCCTGATCCTACCCCCAAAATCTGCCTGTGGAGCAGGTCTACATTTTGAGCAGTAGGAGGTAGCAGGACACAGAAGGAAGAGGGGAAGAGATATTTTAAGCTGGAACCAATGGGAGGGGGAAGGAAAGGGGATAATCTGATGCAGGAGGAAGGGATATTTTAAAGTGGTATTTACATTTGACAAGGGGAGGGAGAAGTAACAGTTGCAGAGGAACAGGATGAAGGACAGTGTGCAATACATTACTGTCGCTGGTGCTCTCAGATTTCTTGTCCTTTCCCTCTCAGTCTCAGCCTCTCTCAGAACTGTAACATGCCACACCAGTGCTTTCATAAAGCTTTCTGACATAGCATTCCACACACTGCTAATTCCCCCAATTGACTCAGCTAGGGAGGATGAACTGTAAATCACATGCCCCCCCCCCCACCACAGCCTTCTAAACTCCAGGTCATGATCTCTGCATCCTTCTAGTTGGAGGTGGGCAACTTAGGAATGTTTGACCTTGAGCCATGTCAGAGCTTACCCAGTGGTCTGCATCGAACTCTGCAATCCAAAGCACAAGCCATGCCATGACTGCTGCAGGCTGTCCTCTACAGCACTGACAGTGTCCTTTCATGAGTTGCAGTAGAAGAATTAAAAGTTTCCAGCTCTGCACAAATTTTTCAGGTTGACAGAGAAATGCTTGCTTTGATAATAACTGGCTCAATTGACAATAGCTCTCAGTTACTCATAGAGGTCAAGCAAGAGCCAGGAACTGGGCTTGAGAGGATTTCAAGCATGCCTCTTTGCCTACCTATACTTGTAGGTCCATTACAGGTATAACAGAGCTATTGTAATACTTGTAACCCAATAATCCCCACAGAAACGTTTTGAATTCAGATATGTGCTTTTGACGCATCAGTGACAAACAGTATATTTCAACAAGCTGTTATGAAATGCACAAGAAATCATAACGAAACACTAGATATTATGGAATAGATGCTTTTTTACACTTTATTTTTATTGTGCTTTTAAGAATAAAGACACCAGACTAGCAGGTCATAAAACAAATAATATTAAACATGTGCAAGTGGGAAGATGTTATAAACAGTGTATACAGAGTGCTCACTGGGCATAACTGGATAGCAAACAGTTGATCATGGTTTGGATAGAATGGGGGACTTGACCAATTTCATCTCTTTGGGGCTGCTGTTACCTACAGCTAACAACTTGCTACTATAGAGCAGTATATCACCCTGCTAGCCCACTGTTGCACAGGTGCATTATTTTAAGTGTAATTATTCCATGTCAAAAGGTCATTATGGAAATAACACAACCACATGACAAATCACCCCCACTCCAGTCCTGCAAACAAAAGAAAAAAAAAACAGGTAAAGCTTCCCTTAGAACGCAGTGCCCAAATGGAGAAAAACACAACTTTAAAGTAATAATAAAACTTTATTTATTAAGCGCCTTTCAGGAGCATCAAGGCGCTTTACATAAAAGAATAAATAGAACAAGATAAAAACACACAATATAAAACAGATAACCAATAACATTCAGTATAATTAGGCAGCATATGCTTGACACCATAAATATGCATTTAATGCCTGCTTGAAATCCCCCATGGTCATGCACTCCCATAGTACTAACAGAAGAAAATCCAAACTCTCCACATCACAAATAAAAACTGAAGAAATAATGCAAAACACATCTTGCTGCTGTGTCTAGACTACAATTCTTTTTCAAACTGGAGCAAATGTTTAAACTGATGTATCTAAAATGCTAATTCAGATTGAAGACCACCGTAAGTATTGTCTATGTTGTTCTATTGTGATGTATTGTACTGGAGGTGGAACCTTTGAAAATGAGCACTTGTGCTCAAAGGTATTTCCTAATAAAATAAAAACTAAAAATAAAATAAATATGTTTCGAACTGGTGCTGGGTATCAGTATGCCTTCATCAAAGGCTGAGGTTCTAGATTTTAGAAGAGCAGACTTTGACCAGTTGAGGAAATTAGTCCAGAATAAATTGGTTACAATGGACAAAATCAAGGGGGTTGGGGGTGGAGAAAAGGTGGAGAGTAATTGAAGTGGACATTCTTGAGGCAACTAAGTCATGCTTCAAAATAGGTATCAAGAGAAACAGGAGCAAGAGACCAAGCTGGTTGTCTAAGAAGTCAGGGAGGCAGTGATGGCCAAAGAAAAGGGCCTTCATCAGATACAAAGAGAAACAGGGGGACCAGGAATGGAGTGAATATCAAGTAAAGATGAGTGAGGCCAAAAAGACAGGGATACAAAAGCAGACACAGAGTTACATATCACGGAGGGGGACAAAGGAGGGAAAAACAGTTTCTTAGATGCATTATATTAAAAAGAAAGACAAGGGGGGAATTGTAAGGTTGATGAGGGTGCAGGGTAATAGAGAAAGATGAGCAAAAGGCAACCATTCTTAATGACTACTTTTGCTCAGTATTCACAGTGGAGGATAGCGGGTCTTTGCCAGAAAGCAACATAAGGCCTTCTGCAAGGGGACTCCCAGAACTGGGGCAGGTAGTATTTACAGGACAAAGGGTCAAAAAAGGCTTGCAGCCCTGAAAATAGAGTTCCAGGGCCAGATTGAATACACTTGAGGATCAAGGAATTGGCATCAGAATTGGCTGAACCTCTGGCAGGGTTATTCAGTAGCTCAGTATAGTCAGAGGTGGTTCCAAAAGGCTAGAGATAGCGGACATAGTTCTGCTGTACAAGGAAAAGGACAAGGAGCAACCAGGCAACTACAGGCCTGTCAATTTTACCTCCACTGTAGGTAAACTAATGGAGACATTAGTCATGGTAGACCTAGTAAACTACCTGAAGAGAAATGGTCTCCAGAATCGTAAACAGCAAGGGTTCATGGCAGGGAGGTGTTGTCGGACCAACCTAACAGTTTTCTGTGACTGGGTAACTAAGGCAATGTATTCTACTTTTACTTTTTGACTTCAGCAAGGCATTCAGCAGCGCCACAACGAAGGTTGCTGAAGAAATTACAGGATCTAGGTTAGCAAAGGACCTAATTAGATGGGTGGGTAGCTGGTTGGGGGGAGACAGCAGAGGGTGATAGTAAATGGAGTAAAGTCAGAGGAAAGGAGGTCACAAATAGAGTGTTGAAAGGGGTCAGTCCTGGGTCTAGTCCTTTTGAATATGTTCATCAGCGACATAGGTGAAGGAATACAGGGCAAGATGTGTCTCTTCACAGATGACACTAAACTCTACTGCAGGGTAGACTGCAAGGAGGAGCTAAGGGAGTTGCAGAAGGACCTGCATAGGTTTTAGAGGAGGAATTTTCCTCTATCCAGACATGTCACCACAGGGGCAGGACAGAAGAAGGCAATTCGTGCAGTTCAGAGAGGACATTACAGAGCTGGATGGAAAATATGCTGTTTTGTATCCCTGCAAGGCTACGGTGATTAGCAAGGAAGAAAAGCCCATATTCTATGACATGAATCAGCTAAGCAATTTTATTGAAATCAAATAAGAACAGCAAAGAGTGCCCTTTCTGGATACTTACATGGATAATTCTGATGCCTGTATAAATTGGATTTTGAATCCGATAATTCATCCGTTACAAAGATTTTAGTTGTGCCTCCTGCACAAATTGATAAACCTAAAACCTCAGCTCCTATGTTAAATCCAGAGATTCTAATAGAGAACCTGGCTACTGCTTCAAATGAGGAATTTCCAGAATCAGATGGATCTCAGATTAAAGCAGAAGTGTAGTATCTGCATCAACTTCAAGTCCTCCAAAAGAACAAACTGCATTAAACATTTCCACACAATCAGCTCTGACCTCAGAAGTATCCTAAAGATTGCCTACTTTTTTCCAAAAATATTATACTAAAACACTTCCAAAAATGTTACATCAAACATGTGATGAACACACCTTCCCATTGTTACAAAAGGAAATTGGAATTGAAGACACATCTTTCCTTTGTGTTTGAAATACTTTCTTTGGAAAAATTAAAAATATGAAGAAACAGTTTCCATTGAATTGTATGATTGTATGACGCTTTGGTTATGATCTGTGACACAGCTGACTTCAAGATACCTGTCAGTTTACGTGATATTATTTGGTTTTGCACTTTTCTTATTATTAAAATAACGTAGACTATAATACTTACAGTGCTATTAACATACAGATTAAATTGGTTTAGGTGTTCGCTGAACACTGGTCAGTTTCTTTTCCTATCAGGGACACTAAGAAAACTTTATGCTAAAGATTCAGATGGTCATTATGACATGAATTTAATAATTTTTGTCTGTCTGTAACAATTGTTCTAGTTATTCAATGAGTAGATACATTTTCTTATAATGTTATTATGCTGTTGGGTTTAGTAACATTGTAAAGGGTGTTGGCAAGGAGGGGGGAAGAGATATGTATTGCCTCGTTCCAATACCAAGACAATGTGGGATGCAGGAGGTATTTGAAAGATGAACTCACCAGGCTTCCCCAACCAACATATTACTTTGTAATGACAGGTTGGTGGTGAATAAGGCTAGCACCATACATAATGCCATTTCTGATTCACATGCACAACCTGGTGTGTATCACAGAGATTTGGCTGGATGAATTCATCAGGCCTGTCTTGTGGGAGTTGGCCCCTCTGGGTTTTTCTGTGGTGCACCACCTGAGGTTGAGGCACAGGGGTAGAAGCATGGCTATCTGTATTAGAACCAGCTTAAACCATGTGGTGTCTCCCATTATGGATGTGGGGTGTTTTGAGCGTGTGGCTGTGGAGTGTCTGTCTAGTCTGAAATGCAGAGGTGGTCCTCATGTATTGCCCTCTGGGAAGGGGCAGGGACTTCCTGCAGAAGTTTGCTGAGGGGTTGTCAGATTGGGCTTTGGAGTCCATGAGGACTCTTGTCCTGAGGAACTTCAATGCCAGGGTTGATTACCCTTCAGGTGTGTTTGCAAGCAATCTCCTCCAGCTCTTAAGTGAACTGGGGTTCAGACAGGAGATTACCAAACCATGCACCCAGCAGGCCACATGCTTAACCTCATCTTCTTGATGAGGTTGGAGGTAGATAATATCTCAGTGGAGCCTGTTGTTTGGTCAGACCACTGCACCATACTGTTTAATGCTGGGACCATTATGAAACTATCTCTGACTGTGGAAATTATCTCATATTGTTCTAAACAGGGTCTGGATCCCATGAGGTTTCTGGGTCTTTTAGACACTTTGGGCCAGCCTGAGGTCTCTACCAGGAGTTGCAGTGCTGCAGTAGAAGCCTATAATTAGGCTCTCTCTGTGGCACTGGATATCCTGGCACCAGTCCATTCATGCCTATAGACCTCTCACTTGAAGCGTGCCTTAGTTTACATCTGAGCTTCATCAGATGAAGGTTGCTGGTCGTAGGTTACAGCACAAGTGGAGGAGGTCATGGTCGAGTGCTGACAGACTTGACCTGGAGAAGCACTTGAAGCTGTACTGGAAGGATATCACAGTGGTTGAGAAGGATTTCTGCTTGGTTGTGATTTCCACTGAGAAGAACCATTGTGTTGCATTTTTCTGTGTTCTAGACAATTTATTACATCCTGATTCTCCGCGCCATAAGGAACTTGTTTCCAGTGAAACGTGTGAGCAGTTAAACAAGTTCTTCCAAGCCAGGATTATGGGCATTCATGACAGGATCTCCTCCAGTACCCAGTTTGTGATCAGTGGGGATAGAGAGGGTAGTGTGAGTGGTTAAGTGAATGGTTGGGGGACAATTTCAGCAATTGGATGAGGAGGAGGTCATTGGGGTGGTAACAGGTTTGCAGTGCACCATGTGTTCTGGACCCTGTGCCCACCCAGTTGCTTAAGGCTGGGTGGAGGCAGTTGGTTCCAGTATTGACAGGTATCATCAGTGCTGATCTTTGGGAAGGGCTGTTGCCAGCACCCCTGAAAAGGGTGGTGGTGAAGCTTCTCCTTAAGAAAGCATTGTTAGATCCCAACGTACTTGCCAATTTTCGACCTCTTTTCAACCTTCCCTTTTAGGCTAAGGTTATGGAGAAAGTGGTTGTGGCCCAACTCATGGACCATCTTGTGAAGAATGACCTCTTTGATCCACTTCAATCTGGTTTCCGCAGCAAGCACAGCACAGAGACAGCAATGAACAGGGTTTGCAATGATCTCTTTCAGGTAAGAGATTGCAGGGAGATCTCTATTGTGATCTTACTAGTTCTTCCATCAGCATTTGACAATGTAGATCATTCAGTGTTGTTGGCCAAACCTGTGGAGCATGGAGGGTTGTCTGGAACTGTGTTACAATGGTTCTGGTCATTCCTTAATGAAAAGGAGCAAATGTTAGTACTTGGTTCTTGCCGTTCACGGCCAGTTGCTCTGGATTGCGAGTTTCCTCAAGGCTCTGTGCTTTCACTTGTTTTGTTTTCCGTATATATGCTGCCACTGGGAGAGATCATAAAGCACTACAGTGTTGAATTTCACTGCTATGCAGATGACACACAGATGTATGCATTTATTATATATTTGAAAATTGGTGACCAGGAAAGGCACATTGAACCAGGGCTCATTGCTAGGTGCAACCCAAGGGAGGGGAGCAAAGGATAAAAAACTGCATAGCTTAGACAAGTACAGTGTTTTAGAAAAGTGCAACATCATAGCACACGGAGACCATTAAAGTACAAAATGATCAAACAAATAGAAACTAGCAGTTAAGCATTATACTAGGTACTGGGGGCTATTAAGGGGAAGGGAAACAGGAGCAAGGGGGAAAGGAATAAGTCTCAGTTGATGTCTGATGGAAAAAGAGTAAGCAGTGAGATGAAGGGAAGAAGGAAGTTGGTTCCAAAGTGAGGGGAAATGATAGGCAAAAGCTGATTGGTCAGCTGAGGTACAGGGACATGACAAAGCAAAGGTGTGATGGTCTCTAGAGTGGAGGGAGTGTAAGGGAATAGGGAACAATGGAAAGAAACACAAACATAGAAATTGTCAGCAGATAAGAACCGCCAGGCCCATCTAGTCTGCCCTAAAACCCTGCACTAGTTTGTGGCCTATGACCCTAACTGGTCAATGGATTCTCTCCCCTTCTTTCCATCTCTAAGTTTCCCATATGCCTGTCCCAGGCATGTTTAAAACCCTCTTCTGTGCTCACTCCCACCACCTTATGTGGCAGTCTGTTCAATGTATCTACCACCCTTTCAATGAAGAAAAACTTCTCCACATTTCCCCTTAACTTGCCCCCTTCCAATTTCATATCATGCCCCCTTGTTCTTGTACAGCTCTTATACTGAAAGAGGTCTTCCCCCTGCACCTTGTTTGTACCCTTTAGGTACTTGAATGTTTCTGTCTTGTCCCCCAATCCTTCCTCTCCTCCAGTGAGTACATACTAAGGTCCTTGAGTCTCTCCTCATATATTTTATGCTGCAAGTCATGCACTATTTTAGTCACTTTCCTCTGGACTTCCTCCAACCTGGCTATGTCCTTACGAAGGTGTGGCCTCTAGAATTGCATACAGTGCTCTAGGTGATGTTTTA
Source organism: Neoceratodus forsteri (assembly GCA_016271365.2). Taxonomy (NCBI): domain Eukaryota; kingdom Metazoa; phylum Chordata; order Ceratodontiformes; family Ceratodontidae; genus Neoceratodus; species Neoceratodus forsteri. The sequence continues at coordinate 659,535,161 of CM057458.1, forward strand.
ATTACATTTTATACAAAGGCATTATTACCCTCCCACCTTCTGCTAGTGATACCTCTGCCTATACACCCCAGCATGCCACTGGCCCTCCCTGAGGCCTTTGTACTCTGCCTTGACATCTTTAGGTCATCAGAAATAACTCCCAGGTCACTTTTTTCCTTGGTGTTTGACAGCAACCCCCCCCCCCAATCCTGTAGCTTTCCCCAGGGTTTCTTCTACCCAGGTGCATTATTTTGCACTTCTTGGAACTGAGCCTCAGTTGCCATACCACAGGCCATTTTTCAAGCTTTTCTAGGTCCCTCCTCATCCTCTCCACCCTATCTGGAGTATCCACCCCTGTTGCAGATCTTGGTGTCATCTGCAAACAGGCAGACCTTTCCCTCTAGATCTACTGCAATGTCACTAATGAAGGCATTAAACAGGACTGGCCCCAGGACTGATCCCTGAGGTATCCCACTGGTCACCCCACTGTCTCTGGACTGGATCCCATTTACCACCAGCCTCTGCTTCCTGTCTGTTAGCCAGTTCCTAACCCAGGTTACCACCTTGTGCCCCATTCCCAGACTACCCATCTTGTTTGCCAGCCTTTTGTATGGGACAGTATCGAAAGCTTTGCTAAAATCGAGGTAGGTGATGGCTACTTTCCCACCCCGATTAACTTCCTTGTCACCTAGTCAAAAAAAATCTGTCAGATTTATCTGGCACAACCTTCCTGCTGTGAACCCATGTTGTCTTGGATCCTGGGCACCTCTGGATTCTAAGTGTACCACTTTCCTCTCTTTAAGCAGTGCCGCCATGATCTTCCCCACTATTGAGGTGAAGCTGACTGGCCTATAGTTCCCTGCCTCCTCCCTACTCCCACTTTTGTGTAAAGGGACCACATGTACCCTCTTCTAGTCCTTCAGAACTACTCCTGTGTTGAGTGACTCTGTTAACATGGCTGCTAGAGGTGCAGCTAGCTCTCTACACGTCTCCTTTGATATTCCCAGGTGTGTGCCATCTGGCCCCACTGCTTTGTCCACCTTCAGTTTTGTGAGCTCCTCCAGGACTCTCTCTACTGTGAATGGACTTGTGTCTACCCCCCATGTCCATTGCCAATCTGGGACCCTGACCCTCACCCTCTTCAGTGAATACTGAACAGAAGTATTTGTTCAGTATTTCCACCTTTTCCATGCCTCCCTCCACACACTTTTCTGTATCCCCTTTTAGCCTCACAGTAACACCCCTGGCCTTCCTTCTTTCACTGATGTACCTATGGAATGTCTTGTCCCCTTTCTTCACCATCTGCACTAACCTTTCTTAAGTCTGCACCTTTGCTCTCCTCATAGCCTTTCCTTTCTCCTTTAGATTTCTTAGATACCCCTCCCTGTCTTTTTCATTTTTAATCTCCTTATATTTCCTGAACCCCCCTTTTGGCCCTTACCTTGTCTAATGAGTAATGAGAGGTAGTAGGGAAGTGACCCAAATTAGTATTTAGAAATAAAGGAGGCACAGTGAATCTGGTGACAGGATGGAAGGGAAGAATGGATAGTGATGAGTAAAGTGAGCAGTGACGAGTTTAAGAGGATGAGTTAGTTGCAGAGTGACAGAAGGAGATACAGAGGGCATCTAGTCTGGCCAAGGAAATGGAGGGGGTGGACCCATAAATCACATCCGCATAGTCAAAGACAGGGAGCACCATTTTAGTGACAAGCTCTCAGCAAACCTGTAAGGAAAGACGGTCTTTATTTCAGTACAGGACACCAAGTTTAGGATGTAGCTTGGCATGGATGGCATCTATGTGGACAGAGAAGTCAAGCTTACTGTCAAGCCACACATTGAGGTACATGAAGGAAGGAACCACTTCACATGGGGAGCCACCCAAGGTGGACAAAATAGGCACTGAAGTGAGTTTGGCCAGTTTCTGGCTTATACCAAAGGTCATGGATACCATTTCTTTTAGTGTTGACCTGAAGCTGGTTAGATTGGAACCAATGTAAGATGTTCTGGAAGTCTTGCTGTAGCAGACCTCACACGTCAGTGGTGGAGGAGCCAGAAGTGTAGATAATTGTCTTATCTGCAGACATGTGACTATGTGAGTTGGCACAGGGTGAAGGGAGGTCATTGAGGAACATAAAGAACAGTATGGGGCCCAGGATAGAGCCCTGTGGGCCCCCCTTCTGGATGGGAAGAGGAGGTGATAGGGAACTACTTACCTGTACTGACTGTAGATGACCTGTGAGATACGAACAGAACCAGTCAACAGCAGAAGCTGAGAGGCCAGCCAGACTCAGCTTTTTCAAAAGGAGAGGGTGAGACACCAAGTCAAAGGCCTTAGCTAGATCTATAAAGATGGCTGCTGTGATGTGACTGATCCATCCCTGAGGTGATATAATCAGTTACATGCAGCAGAGAGGAGACAGTGGAGTGATCTTTCCTGAAACCAGACTGGTATGGGGAGAGGGCATTAGATGAGGAGAGGAAATCAAAGACCCTATGGTAGACAAGCTTCTCTTGCAACTTGGCAAGACAGGGGAGGAGGGAAGCAGGCAGGTAGTTACCAGAGGAGGCAGGGTCCTCCCTTTGTATAGTGATATAACTTTGGCCAACTTCGAGGACTGTAGGACTATACTGAGTGAGAAGGGGAGGTTGAAAAGGTGAGTCAAGGGAGATGCAATGGCAGGGGCAGAGATATACAGAAGTTTAAGATCAAGTTGGTCTGGGCCAGATGTTTTCAAATTCAGGGAGTAAAGGGCAGCCAGGGTCTCCTGGGTGGTCATGGTGAAGAAATGAAAGCCCTGGGAGGGGAGGAAATAAGCTTGTATGGTGGAGTAGCAGGAGGTGGGGGAGAGGAAGGGAGAGCACAAGTGAAGAACTCATTAATGTAGGAAACAGTAGAGGAGGGGTCAGATACTGGTGAACCATTAATCACAAGAATGGAAGGGACAGACTGGGTGAGTGGGTCGAAATGGAAATTAATTGTCTTCTGGAACTTGAAAGGGTTGTTAAGCGTATCCTGGATGCTGGTCTTGAAATATTGTGATTTTGCAGCCCTAACAGCCTTTGTACAGGAATTTCTACTAGACCTATACCTGAGGAGGCCAGTAAGGGAATGAAAAGATTTATAGCATCTTTTGCTCTTGACAAGGTGTCATCTGTGCTGAAATTAGAACAATGCTTGGAGGAAATCAGAGTTTGGATAGGCTCCAGTTGTCTGCCTTTGAACCCAACCAAGACAGTTGCTAGTAGTGCGCTTTGAGAAGCAGATTTCAGCCATTTACGGTGGCCTGATTCTTCCCTCTTCTGGGGGTGTGGGTCTACAGGCAGCAGAAGAGGTTCACAATCTGGGACTTGTTCTTGATGGACAGTTGGCATTTGTTTCACAGGCCAAGTGGTCAAGAGCTGTTTCTACCATCTTAAGAATGTTGCCAAACTGCAATCACTGCTTGATTATCTGCTCTAGATACAGTAGTCAATGCTCATGTTTTCTCTTGGCTCAACTACTGCTGTGTGCTCTATAACATCTTACCCACAGTTCAACTGTGTCACCTGCAGCTAGTTCAGAATGGTGTAATGAGACTCCTGACTGACCTCCACATGGAGGTCAGAGCATATTACCTTCTTGCTGTGGGTTCAGAGCTGACCGCCTGCTAAGTGCCACATTGATTTATGGGTATTTTTGGTAACATTTAAAGCCTTGAATTAACTGGGTCTTCATTACTTCAGTGATCTCCTGACTCCCCATGTTCCACCTAGGGGTTTAAGATCTAGCAGAAGGGGTCTGTTAGCTGTTCTGTATTCCTGATTGAAGTCTGTTTGTGACTGGGCTTTTTCAGTGGCAGCCCCTGTCTTATGGTGCACACTCCCTGAAGGGATATGCACTGCCAGTTCCTTATTTTCATTTAAGAAGCAACAAAAAAGCTATCTACTGAGAGATTTTCATTAACTAGAGCTGCTAAATGAAATTGTTATTAGGTCTGTATATGTAGAGTACTGTATACGTGGATGTTTTCTGTACGAATGGATATAGTTTGTACTGTGGTTTTATGTTATTTATGGTAAACATATAGAATAGTGGATGGGTGACCATCCACAACAAGGTTGTGTTTCCATCAAGGGAGCTGATGACATCATAGAGACCTCAAGAGCTAAGCTCGAGAGGTCTCTATGATGTCATCAACTTCCAAGATGGAAACACAACCTTCATTGTGGATGGTCACCTATCCATTGTTTTATATAGTATGTGGTTAGCACTTATTGCAGATGGAAATCGGTGGCTTACTAAACGTTTACCTTTTTTTTTTTGGTTTTATTTTTTTCTGATGCTGCTCCTGGTCCCACTTGCTGCAGCTTCTCCCACTCCTGCTTGCTCCGTCTTCTCTGCTGGACCGTGTTGGTCCAAGAAAACTCATTGTGGAGGCCTCGTCCTTCTGTGGCTGCACAATTTCATTTTTGAAATTTAAAAAACAAAGTTGTTTTGCTTTGTAACACAAAGCCATGCGCAGCTCTCTGTGTGTCATTATGTGGTCTACTGCTTGGTGTTCGCTAAGTAACGCCACCATGTTTGCTGTGTGTTTCTCAGTGGGTCCTCACTGAGTGAGCCAATCAGGTGGCAGGACAAGGCTAAAAAGTTGTACTATCTATGTGATGTCAGAACGATAGTACAACAATTTTTGTGACCTTTGAATTGTCCCACAACAACATTTAGAAAGCCACTGATTTCCATCCACAATAAGTGCTAACCATATACAGTACTATTTATTTATTGTACAGTTGCTGCAAGTCCTGAAGGGGCAACTTGTAGAAATCTAATAGACAAACAAACAAAACAAACAAATGAAGAACTAGCCTTTTTGTTTTTATAGATAGATTGTTGGCTGTGTTAAAAACTGCATCCCAAATGTGCATAATTTAAAAATAGTATATGGTTAGGGTTTGTTGTGGATGGAAAACAATGGTTTTCCAAATCCTGTTGTAGGACAGTTCAGAGGTCAAAAAAGTTGTTGTACTATCATTCTGACATCACATCGATAGTGCAACAACTTTTAAGACACGTCCTGCAATTTGATTGGTGCAAACTACGCTCTCACGGAAAAAATTGAAAAAACTAGGTGACGCGACTTGGCAAGTGCTGAGCTACACACTGCTGTAGTTCAAACATGGTCGGGAACCCTTGCCATTTATAAAAATAAAGTAAACCTTTTTTTTATTTTGTCATAAAAAAAATGAAGAGAGCAGCCACAGGCGTTCGTAACCGCCATACAACAGTTCTTCTCCCTGACGTGGTTGGAGTCTCTGCAAGCCATACCGAGATGGAGAGATTGGAGAGGCTGGAGTGGGAGTGAGCATGAGTGAGAGTGTCAGCAGAAAAATGCTGAAGGTAAAAAAAGAATGTTTTTTCTCTATCTTTGAATGGTCAACCATATACTATATAAAATAATAGATGGGTGACCATCCACAACGAAGGCAATGTTTCCATCTCGGCAGTTGATGACATCATACAGACCTCTTGAGCTCGCCTCAAGTCTGTATGATGTCATCAACTCTCGATGGAAACATAGTTTGTTGTGATGGTCACCCATCCACTATTCTATATATAATGTATAATTTAAAAATATTATTATAAGAAGAAGTACTGCTAATCTACCATTCTCTAAACATCAGCTAAAAGTTCTCTTTGCCTCTTCTTGGTCTTGCACTAGCTCTGGCTAGTCTGTCCTTTGTCCTCCTCCATCCTATTTACTCTTTCTGCCTACTAACTTTTCCTTACATGGGTATTCCTAATTTTCTGTCCACCCCCTCCTGATTGCACCGCAATCTGTTGGTAATATTTACTGTGTGTACAGCAGGACCCAGTATATCATAGTTCACTGTTCATTCGTTGCATATATTGCTTTGGATTAAATTTTTTGCTTGACTCTTAATGTAGGTAGGCAAATATCTTGTTGTTTGACAAAATATCTTTACAGTATTTAAAAAAATTTCAAATACGTGCATATAAATTATCATAAATATACATATCGCACATGCCATAGAGATATCATACAGTAGGAAACAACAGAGCATCTCATAATTTAAGAAAGATCAAAAATTGACAAAGCTGTTTCAGTATTGTAACATCCTTAGAACTGAACAAAGTGACAATTTATTGGTCAGAGGGAAGACCGAAGGTGGCCAATATGGTTCCTGTACTCTTAATGGCTATACTATGGCCTGTATACTGCTATTTATTTGCTTTGTACCTCATAGAGCCTTTATATTGTTTGTTGCACTTTACCATTGAATATATTCCCCCCACCAGTCACTCCTGGAAACAAGCTTTGGCTCAGGGTGCCTTTGGTTACCAATTTTCAATAAATAAGTAAATAAATAAATTTTGATTTGCAGATTTAAGACAGTCATAATCTTAACTCATTATACTTGCTAATGTAGGAGATGTAGGAGTTCTACTCAATTAATTCGATTCCACTGTGTTTTCTATTTGTTTAATTTGCAGATTCAATTGTATTGATTCTGTAACTAAATATTTTTTTTTCCTTTTAAAGCTCTATATTATAAAGCAAGATTATGTCATGTAATAACTCTGTTATTTATGTATATTATAAATAATCATAAATAAAGTTATACGTTATACATTTATTTTTATTTATTTTAAATATATTTTACCAGGTAAGCAAACAGAGTCCAGATGAGATTGTTTCTAGTTGTATCCTGGGGTGAAGGGTACAGGAAACAGCAGAGGAATAAAATACGGTAATACTGTACATGGTGTGCAAAGTGACAAAATATAAATAGAGATGCACCTTACATCAAATGTAAGTGGAAGCACATGGAACTAGATAGATGGTATATAGTATGAACAGAAACAAAAGTACACCAAATATACAGCAAGTCTAAGTAGTAAAAACAATTAAGGGTTAGGAATAATACAGAGGGGCTATCTTTTTAATCTCATATATAATTCATGTTGACATCTGTAAGTAGTAACTTGCTGCATGACAAGGCATAAGGTTATGTAAGGCACAAGACATGGCAGGGTGTGTAATTATGGGGGGATACTCATATGCCACAGGTGCATTGATAGGCTGGCAGTACAACCAAGTCCCATTAAATGCACCTGAGAATTGTGATTATCTCAGCATGGAATGTCTTATTGTAGATGTAAAATGTTTTTTTGTATATTTGATTTAAAATAACTAAAATAAAGAAGACAATGTTACTGTGTTTTAAAAAGATAAAAATAAATTTAATTGAAACATGCTTGCATTGTATCTTGGAACACTAAATATAGTCCCTTAGCTGGTAACCTGGGATGAGGGTGTCAAAAAACAATAAAAAGATAATGAAAACCCCATATGGTACCTATTTGTTTTAATAAAAAAAATAAAAAAACGTTTGTTCACTGTGGCAAGCAGGTCCATTCCAGATTCAGCCTGTGACTGTTACCAGCTTTCTCAAACTTTTCAGATGCCAACAAGAGTCCCTCAGTAGTTGCCACCACTTAGCACAGACACCCCCTCAGGGCATCTTTAGGTCTGAATCCCACCAAAGCCGCTGTCCACACAGTACAGTGATCCTTACAAAAGGGCAAATGTCCCACCCTCTCTGTCACAGCTGAGAACCCCTCACTTTAGAAACAAATATGGCAACCATAGCCTTCTCTTCACAGATGGAAAATGGTTTCTGTCAGTATAACCCAGTTATCTGTACCTTCAAAGGCTTAGTCACAGAAACATGAAGTATATAAAAGTAAAATGTAATACCTCAAGATATTTACAAATACAGTATATGATACTACACTAAAAGTATGGAGAACAGTAATTCTACAGAGATAAAACAAAATGTGTTTTACAGGAAAACACACACACACACACACACACACACACACAAACCATCTCACTCTTCTCTCTCTCTCTCTATTAAGCAAAGTAGACTAGCTTACCACAGAGGACACCTTAGTTTTATTTATTTAAAGTTTTACCAGGAAGAACATACTGAGCAGAAGCTCATTTTCCGATGTATCCTGGGAGGAAGGGGAACAAGGATGGGAGTACAGACAATCATGGTGAATGCAGCATTTTCAGAGGATCGAGAATACACATAATACATATGCACAACATCACAATAAATACAGTATGAGTAAACAAAATAAGCAAAAATACAATTACGAAATACAGGAAATTTACAATAATGCAGATCCACATTTTACACAACTTAAGACTAGAGCAACAGAGTGCCAGCAATTGCAAGAACGTAGTACACAGTACTAGTTACATGGTGCAATAAACAGGATACAGAAACTGCTTTGTTGGTGGTTAATACATGTAAATGCCTAAAGCCTGAATGCACCAGTGGAAGACAGCAGATTAGGGACAGCCGAGGCGGTTGAAGCAAAGGATGTGGAGCAGGTGCAGGGGGAGTGGAAATGTTTTTTATGAGGTCATTGAAACCCTGTGGGGAAGGGGCAAATCGAATATGACTTGGGAGGGAGTTCCACAGAGTTGGAAACCTTTTATTGGCAGCATTGCAGAGGGGCTCAAGAGTAAGATCTGCCTGTTCGCAGATGACACTAAGATTTGTGCAAAAGTGGACAATGAGGAAGAGAGGCAGGCACTCAGAGAGGATCTAGCTAAACTCAAACACTGGTCTAGGGAGTGGCAGTTTAATGCTAAGAAGTGCAAGATCATGCACCTTGGAACCAGAAATCCCAAGAACAGCTACTGGCTGGGGGGAATGCAAGTAATGGCTTCAGAGGAGGAAAAGGACCCGGGGGTAATAATCACAGGGGACATGAAGGTATCTTCACTGTGTAGGAGAGCTGCAGCAAGGGCAAATAGGATGCTGGAGTGCATTGCCAGAAGGATCACCTCTCGAAAGGATGAGGTCATCCTACCATTGTATAGATAATTTTTTGAGGCCATGCTTGGAATACTGTGTACATACCGGTGCCCATACTTCAAAAAGTATGTGAGATTACTGGAGGGGTGCAGTGTAGGGCTACAAAACTGATCGTGGGAGTAGGGGAGTTGCCATATTAGGAAAGGTTGAAAGTGCTCAACATGTACTCACTGGAAGACAGAAGTGTAAGAGGGGACATGATATAGACCTTTAAGTACTTGAAAGGCATAAACAAACTCAGGGAGGGAGGATTGTTCTGCTTAAAGGGGGAAAGGGTCACTAGGGGGCATAGTCTGAAGTTGGAAGGGGGAAGGTTTAGGAGGGGGATGAGGCACTACTTCACAGAGAGAGTGATGTCAGGTTGGAACACACTGCTGGAGGAGTTAATCGCTCAAAGGACAGTGGATAGCTTTAAGTGGGGGTGGGATAGAGTCAAGGGCAGGGTTAGTACAGACAAAAAACACAACAGGAGGAAGGACCGGAAAAGAGAAGGAAGAGAGAGGTTTGGGTGGTGGTGGGGCAGCGGTAGTGATTTGAAACCAAGTGCTGCATAATCGAGCAGACTTGATAGACTTGTGGGCCTTTTTCTGCCTGCAATTTCATGTTCGTATGTATGAGAAGGCGGCCTGACCAGCTGAGGAGGTATGACTAGGGATGGCTAAAGTATGGGGGTCAGAATTTCTGAGCGAATCAGAAGGGGGAGAGCTAAGGGTGGAGAGAGAAGAGGAGAGATAGGAAGGTAGGGACTGTGACCAGAATTTGGCCAAGAAGCTGCTACAATGAGTGAGTCAGGGCAGACTCAAACCTTTGATGGTAATTGCTCAGAGTCCTAACCTGACTACCCAGTCTCTCACAAAACTCTGGCTTAACTTGGTTTCCACGCGCCCTCAGCTCACATTTCCTGTGACAGCACTTCCAGGTCAGTTCTTTGTGTCTCCAGGGACAAGTTCCTTGGGAAATTAATCTGATCTGGACTTCAGGAGTTTGTGTATTCCAGAAGACACCTCCTTTGTCTCACCTCCTGTTTTGCACAGCAGAGTTGACTACTGCAGACATTAGTAATATCTCTTCCCATAACATGAAACTTTTTTTTTTTTGACTTTCAAGGTCTCCTATTCTCTGTTGAGAAGGCCCTGTAACTACAGGGCAAAGAGACTGTAATCACTCTCCCTTCACAGATCTATTCAAGCTTATCAATTCAGCCAGTATGAAATAAAAAAAACCGACAGTAAAAAATTATATGGCAAGTTCTTAAATCCCCCTTCAGGGAAAAATGAAAAAAAAAATCCTTTAGCACCCCAAAATTATGTTGTTATTTTAATATGGGCCTGTTGGCTACCACTGCTATGCCCTCAGTTCACTATTTGTGTGAACCCCACATTAGTTTCTAATAACACCTCTCCTACTTAAAAAGGGGCACTAACTATTGTCTAGGCATGTTTCTGTGTTGCCATGCTGTGATCCACTGCAGTGTCTAATGTCCATATTATAGGACTGCCACAGCTGGCTCCACCTCAGCAACTTGGGATTTTATCCACTTGTCCTGGGAAGCCATGTAAAGGAGTTGTGATCCATGACCAGAGTGAACTTTCTCCTGTACCAATATAGAAACATAGAAACATAGAGGTTGATGGCAGACAAGGACCGCGAGGCCCATCCAGTCTGCCCATTTCTTTTTCTACCTTATAAATGTGCCATCAGCCTTTGCTCTGTCAGTGGCCTATCTATTCATACTCATCTGTATTGCTCCCTTATGCCTATCCCATGCCTGTTTGAAGCCCTACACTGTATTCATAGCCACCACTTTCTAAGGTAGGCCATTCCATGCATCCACCACTCTTTCTGTGAAAAAGAATTTCCTCACATTCCCCCTTAATCGGCTTCCCTCTAATCTCATGCTGTATCCTCTTGTCCTGCTATTTTTCTTATATTTAAACATGCTAGACTCTCACTTTGTTAATGCCCTTAAGGTGTTTGAATGTTTTGATCATATCACCTCTCCTCTCTCCCTCCTTTGCTCAAGGGTATACATGTTGAGCTCCGTTAATCTGTCCTCATATGTCTTCTGATGCAGTCCCTGCACCATTTTGGTTGCCCTTCTCTGGACTGCCTCAATTTGGTTAATGTCCTTGTGAAGGTGTGGCCTCCAGCACTGCACGCAGTACTCCAGATGGGGCCTAACTAGTGTCTTGTAAAGAGGGATTATTACCTCCCTCTTACAACTTGTGATACCTCTACTAATATACCCCAACATCCCCCTAGCCTTACCTTCTTCTTTAGAGGTTTACTTGGATGATTTCAGGTCATCGATGATGATGATGCTTAAGTCTCTTTCTTCCTTTGTGACTACCAGCAACTCCCCTACCAGTCTATAGGTGGCTTCAGGGTTTCTCTTCCCTATGTGCATGATCTTGCACTTCTTTGCATTAAATCCCAGTTGCCACTCTTCTGACCATTTTGCTAGTTTATCCAGATCTCTTCTCATTCTGCCCACCCCATCTGGATCATCTACTCTGTTGCAGATCTTGGTGTCATCTGCAAACAGACAAGCCTTACCCTCTAGTCCATCTGCAATGTCACTAATGAAGATATTGAAGAGGACTGGCCCCAGGACTGATCCCTGAGGTACCCCACTTGTGACTTGCATCTCTTCTGACTGTATACCATTTACCACCACTCTCTGTTTTCTGCCTATCAACCAGTTTGCCACCCAGTTGACTAACTTCTGACCTACCCCGAGCCTACCCAGCTTATTTATCAATCTTCTATGTGGAACAGTGTCGAAAGCTTTGCTGAAGTTAAGGTAGGTGACATCAACTGCTCCCCCTTGGTCCACCACTCTGGTTACCCAGTCAAAGAAATCTATGAGGTTAGTTTGACAGGACCTTCCTTTTGTAAACCCATGCTATCTTGGATCCTGTGCCCCTATGAATTCCAGGTGTTGCACTATCCTTTCCTTAAGGAGTGCCTCCATAATCTTGCCCACTACTGAGGTAATAAAGTTACAGCTTCTACAGAGTCCAGCCAATACCTGGACACTCCCTCTCGATTGTGGCATTGGTCTTCTCTCTGGGTACCAACTTCCTGCTCAGGTACATGAGTGGGTGTTCCTCTCCTGAGTGTGTATCCTGTTTCAGAATGATACCTAGCCCATGATGAGATGCATCTATGTGCACAATACAGAATGTCCAGGCAGGCAAGCACATGTGCCGGACACAGTGTCTCTTCAGCTGGCAGAATGCAGTATTCCAGGCTTCCATCCACTGAACCCTTTCAGATTGACTGGAGCTGAGGAATACAAAACTGTTTGGTTGCTTGGATCCTGAAGTCCCATATAATTATATACATTTTTATAATTGAGAATAAGTAAGCCAACCATGCCTACCTATGGGCTTCTTGCATCTGTATTTTTTAAGCTGAAATCCCTGTGGTGCTGCCTTGAATCATGGCATTCCCCCTACCCAGAGTACTGCAGAGCTATTCATCTGTAGTGGAGTGTGTGGAGGTGTAGGATCAGATAGCGACCTGACAGTGACTGGAGAGCTCCAGTCTGAGAGAGACAGAGAAGGAGTCGAGCTGGGAGTTTAGCTGGTGAACCAGAGCAAACTGCTCCACAGTCCCAGAAAAACTTCAGTCTGAGAAGAAGAAGAAGAGGGGTAGAGACGGTGGTGAAGAGCCAGCTGTGAAGGAAAGGGAAAGAGCCAAGTGAAGTTCAGATTCAGAAGAACCACAAGGATCAGTGAGGTGCCATAAGAAGTTGTAGTGTAACAGACCAGCAGTGGGTCACAGATGCAGATTAACCAGGAGATTAAACTGTATCACCACAACTTGGCCTTGCCCAGTTGCACCAAAGGGAAACAATGAAATATTAGAATACTAGAACTCAATTGAATAAATAGATTCAGACACATTATGATGCCATCCGAGCAACAGTGAACAAATGCTGCAACCTGTAAACTAAATACTTTGTGTGAAGAGGTTGTTTTTTTACATTTTTAGCCTTGTTTTATAAAATGGTTAATACAAATTAAATTTTAAATACGTGGTAGATATGTGGTAGGCTTGCACCAGGCATTTTCTGACACCATTGTTTTGCCATGAGCAAGTTATCTATTTTAAATTTAAAACAGGTTCTTCCTTTTACTACCCAGTTACTTTGATATGTTTTTGTTTTTTTTAGTACTTTTCAAAAAGAGTCCCACAAAGCTCCTGTCATCCAATCCCAACCATTTCTTTGGCCATGTGATTGCAAGCCTTTAATTAAGCATTATGTGCCTCATGCCCCATCGCATTATTGGCAAACCAGTCGGGGGAAGCAGCAGGGGAGCAAAATTGTCAAATGGTGTAGAGTGGAAACTCCCTTAAACTTCTTAAACTCAGAGTTGAATGTTAAGTAAACTGAGTGGACTGTGATTTCTCAGCCTCAGAGAGCAGTCTTTTCAGATATTGCAGATGTTTTTACAATTCCACTGTTAAACAAAGGTTTATCTAAATGCAGCAATTTTTCATATTGGGCTGCTCTCCTGTTCCCTCGCTGGCAGAGTGAATTCAGAGGGGTTTGAATTCAACATCTAGACCCCTGACCCTGAAACACAGCACTGCAGTTTCATCAGCTAGCAACAATTTGTCAAAGCTGTTAAGACTGGTCCCCATTTCAGTAGTATGGAGATGTACAATAAGCAGCAATAGTTGATGTTATTTTTTACTTGGAGTAGTTAAGTTTAATATTAAGGCATTTAAGTTTAATCTTAGGGCATTTTTATCATAGTGCAGAGATACAGAATTTTGAATCTTAACTGGCTGCAAAGGAAATTTTTTTTAAATACCCCTGATATTTGTAGTTAAATCAACATTCTATTGTAAAGTAGAGTTGATATACTCATCACATATTTTAATATATATGTTAAACCATCTACATAATGATAGAGATTGCTTTATTGTATAAAATTTTAAATCACAGTGCTAGGTACAGTGCTTTTGCAATTTAATATAGGCCAATAACACGGTACAGGAGACACACCAGGTGACACACATAGATATCATTACTGCTTTTTTTTCATTTGCTATTTACCCTGCAGCTTGTTAAATTCTAAATTGACTGATACTTGCCCAGGACTGCTCAGTGGTCATGAAAGGAAAAGGACTGTTCAGCAATGCGGGTGCTTCACAGAGCTGGAGCGCAACAAAAGCAGAGAACTCTTTTAATCCTGGCAGGACTGGATGATACCAATCCATTTTTCTTTGTCCTCATTGATTATTGTTTATTTTGGATCTGCTAACAAACCTGAACTCAATCAAGTGAAGACATTTTCTAATGAATGAACTATTACAAATATTGCAGTTGCCTAATTGGAAAGATTGAATGAACTGTTTTTAAACTGTGCAATTATTTGTGTTATGTCTAATTTGTATTTTTTTAGGTTTTACACTGTGTTTTGACAAGCCGTATGTATTTCTGTTCTGCATAGTATATTTTTATAATAGTCATATTAAGCCAGTATCTTCGATGTGATAGGCTAAGTTAACAAATTAGCATGGTTGTGTGTAGTTTGCTCTTATCTTTTGCATTAGCACTTTCTAGTGGTTGGCCATAAACAGTATGAATACAAGAAATGTCAGAATTGCTGTCAGCTGCAGCCACTGACAGATGACAGCAATAATAATAAAAAAGAAAAAATAACTGTGTATTTAGAGGGGAGTTGGGTTTAATAGCTTCAACTCCAATAGAGAAAAAGACTGAGAATAAAACTCCAAAATCTATCAACTGGTCAAATGCAAATACATAGATACATAGATACATAGACAGTGTCGGCAGATAAGGGCCTATGGCCCACCCAGTCTGCCCATTTGAGCTTGTAAGTTCAGTTTGTTTTCCTAGAAGTCTGTTGCCCCTTACCCCTGACCTCCAGAATTCCTTTATGTCTATCCAATGCATTCTTAAATCCCGTGATTGTTTCAGCCCCACCACTTCCTCTGGCAGGGTGTTCCACTTGTCCACCACCCGTTCTGTGAAGAAATTCTTTCTTATGTTTCCTCTGAATCGTCCTCCTCCAACTTCATCCCATGCCTTCTAGTCCTGGAACATCTTTTACGCTTAAAAATAGTGTTTTCCTGCACCTGTTCCTCCCTGTAAGATACTTGTATGTCTCTATCATATCCCTCTCCTCTTCTTCCTCCAGGAGTACATGTTCAGTTCCTTCAACCTGTCTTCATAGGACTTGTGATGCAATCCATGCACCATCTTTGTTGCCCTCCTCTGAACCTTCTCTACCCTGTCTATGTCCTTACGTAGGTATGGTCTCCAGAACCGCACACTGTACTCCAGGTGGGCCTCACTAGTGTCTTGTATAGCGGAATTATGACCTCCCTTTTCCTGCTGGTGATGCCCCTGCCTATACATCCCAGCATCCTATTTGCTTTACCTGCTGCCTTGTCACACTGTTTCCCTACCTTGAGGTCATCTGAGATGATAACCCCAAGATCTCTTTCCTGCTTGGTGCATGCTATATCCTCACCCCCAACTGATATATTGTGCCAGGGTTTTTGTGCCCCATATGCATTATCTTGCACTTCTTTGCATTGAATTTCAACTGCCAAACCCCTGACCATTCAAGTTTCTGCAGGTCCCTTCTCATTCTGTCTACACCCTCTGGTGTGTCTACTCTGTTACAGAGCTTTGTGTCATCAGCGAACAGTGAAATTCTGCCTTCTAGGTCCTGCGCCATGTCACTGATGAAGATGTTGAATAGGACCGGTCCCAGCACTGATCCCTGTGGTACCCCACTGGTCATTCTTCCTCTGTGGAGTGACAGCCATTTACCACCACCCTCTGTGTCCTGCCACCCAGCCAGTTACCTACCCACCCACTACTGTCCTGCCCACACCCATATTCCCCAGTTTGTGTAATAGTCTTCTTGTGGCACAGTGTCAAAGGCCTTGCTGAAGTCCAGATAGGCCATGTCCACTGCCCTCCCTGATCCACCTCCCTAGTCACCCAGTCAAAAAATTCAATGAGGTTGGTCTGACATGACCTCCCCCTGGTGAAACCATGCTGCCTTGGGTCCTGTAGTCCATTGACAACCAGATGTTCCACCAATCTCTCCTTCAGTAGTGCTTCCAAGATCTTCCCCACTACCGAGGTGAGGCTGACTGGTCTGTAGTTCCCTGCTTCCTCTTTGTTCCCACTTTTGTATAAGGGGACTACATCTGCTGTCCTCCAGTCTTTGGGTACCTCCCCTGTTTCCAGTGATCAGCTAAACAGGATAGCCAGAGGTTCAGCCACCACCTCTCTTAGTTCTTTAAGGACCCTGGGGTGCACCCCATCTGGCCCCATTGCTTTATCAACTCTTATTACAAATGAAGCTACACTGCCAATAATTTAAATAAAAAGGATTCCAGAAAATAAAACATACATATTATTGGTTTTCTAATAAAGAGAAAAAAATCAGATAAGTTATGACTCTGAAATAGATCAGAAAAAAATATATAGAAAAAGAAAACAAACAAAAAACAATACTACTATGGGGAAAACAGTTAGAAGGAACAGTAGTAAAACAGTGCAAAAGAAAAACACAGTAATCAGAAAGTTCATTTTGCCCATCAAGGAGGCTAAAGGAGATCTTATATATGTACAAAATGATTGCTTCCAGGTGGAGACCACAATGATAGATGAAAATAAATCAACATCTATAAGCTTAGGTAATGTAAATTAGATAGATCATCACGAAACACAAAAAAGCAGATGATGTTTTTAGTCCTTTAGATATTTCACAAAACTCTCTAGAGTTATTTAATAAAACCCCAGAATTATTGCTAAAGGCAAATATTGCAGATAATAATACAGCTTTTTTTCTTTGAATCCATTTTTTTTGAAAGAATTACTCAACAAGTAGAACACATGCAAATAGGTATGAATCTACTTACCTCAGTACCAACAAGAATGACTAATTAAAACAGTGAAAGCTTTGGCCCACTCTTTCATGTTAAATATTCTCTTAGAGGCCATGACACAGGTTAAAAACAAAATAGACCAACTTAGACTAGATGACTGTGACAAAATGGCAGATTTACAAAATGAAAAATAATGAAAAGACTGTCCCTGATTTATCATTTTCAGTTATAATTATTCTAGAATTTGTACCAGAAAAAAACTGCAAAAAATAGAAAAAGAATAAAAAGAAAACAGAAACAACAGAAAAAAATGATTATGTGAAGCATATAAAACTTTGTGATCAAATCAAACTACAAATCTCAAAAGAAAAAAAAAAGTTACAAGAAACCTTGCTTTTTTCAATCAGTAGAAGGCCAAGGTGAGCAGCAGACAAATGAGGAAAAAATTCCAGAAAGAGAAGACTAATACAGTCTGACCATCAATGCATGATGGTGGTTAGAAGGAACTGACAGCAATAACTGCTATACCTCCAGCAAAAACAGATAAGAGGGAAGAAAAAAATCAAGATAAAGAATCCCTCATTTAAACTATCTGGCAATGAAACCATACCGAGGCTGGTTGATATCCATGTAAAAGACAATGAATCAACACAGTCTTTGTTGGAGCTGATTGGTCTTTTAGTTCAAGCAGAATTAAGGATGAATGAAGTAAAAGAAAACATTATTACTTTAATAAGAGATCTCAAAAGATCCTGAACAGCCTGTATATGTACTGGTCACAAATTTAAACTTCGCCAAACAAGTTTGATTAAAAAAAAGGAGACTTACTCAGTTGGAAATAGAGTTGGAGGCCCAAATTTCTGGCGTACCATAGTGAAATTAATTTTCAGTACAACTCAGATTACATCTTATAATGATCTTTAAGTCCTTAAGTATGCACTATTATCCTTAAAATTCAATTTCTCTACCAAAAATGTTTCTAATGAAATAGAAACATCAGAAAAATGTCCAGGTATTTTACTGTCAATATTTTGAGTACAAAAAATTAGAAAATAAAGATAACCCTTTTCTTCTACATACTGTTTTCTTCTTCTTGTATAATTACTTAAAATTGACCTTAGAAAATGGGACATCACTGGGATCCTTAGAATCTTTCCAAACTCCTCTTAATCTCAAATTGATATAACCAACAGAGACAATGATATAGCAAAAACCAGTAATCAGCAAAGCCCTTCTCTTGGATCAGATGAGTATTCTAATTGCTAACCTCAATGATTTAACAGCTTGCAGGAGCTGACAATATACTGCAAGAATGATTGAGTTTATTAGATTTCACAAAAAAAAAGAGAAATTGGAGGTTACCAATAATTCATTTTCTAGAGAAAAGTATAATCTTATTTCATGGATTACTGCAGTGATCTCTTCAAAATTAGCAGATTTTGAATGGTTTTCTTTTATTAATGAGTTTACTGTAATTAGCCTTCAGGAAACTTGGATCAATAACCATACTGTGTTGAATGGTTATGAGACATTTTGGATTTCAGCTGCTAAATCAAATAATTATGGTAGACATGCTGTGGGAATTGTAATATTTGTTAAGGTCCTAGATAATGCCTGTGTCAATCAGATGTGCATTATTACATTTTTGAGATGGCAGGGTACTGTATTCATAGCGTTAAATATTTGTGTACCACCTAAATGCTCACAGCTCTATGACACAAATATATGGGAGGCCCTGTAAAAGTCCCTGCAAAATATGCAATTAAAATATCCATTAGCATGTACCTTGTAGGATATTTTAATGAAGAATAGCTGAATTTGACAATTTAGAGATACTGGAATCATACATGGTTGACCCTAATATACCACCTAGAAAAAGTAAAGACCATATAAAAATGATGGGGTAACAATTAATTAACATTTTAATAGTACTAATAGAAGATTATCAGGTGTCACTGAGGGTAATACAACTTAATTTGCTCCTATTGGTCAAAGTACCACTGACTATGTACTATGTAGTACAAGCAATGTTCAGCTTTCCTCCAATTTATAAACTGAAATGAGATCAGAAAGTGACCACACTGCTTTACAACAGAAAGTTATGTTTAGTACAAATGCAGGTGAGACAACTAGACTTCATTATCCTTCACTTAATAGCAGAGGTAAGAGATTCTTCCCCTCTTCCTCCTCCTCCCCCCCCCCCAACTGCTCTTTTTCCTTTGCCCTGATCCTCTTATTTATGTAGTGTTTAGTTTCACAGTTTATTTCAGATAAGTTATGGGCAAGTACTTTATAAGAAACTTCAGCCAGTTGCATGACCATTGTTTAGACCTATGTCCATGCGGAAAACCCGTTGCCTAGCAGCGGACGCTGCTTTGGCAATGACGAGTTCCTTCTGCAATACTGGTTACGTCAGCGTGCCTTCCTGCATGGACATAAGAGGATTGGCTGCAGCTTGAATACTTGCTGATACTCCGATCTAACTCGAGGAAGAGCCACCAGTGAGTACCTGTATTGAAACATTTAAACTGACTATTTCTGAGCGGCTTCAAATAACGCAAATTTGATAGAAGTGTTTCTACCATGAACATTAGAGATTGACTGTGCTTAATTAGCAAGTATTCAGTATTCTTATTTGAATTCTGGTTGTTAAGTTTTGCTTGAAACAAAGTTAACATGTGGTATTTATTCTAGATTAAGTAGGAGCGTTTGCACCACAACAGTGAGAGGTTGATGCTGCCTCAAGAACCTATGTGCAATGACTCTATTTGGATTTATTTGAATTTTTACCATTTTGTTTACACTTGAAGTAAAGCCAATATGTGGCTATATTCACTGGAATTCGATTAGAAGTGCTAACCAAGTAATTACGAATAACTTGAAAGGTTCTTTGCAATAAATCACTTGGAAAGTTTTGTTTTAGGTCTAAACCGAATGAAAAGAGAACGTAAGGTTATTTTGTACAAGGGAGTAAGTCTGATGGAGTTGTTTTACCATATAAGTAATAATTAGCATCTCAGGGCCATTTTGAAGTCCATAGTTAGCTTGCAAATGTGGATCATTAGCACATGAAGTCTATAAATTGTGAACCTATAAAGATTATTTTTAGAAACTATAACATTATAGAAAATGAATATATTGGGATCTAGTAATATTCATTATTCACTTTGGTTTTTTACATCTGAGATATGTTGTGTTTATAGACAAAACCAAAGAAGGCAGAGACCTCATTAGAGCTATGCAGAGCCATTTTTGATTAACAGTTATAAAGTATTTTATTGGAATAGAATTATACAAAAGATACACACAAAAGATTAGTACACAAGTTAGCCAGCCTTGGAGTGGGTCCCAAGGTGGTAGCCTGAATAAAAAAGTGGCTAGACAACAGGACGCAAAGGGTAGTAGTAAATGGAGTCCACAGTGAAGAAAGGAGGGTTACTAGCGGGGTACCGCAGGGTTCAGTACTGGGACCAGTCCTTTTTAATGTCTTTATAAGTGACATTGCAGAGGAACTGGAAGGAAAAGTATGTCTCTTTGCAGATGACACAAAGATCTGCAACAGGGTTGATACACCAGATGGAGTGAGAAGGATGAGAAGGAACTTGGCAAGGTTGGAGGAATGGTCAAATGTATGGCAGCTCAGATTCATTGCAAAGAAGTGCAAGGTAATGCACCTGGGAAACAAAAACCCAGGGCAAGAGTACACAATGGGGGGTGAGATACTGACAATAGTAAAAATGGAAAGGGACCTGGGAGTAATTATATCAGATGACCTAAAGGTGGGCAAGCAATGTGAGAAGGCAGTAAGGAAGGCTGGGGGGATATTGGGATGCATAGGGAGAGGCATCAATAGTAGAAAACAGGAAGTTGTTATCCCACTGTACAGACAGTTGGTGAGACCCCATCTGGAGTACTGTGTGCAGTGCTGGAGACCCCATCTCTGCAAAGACATAGACAGAGTGGAGGCTGTCCAGAGGAGGGCAACCAAAATGGTGCAGGGTCTGCACCAGAAAACATACGAAGAAAGACTAAAGGAGCTAATATGTATACCCTTGAGGAAAGGAGGAGAGAGGAGACATGATAGAAACTTTCAAGTACCTCAAGGGAATCAACAAAGTCCAAGAGGGTGGCATCTTTCAGAAAAAGAGATGTGCAAGAACAAGGGGGCACAATTTGAAGATAGAGGGGGGACGGCTCAGAGGTAATGTGAGGAAGTATTTTTTCACAGAGAGGGTTGTGGATGCATGGAACAGCCTCCCTGAGGAGGTCGTGGAGTCAAGAACAGTGGGGGAATTCAAGAATGCATGGGACAGACATAAGGCAGTCCTAGTGGGGGGTAGGAGGAAGTAAGCTGTTGGTTAATTAGGATCTGCAGCTTCTCTGTTAGGTAGGAAAATGGGCAGACTAGGTGGGCCAAGCGGTCCTTATCTGCCATCAAATTCTATGTTTCTATGTTTCTACAACTCATTACAGATCGCTATGTATTAAATTATTATACAAAGATTTTAAAATTGTGTTCCTTGTGCCACAGCAGATGGAATTGACCAGAGTACAGTGAAACAAGAGCAACAGCTTTGAAACAAGTGAGGTACCCAAATTTTATTCTATTTTTGGCACCATTTATATTGTAAGGCCTAAATTATCATTGCTTTGTGTTATGTTATGGTGTGCAACATGAATTAGAATCTGTATATAAAAAATATTTAACATAGATATCAACTATGTGTATCATATATTTTTATGAGAAAAAAATGTCTTTATGACTTATAACTAAAATTTGATTTTGTATATATTCTTACAGTCCCCCAGAAGAAGCCAATTACTGGCGAAATGTTGGGGTATCTGAAATTAAATCTGAAAATAAAGAATTAGTTGACAAAACAATTTGGAACATGTGGCTTTTTGCCTGAGCCTTTGCAAGATTTTGTTTGTTCTACAGGGATGGGTGCAGCCATGTAGGGGGGTGTACTGTGCCCCTCTGGGTGCTGTGCTGGCACTGTGTCGAGCTGTGGGCAGCATGGGCACCGTAGTGCTGCCCTGGAGTGGGAGGTGCTGCATTGGGGGGCTGGGGCTGCACCATATGTATGTGTGGGGGGTCTGCCTCTGGGGTATGGGTACGGGGCTGGCCCACTCTGTAGGGGATGCCCACCTGCTGCGAGGATGTTCCCTCAGCTGGTGTACGCAGTGGCAGGGCACGTAGGGGACATATGGTAGGGTGCACCCTGGCACAATGGCCACCATCCTGTGTGCCCCAGTGGGCTGCACTACACGGCTTTGTGCATGCTGTGTAGTGTGGGCACACCCCCGAAATGCCCCTGGTGTTGTTGCTGTCAGTGCAGCCGGGGGATCCAGCATATTACCGCTTTGCGTCCTGGTTGTGAATGCCGCGAGGGGTCCACGGGACCCCCACAGTGTGACATTCACTCATTTCTATGCCTATGTTCCCTATTTCTGCACACGTAGGCATAGTGCATAGGGCCCATAGTTTGTGCAGAACTTGGTAAATTTGACCTTTTGGCACAGGTGAAACTACATCTTCCTGTATTATATTGTCTTTGTCTAATTAATAATACACATAAGTTACTGACTGTTTACAGGAGAAAATCACATGGGAAAACTTAGATTCTCCATCAGTATGGCTTAAATGAGAATAGTCAGCACAAAGACCCTCACACTCACATGTGGGGCTGATCTCAATGTGCACTTTGTGGGCAAAATCATTTTGGTTTACTTACAGTTTACTGTAGTATAGTAGGTTATCTCAGACTAATTTTGCTTAGTTGTAGGCTGGCATCTTCTGTTACTGCAAATCCCCGCATGCCATGCAGCTCACATCAGAGCAGTAGGCAGCAGTGGGAAATTCAATAGCCTGCAGTGCATGTTAGAGTTTATCTAAGCTCTGATCTTTTGTTTGCTGGTCCCGTTGTCCTCCTTGGACTTAGTTACAGTCACAGAGAACTGTACTTAGCCTCTGGAGAAAAATCAGACCCAGAAAACATATGTTCATTGATAATAAAAACTTTAAAATGCACTGCAGGCTAATGAATCTGCCACTGCTGCCTACTGCTCTGATGTCAGTTGCAGGTGATTCTGGGATTTGTAATAACAGAAGATGTCAGCCTACTACTAAGCAAAAGCCCCATACGTGAGTGTGGGGCCCCCAGTGCTGACTTTTTTTTCTCTTTAAATCTCTAACTATCCTTGATAATCTAAACTTAAATCATCTTTGGATAGATTTCACTGAAAAATCATGATTTCTACATCATATGCAACAGTTACGAAAAGTAACATTTATCATGTAGCCCAGAATGAGGACATGGAGATATTAAAGATCTCAAAATGTGTGCCTTGGTTTAGAGAAAATAAAATATCTTATTGTATAAAAAATTATTTATTGCTTCTGATTTATCCAGGCTCAATGCATGCAATCACTATAATGAGGTTCAATTGTTTTCCACTCAAGTATTTAGTTAATCATGAACAAGCATATGATATACCCCGGATTTGCTCAAGTAAATTAGGCCATGCAGAATCTCTTTTTCATGTTATGGTTCAGTGTCCTTTACATGAGATTGGGAGAATTCATTATACTGGTACCTATTTAAAAATATACTGTAATCATTTAAGTGACATTTTGTTCATTTTATTACATCCAATGACAGCAACTCAAGCAGAAGTTGCGAGTTTCTTCAAAGCAATTATAAAGAAAGAAAGTATGGGTTGTGTGACATATCTCACGGAGGACTATAGACATAGCAGTTTTTGCTTCTTGTAAAGCCTTAGCCTGTACAGAGAATATCTAGCCATTTCTTCTTCTTGGTGAATGGAATCCAAGCCCTGAGATTTTGAGGAACAGATTTACATGCCATTTGTATCAGTTGGAATTTGTTAATGTTTACTCCTACAACCCTGCCCTTAGAAAAGAACAATTAAGAGAAAAAAAGTCCTATATTTTATTTCTATGAGTTAGATATGAAAAACAGCCACCACTAGTTCTTGGAAAAAATTGAAATTAGTGGTTACATATCTTAAAAGATTCTGCACATGTACAGCTTGTTAATTGTTGTTCATACTCCTTGTCTTTTTCATGTCCCTTTTGTAATGTTGTAATGATGAATGTTTTTATACACAGTCAAACAATAAAGCTAATGTCTACTACACTGAACCTTTTCAGGCATTTTCTTCCTGGTGAGCTTGGACAGGGGTTTGGCCATGCTACTGAAATCTGGCACAAACTTACAGTAATACCCTGCCCATACTTTTCTCTTGGTTGTAGACAAGGCCCATCCCTATATAGCCTCAATTTTCACTGGCTCAGGCTAGATGCATCCACTCCCCACCGTGTGCCCAAGGTATGACGCTTATGCTATTCTTATCTGGCATTTCTGCGCCTTGACCGTCAGCCCAGCAGCCTGCAGTCAGAAGAACACCTTGGCCACATGCTTAACACAATTCTCCCAAGTCTGGCTATAGATGGCAATGTCATCCATGTACACCTTGCAAAGTCTCCTGCCTCATTCAGAATACTGTCCATGTGCCACTGAAAGGTGAATGGCACATTCTTCACCCTGAGTGGCATTACTTTGAACTTGAATAATCCAAATGGAGTGATGAAGTTTGATCTCTCTCTGGCTTTGATGGTCAGAGATACCTGGTAATAATCCTTTGTCAGGTCTTTGGTGGACAGGTAAAGGGCACCCTGCAACCTCTCTAGAAACTCATCTGTCCTGGGCATGGGGTATGTATCTGACTCTGTGCAGCTGTCAAGCTTGTGGTAGTCAATGCAAAACCTTGTAGTCCCATCCTTTTTGGGGATCAGTACCACTGTGGAGGCTCAGTGACCAGTGGACTCCTGGGCCACCTGGAAAGCCAGCATCTCCATGCTCTCCACTGCTATGGCATGTCTTTCTCTTGGGATTCTGTAGGGTGGCTATCTCAGCGGGGCTTGGTACCCCTTATCCATGTGGTGTCCTCCCAATGTGGTATACCCTGGCTTTCCCATGAACATCTCACCAAATGTATGCAGCACCCAACATTTTGGCAGCATGGGCCAGTGTCAGCCACTCCGAGGGGGTGACAGCATCCACTGAGATTTCTCCCTTAATCTCTCCTAAGAGATCCACCAGTGGGCCTACTTTGCCTCCTCCTCTGGATAGCTGCATGCAGCCAGAACCATCTCATCCCAGTCATGGTAGAGATTTATCATGTTTACATGGTAGACTTGCTGCTTACACCTCCTGCCTGGTAGCTCCATCAAGTAAATAACATCATTCACCCTCCTGGCCACCAAGTAAGGCCCCTCCCCAGCCACCTATAATTTATTCTGTTGGAAGGGGATGAGTACCAGCACCCATTGCCCAACTTTGTTCTCCTGAGCTCTGGCCCCATGGTTGTACCATGTCTTCTGCCTCTGTTGTGCAGTGGCTAGGTGCTTAGGGGTAAACTCCATGAATTACTTGAGCTGTGACCTGAAATTCAGGATCTACTGCACAACAGATTCCCCTTTGGGAGCAAGCTCATCCTCCCATTCATCCCTTGCCAAGTCAAGGGGACACCTTACCCTCTGGCCAAACAAGAGCTGGAAAGGTGAGAATCCTGTGGACTCCTGGGGGACTTCCCTATATGCGAATAACAATGGGGTACATGCTTAACCCACTGTCTTGAATGTTGGTTGGTGAATGCTCTTAACATGGTCTTAAGAGACACATTCAATTGCTTGACTAGACCATTAGCCTGGGTCTAGTATGTTGAAGCCCTAAGCTGCCTTACCCCACACTTCTTCCAAAGACTAACCATCAAATCAGACATGAAGTTGGTGCCCTTGTCCAACAGAATTTCCTGGGGGAAAATAAAGCTGCCTAAATATCCTTAGCAGTTCATTGGCCACTTTCTCAGCCTTGATGGAGGACAAGGGCACTGACTCTGAGTACCTTGCAGTGTAATCTACAACTGTTAAGATGCAGCACTTGCCAGTGTGATTTAGAGTGCAGAGTGGCTGCACAATGTCCAAAGCAACTTGCCAAAATGACTCCTCAATAATAGTCAGGGTAATCAAAGCTGTCTTAGCATTGTCCCCAACCTTTCCCACCCTCTGGCACTGAGGACAAGTCCAGCAGTAGTTTGCCACATCTTTAAAAATACTGGCCAGTAAAAATTGTTATCCTCCTTTTTGTACAGCTGACTCCTAAGTGTTCAGAAAAAGGTATGTCATGGGTTAAGGCCAGAAGCTGCTTCCTACATTTCCAGGAAGCCACTATCTGCCAGAGTACCCCTTCTTCCAGTCTACCCTTGGGAACCCATGTGTGATACAGGAGCCCATTCTCCCAGTGCACCTCCCTTTTCTACAACCCCTGAATGTCACCTTCCACCTTGGTGGCTAACTCCATTATTTTTTGCCGAGATGGGTCATCTTGCAGAGCTCTCCTCAACTTTGCATGCCTAACCGTCCCCAAAACACAGTCTGCTGTGGGAGAGCCACCCATGGCTGAGCTCTTCTCAGTCTGTAGCTGTGGTTCAGAACTGCTGCTCCTTTTTCATTCTTCAGTTACAACTTCTCCTGCTACTGAGGTAGGAGTTGGTTCCTCATACACTGCCCCTTCTGTGTCATCAGGAATCAGTTCCCTTGCCTTGCTATGGGTACTGACATGCACAATATTGGCCCTACTATCCAAGTCATTACCCACGATTACATTCATGAGCCAGACTGATATAACTCCCACCTCCCATCTGTCATTGCCACCTTCCCAGCTTACAAAGATCTGGGCCATTGGTACTGAGACTATAGGACCCATCTCTTGCCAGGTAGGATCTGTTCCTCTTGAATCAAATCCTGCTTCACCATAGAAATGGAGGCTCTGGTGTCACTCAATCTCTGGGTTGTCATCTCATTTATAAACACAGGGTGCATGTGTGTAGTTGAGTTATAGGGCACTATACTCTGTGTACAAGCCACTAACTGCTGGGAGCTTCCAGAGCTACCCCTTTCAGCTGCACTGACACCTTTTGCCATCTTTTTCAGGCAATCATATGACAAATGCCTTGGTTTCTGTCAGATATACCACCTGCATTTACCTGTCTCCTTGCTTTTGAAACCAGCTGGCATCCCTTTTTGTTTGAGCATAGGCTAGCTTCCTTTAGGTTGCCCGCCGGGGTTCCCTTAAAATCACATGATGTCCCTCCCATATTGCTGTTGTGCCATGTGTATGCTTGGCTGCATAAAAACTGATCAGTCCTCTTGGCTGCCTCCCTTGTGGAGCTCAGAGTTCTATCCAACAAGCCTCACTTGTGGAGCTTAGAGTTCTGTCCAACAACTATATTCTCAGATCTTCAGGTGCAGTTTTTAGGAACTGTTCCATAAGAAACAAATCTTTTATTTCCTCTACAGAGAACACTTTTGCACACTCTAACCAATGCTCTAACAAATTACTTAGCTGCACAATCATTCCAGCATAGCAATCGCCCAGTACTTTTCTTAACCCTTTAAATGTTTGCATATAGGCCTCAGTAGTTAACTCAAAATGCTTTAGCAAGGCATTTTTCACTTTATCATAGTCCAGGCTGTCCTCATTGTGCCTTCTGGCAAAAACTTCTAATGCCCCACGTGTAAGCAGTGGCAACAGGTGAGTTGCCCAGGGAGCCCTGCTCAATTCAAATTGCCCACAGATTCTCTTGAAGGATCTTAAAAACAAATCCAGATCATTACCCTCTTGATATCTGGGAAACATTTCAGAATTAATTTTGCTTCCTAGGTCAAACTTGTCATGCCATTACTCACAGTTGGTGGTGATGTCCTCTGGAGCAGATTCTCCATCTGTCTCTCATGCTCATGCTCTTCCATCTGGATCTTGTACTGATGCAGCTTTTCTTGCTCCTTTCACTCCTGCTGGCACAGCCTTTCTTGCTCCTCTTCTTCTCTTTCTCTCATGCTCTCTTAGCTGGATCTCATGTTGGTGCTGTTTTTCTTGCTGCTCAACTTCCAGCTCTCTCCTCTGCAGCTCCACATCTGCCTCTTGCCTTTCAATTTCTGCCTTTGCCTTAAAGAGAGTGAGCTGCAGCTCCAAAATGTGTACCTGTTCTGCTTGTGAAGGTGCCCTAGGTGTAGGCTCTGGCTCATCTGCATCCTCCCTAGCCTCTGTCCCATGACTTTGACTAGCAGTGATCACTTTTGCACTGCTTCCCTGGTCCATTTTTTCAAGGATGTCTGTGAGTTCTGCCCTTGTTTGGCCTTTCTCATTGCCCAGTCCTCTCCTTTTGCACAGCTCCTGCAGGTTTGGCATGGTGCATTTCTCATATGGCCAATATATTGTGTCTTCTATATATCTATTCTTACTTATATCAAAATAAAGCTGACAGAATATACAGTCCCCTTTTGCATATCCTTTTCCATGACTGGACAGGTAACCTTTATTCTGAGTATGAAATGGGTTTTCTTCCAGTGTTTACCCCTTATTGTTATTTGAATGCTTATCTTTCTCAAGGTTGTCTTAAATCTTTTAAGCATCATAATAGAAGGGAGAGACATTTCGAGAATAAAACCAGGTTGTGGAGGATGTTAGTTTTATTATTAATTTCTGGTACTGTGCATCCCCACCCCGGTCCAGTTTTTTCTGGAGTTAAGGATACTGTAAAGAATGCCATGTCCCTCATTCATCCTTAAAAATCATCCATCTCAATGTTCAGAGCCTACCAGTAAGATGTTCTTTATTTGTTGCTTGACTTGAACAGCATGGTTTTGATATTGTTACTCTTTCTGAAACATGGCTTAATGATAATGTTAAAGAGGCAGACAGCTCCCTGGAGGGCTATGACACATTGTAGAAAAGATAGGGTGGGTAAACGTGGGTCTATGATCTATTTTAAAAAATAAATTTAAGTTTACTATTGTTCCCCATTCTTTATGTAACTCTGGGTGTGACTTAATTTCTATAGATTCGCTTTTGGGCAATGATAAGCATCTTATCATTAGTTCCATTTATGTACCTCCTGGAAGGATTGAGTCTTTATTGAACCTCATTGCAGAAGTTAAACATGAACTTCCTGCCCACAGAGAGTGGATACTTCTTGGTGATTTTAATTGCAACTGTGCAGCAGACTCTAGTGGTTCTGTTAAAGATTTATTGGTGGATTTGGGTTTATCCTAACTGATAAATGAGGTGACTAGATTTAATTCCAAAACTGGTTTGGGAACTGTACTTAACTGGATTGTAGTTACTCACCCTGACCGGATTAATGATTTTGGTGTGATGCCTGATGTCTTGAGTGATCACTGTTCAGTCTTCTGTCAGTGGTCAGTTAAGCTTATTAAACAAGTACATCGAATTCAGAAAAATTGGGTCCCTTACATCTGAGCTAGCAGATGCTGCCTGCTCTGATATTAATTGGAACAGGTTTGAGTCTATTAAGGACCTTGATTCTACATTGGATGTTTTTGTTTCTTGTTATCTTGGGTGATTAACAGGCTTACACCATTGAAGAGAATGCAAATTAGGGCCGCCAAACATAAACGAATCTCACCTTATTTGTTACACCTTATGAGACAACGGGATAAAAGTTGGAAACTATATAAACAAAGTTTGGACCCCCTTCTTTTGTTGAAATATAAATTAAGGAATCAATGTAAATCTGAAATTCGTAAAGGTAAAACTGCATTTTTTTCTCTCGGAACAAAATAAAACTTTTGGCAATCCCAAGAAAACCTGGCATATATTACATGGTTTGATTGGGAGGGGTTAAAAAGCCTCTAATATTTCTATTCAATCTGGGACAGGTTTAATTAATAATACTGTACCTGTTTCTGAAGCTTTTAATAGGTTTTATTGGCAACTTGGATAGCTATAGAATTTCTCCCCATGGAAATGCTTTCAATGGTGACCTTTCTGGTGTGTCTAAGTTGGCAAATGAGATGGTCCTTTTTGAATTTCAGTTTACTCAGGTATCTCCTGACCTTTTTAAAGAATATGTGTTCAAAATGGATCCTCCGTCTTATATTTTTTGTGATGGACTAGATTTTCAAATTATTAAGTTAGGGATAAATTATTTTTCTTACCCCCTTTCAGTTTTGTTTAATTTTTCTATGTCCAATGGAATTTTCCCTAGTCTCTGGAAGACAGCCATAGTCACCCCTATTCTGAAATCTGGTGATCCTACTATATTGTCAAACTCTCGCCCAATTTCTTTGTTATCACCTTTATCTAAAATTCTTGAACATGTTATTTTGGATCAAACATTTGAGCGCTTACAAAAATATAATTTGCTTTCTGACTGTCAGCATGGCTTTATGCCATGCCATAACACTGAGACAGCTTTGGTGGGGTTCACAGGTGCCATTCAGGGTGCCCTTGAAAAAGGGCAGACTGTTGCGGTGCTTTTCGTGGACCTCACCAAGGCCTCTGATTTGGTTGAACATGATTTATAAAATGGTATTCTCACTAGTTTTCATTTTTCTGATAATGTTATATCCTGGTATTGTAATTATCTTTCTAACAGATCCTATTGTACTAGAATAGGTTATAGTATTTCCTCTATTAGTGTCATTAAATGTGGGGTACCCCAAAGGTCAATTCTTGGCCCACTGATTTTTTTCATTCTATATGAATTCTGTCCCTTTGGTTGGTTCATTTATTCATTACAAATCTGGTTTATAAATTTGAGTCAGAGACTCATTTACAAAGGCACCTCATCGCAGGGGGGGCAGACATCAAGACAGTTATTACGGTGCAGATTAAAACAGAGGATAACATTACAAGTGCAGTAAAAGGAACATTTAACATAGATACACTTAGGTTACATAATGTAGTAGTTTGTATGTTACTTAGGTTACATAATGTTACAAAATTAAGAGTTACACTCAAGGATATAGTAGGTTCTCAGAGAAGACAGTGGGTTACAACCTTGTTTGGACCTAGTAGGGAAGGCGGAGTAGTCTGGGGGAAGGAGAGGCTGTCCAGTGGACGTTGTCAAGCCAGAGGGCAAGGCGGGTGGGAACCACAGGTTACAACAGGGGGTTAGTTGCACCTACAACAACGGCTATTAAAGATATGGTTCCAAAGGGCTGTTTTGAAGGAGCCAATTTTTGGCAAGTTGGAGATGCAGCTAGAGAGGGAGTTGAACCAGGTGGGGGCTCAGTAGAGGAAGGATCTCTGAGCAAGAAAGGTCTTGGTTCTGGGCACCTTGAAAGTGGCCTTAACAGAGCTACGGGTGGTGACAGATGAAGATGGATGCTGTAGGGAGGTGGAGACCCCCGGGGGGGGAGAGTCCTAGCAGAGATTTCTTAGTGAGAAGGCAGGTCTGGTAGAGCAGTCACTTCTCAAAGTTGAGAAGATTGGTGGTTGTATAGAGAAGGCAGGTGTGCGTTCGACTTGGGGCACCGGTCAGAAGCCTACAGGTCTTATTGATGGAGAGTTGGATTTTGGAGAGGGCAATGTTGTCAGCGCAGCATAGATGGGAAAGCCATAGTCCATGAGGGACAAGATGGAGGAGGTGATGGCCAGCCAGATGGCAACCTGAGGTAGGCAGTCCCTGTGCCGGTATAGCAGGCCAATCCGAGAGTTAAAGGTGACTGACAGGGCATTAATGTGGGTGTGGAAGGAGAGGGCAGTATTGAACGTGATGCCTAGGTACTTGTACATGGTCACTTGTTCTAGTGGATGCAGAGTGCTGGGGATAATCAAGAGGGAGGTATTTTTAGCTTTATTTTGGTGGTGGGAGAAGAGCATTGGTTTTGTTTTCTTTAGGTTAATGACCAGTCTGCGGTCTCTGAACCACCTTTCAGCTTGATTTTAAGCTTGCTGGAGGGATAATTGGAGGGAGGTGGGATTGGGATGTGAGGCAATGAGGACTGCATCATCGGCATAGAGGAGCATTTTACCAGTACATGAGCTGGGGAAGGTGTTGAGGTAGAGACTAAAAAGTATTGGACCCAGGATGGAGCCCTGAGGGACCCCGGAATGAATGGGAAGAGTGCTGGAGAGAGAGAGCCGTTGATCTTGACACACTGGGATCTAGCAGTGAGGTAGCTAGAGAACCAGGAAATGGGACCACCAGAGAAGCCAAGTTGGTGGAGAGAGTCAAGTAGAAGCATATGACAGACAGTGTCAAAGGCCTTGGAGAGGCCAATGAACACTGCTCCTGCAAGGCTGCCAGAGTCGAGAGCAGCATGCAGGTGTTGGGAGAATTCCAGGAGAGTCATAGTTGTACTGTGTCCTGGGCAGAAACCGTGCTGCTCTGGGCACATAATGTCATACTTGGTTAGGTATTCAGAGAGCTGGATCAGCACCACTTTTTCAAGGGCTTTAGAGAGTGGGGGAGGATGGCGATGGGCCAGTAATTGTTGGGGGTGGATCAGTCCCCACTCGTATGTATGGGTGCAATTTCAGCAGTTTTCCAAGCACTTGGGAACTGACCCAGGCATAGAGACTGGTTTGGAAGGTCAGTCAGGGGGACTAGGACTTCGTCCAAGACCATACAGAGGACCCTGGAATCGAGGGGGGCCACTGATGGGGTTATTGCTGCCTAAAGCTTTTAGCAGGAGCAGCCTGGCTTCTTGGGGGTATAGGGTGCACAGGTAGAATGTTGGGTGATGCAGGACCAGAAGGAGAGAGGTGGAGATTGGGTCAAAGTAACTGCTGGAGAGGACCGAGCTTAGGTCAGAGAAGGCAGTGTTAAGGCAATCGGCTATGAGGAGTGGATCTGTGGTGGGGTGCCATTGATGGAGAGCTGAGATGGTGGTGGGGAGCAGGACTTCCCATTTAGCTCTTTCATATTATCCCAGAAGGTCCGGGCTGAACCCCAAGTGGAAGTGAGGGTGGTCTGGAAGTGCTCTGCCTTGGCCCGCCTAATGGCCCAAGTGCACTTATTGCATTCTGCGTTGTAGGCCTGTCTGCCAGATGCCTTTCCAGATTCTACAGAAAAGTGCCAGAGATTATGTCTGTTTTTGAGTCTCTGGAGGAGGGGTGGGGTGATCCATGGGGCATTGCATTTTTTGGAATGGATCCTGGTGAGGGGAGCTAAAAGGTCACAAGCCTTACAGAAGGCATTTGTGAAGTGGTCAAGAGCTGAGTCAGTGTCAGGGGTGCACTGGATAGGGGACCAGTCTAGCTGGGGTAGGTATTGTTTTAATTTTCTGAGGCTGCTGGGGCAAAAACGGCAGCATAGAGTGGCCTGGGACACTGGCTTCAGAGTGGAGGATGACCAGAGACAGAGGACTGGGGAGTGATCACTAAGAGAGTTGGGGAGGACAGTGACATCCCGGATTTTGTAGGGGTGGTTAGATATAACAACATCTAGGAGAGTGCTGGTGCCAGTAGAGTGGTTGAATCTGGTGGGCTTGGTGACTAACTGGGACATATCCAGGGCAGCAAAGGAGTCCCTTATATGGGAGGCAGTGGAGGCAAGCCAGTTAACATTGAGATCCCCTAGGATGACTTGCTCCACTTTGTGAGGGAGAGATGTGAGATAGTCAGTGAGGGACTGGACCACTTGGTTTTGATTCCTCGGGGGTACATAGGAGACCATGAGGAAGAGAGGACCTCGGGCAGGGTCAGGTGTGATTTTTAAGGTGAGGGCTTGGGCTCCATAATCAAGTTTAGGAGCTGGGAGTGCCTGACCTATAAGGGAGTCCCATACTAGTAGTGCGCAACCACCACCGTGATTTATAAGATTTGTCTTCCCTGTAGATGGTATATCCAGGGATAGTGATAGCGGAGTCAGGGGTGGATTTGGAGAGCCAAGTCTCTACCAGTGCAATTATGTCAGGTTGATGTTGAATGACCCAGCACTGGTGGGCAGCAGATTTCTTTAGGAGACTGCAAATGTTTAAGGATGCAAATCAGAGGCCAGTTGCAGTACAGGGTTTAGAAGGGCTGGAAGCAATAGGTCCTGGGTTTGGGTGTACATTACTAGATAATAATAATAGTAGTGTAATTATTCTGGTTAATGTCTGTTGGCGATGGAGAACCTTGGGTCAACACCCAGCTGAGGACTTTAGAATCAGGGTGCATGGGATAGATAAAGTGCGAAGGGTGGGAATGGCAGGGGAGAGCTGGGTCCAGGTCAGGCCTTGGAGGGTAGAGGGAGTGGGGGTGTTGGCAGGGTAGGGGTATTGGGGGGGTCACGGGTGTGTCAAGGGTGGGGGAGGGCCGAGTCACTGTGGGGTAGTCTGGGGATGAGGTGCCTAGTGTGGAGAAAAGGTGCTTCAGTCTGTGTGAGGTCTGTACCAAGAGGGTGAAGGAGAGCAGACTTAGTAATGGAGTGTAGGTACCCATAGCAGCTGAGCAGTAAAGGACGAGTGCCAGGAGTAGTAGAGAGTAAGGAGATGTAGAGCAGCTTTGGAATGGTTGGGGGAAAACCCCTTTAGTGGGCGAAAAGACTATAAGCTGCAAAAGGGAAAAATCAGTGTCAATCAGTAGAAGAGGGAAGGGCAAAGACAGATGAACAGTGATTGACCACACAATAAGTGAAATGGGACAGGAACTATATTGTGTTGGGTTGGGTAAGTGTGCTTATAACTGGGCCCTCTAGTGGCTAAAGGATATAATCTGCTAATGGGGGGAAATAAAAGAACAGGCAGGGAGGTTCTGAAGCAAGTTTTTTTTGGTGGGGGGGCACTGCAGCAGCCTCAATAGGACACCGAGGTCAAGGGTGCAGCCCACAGACTTACAGCTGTAAGAGAAGGGGCACATTCATCAATGACACTTTATGCTGATGATGCAGTAATTTATAGTGTTTGATCCACTCCTAATAATGCTCTGGCTGAGGTTCAATCTGACTTTGTCTCCTTCCAGAAATGGTTGTCTTCAAAATCTATGGTACTCAATTCAAGCAAACCTAAAGTTATGTTATTTGCACATAAGACTATTGAGTCTAGTACTCTTTATCCCATTGTTACACAGGATGGAAAAGTGATTGAAGTAGTAGATAGTTTTAAATATTCAGGGATAGTCCTTGATTCAAAACTAACCTTTGAACTCCTTCTGAATAACTAAGGAAAATTCTCCGTCAGAGATTAGGTTCACTCTATAGAGTTAAGTAGTTCTTGACCAGAAAATCTAGGTTTTTACTTGCTCGTAGTTTTTTTGTTGAGTGTTCTGTATTATGTATAAACTTAATCTGATTCAAGGTCAGTTGGCATTCATCTGTATCCCCCTCCCCCGGGTCGTGCCTGAAAATAGGCAGGATTTGTCTAGTGCACTTACCCGGTCAACAAAAACTAAATAAATAAAATAAATAAATGGTATTACTATTTATTCTTCCTTTTCCTGTAATTTACTTAATAAACTTGAGGTAACTTACAATTCTATTCTACGCTTTATGCTAGATGTTCCCTTTCGTACACATCATTGTTTATTGCTTAAATGTTCTTATAATTTATCTCTTAAAAACAGAATTTTGCATAAATTGGGTACCATTATGTTTAAGGTAAGGAATTGCCTTATATATTCTGTAGTTTCATTGTTATTTCCCAGATCCCTTAATTCTAGTGGCACTAGATCCCAGGTGAAATTTACTTACAAAACTCCCTTGTTTTATACTGCTTTTGGCCAGTGATCTATTCTATACAGGGCTCCTTTGTTTTTTATCTCATTACCTTTTGATATTACAGAGAGCATGACAGTGTGATCTTGTAAACCCAGACTAAAATATTGGATGATGGATAATGATATTTGCACATGTTCAAGTTAAATATTTGATGGTTATATTTTGTTTGTTTTATGTATTTTGTATTATTTCTAAATGTTTGTATGTTTGTTATATTTTTTATGTTTAAGTATGTCTTGTAACTTGTCGCTGGTGAAAACGGACAGTTTTATTCATCCTGCTTACAAGTATAAAAAATTAAAATGAAAAATGAAATACTGACAGACTGTTTCAGATCCCCACCACTGCCTTTAGTTTGTGGCAAACTGGTCTCTCTCTCAGCCTCAGCCTGCAACTGTTACCAGTTTCTTGAACCCTTCAGATGCCTGCAAAGGTCCCTCAGTAACTGTCACCACACAGCATAGACACTCCCTTGGAGTATCTTTAGGTTTGAATCCCAACAGATTCATTGCCCACACAGTACAGCACTCTTCACCAAAGGACCCACTCCTCTCTGTCACAGCTAAGAACACCTCACTTTAGAAACAAAATATGTAACCATAGCCTTCTCTTTAGAGATGGAACACAGTTTCTGTAAGAATAACCCAGTTATCTGTACTTTCATTGACTCAGTCACAGAAACATGAAGTATATCAAAATAATATTTAATACTTTAAGATATTTGCACATACAGTACAGGATACTGCACTAAAACTATGGGGAACAGTAATTCTACAGAGGTAAAAAGAAAATGTTTTGTACAGTAAAAAACACACAGAGCATCTCACTCTTCTTTCTTTATTAAGCAAAGTAGAATGGTTTACCAGACAGGACACCTTGTTGAATCAAGGCAGAGTCAAGTATAAGGTTAAATTACTTTATTTATATGCTGCACATGTGGTGGGATATATATAAAGGCATTAGGATCATTTGTTAAGCCATGCCTCCTAAGAAAGGGGTTTGATATCCCGAAGCGCAGGGGCTTTGGGTCAGTGTATGTGTTGAACATGGCTTCTAAATTGTTTACAGGATTACCAGACTGTGAAATAATCTATTCATCACTGTTTCTTTTTGAAAGTATTTTTCAATTTATTTATTTATTTTGAAAATAAATATTTTGCACTTTTGAATTGGATGGTCTGAAGTGCTGGTTTATTAAAGTTTGAATTCTTTGTATTTTTTCCAGCACCCACTCATATTGTGAGCACTGTCTATTAGAGTGCTGTGAATATTTTTCAGATTTATGCAGTTGGCTCCGACGGCAGTTTTGCTGAAAGTTTGGACCTTTTCCTAACAGTACTGCAAAAGCTCAACACACACACACACAATGCTGCTTTAAATCAAGCCAGAACGATTTATTTGAAAAAAGGAAAAAAGAAAATTTAATTCATCTAATTCAGTTAAGAAAATAATTATGGCGTTCTCACTTGCAAGCACCAGTCTGGCTAATAAAAGATCCGCCATGGATCTGGGAGATGTGCCAAATGCGGGTACACAGGAGAGAACGGAAGATGGAGATGTAAGGAATTTGTTTTATAAATTAGAAAAAGCTATACTGAAAAAAATAGCCCTCCATTACAACATGGAGTCATTGAAAAAATATTTGGAAAAGAGTTGGGTCCTAAGGGGTCTACGATTAACTAAATTGCCTGCTTGTGGGTTAGAAAGAATGCATTTTAAAATCAGATAGGAGAATGTACTGAATAATGGCTCAACTGAGCTTGTACAAATTCAAATTGATGAGGACAAGTATAATCGGGAAATTGTTTTCAAGGAGATTGATGTATTGCATAAGGAACTTGCTAAATTTGCTAATAATCCCTTCATTAAAGACTTAGACTTGAAATTGACCAATAAAGCAAAGAAATTGGAGTCCTAGCCAATTAAGAGGAAAAAAGTCAAACTAATAAGAGATGAAAGAGATTATTCAAGTGGTTCTATTTTTAAATGGGAAAAACAGAAGAGATCATATTCAAGGGGCAGACAAAGAAAACGGGGCAATTTCAAAAAAGGCAATCGAACTCAATCAAATAATATTTCCACTGCATCAACACAGAGTTCAATAAACTCAAGGAATTCAAGTGTGAAAACAACAAGCAGGGACAGTGAAGAGCTGTCTGTTTCTAAAAAAAGAAAAAAAAAAAAGTACCGTAGGAGTAGGAGAGATAAACGGAAGCTAATTGGTACCAATTTAGCTAATGATGCCATGGATGATTCAAATGAGAATTCATCAGCACAGCTTCAGCATAAGAATGTGAGGTAGAAGACTAGGTTTGCTGGCCAAGGCACCTAGCTTCACCTGAACTCTTTCCTTCTAGGTTGCTTGAAAGGACAAAGCAAAGAACCTTACCAGAGCAAGGGAAAGAATTAAGACTTCTTTTGGTTAGGAAGATTTACTGTGTGTTACTATTTTTATTTTGTACTCACAGGGATTGCTACTGTTTGTTGCTAACATTTTATTGCTTTATTTTTCTCTGATTCCAATTGTTGTTGCTGGGTATACCTTCTACTGCATTATTACAAGGTGTGCCTAACAGGTGTGTGCTAACAGATTACTGCTGTAATCTTCTGATTCAAATTGTCTTTTGCAAGGTATATCTTCTGTTACTGCTTTATTTTTCTCTGTAGCAAAGTGTTTTTTACAGGGTATATCTTCTGAGAAATTATTACAGGTGGTGCTTTACAGGTTTTACAGTTTTATCTATCATTAGGATAAGCTTTCAGGGTTACTGCATTTGTTGCTGACTCTTCCTGCTCTTACCTCCTTGTTTCTTTCATCCATGGTTCTTCTTTTCAGGCAGGGGAAGAGCCCAGCCATGCACCCCCATCCCCAACCACCCCACACTACTCTCCTTTTATAGGGTAGCACAGTCATTACATTTTCTGTGGCAAAACAGGAAGGACCAGATCAGTGGGGTAGCCACACGGTGACCTCATTTACAGGGGCACTAGTAATTTAACTTGTTATAACAAGTTATACAAAAACAAACAAGCAAAACACAAAATCAAACTTTTGCTTTCATTTTCTTCCTTCTAATTACTCTGACCAGGTTATAAACCCAGCAAATTATCTGGAATGGATATCATTAACTGCAGGTACTGCGCAACACTTTTCAGAAGGACAGTTTTACAGGATTTAGGACACTGTCCTACATGCTGGGCCACTGGAGATCTTAGGGCTCAGCTCCAGGCAGCATGGGCAGAGATTGGACACCTCATATTTCATATTCAAGAGGAAATATATTATAAGAACCACCAACCATTTCCCCAACCTCCAACAGAAGCACCTCCACCGCAGAGGGTAGTTGGTCTGGGAGGTTGGCAGGGGGTTAGAAGGTGCAAATCGGGTGCCCCATCACTCAGTGCTCTCCAACATATTATCTCCACAAACCATATAAAAACTACAAACAGGTATCTGCCACTATCTCCGAAATCAAAGTCACAGAGGACACTGCAGAGCAGGACACTGCAGCACAGGAGCTAGCACAACAAAAGTCACCCAAAACAGGAACCAGAACAAAAAAGCAAAAAGGAAATCCAAAAAACTTCTGAGTCGATATCTATCTCCAGCCAGGGGTAATGGTCAGATGTCTCCCAGGTACATCAGCGTGGAGAGACACTGACTGCATTGCTAAAATTGTTCAGGAAACAGGAGAAAACATTGATGTCCTGGTACTCATAGGGACTAATGATCTCACCAGCCGGTCAGCTATGGAGACCAAGGAACACCTGACCAGGCTGGCTGACAAACTATTATCCATTTCATCTGGCATCTCCTTCTCTGAGATCCTGCAAGTCTTGGAAAGGGGAGCAGATGGACGGAAAGTTAGAGAAGGGGAGATAGGGGAGCTAAACATGTGGCTCAAGGGCTGGTGCCAGGAAAAAGGACACAAATTTGTAGGGAACTGGCAACAATTTGGGGAGTGAAGGTTCTTTAAATTTGATGGACTGCATCTGACCAAGGAGGGAGTCAGTGCATTGGGGCAGAAGTTCGACGTCTTTGCAGAATATTTAAACTAGCAAATGGGGAGAGGGGTGCAGCACCCCATACGTCGAATGGAAAAAAACACCCCTCCCCCCTCAGCTAGTGGTCAAACAGGAGTTCAGCATGTTTGTAGTTAATTTGCATCACCAGGTAAGGAAAATGGTCCAGCTCCCCATACAATGCACAGGGGAAACACCAGACCTCACCCAACAACTAAAACACTGAAATCTGGCCAATGAAAATCATATACAAATGTTTCGTAGTCTGGGAAACAAGGTCCCAGACCTTCAGGCAATAATGACAGAGGCTAAACTGGACATAGTAGCACTAGTGAGATGTGGTTTACCAGTAACCACACTTGGGAGACATCAGTACCTGGCTATGTACTATTCAGAAGAGACCGAGGTGCAAAAAGGGGGGTGGAGTGGCCCTGTATGTCAATGAAAATATCAAAACTACAGAAATTCAGAATACACATAAGGAGCCAGAAGAACTGTGGGTCACCCTGGAAACAGGAAATGGGACAGCCATAAGAACTTGGTTGTCTACAGGACCCCAGACCAGGAGGAGGGCATAGACACATTACTGTTAGAAGACATGCAAAACATGACAGGTAAAGGGGAGGTTCTGATAATGGGAGACTTCAACATGCCAGATACAGATTGGTCAATACCAGCAGGAACATCTGCCAGAACGATACACATGGTGGATTTCCTGCAGGGGAAGGGCCTCAAACAACTAGTACAACAACCCACAAGTGACAGGGCTATCCTAGATCTAGTACTGACTAACAGGGAAAGGATCACAGATCTTCAGGTAGAAGGTCACCTGGGGGCCAGTGACCATCACATGGTATGGTTCAGTTTGGCCACTACAACTAAATCAGCCCATTCCAAGGCAAAATATGGGACTTCAGAGGAGCTGACTTTGATAAGTTGGCCAACAGATTTAAACTAGCCCTGGCAAAAAGAAATACTGGTGAGGGGGTACAGGCAAAGTGGGCAAACATTAAGGATGCAGTACTTGAAGCAACATCCCTTTGTGTTAGAGAGAAAAGGATGTGCAAAAGAAGAAGGAAACCACTTTGGTTCTCAAAAACAGTAGCAGAAAAGGTCAGAGCCAAAAGGCTGGCCTTCAGGAAATATAAGGGAACACAGTGGGATGAAGATAGGGAGGCATACCAAACTTACCTAAGGCAAGCAGGGAAGGCAGTAAGGCAGGCAAAGGCCCAAACCAAGGAAAAACTAGCACAAATAGTAAAAGAAGGTGACAAGACTTTCTATAGATACATTAGTGAAAGGAGAAAGTCCAGAGGGGGTATTGCTAAGATCAAAGGAGATAAGGGGGTGTGTGAAGAGGAGGACCATGTAAAAGCATCTATCCTAAATAGACACTTCTGCTCAGTATTTACTGAAGAGAAGGTAGGGCACAGCCCACAGCTCAGCATCATGGACACAGGGGGGAGGGAGGGAGGTGAGCACTAGTCCCTTCACAAAAGAAAGGGTCCTACAAGAGCTTGATAAGCTCAGGGTGGACAAGGCAATGGAACCTGATGTCACACATCCCAGGGTACTAAAGGAGCCAGGGGTGGAACTAGCAGAGCCATTATCAGAACTGAGCACAGGAGAGATCCCAGAAGACTGGAGAAGGGCTCATATGATCCCGCTCCACAAGAGTGGTAGCAGGGAGAAGGCAGGGAACTACAGACCAGTCAGTCTAACCTCAGTAGTGGGCAAGATTATGGAGGCACTCCTTAAGGAAAGGATAGTGCAACACCTGGAATCCATAGGAGCACAGGATCCAAGACAGCATGGGTTTACAAAAAGAAGGTCCTGTCAAACTAATCTCATAGATTTCTTTGACTGGGTAACCAGAGTGGTGGACCAAGGGGGAGCAGGTGATGTTGCCTACCTTGACTTCAGCAAAGCTTTCGATACTGTTCTACATAGAAGATTGATTAATAAGCTGGGTAGGCTTGGGGTGGGTCAAAAGTTGGTCAACTAGGTGGCAAACTGGTTGATGGGCAGAAAACAGAGAGTGGTGGTAAATGGTATACAGTCAGAAGAGATGCAAGTCACAAGTGGGGTTCCTCAGGGATCAGTCCTGGGGCCAGTCCTCTTCAATATCTTCATCAGTGACATTGAAGATGGACTGAGGGAGGTGGTTTGTCTGTTTGCAGATGACACCAAGATCTGCAAAAGAGTAGATGATCCAGATGGGGTGGGCAGAATGAGAAGAGATCTGATAAACTAGCAAATGGCCGAAGAGTGGCAACTGGGGTTTAATGCAAAGAAATGCAAGATCATGCACATAGGAAGAGAAACCCTGAAGCCACCATAGGCTGGTAGGGGAGTTGCTGGCAGTCACAAGGGAAGAACAAGACTTGGGCATCATCATCACTGATGACCTGAAATCATCCAAGCAGACCACTAAAGTAGTAGGTAAGGCTAGGGGGATGTTAGGGTGTATTAGTAGGGGTATCACAAGTCAGAAAAGGGAGGTAATAATCCCTCTTTACAACACTGGTTAGGCCCCATCTGGAGTACTGCATGCAGTACTGGAGGCCACACCTTCACAAGGACATTAACCAAAGTGAGGCAGTACAGAGAAGGGCAACCAAAATGGTGCAGAGACTGCACCAGAAAACATATGAGGACAAATTAACGGAGCTCAATATGTGTACCCTAGAGCAAAGGAGGGAGAGAGAGGTGATATGATCAAAACATTCAAACACCTTAAGGGCATTGACAAGGTGAAAGAGTCTAACATGTTTCAATATAAGAAAAACAGCAGGACAAGAGGACACAGCATGAGATTAGAGGAAGGCCAATTAAGGGATAATGTGAGGAAGTTCTTTTTCACAGAAAGGGTGGTGGATGCATGGAATGGCCTACCTCAGGAAGTGGTGGCTATGAGTACAGTGCAGGGCTTCAAACAGGCATAGGATAGGCACAAGGGAGCAATACAGATGAGTATGAATAGATAGGCCATTGACAGAGCAAAGGCCAATGGCACATTTATAAGGTAGAAAAAGAAATGGGCAGACTAGATGGGCCTTGCAGTCCTTATCTGCCATCAACTTCTGTGTTTCTATGTTTCTATGTGATAAATCTTTGCCAACAAAATTTAACCGGTTCAGAAAAACATTTTGTCTTATGGACTTTCTTTTGTGCCTTCCCAGAATGCTAATGATTTTGAAATTCACAAAGATTTGTTTAAATTGTTTAGAAAGCTGAACCTTAAGAATTTTTTTGCAGGAAAATCAGAAGATGCAATAATGGACGAATTTCCTGATGTTATTAGCAGCACGGCCACATATGTAGGTCTTTTGTCTTTGTTGGATGCTGTTTCTGAGTCCGAGTTAGTGGACCTTTTGGTAGCCGCTGTCTCGAATTCAGGAAATACAGAACAAATGTGATACGTGAAAGAGCATTATTAATGGCCGAAAAACCTCATTATAAAAATTTTTTTCATTTCATGCCACCAATGCCTAGTAGTGATGTTTTAAAAGTTTTTCAAGTTACAGTATTAAAGGATGTGGCAAGTGAAATTAACAAAGCTAAGGATATTGAAGTCTGGGGTAATCTTACTCGGGAAGAAAGGCAGGCTATAAAGGAACTACAATGAATGGATGATATAATAAAAAATTCAGACAAGGGAGGAAATGTGGTGGTGCAGGATAAGAACGACTACGTGAAGGAAGCTAATAGACAATTGGGGGAGATGCTCAAATATATACTAAACTGACTAGCAATCCCCTAAATGATTAAAAAATATTATTAGAGGAATTTTAAACAGAATCAGTAGGGAAGGACTGGATAAATTAGCAAGATTTTGATTTTTTAAATACAGAATTCCCCAGGGTTCCTGTGTTTTATCATTTGCCCAAGGTACACAAAAGTCTGATTTCTTCCCCTGGGAGATCGATTATTTCAGGATATGGATCCTTAGTGGAACCGTTAGCAATGTATATTGATGGATACTTGCAACAGGAGGTTTTGAGGTTAAAATCCTATTTGAGGGACACAACCTCAATACTCCAGATGATGGAAAACTTTTTATGGCAGGATAATTATTGGTGGTTGACCGTCGATGTTTCATCCCTATATACAAACATAGGGCATGAAGTTGGGATTAAGGCAGTTAAGGAAGTTTTAGAGAAATCACCAGTAACATATCTATTAAAATTTATTTTGAAGGCTTTAGATTTGATTTTGAGATCTAATTTTTTCCGGTTTGATGGTAACTATTTTAAGCAGGAATGTGGGACTGCCATGGGGTCGATGGTGGCCCCCTCCTATGCTAACCTACTCATGGGTTGGTGGGAAGGGGGCGATCCACAACCCCATGGGGAACCCATTCTTTGATAAAATTATAAAATATAGCCATTTTATTGATGATCTTATTTTCATTTGTGAGAGTACCGGACAAGAGATTTTGGTCTTTTTGCAACATCTCGACAATAATAGTGTGGGATTGGTATTTATCGCAGTTTTTGATAAA
This sequence comes from Neoceratodus forsteri, assembly GCA_016271365.2. Lineage (NCBI taxonomy): Eukaryota > Metazoa > Chordata > Ceratodontiformes > Ceratodontidae > Neoceratodus > Neoceratodus forsteri. The sequence goes on from CM057458.1 coordinate 659,578,986, forward strand.
TGCAAGATAGATTTCTTTGAACTGACCTTGCTGGGAATTCCAAATGTTGAAGTACTGATGGAAGTCTTTGGGAAAGAAATGGCAGGTAACAGTATATTGCACTCATCAAGTTCCTATCCCATTTATATACTGTAACTAAGAACCTCCCTTATGGACATCTTATTCGTCTGAAAAGGAACTGCACTAACATCAGAGATTCTGAGACTGTGAAGGGTGAACTTTTTGCAAGACTTAGATTAAGGGGGTATAAGGAATTGGTCTTCCAAGAAGCAGCTGAGAAAATAGATACAATAGAGAGAAAAAACATTTGGGCTACAAAAAGAAAGGGACAATAAAAGATCAGGTGACCTTTGTAAGTACCTATGGCCCACTACCCATGAACATTGAATCAGTGGTCCTGAAACATTGCCCTTTGCTGGCATTAGATAAGGACCTGGTTGAGGTAGGAGAGAATGGCCTAAGAGTTACTTTTAGAAGAGGTAAACTTTTGAAAGATTTATTGGCGAGTAGCGAAAATAAAAGCAAAGGACCAGGTGATGCATGGATAAGGGAAAAACCAAAGGGTTTTTATCCATGCAAGAAGTGTAAAACTTGCTAACTAGCAATAAAGGCAGTACACTTGTGAATCCCAGTAGCTGGGGAGTGAGAAATGTGCATATTACACGTTTCCTCACATGCAATACAAAATGTGTGGTGTATGCCCTGTGCTGCTCCTGTGGCAAAGTGTATATTGAACAAACAATCAGGAAATTAAAAGAATGAATACAGGAACACCACAGGGCTATTAACTGCAGAGAATTGGACTATCCTGTTTCAAGACATCTCATTTCATTTCATTTTTATGTTGCTTGCACGCATGTGCAAGAAACATAGTGCCATCATCCAAATTTTTGGAGGTATGGCACCCGTCTTCCAATTCAGTCAGTGTATTTGCAGGCGAGGCCCCAATTCCCCAATCACTGCTGCAGCTGTCTATGACTGCAGTTGAAAATGCAGAGGTCGTACAGTTGAAAGGGAGAGCTCCATTTCAGTGAGCAGAGCTCCCCTCCACACACACACACACACACACACACACACACACACACACACATGCACGCATATTGTGCTCATGCACCTCCCCATGCACCGCTGTATGGCTGGCCAGGTTGCCCAGAACCCCCATCAGCTCTTTCCCCAAAGCTTCCTGGTACCACACTGGGATGTGTTATGGCCGATGGGGGGCCCAATCCCCCATCAGCTCCAGCCCCCCTCAAACAGCCTTCCAGCTGCCACATTGGGAGCCCACCCCAGCGTGGCAAACGTCCCTCGTTGTCTTACTAAGAAAAAAAAACCTGTAAATGCAAAAACTGCCCCTCGACGCATCTTCCTACTCCCCTCCCACAACCTGCACCCACTCACTCGCGACCCTGCCTCCCCACACCCCCCACCCCATTACTTACCTCCGACCTCGACGTGACGATCTTGTGGACCGGGACACGCTCTGCACTCTTCAAAGCCGACTGCAAACTGAGGAAATGCCGGTAAGCTGTATAATGGGATAGATAGGGTTTTCAACTTTGCTGCATATCTCAGGCATTTTTTGGAATTTTGCACCAAATTTCAACATGGGTTTTTGGGACCCCTCCTCATGAGTTCTGTCACTGTCATGGCATTAATCGGGCCCGAAGGGTGATTTCGTGGTCACTGCACAAAATCACTTTTTGGGACCAAATAATGAAACGACAGTGCCAGTATTCTAAGGTGGGCTCTCAAAAAGCCTTTGTTGCAAATTTGGTGAAAAAATTCCTAAAAATGACTGTTTTACGAGTGTGTGTGCTATAGTTCCTACGCAAGAGATGTTTGTAAGTTCTGTTTTTTATTATTTGCACTCCAGATTTTCAACATTACCATTTTACCACACCTCCTTATGAGCAGTACAGCTGTCATTTTTCACATCACGCCCAAAACATGTTTCTGCCCATGTGACACAATGGCGCAGTTGGTGCTGAAATCATGTATGGGACACATTAAGAAAATCACAGTGACACTGTTCATGAGCAGAGAGTCTTAAATGGCTAGTTTGAAAATTTGGTGAAAAATTCCTAAAAATGACTGTTTACGAGTGTGCGGCGCAGTTCCTACGCGACGCTCGTAAGTTCGCAAATTTTTAATATTTTGCACCCAGATTTTCAACATTGCCATTTTAACACCTCCTTATGAGCAGTACAGATGTCATTTTCACATGTCACCCAAAATGTGTTTATGCGTGCATATAGCGACAATGCGCATTCGTGTGCGCAGTCAGTGTTTGGGACAGATTAAGAAAATCACTGTGACAGTGTTCATGAGCAGAGGTCTTAAAATGGCTATGTTGAAAATTTGCTGAAAAAATTCCCTTCAGGCATTCTGCAATGTTACTAATGAAGACATTGAACAGGACTGGCCCCAGGACCGATCCTTGCAGCACCCCGCTGGTGACCCCTCTCCCTAGACTGCACACCATTTACCACCACTCTCTGCCTCCTGTCTGTTAGCCAGTTTCTAACCCAGTTTACCACCATTTTCCACATGCCCAGCCTACTCAGCTAGTTTATCAGCCTCCTGTATGGGATGGTGTCAAAGGCTTGCTGAAATCAAGGTGTGTTGTCCACTGCCCCACCCTGATTCACTCTCCTTTGTCTCCCAGTCAAAGAAATCAACCAGATTTGTCTGACATGATGTCCCCACTGTGAATCCATGTTGTCTATGGTTCTGGGCTCCGATGGCTTCTAGATGTCCCACTATCCTTTCTTTAAGCAATGTCTCCATGATCTTCCCCACAACTGAGGTGAGGCTGAACGGCCTATTGTTCCCTGCCTCCTCCCTGCTGATGGACTTGTGTAGAGAGACTGTATGTGCCCTCCTCCAATTCACTCACGTTGAATGACTCAGTAAACATGGCTGCCAGAGGTACTGCTATCTCCCTTCGCAGTTCTCTTAATATCCTTGGGTGTATGCCATCTCGTTCCATCACTTTGTCCACCTTTAATTTAGTGAGCTCCTGCAAGACTCTTTTGCCTTTGAATGGACTGTTGTCCACCTCTTCACCCCCTTGGCAACTGCTGTACGGCTGTACCCCTTGCCCCTCCCACTCTTCTGTGAATACTGAACGGAAAGACACAGTGGATGTCTTGGGAGGAAGGCATGGAACTATCACTTCCAAATACCTAAACAGCACATACAAGCAAGCAACATTCGGCATTGACAAATGCTTGTTATTTTTATACTGATTAGTTTGTGGGACAAGCCCATTTTCACAAATGACCAGTTTATACAACAAAACATAACACATCTAATGGAAGCAGCAGCTTTGAATGAACATAACATAAAATAAGCTATGTGGGAATTGATCATGTCCCATACTGCATTAGAGGCAGAGACAGAAATGTGTCCCTAGATAAACTAGAATCAATGTGGATTTTTAAGTGCAGAACTTTAAATCCGAATGGGTTTAATGATCAAATGGATTGGAAGCCATTTATTCATGAGAAATAAATAAACAAAAGGAAAAACTAATGGATGGATTGTAAACTGGACTACACAAAAGCTGGACTGCAATATGAATTCACAAGTTAACATTATGAGTCAGCTGGGATGGAGCATTATTTGTTCTATTGGTTCACACTGTCTGTTGTTTCTTTCATTTGTGGAAATACCTCATGCACTGTTTCATTCTGTCTTGTGTCCCTGCATTCTTCAACTCTCCTAGTTTATTATCTATGGTGCCATAGGTATATAAATAATTATTATTTTTTATAACAAAAATATTTAGATTTAAAAAACTTTTTTCACTCTCTGCTGTTTGTCTATATATTTTTTATTTTCTTCTTCTTCTTCTCTCCTTTTTTCCTCTTCATTCCTTGTGTGCACACTGGGTGTTGATATAAACTGATGGAATACACACTATTAAGAGAAGAATAAGAAAAGAAAAAAATGGTTACTGAATATAAGAATGTAAACATGGAGGAAGCCCAGTGTGGGTCTCCCTTTTGGTATCTTGTGGACAGCAGTAAGATCAGTGCTTTATTTTGGAATTATCCATTAAATATTTTGTTGCTTTAATAGCTTTATATGCACTGAGAGCACCAATGAGAGCTGTTCCCTATATAGTACATGGAGAAAGTACTAGTAGGCATATTTTAGGAAAAGATTAGAAAATAGCAGGATTATAAAGTTCATTTTGCATGTATTAAGGTGATGTAGAATATATTTCTATTTATGTTTTATATTTTTTCCTTTTGTATGTCTTTATTTTTATTCTGATAAAATTTAAGTTAGAATATACAATAAAATAAGGAGAAGAATATTAAGGTATGTATTATTATTATTATTATTCTTGTTTGTGATATTTTGGACCTGTGGGGTGGGCTTCTATTAGGCTCTGAGTGGTTTCCCTTGCAGACAGCAGTGTGATCAGTGCATGACTTTGGAGATTTCCATTAAATAAATGCTGTTCCTTGAACAGTAATTGCATGCACTGAATGCACTAATGAGAGCTGTCTGCAATAGAACCCATTGGAGTCTACCTGGGGTACATGTTACATGATGACTACAGACCCAAGATAGAAACATAGAAACATAGACTTTGACGGCAGATAAGGACCACTTGGCCCACCCAGTTTGCCCATTTACCTACCTACTGGATAAGCTGCAGATTCTAGTTAACCAACAGCCTGCTTCCTGCAACCCCCCACTATAATTGCCTTGTGTCTGTCCCATGCATGTTTGAATTCCCCCACTGTTTTAGACCCAATGACCTCCTCAGGAAGGCTGTTCCATGTATCCACCACTCTCTCCGTGAAAAAAAATTTCCTCACATTACCCCTGAGCCGTCCCCCCTCTATCTTTAAATTGTGCCCCCTTGTTCTTACACATCTCTTTTTCTGAAAGATGCTACCCTCCTGGACTTTGTTGATTCCCTTGAGGTACTTGAACGTTTCTATCATGTTCCCCCATCCCTCCTTTCATCAAGGGTATACCTATTAAGCTCTCTCAGTCTCTCTTCATATGGTTTCTGCTGCAGACCCTGCACCATTTTAGTTGTCCTCTTTTGGACTGCTTCCATCATGTCTATGTCCTTGCGTAGATGAGGTCTCCAAAACTGCACACAGTACTCCAGATGGGGTCTCACCAACTGTCTGTATAGAGGGATAACCACTTCCCTTTTTCTACTTGTGATGCCCCTTCCTATGCATCCCAGTATCCCCCTGGCTCTCCTTACTGACTTTTCACATTGCTTACCCACCTTTAGGTCATCTGATATGAATACCTCCAGGTCCCTTTCCATTTTTGTTGTTGTTAATACCTCCCCTGCTATTGTGTACTCTTCTCCTGGGTTTTTGTTTCCCAGGTGCATTACTTTGCACTTCTTTGCATTGAATCTAAATTGCCATATGTGTGACCATTCCTCCAACCTTGCCAAGTCCCTTCTCATCTTTTCCACCCCCTCTTGTGTATCAACTCTGTTACAGATCTTTGTGTCATCTGCAAAGAGGCATACCTTTCCCTCCAGACCCTCTGCAATGTCACCTATAAAAATGTTAAAGAGGACTGGACCCAGTACTGAGCCCCGAGGTACTCTACTAGTAACCCCCCTTTCTTCGGAATGTGTTCCATTCACTATTACCTTCTGTGTCCTGTTGTGCAGCCAGTTTGCTACCCAGGCTACCACCCTGGGACCCACTCCCAGGCTGGCTAACTTGATTATTAATCCTTTGTGCAGGACTGTGTCAAATGCCTTGCTAAAGTCTAGGTAGGCCATATCCACAGCCCCTCCCTGGTCTATTACTTTGGTCACCCAGTCAAAGAAATCAATTAGATTAGTTTGACACGACCTTCCTGCTGTAAATCCATGCTGCTTTGGGTCCTGTGCCCCGCTGGCCTCTAGGTACTCAACAATTTTTTTTCAGAAGTGATTCCATCATTTTCCCTATCACTGAGGTCAAACTTACAGGTCTGTAGTTTCCTGCTTCTGCCTTGCTCCCACTTTTGTGAAGGGGAATCACATCTGCCTTCCTCCAGTCCTCAGGTACTGCCCCATCCTGCCATGATTTGTTAAAAGCGTGGTCAGTGGTGTCACTAGGTCCTCCTTAGTTCTTTTAGGATTCTGGGGTGAATCCTGTCAGGCCCCATTGCTTTGTCCACCTTGAGTTTTAGGAGTTCTTTCAGGACTCTTCTTCTGTGAATGGACTGGTGTCAACCCCACTCACCAGAGTGCTTCTATTGTCTGGTTTAAGTAACTCCTCCATCTTCTTTTGTGAATGCTGAGCAAAAGTATTCATTCAGTATCTTTGCCTTTTCACTGTCTCCCTCTGCCCACCTCCCCTCTCCTTTATTAATCTTCACTATCCCTCCCTTAACCTTTCTATGCTCCCTAATGTACTTATAAAAGGTTTTATCCCCCTTCTTAACTGAGTTGGCTATTTTTTCCTCAGTTTAGGCCTTTGCTAGTCTGACTGCCTTCTCCACTTCTTTCTGCTTTAATTGATACAGTTCCCTGTCATGCTCCTTCTGTGATTCCTTATACTTTTTGAATGCAGCCTTTTTCTCCCTAGCCTTCCCTGCCACCTCTTTTGAGAACCATAGTGGTTTTTTACTCCGCTTTGTTTTCTTTATTTGTTTCACACAAAGGCTTGTTGCCTCTATGATGGCAGTTTTGATTTTTCTCCATTGTTCTTCCACCCCTCCTTTTTGGTCTTTTGCTAGTGCATTTTTCAGGTATTCACCCATTTGCCAAAGTCAGCCCTTCTAAAGTCCAGTATCCTTGTTTTTGTATGGCTTATCTCCATGGTTGTGCTCATTGTGAAGCACACAGTGCAGTGGTTGCTTGTTCCCAGATGTCTACTGACTTCTAAATTTGTGATCCTCTCTCCATTTGAGAGTACCAGGTCTAGTATTGCTCCCTCCCGAGTGGGTTCCAACACTGGCTGTCTCAGGCCTGCCCCCTGCAGGGCATCGAGAATGACCCTGCAGAGCCCGACCTCAATATCCCTTAGAGCAGTCCAGGGCCCCAAGGCTTAGTCACAGACTCAACTCCTTCTCTCATTCAATCCAGTCAGTCCAACCTGGCGGCAGAGTATGTGCTGCCTGCGGGCTGTGCTGTTTAGTGTTCGGTTTTTGTGTGCTTTTATTTGTTTTATTTGCTCGTTTGCTTTATGCGCTTGTCCATTTTTATTTTATTTATTAGTTTTATTAGCGAGCGAGTCCTTGTTTTGTGTAGCCAATTCCTGGAGATTGTAATACGGCTACCGAGAACGATTGATCTTGCAAACCTGAGGTGGCCTTGAGGTGAAGCTGTGACTTGCTATCCAGCTTTAGTGAACATCGTGCTCGTCCTGCAGTGAGAGGGCAGGTTTGGGTGGACTGACTGGATTGAATGATAGAAGGAGCTGAGTCTGTGAGTAAGCCTTGGGGCCCTGGACTGTTCTAAGGGATATTGAGGTCGGGCTCCGCAGTCAGCATCACTGGGAACACTGCAAACAGGATGTGGGAGGAGGTTGGGCTCCATAATCAGCATTGCTGGGAATACTGCAAGTAGGACATGGGAGGAAATAGCTGTTTTCCTTGAAATACTGGGGCAAGTGCAGATCCTTTCTGCAGTTGAGGATTTCAGACTGTGAGGGATAGTAGATGGGGGCTCCTCTTGTGTGCTGGAGCCATTTTCGCTTAGGCACTGCTTGCAACCAAGCAGAGGGGTCTCAGCGATTCTTCGGGAATTGGAGGGCTGATTGAGTCTCCCCTAGGTGTCCCATGAGTTGGGTCTTGTGGTTTAGCCCTTGGGAGGTCTTAGCTGTGGGTCATTGGGGGTTGGGTGGTGAGGTCTGTGGATGTTCATCTGAGAGGGTCCTTCTTTTTAGTTTCCTTCCTTGGTCGATCCTTGCCTTGCTGTAGTTGGACACTAGAAAGAAGCTAGAAGTGTGATGCTTGTATGCTGGACATTATTTCTGGATCTCCTTCTCTGGATATGGACCAATTATAATCCGATGATTAACTTCGGACTCTGGGACTGAGTTCTTACATTGCTGTCCTTGGGAGGTGGAAGCTTCACTGGTTTATTTGTCAAGTATTTAATTTGATTTTCTTTTGACTTTCTGGATTTATGAGTTGTGGCATTGCTATCCAGTTCTGGTGAGAGAAGGATCTGTAAGCAGGATCTAGAAGGTTTGGTACTGCTCTTCAGGGTGGTGACTTTATTTACAGTGTATTTTTAAGTTTTATCATTTCCATCCAGTTCTGGTGAGGGAAGAGCTTGGAGTGGGAAGGTATTGATCATATTGTCCAGGGAAGGTGGGAGCTTCCCTGGCCGACATGTGGACATATTTCCTTTTGGATTCAAATGTTTTTGAGGACTGTTGTTGAAGCGGCTTACTGGATTTATTTATAGTTTATTTTTAAGTTCTGTCATTACCACTCAGCTCTGGTGAGAGCAGCGCTTGGAGTGGGAAGATTTTGGTTGTATTATTTGGGGGGGTGGGAGCTTCCCGGATTTCCATATGGACATATCTTCTTGGACTCAAATGTTCAGATTGTGGACTGCTGTTAAGGATTAATTTATTTTACTTTAATTTAAGTAAGGTTTTATTTTGGGAGATCATTTTGTGGATTTAATAAAACTGAGCACTCGAACTGAACTGTGACAATGATGGATGTTGGCCTCCACAGTTGTGCACTATTCCCCCTCCCCTCTCTGGGCCCTCCACCCCTTTTTTACTCCTCCTCTTGATTCTGCATTTTACCAGCGCTGTAGGATACTTGGTATTGCACATAAGAGATGGGGGGGGTTGAACAGTGGAGGGGGAATGAGCGGGACCATCATATCGGGGTGCTGAAATACAGGAGACACCTTGGGGTGAAATGGATCTTGGAACGTGGTCCTACATGTCTGGCTTCCGTACCCAAGGGCACCACCAATTATGGTGGGTGGGTGGTCCGGGGGGCTCCGAAGGTTCATCCGACTTGGGCGCTGTTATGCAATGCCAGGTCTATTAAAAACAAGACTGCAATTATTGCAGATCTTGTTGAGACAGTGGCCCTGGCATGCATCACCGAGACCTGTCTGGATGAGAACTCTGGCCCCATTTTGGAGGCCCTTACACCAGCTGTGTACTCGGTGATACATCGCCGGAGGTTGGACCATAAGGGGGGAGGGGTTGCTGTCTGTTTTAAGACTGAACTCAACCTCACGAGTGTACTAGTTGAGGAGACTAAGTCATTCGAGTGTGTCATAATAGCAGGTGTAGGTTGTCGGATTGCTCTCATCTGTCATCCACCCGGTGATGAGAAACAATTCCTTCAGGAAGTGACGGACTTCATCGTCGACATGGTGTTTGAGTCTCCCAGACTGATGGTTCTGGGCAACTTCAATGCCTGGGTCGATGACGAATTTTCGCAGTTTGGTCAGCACTTCCTCCAATTGATGATTTCTTTGGCCCTTACATAGGTACTTACTACTGCTACTCACAAACATGGACACTCTCTTGACTTGGTCTTTCTCCTAGGGATTGAGACTTCTGACTTAGGGGTGGAACCAGCCGGGTGGTCTGATCATTACACCATGGGGTTTAGTTTTAATACCCCCCTCGTAGGCCTACCCCTATGGAGATGATCAGGTACCATCCCTTATGAGATGTTAATTCTTTTAGCCTACTGATGATGCTTGACCTCTCATCCCTTCCTAAGCAAGGAGTGATCCAGAGACTCTCCTGATGCCCTATAATTTGACTGTCTCAACAGCTCTCGATATCATTGCTCCCATCCGAGTTCATCCTCTCTCCCTTCACTCTCGATCCCCTTGGATTGATGGGACTCTGAGGGAGATGTGGAGACAGGTACGAAAGTTGGAGCGTTGCTGGCGCATGTCTGCTCTAGATGCCGACCACCTTAGATTGATGGGCCATTATCAAGCCTATCAATCTGCAATCTCCCATAAGAAGGCAGAATTCCTGTCCAGGAAGATAGTAGCTGCTCAGAATTGACCGGCTCAGCTTTTCCACACTGTGGACAGACTGTTCAACCCAGCCTGTCTGCAGGTGCGGAAAGCTTTTTCACAACTGGAGTGTGAGGAGCTTGCTCAGTTCTTTGCTAATAAAGTGGCTGACATCAGAGCAGCACTTCAACTGACACACTTTATGGGTGTTGCTTTGGATCAGTCTGAGGTCACTACACCTCAGTTTTCATGGAGTACCTTCAGCCGACCGGAGTTCCTGGACGTCATGCGGATTATCCAAACTGTGCACCCTACATGCTGTAGTTTGGATCCTGTGCCTACATCCCCAATTTTAGGCTGCATTGATGTTATCGGCCCAGTCCTTGCGCAGATAGTCTGGTACTCCCTGGAATCCAGAGAGTTTCCTAGCTCTCTGAAGGAGGCGGTGGTGACACCCTTCTTGAAGAAAACTACCTTGGACCCAGACTGCCATGCCAACTACAGACCTATCTTGAACCTTCCCTTTGTGGGGAAGGTGATCGAGAAAGTAGTGGTAGCACAGTTAGAAGACCATTTGACCATCCATGACGTATATGAACCACTCCAATCTAGTTTCCGTAAGAGACACAGTACTGAGACAGCGCTGGTTTGGGTGTTTAATGATCTCCTGATGGTGAGAGATTGGAAGAGTCATTCTATTCTAGTCCTCCTGGATCTCTCATCAGCATTTTACACTGTGGACCATGGGGTATTGCTCGCGCACCTGAAGTACATCTATGGACTGTCAGGGACGATCCTCATGTGGTTTACTTCATTTCTCATGGGTAGAATACAGACAGTGGTGTCTAGAGTTTATTCCTCTGACCCCTTCTCTCTGTCATGCAGAGTTCCTCAGGGATCGGTGCTTTCCCCCATGGTGTTCACAGTGTACATGCTTCCCATCGGAGACATTATAAGAATGTATGGGCTGAGGTTTATTGCTATGCCGATGACACCAAGCTCTACCTGTCTTTTACATCAGACCAGATTGAAGATTTCTCAGTCTTTACTGTCTTGGAGAAATCCAGGAGTGGATGGATGCCAGCTGGCTGAAGTTGAACTCAGGAAAGACAGAAGTATTGGTTGTGGATCCTGGTCACCAGATAGGGGGGTTGGGGGTGGGTTCACCCTCAGGAATTTTTCTTGGTGGTGTCTCACTCCTGGTCTCTGAACAGGTGCATAATCTGGGGGTAATTTTTGATGAGGGGCTGACCCTGCATTCGCAGGTGTTGTCTGTTGTCAAATCTTCCTTTTACCATTTTAAGAATATCACCAGAATTAGGCACCTAGTTCCATCTGGAGACCTTCCTACTTTGATCCATGCCTTTGTGTCCTCACGCTTGGACTATTGCAACTCCCTTTATCTAGAGTTGCTTGGGGTTGAAATCCTCCACCTGCAGCTAGTGCAGAACCCAGCAGCCCGGCTATTGATGGGGTCTTCCCGAGCCTGCCATATTTTGTCGGTTCTGCGCAGACTGCACTGGCTGCCTGTTCAGTAGTGGATCACCTTCAAAGTCGGTTTACTGACTTTTAAAGCCCTACATGGACAGGGCCTTGACTACCTGAAAGAGCTCCTGGTCCCTTACCACCCCGGACAATCTCTCCACTCGGCCGATAAGGGGTTGCTAGAGATTCCATGGATATGTTTGAAAACATTGAGGGCATGAGCTTTTGGAATTCTCTACCCCACCGACTTCAAGAGTGCACGACTGTGGAGGAATTTAAACAATCCCTAAAAACATATTTATGGCTAAAGGCCTTTGGAATCTGAAGTAGCTGATTTTATTAATTTGTGTTCTTTTTAATTGTTATTTTGTAGCTCGTTGATAGTATTTTAAGGTATGTTTGTTTATGAATTGTAAGGCGCCTTGACTTTTGATAAGACACTTAATAAATAAAATGTATCATTATTATTACCCCACAGAGACTGAAAAATAAGTATAAGGTTAAATTGCTTAAGTAATTTATATGCTGCACATGCAGTGGAATGTATTTAAAGGCATTAGGATCATTTGTTAAGCCATGCCTTCTAAGGAAGGGGTTTGATACCCCAAAGTGCAGGAGCTTTGGATCAGTGTGTGTGTTGAACATGGCTTCTAAATTGTTTACTGGATTACCAGACTGTGAAATAATATATTTGTCACTGTTTCTTTTTGTAAGTATTTTTTCAATTTATTTATTTTGAAAATAAATATTTTGCACTTTTGAATTGGATGATCTGGAGTGCTGGTTTATTAATGTTTGCAGACTCAAACTTTAGATGGTAACTGCTCAGAGTCCCACCCTGACTACCCAGTCTGTCACAAAACTCTGGCTTAACTTGCTTCTCAATTATAGATCAAGAGAGCACTCCCGACCAATCAGAGTGCTACTTTTCCTCTGTACATGAGACACTGTTATTCTGTGAAGAGTATCTCACACACAGATGCCCTGGAAATGGGCACGTCCCGGGACAGTTTGAAAAAAATAATATATTATTGATCGAACTCGATCAATTATATATTAGTACTGCCACAGAGACCACTCTCATGCTTGTAAGAATGGTCTCATTTATATTCTTAGGGTATCAGAACCTCTCAACTTTGGTTTATGGTTCTCATACCCTAAGAATGTGCATGAGACAACTCTTACAAGTGTAAGAGTTGTCTTCACAGCGGTATTAACATACAAATCAGTCTCCACCCACCCTCTGCACACATGTCTCAAGACATAACGTCCAGGCCAGTTCTTTGTGTCTCCAAGGACAAGTTCCTTTGGAAACTTGTTTGCTCTGGACTTCAAAAGTTTTTGTATTCCAAAGGACACCTCCCTTGCACTACCTACTGTCTCAGACAGGAGGGGTGACTGCTCCAGTCATTAGCCAGAGTTCTTCCGATAACATGAAAGGGCCGTCAGGCTCTCCTATTAAGTGACAAGGGGGTCCTATAGCTACAGAACAAAGTGATTGTAATCACTCTCCCCTCAGAGAGCCATGCAAACTTATCAATATTGCTTGAATAAAACAAATTAAAAAACTACAGTACACAATTATATGGCGAGTTGTTTCACAAACCAATACATGTATTTTAATTGAGAAACAAATGTGCTTAAAACTGTTAAACCTGCCAGGTTGTGGGCTGTTGGGGTATAGAATCTTCTTGAACAGCTTCACCCATCCCTGGTTCCAATACATGTTCTTATAAGAACTACAGGACTCTTTTTGAGTAGTTGGCCTGCCGCTACCCATTTAACTGTGTTTTCCCACCTTTCCCCTTTTTCATTATATCATTGCTTCCCTTTCTCAATGTTGTTTTTTCTTCTCTGTCTATCCTCACATTCAGTTGATGGAATGTTTACCATGGAACACACACACACACACACACCACGTGCAGGCAGGGCCTCTGTTTATCTGCGGCAAGCTACTGCAAGTAGCAAAGATTTCCTGGGTAAGAAGGTAAGGATGGGGGTTCATGGTAAGCAGAGAAACATCAGATATTAAAACTATTAGTACTAAATTTTATGTAATTTTTTTTATGTGTATGGCGGGGATTATGCTAGGGAAACAATGTTTCAGTTTTTTTTGCTAATTTAAAGGAGTTTTATTTTTAGGAAATACAGCAGCTGAAGGTTTTTAGAGAATAAAGGTTGCAGCCACGTTTACGAAGGTTCTTAAGTGTAGGAGAATTGACCTGTGAATTGTAATGTGACTACTAACAAGCCCCAGTCCAGATGTGTGTAATTACGGTGAGATCATTACACACGTTGGAGAACATGTAGGCCAACCAGGTGGCTTAATTTTTCTTACCCATTTCATAAATAGAATTCATGCATATCTTGACTGTATTGTAAGGTACAAGGCATAGCCTACTGCCTGCAGCCAACTCAGAAGTGTATTATCTCTGCTGAACCATATGTCCTGGAGTGGGTTATTAGAAACATAGAAACATAGACTTTGACGGCAGAAAAGAACCATTTGGCCCACCCAGTCTGCCCATTTCCCTACCTACTGGATAAGCTGCAGATTCTAGTTAACCAACAGCCTGCTTCCTGCAACCCCGCACTATAATTGCTTTGTGTCTGTCCCAAGCATGTTTGAATTCCTCCACTGTTTTAGACCCAACGACCTCCTCAGGAAGACTGTTCCATGTATCCACCACTCTCTCCGTGAAAAAGAATTTCCTCACATTACCCCTGAGCCATCCCACCTCTATCTTTAAACTGTGCCCCTTGTTCTTACACATCTCTTTTCTGAAAGATGCTACCTCCTGGACTTTGTTGATTCCTTGAGGTACTTGAACGTTTCTATCATGTCCCCCGTCCCTCCTTTCATCAAGGGTATACATATTAAGCTCTCTGCAGTCTCTTTTCATATGGTTTCTGATGTAGACCCTGCACCATTTTAGTTGCCCTCCTCTGGACTGCTTCCATCCTGTCTATGTCCTGCGTAGATGAGGTCTCCAAACTGCACACAGTACTCAGATGGGGTCTCACCAACTGTCTGTATAGAGGGATAATCACTTCCTTTTTCTACTTGTGATGCCTCTTCCTATGCATCCCAGTATCCCCTGGCTCTCCTTACTGACTTCTCACATTGCTTACCCACCTTTAGGTCATCTGATATGACTACCCCCAGGTCCCTTTCCATTTTTGTTGTTGTTAGTACCTCCCCTGCTATTGTGTACTCTTCTCCTGGGTTTTTGTTTCCCAGGTGCATTACTTTGCACTTCTTTGCATTGAATCTAAGTTGCCATATGTCTGACCATTCCTCCAACCTTGCCAAGTCCCTTCTCATCTTTACTACCCCCTCTTGTGTATTAACTCTGTTACAGATCTTTGTGTCATCTGCAAAGAGGCATACCTTTCCCTCCAGACCCTCCGCAATGTCACTTATAAAGATGTTAAAGAGGATTGGACCCAGTACTGAGCCCTGAGGTACCCACTAGTAACCCCTTCTTCGGAATGTGTTCCATTCACTATTACCTTCTGTGTCCTGTTGTGCAGCCAGTTTGCTACCCAGGCTACCACCCTGGGACCCACTCCCAGGCTGGCTAACTTGATTATTAATCTTTTAGGGACTGTGTCAAATGCCTTGCTAAAGTCTAGGTAGGCCATATCCACAGCCCCTCCTGGTCTATTACTTTGGTTACCCAGTCAAAGAAATCAATTAGATTAGTCTGACATGACCTTCCTGCTGTAAATCCATGTTGCTTTGGGTCCTGTGCCCCACTGGCCTCTAGGTGCTCAACAATTCTTTCTTTCAGAAGTGATTCCTTCATTTTCCCTACCACTGAGGTCAAACTTACAGGTCTGCAGATTCCTGCTTCTGCCTTGCTCCCACTTTTGTAAAGGGGAATCACATCTGCCCTCCTCCAGTCCTCAGGTACCACCCCATCCTGCCATGATTTGTTAAAAAGTGTGGTCAGTGGTGTCACTAGGTCCCCCCTTAGTTCTTTTAGGATTCTGGGGTGAATCCCGTCAGGCCCCATTGCTTTGTCCACCTTGAGTTTTAGGAGTTCTTTCAGGACTCTTTCTTCTGTGAATGGACTGGTATCAACCCCTTCTACCCAGAGTGCTTCTATTGTCTGGTTTAGGTAACTGCTTCTCATCTTCTTTTGTGAATACTGAGCAAAAGTATTCATTCAGTATCTCTGCCTTTTCACTGTCTCCCTCTGCCCACCTCCCCTCTCCTTTATTAATCTTCACTATCCCTTCCTTAACCTTTCTATGCTCCCTAATGTACCTGTAAAAGGTTTTATCCCCCTTTTTGACTGAGTTGTTTGCACTTGTAAAATGGATAAAGACTAATTTATTTGTAAAAAGATACACCGTTTTTAAATTTTCGAAAGCTAAATTTACTGCATGTCCATCAACTTGGTAAAGAAGTATATAATAATTATTTTTATTTAGTCAATTTTTACTTTATTAATTAAAATCAACAGCTGTATGGAACTGTTGTTAAAAGGAAGGAATGCCTCTTTTTCCAAAAACAGTTATTGTGTTTGCTGTCATTCTAGTCCCTCTGCCCCAACACTCATTTGGCAATTTTACATTGAGTTTTACAAACTTCTAAGTGAAAATCCCCCAGTCACTACTATCTAGCTCAGCCCATCCAATCTCAACACCCATTTTTTTTGTTTGTCATAAAGCTTTGTACCTGCTGGGTAGATGGGTGGCTTGTCAGTCCTGTCCCCAATCCCCATGATTGGCACACAACTTCCTTGATCTCTGGGATCAAAGCCCCCATAGATTCCCTCAATGGTGTGGCCAGTGAGGAGGGCTGCCCCCCGCCCATCTACAAATCCAGATTATCTCCCCAAGTTGAGTGACAGTATGGGCCATTGTGTGACAGTCAGGGCTTCCTGTAGCCCATCTTCCTCACTTTTTCAGTTTTCTTGGTCCCAGGTCTGCCCCTGCCATGGTGCCAATACATGTCAATCAGTTAAATTTTATTTGTTATAGCACACTTCTCATTTTGATTTGGTGCACTTTACAGAAAAACAACATTTAGATATCAATAAAAACAAGCAGTACAGTTTCACATGAGCAAATCCAATTAAGAATTTATAAAAACTTTGTCAGATAAAAAAGACCTCAGCTCCCTTTTAAAGATTTCGATAGATGCACTATCATGCAGTGAATGAGGGAGGGAGTTCAAAAAAACTGGGGCTGCAAATGAAAAGGAGCATGCCCCTGAAGATTTTAAACAAATCTTGGGAACCTCCAATAAGCCCTTGTCACTGGAGCATAGGGGGTGAACAGGGCGGTAAAGAATCAGGAAGTCTTGCAGGTAACCAGGCCCCTGGTCATCCAGGCCTTTATAGGTCAGCAAACTGACCTTGAATATAATCTGCCACCTAACTGGCAGCCAGTGCGGAGAGCACAACACAGGCGTACTGTGACATGATCTTGGTAGACCAGTCAATAGCCTGGCTGCAGCATTCTGCACCAGCTGCAAGCGGCGCAGATTCACCCCCGCCAGCCCCAAGTATAGGGTGTTACAGTAGTCCAAATGTGAGGTCACAAATGCATGAACCAATGCTGGCAGATCTGTGAGGGGAATCAGGTGTTTCACCCTGGCAATGTTTCTAAGGTGGTAGAAAGAAGTCTTGACCATGGCTGACACCTGAAATTTTAGCATCAGCCCGTAGTCAAGAACCATGCCAAGGTTCCTCACCCAATCAGAGGTAAGCAACTAGGAGTCCCCAAGCCTTAGCTCTGAGACTCGACCAGATTGCTCTCCCATCCCCCAGTGACCAGGTTCCAGCATTAGAACCACTGTCTTATCTGGGTTCGACTTCAACCAGTTCAACCTCATCCAGTCCTGAATTTCATTAAGGCAGTTGTTTAGCACCAAAACCAACCTTTGCTGCTTGGGTGCGAAGGACACATAGAGCTGAGTGTCATCTGCATAGCAGTGAAAAGTCAGCCCATACCATCCTATAATGTCCTCTAGTGGCAGCATATACACCATGAACAGCATGGGGGACAAAATGAAGCCTACGGGACCCCACAAGGCAGAGGTACGGGGGCTGAGGAATATACCCCAGATACCACACATTGTGATCTACCTGTAAGGTAAGATTTAAATGAGTTGTGGCTTGTTCCTACTACCCCACAGCAAACCCGCAGATGCTCCAAGTTCACCCCATGGTCCACGGTGTCAAATTCCACTGAGAGCTTGAGGAGAACAAGGATGGAACATCTCCTTCAATCTCTCGCTACCAGGAGATCATTAAGCATCTGAACCAGGGCAGTCTCAATATGCCTTTTCCTGAAGCCAGACTGGAGATGCGCATAGATGTTGTGAGCTGTTAAATGGATCTCCAGTTGAGTGGCCACCACCTTCTCAATAACCTTCCCCACAAAGTAAGTTTAGAGACCGGCCTGTAGTTTACCAGACAAACTGCATCTAATGATGATTTCTTTAGCAGGGGCCTCATGATCACCTCCTTCAGAGGCTCAGAAAAAAACCCTGACATCAAAGAACATCAGACTATTTTGTCTAGGACCAGGCTGATGACCTCAACACACCCCACAAGGAGGCACATTGGTCCCGGATCCAAACTACAGTATGTAGGTCACATATCCTGGATGACCTTCACGACATCTACTACTGCTACCTGGTCGAAGTTGGACCAGACAGACTGAGTGCTTGTTACCCCATGATCATCACTGCAATGTCTATTGGAAGACACTAATTAGTTCTCCTTCTCTGCAAAAAAACAGAGCGAACTCTTCACATCTTGATTGTGATAAAGCTCCCCCCGACTGCAGGCAGACTGGATTACACAGACTATCGGCAGTGCAGAAGAGCTAAGCTGGTCTGTTTCTTGCTGCCGCAATCTTCCTGGACAGGAACTCTGCTTTCTTACAGGCGATTGCATACTGATAGCAATTATAATGGGCCATCAATAAAAACTTGTCCTCCACCAGACTGGACCTCCCACCAGCATCTCTTCAACCCCTCCTCCTCATCTCCCTAAGAGTCCTGTTATACCAGCAGGGCTCATGGTGTGAAGTGAGGGGTTGAACATGCACAGTTGCTACAGAGTCGAGGATCTCAGTGATGACCCTGTTGTAGGTCAACACTAGTTCCCCCAACTCCATGCAAGCCTCCATTAGGCCTGATAGGTCCAGCACCATCATCAGACCCTGACGGGTCAAACCACTTAAAGGATGGTACTGAACCTCTGTAGGACAGGGGAGGGTCTATTTGGGGTGGCCTCTAATAGGAACATCACAGTATGGTGGTCTGACCATAAGACTGGTTCCACCATGAGATCAAAGACTTCCATTTCCAAAAGGAAGATGAGTTCCAACGAATGGCCAAATTCATGGGTGGCAGAGGTAACCATCTTTGTCAAGCCCAATGAACACATTAGTTGGAGGAAGTCTTGAACAAATTGAGAGAGTTCATCATTGACCCAAGCATTGAAGTTGCCCAGAATAAACCATCTGAGCAATTCCAACACCATATCGATGATGAAGTCTGTGACTTCCTGTAGGAAGTCCTTCCCATCCCCCGGAGGTTAGTAGATGAGAAGGATCCTACATCCTACACCTGCACACCCGACACATTCGAAGGAGTTCATCCTTCCCACTGGGAAGGCTGTGAGGATGCATGGAGGCATGCATGTTCCACACAACTGTGGCCTCATCTTTCAAGTCGCTTAAGCCTACACTACCACTAGGCCTCCACCCAGTGGCAGTCATAGGCTGAGATGGTTGGTCACTCCTCCCTAGAAGAGGAGAGCAGTCCCTGGAATGCTCAATCCTCTCCCACCCTGCTGACCTCCAGTAACTCATGCTTACTCCTGAACACGGTTCACTGGTGTGGCAGAAGGTAAGGCCTTCAATGAGTTAGCCCTCTGTGCCATTGGGCCAGCCCTCAAGACCAAATTTTACATGCTATTTGTACCTTTGTTATAATAGAAGCACTGTATGTTGCTGCTGAGTATGTAGTGAAATGCTAAATAATGTAATTACATTAGAACCATTGAACTACAACACAGTCAGCCATGCAGTTTAAAGGTTTCAAAGAAAAGACGAAATTCAGTGGTTTAATACATGCCATAGAATGCATTAATGAACACTGATTTTAGTACATCAAATGTATAAAAGGAAATAAAAATTGTTTTTTGGAAGCAATGTACTGAGCTTGGTGGCATGAGTGGGAATTTCTATCTAGAAGAATATGAAACAAAATGTAAAATCACCAGTTACAGAACAAAATGAGTAAAGACAGGGCACTAGAAACCAGAATTAAATAAAAAAGAAACATCAGCAGTAGACTACAACAGGCCCATGTATTTTACAGTTATATTAGTTTGTATTCTGAAGTACTCGTAAAGTGATAGCTGCCAAAGTGTCCTTGTGAGGGACATGTGTATATTAATTTTGTTTTACAGCAGATTGCTGGCAAAGGGAAAACATAGTTCAGTACTCCAATTGTGCATTAATGTTAAATTAGGCCATGGCCATGTGATACAGTGGATTTTGACCAATTAAATTTGTAGAATCGTTCTACCCATTTTATAACAACACTAGAGTGTATTGACCAAAAATGTATTGTTGCAATGACGGGTTCAACTTTGATTGGAGTCTGGCACTGATGAAGCACAGGATTAAATTTTGAAGTAAGATTAAACATAAGTCTTCATGAAAGAACTGTAGAAACCGATAGCTTGAGTTCTATTACATTTACAAGTCCCAACTTTAATCCACTCTGGAGCACTATAATATGGATTTATGATGCTGCCTTCTGTCTATTTATATAGACTCAGTGTAGAGTTTGGCCCTTTACTTTACTGGATTGTTTTACTATAGTTCCAGACCTTATTTTTTTTTTTTGTTCGTTTGCACACATGTGCAAGAAACATAGTGCCATCATCCGAGTTTCTGGAGGTGTGGCACCCTGTCTTCCAATTCCCTCACTGTGTTTGCAGGCGCAGCCACAGTTTGCCAATGAATGCTGCAGCTGTCTATGACAGCAGTTGAAAATGCAGTGCCATACAGTTGAAAGGGAGAGAGACACATCAGTGAGCATGATCAGATAACTGAAGCACTCTCTCCCTGCCCTCCCAACAGCTTTCCAGGTGCCATGCTGGGAGCCCACCCCAGCGTGGCAAAAATTCTTATGGCCCATGGGGTGCCTTTTTTTTTTTTGTTTTACAGAGTAATATCCTCCATTTGCTGCATCTGACATTTGCCATTCAATTAACAGTATTTTGGGGACATTTTATTACAGTCAAACTGTGTGCTCTATATGGCCGAATCAGCTTGCAATTCACCTCTTAATTTCTTTCTCCTGCTGATAATACTGCGATTGTGTTTATGAGTATTTTGGGGCTGAGACCCCGATGGCTGAACCAGTAAATATATAATCCAACAAAGTCTTGCAGAGTTCACATCTTCATATTGTATCTGTTTATATCCTCCTATAGAACGTTCACCCGTAGTTTTAAATATGCAGGTTATGAGAGTTACACACCAGCAAAAAAAAAAAAAAGTTAAAATCCACTGTGTTAAAGCGCTAGAAATCAAAATAAACATGTACTATATGTGTGACATATGCTCCAGCTTATATAATGTGCAAAATACACTTAAAACATGTATCTTGCATGCTCTGGGCTGAGTTACTTGAGTGTATGTTGTGTACGGCACTACTGTAGTACCATTTATAAGGAAAAGACTTACATTGCATTATACTGCATAAAAGGAAGAGAATCGGAGTTGTGCAGTGTCATCGTGTCAGTATACTGTACCTGTAGTTGCTGAGTTAGCTACTGTAGCAATCAAGCAGTCACAGAGAAAACGTTCACCATCCAGCATAGTCAACACACAGTTCCTCCCCGAGTTATGAGGACAGTATTCCTAAGTTCATAGACTTCTAAATGTTCTGTAGATTGCAGCTTAACAGGAAAAACACAGCTCATGAACATGCTAGCTGTGGAATGTTGAAATGCTTAAAATTCTGTAGTAGTCAACTCTGTGAAGATTGTCAGACAGACAGTCAGATACAGCAGACAGATAAAAACATTCGTAAGGACAAACTCAATTTTCATTTGATAAAATGGGTACACGTTATTTTATTTAAAAAAGACTGTAACCTGTAGGCTGTTCTTTTGGAGTTCCACTGACCCTTCACATATAAACAAACAAGCGTGTTTATTATTATTTTTTTTTATTTCTGCCAGTCACGGTGAAGTCGGCAAAATCTGATAAGTGTGTGTAAGAGTGGCAAATGAGAGGACACATTGTATCCATTGTGAGGTCATAAAAATGGAAGTTTTACACTATACAGTTAATCAGATAAAAGGTGTGCGAAAATGTATAAAACCACCGATGATACTGTATATATGTTCCGCAATTGACCAAAACATATATTTTAAATGAATCACCACTTCTCTATTTCTGTGATCATACTGTTCCACCATATGCATATAGTATTCATAGATTCATGGACATGTGTCGGCAGAAAATGACCTTCCTTGCTTGTATGATGACAGTTGACTCATTTAGTGGACCCATTCTGCAACTGCTAGCAATATTCTATAGCCTCGATGTACTTTTTTCGAAGTTGTTTTGTACTTTCATTGCACATCTTTACAAAAGTGCTCTACACTTTTTAGATTTTTTCAAGAAAAAAAAAACAGGTAAATCTGAGGCTGTAGAGCAGCTTGTCCTCTCTGGACCATGTTGTATGCAGTATAAAGCTGTATATTACTGTGTCAGTATTGCAAAAGGAATACATGCACTGTCAATTACCACTTAGCTGTCTTATTTGATGAATTATGTTATCACATCGGAGTACAGCATGACAGAATAGTCTATTATTTCAAATGACAATCAGTTCAGGTGCTGATCAGTTTGGAAACAAATGCTACTGTGTACTATTGTCAATAAACTGTAACATTGCTTCTCATAAAAGGAAATCACATTTTAAGTGGCAATTAATGGTAGTTAAATTCCTCTAAAAAGCCTATCAGCGGAATCAAGAATCTGCCATTCTGCGCATCAAAGTTTGAAGAACATCTAGGAATTTTGTTTTTTCGCAATGTTTAAATCTGGGTGCAATGTTCTTATCACCATATATTATTTGCAACCATATCTGCTCACCTGCAGTTGAAGTTACATTATCGGCAGGGTACACCTCACCAGTGAAGTCTCCTTCCCTTTTACATTTGCTGCTGCCTGTGGAACTGCTGAGTTGCTCAGCCATTCTCATAAATGTTTCCATAAGAGGAAGCTGTTCTCGATCCCCGGTCTCGATCAGTGCCTAATCTGTATGGGGAGGGGGGTCCATGTTGGCCATTTTTCTAAGTTAGTGGCCCTTTGACATAACCACCTGACCGAGCCCAGGGATGTTTTTCTGACCAATCCCACATCCACACAGCGGCAGAAATTGAATGCTACCCACTGTATGTAAATTAAGTTAAAAAGTTACATTGCCAAAATGAAGTAAAAAATGCACTTGTGATCACCTGTGAATCCCCCCCTCCCATCACTATCTTTGTGTGCCCCTCAGGATCTAATGAACCGCAACTGCAAGTCTGAGAGCCGGTCTCAGCATGTGGGCATAACTCATCGTGAGAACTCCAAAATCACACTTGGGACATTAAAAAATAATCTGGTGGCAGGCTGCCTATGGAATAACTGGGCTAGACAAATTCATTCCTTGCAAGCTTAAAAATACTACTTCCCATTTTATTCCTGCAGCTTTAATCAGTCTCTTTGCATCAGATTGCCTATCAGGTGTAGGATCAATAGCACCCATCATAATTAGAATGAGTGTGATCCTCCGAATCTGCTGCTTAGTTTGCCAACTGGCATTCATACTGGGGAAGGTGGTGATGTATTCCTTAGCCCGATTCAGTCTTGGAGCCGATTGCATCATGTGGGCTTATATCACTGGAGGAACTCCAAAAGTCGCACTCTGCATAATAAACAGGTAGCGGTCTGTCTATGTTATATTTGTGAAGCAGCAAGCAACTGTGGGCATGCTGTACACCATCAGGAGAACTCCAAAACTCGCACACTCCGTATTTAAAAAATAAACAGGTGTCAGGCTGCCTATATTTTATTTATGAAGCAGCAACTGTGGGCCTACTGTAAACCATCGGGGGAACTCCAAAACTCGTACTCTGCATATATAAAAACTAAACAGGTAGCGGGCTGCCTATGGAGGAATTGTGCTCCATAAATTTGTGGCAAGCATAAAAGACTCAGACTACCATGCCGCAGACAAGTTCACCCCCCCCACACACACACACACACACACACACACACACACACACACACTCACACGGGATCTCACATTAGTGAAGCACAGACCCTTTGACCTGCTACAAGACCAGCACAGATTGCGGCAGAGCTAGAAATAGAAGCCACAATCCCTTGTTCAAGTTTTGCAGCTCCCATCTAATATTGACTTTGGCATCCATTCTGGGAGGAGCTCTGACAAATTAATATTGGCTCAGGGGGCTGTTACTGCATGCCAGCAGTCTTCCTTTTTTGTGAGCGGCATCCCAGGTCCATGTTCCTATGCCCTGTGCGCTGGGTCCGCCCTCAGGCTTTGGCATCCATTCTTAGGGAGGGCTCCACCAAATCATAAATGCCCTCTCCACCGCTTCAAGACCAGCACTGATTGCAGCAGAGCAAGGAACAAAAGCCGAAATTTAAATAACCTGTTTTGGTGGACTGTGCTTTCAAGTGTATCTTGTGGTGGCAGAACAAGGTGCTACATGACTTTCAGTTAATCAGAGAACTGAAACTGCACCCCCATTCAAGCTGTCCTAGATAGGATTGTAAATTCTGGGAATTCGTTTTTATTTACCAAAAATACCACCAACAGCTTAATCTGGTTCAATTTCAGTTAGTTACCATCTGTACCCCCCCCCCGCACTCCCTGAAAAAGGGACTTCTAGAATCAGTAGGTCTACCGAGTCAACAAAAATTCAATAAAAATTTAATTTATTTATGATTTAATGGCTGTGGGCTTACAACACTGGGAGAACTCCAAAAGTTGTATTCAAGATATTAAAAAATAAACTGGTGGCAGGCTGCCTACAGAGGAAAAGGGCTTCATAAATTCATGACAAGCATAAAAACTCAGACTACCATGCCACAGGCAAGACCCCCCCCCCCCACACACACACACACTGTCTCACATTGGTGAAGCACAGCAGTCTGTAACCACCAGCAAACTCTGGCCCTAGCTTATATAAATTAGATCACTTTTTATTTTCATAAATGCTGCTTGCACTTCCCTCTGGTGTCAACACCTTTTCTGAATGTAGCCACAGAATTGCTGCAGAATCAGCAGTTGCCCTGCCGCAGAAAATATGATGCCCTGCCGCAGAATGTAGGTCCACTTTGCCGCAGTAAGCACGGGGCCTGTATGTCAGGGGATGCAGAGCCATCAAGAAAGGTGTGACTGTGTGTGTTGGGGGGGGGGGGCTGCTCCTGTTACACCAGTTAATTCAGTAGTCCCGAAGAAATGCTGACAACCTGTCTAGCGAAAACATTCCTGTTTCCAAACAAACAAATGAACCAACAACAACAAACGTTAAACATTAATTGCAGACTATGAAAGCAAACCTATTTCAAAGTTATGTTGATGTTATGGCATTAAAATAAATAATACTGTAGGTAAGATTCCCCTGCTTACAGCAAGTCATTTTTAAGGACTAATTCCAGGAATGCACTGTATTGTACCTCCATATGCTACCGCCTTATTTAGATATGTGAAATATTGTGATACATAACATAAATAAGTGTGCAGTAAATCAATAGGCGATATGAGAGCTGGCCGAGCCCCACTGCTCGCTACAGATTTGGAGTGCACAATATGCACTACACTATAAGGTTGCCTTACATTGCATGTTTGTTTTAACTGTCTGCCTACCTATCTAGTCATTGCGAAAAAAACTACAATGCACAGGGCTACAAAGCCACTAAAGGAGGCAAATGTGACACAAGGTTGTTTTTTTCAATCTAATGCTCACCATCCTCTACCCTCATAATCCAAAGCTAAGCTACTGGTTGCTTCAAGCTTCCTGCCCCAAGCCATGCCCTGCAAGTCTACTGCTTGAAGAGGGGGCTGGAAGATCAGAAATAACTTTTTTTCTTTTTTTGCGCAGGGCTCTGTGCAAAGCAGAAGATCGGTCATAACTTCATTTGGGTGAGAGATCAGTCAGTTATAACTTTCTCTATGTGGGGAAATGAAGAAACTGCACTCGTGAAATAACACCAAGAGCCCCTTGTAATACAAAAGTTTAGGCAAATTTATTTGCCCAAACTGTCAGCAGTCTGCTTTAGGGCTTAGGCTGTCCTCCAACTAATTTTCCTGCTGAAAGTCTGGGCAAATAAACGTGCCTAAACTTCTGCATTACAACAGACTAGTGTGATTTCCTGAGAACAGTTTCTTCCTTTCCCCTTTCTGTGCCTATTAGGCTGCCCACCCCCATCTGCCTCCACACCTCTCAACTGCTATGAATTGCGCATAGCGTTATGATTTTGACACTTGAATTTACCGTTGCTCTGCATAGGTTTACTGATGTTCCTCATAATGTTAGAGCTATTTCTGGACTCACAAACTATTAAATCATTGAATTAAGTTGATAGAAACATTCTGTATCACTAACTATATGGGACCCACTATCTGTAGACATGTTATTGCTTAAAATAAGAAAGTGTTACACAAGTTGACCCTTTGCTATGATTTTTGAAGGCAAGTGCTATGATTTTTAATGCTGAGAGGTTGAGAGATATGCTCCCCCCAAGCTGCCTTGCAACCCCCTTTACTTCGTAACTTTCTCTGTGTAGGACCCCAGCAGACCCAAAGGGTATGGCCCCAAGATGTTGGGGTCTGGGGAAGGGGGAGCAATAGGGCTGAAAAAAATGATATGCCAAGTTTCCCTCCATTTATGGCTTCCTAACCATAATCTAATAGATGCATTACTGTCCCATAATTTTCCCCCATTTCTTTTTATTTTTTTTTGCATTGAATTTCCTTACTTTGTTTTTAGAAATTAAAAGTTTGCTTTGCACAGGACCCATCAGGTAACTTTAATTTTTATTTTTTATTTTTGGTCATGTTCTCACCCATTTTTATGCTTGCTTGCATGCACGTGCAAGAAACATAGTGTTATCATTTGAGTTCCTGGAGGTGTGGCACCCTGTCTTCCAATTCCCTGCGATTGTGTTTATGAGTATTTTGGGGCTGAGACCATGATGGCTGAACCAGTAAATACATAATCCAACAAAGTCTTGCAGAGTTCACATCTTCATATTGTATCCATTTATATCCTCCTATAGAACGTTCACCTGTAGTTTTAAATATGCAGGTTATGAGAGTTACTCACAGCATAAAAAAAAATGTTAAAAGCCACTGTATTTCCAAAGCCAGGATTGTGGACAATAATGCTCACTCCATTCCACCCCCACCCTGCAGCCAGTGACAGGCATCAAGGTACACCTTGGACTCTTTGGCCCCAGAGTTCACACCATTCTCCTATACTACACCCATTTCAGCATATTTCTTTATGGAATGAGGTGCATGTAAAGCCCGAACACTCCAAGGCATACCTCAACACTTATCAGCGTCTGCAGGGTAGGGTGAGCTGAAATGGTGCGACCATTATGGGTGACACTCAAAATGCATACTGCATTGCCTGTCCATCTCTGCAGGGTGAGGGTGGAGTTGGCATTAGTTCAATACATCACTGCCATTCCTATACTGCATCTGTCTAACTCCTGCATTTCCACTGCTAATGCCAGCAAGCAAACATTCGGCATTGACAAATGCTTGTATTTGTGATGTCTCTTTTCTGATCTTTACAAATCTTTGTTGCAGAAGAATATTATATTAAGTCTTCATGTGATATTGGTGAGACCATAATAGGAATTCCATTTTATAGCTCAACTCTCCAATTACTAAACTCGAACAGTTATCCAGAATTTATTCAAAACTACATCATTTATTACAAAGTGGCCCCAAATGTTTCATTAATAGTTGCCAGGACATTGATAAAGGCATCATTATGCCAAAACATCAATCATGAATTGCGTGGGTGATCTATCCCTGTCAGTACCCTTAGTTTTGGGGCTGTAAGTTGGCTTATGGAACTTTACTGTGTTTGCTGAATTTTGTTTGCCATTAAAAAGACAAAAAAAATAAAGCTATGGTGCAGTGATATTTGAAGAGTAAAATAGGCTGATTTTGGAGGTCAGAGAAGAAGCAATATAGGGAGAAAGAAAAGTGGATAGTGACAGAGGCTGCAAAGAAGCAGCTGGGTAAGCTGAGCATTTGAAGTATATTGTTAGAATCTACATACTGTGCCAGGGTATTGAGACTGCTGGCTAAATCACTTACACAGTAGGCAATCAGATTGAGTTGCTAGGTTCTGTTTTAGTTCCCCTAATACTTTATTTACATTGTGGAGTATCTCTTTAGTTATGCCAAAACTTTTTTTTTTATCTTTCTGAGATCCACTCTGTGTTAATCCAGTTTAATTTATTCATTTAAAATGTCTTGACTGGGAGAAGCACACTGAGCCAAAGCTCATGTCTTGGTGCGAACTGGGGGAGGAGGTTACTGTACAAAGAAAATGCAAAAGCAGAGTACAAAACAGAATGCAAAAAATACAGTCAGCATACATAAATAAATTAAAACAGAGCAGCAAATTTGTGAACAGGTTCAAATGCAGAGTAGCACAGCATTAGTCAAAATTCTTTGCAAAAAAATGTTAATGCACCAGTTAGGGTCCAAGTTAATACTACAAAGTAGGGAAAATGTGATGTTAGGGTTTCCAACCCTAACTCAACCCCCCCAACCCCAAGTACCAAAAGGAAAAAACACTAAGGATTGGGGTCTCCGGAATGTTGGTCAATCAGTGATGGGGTCTTCCTTGGGGTTGTCAACCCTAATGCTCACCCTCCTCCCAGTCAGTAGCCACCCACCAAAGCAGAAGGTACAGCTCCAAGTCAGTGCCTCATGGTGATACACTCTCTGAAGTTAGAGAAGTATGTTTCACAACATATTGCCAACACAATCTGTTGTACTGTAGCTTTCTTTATGCAGGGCTCAAGAAAGGAGATCATGTCTGACATTGTTCAGGGAACAAGGTGGGTATTAGGGCTGACAACCCCAAGGAAGACTCCATCACTTATTTGTCAAGACTCCAGAGACCTAAAACCCTAATATTCTTTCCTTTTGTTGTTTGAGGGGTGCAGTGAGGAATTAGGGCTGGAAGCCCTAATGCCACCTTTCCATATGTTTGCAGCATTAACTTAAACCCTAACTGGTGCATTAACAAAGTTTTTTTTGCAAAGAATGTCCTTTCTTTTTGCTATGGTGGATCATATCCACATTCATGCAGGTCCCTTTGGGGCCTCCATGAACAGATGCAGATGTGCAGGACTCTTTGGATTCTGTGCCAAGGGAAGACTCCATCTGCCTATAGAAGTACAGCAATGGATGTCAAGAATTCAGAATTCAGGTGACTGTCTGGTGGACTGTGGAAGCACAGGGCCCTCTGGTCCTTGCGCTTCCATGTGGCCACAGATACAGATGCACTGGGCAAAGAGTCTATCTGTCAGCCAATGTACAGGGCCCTCTGCCATCCGTGAGTGCAGAGGTGCAGGGCACCATGCCAAGAGGACAGCTGTCTTCACTATATGGTACCTGAGCCCATGCAGACAACCCTTCAGTTTTCATTCCCTGGCTGGGGTGTGGTGTCACGTAACAGTGTCATCCCCCCACCCTCACTCCAGCCAGCTGGGCCACTGAGCTCCCCCTGAACTCAGCTCACTGGCATGGGATCACAAAGCATACCCACTGGGATCAAGACTGGCACTACACAACACGTTTCTTAAAAATTATATACATTTTTTTATTTTGTCCCCAAATTTTCAAGATAGTCATTTTATGACTCCTTTCATAAACATGACATGTAGCATTTACAGTATATTGGCTGAAACATCGTTTTGCACCAGAAATGTGAAAACATATCTCATCAAGGATTTAAAAAATGTCACCTGTCACATTTATGAAATGGTTTGGAAAAATGGCTTTATTGAATGTTTGGAGTCAAAATATAAAAAATTTTTGAAGGTACGAGTGAATGTTAAAATACTGCGATGTTCACTCATAACCTTGACATTTTACCATATTTGTACACCAGATTTGCAACATATCCTTCTTATTACCCCACCTCATGAACCTAGTAGGTAAAGATTTTCAAATCCTGCTGAAACATCATTCAGCGCCACCAAAACTTCATTCCATACCACAAAAACACATTTTGACTGAGATTTGCAAAATGACAGCTGTCATGTTTATGAGGTGGTGTGAAAAAATGGCTATTTTGAAAATTTGGCCTCAAAATATTCAAAATTGCCAACATTCTGAGCAAGCATAGAAAAATTTCAATGTACGCTCATAACTTTGTCATTTTTGAATACTGTGACCCCACATTTTCAATATAACCTTCTTATGACCTCACCTCATGAGTAAGGGTGGTGAAAGTTTTCAAATCTCACCCGAAAGGTGATTCTTGCAAAGCGATCACAAAATCACCTTTCGGGCCAGATTTGCATAGTTTCACCACCATTGTTCATGAGGTGCAGGTCCCAAAAAGGCTATGTTGAAAACTTGGTGTAAAATATTCAGCAATGATAGTAATGAATCAAAGTTCAACCCCCATTGAAATATATTATACTGCACTTGCCCTGTTTCCTCATATGGCAGTTGCCGGTTCCAGCAGCAAGATGTGGTTTTGATCACAGAGTGGATCTATGCCATGGGACGTGCTCAGATGAGTGAGGTGTTGGGGTGGGGTGGGGGTGCTGAGTGGGAGGTCAAGGTGGGGGAGTGGAGTGTGTGGGGGGATCGTATCATTGAGGTACTGCTTTCTTTTTTACAGGTTTAAAAAATATTATTGAGGGACGGTCTTCTTTACTACAGCTGACATTCTGACACTCGGGATTGGGCACCCTAATATCAGACTACTCTTTGGGGAAGGGGGTAGGTGACCAGGAGGGGAGAGGGGTCCAGAGAAGCAGTACTGGGGTGGGCATATCGGTCTGCTTATATAGAAAAAAAGTTAACATTGGGAATGACAGGTGGGCAACCTAGAGGGGCGTGAGGGAGAAAGAAGCAGTACCGGGGCGGGCACCCTGGTCCACTTATTTATAAAATAAAAATAAACACTGAGAGGTTCTGGGGGTTCTGGTGACATCAGAATGCAGGCTAATCATCAGCTGTTTTGCAAAAAAGTTCCATGATGTTTGTCTGTCTTTCTTTCTTTCTTTCTTTCTTTCTTTCTTTCTTTCTTTCTTTCTCGTTAAATGATTTATTCATTGCATATCCAGTTTTGGTGACCACATATTAAAATCTCCTTGATTTACAGGTGTAGCACTGGGTTCTTCACCAATCAACTACAACATGTTTAAAGAATTATAGGGTACAATTTCTTTTAATAGGAACTTACCAATGTGGACAATCCTGAGCCCATGTGCATAACCCTGCAGCTTTCATTCTCTGGCTGGCGACCTAGCTTCAGACCTCTTCTCGGTGGTTTTCATCATGCAAAACTGCCCAATTAAGCAGAAACCTGGCCCCCAACTACTACTTGACAGATTACTGGGTATCACATTTGTGGACCATGGACTCTCTATGAATAGCTTCTTGCTTTCTGTCAGGCAAACTTTTAAGGGTCTAATTTCTGGTCTGAGTGCAGGAACACAAATATGATTCTCATTCAAACTTTAAAGCAAAACCAGAGGTAAATCTTATGATAGCCAATTGGTGCTGGTGGTAGTGGCATCACTGGTCATAATCCCACTTTTTGAAAAGGGGAAATGATTTTTAATAATCATCATCTCAGCAAAATCTCTGAAAGGCTTTTTCCTGATCCCCCACTTAGCATGACCCCAGATATAATAACATGTTTGTCCCCCCCCCCCCGCCAAACCGAGAGCAAAATGCACATATGACAATTGCAGGCTGGCAAATCAGTGGGTGTAACAAGATGAAGCACAAGAGCTACACCAATGTTGATAACAGAGGTATACAGAATGCAACATCTAGGGGGTAGTGGATGTGGGAGCATCTATCAACTGATAGCACTATCATCAGCATGGGTCCAGCAGTGAGTTGAGCTGTCTCTAGGTCTTCATCAGACAACTGAAGAAGAGTATTTACAGTAGTTTATGGAATGAACTAATAGATTTGAATCTGGTGACTAACCCTGGTGTTGAGGTCAGGAAGTTTCAGTCAATGTAATGTTGTGTTCTGCCATTTAATGCAACAAGTATTACTGCAGCATGTTGCAGACACCAGTAATGTGACAATCGTTTCATGCTGTGGAGCTGTCAATACTAAAATGCTATCATAGTGACCACCTGTTGGTGGCTGTAATGGTTCATTCACATTTTCATTGACGGTTTGTTTGTAATGTCTAAAATGTTCTTGTGGCATAGCAGGGAAATGGCTGCTTGCAGTTTCATAGACAGTACACAGATGCACCCCTTAAAAACCACATGGGACCCTCTGAGGAACATGCACCTTGAATTTGGACTACCTATGCCAAGAAATGCCACACATGTGACTGATTTTGTGTATGATGTGTTTCAAACTGAGGCACTGGGAAGCAGGGAAATGGCTGCCTGCAGTTTCAAAGACAGCACACAGATGCATCCCTTGAATACCACTTTGTTTATGTTGTGAACCCTGGCATCTGGAGGACATCAGATGCCCCTTTGGGGAACATGTACCTCAAATCTAGCCTAAATATACCAAGAAATTCCATTTGGTTCAAACTGAGGCAAGCCAGGAAAAGACAGCCTGCAGTTTTGAAGACAGCACACAGGTGCAACCCCTCGAAAACCACTTTACCTTTATTTTATTGACCCCATGCATCTGGTGGATATCAAGGGATCCTTTGGGGAACACATATTCCAAATGTGGTCTTAATACACCTTGAAATTCCATACCTGTGACTAATTTATATGCAATGTGCTTTAAACTGAGGTCCTGTGAAACAGGGAAAAGACAGCCTGCGGTTTCAAAGACAACACAATGTTGCAGCCCTTGAAAATCATTTTAGCAGCACTGAACAAAACTAAGATTCAGCCAAAAGTAATTGAAATAAGGTTTGAAAAATGGATTTTATTATTTTCACTTACTGTATAGTATACAGTACTTTCTTTTTAATATATGTTTTTATTTTAGTGTCTCCTTGCTTTCTTATTTGTGGCTGTGCTGCAGACTCCAAGACTCCCTCCCATTATTGTCTATCTGAAAGAGAAGAGCAAAGCAAAAGTTTTTTTTTTGTTTTAGTACAGTGTGGTAAGTCCATACTATGGCAGCAGTCATATGTTTTAATACTTTAAGAACTTGTATTTTACTGTAGTTTGTACTCACATGGGGCTCTACCACGACCCATTTCCTGACACAGGGGTCCACAAAGTGGTAGCCATCCCAGGTGAGTATAGGAGGAAGTGGGATGCCATCCCTCAGGAAGGTCCAGTGTGGACCTTTTCCCAGCTCAGCACCCTGGAAACACTTCTTGGAGGGTGACAGTGATCCAATCATGGCCCTTAAAGACACAAGATGAGAGACTGCTTTTTATACAGCACTGTCCGGCATTATTTTTACTAGTTAGGGTCAGTAAACCACCACTGGCAGATCCCTACAAACTCCATAATTCACACTCGTGAATTACAGAGTTCTGTAAACTATGGCTCTCAGAAATAGCCGTGAGTGTCCCTGACCACCTCTCCGAGAACCTGTCCTCGCGCTGGGGATCCACTCACACTGCTGATAGAAAACCGCCAGCACAAAAAAAAAAACATCCGTCTAAGGGAATCAACAGCAAAAAGCTGGCAGCACTGTTTAAGTAAATAGTTTGTCCAAAAGGCATTTAAAAATGGCAACTGCATAATGCTTCATGCCTCCGAATGAGTCCCAGCTTTTGGGTCTTTTTCCCTATTGTGCCCGACTATACTCTGGAACATAGAATATGCTGTCAGACACAGAAATCAGTAAATATAAAAAAATAAAACATGAGGAAGCTGGTAAATTCAGATTCTATGCACACCCTCTGTGTGTGATGCCCATATAAACCCCTTGGGCTTTGCCTTCAGGGTTTATGGGTCATCACACAACTCTGATGTGCATAAAATCCTCATTAACCACACTTCCCCATGCATTATTCTATATTTAGAAAATGGCCAGAATACATTCTCTATGGTGATTGGCTGAAAGTACCTCCAACCTGGGCATCTATTTTTCAATAGACACCCAGAAAAATATAAGTACCAGCCCAAGTGCCACCTCACAGTGTACCCTTCTACCATGCTGCTCAGCCTGCTTTCTCACTGGCTGAAAGCAGCTGATAAAATTTAAAAATCCCTGCCATGTTTTTCTCCCGCTTAGCAAGAGCTACTGCCCCCCCAAACAACACTCTTTTCCTTAGTACCAGCTTCCTAAAAGTTGAAAGAAGAACTCAGACTGCAATAATTTTTCAGTCAGAACAGTGAAAACAGCCGTCTTGTTTTAAAACGGCACCAGTCTCCTGACCGAAGTCTCACAATACACAGTGACCGCAAACGCAGTAAAGCTGTCAGTCGCATCAGCTTCATCCTGCACTCACACTTTAAAAAAGCAGGAAACAAGAAACTAAAAACACACTCTTCTCATATTAGGTAAAAGCAGTAATATACCTCGCAAATCTCTCTCACAGCAGATATGCTACCACTTCCACTGCAGTAAAAGTTCACAAGCTCATCACACAGCTTCTGACTTGCAACCGCTCACAACTTCCGACTTCCTACCATAATGAAACAAAAAAACAAACAAACCACAAGAATGGCAAATTAACTTTAAAATGCCCCAAAACTGGTACAGGTATATTTTTTATCCACACTCCTTCTTGAGGTCACAATCTACGAGTGTGTGTACTGGAGGGGGGGAAGTGTCAATCCATCAGAATGGCTCTGTAGGAAGGAGCAACAGGACTTGGAACAGCCTATGGACTACTTTCTAAATTAACATTTTTTTCTAATACTTATATCTATTTTTTAGCACTCATTTCTGCTCTTATTTTACCACGTCATAAAAATGTACTTATATGGCCATTTTTTAAGTACAATAGCACCCTCCAAGGTGGGCATTATTGGGAACACTAGACCTTCCAGGCTATAAGGCCCTTTGCCTGTGGCATTGGGCCTCATTACGCCCCGGGTGGTCCGGTATTTCCCAATAATACCCACCCTGTTGGGAATTATTGTTTACATAGTATATGGATATTGAAAATAATACCTTCAAAACCCATACAAAAAAATCCCTGTAATACACTACTCCCTTTTCAATAATAGTGTCATTGCTCAAGTGATAATACTATCATTCAGAACCTGAACGATAGTATTATCAGTAGTGAACAATGGTATTATCACTAAAACTAAACAGCGCAAACTCAAGGCTGTCCCACACGGTAGGCTTGTTGCTAAGATCTCCACAGCAACCTCCTTTACACACGACGTGACATTCCTGAAAGCGTGCCTCCTGATTGGTCGTGGATTCTCTGTGGGCGGGCATAACATTTCAAAAAACATGGCGGTCGTCTCTCGCTTACTGAGAGAAAACCTTCATTTTGTTTTTCTGCTGATCCTTTTGTTCGTTTTTTCTATCTTTCCCAGTTCCACAGAAGTAACTGTTGAATTCTACAAACAGGACTTGAAGGTATGAGACCCCAGAGAGCGAGGGAATGAGTGAAGGGGGATGTTCATAGAGAGAATCAGTAAGTCCTCACTGCAGTGGGTACCCAGCCACATAGCACACTATAAACCAAGAGCTGCACACAAAAAATAAAATTGGATCCATATATTACAAAAAATTAAAAATAGGTTCCAGTTACTCGCTCAGCTGTAAATTCCATCGAGAGGCTCTGGGGAAATGGGAACCTCTTGAGCTTTGCTCTTGAGGTTCCCTATGTCCCCAGAACCTCTCGATGGAATTACAGCCTTGTAATTCACTGGAACCTATCTATTATTCTATTTATACTGTACCTCATGATTCATTTATTATATGTCAATTTGTAACTTAGCAAAATGCCATTGCTACTGCAAAATTAAACCACAGTTTACTAGTAGTCACTATGGTATATGTCAAACTGCAATCGTACTGGGTGGGTTCACGCAACACCCAAACTTGAGGGCCAAGGAATGTGACTGTGAAGTGACACGGTGGCATCTGTGATGCTGCTTCAGCCATTTTTCAGTCGTACAGTACAATGCACAGTGCAGCACTGTTGAGGTTTTAGACTCAATGTAAGCCACTTTATCTGGTGGAGGTAATGAGTGGTTGCTCAGTTCTTTTAATTTTATTCTGTAAAGTTGATGTTACTGATTGTATATATCGAGATAGTCATTTACTGTGTAATTCATTTGCTGTACCAATTGTGCTTTCAGTGAGCCCATTATTTTCTAGACGTGACCCTCCGTGCAGCTTGTGTAGCCAGGATGGGTGGTTTGTGGGTACCCACAAGCCCCTTCACATTTTGCTTCCTAGAACAGTTCAGAATGCTCCTGATCATGTTTCTCTGTCCCTGTTGCTGAGCTGAGGAATTTATTTCTACTCATTAAGTGTCTTTGCCCTATCCCCCATTCACAGGTGTCACAGGTTTTGCTGAGGCAGTCATTCCTGAATAAGGCAACAATTAGAATAATTGACTCTGAACCTGAGTCGCTATGATGTTGTCAAGGTTACTCAGCCACAGGCCTGCAGGTGACTGATCATCTGAGAGTTTCTGATGTGCTCATGGATCTCAGCTTGGGGATGTTGAGTGTGGCAGATCTCTGTGAAACCATGGTAAGCAGTTAATGAAATGGCACCACAGTCCTGTTTCAGCAC
The DNA here is from genome assembly GCA_016271365.2 of Neoceratodus forsteri. Classification (NCBI taxonomy): domain Eukaryota; kingdom Metazoa; phylum Chordata; order Ceratodontiformes; family Ceratodontidae; genus Neoceratodus; species Neoceratodus forsteri. The sequence goes on from CM057458.1 coordinate 659,615,363, forward strand.
TCTGTAGAGTATGGCTAAACAGTGTCCTATCACAACAGTGCCTCCAGTCCCAACTAGGGAGAACTACAGGTAATGGTATGCCTTCTTGAAAAATACTTCTGGTGTAGCCAACCCCTGGATGCAGCAGCAGCGAGAGCAGTTGCACACTAAAGGAACAAGCTGACTACTATCTAAAAGCCACAGAATGGCAGATGACAATAAAGAGATGAAAGACAGGTGGTGAAATCACCATGCAGATAGACTAATTTTATTAAAATATATACCAAAAGACATGCAAACACCCAGAAACCAGTCTTGTGGTAAGTGGATTCCTGAAGAAGGCAATAGTTTGGTGAAATGTTCGACTAATACTTGCTGCTTTATGAAGAAATAAAAGACTTTTCAAACAGAATCTCTAGATGAAAACATATTTTAAGATTCCCTCCCTTGGCACTATTCTTATATCACAATATCCAGGCACTCAGGAGAGAAAAAACTGCCTGTGGAACTCTCTGGGAAATCTTGGTCATGGATGTGTCTCCATTCCCCCCAGGAGCTGATAATGATATGATGCTGTTTAAACATCTGGGGTATGCAGTGTGCCACTTATGCTCACTGTTGCAAAGTACTTAGGGTCACCACCTTTGGATGAGGTGAAAACCAGATGCTAAATCACACTCCCAGCTCTGCCTCTGGCTCCACCCCTGTTTTATGACTGACAAGTATATAGCACCTCCTCCAAAGCCATTTGTAATGTCAGAATAGCCTTTAAAAGTAATAGGAAATCATTTACTTACATATCATACATAGCTATCTCAGTATTATGTAATTGTTGTATGGAGTTTATTTTGTTAAGCCTTACCCTGTTGTAAAATGAAGTGTGTTTACCCCATTTCCTTCCCCCCAGGACGCATCTGGAAATGAGCTGTTTTAGCTCAGTATGCCTTTCCTGGTGCAACGTTTCAAATAAATAAAAAAATACATTTATATACTGTTATTTTGTTTAGTTTTTATTCTTTGGTAACCAGCTTGCTCCCATTGGGAAAAGGCCCATTTACAGGGCTGACCCAGGAGCATAGGGAGGGTCACATGTTATGCAAGTGGCTGTGGGAATCAACCCAAGCCTGCTGGATATACCAAGCTCATTCACAGCTTGTTGTACTAATCTCCATTAAACACTCTTCCACTTTTCTTTCCATGTCGGTCATGTATATTGATATGCTTTGACCAATTTTTTATAAATTAATTATCAATGTTTGTGGTACCCTCAATTCTGCATTGTGTTCCCTTTACCCCAGCAGTTACTGCTGCTACTTTTCATATTTCTAAGACATTCCACAGTTTCAGACACACCAACCCATGCTATTCATCTGAAAGGCCTGTAATGGTGTAGCTAATATCATGGAATGTTCAAGTAGTGTAAAAACATGAGAGCAGTAGCTGCTGAGGACTCAGGAGAGAGATAATCAATGTAGTGAAAAACGAAAAAAAAAATTAGACGATTTAATAAAATGGTTTAAAACAGCAGAATATAGAACAAACAAAAAGGAACACATGAGAGCATACAGAGGTATAAAAACTGCTTCCTATCACAGTAGTAAAAGACCAGAGTGGAAAGCATTAGGCTGATGTACTTCTAATGGTCTTAATGACCATACTTATCACCTCCCAGACTGACTGGTTTTACAAAGACTGGTGGTATCAGCACTTCTTTTTAACCTGAACTTGCAGCGAAAACAGTGAATGATGTGTTAAATCAGTTTTAATAGTATGTGGCCACTTAAAAGAGCCCCAAAACCAGACTACATTTAAGCAAAACCGGATGGTGGGATAAGGCTCAAAAGCACCTGACTATCCATTCTAAAACCACACAGGTGGGGACTTGGGGGTAGTCATATCAAATGACATAAAGATGGGTAAGCAATGTGAGAAGTCAGTAAGGTGAGCCAGGGGGATACTGGGATGCATAGGAAGGGGCATCACAAGTAAAAAATGGGAAGTGGTTATCCCTCTGTACAGACAGTTGGTGAGACCCCTTCTGGAATACCGTGTGCAGTTTTGGAGACCTCATCTATGCAAGGACATAGACAGGATGGAAGCAGTCCAGAGGAGGGCAACTAAAATGGTGCAGGGTCTGCATCAGAAACCATATGAAGAGAAACTGAGACAGCTTAACATGTATACCCTTGATAAAAGGGGGGACAGGGGGACATGTTAGAAAGTTTCAAGTTCTTCAAGGGAATCAACAAAGTCCAGGAGGGTAGCATCTTTCAGAAAAAGAGATGTGTAAGAACAAGGGGGCACAATTTAAAGATAGAGGGGAGACGGCTCAGGGGTAATATGAGGAAATTTTTTTCACGGAGAGAGTGGTGGATGGATGGAACCACCTTCCTGGGAAGGTTGTTGGGTCTAAAACAGTGGGGGAATTCTATATGCATGGGACAGACATAAGGCAATTGTAGTGAGGGGTTGCAGGAAGTAGGCTGTTGGTTAACTAGAATCTGCAACTTATCCAATAGGAAGGGAAATGGGCAGACTGGATGGGCCAAGTGGTCCTTATCTGCCGTCAAAGTCTATGTTTCTATGTTTCTATGTTAGGTGAAAACCCTAACAGTACTGGACTTTTCATGGACGTTTATTCTGATTATGGGCTCATTATACACTACAGATGGAATTATTTTAAAATAAAGTATGGACAAACAGTGTCATATCACAACACTCAGGCACTCAGGAGAGAAAAAACATCTGTGGTGGAAATCTCTGTGAAACCTTGCCCATTGATATGTTTCCCTTTTTCCCCAGAAGCTGATAATGATATGGTGCCACTGTGCTGTTGAAACATCTGTAACATGCAGTGCGCTGCTTCAGTTCACTATTGCACAGTACTGGATGCGTGCTTGTGAAACAGGCCTCTTCCTGTGCTGTACATTATGTGTAGCGGTTGGTAGCGGGGGAATTCTTAATTTTTATTTCTTTTGAGAAAAGTTAAATGCATTTCTACATACATACAGCACAGTATACAGTAATACAGTGGTTCAACAGAAAACATTTGAATAGAAAAAAGCATTATTCAGAACAATCACAGACCCTACTAGAAATGCAGTACACTAAACTACGGTACAGTACAGTATAGCAATGATGTCATTCACATGCCTGTTGCATTCCTATCCTTGGCAACAGCTAGCAACACTCTGTCAACTTCATCTTCTGCTGTGACCTTGTTTTAGGGTTTTCCAGTACTGATAACTATCCACAAGTTCAGTCTTTGTCAATGTTTTTTTCTTTCATCTGATGTATGATTCCATTGAATGCCACACCATTTCGACTGGATTCATGTCCATTGACCTGGGCTGATAAAAGGCAGTAAGCACACAATCATTACTAAACCACACACTATTATGCTGTGATGGTTCATTTCCGGCCGTGGAATTGTGCCAATGGCTCGTCGTACACTCAGCCTATCCCTTCTGTTTCCCTTTAAAAGAAATAAATGATGCATCTGCATGTGGCTGGTTGGAGTGTGTTGTCACTAAGAACGTGAACACACAGTAGCGCTCCCGCTGAGCCAACAAATTTATTAAGGAAAGCCCTCTAGGATGTGATGACACTCATGACATCACAACATCACTGAAGTCATTGAAGAATGCCTTCAGGGGCATGGGAACAGTGATAACGTGCAGCAGACGCCACCAAAATGGCCGAAATATCCCTGTCCTGTACCATATGGTGTGCACTGAGAGGCACCACGTGGTACAGTTGTTCCCCAAAACCGCACACTCAGAGCTCTCTGGCACAGTTGGATTAGTGCAGTCAGAGAGAATGCAGCACTGTGAACAGCAGCATTTTGGTAAGCATGACCGAGCTTAGCATGACCGTGGTCGGATTTCTCTAAAACCAAACAAGTTCATTGGCATTAGGCAGGCAGTGTGACTTCTGAACACCAGATTTTTGTGCCAGAAGAATAAAAAGTAAATCTGAAACAAGAGAAAATAAAACAAGGGCAGTTTCAGACCTGAGTGAGAGGCAGAGCTGTGGGGGCTTCCTCTTCACATACCACTTGGTCTCCTTGTACTTTAGAAGTTGGCAGTAGACAGGAAATTAATGAAAAGCAGATTTTTGTGATGAAAAATAAAGGGCATGGAGAAAAAAGAAAAAAGGAAAGAAAGGCAGAAGAATGTAGTTGAGTAACAGGCAGAGCTGTGGGGCATCCCACTTAACACAGTCTCTGTCATCACTTCCTGTTGAGTCTTCTGAGTGTCTGGAGATACAGACAAAAGAAAAGGAAAAAAGTTTTCTACCAGTTAAAGAGTTTTGTTGAGCTGCTATCTACTTGCTGTTAGCTGTTATTGTTTTGAACTCTTTCTTCAACTGCATCATACAGTAGTCAGAGCAGTTAAAGCACAGAGAAGTATGCAGGAGATTTTCTTTAAGTTCTGGCAGTTGTTTTTTTATAAACTAAGTTTACTTGCTTCAGTGTGTTAATAATTCATTATAGCAGCAGTCTGTTGAGGGTCAGCAGCCAAAGCCAGGGAAAAACATCTAGATTTCTATTTTGGCAATGTTATTTCTGCTTCATTTCAAATGTTTTACCAGGAAATATTTCAGGTGTGTTCACATAACCTACCCATTCACGATTGCACTGTGGTGCAGGCTGCTTTCTTCAGGTTGCAGCAATGTGGCTCTCATTCACACAGAAGCCCCCTAGATCGATGCGACTGACCTTCTGGTGTTTTGGTCAAACTTCTGTGGGGGGGGGGGTTCAATAATGTTCAATGCGGATTAATTATATATTTTAAAAAAATTATAGCAGCTGCCCTGACTGCTACTCCTGATACTGAAAATGGTGTATTTTTAGAACACACATTCATCATTAGTATAATGACATGACATGGCCATGCGTGAGGTGAACAAATGACTAGTTTATTTAAATGTAACCCCCTTTGGATTAGAGCGTTAGATTAGTGTACTGGATTTTACACTGGGTTAAATGTAAGGTCTCTGTGCCTGTGACCCTCTAAAGGGTTAATTCTTTGGAGCCTCAGGGAGCTGAGTAGTGATTTATGCTAGCTTCCTGGGTGGAGAGGCAGATGCTTATTGCTAAGAGGTTGCAAGAAGTTGCTTTCAGTTCCGCTGGGCGATGTCTCTGGCATACCTGTTAAGAATAGAAGGTATCACATAGTTTTAATTGCGGCTACATGCAAGAAAATGGTGCTTAGGCACTGGAAGGACTCTGTTGTGCTAAGTTATACCGAGTGGTTGGAGGAGTTGTTAGCTTGTTTGAGGATTGAAAGGATGACGGCTATCCTCCAGAATAAGCTTTCCAAGTTTGATAAGATCTGGGGTTCCTTTTACGCCCTTTTCTCTGTCTAGAGTGTAGGAATTAGCTAGTATTGGTGGGTATGCTACCTTCTTGAGCTTGTGCTGGGAGGGTAGGGGAGGGTTGCGGGGGAGGGGTGGGGTTTGTTACAGGGTCTGTTCCCATTGGCATTTGTATGTATGCATATGTTTCATGTTTTGCCTGTGTGGCGAATTGTTGATTCATACCCCTGTAACTAAAACTAAATAAAGAGTTAATGGAAAAAAAAAAAAGAAGTTGCTTTCAGTTTGGCACAGTGGAGAAGGGGATTAACAGGCAAGCACTGCCTGGCTCCTGCAAGCTAACCATCGTTTTTCTAGAGGATGTCCTGAAATAGCTCGCAGCTGAAGTGGTGGAGGCCTGAATTACGAGACCCCATTGTGGGGGGAGTGATGATGCCATCTGGAGGAGCAGGTTGTTTAGCCTGGCAAGTAGCCGCTATGGGATTTGAACCCAAGCTGAGAGGGGATGTTGGGCTCAAGGAAAAGGGAGCTCATGGGACTTTACGGTCATGGAGGGAGTGCCTGGAAATTTTAAATGGCAGCTGAGCAAATCTGGATTGGTGCAGCCCCCCCAGCCTGAAGGGAATATGTAGGGCTGAAGGGTAAGAGGTTCTGCTGCATTGAGACAGTGGGAGAGCCGAGAAGCTACTGTTGTGGGTATATGCCACCCCTACGTTTGGGAGCACAGCTGCTCAGTGAGTGTTTTGGGAGAAGGCCACCGTTTGGATGAGGATCTACTGGCTCAGTAGCAACACCAGTAAACCCGAAAGGTTCTTGAGTAATTAGCCTCTGAGAGAAGTTGCAGAGAGAGAGAGACAGAGAGAAAGAAAGAGAGTATCGTCAATGTGGGAAGGTGGGTATTGAAGCTGCCCATGGGAGAACAAGTACTGCCTTTTGTGTCTGTGTAAAAAGCTATGAGATGTGAATTGTATGCTGCCCCTTTCTAGAGGTTGTCAGCATGGCACCCCAGTGGATTATGGACACTCATATTATGGACTTATAGACAATGTAGTAGTAGTAGTAGTAAATTTATTGTCCAGCTATAGCGCCATTACGATATTCTAATATAAACAATACATGCATACATACATTACAATAAGTGTAAATCCACACTTCATACAAAAAACACTCAGGTAAAACATTTAGGAGGTGAAAACACCTGCCTTTTACATAACTGTTAAATTTTCACATCCATATCATATTCATCTTCACAATAAAATTTTGTTAATCAATAAGACCGAACTATTATAACTGCCATAAGATATGCCATATACAATTATTTATTACTGTGGCTAATGGCATACCTGTTTTCAATAAATTCTGTTTTCAGCTGTATAATTTAAGCTTTCTACATACAGCCCCCCATTAGGAGTGGGATTTGTCATCTATTTCTACCCCAAATCAAGTTTGTTGCCAGCTTGCAGAGATACTCATGCATGGAAATTGATGAAGCTAAGCAGATAACAAGACCCAAATTACAAAAACCCAAATTACAAGTAACACCCACACCCTTAACAAGCTACAGAGGCAGCCTGCAACACTCGCTAGCTCTAAGCCTCCTTTTATCACCAAATAGCAGATATTGTAAACCAGCAACGATTAAAGACCACATCTGGGTCATCATAAACCCTGTATGCTTTCCTGTGTGCACACATTTACTTCATTTTCAGACACCAATGTCCTCTTTTGGGCCGTACTGACATACCCACTTAACTTTGGGCTGCCATACAGACCAGGTATCAACTCACGAAGGTACTTCTGCATGTCACACATAATTACATACATTTAGTCAGATATCCCATTATGAATTACCTTATTGCCAGTTATACCTAGCCTTCTTAGTAAATACTTGGAGTCATCCTGCCACAAATATTGCTCCCCACCTCTGATTAATGCCAAGTATGGTAGGAATTACATGCCTGCAAAAAAAATAGTATTCACCTCAGGTCACTGTGAACAATCCTTGCCTTCAAACAACCAAAGCATTTTCCCTCCGCTAACTAGCACAGTTTCCCAACATTGGGCAATGGACCATAATATGACCTCCTCAGCCATTCCTCATTGAGGTCATTAATCAAATTATTATACTCCAGGCTGCTTTAATGCATCTTTATTATCTCAATGGTGTATATTTTGCCACTTAATTTAAAGTGGCCAACTCTAACCAAATCCTAATTGTAATTTCGACAGTTAAACACATATAACTTGTGGTTTACACAGACAAAAACAATTAACACATAAAATTATATGGGGTGCGGCCATTCGTCCCCGGACAAATAGTCGCGGATATTTAATAAGCGGACATTTGGCCTGCTGGGACAGTTTGCCGTTACCTCTTTCGTCAGCCAGGATGTTTGCCATTACCTCTTTCTTCATCGTGGTGAACAACTGTTTTGTCGCCTGCTAAGTATGCTGAGACGTGCATTTTGCATCGGGTGACAGTACAAGTGGAGCCAGTGCTCTTGGTGGGGGAGAGCCACTAGACTACCAGGGATCTCAAATATGCCTTTGTCAGAAAGACGTAATTTACATATACGGAGTCCAGCTGAGTGGTTGATGTATTGATGAGTAGTGGTGGGGGGGTTAGGTGGGGATGCCACTAGACTACCATATATAAAAAGTCCAACTGAAGGGAGGAGTTATTGATGTGCTTATGTGACCTATGGAACTCTGTTAAAACTTTAGGGATGGTTAAAAACTCTACGCATTGTTCTGCTTATGAACTCTGTTAAAATATGCCACTGCTTTTATATATAAGGAGTCCAACTGAAGGGAAGAGTTATTGATGTGCTTATGTGTTTATGTGTTTGACTTTATGGACCTCTGGAACTCTGTTAAAACTCTTTGTCTTTATTACTTTAGGGAAACTGTTAAAAACTCTGCGCAACGCCCCATCCTTATGTAACATTTATTTCAATAACAGATGCTATATCCATGAGAAACTGTTTAGGAGTATGCTTTTTCTGATTTTTTGCCAGCCTTCCAATATAAACGTCCTCAAAGTAATCAAATAAGCTTTCCAAGTCCTCAAAGTCTGTGTCATCCTGTAGTGCCTCAAAATATCGTTCTACATCCTCTGTCGGTACTTAAGCCAACCCTAAAAGGCAGCAGACCTTTTGAGCAAAGTCAGGGTCAAGAACATATCTCTGCTGCATACCTTCTTGCTGGACATGTTGCCATAGCACTTGCCCCAGGTGGAAATTACACCCTGATAGCTCCGAAGAAGAAAACATGTCAGACAAAACTTTTATAGCAGCAATTTCAAAGTCAGTCATTATACCGACTGGGCTTATGTGGCTACCAAGCAATGATTTAAGGCGAACAAACAACCTTCTATACACCTCCTCACTATGCCCTGGCAGTAAGGCATACATGCAAGGTCTGTTTACCCCCTGGACAAGCGCATGTATGGTATACAGTTGGTCAACTTGCTGCGGTGCTACTGTGAATGTACCATCACAAAACCAGTGTTGATGGTCTCGTAGCACCTGCAAGTCAGTCTCGCTAGTAAAAATTATTAGACCGTCTTCTTCAACCTGAATGAACTGTTCACCATTTACTGTCTTGCAATATTCTGAGGTGTCAGAATCTGTGAGGGAAGACAGTTGTCTATGTCTACGCACATCACGTCTCATAGTCTCTTGTCTAGGCAATAAATGTGCATTGCAAATTTCCACCTCTTGGAGTGCCTGCAGAACGATGTTTCGTGTGCACGCCTCTGATTCAGCAGCCTTCCTTTTCATGCCACAACGCACCTTAATGACTTGAGCACAACCGTGTACTGGAGCATGGTTATGCTCAGTCGGTGCTTTCAAAATGCTGTCACCCAGGGTGTGCATGCGAGCCCTGCATGTCCGTTGCTCGCAGTGCCAGATTATTTTTTCGTTTGCCCCATCCTTTTCTTTAGTGTATAAAAAGTTTTTCAAACACAGCTTCTTCATGCCTTTCTGTGTTGTAACGAACTCCATGGCAACAAAGGCAATCAATTCTCTCTGAATCCACACAATCAATGCTCTCTAATGCTACACCTTGCCCTAACGTGTGTAAGTACTGCTCACCTATCAGAAAATTCATTAATTAGTTAGGTCAATGTCATCCGCAGTGTGCAGTGCGACATTACAATTAAGTGAAGTATGGGGGAATGCGACTGCTCCAGCTGCTACAAGGAGGGGATAGTAGTGCAGTGCAGTGCTCTATCGGCGGCAGATAGGGGGTTTCAATATGCTTTTACAGAAGCAGCCTGTGCAATAAAAAAGGAGAGATGTAAAGGGATTAAGTTCACCCAGTAGCCCCCTCAGTAACTAAAAAAAAAAATAGCATCAAGATGGAAACTGCACAGAACAAAATAACAACTAGCTCGTTAAAGAAATATCCCCGTTCTTGGCATAAATATTCACACAGTTCATGCAGATAAAAGCGACCTTCCTACGCAACTAATATGCTAGTGACTAATCAAACCTGCAACATTTTGACCGCAACGTTATAACCGCGCCAAAAGAAACCGCGACGATTAGTCCGTAAACCAAATTATGTAAAACAGGTTCCTTAATTGCCTATATCACTTGTGTTCTACACAAATGAAACACAAATAAAACAGAATACCACAGAAAATTACTCATATTAAAAAGGAATTAAAAAAATCGATAACGCCTCAGAAAGTATATCAAACGTCTCTTAACTCTAATCCAACTCAGATTTCAGGAAGCAAAAGTCCGGATAACTCATTTTATCATTAAGAACTCAAGTTTGAAGTATTAGTTACATTTCAGATTCTAGCAACTGTTGGCACACAGCTCCTTACCAGGAGTCCTCAAATATGGTCTGACAGGGTCCGACAGCTCATACTTGAGACAAATTTCGTAACTGATTATATAAGTACGACTCCGTTAGTAACAAATAAGGCATGGATAAGGCATGGATAAATCTGTAGCCCGAAAATTCAGACTCCATAATAAGAAATTCTACAAGTTGGGCCACTAAGAGTTTTTTTCCTTGCACGTCTACACCAGTATTTTCGCAGCCTGATATAAATACCTGCACAATACCTTACCTCCATATAGACAGGTGAACTTGTCCCCTTATTTTCAGTTTTCCGTAATAGTAAACATTTCTAATCCCACAGGAGCTCTTGGGTGAGACCTCATACTGTTTATTAGGCTATGAATCTTCACTAATTTTTCAGATTAACTCCCTTCGAAATTTTCCCTCTTCCATAATGAGAACTCCAGAAACTCCAATTCCAGATCCAGGGTGTCTCATGCACCTGCAAAAAGAAGCAGAAAAAAATGCTCCACTGAGCGTAGTAAATTCTAATAATTATTTAATCACCCCAGCCCTTAGGCAACGTTAGTATAACTTTGCCTGGTCTGAGTCTTGCCTGTTGACATTTAACATGCCTTTCTAGTTCTGTCGCAGTTCCATCAAAGCAGCAGATATCCACCTTCAAACGGTCTCAGTCTCTTCTCAGCTCTCTTTACTCCGGAAAACAGGTCCCCTATAACTTTCTAAGCTCTCTTAATGCAGCTCAAATAACATGGCATATATAGTTATTTCAAAATCAAGCCTCTTGTAAATAGCGCAGCAAGCACCAAACACCGAAGGCAAAGTAAAATAATTCAGTAGACACTGAGAACCAACAGATAATTGGCCAAATGCAAACATAAATACATAGCTTCCAAATAAAACATTTGCTTACTTCCAAGGGCCTTACATCAAAATAACCATGTTCTCATTCATGGAAACCTATGAAAAAAGGCCTTTCTTTATCCAACAAGCAAAAAAAAAAACTAGTCATAGGAGCGATTTGCAGGGAGCGGAGCAGTGTTGCAGCCATCTTGCTGCATCGCCCCCGTGAGTCAGTCAGTCACCAGGCGAGAAAGGAATGGTGCCTATGGACAATGTGTGGACATTGATTTAAGGGACCCCTTGGTTCAATGCCTTAACATTTCACCAATGGGATAGCTTGCTATCAAATTATCATCACCCCATGGAGAAATCGAGTTTCATTAAAGGATCCAGTTTGTTTATAATTGCTGTTTAGACTTTATTTCAATGTCTTCCTGATTTTAAACTGTTGCTAATCAAGTTTGCCTCCTAGCCCTGCACCCTGTGGATGGAGTCTGCACCTCAGGCCTGAGGAATCAAAACTGTAAGTCATCTTTTGCGGTTTCTGGTTGTGGTCGCTTCCTCCCCACAGACATTATCACCATCACACACCTAGACACGGGGAGCTACATAAAACTTAGAGAAGCAGGGGAACCGGGCATACTAGATAGGTCCAGTTGATTCAGAGGGCTGTACCTGTCCAGGTGGAGCAGCGTGTTTACACGCTTGCAAAAAATGCCAGCACCGCTCGCAATGGTGCAGACCCCCGCATGTAAATGAGCATATACAAAACTGGTAGTAGCTTGTTTCCAGATGTATCCTGGAGTCTTACTACTGAAAGAAGACAATCACTTTCAACTAGCCTTCCACAGGGATAAGACTGGGAAATCTAGTCAAATAAATCATATTTTTTCTTTCTGTCACTTACATTTATTCGTTTAAGCTGCTTTGTCTTTTTATGTTGGCTTGCCGCACTTGCGCGCAAGCCAACATCATGGGAGAGTGCAGATTTGGGGGCGCGGCCACTGTTGGGCGAATGCAGGGCACGCATCAGTCGGTGCGTCCCTCATTCCCCAATCAGCCTGCATGCCGGTGCCACACCATGCATATATAATGGGGCGAGCACATCTAAGCAAAGGTCCGCTGCAATCCGAGCAAAGCTCGTCATATGCAGTGGTCTTTTGGTTGCCGTGCTCGCCGCCATTATGAGCATGGTCGGCAAGCGGCTTATGGCTGCCGACATTGGGGGTGCCCAATCCCCGCTGTTTTACTGTGCCGACAGGGGAGCCCACTCCCTGTCGGCATACCCCCCCAAATGTTGAATGCTGAGGGGGTGCCCAGTCCCCTGGCTCACGGACCCCCGCTGTCTTTATAAGCCGACAGGGGAGCCCACTCCTGTTGGCATCACCCCCAATTATTGAATGCCAAGGGGTGCCTAACCCTCGGCATTACTCCCCCATGTTGTGTGCCAACCAGGGTGCCCAATCCCCGGCCGGCTACTGACACCCCAAAACAGTTAGGTGGCATGTTGGGAGCCCACCCAGTTGCCAAATGCCGCAACATTAAAAAACTGTCCCGCGATGGTTTTCCTTTTTCTTTTTTGTAAAACGAAACCATCCCTCGTAGTCTCAATGCCCCTCCCCCACCCGCACTCCACCCACTGCTCACCCTGCCTCCCTCACCCCCCATACTTACCTCCGGAGTCCGGCGTACGATCTTCCGTGGACCGGGACACATCTTCACTCTTCAAAGCCCATGCGAACTGAGAAAATGCCGATAAGCTGTATAATGGAGTGAATAAGGTTTTTTCAACTTTGCTGCATATCTCAGGCATTTCTTGGAATTTTGGCACCAAATTTTCAACATGGGTTTTTTTGGGGCCCCTCCTCATGAATTCTATCACTGTCATGGCGTAAATGGGCCTCGAAAGGTGATTTCGCAGTCACTGCGTGAAATCACCTTTCGGGACCCATTAACAAAATGACAGTGCCAGTGTTCATGAGGTGGCCTCTCAAAAAGCCTGTGTTCCAAATTTGGTGGAAAAAATCCAACAAATGCCTGTTTTATGAGCATGCGTTGCGCAGTTGCTACGCAGGCTTGTAACTTCGTGCATTCGCAATATTTTAATGCCAGATTTTCAGCATTGTCATTTTTGTACACCTCCTTGTGAACAGTACAGCTGTCATTTTCTACATCCTGCCCGAAATGTGTTTCCGCACTTCCGGTGCACAGTAGTGCAGCTGCTGTAGGAAATCAGTGTTTGGGCCAGATTATGAAAATGACAGTGACACAGTTCATGAGCAGAGGTCCTAAAATGCCTATGTTGAAAATTTGGTGATGATACTCCATAAAATGACTGTGTTACGAGTGTGCGTTGGCAGATTGCACGCACTGTGCATCGTCATTTGTGATATTTTTACTCTGGATTTTCACCATTGCCATTTTTCCACACCTCTTGATGAACAGTACAGCCATCATTTCACATATCCTGCCCAAAATGTGTTTTTGCACTTCCGGCGCAGAATAGCGTGGTCACTGTGTGAAATCACTTCTTGGCACATTTTGAGGAAATAACAGTGACACTGTACATGAGCAGAGGTGCTAAAATGCCTATGTTGAAAATTTGGTGCCAAATGCCCATAAAATGGCAGTGTTGCAAGCGTACGTTGCATATTTCCCATGCACCCTTGTAGCTTCGCAAATTTGGTATATTTACATGCCACATTTTCAACACTGGAATTTTTTTACACCTCCTTATGAACTGCACAGCTGTCATTTTTCACATCCTGCCCGACATGTTTTCCCGCACTGCACTACTAAACACCCAAAGGGACACCCTAATGCCTGTCACTCTCTGCAGGATGCATCTCTCTAACTCCTGCACTACCAATGCCAATGCCAGCAAGCCAACATTCGGCATTGACAAATGCTTGTTTTTAATTGCTGCAAACACAGAACTTTCTAGCTTACAGCTAAAGCCACAGACAGAAGCAAAAAAAACATGTTTTTTTCTTGACTTTCTGTCAGTTAAAATTGTTAAACTACCCCTGTCTTGAAGTAGCACTTAACTAAGTTTGACAAGGCCAAAGTGGAAAAAAAAGAATAAATAAAAAATAAAGGAAATAATTATTTGATATCCCCCAGTGTTGTGATGTGGTGACACTGGGAGACTAAATACTCTACAGTGGCAGCTAAATAGCCTGGCAGAATAAATAAAATGTACTTAATAGTTACTCATCCCTGTGTGGGCAACTGAACATAACATTCCCTGATCCTCATGGTACCCATCCCTGTTTGTGGGTGGGCTAACCCTGTTCTGGAATTTTTCTGATAGCCCCCAAGGAAATGTATTAGTGTGGTGACACCAGGAGATGAGATACTTGTCTGTATCAGTTTAATACTAGCCAGAGAGAATAAATACAATTTACGTAACTAGTCCTTGTATGGAGAACTGACATTACCAGATCCTCACCCATCCCTTGAGTCACTATAGGTCGGCTAAACCCTGTTCTGGAATGTATCTGATGGCCCCCAGGGCACATGATTTTGTTATGGTCACACCAGGAGACTAGACACTAGTTTGCATTTGCATTTAAATACTAGTCAAGGAGAATAAATACAATTTGCCTAACTAACCCGTAGCGCAGTCAACTGAACCAAAGACATTAACTAATCCTCACCCATCTCTACTTTCAGTGCTATGACTAAGCAACGTTCCAAAATGTCTGCAACAGGTCATGGTACAAAAAGAAAGGGGGGTTCTCTTTTACCCAGGCAAGAAGCATTGTTATGGGCCAAAAAAGATACCCAAAAGCTGGCAGGGACTGTGGCTACAGAACTGGGGCAGCAGCATGCCGATAAGGCAGCTGATACTGAACTCGAAATGAGTACTAGTACTGAGCCTCAGCCGGGCACATCTGTTCAAGTGTTCACAGGCGAGCCACCTATATCCACAATAGTTCATGGCATGATGGGCAAATCTGTAAAAAATCAACTTTCATACTCAGTGGGTACATGATTACAGAGCACTACAGTTTGATGCCAAGGAAAATAAAATGCCATGTTTCCTATGCAAATGCATCACAAAAATCAGTGCAGTTACTGGGATGGTTAATGACAGAGGCTATTACTCTTCCAAGACATGCCGATTCAGGGATCACAAAACAGTTGCTGTGGCTGAAGGTACGAAAAACTATTTTGCCCAAGCAGTAAGTAAAGTAATAGGTGAAAAGGAAAGAGCCATAATTGTTGGCATAAAAACAGTGTACTGGCTGTGCAAGGGAAATCTGCCCATGCACAAATATGTGAATTTAATGACACTTCTTTCAGAACTTACGTTCCCCCATGTTGAAAAATTAGTCCACAGTCAAAAAGCAACTAACACTTCAGAAAGAACAACAAATTATATGCTTGACTCACTGGCATCTGTTGTAAAAAAAAAAAAAAGACAATGACTCAAAAATTCAGGCATCTCCATTTATTCCTATCCTTGCTGATGAAGCCACAAGCATTACTATTCGTGACAAATTGACAATTCATGTTCATGTTGTTGACCCCATCACATTCACACCAAGCAATCATTATGCAGTTAGCATTTGAAGTTGACACTGTCCGCTACACGGGAGGCAAAAGCAACCGTGGAATTACAGATCATTCAGCCAGACCTCTGCAGTGGGTCAACTGATGGAGACATTGGCTAAAAAGGGATCTTGTGGACTACCTAGAGAGCAGTGGTCTACAGGATAGTAAACAGCATGGATTTGTGGCAAGAAGGTGTTGTCAGATCAGCCAGATAGTTTTCTTTGAGTGGGTAACAAAGGTGGTAGATAAGGCACACGCTGTGGATTTACGCTGCTTTAATTTCAGCAAGGCTTTCAACTCAGTGTCACACAAAAGATTGCTGAGGAAGCTTGAGGACCTGTGTGTGACTAGGGACAATTAGGCAGGTGGGAAACTGGCACAAGAAGAGACAGAAGAGAGTGGTGGTAAATGGGGTCAAATCAGAAGAGAAGATCACGAATGGGGTGCCACGGGGATTTGTCCTTGGCCTGTCCTCTTCAATATGTTCATCAGCGACATTGGAGAGGGCATCTGGGGCTAGTTGTGTCACTTCGTAGATAACGTGAAGCTATGTGGTAGGGTAGATAACAACACAGGGATCAGAGGGATGCAAAGAGATCTACAAATTCTACAGAGGTGGTCTAAGGTTTGGCAGTCGAAATTCATTGCCAATAAGTGCAAGGTTGTGCACCTAGGGAACAAAAACCCAGACTGAGTACTGGATGGGAGGGGTAAAACTGAGCACGACAGCAGAAGAAAGGGATCTAGAAGTCATCCTTAGTGACTCCCTCAAACAGTCAAGCAAGTGTAACAGGCCTATAGTATGGTTAATAAGATGCTGGGGGTGTATTGCAAGGGTTATTGACAGCAGGAAACAGGAGGTATTATTACCTCTCTATAGGTCACTGGTCAGGCCACACCTGGAATACTGTGCTCAGTTCTGGAGTCCTCACCTAAGGAAGGACAAGGAGAGGCTGGAGACAGTGCAGGGTGACCAAGATGATTTAGAGCCGACAGAGCAGATCTTATGAAGAAAGTCTCAAGGCACTGAACATGTACTTGCTGGAGACCAGGTGAGAGGGAGGATATGATAGGACCATCACATTCCCGAACGGAATAAACAAGATAAGCTGCGAGGAACTACTGTATAACCACTTACTTCCATGTTCTGTTATTTCTGTGGATAAAAGCTCAGGATGTGATTCAGAAGAAACCAGTTTTAGCACTCTCACGGCTAGCCTGAGTGGGCTTTCACTTTCTCTGTCAACAAACTCTTGGAGCTAACGAGGTCAGAATTTCCCGTTCATATCACCAACCACCTGACATACTGCACGTGCATGTCTGCAGTTGTAGTGAAGTTTGGATCCACAGTGCCAGTGGTCTGATGAGCAGAGAGGAGTGGCTTTTCTTTACCGCTCCTCTGCTTCACTTCAGAATCATGCTGGGTACTTACACTGAGCTGGCAATAAACCAGCCTGTATTTAAACAAAGCATGTTGCTTACGTGATGGCAAAGCTGGACCTCTGCTCTTCTTGGTAAACACAACATGTGTTTCATTCATTTACCTGGCCAGAAGCCAGCTTGAAACTAACAAACAACAACATGAACTCTATAGAAATGCTGCACACAGACAGCTGAGAGTGGCAATAAGTCAGCCTGTATTTAAACAAAAGGATGTCCCTTATCCAGTGGCAGAGTTAGACCCCAGCTCTTCTTGGCAGTTGAGAGTTCACTCCTTAGTCAAGTATCCAGCATCAAGACCTAAAAAAGCATTTTTGCAAAGAATTGCAATAAGCCACGTGGTTTCAGCATTTTCAGCATTTTTTATCTGCAGTAAATTTATTTCTATGGCACTTAGTCATACCTTGGATATAGCGGAAACAAATTTACCATGGAAATGTGGTGTTTTGGTGTTGGTCTGCCACAAGGACCCTTACTTTCTCTTCAGGTCTGCCACACCCATCTCTCGCTGCTCTGGTGGATGCCTTGCTGGACCATTTGAAAGACTGCGATGGACGCCAAAATAAATGAATAAATTGCAGTTTATTCAGACTAGCAGAGAACTTCATCACCTAAGTGGTTCTTACTTAGTCTAACTGACAGACAGAAAAATCTAAGGGGTTTCTTAGGAGTCCCTGCTAAGCATAAATTGCAATATTTGTTCTCAGCTCATAAAGGGATTTGCCCATCTGAGCTCTTAAAGGGGTGGCAGCTGACATTAAGCCCCTTACTTAATGTGTACTCCACGTCAGCACCAGGACAGTGAATGTGAGCACCACTCAAAGCAACAGCATGTTAACATTAAACTAAGTAGCCAGCCCAGTGGCACTGAGGGTTGAGGCACTGGATGCCACACCTTGCACCATGCCAGCGACCCAGGTTCGGGAGTAAGCTCAGGTGCTGTGGGTCGGCAGAGAGGGAAGGGATCGAGCATCCCCAGGATGGCTCTCCTTTCCTGGGGGGATGGTGTTGGGGATGTCCTTTGTTCCAGTGACCCCAGGTGGAGACCAGGGATACTGCAGGATCCCAGACAAGCAATGAGGAGAGCGTGGCAGATGCCGGCAGGGTTGCCATGTGCCATGGCGTCACCACATGTCATGTTTGGGGATCTGGGAAGCATCCAAAAAAAAACCTCTGAGGGCCAGATAGGCAACAGCATCCCAGTGCCTTGACCACTACATGCCCAACACTGGGCCTCTGCCTTCCCCCCCTTGATCTCCTTGCGGGTTTGGGTTGGGGGCCTGTGGGAAGCTCTAATGCCTTTGAGGGGGCAGATGGTCACAGTGGGTGGTAGAAGCAGTAGGCGAGTGGACTGCCTGAGAGAGTTCTGGTCCTCAGGCGAGATAAGCAGATTAAAAAAAAAAAATTACACTAAGAAATAGTTTCTAAAAAACTTTATGCATGGAATGAAAACATTTCACCGAACATTATGAAAACCTTTTGTTGGCCAGCCCGCTGGTGCAGCAGCAAAGTGACCGCTTGCAGTGGTGATGTCCTGGGTTCGGGAACAGACCCAGGAATTGGAGGGCCGGCTGGGTGGAGAAGGACAGAGTGCCCGAGGGGTGGCTCTCCTTCTCCGGGGGGATGGGGGGGAGTGTCTGGCCTGTTGGCGACCTCTGGTGGAGGCTGGGGGAATCATTGGAAAAAGCCAGTGCCTGCTTGTGTGGGAGGTAGGACAGATGCTGGTGTCATTGCATGCCCCACTTCCCAGGGGAACACAGCCACAAGAAAAAAAATGTCCAGTCCCCAAGCCATGATGCCCTGCTCTGCCTGCTCCCGCTGTCAGCAGTGTCTGCTAGGGGGGCTCCCCCTCCTGTGGCTTCACTCTGGGTGTAAGCCAAGGCTCACTTCCATTGACTGTTGGGAGGGGACACTCCCCTGGTTGCTCACCCAGTGGGGTAAGCCTGGGCATGGTTGGTCAGTGTGTGGGGCAGGGACTGAGCTCCATTAGGGGCATGGGGGGGACTGGATCCAAAAAGAATTAAAAACAAAAAAAAGAAAACCTTTTGTCAAATACTACTCCACTGTGGAGAGGGGCGGTGTCTGGACTACAGTGGTGATGAGTCAGAGTAGTACCAGGGGAGGGGAAACACCATAGCAACCTGAAGCTTGGTCAGGACGACAAGTGCCACAGTGCAGGGAAGGGAGTGGGTAAGAGAAGGAAGGGGTAGTGGGCTGCCCCTTGATGTGGAGTAGACAGTAAGTATGGGGCTTAATGCTAGCTGCCACCCCTTTAAGAGCTCATAACAAATGTTGCAATTTATGCTTAGCAGGGGCGCCTAAGAAACCATTTATATTTTTCAGTCAGTCAATCTGAATCAGAACCTCATGGGTGATGAAGTTCTCTACTAGCCTGAATAAACTCCAGTTTATTCATTTATTTTGGCATCCACCTGAATCTTTCATACGGTCCAGTGAGGTATCCACCAGAGCAGCGAGAGATGGGTGCAGCAGACCTGAAGAGAAGGTAAGGGTCCTTGTGACAGCCCAACACCAAAAGGCCACACATGGTGGAGAATGTGGCCCTTCTGCGGCCCAGACCCTATCTTACTAGTCTGCACCAACCCCCTACATATGTTGCTGGGTACCCCAAGTCATGTACCCCAGTGCAGCACCTAGAAGATTTGGGCCCCCAGGTACTGGCACCACAGTCCTGCCGCTGAATGTAACTGCTTCCTGCTCAATCTATAACCCTCCTGCAATATTGAAAATTGAAGAAAAAATTTGTGGGACACTGCCAACTAACTGCTAATTACCTGCAAAGGGTTTAAACTCTTCCAGCTTTGTAACACTGCCTGATGCAGCGCCCTTGTTTTCCTTCTACATGCTCTGTGCTGCTGCAACCAGCCCTCCCTCTTGACCATGACACTAGCAAGCGAGCTCCCTCTATGTGGCCTTTGCATTCCAGCTGCAGACACATCCCTGGGGCCTCTCCCAGTGGGGGTCACAGCAAAATAAATATAGTAAAGGGAACTGTACAGCTTTCCTGGGACTTTTTCCCCATCAACAATAAAGGCCTTCCCTGCATCTCCATGGTTGTCTCTTTGCCACCCAGCCAATCCATAGTGCCTGCATTCTCCACCATGTGTGGCATTTTAGAGTTGGTCTGCCACAAGGACACTTACTTTCTTTTCAGGTCTGCCACACCCATCTCTCGCTGCTCTGGTGGATGCCTTGCTGGACCGTATGAAAGACCAAGATGGATGCCAAAATAAATGCATAAATCTGAGTTTATTCAGACTAGCAGAGAACTTCATCACCCAAGAGGTTCTGACTCAGACTGACTGACAGACTGCAAAATCTAAGGGGCTTCTTAGGAGCCCCTGCTAAGCATAAATTGCAACATTTGTTCTGAGCTCTTATAGGGGCGGCAGCTGGCATTAAGCCCCATACTTAATGAGTACACACAGAAATAAGGGGTTATACAGTATTTAACAGGAGTAAGGATTGAAGAACCCAAAGCCATGAGTAAAAACTGGTGGGGGAAGGTTTAAGAGTGATGTGAGTAGGTTCTATGTTACGGAAAGGGTGGTGTAACCATGGAACAGTCTGCCAGAGGATGTGGTGGGCACCAGGACCTTAAGTAGTTTTCAGCATGGCTGGGACAGAGCGAAGGCTTTGGTGGTTACTCAGGTCGCTAACAGTAGGGGGAGAAGTAGAGGGTGGACAGGGAGGAACAGAATCCAGTATAAACAATAGTATCCAGGGCAGGTATGGAACTATAGGCAGGCAAGATGGACCCTTGGACTTTTTGTGTAATGATTGTCTATATTTGTGTGTTTCTAAATAACATCTGGGACTGGTAAATCATTGTGACAAGTCTACTACAACTTTTTAGTGACAAAAATGTTATCCATGTCTAATGTTATGGTCTTAGACAGTGATGGGGTTAAAGTAATGAATGGAACAGGGGAGGGTGCAACAGGACATCTTCTGAGACAGAATCCCATGCTATTGAACTACCATTGCGTAACCCGTAGATTGGCTTTCATTAGTTCCCAAGTGGCAGATTCAGTGCCTTACTTGCAGTGTTAGCAAGAGGTTTTGATTGCTTTTTTTATTATGTTAAAGCATTTTCCAATCACTTAGATAAATTACAGGAAATTCACAAAATGCTTAAGGAGCCATCTCTGAAAGTTAAAGAAGTGCATGTTGTACGCTGGCTAGCTGTATATACTGCAGATAAACTGTTTATAGAGCTTGAGACTCAATAATAAAATACATGTCAAGCACCACTGATGTGAAAGTCGCTGGCTATGTAAAAAAAATCTCTGCGGTAGATTTTGTGGGAACAACATACATGTTCAGGGATGTGTTACCAGTCATTACTGAGTTATTGAAGAAATACAAAATCAACAAACCCCCAAAATGCAAAGCATCATGGGCTGTATATGCAAATCACCACAGAATATTATGCTGGTTGAACTTATAGCAGAAATGCATGGTGCCAAAAGGCCTCTCACACAGTCTGCAAAGGGTGCCAACAGAAGACACAGACACATGTTTCATCCAACCAGGACTCATCAGTGTGCCTCATCTGTATGACACCCCAGTGGAATGAACCAGCTACCTTAAGTTAGTCTATCTGGGTTATGTTGTGGTGAGTCCAATAAAAACAAAAAACAAGCTAAAAGACAAAGAACCTCAGTACGCAACCATTGAGGCATTGGTTGGGAAGCCAAGTTTCAAAGAAATATACAATTACACATACCTCCATAATGCAAATCACCACAGAATATTATGTTGGTTCAACTTTAAGCAGAAATGCATGGTGCCAAAAGGCCTCTCACACAGTCTGCAAAGGATGCCAACAGAAGACACAGACACGTGTTTTGTTCTACCAGGACTCATCAGTGTGCCTCATCCATATGACACCCCAGTGGGATGAACCAGCTACCCTAAGTTGGTCTATCTTGGTTATGTTGTGGTGAACCCAATAAAAACAAAAAACAAGCTAAAAGACAAAGAACCTCAGTGCTCATAGCAACAGAGGAAAGGGAGCTCTGGAAGGGTGGATGATGTACTGCATGTGACAACAATAACCTGTAACTGGTTTTGTAAGTAAACATATATGGTTAAGAAGAACTGAGAGCACTGTATTATACTTCATCATTTAGGTTCCCCAGCATCAAGTTTTGCATGGGACCCCCATGGGGCAAAAGCCTGCACTGCGTTTGCTATGATGTCTTCCTCCTGCTTCTGCAGATGTGTTTGCTGCCCACCAAACATGTGCTTTTCTCCATTTTTAATTTTCTCCAATGTTGCCATGCAGTGTTTTACTGAAAACTGCATAAAGATCCAAAGACTTTTTTCTTTCTCTTGCAATCAGCAGCTCTCATGTTCAGCTCAGCCTCTACTTCTATCTCTGTCTCTCGGTCTCAGTCACTGCCACTTGGTCTCACTGTCATCAAGCCCCTGAACTTTTCACCACCACTGATGCAAAGTCTCCAAGCTGCTTGTTCCCATATGGACTGTGCAACCTGATTGAGTGATTTGGCCTTGATTTTGTTTTAATTTTTGCTTCACAGTGTAAGATGATGCACGCAGTGGATGATTATGGGATACACAGTAACAGTGAAAACAGTGTCTCAAACCAAAAGGAAGTCCTTGACTGGTCAACAGAAAGTACTGGACAGTTGAAGGGGCTAAATGAGGACAGTCCATAAATTGAAATTGTACCTGTACCAGAGCTGCCGAGCAGGAGCCTGATCAGCTGGTGGATAAGGATCACCTTTGAATAAACAAAGAGACCGAGGAGATAAGTAATGAGTCTGATGAAAGGAATGGCTTGTTGCGGGTGGACATGGACCATAGTGAGCACGTGGACCACAATGAGCATGTCCCAGAGGAACAAGTGGAAGCTGAGGTGATGCCAGCAATTCTCCAGACCCCTGTAATACAGTATAAACCATGTAATCCAGATGCAGTTAATTGGGATGTCTGCTTTATTGAGATGTCCCACTGGGAACCAATTAAGTGGCCATAGTCTTCAATACAGACTGATGAAGGTTAACGGGGACAGGTCTCTTGTTACTTGGGACAATTATGTCCCACACTTACTGTTTGACTGACTGAATGGGGCCCTTCATTAGGTGACAATTGCTGTCACAGTCAATGACAATCACCGATTTCCTGGCCAGTTGCAGCCTGAGTGTCCCTCTTCACCTTACTTTCCCAGCTCGTACTCATTTTTTTGTTGTTGTTGCTGAGATGGTTTATTTTATATTTTATGTCACTTTCTGAGTCCACAATTGTGCTGCCTGAGCTCACTTATTGAACGTACTGAGATGCAACATTTCCCAAGCTTGTTTTATTGCGATCTGTTCAAGAAGCAGAGAGAGGATTCCCATTTCATGAGCGAGAGAGACAGAGAGAGACTTTTCTGATCGTGCAGCTTGAGCTTCCTGACCTCCATGAGACATAGTGACACAGGAGCCAGTAGAAGCTTTACTATGGTTATGTACAGCCTGCCATGGGACTATAATTAGTGGCTACTAGAACTACTGGCATTACAGGTTCATTACTGATTGAGGAAAAAAAATGCTAAACCGAGCCGCTTAATCAGGACGAAAAGCCCACCACCAGAGTGTTCAGATTAAGTGGCTTCTTGAACTTTGAAGTTTTCTTGTTTCAGATGAAATCATTGTGCAAATAGCTCATTTACAATGACGGCCCATCATAAAAAAAACACAAGTTACAACATAAAATACATAAGTAAGCAAACGTTGTAAAATAATGTAGTATGATCAATACTTCCACTGTAATAACAAATAAACTGCACAGCATGGCTGAGAGAGGACTGAGCACTGAGTGTCACCTGACTCAGTCTGAGCACATGATAGATCCTGTGCTCCAATTGTTACAGAGACACAATAGCATGCAAAATCCAGTGCTGTCCTATCCCATGAGTCATCCTCACCAGTGTCCTTCATACAGTTCCTCGAATATGCGGTGCTGATTCCCAGCAGCGGGAGAAATGAGGGCACAGTATTACTAACTGAAAGTTCTCCACATGTGTGGCACCCAGTCTTGCCTGTAGAAATGAAAGTAACTGCATGCCTGCTGCCACTGAAACAGTTTGTGCCAATCATTGAGGCAAGAGAGCTGGAATTATGACAATGGTCAGTGTCAGGCTGGACAGGCTAGTGACTTTCGTACTTCAGACACTGGTGCCTTTGCATCAGTATCGTTCTCAAGGGAAGCACGTTAATTGGGATGGGAATAGAGGAAAGAGACCTATACTGAGTGCCATATGCCATGAGGTGTTATGTATTGTCCAGCAGCATTTGGAGGTGGGTAGCAGCCATATAAAATGAATATGCAACAGGATAAATAAATAATTGTGCAATCTAAAAAAGAATGGCAACCTTACAAATATATGAACTGATGTTACCATATGTAATGCATCTTGCCTTTGAATGGCAATGAGCTCATTTGCACTGCACCTGGCATATGATATCAATGTACTGTGTGTGATTAAAAAAACAAATTTTACAATCCGTTAATGCTAATGCAAAGTACAGTACTATATGTCACATTAGTGCTTCTCTGTTGTTTTCTACTGAATTTGAAAAGTGAATAAAATAAAAGAAAAAAAGCATAGTCTAGGCCTCATTATCAGCACACATGCAAGTTCACATGATGCCCAGGTTGAATCTTCATAATGTGGGGACTCTCTCCCAAACTGCTCCAGTCTGTTAACTTATCCTCATATATTGCACTAGATTGGTGAGGGATATGAAAAACATTACACATAAAAGTTTTCCTTACTGAAGTAATATATGTCATTGTAGGACAGTGGAGTGTGAATTTCCCTTATAATTATTTTACAGCATGGAGCCTGTATCCAGAGGTACTAATTCTTAGACAGGCAGGAAACCATGGCATTCCAAGAAACTGATGCAGCACAGTCAACCACAAGAAAATCACAAACCAGATGATTTTGTCTGTTTGCTGATTTATTCAGGAAAATCCCAACGGTAGATACAGACAAGGCTGACTGAGCAAAAAGTGATAAACCTTGCCACGAGAGCAAGGTTTACCACTGTTTGCTCAGTCAGCCTTGTCTGTATCTACCGTTGAGATTTTCCTGAATAAATCAGCAGACAGACAAAATCATCTAGTTTGTGATTTTCTCGTTGTCGTTGACTGTGCTGCATCAGTTTCTTGGAATGTCAAGGTTTACTGCCTGTGGACTTTTCCCTGGGGAGTGCTCCTCTTCTTAATCGGCACCCAGATCCTGCACCAGAGAGCATGTGGTACTTATTTTCTCACATGTCTAGGGAAGCACCCTAAGGATGAGGAAAACTAAGAAAATGTGATCACCACCACCGCGGTACATGGCCTTGTGTCTTGAGCACCCGATCTCCATGGACCTCCAGCTGGAGGGCTGCCAGTACCTGGACCCAGAGGGCCAGGTCTGGGGCACTGAGATCCAGGCACCTGTACATTTCAATACAAAACATACTGTATGGTACTGTTCACAGATTCAATGTGAATTGATATTTGGGCTGGAGAGCTGCCAGTAGCTGGACACTGAGGGCCAGGTCTGGGACACAAAGAGCCCAGCACCTGTGAGTATACAGTCCTGCAATACTGTAAAGTACGGTTTACATATTAAATGTGAATTCATGTTTGGTTTGCACAGTCACTCATGAAACTGCATGGTTAGGTGTTATGAACTGTAGTGATAGCACAAATAGAGTATACAGTAGCAAATATTTGGCACACTGTGTTATTAAAGTGTTTTCAAAATGTAAATGGATTATATACAGACCTTCATCAAGGATATTTCATCCATTGGACCATACCTTTTGAACTGTAAGCCACTGGTGTCAGGACCACTTAGAATATTTGCTAGCTGGGGGCCACCTGCAATGACATGCAATGTCTGTGTCTATAAAACGTGGGTGACTTCCTTGCTTCTCAGTTCTTTATTTTAGCATTGACTGCTCATCAGACCTTCAGAGAAACATCAGCATCATTTTATCTGTTTTTCTACTTACCTTAACTTGTCGACATTGTCCCTGTATGCCACCATCAAAAGAACCTTTATTTAGGTTATGTACCTGTGGTTACAAGATCTTCAAGGATGACGCTCACATTGTGTGTGTTTGCTGTTTGGACTTGTCCCACAGTGTGAAGGCCTGCTAGATTTGCTAAAGATTTAACCAGGCCATGTGGAGATACAGTATGAAGGCTCTAGAAACCTTTGTCACCTTGAATACTATGAAATCTCAAGCCAAGGTCATGGGGCCAAACTGACTTCTCCCTCACATCAGGTCGCAGTTGGGAAAGATACTCCCCAGAGATCAGCAACGCTATTGCTGCCACAGTTAGTAAAACACTTGGAGAAAAGTAAATAAAAGGACAAAGACAGATTGTTGTCAGATTCCTCCTCCTCTAGCCATCATCATAAGCACCAGGAAAAAAATGCTTCACCGGTGAGGTTGAGGACTCTATTGAAATGGGGTAAGTCCTCATCATTGATTGCTTTGGCAGCATCAACTACACACCCTTGACTATTGCTGAGACACCAAGGTTGGGGCTTGGCTCTGGCACTGCCATACCTACCAAAGAAGGTATGCCATCTCCATTGTCAGGTTCTGTCCCAGCAATGATGGCAGTCAGGAACCATCTAATGGGTGTTGTTGGTTCCCAAGTTGTGCTGGCATCATTTTCAGAGATGCTGCTTCACCTGTTCTCATCACTGCCAGCAACAGTGCCTACAGTCCTGTCGACAAGGTCTTTCCTGCCAGTACCGTCATTGACTGGACATAAAAGCACACCTACTGTTCCTTTATCATAGCTGCCACCTCCGTCGCAAGCTCTGTCAACTACCCCCCATCGCCATCTAAGACGATGATGAAGAAGAATATAATCCTGATCTCCTAAACATGGAGAAAGAGTTGGAGGATGAGTATAGGGAAGGGAAGAAGATCCCTATGAAGGAGATCTCTCTTCCAACTCCATCCTATTTTCTTGCAGTGAGGATTCTATGGTCTATAACCCTGGGTCTCCTCCTGAAGATCCCTCATGTCAGATTTTTCTCAGACAAATACAGGATGTCATGGGCTTTGAGGATGAAGAGGAAGACTCCAGTAAGAAGACTCTAATGGAGTTTTTGGAGGTTGCAGCTGTATCTACTATTGTGGTGCCTCCTGTATACCTGCTTTGAGGGTTGCTACCTTTGATGCATGGCATAGGCCTAACACCTTGCCTGCAGTCCCTAGAAAGGCTGATAAACAGTATCCATTGTGACACTTGGCCAGCTGGTTATGATTGTTCTATGATATTTGTAATATAGAATATAGTAGGTGATTTATCTCACATAAGACAGCTGTGCTATGGGTGCTCCCCCCCCAGGTTTCAGAAAGCTACAGGATATATTAAGCTGAAACCAGGAGGTAATTAAAAGATTAGAGAGCCTTAATTAAGGTTCTCTTGTAATTAGAACTGACCCAGCTGCCAGGATATAGGGATCGTAAACTTTACGATGTTTTAGAGGAAAAAACATTTTTATACTATGGTGTGAAAAGTCATAAAAATCCTTTGATGGGGCCTGGGAAGAGGAACTACTCGAGATCAAAGAGGGGATGTTAATTAAGGAGTCATATTGGGAAATTAGTTTTTTGCTGAAGTCACAGTATTTAAAATATCTCCTGACAGGAAGATCATTGTTTGTATCATTTTTATATTCGAAAAGGAGAAGCTAGATGACATCATAGAAGGGGTGGAAATACAGAGTTTAAACTGTATTCTGTGTTTCAACTGAGTGACATTTCTTTTTGGGCTCTTAAGAAACAAGATCTAACTATAAGCACCGTAAAGAGGTAATACATTAGATAGAAAAGGTCTAACTGTATGTTGGTAGGAGTTTGCCTGTAGTTTTCTTTGCGTTTCTTTTAAGTGATTGTATGCTTCATGATGTATTGCTCTGTATTTACATTTTACATATTTGTATCCATTTTTAAGTAAACTTTTTATTCCAAAGACTGCCTGGGTGTGTTTTCAAAGGTTTTTTTTTTCTGCATGTGACGTATAGAGGGTTAAAATTTACAAAAAAAACTGTTCAGAGCTTGATGGTGTTACTGAACTGGGAAAAGGTAAGAATATATCTAAGGTCTTTTATAGAGTTTTAAGGGTTCATTTTGGATACCTGGTTAGGTGCCCTTAGGTGAAAGATACCTGGCATCCCCCCGAAGAGCAGATTATCTGAGCCTGTACATTTGGGTACGTTACCATAAGGTTCACAGTTTGAATCCCCCCAGAATTTGAGACCAAAGGTTATTCAGACCCACAAGCAGACAGGAGGGTTACGCTGTCAGTTCCTGTTCACATTACAGCGCTCGGAGGTTGGCACTGTGGGAGCAGAGGGCCTGACCTGCTTAGTGCGTTTGTGACACCCTGCACTGTATGTTGAGCCTTATTATGCTCTGTAGGCAGAAACTGATTCTGTAATAATCATGGCTGTTCATGATCATTCTGGAGCCCTTAGAGTCATGAGTACTTTACCTCCTGACAAGAAATCTAGGAAGCTGTATGTAATAGGCAAACTGACTCATACCTCTGCATTCTTGGGCCTAAGAATTGCCAATTTTCAGGGATATATGGTAAAATATAAGAATAGTCTGTGGAAATCTGCCATGACTATTGTTCAGGCTTTGCCTGATAGTCCTGCAGAGGCTGAACTGCCTAAAGCTGCTTCAGTTGGTACTGATACTGGCAAGCATCTGTTACACTCAGCATATGATGCCTCAGATGCATGTGCAGGGCTGCTGCTTCTGGCATCTGCCTTAGAAGATATTCTTGGCTCAGGGTGTCCAGCTTTGCTACTGATGTACAACAAGCCATGCTAAATGCCTCTTTTAGGGTCTCCAAGCTGTTTGGAATGGATGCTGATAATGCTGTTACGGAGCTTCAATCATCCAAATTCACATAAAGGTTTGTCAAATCCATGACCCCCTCAACTTGCCAAGAAACATGGTAAGGGTTTATTTTATAGAACAGCAGGCCACAGCAGCTGTGGCTACCATCAATAATCCCGAGGTTGGTGAGGTGGCCTTCTTCTGGGTCCCCCAGCCCCTGTGCGTATCCTAAGACAGCTAAAGGTATCCGTCAAGGTGGACCACTGTCTCCGGTACCTTCTGTTTCCCCACTTCCCCTTGTCCACTGCTGCCTCCAGGGGTACAAGTGGGGGGAAGGTTTCCCTTCATCTCTCAAAATGGAGGGAGATCACCACAAATAAGTCGGTACTCGAAATAATAGAAAAAGGGCATGCTCTATGACTGCTGTCAACCCCTCCAATTCATCCTCCACTCCTTCTCATTTTCCTCTGCAGCACTTGTCCCTTCTAAGAGAAAAAGTACAGTCACTGATACAAAATAATGCAAACAAACCACTCCCTCCCAAGGAAAGGAACAGAGGATTCTATGCCAGGTACTTCCTGGTTTCCAAATGGACAGGAGACCTGTACCCCATATTGGACCTCAGAAATCTGAAAAAGTGTATTGAATATAACACGTTTTGAATGGTGTCTCTTCAGGCTTTCATCCCGCTACTACAAAAGGGTGATTGACTCTTTGCCCTGGATATGCAGGATGCCTACCTTCTTTTAAAAAATAAAAAATGCCTCAGGCAGTACTTCCACTTTATGCTGGAGAGCAGCCATTGTAAGTTCTGAGTCTTGCCCTTTGGCTTATCCTTGGTAGCATGATTATTTAACAAATGCTTCATTGTTGTAGCAGTAGCCCTCTGGAGGGAAAGGCTTTATGTCTTCCCTGTCTGAATGACTGGCTACTAAAGGGCCCATCCAGGTGAGACGTTCAACACACATTGTGGAACATAACAATTGTGTAAAGACCTGGGTGTAATAGTCAGGGTACTGAAAGCCATACTTATTTCTTGTCAGCGTCTGCACTACATTGGGGAAGTGCTGGATACGGCAATGGGCAGTGCATTCCTGCCTACAGACAGAGCTGAAGGTATGGTTGTCAGAACCCACTAAAGTTCTGGGTTTCTGTTCTGGTGCAGAACTTTGCAAATAGTTCTAGGGTTTTAATCTTCCTTAGAACTTAAACACTTTTGTATATAGGACTAAAGAGAAAGAACATGTGTAGATACTGAGAGGAGGAAAAAAAAACATAAATGAAAGACCTGCCCTCTCAGTACAGCAATAATATTGTTTTACTGCACATGCAGAAAAGAGATGCACATTGTGCCTTTCAAAATGCAAATGCCAAGTGCCAGTTACAAGTGTTTAGTACATCTGCATATGAGCAGCACATTCTCATACTGTCTTTCTCTAAAACATTTTTGGATGTCATTCTTAATAATAGTTTGTTTTCCCAGGATGGCATCTCTTGTTTCTGAAATGTCTAAACAAGGAAGCATTTTATAATAACTGGAGAGCCTTTTCTCCCAAAGGAAAACCCAGTTATAATTGACTGTTATAACCCACGGGTTATAACGGTGAACACGCACTGGGTTTCCCTCGCTCCATGCAGGCGCCTGCCACCACTCTTCCATACACAGCACCAGAAAGCTGCTGGCCGCCTCACTCTACCACTCAGCAGTAAGTCTCAAGGATTAAAAAATGCCTCTCAGCAGATGAATAAGTTAACTGTTTAAGTAATGCATGGGAAAACTTTAAAAAGAAAAAAAAGGTTGCAGCAGCCACTCAGCAGTACAAGCTACAGTGAGCCCTTCATTCAGACTGGACTGCAGCAGCGCTTCATTCCGACTGGACCATGGCTGTTTTAGTTTATATATTTGCTGTGATGAGAAAAGGCTCCCTAGCCATTATATAAAATAAAACATGAGGTGAGATATGTTTAACTCAAGATTTTACACACACCCTCGGTGTCGGATGCTTAAAATAAACCCCGAGAGTGAATCCGACACCTCAGGTAGGGGGTGTAAAATCTCATTAAACACACCACCCCATGTATTATTCTATACATTTAGTATTTAGAACCCTTAAATACTTACTTAGAATCCATGGGTGTTCTACTTCTAAATTAGAATGCAAACCCTTGGGTTCTGAAAGAGTTCTAATCTTTTTAGAACTAGTTCTGACAACCCTATGCAAAGCCCTGGTTGCCCATGCCCAGCTGGTTCACAGGAGCCATTTTGTGTCTGCCTAGACCATGCTTCATCTCCTGGGACTTATGGATGCTGCCATTGTGACAGTCCCCTTGGCCCACCTCCATGTGCAAATCCTACAATGGATACTTAGGGTATAGCAGGATCAATTAATAGATAAGCTGGAACAAATTTTTCTCATCACATATTCTCTTCCCAGATCACTAATTTGGTGGATGGAATGCCAGCACCTGTTGCAGAACATCCCATTCTTCTCCCCAACTCTGGGGCAGATCCTCACAACAGCTGCCTTTGGCTTGGCATGGGTGCCCATCTGGGACCCTTTTAGACCCAGGGGTTGTGAATCAACCTGGATTCAGATCTCCACATCAGTGTTCTGGAAATGAGAGTTGTTCTGTTTGTCTCCAAGCCTTCACAGAATACATCAGCCTTGGTCCTTTGTTAAGTGCAGACAATGTCAGTGTGATGCACTGCTTCAAGAAGCAAGGGTACACTCACTCTTATCCTTATGCAAGGAAACTATGAGAGTTTGGTACTGGGCAATGTCTCAGGTATTTATACATCTCTATCATGTCCCCCTTTTCCCTCCTCTCTTCCAGGGTGTACATATTAAGATCCCTCAGTCTCTCCTCACAGAACTTATGATGCGGACCCCTGCACCATTTTAGTTGCCCTCCTCTGGACAGTCTCTGTCTATAAGCACAGCAGGTAAAGCACCACCAATTCATGCGTGTCAAGGAGTGCTGAACTGTGGAAGTGTGATGCATTGACATGGAAACAAAATACGAACTATGGTGAATCAACAACACACCACTGCAATACCTCATGGTGAGAAACAACATGACGCTGGCCCCACATCCGTATTGGTTTAATGAGGTCAAGTTTTCAAGACCATGTACAACAGGTGGTCTACTATAATTCTATCGAGTTAAGTAATGCAATTGGCTCTCTCTGCCCTTATTTGCTATCTGTTATTACCGAGGATGTACTCCAACTTCAGTTCCCTCACAAATGACGGTCAGCAATGCTGGTCTCATCCCATCACTCCAGACTAGAACCACATGTGGTGGAATTCATTACTAAAACTTAATCTGCCATAGATCAGTTTTGAATACAACGTTGACTACCGCAGTAACAATTTCACAAATTTCAGCCTTAAACTGTGGAATTTATATATTGTGGAATAATGTAATGAATTGTGAAAAACATTTCTGGAGAACTGACTGCTTTTTTTCTTTTATCTAGTTAGCAGAGACTGGTATAACTAGGACACTAAATGGTAAGTGGAGATGCTAGTGTAACTGCAAGGAGAAACTGAATGACTGTGAGGTGGTACTGCTGCAACTGACTCTGGTGTAACTGGGAGTATGCACTGGTGTAACTGGGATGAGACACTGACATAACAGCTATGGTGAAACACGTGTAACTTTGAAAGTAGTGGATGCACTGACAGAACTGGAAGGAGATACTAATACAGCTGGGAAGAGACACTGTCATTACTAGAGTGACAATACTGTAACTAGGAGTAGGCACTACTATCCTGAGGAAGCAGCATAGTGCAGTGGGTTAAGGCTCTGAGCTGCAGATCTGGAAACCTGGGTTTGAATCCCACAGTACTGTGTGACCCTGAGCAAGTCACTTAACTTCCTTGTGCTCCCAGGTCACACCTGTAAACAAGCTTTCAGCTTAGTGTGTCTCTCCTGGTTAAACAAACAAACAAATGGGGAGACACTGGTAGGACTTTGGAAAAGACACTGCCCTTCAATGTATAAAATGAGAATACTTGTAGGAAAGGCTTCGAGCACATACAACTCATAAGAGAAACACGTAGTATAAAAAGCTTTATTTTACAAAACTCCTAACATGTTTCGGACTGCTCCCCCCAGTCCTTAATCAAAGGAAATAAAAAACCAAGTGTCAGAGAACACCATATATAACACACAATTGATTCAGGTGTATTCCATCAGAACAATGAATACTTAGCTAAACCATCAAACTAATTGTAATCCTCCAGAGAGACCTTCATTCAATTAAATTAAATATTTTAAACATCTTCATGTCTAATACAATAAAACAAAAGTGCATATAACAATGTAGTCTTATACTACTTCTTCCAGAACTAAATTGTGAAAATGTAAAGTAAAAACTCAAAAACTAAAGAGGACACTAAACAAGGGAGTTTAACAAGATAGTCAGACCATATGGTTCATGCTGATCAGATATGACCAAACTTAACTGCGATCCTTTAAATATGGATAAAGCTCTAAGGGGCCATTTAGCCCTGGACTTTGTTAGCTTTTAAGGTTAAAATCCAGTAATTTTCTCTTCTTAGTACTAGATTATTATAATCTCCACCTCTCGGGTTCCTATTTACCTTATCAATTGCCATAAACTTAAAGGAATGTTGTTCAGGTTCTCTAGTATTAGCAACATGTGCTGCAGTAGCATAAGTCATGTCCCCCCTCTGAATGGCTCTCATATGTTCTCCTACTCTGATTTTAAAACTCCTAATCGTTTTCCCCACAAGTATTCCATTGTTGGTTTCTGGAGCACTACGTCCCAGTGCACACTCAGTTGGTTTGTAAACATAAAATGAGAATATAATTTAGCAGATAATGCAAAACTATAGAGGGCACTACTACTTACCCAAGCTGGTAATTATTTTGAACTGGATGCTGGAGGAAGTGGTTATCATGGCAGGTAAAAAGCAGAGAAGGGGCCAAAATGTAGCTCAGATCAAATCAGAATATGGCACCTTAAAACATGGGGTTGCAGAAATAGGGAAATGCTTTAGAGTATTTTATGAAACCTTTTACACCTCAGAGGCTTCATCCCCACCAGATGAGGTAGATGCTATTTTGTTTGCCTTGATAAAGTCTATAGGTTCAGAAAGTAAAACCCATTTATACCAACCATCACAAGGGGACGAAATAAAGACGTTCATATCTCATCTTAAAGGGAGGAAGGCTCCAGGTCCTGATGATTTTCCCATGCTTGAGATTGACAACCTCAAGACTGATTGGGTTGTTTGATCCAGTCATTGCACAGTGGAGTTTGTGCTCAGGGGCCCCCCCCCCCGAGATCCCTCCCCCTGCAGAGATGGTAAGCTACCACCCTTTGAGGAGTTTGACCCTGGAGGGCTTTCTGGTGGTAATGGGCCTATCTAGTGTGGGCAGTGCATGCAGAGGGGGAGTGGGTGAAGCAGTCATCGCCTATAATAGGATGAGGGCTGGGGCACTTGACTCCCTTGCACCAGTCTGTGTATGACCAAGATCTTCTCACTTGAGGTCCCCGTCGTTTGATGGGGAGCTCAAGGCGTTGAAGATCAAGGGTCAGAGGTTGGAGTGCTGCTGGTGAAGGACTGGGCTAGAGAGGACAAACTGGCGGTGGGTACCAGGGGCAATTAACCGTAAGAAGGCAGTGTTCCTGTCCAGGGAGAACCAA
This sequence comes from Neoceratodus forsteri, assembly GCA_016271365.2. Taxonomy (NCBI): domain Eukaryota; kingdom Metazoa; phylum Chordata; order Ceratodontiformes; family Ceratodontidae; genus Neoceratodus; species Neoceratodus forsteri. The sequence continues at coordinate 659,649,911 of CM057458.1, forward strand.
CCAGTTCTGCTTTTTCAGACCGTGAACAGGCAAATACATCCTACCTGTCTACAGCTGAAAAAAGGATTTTCTGAGGCTTTGTGCAATGAGTTTGCTTGGTTCTTCTCAGACAGGGTGTCCGCTACAGGCAGGGAATTCCACCAGTGAGCCATAGTATGGCTGACAGTGGTTGCCTGGATTGTCTACGTAGCACTCTGCCTAGTTGGGGGGAGTTTAAACCAGTGGAGGTGGCTGATGTCATTGAGGTGGCCTTGAGGCTGAAGCACACATATTCTGAACTGGACCCAGTGCTGATTCATTTCTTAATGGGAGGTGTTGACACTGTTGGCCCGGTGTTCACCTTGATTGTCCAGTGCTCTTTGTCAGAGGGGGGTCTTCCAAGATGACTAGAAGGAGGCACTGGTGAGACCCCTTCTGAAGAAACCATCATTAGAACCTGACATCAAGGCGAATTACCGACCTGTCTCCAACCTGCATTTCTGGGAAAGGTTGTTGAGAAGATTGGGGTGCATCAGCTTGGAGAACACCACGTGGCATTTGATATTTATGAGCTGCTCTAGTCTGGATTTTGTGCCCGACACTGTACGGAAACTGCATTAGTTCGGGTGCATAATGATCTCCTCAGGGCGAGAGACTGAGGAGAGGGATCAATTTTTGTTCTCCTCAGTCTCTCCTCAGCTTTTGACACAGTGGACCATTGTGTGTTGCTTGGCTGCCTAAGGGAATTTTGTGGACTCACCAGCACTGTCATCTGCTGGTTCGAGTCCTATTGCACAAACAGGAGGCAAAGGGTGGTGATGGGAAATTTCTCCCCCTTCCTTAGCCTTCTGTCTTGTGGGGTACCTCAGGGTTCGGTCCTGTTACCAATGCTGTTTGCCGTGTATATGCTACCCCTTGGTGGGGTCATTAGGAAGTACAGCTTGGAATTTCATTGTTATGCCGATGATACCCAGCTGTATCTATCCTTTGCCCCTTGGATATCCAATGTAGTAGAAGTACTTAACAACTGCCTGGTTGAGATTAATGACTGGATGGCCTCTAACTGGTTGTGACTGAACCCTGATAAGATGGAGGTACTGATGGTAGAGTCAAACAATAGGCGTGGTAGGATGGCCTCAGGGGCAGATATGGGATTAGTTCTGGGGTCTGTCCCATTGAAGGCCTCCTCCAGGGTGCGTGATCTTGGCGTTTTCCTCAACAGTGGATTGACATTTGAATATCAGGTGTCGTCTATTGTTCAATCAAGCTTTTTCCATCTTAGGAATATTGCTAGGATCAAACACCTGGTTCCACCCCTCGACCTCCCCACCTTGATACATGCTTTCATGACATCTAAACTTGACTACTGTAATGTGCTCTCCCTCCAGATCTTGGGGGTACCCTCCATCGACTGCAGCTAGTGCAGAATGCAGCTGCCAGGCTGTTGACGGGACAGCCTAAATGCTGTCACGTCACCCTGGTGCTACATGAACTGCACTGGCTGCTTGTTCGATGGTGGGTGCTCTTCAAGGTGGGCTTGCTCACCTTTAAGGCCCTACATGGACTGGGCCCTGGCTATCTGTTGGACCTTCCAACACCTGTTGCCCCGGTCTGCTCCCTTCGATCCTCCTCTAGGGTCCTCCTTGCTATTCCTAGGACGAGGTTGAAAACTGCCGGCGACAGAGCTTTTAGTGTCACCGGCCCCATCCTATGGAATTCGCTGTCTCTATCAGTAAGGGAGGCCCCTTCAGTTGAGGCATTTAAAGCCCACCTTAAGACCTATTTATTTAGCTAAGCATTCCCGGACACAGTTTGGTAGTTTGATCATGTCAACCTTTTAGAATTATAGGGTTTTTTTCTGTAAATTTTTGTTATATTAAACCCTTAGTTTATTGTGTTTTAAGTATTTACTGCATGTTATTTTATGATGTTTTAATTGTCTGTTTTTGATTGTATGGTACCCAGAGCCTCTGGGATTTGTGCCAGAAAAATAAAATTTGCCTTGCCTTTGCCTTGCAATTTTTTTAAACATATTCCATCACGAGTTACAAGCTCCTCTTCAGGATATGATTGAAGGATGTCTGGAGCATGGTGTTATGCTCCCTTCCATGTGGTCAGCCACTATTACTGTTTTACTTAAGCCGGGTAAGGGCCCCCGGCTATGTGCATCTTATAGGCTGCTCTCCCTCTTAAGAGCTGACTATAAAATTGTAGCATGAATTATTGGCAGTAGGTTAGAAAAGATTCTGCCTGTTGTTATTTATGAAGACCAAACGGGTTTTGTGAGAGTAAGGCAAGGGAGCCGGACGCTCAAAGCAGTCTGGAGATTGGCCAAAGAGAGTGCAGTTGTTCTAGCTCCTGATGCCAAGAAGATATTTAACCATGTGGAGTGGGGTATATGTTCAAGACAATGAGGAGATTTGGCTTCAGGTCAAACATGATCAGATGGCTTCATATCTTATACAACCAATCAGCAGCTCAAATCCTAGTGAATGGAAATCTGTCAAATCCCTTTCAGTTGTCTAGAGGTACCAGGCAGGTGTGTCCTCTATCTCCCATATTATATGTCTTAGCACTGGAGCCATTGACTGCGGCTGTACGAAATGAAGCCCATATTGTAGAACTGCAGGTGGAAGGGAGTCATCATAAGGTTGCCTTCTTTGCTGCATGACCTGCTGGCCTACCTCAAATTGCCTAAACAAAGCATCCCTATCCTGTATGAAATACTCAAAGAATATCAGACTATATCTAGCCACAAAATTAACTGGGCTAAAAGTGAGGTGATGACACTGGGTAAGAGACATAGCAGCTAACAACTCGCTGAAAAGGAAATCAGTCACATCTGTAAAATACCTGGGCTTTAATGTACCTCACAAAACATCACAGTTATATAAAGAAAACTTTACCCTGCTTACTAGCATTAAAAGAGATTGTGACGGGGTGCAGCAAGCAGTCAACAGTGTTGGAGGTCTTTCACAGGAGCTCTAGACTGTTGCAATATATTTATTATTTGGGCTATTTATCAGTTATTATGCTTGAAATAAAACTTTGCATTGTTTTCCTCACTGATTTTCCCAAGAGAGCAGCTCTTATTGGGGTTCTCATGCTTTTGGAACTGAGTAACATGGGGGACCCAAATCTACACAACTGTCAGGCCAGCCACATGGCACTAAAGGAGAACCCTCGAATGCGGCTGTGCTGAAAGCAGTGAATGATATGGAAGCTTTCATGAAAGAAACAGATAAAAAGGTAGATGGTTTCACCTCAAGGGTCTCCACTGTGGAAACTGAACTGGACTTGGTGGCCACAGAGCCACAGCAATCAAATTCGGTAGATGAAAAGACTGTCACTGCCACTGCAGGCTTGGTGCAGGAAAACTGCCTGCTGCATTTGCAGTTGGAATATCTTGAAAATGGAACCCGCCAAGCACATGTTAGAATCCTTGGAGTACCTGAGGAGTGTGAGGGGCTAGACATACTGGGATTTTGTGGCTACTCTACTGGAAACTACTATTGGATTTCAAGCAGATGTAGCATTGCTTCAAGCTTACCGAATCAATCCTTGGTGACAGCCTGCTCAGGAAGGAACACCTCAGGCTATTCTCTTGATCACCTTGGGAACTACAGTCAAGGATCAGATTCTCCAGGCTGCAAAATTAAAGGGCCAAGTACAGCTCATGGATGGTACAAGAATTTTTTCTTTTCCGGGTCATTCATTTGCCACACAACACAGATGGAAATCTGTTGATGCTATCCACTCTGAACTGAGGCAACTGGGGGTTTCCCATGTTTTACTGTATCCCGCCAAGCTCAGACTTTCATACGCCAGTAAGATCCATTTGTTTAATGATCTGATTGAAGCAGGGAAGAGACTCCTCAAGATAAAAGCAGATTTCAATGGTTCCTCTACATGTGAGGACAATGTGGAGAAAGAGGAGTGATCCTTGGAAAGTTTGACTTGTTTCTTAACTGATATTGTTGTTCCTGGATCTGCATGTTTAAAAACAGCAGTGCAATGTAAAATAAATTGTGCCTTTTTGACAGTTTATTCCCTGTACTCTGTTGAGCATTTTCCTGGTAATCTTTCTCACCGGTATTGTGCTGTCACCCCGTAATGTGCTATGTTTTTTTTTGTCTTTGTTTACATTTCTGCCACTGACTGCATTGAACAGGAACCCCCTCTGCTGCCAACTGCACATATGTATGATTGGCAGTACTATACAGAGCCTTCGGGAGTGCTCAGCACAGGGTCCCACTGCTGTAATCAAAATACCTGATGCAATGTGAAGGGGGAGCACAGCTAAAAATTAGGCAGCCACCATATTTATTGCGGTGCCACAACAATTCAAATAGATTTTAATTATCTACAAAACTGAAGATCACTAGAAAAAAAACATTTACATATTTGGAAACCTCATCTATGGCCACATGCTTACAACCAAGAAAAATAATTTTGATAATCATTTCCTAATTATGTTGCACTGCTGCTTTAAATGTGCAGTATGGGCCTTTTTTTGCCAATTCTATAGAGCATTAACATGTGGGGAATGGCTAGAAGTCCTTTTATTTTAACATCATTTAGTGCTGTTGGGTTCAGTGTTGTTTTTTTGGCACTGCTTAATTGATGTGGAGGAAGATTGGAGACTCGAAGATGGCTGACCCTCAGTTTGGTATAAGCACTCAGCATTTGTTTATGCCCCGTTGACTAACCCCAGCATGCAGTTTTTAGTTTTCCACAGTTAGTTGCCTTATTCAAGGTAACAGGGGTTTAAAATCTGCTATTTGAGCATGCTGAATGTTAAGTCTGCTCCTACTGTACTGACCTGAGTGGAATTTCTAACTCTTATATGATTAGCAGCACATTAAATCATTTTGAATATGTGTATTAATTAAACAGTATTTTGAACTTGTTATATTGTTTTTTCCCTCTGTGTCACTCACAGAATGCCCTTTTTCTTGTGTTCTTATAGGGGCTGTAACTCGATACTTTTCAGCTTATGTTTTACTGTAGTAGGCTAAGTGAAATAGAAGATGTTTATATACATTTATCAGGACATATTCTCAATTACATGGACTTTGGAATGGTCATTTGACAAATCTAAGAGAGTCACACTGCAGGAATTATTGGTATTCACCACTTAGGATTATAGTTCATGATCATGGCGCAGATGGCCTTTTTGAGTCAATATTGGTTACTAATGTTTAATTACATTGCTTACTATTTTAGAGATACCCTCCTATGTTATAACAGAGGGCGATAAGTAGATCCTTTGTATAACTTATCTGCCATATGATTACTATTCTTGGAACCTTGGATACATGTATCGTATGTTACTCTGACATGATCAATAAACATAAAGTTAAAAAAAATAAGAGATTGTGACAGATAGGAGGAGTTGCCCATCAGCCTGACAGGCAGGTTAAATACCATCAAAATGAGTATTTGACAAAATATCTATTTTTTCCAGAATCTGCCCATCAGAGTGCCTAAGCTGTTGTTTAAACAGTTCTACAGTATTTTGCATATATTGCCCTGGTGTGGGAAGGCTGCACCTATTAAAAGTATATTGCAATGTAATGTTAAAGATGGTGGTCTGGCACTGCCACACTTTAAATTTTACTATTGGGCATCACAGCTGGTCTTCCTTGGTAATGCTACCTCCTCTCAGACCCCTTTCTGGATGAAAAGCAAAGAATAACATATACCGGGTGGCTTACTTCAAGGACTCCTAGCACCTTGTTTGTCTCAGATGTCCCCCACTAAAAGTAAAAACCCCCATACCAATCAAGTGACAAGAGTTTGGGTTGGAGGAGCCTCCATGTTTATAAGACATCCCAAATAACGCACTACATATAGTATTCAAGGAGCAGTGCAGCTACAATGTGGTTTTACAACCACAACCTCCTGAGGTGGAAGAGAGCTGGTTTAATTTGCGTAGGTGACCGATGCCATGGGGGGTTCTCTTCAATCATTTACTGAACTTAAAAAGTCATATAGTATACAAACTGGGGATTTTTTCACTTATCTGAGGATAAGACAATATTCAGCAAATGTCTCACCAGTTAGGTCCCCACTAGAAGAAATCATCCATAGGCCTCAGCCATGCACTACCTGCTGTCTGCTTTTGATAAACTCTTCATAGGTGCATCCCCTACTCCAGAACTTAAAGTCAAGATTGACTGCAGTAAGGACCGGGATGCAGAGCTTGGCCCTACCACCTGGCAAGCAGCAATAAAGTACACCCATATCTGCTCTAGATCTAATCAATTACAACCTCTCTTGAAGCTATCTATTATTTTTAAGGATACCACCTCCTCCTCCTCCAGCAAGTTATTCCACTTAGCCAGCGCCCTCTCTGTGAAAAAGTACCTCCTCATCTCCCTCCTGAACCTTCCCCCCACCAGCTTTAGGCTGTTACCCCTAGTGATCTTGTTTCCACTAAAGCTGAAGAGGCCCTCAGTGCTCACCATGTTTATACCTTTAAGATACATGAAGATATCAGTCATGTCCCCCCTCTCCCTTCTGTCCTGAAGAGAGTACATGTAGAGCCCCCTGAGCCTCTCCTCCTAGGTGTTGCCTTTCTGGCCCTGGATCATCGTGGTTGCCTTTCTCTGGACTTTTTTCAGCAAGCAGTGCCCATAGTGACACATTGAAGATGTGGGCTTTTTTACACTTAGCACTAACGGCCTAGTACCCCTATTGAATTTATGTTGGGAGCTGAAACCAAGGAAAGGGTAAATATTAACTCTCACAGGTTATGGGATGTAGCCTAACTGCCAGGAAAACAACTACTCAGCATTGGGTCAGTGACTCTCCAACTACCCTAGCAGACTGGTTAAATAAACTGGCTATGTGTATAAAACTGGCATGTTACCAGTTGACAGCAAATGCTCAAGAAAACTTGTTTTAGAAAACCTGGCAACCTTTATTAGATGCATTAGAGAACGATACCATTAATGTATAATCACAGTGTCACACTGCATAGAGGTTAGCAGGATGAAATTGATTTAGGACTTCACCAATTGATCACAGATACCATGAGGGTTAACTACAAAACAGGTTATGAGTCGACCCTAGATTGGGTTATTACCAACAATCCCTCACATATAGCTAGTTTTGGGGTCCCCAGATGATAGCAGTGATCACTGCCCTGTATTATTTAATTGGTCAGTCAAGGCTGTTAGGAAAACTCATAAGATTATAACTTTCAGAAAAATAAATGATGTGGATGAGCATAAATTTATGGAAGAAATACAATCTCTTGATTGGTCATTCTTAGACAACATTATTGACATTGGCATAGCCTATCAAACGTTTTATGAATGTTTCATTGCTATTTGTGACTAACTTTCTTGAACAGAAGAAGTCTGAGTTAGAGAGGACAATAAAGTTTGGATAACCCCAGGCTTCCTAAAATTAATAAGAGCCAGAAATAAGGCCTGGAAAATGTTCAGGAAAACAAAACAACATGACCACCAACTAAAGTTTAAGGAGCTAAGGAATAAATGCAAGAAAGCCATTTGAGTTGCTAAAGTTGAATTTTACAAGCAAATCTAATGGAATCCAAAGGAAACTCACAGTCCACTTGGAAAACTTTAAATACCCTAATGGGAAAGACGCAAGTACAAGAAAACTTTGCCTTGGAATTGGATAGCCATATAATCACTGACCCCAAAAAAGTGGCAGAAGCATTTCATTTATTTTTTTCCAATCTTGAACAATATAGAGAAAGGTTTAAGAGTAAGGATAGGGCAGGAGTTATCTCTGACTCATTACATCAGAAACGAACAAATAATATAGCAAATAATACAATACCTAATTTTTGTATAATTATATTTGACCTCATCAACTATGTCTCCAAAATGAACCCAAAGCCAGTTTCTGGCCCTGATAATTTGGACTTCAGGGTCATCAGAAAGGTTATACATTTGATAGTAGAACCATTGGATAAATTGTTTAATTATTCTCTCTGCCATGGTGTCTACCCTAGGACTTGGAAGAGTTCCATTGTTAAACCTATTTTCAAATCTGGTTCCAGGTCCAATATCGATAATTATCATTCAATTTCTCTCTTGGCTACCCTCTCAAAAATTTTAGAGAAAATTGTGCTTGACCATGCTACTGAACATCTGGAAAAGTACAATTTATGGACTGACTCTCAACATGGGTTTAGAGACCACCATAATGCAGAGACTGCCTTGGTGAGGTTCACAAGCCAAGCTATTAGAGTTATTGATGAAGGGAAATATGTTGCAGTGGCTTTTGTGGACCTCACTAAGGCATTTGACCTGGTTGACCATACTGAACTCCTTAAGTGTTTACCTGGAGTTTCTTTCTCTAGGGAGGTGACTTCCTGGTTTGGAAATTACCTTTCATTTAGAAGTCAAAAAATGGTGGTTAATGGTTCCTTTTCAGATCAATCTCAGTTAAGGTGTGGAGTCCCCCAGGGCTCCATACTTGGGCCATTTTTATTTTCTGTTTTTGTGAATTCATTATCAACTGTCTTTTCCAAAACAAAATTAATTCTCTATGTAAATGATGTGGTATTGTTTTGTACAGGGACCAGTTTACCATATCTCAAAGACGCTCTACAAACCGACTTCAGCCTGCTGCATCACTGGTTTGATATACACAAATTGATTTTGAACTATGGTTCTTCCTACACACAGGAAACCCCCATCTCTTGAACTTAACATTTTGGCTAATGATGGTTTATTTATAGAGCAGGTCAAGGAGTTTAAGTATTTGGGGCTAATTTTGGATTCATATCTCTCATTTGAAGTCCATATCTTGGACTTAATCAGTAGACTTCATAAAAGATTGGGTTTCCTCTACCAAATAAGAAAACATCTCATGGTTGAAACCAGACATATGTTAACTCATAGTCTTCAGTTCTCTATTATTAATTACAGTTTGATAGTTTATTCGCATACCTCAGAAAGATTGTTCACCAAACTCCAGACAACCTATCATTCAGCAGTACATTTTGCCACTGGCCAATCTAGATCCATGCACCATTGTTTATTGTATAATTCATTCAAGTGTCCATCACTTATTGAGCAGTTTAATTCTAGGTCCCTAGTCTTTTTATATAAAGTCAAGCTGTGGCTACTCCCGAATAGTATTTCTAGTTTGTTTCCTGTTATCCCCCTAACTTCCAATACGTGTCTGAAAACTAAAAATTTCTTTCAGATTCCATTATATCTTACTGTGTTTGCCCAAAAATCTATGACTTTTGCAGCACCAAAACTTTATAATGATTCACCCAACAATGTTGTATGTTGCTCAAAAATTTAAATTTTCAAGACAGTGCTTAGAAGGAATATGTTTATTAACTCTGTCTGTAGGTGTTTTACTTAGTTTCTAATCATGCTGTAATTGTTTTACATTGTTCTGGTTAGCCTGTAAATTTTTAAATGTGTTTATTATTTTGTTAAGATGTCTTTTTATGTCTAATGTGTTTAAACTGGATGTATGTGAAAATGGGTTTTAGCCCAAAGACCTTTCAGTATAAAATAAATTAAATGAAAAATGAAATGAATTGAATGCCAGGTGTATCTAACTCACGTAGTGTGAACTATATGTTTTTGACTCAGACTTTTCACTGCTTGAACTACTGTATTTTGCATGTACAACTGTCAAACCCTGTAACCATGTCAAATCTTGTATGATATAAAGATAAGCTTGGCTGTAAGTCATTTCAGAAGCCACTCAATAACATATGCTTACAAAAAAACCTGGACTAATGATGTGAGAAATCAGTAAACTACACTATATGAAATACTTTGCATTGTTTCCTAACTTTGCATAGCTCAAAGTACCACTATGTGAAGTTTTTTTGCCAGCAAAGTAGGCACTTCACCAGTGAAGTTACACTATTCTATGTGTAGTTGTTTTTTTAAAAAGGTTGTAAAAATGAAAAAAAAACACAATGTTGTCACATTTTGCACACTCATACCTTCCCACCCCAATGATTTACAAGTATTCCCCCCCCCCACCCTACCACCCTTTAGCACTCACCTCTTTGGTGAAGTTGCATTAGGAAAAGTCATTCACTTGTCACACATTCTCATCCCTGCTCCCACCCAACATCTGTGGTTTGTAAAATATATCCCATCCTTCTCCTTCACTTACCCAACACAGTATTAAAGATATAACCCATCCCACCACCTCTAGCACCTCACCACCCAGCTTCCATGCAACTAACCCTCCAAATGGATACAAAAACAGGTCCCACAGTGCAGTGATTGGCATAGCCTTCCAGCTACCTTGCCACTGACTTCTGAATGAAACTAGGGGTGCATGCTCACTTATAGTAATCCCCCGATTGACTGCTCAGCTGTCCAATCAGGTGATTACCATATTAGCATCACTGATTTCATTTAGATGGTGGTGGTTGGTAAAGGAAGGGCTGTGCTAGTCAATCTGCCATGAAATCATTTTTTCAATTCTTCCTTCTGGGGATGAAAGAGTGAGTGTGGGTGGTAGGTTGTCGGGTGTCAGAGGGAAGCAGGATGGGGTCTACCTCTGAGACTGAGTTGGTGGAGGGTGGGCTGTTTTATGGAACTGCATACATTGGGTGGCTAAAGGGAATGTGTGGCTACTGAATGACTTTTTCTAATCCTGTTTTACCTGAACTTGTGGTAGTAGATAGGTATGGGTACTAGAGGGTGGTGGTGTGTGGAAAAATACTGTTTACTAGTCAGAGGTGGTGAAGGAGGGTGGATAATGTGACAACACAGGTAAAGTGTTTGTTTTATTTTTAAAAAACTTTTTTTTAAACCATGCCGAAGAAAGCTGGATAATGTTGTAAAAACTGCATCCACTTCATGAAGTACGAACTTTCGCAAGTTCACAGAAACTTTGCTGGTGAATTTAAAATTCCCTGAATCTCTAAACTGGAGGAAGACTGAGGCACTGAACTCTGATATCATGAGACCCTGGTATAACTTGGATAAGACATTGTTGCAACTGAGAGAAAACACCATGAATGGGAGTAGATGCTGCTGTAAGGGACATTGGATAAACTAGGAGGAGAGCCGCTGCCAGAACTGGGATGAGAGTATGCCATAGTTGGGAAATGAGACTGCTGTTACTGGGCAGAGACACTGATGTAACACACAGGAGACACTGGTACCCAGTAACTAGGTGGAGAAACTAGTATAACTGGTCCAACTCTGTTATGACTGGTGTGACTGGTATAACTGGAAGGTGGCACTGGTAGAACTGGCATGAGACTATGCCATAACTGGGAGGAGACACTGGCACAACTGGTAAAACTGGGAGAAGACATTGGTAGAATCTGGATAAGACACTACCATAAGTGGAGTAACATCAGTAGGACAGCACTTTTCCCAACCAGACCACTTTCTCTTGAAACCATCTGAACTAATACCAAGAGGCAACTTCAAAAACACACAGGAAAGAATGACACGGAAATTAAAATATACCAAACAATTAAACTCTCAATATAACAGGCTCAACTGGGACATTGGATTTGTGACACACTATGCAGAACTCTAACATCTGTATTACTAAATGGTATTCTGTACAGTTGTTTATGCCCCCATTTCATTTCCAGTATATTTATTTTTTTCTTTCGGTTTCACCTTCCCTGCATGTATTTATTTCAGATAAAATCACTCTGTCATGAAAGTTTTCACATTATCACTTCCGTGCATGTATTTAGTCTCTCTCATATGAATATCTTTGCACTTAATTGATAATATGCTTCCTACTGAAAACTGTATTCTTTTTGAAGATTTTAATTTCCCCAATATAAATCTGAGTAACCATCAGAGTTGTAGCAATATGGAAAAAAAATGATTGGAAATATGTTTGACTGGGGTCTTAAACAGTTTGTGAAACAAAATACCATGGAAAATCATGTACTAGACCAAGTTTTAAGTACATTTAAAGCATAAGGGAAGTTGAGGTAATTCAACCACTGAGAAACAGCAACCATAATATGGTCAAATTCTCTGTGAAGGAGGAAGTCATCAAGATCTCAGGTAAAACAAAGATAAGAAACTACAAAAATGCAGATTATGTTAAAATAAAACAGGTTCTGCATAACTGTAACTGGAAAGTAGAACTAGCGGCTCAAGATCTGGAACAAGTATGGGAAAGAATAGATACGTTAGAAGAATGTATAAATGATTTTGTACCAGAGATTAAGTATGACAAGAAAGGAAGAATTCCTAGATGGTTCAACAATAAAATATGCAAATTAGTGAATAAAAAAGAAAAGGCATATGAGAAATATAAAAGTAATCCCACGGTCCTTAGGAAGCAAAATTATAAGCTGATAGTTAAGAAATGCAAGAAAACCATACGTAGGGCAAGGGCAGAGTTGGAGCTAGCAAGCTGTATAAGGGACCATTACAAACAATTTTATAGTAATGTGGGGAGTTTAAAAAAAGGAAATCAACATGTCACCAATATCAAGGCAGGGGAAGAGATATTGGATAATGGAAAAGACATGGCAACATCCTTCAATAAATATTTTCTGAACGTTTATCAGGCTTCAGATGAATTCAGAGGACCAGGAATGAAAGACAGTGAACAAAATGAGTGGCATACTGTAATTACCAAAACTCAGATTAGAGGGAAACTCATGAAACTCAATAAATTTAAATCTGGAGGACCAGATTGGTACCACCCCATGTTTTTGAGTCATTTGGCTGATAAGATGGTGGGACCTTTGGCAATATTATTTAATAAATCATTGAGGGAGGGAGGGAAGGGTATTGGATGTGTGGAGATTAGCCCATATTATCCCAATTTACAAAGCAGGAGATAAAACACAAGTTGACAATTACAGGCCAATTAGTATCACATCTGTGATAGGAAAGGTCATGGAATCTTTCATTAAGGAATTCTTAGAAGAGGACCTGGAATGTCTGCAAGGGGTAGATGTGTCACAGCATGGTTTTGCACCTGGCAGTTCATGCACCAGTAACCTGTTATTTTTCTTTGAGTCAGTCAGCCAGGCACTGGATCAGGACCTATCAATAGATGTGGTGTACCTTGATTATGCCAAGGCCTTTGACACAGTGTCTCATAAGATCTTACTGGACACTGTATATGACCTTGGGGTAAATGCATGCCTTAGGGCATGGACAGGTGCATGGCTTCAGGACAGACAACAGAGGGTTCAATTGAGGGGTCATTTTTCAGACTGGGGTAGTGTCGTTAGTGGAGTGCCCCAGGGTTCAGTCCTGGGACCCCTGCTATTCAATATTTGTGTTACTACAATGCAGGTGTTGGGTGGAGCATGACTCTGCAAGTATGCCGACGACACAGAAGTGGGGGCCATGGTGAATTATATGGTTTCGGTAAACATTTTTCAGGATCAGTTAAATAGGTTGGAATACTGGGCTTTCTCTCATAGGTTGAAGTTTAATGAGAATAAGTGTAGGGTAATGCACTTTGGATCTAATAACCCAAGGGCAAAATATAAAATAAACAAGGTTATTACAACTACTGAAAATGAAAAGGACTTGGGAATTATTATAACTAATAGGTTAACATTTGACAATCACAATGTGGAAATGGCTAAACGTGCAAGCAAAATAACTGGCAATATCCTGAGGACCATTAAAAGCAGGAATGCTAAGACTGCTTGGAAGGCAGAGTAGAGAAACTTACCAGAGCAAGGGAAAAGGATTAAGACTTAGTTTGGCTAAGCAGATTTACTGTGTGGTGGTGTTTTTATTTTTTTACTCACAGGGATTGCTACTGTTTGTTGCTAACATTTCATTGCTTTATTTTTTTCTCTGATTCAAATTGTTGTTGCTGGTATACCTTCTTCTGCATTATTACAAGGTGTGCCTACAGGTGTGTGCTAACAGATTACTCCTGTAATCTTCTGATTCAAATTGTCTTTTGCAAGGTATATCTTCTGTTACTGCTTTATTTTTCTCTGGAGCAAAGTGTTTCTTACAGCGTATATCTTCTCTGAAATTATTACAGGTGGTGCTTTACAGGTTTTACAGTTTTATCTAACATTAGGATAAGCTTTCAGGGTTACTGCATTTGTTGTTGACTGATTGTTTCTGCTCTTACCTCCTTGTTATTTCATCCGTGGTTCTTCTTTTTAGGCAGGGGAAGGGCCCAGCCACCCCCATCCCCAACCACCCCACACTACACTCCTTTTATAGGGTACCACAGTTGTGACATTTCCTGTGGCAGAGCAGGAAGGGGCGGATCAGTGGAGCCTCCACAAGGTGATCTCATTTACAGGGGCACTAGTAATTTAACTTGTTATAACAAGTTAAACAAAGCACAATTAAACCATTACTTGCATTTTTTTCCTTTTTTTTTTCCTTCTAATTACTCTGACTAGGTTACAAACCCAGCAACTTATTTGGAATGGATTTCATTAACTGCAGGTACTGTGGAACAATTTTCAGAAGGACAGTCTTACAGGATTTAGGACACTGTCCTACATGCTTTGCCTTTGGAGATCTTAGGGCTCAGCTCTGGGCAGCATGGGCAGAGATTGCACGCCTCAAATTTCATATTGAAGAGGAAATACATTATAAGAACCACACGCCATTTCCCCCAGCATCCAACAGAAAAACCTCGACCGCAGAGGGTAGTTGGTCCAGGAGGTTGGCAGGTGGTTAGGAGGAGCAAATCAGGTGCCCCATCACTCTCTGCTCTCCAACACATTACCTCCAAAAAACCATATAAACACTACAAGCAGGTATCTGCATCTATCTCTGAAATCAAATAAAGAGGCAGAAGACATTGCAGAGCAGGACACTGCGGCACAGGAGCTAGCACAACAAAACTCACCCAAATCAGGAACCAAAACAAAACAAGCACAAAGGAAATCCAAAAAACTTCTGATCATAGGAGACTCCATGATTTGGGGAGTTGATACCCATCTCCAGCCAGGGGTGATGGTCAGATGTCTCCCAGGTACATCAGCATGGAGAGACACTGACCGCATTGCTAAAATTGTTCACAAAGCAGGAGAAAACATTGATGTCCTAGTACACATAGGACTAATGATCTCGCCAGCCGGTCAGTTGTGAGACCAAGGAACACCTGACTAGGCTGGGTGACAAACTATCATCTATTTCGTCTGGCATCTCCTTCTCTGAGATCCTGCCAGTCTGGGAGAGGGGAGCAGATGGACGGAAGGTCAGAGAAGGGAGATAGGGAGCTAAACACGTGGCTCAAGGGCTGGTGCCAGGAAAAGGACACAGATTTGTAGGGAACTGGCAACAGTTCTGGGGCGAAGTTCTTTAAATTTGATGGACTGCATCTGACTAAAGAGGAGTCAGTGCATTGGGGCAGAAGTTTGGCGTCTTTGCAGAATATTTAAACTAGCAAATGGGGAGAGGTGCAGCACCCCACACGAATAGGAAGAACACCCTCCCCCTCAGCTAGTGGTCAAACAGGAATTCAGCATGTTTGCGTTCATTTGCATCACCAGGTAAGAAAAAGGTTTGTCTCCCCATACGATGCACAGGGTAATGCCAAACTTCACCCAACAACTAACACACCAAAATCTGGCCAATGGAAAATCATGTACACAATGCTCACAGCCTGGGAAATAAGATCCCAGACCTGCAGGCAATAATGTCAGAGGCTAAACCAGACATAGTAGCAATTAGTGAGACGTGGTTTACCAGTAACCACTTGGGAGACTTCAGTACCTGGCTATGTATTGTTCAGAAGAGACCGAGGTGCAAAAGGGAGGAGTGGCCCTGTATGTTAATGAAAATATCAAAGCTACAGAAATTCAGAATACACATAAGGAGCCAGAAGAACTGTGGGTCACCCTGGAAACAGGAAATGGGACAGCCATAAGAACTGGGGTTGTCTACAGGCCCCCAGACCAGAGGAAGACATGGACACATTACTGTTAGAAGATATACAAAACCTGACAGCTAAAGGGAGGTTCTGATAATGGGAGACTTCAACATGCGGATACAGATTGGTCAATACCAGCAGGAACATCTGCCAGAACTAGACTCATAGTGGATTCCCTGCAGGGGGGGCCTCAAACAACTGGTACAGCAACCCACAAGAGACAGGGCTATCCTAGATCTAGTACTGACTAACAAAGAAGGATCACAGATCTCAGGTAGAAGGTTACCTGGGAGCCAGTGACCATCACATGGTATGGTTCAATTTGGCTACTACATCTAAATCATCCCATTCCAAGGCAAAATATGGGACTTCAGAGGAGCTGACTTTGATAAGATGGCCAACAGAGTTAAGCTAGCCCTGGCAAAAAGAAACACAGGTGAGGGGGTACAGGCAAAGTGGGCAAGCATTAAGGATGCAATACTGGAAGCAACATCCCATTGTGTTAGACAGAAAAGGAAGTGCAAAAGAAGAAGGAAACCACTTTGGTTCTCAAATATAGTAGCAGAAAAGGTCAGAGCCAAAAGGCTGGCCTTCAGGAAATATAAGGAACACAGCGGGATGAAGATAGGAGGCATACCAAACTGCCCTAAGGGAAGCAGGTAAGGCAGTAAGGCAGGCAAAGTCCCAAACTGAGGAAACACTAGCATGAACAGTAAAAAGGTGACAAGACTTTCTATAGCTACATTAGTGAAAGGAGAAAGTCCAGAGGGGTATTGCTAAGCTTAATGGAGAAAAGGGAGCATGGGAGGAGGAGGACCCTGTAAAGGCATCTATCCTAAATAGATACTTTGCTCAGTATTTACTGAAGAGAAGGTAGGGCAGGGCCCACAGCTCAGCATCATGGACACAGGGGGAGGAGGTGAGCACTACTCCCTTCACAAAGAAAGGGTCTTACAAGAGCTTGCTAAGCTCAGGGTGGATAAGGCAATGGGACCTGATGGCATACATCCCAGGGTACTTAAGGAGCTAAAGGAGGAACTAGCAGAGCCATTAGCAGAATTGTTTAGTGAGTCTCTGAGCACAGGAGAGGTCCCAGAAGACTGGAGAAGGGCTCATGTGATCCCGCTCCACAAGAGTGGTAGCAGAGAGGAGGCGGGGAACTACAGACCGGTCAGTCTTACCTCAGTAGTGGGCAAGATTATGGAGGCACTCCTTAAGGAAAGGATAGTGCAACACCTGGAATCCATAGGGCACAGGATCCAAGACAGCATGGGTTTACAAAAGGAAGGTCCTGTCAAACTAATCTCATAGATTTCTTTGACTGGGTAACCAGAGTGGTGGACCAAGGGGGAGCAGTTGATGTCGCCTACCTTGACTTCAGCAAAGCTTTTGACACTGTTCCACATAGAAGATTGATAAATAAGCTGAGTAGGCTCAGGGTGGGTCAGAAGTTGGTCAACTGGGTGGCAAACTGGTTGACGGGCAGAAAACAGAGAGTGGTGGTAAATGGTATACAGTCAGAAGAGATGCAAGTCACAAGTGGGGTACCTCAGGGATCAGTCCTGGGGCCAGTCCTCTTCAACATCTTCATTAGTGACCTTGCAGATGGACTAGAGGGTAAGGCTTGTCTGTTTGCAGATGACACCAAGATCTGCAACAGAGTAGATGATCCAGATGGGGTGGGCAGAATGAGAAGAGATCTGGATAAACTAGCAGAATGGTCAGAAGAGTGGCAACTGGGATTTAATGCAAAGAAGTGCAAAATCATGCACATAGGGAAGAGAAACCCTGAAGCCACCTATAGGCTGAGAGGGGAGTTGCTAGCAGTCACAAAGGAAGAAAGAGACTTGGGCATCATCATCACTGATGACCTAAAATCATCCAAGCAGACCTCTAAAGCAGTAGGTAAGGCTAGGGGGGTGTTAGGTTGTATTTGTAGGGGTATCACAAGTCGTAAGAGGGAGGTATTAATCCCTCTGTACAAGACACTGGTTAGGCCCCATCTGAGTACTGCGTGCAGTATTGAGGCCACACTTCACAAGGACATTAACCAAATTGAGGCAGTCCAGAGAAGGGCAACCAAAATGGTGCAGGGACTGCATCAGAAGACATATGAGGACAGATTAACGGAGCTCAATATGTATACCCTTGAGCAAAGGAGGGAGAGAGGTGATATGATCGAGGCATTCAAACACCTTAAGGCATAAACAAGG
Source organism: Neoceratodus forsteri (assembly GCA_016271365.2). Taxonomy (NCBI): domain Eukaryota; kingdom Metazoa; phylum Chordata; order Ceratodontiformes; family Ceratodontidae; genus Neoceratodus; species Neoceratodus forsteri. The sequence goes on from CM057458.1 coordinate 659,667,931, forward strand.
TGAAAGAGTCTAACATGTTTAAATATAAGAAAAATAGCAGGACAAGAGGACACAGCATGAGATTAGAGGGAGGCCGATTAAGGGGGAATGTGAGGAAATTCTTTTTCACAGAAAGGGTGGTGGATGCATGGAATGGCTTACCACAAGAAGTGGTGGCTATGAATACAGTGCAGGGCTTCAAACAGGCATGGGATAGGCATAAGGGAGCAATACAAATGACTATGAATAGATAGGCCACTGACAGAGCAAAGGCCGATGGCACATTTATAAGGTAGAAAAAGAAATGGGCAGACTGGATGGGCCTTGAGGTCCTTATCTGCCGTCAACTTCTATGTTTCTATGAGAGGGTTATGGTTCCCCTGTGAAGATCCTTAGTCAGACCAGTTCTGGAATACAGTGTGCCCCTCAGTGTCTCACAGAGTATCAGTGGTTCAAAAATTATAGAGTGCACAGAAGATCTACCAGAAGGATCAGTTCAGTCCATGGTAAAGAATATCATAACAGAATACAAGAACTGGGGTTATATTCCATGTCTTAACGGGGACTCAGAGGTGACCTTTGTTTTATGTATAATGCTTTTCAGAATGAATTGCTCTGGGTGCTCTGGGAATGTGCTTGTCTTAGAAGAAAGGAGGAATTAAATAGGGCAACCAGGGCCTATTCTTATCAACTTTATGGTGATAAATACAGAACCACCAAAAGAGGCAGGTGGTATAATCAAAGGAGAGTGGAAGTATGGAACTCACTACCTGCTGCTGTGGTGGGTGCTAGTAGTATAGCGTCTTTCAAGCATTTGCTTGATCAGCATATGGGAGAAAGAAAATGGGAATATGTCCACTGAACAGTGCAAGTCCATTTATGGCTCTCAGTAGCTGCTGGACTTGTAACCAGATCCTATGATCCAATAGGAACCACTCTCTTCAAAGGCATCCCCTCAGAGGTGTAGACCTGTTTCCTATCTATTGTCTAACACCATCCCAATTAGCACTTATCACAATCCTGTCATAAATTAATTTGAAATAATGTAACTTGAAGTATATATTCAGCTTCTTCTGTTCAGTTTGTTTTTGCTCCTGATGAGGAACCTGTTGGGCCCAAAAGCTTGTGTACTGTACTGTCTTTGTACAAGACATGTGGGGGTCCAACAAAAGATATCAAACAATCCAGCAACTCGTTTTCTAAGGACCAATATGGCTACAGTTCTTTTTTCTGCCATAACTGGAAGGAGACAGTGCCATAACTGGGTGGGAACACTGCTGTAACTTTAGCACTAACACAGTGTAACTGGGAGGAGACACTGTTAGTACTGGGAAGTGTCAGTCACACCAGTGGTCCAGCAGCACTGTGTTCATGTTATGCCGCCATACGGAAAACCCAAGTTTGGGAGCTGACTTGAGTCACTGCATCAGGAGGCAGGCCAGATTGGGGCAGCTGCAACACAGAAGTATGCCTTAATAAAGGAGAGTTGGGGGAGGGCTCCAGCACTGCAGCCACCCCAGCAGCTGGGTCACTGAGTTTGCTCCTGAAACAGGGGCAGTGTGTCTGTGAGGCTAACATAAGGCTGCTCCCACACTAGGGGAGGAGGGACAAAAGAAAAGGGAAACAATGTTGAAAAAAAAAAGATACCATCTGCATGACAGCTGTGGGTTATAGAAACATAGAAACATAAAATTTGATGGCAGATAAGGACTGCTTGGCCCACCCAGTCTGCCCATTTCCCTGCCTACTGGATAAGCTGCAGATCCTAGTTAACCAGCAGCCTACTTCTTCCTACTCCCACCCCTAGAATTGCCTTATGACTGTCCCATGCATGCTTGAATTCCACCACTGTTTTTGACTCCACGACCTCCTCCAGAAGGCCGTTCCATGCATCCACAACCCTCTCTGTGAAAAAATACTTCCTTAAATTACCTCTGAGCTGCCCCCCATCTTCAAATTGTGCCCCTTGTTCTTGCACACCTCTTTTTTTGAAAGATGCTACCCTCTTGGACTTTGTTGATTCCCTTGAGGTACTTGAAAGTTTCTATCATGTCCCCCCTCTCCCTCCTTTCCTCGAGGCTATACATATTAAGCTCCTTAAGTCTCTCTTCATTTGTCCTCCGGTGCAGACCCTGCACCATTTTAGTTGCCCTCCTCTGGACAGCTTCCATCCTGTCTATGTCTTTGCGGAGACTGGGTCTCCAGAACTGCACGCAGTACTCAGATGGGGTCTGACCAGCTGTCTGTACAGAGGGATAATAATTTCCTGTTTTCTACTGGTGATGCCTCTCCCTATGCATCCCAGTATCCCCCAGCCCTCCTTGCTGCCCTCTCACATTGCTTGCCCACCTTTAGGTCATCTGATATGACTACCCCCAGGTCCCTTTCCATTTTGTTGTTGTTAGTATCTCACCCCCATTGTGTCTCTTCCCTGGTTTTTGTTTCCCAGGTGCATTACTGCACTTCTTAGCATTGAATCTAAGCTGCCATACATTTGACCATTCCTCTAACCTTGCCAAGTCCCTTTTCATCTTTTCCACCCCACCTTGTGCATCAACTCTGTTGCAGATCTTTGTGTCATCTGCAAAGAGACATACTTTTCCTTCCAGTCCCTCTGCAATGTCGCTTATAAAGACATTGAAGAGGACTTGTCCTAATACTAAACCCTGTGGTACCCCACTAGTAACCCCCTTTCTTCAGAGTGGACTCCTTTTACTATTACTCTCTGTGTCCTATTCTCCAGTCAATTTTTTACCCAGGCTGTCATCTTGGGACCCACTCCCAGGCTAGCTAACTTGTATATTAATCTTTTGTGTGGGACTGTGTCAAATGCCTTGCTAAAGTCTAGGTAGGCCATGTCCACAGCCCCTCCCTGATCTACTACTTTGGTCACCCAGTCAAAGAAATCTATCAGATTTGTCTGGCATGACCTTCCTGCTGTGAATCCATGCTGCCTTGGGTCCTGTGCCCCTCTGGCCTCTAGATACTCGACAATTCTTTCCTTCAGAAGTGATTCCATCATTTTCCCTACCACTGAAGTTAAACTAACAGGTCTATAGTTTCCTGCTTCTGCCTTGCTCCCACTTTTGTGAAGGGGAATCACATCTGCCCTCCTCCAGTCCTCGGGTACTACCCCATCCTCCCATGATTTGTTAAACAGGGTAGTCAGTGGTGTCACTAATTCTACCCTTAGTTCTTTTAGAATTCTGGGATGAATCCCATCAGGCCCCATTGCTTTGTCCACCTTCAGTTTTAAGAGTTCTTTCAGAACCCTTTCTTCTCTAAATGGGCTGGTATCAACTTCTGTATCCAGAGTGTTTCTACTGTTTGTTTTAGGTAACTTCCCCTCTTCCTTAGTAAATACTGAGCAAAAATATTTGTTTAGTATCTCTGCCTTTTCACAGTCACCCTCTGCCCACCTTCCCCCCCCCTTTATTAAGCCTCACTATCCCTCCCTTGGTCTTCCTTCGCTCCCTGATGTACCTATAAAAGGTTTTATCCTCCTTCTTGAGTGAGTTGGCTATCTTTTCCTTGGTTTGGGCCTTTGCTGTTCTGACTGCCTTCCCAGCTTCCTTTTGCTTTAACTGATACAGTTCTCTGTCCTGCTCCTTCTGTGATTCCTTGTACTTCCTGAAAGCTTTTTTTTTCTCTTGAACCTTCACTGCCACTTCCTTTGAGAACCATAGTGGTTTCTTACATCGTTTAGTTTTGTTTATTTGCTTCACACAAAGGCTTGTTACCTCTGTGATGGCAGTTTTTATTATTCCCATTGTTCTTCCACCCTCCTTCCTGCCCATTTGCTAGTGCATTCCTTAGGCACTCACCCATTTAGCAAAGTCAGCCCTCCTAAAGTCCAGTACCTTTGCCTTTGTATGGCTTGACTCTATTGCTGTGTTTATTGTGAACCATACTGTTCGATGGTCGCTAGTTCCCAGATGGCTACCCACTTCTACATCTGTGATCCTCTCTTCATCTCCATTTGAGAGAACCAGATCTAAGATTTCTCCCTCTCGAGTGGGCTCCAATACTAGTTGTCTAAGGCATGCCCCCTGTAGGGCATCTAGAATAACCCCACTCTTCGAAGTGGCTGCTGCAACTGCACTCCAGTTAACATCTGGCATATTCAGATCACCCATCAGCAATATCTCCCCTTTTTCTGCCATACTAAGTATACTTTCTATCATTTCCTTGTCCATTTCCTCCCCCTGAGAAGGGGGTCTGTATATAACCCCTGTGCGGATTGTGGTGCCATTGCCAGTCTCCAAATTTACCCACAGTGCTTCTTCTCCTCCCTTTTGTTCTGTTGCTTTGATTCCTTCCCTTATGTACCTTAGGTCTGACCAGTCTGTATCACTGTACTGGGGTATGTTCACTGAAGGATGAAAGCTGACCAGGGTAAACATTGAAAATAAAAAATAATGTATCTGGGAAGAGCCACTACTGTAACTAAGATGTTGCTGTAACTGGGAAAAAGACAGTGCTGTAACTGGTAGGAACTCCAACACTGAGGGGAGCACCCATCCTGGCTAACCAACTAACGCACAATGTGCATTCAAAAATGAATGCTAGCTCATGAATATATAAACCTGAATCTTATTTTATTTCATACATAAAGTCAAAACCATTGTAAGCAGCACACTGTGGCATACAAAAGCATACACAAATACATAAGGGCAGAAACAACACATAGTTGACAGGAGCAAAAACAACTCGCTGGTGGACAGGAACTGACATTTCACTCCTGTTCAGAGGAGCTTCCTCTGAGGATATGTATTTTCATATGTCCTTTTGCCCCAAAGTTGATCAGCCAGAACAGGTGTTCCCACTGTGTTTGGGTTACCAGTGTTTTCTGTTGGGGTCAGCACCACCGTAGCTCATGGTGGAGCAGTTAATATTCTAGAGGTCACATTGTAACTGGGAGGAGATACTGCTGCAACGCTTTATTTTTTCCCCAAAACTCCTTGATACAGCATAAATGCACCAGGAGATTTTTCTGTGGTTTAAAAAGCAACGGCTGGGCCTGCCTGTCAGTGCAGAGGTATGGCTACTGCCTGCAGTGCTGCTGACCCAGCTTAAGATATGAGCTCAAGTCATTGGAGGGCTAGCCAGGGGAGGAAGACTAAGCACCACACAGGATGCTCTCCTCCTTTTGGGTAGGGAGGGTCACTGCCAGTACTTCAGTGCTGCCACCTTGGTGACTACTGGTGGTAGTGCAGCATTAGGTAAAGAGATAGACTGTCAGATGGGTGCATGGCCAGTGTACCATCATGCACACCCCTGCACTGTGCCTCTAGCATGCTGATATCCTTGAGGACTGAGAGAAATATGAAAATGGCTCCAGCATCAACAGTAATAGACCTCAGCATATCCAAGTGCTGTGCCACTGTAAATTGACCATACCCCATCCCTAACTGGGGGAGGGGGGGATGCCATGGCTTTGTGAGAGATAAGAATCAAAGTTAACAGTACAGTACGTTGGGTGTGCCATAAGAGCTCCTGAGTGGGGTAGGTGCTAAAAAAAATGTAAAAAAATAATAGCAGTAGTCTATGTAAACCTCTTAATATCCTGCAAACTGCAGATTCCACTTTTGTTGTTCAGGTAATGATGCATATTTTAGTCACCACAGCTGCTTCAATTGTGTGTTTGACTTCATGAGCACCCAGTAGCTCCAGCATCCAGCATTAGTGCTGTCACATCTATCGCAGGTTTACCTGCAGCACTGCACTCATTCTTGGCATAAACATCACTGCCTCTTGGGTTAGTATTACATTCTGCGCTATAAAAAAATAACAATATGTATGCTGTCCCCAGCTGTTCAAACTCCCCCGCATGGGAACTTTTGACACTTATTTTATATTTATTTATTGAAAACCTCAGAGATTACCTTTATGCACAAGTGCTTATTTACAAAGGTTCCATGCCAAATACAAAGTCACAAAAAACATTACAAATACAGCAAAAATGTCCAGAGGAAATGCAGTGGAGTCAGGCTCAAAGCACTTGACAGAACAATTACATACAGTTAAAAAAAAATCCACACAGATTGTTGTATAAGAAGTCATAGTATATGTACAAAGAGAAAGTGAATAAAACTATTTAACAGTTACAGTTGCACTGGACTGCAAGGGCAGAGCGGAAAGTTCTCTTAAAGGACAACATTTTGCCAATAAACTATTCAAAACAACTTCATAAGGGACCAAAGGAAAGGCTACTGTTTACATTGATGCTAACATTGCATTTATGTGAATGACAGAAATAGTTTTGTAGCATCTGAAAAGTAAGCATCAGCCTTCCAATAAAAAAACTGCTCTGCTTGTTCCCTAAAATGGCTGCCAAATGTGTAAAGTGATGACATCATTGGAGCATCAGAGGCAGAGAGCTACATGGTTCTCTATAGTGCTATCTTGTTCTGTCTTGCCTCGCTGTTTAGAATTGTTTCACCAAAATGATCAAAACTATGACTTAACATGTGGATTATTTTGATCAGTACACATGTTAGGTTTCGATTTTGTTCATTTTGTTTACTTTAATGTACAAAAATTGTGTTGTAATCCAACTGACTTTCTCTTTGGTAAACTGCAGTACAGTACAGTACAGTAAAACTCTTAAAATGCCTGGGGGTCTATGTGGTGTCCCAATGGTTACAGCAAAGTTCTAGTCTAGTCTGGTCCAGTGCCAATGATCATGCTTCATTGGGAATTCAGAATTACGCTTCTCTTATAGTTTTCTTTTTCCTTATGAACAGCCCCCCCCCCGCAGCTAGCCCACCAGCCATCAAACAGTCCACCTTTCACACTCTGTCCTTAGTATTGTCTAGGGCCACATATGAGCTTCCCAGTCCCACAAAAAGAATATCACACTTCAGATCATAATCTTGTACCTCAGACAGTAGTGCACACCTATGCCAATACGCTTCATTGACTGACATTGTTAAGTGATGCCTCCCAAGTCACTCTCCAGTCCCCTTTCATCATTGTTTCACTTCTACTCCCACAATAAACATCAGGTGGATCACCACCCTTTTGCACAATGAAGGCGGTACATGCAGTCCCCCATTTTGTTCTGCTTCATTGACCAACAACTATGTCTTACTAGAGAGCCAAGCAATAAGTACTGGAACACACCAGGAAAAGTGTTCATTCCCTCACAAGTGCTGGACTTACTATGGATAACATTATTATGCAGGTGAGATGTACTAATGTCTTAATTGAATCCTCCTGACATCCAGCATTAGTCTACCCCCTTACCCGTGATCTGCAGAATCTGGTAGGACAGTCCTCAGCAATCCTCTTGTAGTCCATGTCAATGTCCTCCTCCACAATATTAGTTGTCTGGCTTACTGTTCTTCTGAATGTTGAATGCAGTATATGCAGTCTCCTCAATACTGCCTCAACAAACCTTGACCCCCTTCCCTGAAACTAATCTCCCTACACTGAATCCAAGTACTCATTTAAGCACTACAGTGTTACTGTGAGTATTTGTTATCGCTGGCTGCTTTCATCCATGGTCAGATAACGATCATTGTGCTGGTAACCCCACATCTCAAATCTTCCAGTAAACTGCTCACATTCCTCCCCCCAGTCATCCACCATCCCTGAATATAGCTGTACCCTAGACTAATGGCCTCCTCAGTCCCCTCCCCGGTATTCATTCTTCACACCTGCTCCCCACATCAAAAACTGGTGAGCTGGGACTTTCGTTTCTGGTTACCAGCTAATGGCAGCTTAAACCTCAGAGGTCCTTCTTGGCCAATGTATTATCCAGCTACCTCGAATACTTAAAATCACCATCCTGTCACAGAATCATCAGATCACTGAGCCTACCATGCCTATGAAGCAATGAAATAAAGATGGGACAGCAGGTGCTAACCTAAAGCAATAAAATAATAAAACAGGTACCCAAGCATGGGCCGCACCATGAGAGGAATCAACTTCCGCAGCAGCCCTCACCCAAAACAGTGACTGGGAGGAAAACGAATGTATTATCACCTCAAAAATGCTTTGCAGTACACTGAAACAAATGAGTGAAACTTTACACCAACTAGAGACCAGAGTCACTGAAGACTGCCAGACATTGGCCCAGTTAGAGAACCACACAACGACAGTGGAAACCACCTTGTCGGACTTCACCAGCACTTCCAACCTCCATAATATGGCTGTCTTCGACTTGCATCACAGAGAGAAAGCCCTTGAGCGACAGTTAGAAGAACTAGAAAATAGAAATTACCCTAATAACATATGGCTCCATGGGGTATCAGAGGAGACTGAGTCAGGAAACATGCTTAACTTCACAGAGAGCTTCCTAAAAGAACTCTTGAATTTACCAGCAGATAAGGATTTGGGTATCATTCATGGACATTGCTCTCTAATGCCACAACCTAAAGACCCAAAGGCTCGGCCAAGATCCATAGTGATGGCGTTTATGGACTTTCGAGTCAAGGAAGAAATTTTGCATGCTGCCTTGGCCAAAAAAACAAATACATTTTGGCAATGTGCGTCTCTTTTTTGACCAGGACTATGCCCCCCCCAAACACTTGCACGTCACCAAAAACACTTCAACTTGTTATAGCACTTAGACTGGCAGGCCACCAGGCACAGGTAGAATATCCAGCCAAATTTAATGTGCTTACCAAGGAGGGCTGGAAATGATTCACAGAACTGAAAGATGCCAAAGAATTTTTGGCTGAACTCAGAGTGAAGGTTCTAGAGGATGGACAGACATCAGAGCAAAGGACTTACAATCCAGGGAGTGGACGACCGTGGGAACCAAATGGACTCAGAAGCAAACAGCATTGGGGACTTCCATCATGTGGGACAGAGCCTCAGCCAAAACATTCCCCAGAACATGCATATGGCTCCAGCTCGAACACGGGGGGAGCAAGCAAGAAATCCAACAGAGACTGACTCTAGCATGGACACTTGAGTGAACATTTTTGGGGTCACAGTAAGATTTCAGTGTTTTTTCCCACCCTGCTTAATTAAAAGGGGATGACCCTGCAAGTTCCTTAGTGAAGCTGCAGGTTTAGGCTCTAACAATTCAGAGCCTGTGTATTGGTTCACCCAATGGTTTTATTTATTTATTTCAATTCTAGGATTACAATTACCTTTGAGCCCAGGGCTCTTTTACAAAGGTTCCACGTCAAGACATAGGTATCACATGACAATAGACAAAATTGTTACACAAATAAGGGTAAAGGATATATAAAATTAATTTCGAACAGACAGGGAGAGGGTAAAGTGGAAAGGAAGAAGGACAATAGGGGGGGGTGGTAGAAAGAAATGGGAGGGGCAAGGCGGGAGGTAAGAAAATGAGAAGAGAGGAGAGGTGGGGGTAGGTAAGGATAAGGAGGGGGGTAGGTAAGGATAAGGGCGGGTGGGGTGAAGCAGCCAGGAAGGTGGCATCGTCAAGTGCTGTAGAGCGTGTGGGACAGAGGCCAAACTAGGGCAAGTGTGTTATGTAAGGAGCTACATATAGGAAGAGCGGTAGCAGAGTGGAGTTGCATAGACATTATCCATGACAGTTGCAGATGCTGGAAGTGACCAGGGTGTTTTGGAGCCTGGATTTGAAGGCCCCTAGCCCAGTGGTATTGATAGTATCATTGGCAAGACCGTTAAACCAAGTGGGTGCCCTGTAGGCGAATGAACGCTGGCCAATGGCTGTGTGGCAGTGAGGGATATGGAAAAGTTGTGGCTTTGATCCCCTGGTAATTCTGGAGCTGGTTTTCATTTGAAGGAGTGAACAGACCCCGGGAAGGGCAGTTCCCAACTGTATTTTCTTAGCAACCATGCAGGTTTGGTACTGAATTCTATTATCAAGTTGAAGCTAGTTAGCTTGTGAGTAGAGGTCACAGGTGTGTGTGAGCCGTTCGGCCCCAGTGATGAGTCGACAAGCCTTGTTTAGGGTGGTAGTAATCTTTCTGAGTGCAGTGGTAGTGGCAGTGCCATAGATGACAAGACCATAGTCAATGTGGGAGATGATGGAGCTTTGAACTGCGGCAAAGAGGGCCTCTTTAGTCAGGTGCCGATGAAGCCAGTAGAGTAAGCCCAGTCTAGTATTCACAGTTTTAGTGACATTGGTTATATGGGTTCCAAAGGACAGGTGTGGGTCTAAGGTGATTCCTAGGTATCTAAAGGAGTCAACCTGCTCCAGGGAGTCCCTGAGGCAGGTGTTTAAGGAGAGTTGGTGGTGTTTGTGCTTGTTTTGGTGGCTGGTGAAAATCATGGTCTTCGTTTTCTTCTGGTTAAGGATTAACTTATGTTCTTTGAACCAACTTTCAACCGAGGTGAAGCCGTGTTGAAGGGTTTGTTGCAGGTGGCTTGGGTCATGATGAGAGGCAAGAATCACCGAGTCATCTGCATAGAGTATGGCTTGCTGAGAGGTGGAGTCAGGTAGGGAGTTGAGGAACAGGCTGAACAGCAATGGGCCCAGGATGGAGCCTTGGGGGACACTGGAGCGAACCTGTTTAGTGTCGGAGACCACACCTGATATTTTTACACATTGGGACCTGTTGTCAAGATAGCTATTTAACCATTTCACTGATTCCGTGGAGAAGCCAATGTTCAGTAGCTGATGAAGCAGGAGGCGGTGGTGGACAGTGTCAAAAGCCTTTGACAGGTCAAAGAATGTAGCTCTGGTTAGGCGACCCTGATCAAGGGAGTTGTGTATGGCTCCCATAAACTCAAGAAGTGCCGTGGCAGTGCTGTGTCCTTTTCTAAATCCATGTTGCTGCCGGAAAAGGATACTGTACTTGTCCAGATGATCAGTGAGCTGGTCTGCTACTATCCGTTCCAGGGCCTTAGAGAGGGGTGGCAGGATAGAGATAGGTCGGTAGTTCACATGGGAGGTCCGGTCACCACCTTTATGGATAGGTGTGACAGTCACTGCCTTCCATTTGTCAGGGAATTGGCTGAGAGAGAAAGAGAGATTAAAGATCCTGGTGAGAGGCCCCAGAACCTCGTCTAGAGTGAGGGACAGAAGTTTGAGGTCCAGTGTGTCAGCACTTGCTCTAGTGTTTTTGATGGCTTTGGAAATGTATTTCCTGATGGCATTTTTGCTTACTGCTCTGAAGTAGAAAGGGGGACAATTTTTTAGTGATGACTGATGGGTGGGAAGAGGGGGGCTAGTGATACTGATGCCTTAATGGCTAATTTATAAAGTTAACTATGGTGATATATCTATGAAACAAAAAGCTCCAAAGAGTTAATCCAGCTGGATTTAATGTTTTACTGGTGGGTGGGAGGGGGACCGCTCTGGGGGTGGAGAGTCTCTGGGGACTAGATTGGAGTGTCGCCAAGAAAAGAGTTACCTGATGGGGTGGCTTGGGGGGAGAGGGAGCTTTGTGCAGCTCAGCATGGGGATGGAGTGCTCCAGTGGCTGCTTTTGGCGTGGGGGTTCCTTCCTGATTCAGACCTCAGAAATCAGTCTTCCATTACCACATTTAAATCTCTAAGATGGGCAACATTTGTTGAGAGAGAAATTTAGCCTATAGGAACTGATGCCTCAGTGGGGACAATCTAGAAAGATGTGGCACCTCATTTCCTTGGCAATTAAGACTTTCACTTCCTAAGATTAATAATCTGGGGGTTGGGAGGGGGACCTCAAAGGGGGGTTTCTTTTGCAGCACTAGATACCACTACACCTCTCCCATATAGGGGGAACACAATAAGTCTCGTTGAGGTGGAGTGTTTGTCCCAGGTTATCTCTAATGTGGTGAATCCTGACCTCTAGTAAGCATGGTAAAACCACATGGAGGTATGTCTGGAGACTGAGAGAGGCTGTTGGGGGGGGGAGACTCAGTGCCAAGGTGGCTGCAGGGGTGGCTCTGTTGATGCATGGGCTGTGGAGGTCCTTGGATCTCCCTCTTTGGGGACCCCTCATAGATTCAGGGTCCTATTAGTAACTTAATCCCTGGAGAAATAGGGGTAGTCTTACTTGATGGATGGCACTTTGAGACCCTGGGGCCCTCCCAGGGTAGGTTTCCTGACCACCAGTGACCCATGCCGCATTGCGGCTTGAGATGTTATTTTTCATTGTCTAAGGCTGAGAGGGATGAAGTAGGACCTTCTGAAATCCTTCTTGTTTATTCCTACTTAGTCTGGTAATCTTTCATTTCCCATCTGGAGACCCACTCTTATAGGGACAGGGGTCTCTGGAACAGAAGCACCTCAGACCGGCTTCCTCCCTCACCCCACCCGAAGACTCAGAAGAGGACGAGGATTAAGGGCTTTATTATGCCTTGAAGTACCATTCGTACCAAATGTTATTTGGACAGTTATTGTTTGTAAATAGTTTGCAAAATGTTGAGTTACACTGTTATATGTATTTTAGTTTTAATATCTTATTAAGATGTGCATTCCTCCCTCTCCAGAGACATAATTCCCTGAATCCTTATAGACTCAATGGGTGACTTGAAAATCTCATCCCTGAACATTAGGGGCATAAACAGCCCAGTCAAGAGGGCACGTATCCTTCAGGAGTTACAAAGACAACAGGTAGGGGTAGCCTTCCTACAAGAAACCCATTTAGAGCACAGGAACACCAGAAGCTTCAGCATAACTGGGTGGGGGAAGTTTACGCCTCACACTATGTGGCACACTCACACCGGAGGGGGGGTAGCCATACTACTTTGAAAAAAACATCCCACTTAAGATTTCTTAGGTAGAAGATGACCTGGAGGGTCGATTTATTAGAATACATGGAGTGTACAGGGGTCCGAGGTGAATTCTGTTAAACCTTTATGCTCCAAATGAGGGGTCAGAATGTATACCTTTCTTGTCTAAAGTAATCAAGGACAATGTGGTGGACACACAAAGCCTAATCATAATAGGTGGGGATTTTAACTCTGTTTTAGATTTAAGCCTGGATAGAGTGGATTCCTGAATGACTGGTCCCTCCAGGTCCAGAAAGGCATTGGCTAGATTGTGTGCAGATTTGGCCTTAATAGAGGGTTGGCGATTCTTGCACCCAAGAGACCAAGACTACACATACTATTTGCTGAGATATAGAATGTATTCTAGAATAGATTTCATTCTTATTTGGGCGAACTGGATTTCTAATCTAACCTCAGTCACCATAGAGAACATTACGCTTTCAGATCATGCCAATAGCTATCCAACTTGACCTGGCACCAAGATCTACTGAAACCCTATGGTGTCTTAATGTTAGCCATTTAACAACTTCTGACTCCAAGGAATTAATACAAAAATCCACGAAGACTTTCTTGCAACAAAACCCGCCAGGGGACACCAGTACAGAGGTAAGATGGGATGCCCTAAAATGCTATTTGCATGGGGAGATCATTAAATACTCTTCTCATGTTAAGAAAACTCATCTGAAACCATGCACAGAGCTGGAGAAACAGATTGTGCAGTTAGAAGAACAAGACAAATCAACCCTTGATAAGGGTATAAAATTCTGACTAGATCAAACTAGACAGAAATTAAACCAGCTCTTAGACACGCAAATAGAGGGCCAACTTAGGTACTCCAAACAGAAATGTTATGAGCATGGGAACAGAACCGGTAAACTCCTGACATAGCAACTAAGAAAGGAATTAGCTAATAGGGTAGACAGCCTATGACTCCCCCCCCACCCCAATTGCTACTGCCTTCCAACAATATTATGAGTCGTTGTATGTGGTTGAAAGGGGACCATAAATAGCCTAGACCTTATAATGGTAGGAAAGCTCATTTTTCCCCTTGTGCCCTGCTACTATAAGTCTGACTTACTGGAAAGATCATGTTTATTATTGAGATGACAAAAAAAAACAAAAAAACAGGAAACTTTACTAACTGTATTCATGATGTGGAAGGGTGGTGCACTCACCAGTTTTCAATGTAGGGAGAAGGAGTGATTAACAATTGCCAGAGGGGACTGACGAGACCATTCCTGCATGGTACAGCTATATTTCGGGTAGGTGAAAGACAGAATGAGGAAAGCTGAACAGAACATTGTGAGATCTGAGATGTGGGGCTGCCAGCACTGTGACCACTACCAGACCATAGATGAGAGCAAACAGCAATGGCGAATACTTGGATTGGCAGGGCAGCACCTAAATTGTTACCTGGATTCAGTGTAGGGAGATTATCCTTGAGGGGTTTGCTGTGACAGTATCGAGGGGACTGTGTATACAGCATTCAAGATTCAGAAGAGTTGTGAGCCATCCAGCTTGCACTGTGAAGAAGGGCACAGAAAAGGACTGGAGGAGGATTGCTGAAGACTGTCCTAGGGGTTTCTACGGGTCACAGGTAAGGGAGTAGACAGATGCTGGAGGTTGGGTGAATTTGCTCAAGGCATTAGTATGCCTCCCCTGCCTAATAATGTTGTTATCCATAGAAAGTCCAGCCCTTATGAGGGTATAAACAGCAGTTTTCCTAGTGTGTCCCATTGCTTCTTTCTTGGCTCCCCAGGAAAACCTGGTTGTTGGTTAATGAGGCGGGAAAACATCAAAATGGGGGACTGTACATACTGCCTTCATTGTGCATAAGGGTGGTGATCTGCCTGATGTTTACCGTGGGAGCAGAAGTGAAACACTGATGAAAGAAGACTGGAGAGTGATTTGAGGGGCATAATTTAACAATTCCAGTCAGTGAAGCGTATGGATACAGATGTGCACTATTCTCTAAGGTACAAGATTATGATCTGAAATGTGATACTTCTTTTTGCGAGACTGGGAAGCTCATATGCAACCCCAGGCAGTAATAAGGACAGAGTGTGAACAGTGGATTGTTTGATGGCTGGTGGGCTAAATGTGGGAGTGGGGGGGGGGGAGGGTCCATATGGAAAAGAAGACTACAAGAGAAGCATATTTTTGGGATAACCAAGAAAGCATGAACTTTGGCATTGGACCAGACCAAAACTTTGCTACAACCATCAGGACAACACATAACCACTAAACCACCAGGTATTTGAAGAAGTGTACTGTACTGCGGTTTGCCAAAGAGAAAGTCGGTTGGATTACAACACAATTTCAACACGTTAAAGTAAACAAAATGAACTAACTCATAGCCTAATATGTGTATTGATCAAAATAATCTGCATGTTAAATCAGGGTTTTGATCATTTTGGTGAAACAATTCTAAACGAAGGGGGAAAACAGAACTAGCTAGCACTATAGAGAGCCATGTAGCTCTCTGCCTCTAGCTCCAATGTTGTCATCACTGCACACATTTGGCAGCCATTTTAGGGAACAGACAGAGCAGGGTTTTTTGAATTGGAAGGCTGAAGCCTACTTTTTCAGATGCTGCAAAACTGCTTTTATGTTTTTCAGATAAATGCAATGCTAGCATCAATGTAAACAGCAGCCTTTCATTCACCTCTCTGTGAAGCCAGATTTTTAAATTGTTTCTTTCTAAAAAACAGGCTTTTAGGTGTCCTTTAAACTGATTAATCTTGGGGAGATTCAGCAATGTATCGGGTAGTTCGTTTAACCAGTTAGTGGCCCTGACAGCAAGTGACTACTTGCCCAACTGTGTTTGCCAGAAAGGAGGCTTAAGGGCATTCTTGACCATGTTCCTGGTGTTGTATTAGTTGGAGATGGTATGGAAGCAATTTGATCAAACAGGGGGTGTTAGACCCAGAAGTGCCTTTTTGGCTAGCAAACAGGTCCAGAGCTCTATTCTGCAGGGTAAAGGTAGTCAGTTAGTGAGTGCATAAAGGATACAACTGTGAGTGCTGTTTTCTGTACCATGTACAAAGTGGCATGCCTTATTACTGAACAGCTTTCCTCTGTTTAGCACTGTGTCACAGGCAGCTGCATAGACAGGGAGACCATAATCTGTAAGTTATAGAATGGAAATGGCCACAATAAGGGATCTAGCATCCCCAGTGAGATTGTTGTGGTTATGGTACAGGGCACCCAGTCTTCTGTTAACTATGGCCATCAGACTTTTAACATGGGGTGCAAAAGATAAGGTGTCATCCAGAGTTACTCCAAGGTATTTGAAGGTCTCCACCTGTTCAAGGTTTTGTCCCTGTCCATTTCGGATGACAAAGGGTAGAACTTTCCTCTTCTGTGGGAAGCTACAGAAGAGCATGGTCATTGTTTTTCTTTGTAATTGAGCTCCAGCTTGTTCAAAAACCAGCTTTTAGTGACCTGAACTTACTTTGGATAGCAGTGGTGAGACTGTCAAGGTCTGGGTTTTTGGAACAGGTAACGTCATTGGCATGGAGGAGTATGTTGGCTGTCTGACAGGCATTGGGTAGTTGATTTATGAAGAGGCTCAATAGGAGTGGGCCCAAGATGGAGCCCTAGGGGACACAAATAGACACTCCTCTAGTGTCAGACAAAGATTTATCAATCTTGACATGCTGAGAGCAATTGGTGAGATTACTGTGAAACCAGTCAACTGTGTTCTGTGACAAACCCAGACCAAGGATTTTGTTAAGTAGGAGCTTATGGTTGACCAGATCGAAGGCCTTAGTATGGTTGATATATAGTTCTAATGAGGTTACCATTTTCAAGGGTCCCATCAATATAATTGGTGTATTGGTGCTGTGTAGCTTTTAGAAGCCGTGCTGCTGTACACACTGGACACTGTATTTTTTGAGGTATGTGACAAGGTGATCAGAGACTGTTCTGTTGAGGGTCTTGGATGGGGGGAGAATAGAAATGAGTCTGTAATTGACAAGTCTAGTGCATCTAAGAATGGCATCTAAGAAGCTCCAATCCTTTTGCTAGCAGCCATATTTGATAAGAGGTCAGTCTCACTCGAGAGAGAGGATTCCTATAGCAAATAACTTTTTATCCCTTTCATTTATGCCTAAATGAAAATTATCATATGGCGGCAATGTTTGCAGAATATGTTTCCATGGATTTCTGCTGCAAACGCTGGATTTTACTATGGACTAAGACGTTGTCTGCGGTTCATCAATGAAATTCCGCCATTTGCACAATCATTCTACCAAGTAAAGCAACATTCTGCAGGACTTGGCAAATATTAGCAAAATTCCATGAAAATCATAGAATTTCATAAAATTTTAACAGAGGCAGAATCCACAGTTTTACCCAGCCCTCAATAAGAAGACTGCCTAGTGTAAATCTCATGCTGATATTTGCTTGCTTGACTAAAATCTGCTATATGTACAGTATATAACTCTGACAGTGTTGAGACAGCTATATCTTCCTGATCTGATCTACAATTGATGTACTCTAGTCAGATTACTCATTTATTAATAACACAATGACATAAATTATTTTAGTGGTTTACTGGTTTCTTTAACAAAAAAGAAGATAAAAATGATCTTGCATTGTTTCCTGCGTGTGCTCGACATTATCAAAACAAGATACACTTTTATCCCCATCTACAGTCCACCTACCCTGCTACCCATTATTTTAAATCCCCTCAGAGCTACACCATTTATTTCTACTCCTGGGCATTTACCTACAGTAAGCTTTCTACAGTTAATTTTAAAATAGCCCAAATTTGAGCTTGCTTTCTGCTGCAAATTGAATTAATTTTATGCTGTTTATTAAATATAAGGGATCTGGGCTGGGTTGCCATCACTGAAACCTGGTACAATGATAACCATGACTAGGAAATGACAATCTCAGGTTTCAGCCACTTCCAAGGGGACAGGAAAAGGAGAAAGGGTGTGGGGTGGCAATGTACTGTACGTGAAGGAGGAAATAAACACTACAGTGATCCAAAATGCTCAGATTGAATCTGAAGCATTTTGGGTTGCACTCGAGGCTGACAATGGTAAGGTGACTGAAGTAGGAGTAATTTACAGACCCCAAGTGCAGGGTTTGTAGGGTGACAGAGATCACCGAAATCATACAAAGGATGACTGACAAGGGGGAAGTGATAGTGGTGGGCCTGATATAAATTGGAGTATCTATACAGTGGCATCAACAGGGAGCAACTACTTTCTAGAAGCTCTGCAGGGATCTGGCCTCAGGCAGCTTGTGAGAGACCCAATGGGGGGGGGCTGTCCTTGGCCTGTTACTCACCAATGGTGAAAATATCTCAGCAGTAGAAGTTGAGAGCCACCTGGGATCCAGCAACCACCGTATGTTGTGGTTCCAGGTAAATATGGCAATGGAAACTACACACTCAAAAACTAAAGTACTAGACTTTAGAAGAGCAGAGTTTGCTAAAATGAGGGAGTGTCTTAAAAATAACCTAGTAAATAAAACAAAGGGGGTGAAGAGTACTGGGCATGTCTAAAGAGGGCTATAACAGAAGCCTCAAATCAGTTTCTAAGAAAGGTGAGTAAAGCAAAGAAGAGAAGAAAACTGCTTTGGTTGTCTAGGCAGGTGGCCACCAGGGTAAAAAAAAAATATTGCTTTCAGGAGATACAAGGAAACTGGATGTGACAAAGACAGAGACACATACAAGGAGAAACTGAAGGAAGTAAGCAAGACATTTAGGGTGGCAAAGGCATCAATTGAAGAGAAAATAGCTAAGGAGGTCAAAAGGGGGGACAAGACCTTCTTTAGATATATCAGAGAAAAGAGGCAGACAAGTGGGGGTGTAGTCAGAATCACAAGGGATGAAGGTGGGCATGCAGAGGATGACAACGACAAAGCATAGATCCTCAACAGATACTTTTTTATCAAGGAAGAGGATGGTTGCAGACCAGCCCTGAGTGGAAGAAGTTCCATCAGTTGAGAAGTCAATTCAACACCATTCACAAGGGAGAGTGTCCTCGAGTAACTTGGGAAACTCAAGGTAGACAAGACAATGGGCCCAGATGAAATTCACCCTAGGATTCTTAGGGAGCTAAGAGAGGAGCTCATGGCAACACTAGCTGAACTATTTAATCTATCACTTGAACTAGGTGAGGTACCGAGGGATTGGAGAAGGGCTAATGTTGTCCTTCTCCATAAGAACGGGAGTAGAGAAATAATGGGCAACTGTCGATCAGTTAGCCTCACTTCGATTGTGGACAAAACGATGGAAGCCCTACTCAAGGAAAGAATTCTAAATGCTCTAGAGGAGAACAGTAATTTGGATTCAAAACAGCATGGTTTCACCACAGGAAGATCATGCCAGACAAATCTAATTGATGTCTTCAACTGGGTAACCAACTCTGTAGATCAAGGCAGGACTGTGGATGTGGTATATCTGGACTTTAGCAAATCCTTCAACTCCATTCCACACAGAAAACTGCTAAACAAGCTCACCAACATGGTAGCTGATCAGAAAGTGGTAAACTGGGGGGGGGGGCGCTGTGGAGCCTGAGCTTGGTGGAAGTGAGAAGCTATAGCTCCGTACTTTTTTCAGTAAAATACAACAAAAATTGCATTTTCACTGCTGTTTTGAGAATATTGGACAGTGGGAATGACTTCCTGGCTATTGATTTTGGTAATATGGGAAACCTGAAGCAGGACAAAGCTGCAGGAAGTTCGGACAGAGGAAAAGGTGCTAGTGTTGCCCAGACCTCGCGGTCTGGCCAAGAACATTTGGTTAACACACCCTCAGGCAGAGATGAATCTCTAGCATTGCTGGGGTTAAAAATGCAAGCCCTAATTACTTCAGTCGCCAATCTGTCCCAGAAAGTGGACTCCTTCAATGGCCGAGTGATATTGCTTGACTCTTCGGTGGAGGGTCTAATATCAGAATTTGCAGAGGTGACTAAAAAGGCCAACTCAGTTTACAGGAGCTACTGCTTTGATGACCAAAGAGCTCCAATTCTTTCACACGAGACTCAAAACTATGGAGAACCAAATCCAGAGCGCTAATATATGTGTATTGGGCTTACCCGAAGGTTTTGAAGGGGATCACCCAATAATGGCAATTCAGGACTTTCTAACTGAGAAGCTGGTGACTTCGGGTCAAGATCAGATTACAGGGATACAGAAAATTTACAGAGTTACCCCCCGGGGCTGTCAACAATCGGAAGAGCCCCAAACTTTGATGCTTGTTACCCCTGGGATTGGAATGCAAGACAGGATCCTAGCATTGGTTCGTCGATGTGGCCCGGTGATGATTGAGGACCATCAAGTTTATTTCTTCTTGGACTTAAGCTATGCAATGCAGCAATGCTGCAAGAAATTCAATGCAGTTAGACACACCTTGTGAGAGGCTGGTATCACTCACACTATTATCTTTCCAGCTCGCCTCTGTATAGTACATGAGAGGAAAGTTTACCTCTTTGGAGATCCTGTTCAGGCTGGCAAATGGTCTACTAGATTGGCCGCGAGGTCTGTGAGTACCCCTGAAGATCCTGATTTGGACACTTGAAAGGGCTGTGTGGAACTGTTTGAGTGTTTCCCTTTTTACGATCAGAACGGTGCCATATATAACAGTATAATTCGGTTCTGTGAGGGGGGTGTTTTATCACTCGTTCGCCTAATGTTAATAAAAGGTCACTCCTATGGTATCAAAGTTAAAACTGAATTAAAGTTTTTGTAAGGCTTCTTACTCCAAATATAGATTTAGATTACTTCTTTAACTTAGGTATAATGCATGGCACCCTAAGCTCTTTTTGAGCAAGGCCTGTTCTCGGACTGATGCTGGACATTTGTAATTTTCAATAAAGGCCATGCTGCTCTTGGGATAATTTATACAGCAACAATATAGGATGTCAATTTTTCTTGGTTAATAATTGTAGCAATACCCCATATGTGGTAACTCAATATGGCAAATGCACATTTTTACTTTTATCAAGGGAATTGTTCCCAGAAGAAAATGTTTTTATGATCTGTTTGCTATACCCATACTCAATGATATGTCTTTGGAAACTAAAAAATAAAGTATAAAAAAAAAGTAAGTGGTAAACTGGATAAGGAGTTGGCTGAGTGGGAAATCCCAGAGAGTACTGTAAATGGCATCTTATCGGAAGAAAGAGAGATAACTTCTGGTTATGCAGTGTACCTGAAGACAGCTCCTCCATGCCTCTCCAGGCACCCGCTCCAGAATTCATCATTTATTACATCAAAGAATGAAGCAACTACCTTCACAGCTACCCGAAGGACTTCTGAAAACCTCGGGATCATTTTTAAAATCAAAACGAGCATAAAAATGGTCAAGGATGGACACAGAAATGAAAAAAACACCACCATGGCATACGCCACCAGCCACGCCTGAAAAGGCCTCCAAAAAGCATCGGGCTGCCACTGCCAGCATTTCCCAGATTCAAGGCCAAGCGAAAATGGAACAAGAGCCACTCAACTTGGCTAGTGTTCTGGCCAAATTCAGGCCTTTTCAAGAAGAATTGAGAGGCATGGCTACTGAAATTAAAAACCTTTTACAAATGCTGGAGGACATCACAATCCACACGTCGGATAATGAGGCATGGATTATCTCATTGGAAAAAAGAACAGATAAAACAGATCTAGAAATTGTTGCTATAAAACAATGGCTATCAAATATGGAAATAAAGGTTGGGGATTTGGAAGGTCGTAGCTGCTGCAACAATGCGGTTATCATTAGGTTTCCTGAACGAGATGAAGGGCAAGACACTATTTTATTTGTGCAAACATTTGTTGATAAAGTAGTGGGACCTTCTCCATTTGGCTCCCATTATGTTCTAGAAAGAGCACACAGAGCTCTCTGGCCAATGCCTTCACCAGGGGCACCTCTTGGCCCCCTTATATTTCATTTCCTCAATTATATAGAATGGCAGTATTTTCTACAGAAAATAAAAGAAGCACAAGAAATACAATGGGAGGGGAAGAAAGTCCGTATTGCCCAGGATCTGCCCTTATCAATGAGACAGAGGAGATCTGCTTTTCACCCTCTGGTAACTAAAATTATAGCAGCTGGTCTAAAATTAAAAATGCAGTATCCAGCGAAATTACAGGTATTAATCTAGAGTACCTGGCATTCTTACGAGGATCCATCATCTGCTCATCTTGGTCTCAAATCTGCCCTGCCCGACCTGTTCAGAGACACTTGAATCAAAAGATGGCTAACACACTCGGCGGTCAAGCAGGGAAGAGTCTGTGTTTTAATGTACCCTTGAATATCAGCCAGAACATGGATTCTGGTCATTTAAATTATCTGAGGCCACTTCATGATTTTGACTACGATTCAAGACATTAGGAAGCTCAAATATCAGCATGTAAACTCATCTGGAAAACCCTGGGTCTCAGGATCTACTCATGGGAAGGGGAGATCGCATTCAGAATGGAATGGTTGCAAGATCGGAGATAAAGGACTAGTACCCATAATTCACCTTTCATTTGGATGTTTTCGAGAACTGGACATGCACAGATTGCACAAAACTTTTAAGAGGATCCTAAGGAAGCTCCCTTTCTCATCGGACCCTCCTCAAGTTAGATTTGTCAGGCATGGATAGACCTAGTCTGGGGAACTCGAAACCTAATTCTGTATAAAGATTATTAAGCTTGAGGCAGATAATTGAGACTTATGTTATAACAATAACTTTTCAAAGTATTCTGGTTAGATAAGTAGATTGGTTGATAGGAACATTTAATCTCTCAGTTAATTTTTATGTTACAGAGCATCTTAACTGCATTCAATTAAGGAGTGGCAGTATAATGCAATTTTTGCTGGTAAACCTGCAGTTAAAGGTTTGTTGCATTTACGGCATTGGAATCTGCCACGTCATGTCAAATATTACTGGGTGACTTGTAATTTCTAGTACAAGGTGGAGGTTACATATTTATATTGTAGGGGATCCTCCAATGACTTTTCCTGCAACTTAGGATACTTGAAGGATTAGCCATCGAAGTTTAAGCCCACCCAAAGAACTTTTGATTTCAGGGTCCACCCGGTAACAGGCAAAGTATAGGCAGAATAGAATAGTTATAAGATTGAGTTATAGAGTGGATTGTCCTAACTACTTCTCATTTGGGTCTTTTCTTCAACAGGACACATATAGCTTGCATTGGGCTCTTATGGTAGTCCCATCGAGGCCCCTCCCATTTCTCCCCGGAGCTGCTATATGTGAGCATCGTCTGTTGTGAGTAGATTTCTCCTATGGAATTAGTAGCTCACTTTTGAAGTTTTTAAAACAATTTATAGTCTAAGGTAGTTAACTGGGATCTCGTGTTAGTGAAGCAAGTTTTCAAAGCGTTCAGGTTTAAGAACACAGAGAGTTTGATGGAAAATGTATCCCTTTAGTTAATGGTAAAGTTATAGAGTGTCTAGACCACGATTATCCATGGAGTGACAGTATATCATATTTCTTGCTGATAAACCTAAGGAAAAGGTTTAGTACATTTATCATTTTGGAATCTGCCACAACGCATAGGTTAAAATAGGATGTTGTATAAATTTTAGCAGATGGTTGATGTTACTTAGGATAATACTGTACTTAAGGGTGTCTGGAGGGGAGAAGCAGGAGTAGGGAACGCTGCAAAATGAAGCACGTAATAGTGGGGAGGGGATGGGCTGGGGAAGGGGTAGAAAGAGGTGCTGGGAGGGTATGGTACAACACAGGAGTATAAAAAGGGGTAGGTGGGAATGGGAAAGGGGAGTACAGTACACGGTCCTAAGAAATCTAAGGATGTCAAGGTTAGTTATTTCCTTTTTCACATTACTACACAATTTGTATATTGGATCATGGTTAATGATGTAACATTCTCTTCATGGAATGTGAAAGGGGTAAGGAGAAAGACAAAACAATATGAAGTTTTAAAACACCTTGATATTTTGCAATCACAGATAACATTTATTCAAGAATCCTATATGTTGGATTCAGACGCATTGTCAATGAGACATCAAAAAGTGGGGCAGGTATTTGTGGCTCAAGGAACAACTAATAGCTGTGGGGTTATGATTTTAATTAACAAGAAGATACCGTTCAAGGCATCACAAATTATTAAAGACCCACAGGGCAGGTATATCATAGTTAAAGGTACTATACATACTACAGAACTTCTGCTGGGTAGTATATACAGTCTGAATGTGGATGATCCTGGTTACTTCATGCAGCTCATTAGAGCCATTTTACCTTATTTGCCAACTCCAATGATTCTGGGGGGAGATCTAAATTTGGTCTTTGATGTATCCATGGATAGGTCGGGTACGATAAAGAAGGGGCGCTCACTGGCTCAATGGGCATTCAGAGATTTACTAGACCAATTGGGCTTGTGTGATGTGTGGAGGGTTTTGAACCCCAAGGAAAAAGAGTATACGTTCATCTTACCAGTACATGGGACATCATCTCGTATTGACTATATTTTACTTTCCCAATCACTCATTTCTAAAGTAATTGATTCCTCAATCCACCCCAGCCCTCCATCTGACCACTTATTAGTAATATGTAGGATTTCCCTAGCTTTCCTACCCAAATGAAATTAGCTTTGGAAAATGAATGATCAAATGCTCAAAGATAATAGAATTGTAGAGGATATTAATGAACATATCGACCTGTTTTCTACCACCAATATTAAACCTAATAGTAGGCCCTATATCATCAGGTGCACACTGAAAGCGTATCTCAGAGGTATATTAATAGGTTTTGCCTCTTAGAGGAAAAAAGCACCCTCCCCAAGCCTTTGAGTTAAAGAATTTATTATCCCAAATTCACACCATAGAGAAAGACCTGAGCCCACACTACTCTGACAACACCAAACACGAATTAACTATTTTGAAAAACCCTTATTTGGATCTGCTTAGAGAGAAGGCTGAATATGTGATTCTTCACACTAAAGCCTCCTATACAGATCAGGGAGAAAAAGCTGGAAAACTGTTAGCTCTACGTATAAAACAAAAGGAATCATCACGATTTATTCCTCCTATTAGACCTCAGAATGACGGCTCCCTGAAAACCACTCCAATAGAAATAGTACAAGAGTTCACCACTTACTATAAACAACTATATGGGCCAATGAAAGACCTCTCATATTTAAAGGGTTCTCATTTACCCACTCTCTCGGAGGCTCATAAACTAGCATTAACTAAACCCATGTCCGAATTAGAGATTGCTGAAGTAATTCAGAATCTTCCAGCTGACAAAACCCCTGGACCAGATGGCTTTTCAGTAGCCTTTTATAAGAAATTTAAGGAAAAGATCATACCGCTTCTTCTCCCATTATACCAATATATGTTATCTGGAATGAAGGTAGACCAAACCCTATTTGAGGCTGTCATTGACCTTTTACCCAAACCAAATAAGGACCTTGACAGAGTTAACAATTATAGACCAATCTCATTCTTCAATCAGAACATCAAAATCCTAACCAAAATTATTAGCAGATAGGATCAGTCTAGCACTCCCTGATTTGATAGGTCCTCAACAGGTGGGTTTTATGAAGGGAAGATCCTCAGCAGATCATCTTCATACACTCACTCACATCTTCTCAGTGTCTGGAGATCTTCCGGTACCAGCAGTGCTGGTGTCCCTAGATGCCAAGAAGTCATTTGACAGAGTAAATTGGCAGTTTTTATTCTGAACTTTGGAAGTACTAGGTTTTCCTTCAGCATTTCGGAACTGAATACATGCCCTTTATGACTCCCCCTCGGCCAGAATATTTGGTAATGGAGTGATTTCGGAACCATTTCCACTGTACTCTGGTACCAGACAGGGATGCCCACTTTCTCCCTTATTATTTAATTTATGTACTGAACCTCTTGTCCGTAGACTGACAGAATGTCAGAAAATACAGGGTATCATTATACAAGATACTGAGATAAAGGTTTCCGCTTATGCGGATGACCTTTTGTTACAAGTATCTCACCCAGAGACATTGATTCCAGCTATGTTAAGAATAATAGAAGATTATAGCAAATTATCAAATTACAAATTAAATATAGACAAATCAATAGTCTTTTCCCTCAATTATAAGGTATTCAAGAGTTTGGTTAGTTCCTTGGGGCTTTCCTGGTCACAGCAATCACTTAAATATCTAGGAATAGAACTTACCAGAAGTCCTGTCATTAACATGAAGAAAAACCTAGATTCCCTGTTACAAATGGTCAGTTGCGATCTAGATCGATGGGCGAAACTCCCAATCTCAATATGGGGAAGGATAAACCTAATTAAAATTGGCTCAGGAAGTGAGATGAAGAGAGTGGGTTGGGGTGTTAGGGAACTGGAAAGGAGTTTGGGAGGATAAGGGACTGTATGCCAAGGACAGGCTTCATCTTGCCCCATTAGGGAAGGAAGTCGTTAAACAGGGGATGGCTGACTATATTCAACAAAGGTGGGGTTTAAACTTGTGAGAGGGGAGGGATAAGGGAGGGGCTGACCAGAAGCCCTCTCCTCCAGATGAGGGCAGTAGCCTTCAAACCCAAGGGGGAGGGGGAAACAGACTGGGGTGGAGGTTTCAGGAGGAGCGAGGAGAATGGAAGTATAAGGAACTTGGGTGGGGTTCGACTAAAGGGTATCAGGATAA
Source organism: Neoceratodus forsteri (assembly GCA_016271365.2). Taxonomy (NCBI): domain Eukaryota; kingdom Metazoa; phylum Chordata; order Ceratodontiformes; family Ceratodontidae; genus Neoceratodus; species Neoceratodus forsteri. The sequence continues at coordinate 659,694,162 of CM057458.1, forward strand.
GGGGTGGGGGGTGTAGTAAATGCCAGGAGCTTGGGAAACAAGTTGCCAGAGTTCCAGGCCATGCTGTTCGGGGTGGATGTGTGTGGTCACAGAGACGTGAGCCAACAAAAACCATGACTGGGACCCTAAACGTATGGGGTACACTATGCTTAGGAAGGATAGAAAGGAGGGCAGAGGGGTGGAGTGGCTATGTTCATTAGAGATGACATAGAAATTGCTAGGGTAGAAGAGGCAGAGGGAAACGTGGAGGCCTTATGGGTCACCTTACAAACCCCAGCAGGAGATAAGGTCAAGCTGGGTGTAGTATATAGGCCCCCCAGGATGGGTGATGTTCTGGAGGATGGTTTGCTGGACAACATCATTGCCCAGTGTGGACCAAAAGGGGAAGGAGTGGTGTTGATGGGGGACCTTAATATGCCAGGTACAAACTGGGGAACCATGTCCTCTAAGGTGGCCAAGGAGCAGAGGCTGCTGGACAGCTTCCAGGATGTGTTCTTAACACAGCATGTGATGGAGCCCACAAGGGAGGGGCATGTCCTGGATGTGGTTCTGGCAGATGGGGATCTGTAAGGGACCTGGTTGTGGAGGATCCTGACTGGAAGCGACCACAATACTGTCTGGTTTCAAATAAGCATGGGGGGGAGGGGGGAGATCTAGGACACTGGCAGTGAACTTCAGGGGGGCAGACTTTGAGGGCATGAGAAATATTCTCGAGGATCACTTGAAGGGGATTACATCAATGACAAATGTGGAAAAGAGATGGGAGGTCATAAAACCGGGACTTCATGAGGCAGTCAGGACCTGTGTTAGGTGAAACGTAAGGGAGCAAGGTCACATAAACCATGCTGGTGGTCCAGTGAGGTTCAGGTAGTGGTCAGAGAAAAGAAGGCGGCCTACAAAAAATATAAAACAACAAGTGGGGATAGGGATAAGAAAATGTACCAGCTTGCATCTAGAAAAGTCACCCGGATGGTGAGGGGGCAAAGTCTAGTAAAAAGCAGTGGCTGGCACAGGGGAGACATGGAGGAGAAAAGGGGTTCTTCCGGTACATTAGGGAGCGAAGAAAAACTAAGGACCATCTCAGCAGATTGAGATCAGAAGGAGGGTGGGTGGAAGAGGTGAGGGACCAGGCAGAGGTATTTAATGAGTACTTTGCCTCTGTGTTCATTAGGGAGGGGGATGGGATATCTACAAAGCAAGGCATGATGGGGATAGAAGCGGCAGTGAGTGGGATCAGGGGAGCAACAGAAATGGAGCAAGAGGGAGGGAGAGGTATCCCATGGGTGTCACATCAGTATAAGGATAAAAAGGGCAGTAAGGTGGAGGGGACAGATGATGCTATCTCCACCAAAAGGGTGTGGTTAGCCCTCAAGACCCTAAAGAAAGACAAATCTCCTGGGCCGGATGGCATTCATCCGAGTGTACTATGGGAATTGCCGGACATACTGCCTGCACCCCTGGTGGAGCTCTTCAACAGGTCGCTTGAGACAGGGAGGGTGCCTAGGGATTGGTGAGAGGCACATGTAGTACCAGTCCATAAAGGGGGGGTCGAGGGAAGTACCAGGTAACTATAGACCCATTAGTTTGACCTCGGTGGGAAAATAAATGGAGAGTATACTAAAGGAACAATTGGGGGTGAACTTGGAGGAGGTGGGAGGTCTGGATAATCAGCAACATGGGTTAGTGCCAGGTAGATCATGTCAAACCAATCTTGTGGAGTTCTACGAATGGGCAACATCAGAACTGGACAGGGGAGAGCCTGTGGATGTATTATTCTTGGACTTCAGCAAGGCCTTTGACTCTGTCCCCCACAATGGTCTGGTGGAGAAACTCATGGGGTTGGGAGTAGGCCCTTTGATGGTCAGATGGATTGAAAACTGGCTAGCTGGATGCACCCAAAGAGTAGTGGTTGGTGGGGAGCTCTCGAACCCTAGAGAGGTCGGTAGTGGGGTACCGCAGGGCTCAGTCCTGGGTCCGATCCTGTTTAATGCATACATATCGGACATCAGGGGGGGTATAAGGTGTGAAATGAGTCTCTTCGTTGATGACTCCAAGATGGGAGCAGTAGTTGAGGGAAAAGAGGGAGGTTGGCCCTGCAAGGGGACCTGGACACCCTGGAAAGCTGGGCTCACACACATGGAAATTAAATTTCAATATCACCAAGTGCAAGGTGTTACATCTTATGGGAAACCCTAAACACAGGTACACACCTGGGAGGGAGGTGCTGGAGGCCCAATAGGGAAAAAGACCTAGGGGTCATAGTGGATGCATGTATGAATAACTCTGAGCAGTGCAGGAGAGTGGCTAGCAAGGCAAACAGGATGTTGGGATGCATCATAAGGGGGATCACCTCTAGGAGCAGGGAAGTGATTCTGACGCTGTACAATGGACTGGTTAGACCACAACTTGAGTGCTGTGTACAGTACTGGAGACCACACTTGAAGAGGGGCATACAGCTCCTGGAGAGGGTACAGAGGAGGGCAACTAAGATGATACGTGGACTAGGGGATTTGCGTATGAGGACAGACTTGAGGAGCTCTGCCTGTTTTCATTGGAGGAGAGGAGAGACAGGTGGGACATGATTGAGGTCTTCAAGTACCTCAAGGGAATAAATAGGGTAAACATGGAGGGGATCTTTAGACTAAAGCAGGGAGGTATCACCAGAGGGCATGATTTGAAGTTGGAAGGTAGAAGGTTGGGGGGAAGAGGAGGAGGTTTTTCACTGAGAGGGTGGTGGACCCTTGGAATGCACTGCCTGGGGAGCTGGTTCAGAGATCCACAGTGGAAGGCTTCAAGAGAGGGTGGGACAGACACAGAAAGTGGATGTATCAGATGATGGCCTGGCCCAGGGGGGTGGGGATGGATGATAGGGGTTTCTGAAACACAAGGGGGTGGGAGGGCCTCGGCACCCAACTAGGGATCTGAGGTTCAAGCAGACTCAATAGACCGTAAGGCCTAATCTGCTGGCAATTAGTATGTTAGTATGTTAGTAAAATTAATATATTTCCACGTTTAATTTACCCCTTGAGCATGTTCAACACATTTATACCTGGAAAATGGTTCATTAAGACACACAAACTTTTCACCAAGTTTATTTGGTCAGGAAAGCACCCGAGACTGGCTTATCACAAGTTAGCTCCTCCAAAACTAAAGGGCGGTTTACGTCTACCCCATCTACAACTTTATTATTTGGCCAGTCATGCCTCTAAATATTTACGATGGTTACCAACACACTCCTCAGACCCCTCTCTGCCATGGTTAAACATAGAATTAGCCACGATGCATTCATGTAACCTGGATCTAGTGACATTATTAAGGTTAAAACTGGCTTTGCTGCCAATATGCCTTAAATCAACACCGATTGCAGTCTCATTGCAGGTCCACTCCCAGTTACAGTAGTAGCCACAGACACTGCCAGCTATTTCCCGAAATTTCTGTGATATTCCAGAAATATCTGATGCTTTTTGCATTTAAACAGTAGGGGCAGCAGAGAGAAACTCTTCAGAAATTTTGAGAAATATCTGGAAATAGCTGGCAATGTCTGTGGCTACCACTGTATGCTCATTCTTAAAATACAAACACTATACAGATCCCTCCCAACTGATATGGAACAACCCAGCCTTCCTTATTAACAACAAGAGGTTAGCATCGAACTGGCTGCCACAGCTGGGCGAGGGTAGGATATCCCAATTGGTGGCAGAGAATGGTACCTGGTTATCCACTGAGGAAATTGTCACCAAATTTCATATCCCAAAGAGCTGTTACCGTAAGGTTTTCCTACTGTGACTTCTCATTATCAAAGTGTTGGGAAAAGTTCCCCCACCGGAACCCAATTATAACTTCTAGGAAATGTTGACGCCACCAGCAAACTCGAACAGGGCGGTATCTAAGTTATATTTAGCCTTATTTGACTAGAGCTTTGAAAGCTGTTTTGGTTCCTCAGAATATTGGTCTCAGCTGTTCCCCCAATATCTAATATCATGGCCTACCCTTTGGATGTGCTGTCACAGGTATGTGACACAAGACAGGCTACGCCTTATGCAATTTCACATTTTGCACAACTTGTATTATTCCCCTCAAAAATGTTTCGAATGTGGCTTACTTTCTTCTAATCAGTGATCCTGATGTTTCTTAGGTGAAGGTAACCTTCTTCACATTTTTTGGGACTGTCCCAAAATAGCCCCTTTATGGACCACTATTCAAACCAAAGCAGACCCAATGTTGGGGATTTCAGATTATTTCAAGCCTGAAATCTGTGTACTGGGGGATTACTCACAAATAGAAGTACGAAACTGTAAATATTATATGTCAATGATTTCATTGTTTCTCAAAAAACTTGTTTTAAAGCATTGGAAAGATGACGCAGTGATTACGTACACGGAATGGCTAAATGAGTTATTGTCAAATCTCAGAACAGAAAAAATGATTGCAAATTTGTACAATAGAATGTCTAAGTACAAGACAATCTGGAACCCCTTTCACACCTTGTATTCTCTTTAAGCTGGCTTCTTGATGTCAATATCGAATATTATACTCACGAATAGTTGGACCATGGGGAGAGCAGAAGGGGGAGGGAAGGGAGTGGGGGGGACAGTGCCATTGTACCAATTTATCTTTATCGATGTAAAGACTTATTTTGTATGGTTCTGTCTCAATTATGTATAAAAACTTGTAATAAACTTAATTACAAAAAAAAAGAAAGAGAGGTGACTAGTGGCATGCCACAGGGGTTGGTGTTGGTTCCCATCCTCTTTAATGTCTTCATTAGGTACACATCTGGGGCTTGGAGGGTAAGGGGTGCCTGTTCACTGACGACATGAAGATATGCAATAGGGTCGACATTCCCGGTGGGGCGGATAAGATGAAAGTGGATCTCAGAAAGTTGGAATTGTGGTCGAAAACATGGCAGCTACAATTCAGTGCAAATAAGTGCAAGGTCATGCACCTAGGGAAGAGCAACCCTGGAGAAGAATACCACATGAGGGGCATGAAACTAGAGGCCACAAAGCAAGAGACAGATCTGGGGGTGATTATAACGGATGACCTAAAAAAGACCAAGCAGTGCGAGAAGGCTGCATTAAAGGCAAATGGTATGCTGGGATGCATAGGTAGGGGAATTACCTGTAGAAAAAGGGAAGTACTGTAGTAATACCACTCTATAGATCACTGGTAAGATCACACCTGGAATACTGCATACAGTTCTGGTGACCACATCTTAGAAAGGACATAGATAAATTAGAAATGGTGCAAAGGAGAGCTGCAAAGATGGTGCAAAGACTACATCTGAAATCATATGAGGAAAGGTTGAAGGATCTCAACATGTATTCCTTGGAACAATGGAGGGAAAGAGGAGACTTGATTGAAATCTTCAAGCACATGAAGGGAATACATAGGATACAGGTTCAGGACCTATTTCAGGTCAAGAGTTAAACAAGAACTAGAGGTCATGATATGAAATTAGTGAGGGGGGCAAGTTCAGGAGCAACACACATAAGTTCTTTCTCACGGAGAGGGTGGTCGACGCATGAGACAGCCTCCCCCAAGGAGTGGTGGAGGCAAAAATGGTTTGGGCTTTCAAGAATGCTTGGGGTAATTACAAAGGTATCATAACACTGAGTAGCTGTTAAGGGAGTGGGGTAGGGTCTTGGGCAGACTAGATGGATTTTGTGGTGTCCTTCTGCTGTCACTTTCTATGTTTCTGTGTTTAATTGTGTATGTCCACCTTATTTTTGTTTTTATTAACTTATTTATTTGCGCATTTACTAATTTATCTACAGTGCATAATAGCAGTGAAAATTCTGACTTTATACTTGTGTTTACTATTTTAGATTGCATCTTATCTTTTGACTTGTATGATACTTTTTCTTCCCCAATTGTGAGACTGCTTTAGCACTTTATCTCACATTTGGAATAATAAAAAGGAGTGCTCCTTTTAATATAGCTCAAACCTGGTTTTCACCAAGATTCTCAGCTGTCTTTATATGCTTTTGTCCCATAAGGTCAGAGAGCAGTATCTTCTGCATGCTAGTTCATTAAATGCGTAAGAAAAGACATTTTAAACAATTGGAGTTCAAAAACAATAGAGAATACCAATGAAAATCTGGTCTAAGTCATATTAAAAGGGGTGCTCCTTTTATTATTTCAGCTGTTAAAAAATGTGGTAATGCAGACTTAAAATGTGGAAAAAATATTGTATCATTCAAGTCAGGAGATAGATACCAGTCTAAAATAAAATAAAAACTATGGGTCAGCATTTTCCCCACCATTGAGCATTGCTGCTTTAAGCTCTGGAAATATGCTTAATAAATAAAGCTACCTTATTTATTTCTATTTACTCTCTGTCTACTGTACCTTCCTCTTCATAACATTGTCTAGTACTGCCCAGCCTATCTATTCACCAAGACACAGTCACTTCTTTCCACACAACATCCACAAGCCATGATGAGGACAACATGTGCTGTCCATTCCAGATTCATTTGTGGTCCTACCCTAGTCTGGTTTCCCAGTCTCTGCACACTCAGACAGAAGCCCACTGTAATAAACCTAAACAAGCGTAATCCAATCTCCAACTAACTATGCCCGGAAAACTGTTCTTTCGACCAACCAGTGGAAGTCTAGTTTTTCATACTTTTTAGCCCAGCTTGCATGTATTAAATTGAGCCAGGGGTAAGTATATGATTTTAAATGTATTTCATACTGTATGCAGGGTTTTATTTAACTCTAAAAATTGATTAGCGTTTTGCTCATAAAAGTTCTAAAACATTGTGAAAATGCATAGCACTTGCCTCACTGTGTTTAACAAACATAACACTTCTAGAAAACCTATATAAATGCTTTCTGTACAGTTAGCATTGTCCCAAGGAAAAAAGTGCTAATCAATTATTTAAAACCCTGTGTATGTAATTCTTTGATTAACCAACAGATAATAGCTAATCCATCCTAATGGGGTGTAATTCCTTGGCAGCCTGCTAGTTCCTCAGCTGCACCTATTACTGGCTCAACTACTGCCCAAATCCTTGTCCCGGACATACCTGGTCCCTAAGGCCTCTCGATCTCTCTCTGCTCTCGTCTCTCGCTCTCTCTCTCTCTCTCATATGTCTCTGGCCTCTGAATTACTTTCACAGGCATACAGCAGTCACAGTGACACCATTCCTTTTCTGCATTGCCCGAGCTGTGCAACAGGTGGGCACGGCCTAAAAGACCGCAGTACTTTTACCCTGCCCAAGGACTCACCCAGGGACTTTAACTCCGAGTCCCAGGACCTGTCCCTACAAACAGGCCCCACTTTGGGTAAAGGTCACACCCAGCTCTCCCTCCAACCTCCCAGGCCACCCTGCCCCACAGATAAAGGACCGGAACTCCTCCCACTGGCCCCAAATCCCTACAGAGGCCCTTCCACAATCTCTGCAGCCTCAATGACCCAGGAAACTAACCCCATAAAACCAGGGCCTACACACAGGGGTCCTACTCTGCCTACCCTCCTTTCACTTCTGTGGCTGCTCTCACCAGCCAGCCCCCCAGAACCCTTGACCCTGACAACCACAAACTGCCTTCCGATGTCCTCCCTCGGATGCCCACCTAGGGACTAGGTGCATCACTACTTAAAAACCGGTGAACCCGCTTAAGGAGGGGGGAACCCCCCCTTCCAACTGCCCTACTGCAGTACCCACCAGTCTCTCTCCAAAATCTCCCTGAGCTCTTCCTTATATATCCCCTAATCTGCTGACCCCAAGTGGTGGTCAACAGAAATTGAACCTCCCCCAGAGCACTAATCAGACCTAAGCCCCAGGGGAAGAAAGGGAGGGGGCCCTAAAGGTGAGCAATAAGCTCTCTTGAACTGAGGGGGGCTTACAATCTCCAGCTCTTTGTCCCTCCTCCCTTTCTTTTCCACTAAGGTACTCTTATGCCTATCCCATGCATTCTTGAAACCCCCCACTGTTTTTACCCCACCACCTCCACTAGAAAGTTATTCCAGGAATCCACCACTCTTTCTGTGAAGAAGTACTTCCTCGCATCTCTCCTGAATCTACTCCCCTCCAGTTTCATAGCATGTCCCCTTGTTCCTGAGCTCCTTTTTTTTGGAAAATACTTCCCTCCTGTATCTTATCTACCCTTGTGAGGTATTAAAAGATCTCTATCATATCACCCCTCTCCCCCCTCATTCCAGGGTGTACATATTGAGGTCCTTTAGTCTGTCCTCACAGGGCTATTGACACTGATCCCTGCAGTACATAATAAGCTGGTTACAAGGAAAGAAAATCATGAAAAAAAATGCAAACAAATCATGAGTGATATAAGTAAGGTAAAGAAAAATACCATGTACACAAATTGTAGAAAATGTTAATAAATCAACCACAACTACAGTTCACGTCGTATTATTATAAGCAGTTATACATCCCTATACTTATACTGTGTATCTATCTGCACTGTTACTATTAGCACTCTTAAGGTGCGGTTGACGCCTTCAGGAGATCATTAACAAAATATATTTACAGTAGACTCTATTCATTTTATTGCTCAAATTAGTTATGTATTTCTCCTCCCCATTATTGCTTACTGAGGTAATTTGCATGAAAAAATGATCTTTGCTCCTAAAGAGTTCATCTATTCCTATTGCTTATTCCCAAGCTGAGGTCATAATACCCTGCTTGTGACATCACAGTTACTCCTATAGCAACAGATGGTGATGGTACAACAGAGGATTATGACTTTCAGTAGGAATAAGCTAGCAACAACAAAAAATGGGACACTCACAATCTCACTGAGACTGTAGACACAGTATCATTGAGCAAAGATGCAACGATAAGTCTCAGCAGCAGAAAAATTATATTCACATGCAAAATATGGATATACACATGCAGAAGTGATCCCACTGGCTGACCCAATGTTTCATGCCTGCACATGGCATTTTCTGCAGAACAAGCTATAGAGGAACATGAACTCTAAGGGACAAAGATCATATATTCATGCAAGTTTCCTCAGTAATAAATATCTGAGAGAAGAAATACATATAAGAGATATGGAATACAATCTGAATTGTACCTAAATATATTTTTCAAAGTTCTCCTTGAGACATCAGCAGCTGTTTAAAAGAAACACACACACTGTATATACATTGAAGTAAATCTCTCTTTCACACCCAGAATTATTTCTGCTTTCTTTCATTCTTGTTTTCATACAGTATTCCTTCTTCTGTCTCAAGACATGGTGCTATACTGTAAAGTCTTGCGCTATGCCAAGTCCATTCCTTTAACATTCATTTGCACAAGATTTGCATAGCCTAAAATGAGCTGAGCACACTGTGAGTGTACAATGTATTTTTGACTATAGCTACCAGAGCATAAAGACAGGGAAGAATGGGTTGTTCACACTCTTTGGGCAATGTTAAGTTTTAGAAGCATTAACTAGCTGTGCACACGCTGCCTGTTAGCACTTACAAAACCATACCAATATACCAGTCCACCCTGTAAAAATACTTTCCTCTCTCATTTGCATGCAGGCTTGGTGTTCCTTAGTACTCATGTGCGAACAACTTTTGGCCATGCTACGTATGCCTTTGAATATGTCACCTGCCATGCTAACTGTATATTTCCAAGTACATAAGCAAGCAATAATACCTGACAGGTGGGCGATGTTGGATGCAGCTTTGGGTGGTCAAGGCGGGGGACCACCAGGGGACCAGTGATCACCATACAGTGTGGTTTCATACCGTATAAGTATGGCTGCAGAATTGAACCACTTAAAGGGAGGGTCCTGGACTTCAGGAGGGCATATTTTAAAAAGATGGGTGAATGCCTCAGAGATGACCTGGTGGGATGACCTGGGCAGGGTGGATGAACGGAGCGAAAAACTAAAAAGAGCCATAGTGAAGACAACAAACCCCTGCATCAAGCAAGTGAGCAAAACCAAAAGGAAAAAGAGACCACTATGATTCTCTAAATAGGTGACAGAAAAAATAAAAGCTAAGAGGTATTATTCAGAAGGTACAAAGAGACACTGAAGGAGGAGGAGGATAGGGAGGTGTATCAGGGGAAACAGAGAGAATCAGGGAGAGAATGTCATTGAGGCACAGGTCAGGAAGCATAGGAAAACCAGGAGCAGTTGTAAAATTCACCAAAAATATTTATTTACAGTAGCAGATACATAAAAAATTAACTTGTTCAGCATAACTATGTACAAAGGCAAAATAAAATAAAGTTTTCCTTCAGTCTCTGTGTCCCTTTCTCTTCTTCTGCAGTTGCAGCTTAGCTCCTTTATAAGTCCTTTCAACCTCCATTCTTAGCAAGCATCCTGTTTTTGTCAATATCATGCAGGAGCTGTTAGAACACAGTGTGCTTCTTGAGTTGAGCTCCCCCCTTTGCGCAGCTTTTGCAAAAAGCTTAAACATTTAACTCTGGTAACCTCTGAGTTTCCCAATAGCTTTTGCAATTATCTTAAAATATAATTACATACATTTCAACAATAATGCTATATATTTTCCAAACACAAGGGATCCCAATATCAGTTACATTTCCATACAATGATTTTCACATATTTTTATATCAGTAGATATAGATATGCAAGGGACAAAAACAGCAGGAGAAAACTGAGAAACAGTGAGAGGCAAAGAACTGTGAGTCTGTCAGGTTGATCAAGTCCGAAGTCTCACAGGAAAATTCGGTCGTGCAACCAGACAGAGAAGAAACAGAAAAGGAAAAATTCTTGCATTTAAACACTTTCTCCATAACAAACGGGACAGGATCCTATTCCACCCTGTCATAGAGCAGTAAGGACTGCAAAGGCACAAACTAAAGACAGAATAGCCAAGGTGGTAGCAAAAGGAGACAAGACATTTTTTAGGTATATAAGCAAAAAGAGGAAGACCGGTGGTGGGATAGTAAGGTTAAAAAGGGAAGGGGAGGGAGACTGTGCAGAGGGAGGACAGGAAAAGCAGACTCCTGAATTATTTTTGTTCGGTGTTCACAGAGGAATGGGATGGGGCCAGCCACAAATATGTAAAAGGAGCCTTGGAGCAAGGGGGTTGGACACTAGTCCATTTTTGAAGGAGAGAGTCCTAAAGTAATTCACTAATAGATCTTTTTTTTTTTTTGAAATTCAAGTTTATTAAATTTTACAAAATGAGAAGTAACATAAGCATTGCATGTATTAAGCCAATTGTCCATACATGGTATAAAGGAAAAAAAAACCCACAACAACCCCCCACCCCAACCCCATCCCACCTCGACCCTCCCCCAACCCCAGCTTCTTCCCCACCCTCCCAGACAAAGTGTGCCAAATGTCCTCATAATTAAAAATTACTAATAAGTTTACAGATATTACAAAGGCAAGCCTGCCCTCAGAAGAGCAGAGGGCAAAGGTAAGAGATAAAAAGAGGGAAATCTCATTGGGCATCAGAGGGAAAGCTGGAGGTCACTGGTGTAAATATAGAGCATATAATTTACCCCACCTTATGAAACAGATCCATACGATTACGTAACTGGCTGCCAACCTTTCTATGTTAAGGTAGGCAGAGAGCTCAGTCAACCATTCAGGATAGGTCAGGTCAATTGGTCTGTCCAATGCCTAAGAACTAGTCTCTTAACTGCACTGGACACAAGGCGATATGATACCGACATTCAATACAGTCTATGGCGTGTGTGGTCTCCTAACGCATATTTCAGGAGTGAAAAAAATTGGTAAAGGCCTAGTAGGGGGTCCAGATTATCTTGGATGGCAGACCACAGCGGGGCTACCTTGATACAATACCAGAAAATATGCAAGGGATTCCCTTCACTATGTGAACACCTGGTACAAAGGGGGAGAGCAAGCTTATTGAGCCGGAAGAGCTTCTTAGGGGTATAGTACATATTGTTCAGAATATAGTATTGGGTAAGTTTAAGCCTGTCCTGAGTGTGGTATCTGTGTAGATCCTTCCAAATATGGGACCAGTTAAAGGTAAAATCGGGGAGTAGAGAAAGCCAGATATTAGACCCCGGTAGGTTTGGGAAACTTGCAATCCAGTAAAAAGGAGTATATTGACGAAATGGAGTGTGGTTTAGAAGCAAGAGTAAAGATGTGAGAGGAAGGGTGGACCTTGGATTCCTAACTCATGTATCAAACTTTCCAGCAATGAGGTGCCTTAATTGATATATTTTAAAAACCTTGCTATTGGGAATGCCAAATTTAGCAAGGATGTCAGATGATGAGAGGAGAGATCCTTGATCGTAGTACTGTTCTAAATTAGTGCCTTTTAATATGTGGAAGCCACTCAGGGGCAATCATTGAGTTGCCCAGCTTAATGTTGGGATTAAGGATGATAGGCTGTCCCAAGTCAAATTTAGGAGAGATCTTTAGAAAATGTAAACACTGAGAAAGGGATTTGAGGGATGTAAGAACTGTTTGGTCAGTTATCCACTGCGAGAGGACAGAGGTGGGAGTATAAAAGATGGCGTAAGGATCTAACTTAGATTCCGAAAGGATCAATTTCTCAATCTGAAGCCAGATCGGGGAAAGGGGGTCGGGATGGATTGAGATCCATCTCCCTAATTTAGAGAGGTGAGTGGCCCAGTAGTATAATAAGAGGTTGGGAAACCTAAGACCCCCTTTGTCCCTGGGGAGAGATAATTTAAGGAATGAACGTCGGACCCTTTCCTCGCCAGACAAATTTCGAGAAAAATACATGAAACTGTTGCAAGTAAGAGAGCGGCAACCAAAGACCTAATAGGTTAAGGGGATAAAAAATACGGGGAAGGATATTCATTTTAACAATATTAATCCTACCCCAAAGGGAGATAGGAAGATTGGACCATCTTAGTAAATCTTGTTGGATCTGAGTCTTGAGATTATCCAGATTAAGCTTTCTAAGTAGAGCCGAGTCTGAGGAATAATGAATACCCAAATATTTAATCGATTTAGGGGACCAATGCATTCCAAATTTGGTGAGGTCGTGTTTGTATGTATAGGCATTTAAAGGAAAGATTTCAGATCTAGATATATTCAGTTTATACTGAGAGAGGTTCCCGAATTGATTGATGAGATATATTACCTGCTCTAGAGAAGCAGCAGGGTGGGTAACATGTAGAAGTATATCATCAGCATAGGCTGAGAGGACCAAATCCTGCTGGTGCACCCGGCATCCTTTAATAAGTGGGGAAGACTTAAGTTTAATAAGAAGGGGCTCGAGATATAAATTGAAAAGAAAGGGTGAGAGAGGACAACCCTGTCTGGTACCAGTATAAAGCTGAAACCTCGAGGAAAAATCCTCTATAGTATATCTTGGCCGAAGGGGAGTTGTACAAAATCTGGATCCATTTGAGAAAAGAAGCTGGGAAACCCATCCTGGTCATCGTGGCCCAGAGGAAAGACCAGTCCACGCGGTCGAATGCTTTCTCTGCGTCTAGCGAAACCAGGGCCATCAGGAGATGGGACGTTTGGGCAAGATGAGAAATATGGGAGAGGGTTCTGAGATGGTCAGATGGGGAGCTAGAGTGAACAAAGTCAACCTGTTCTGGGCTAAGAAGATGGGTCCAGATTTTTAATCCACTGCCAAGACCTTGGCTAGAATTTTCATATCACAATTTTGAGGGATATAGGCCGGTAGCTCGCCGGGTCCGTGGGAGTTTTGTCCGGTTTGATAATTAGAATAATGGTAGCTTCAAGAAGTGTAGTGTCTACAGTGATAGCAGAAAAGAGATAGTGATAAAGCTTGAGGAGTAATGGGGCGAGTTCCTTGGAGAAAGCCTTGTAAAAATTAGCAGGAAAACCGTCTGGACCGGGTGCCTTATCAGGAGCCATAGAGGCAATAACATCCTCTATTTCAGAGAGTGAAATGGGGCGGTCAGGGTAGTTATGTGGGAGGGCGAAAGTTGCGGAATATCAATATCCTTTAAGTATGTTGAGATGTCTGATAGAGGAGCAGGGGAGGAAGGCACACTATAAAGATTTTTATAGTACCTCTCAAAGACCCGTGCTATTTCTCTGGGAGAAGTTTCAGTGGAGCCAGCAGGAGATTGTATAGCCGGGATTATTCTGGAGCTTTCTAATGTCCGAAGTCTTAGAGCCAAGAACTTACCAGCTTTCTCACCGTGTCTATATATTTGGCTTGAGTCTTAACAGACAGTATTCAGCTTTTTCTTTAAGAAGGTCGGTATACTCATTTTAACTGCCAGAAGGGCTTCAAGGGAGGACAGGGAGAGAAGGAGATGAGAGCTCCAATTCTTTAATTTTAGTCATTAGGAGGGATGCCCGAGACAGTCGAGCCCTTTTCCTTGCTGAAGCAAGCTTAATTAGCTCACCCCTGAGATAGCATTTTAGGGAGCACCAAATGATGTCGAATCTAGAGGTGGATCCAAGGTTATTCTCCAGGAAGAAAGAAATAAGGGTCTTAATGTGAGTCACAGTTTGGGGATCTTTAAGAAGTTGGGTATTAAGCTTCCAGGTAGTGTCCCTTTGAAAATTAGGGTCTGGGGAAACTTTGTCCACACGATTGCATGGTCAGAGAGAATGATCGGCTCAATGCCAGATTGAAGGAGACCGAAGAAGAGTTTTGTTAATCAAAATATAGTCTATCCTAGACCAGGACCCGTGGGGTTGAGAGAAAAATGAGAAGGAACGAAGGGAAGGATTGGAGAGACGCCAGGGGTCACAAAGACCTAACATATGCAAGAAGTCCATCAGAGCCCTTTGAGCTGGAGTAGGTGGATGGTTTGAATGAGGGTCTTTATCTAACATATGGGATGGTGGGAGATTCCAATCGCCACCTAATATAATTTGGGAAGGAAGCAGGGTGCTAATTTTGTCTGCTAGGGACATAAAGAATTCAGGGCTACCCCCTATTGGCCCATACACTGACCCTAAGACCGTAGTGTCCCCATTAAGAGAACCCTTAATCAAAATAAATCTCCCCTCAGGATCAGCTATCGTATTATTTACCAGAAAAATGACATATTTTTTAACGAGTATAGCCACACCTCTTTTAGAGCTGGACCCATTTGCAACAAACACCTGCGAAAAACCAGACCGAGACAGCCATTTCGTCTCTGCATTGGTTAAATGGGTTTCTTGCAGGAGCAAAATATCAGCGTGAAATAAGTCACAGTGCTTGAATACCTGGGTCCTCTTGACTTTCCCCTCTGAGCCCACGCACATTCCATGATGCAATTTTAAGAGAGTTTACAGCCATTTCAAGTATAAGGCAGATACAGGACCAAGCAAATATGAACCAAAGTAGTAGGCACACTTAAAACCCAGAGTTCCAGCCTCCCATAGCCTATCGAAAGGGGATTGCCAAGGGAGTGATATCTTAAGCAATTGAGATAGAGTTGGCTTTAAACAAAACAGATAGAAACACAGACAGGCTGGAACATCCCACCCCCCGCCCCAATTAACACCCCCCAAAAAAATAATCCAACTATATACAATCCGGCACCAGGCATGAACAATCATGAAACAGATGTAGGGACAATGAGAGCCTGGAAGCCAGTACCCCAGTGCAAACCCAGAACACATTAAGCTATAGGGGTCTCGCAGGCTAGAAAATGACCAAAACCCCATAAACCCCAAGAGGAGGGTATTCCCCATCCAACCCAGAGAAATTAAGGAAGATCCTAAGCAAGGGACTGGGTTGGCAAACCCCCCTTCCATCAGCTCGCAATGCAACTTCGAGCAGTCGCAAGGGGCTCAGGAGTATGCCCCCCTCCCACCAACAACTGTCTGGCTTGAAATCAAGAAGCCGCTACTTTCCAAAAAATAGCCCCAGTACCCCTAACAGCAACAAAAAAAAAGAGGAGACTCAAGTGGAGGGGATTTACTCACCGCCAACAACAGGCAGGAAAGAAGGGGCAGGAGACTGGTGAAGTGGAACTCGAGATGGAGGCACCATCTCGATGAGAACAAGCTGTTTCCCGAGGGAGAATTATGGAGGTGGGACCAAACCGGTCCATCCCAAAAAACAGTAAGCTGGGAAACAGCGGCCTGCCCAGAGAAGTTCCGGATAGCTGTAGCCTTTAGAAAAAAACGTCGCGGCTTAAACCAGCATCCGCCCAACCGCCCGAAGTCCCTGGTCAACCCAGCGACCCCAGAAGCAGCCAGACAGGTAAGACTAGACCAAGCAAATGCCAGGAAGAACTAGTAAAGGCAAAAACACCAAATGGGGCAGGGAGAACCCCGCAAGGAAACTTAAACTAGGGGCATCAATTCAGCCATTCGTTTTAAACAGATTGGGCAGTTTAGCAGCAAGTTCCTTATATGCCAAGTCCGAGGAGTCATAGCTGTGAGTACTGCCATCAACAGTAACTTTAAGGGTGGCAGGATAAAGCATGCGAAAGGGAATGCCAGCAGCAACTAATTTCTGGACAACAGGATGGAAGGCAGCTCTCTTCATTCTGGTTTCTTTTGGAAGATCTTGAGCAACGCGTAGGTTGGCTGACCCCCACATGATGGACTGCAGCTCTCGAGACTTATTAAAGACATGCTGCCATTCAATATAGCTGAGAAACTTCATGATGATAGGCCGTGGGGGAGAGCCCGATGGAGGCCTGGGCCTTAATGACCTATGTGCCCTTTCCAAGTGGTAGTGGGGGTTAAGGGGTGAGGGGCCCACTATTTTGACCAGGAATTTTTGCAGAAAGGCAATAAGGTCAGGTCCCTCCTCGAGCTCCGGCAGATCCAGGATTAATAGATTGTTTCTTCGGTTGTGGCCCTGCAGGTCCTCTGTTTTCAGCTGTAGTTTCTTGACTTGCTGAGCTAATGAAGATATCTCAGACTCCGCAGTGAGTTTCCATTGCTCGAGGGAGTATATTCTGGCCTCCGAGTCAGACACCCTCGTTGTAAGAGATGACAGATCCCCCCAAATAGATTTCAGGTCAGCGGTGATGGTTTGTAACACATCTTTTAATGGAGCAAGCTCTTGCAAGAATCTCTCTTCGGAGAGAGGGCTAGCTGCCTGATTTTTGTCCCTCATTCTATCGGAGGTGGTGCCGGGTTGATTCCGTGGCTTTTTGGGCAGCTTTTCCGGTGTGGCAGGTGGCGTATGCCTGATTGCGGCCTGCTTTTTGTCCGCCTCCATCCCCTTGCAGATCGTAGGGATTTACTGAGACAAACACCTGAAGGCCGACAGGCGGAGTATGGCTGTGCCGGTAAGGGGTAAAACTTGAAGGTAGCTGGTCGGAAAATCACCGATTATGTCAGATATGTTGACAGGAAGGGAGAGCTCCAAACCCCTGCTGCCACTCAGCAAGCAGACATCACGTGACTCTCGATTCACTAATAAATCTGACAGTAGACAAAGCAATGGGGCCAGATGGGATCCACCCAATGGTATTAAGGGAGCTGAGGTAGGTACTGGCTGCACCTCTGACTGTCTTAACAGTTCATTGAAAACAGGAGTGGTTCTGGAGGACTGGAGGAGGGCAGATGTAGTCGCACTTTACAAAAATGGTAGCGAGAAGAGACTTTTAATTATAGGTCAGTCAGCCTGACTTTGGTGGTGGCAAAGTTAATGTAATCACTGCTGAAAGATAGGATTGTTGAATATCTTAAATCCAGTGGATTACAAGACCTGAGGCAGAATGGATGCATGGGGTGGTGGGGTGGGGAGGTCATGTCAAATGAATCTGATCGATTTCTTTGATGGGGTGACCAGGTAACTAGATCAAGGTGAAGCATGGAGCTGTGGACATAGCCTACCTAGATTTCAGTAAAGCATTCAAAACCATTCCACATACAGTAGGAGACTAGTAAGCAAGCTGGGTAGCTTAGGAGTGGGTTCAAAGATGGCAAACTATGTAAGAAATTGGTTAGAGGATAAGCAGAAGAGGGTGTTGATAAACAGAGTTTACTCTGAGGAAAGCAGGGTGACCTGCAGGGTGCATCAGGGATCAGTGAGGGGACTGGTCTTCTTTAATGTCTTTATAAATGACATTGCAGTGGAGCTGGAAGAGAAGGTCTGCCTCTTTGCATTGACACCAAACTCTGCAACAGGAAGGACACTCCAGGAGGAGTGGAAAGGATGACTAGTGACCTGAGAAAAATCAAGGAGTGACCAAGGGTATGGTAGCTGGGTTTCAATGAGACAAAATTAAAAATAAATTCAAAATAATGCACTTGGAGCACAGAAACCCAGGGACAGTGTACACAATTGCTGTGGTGGTACTGACAACCACCAAGTAGGAAAGAGACCTGTGGGTAGTCATACTGGATGACCTACAGTTGGCCAGGCAGTGTGACAAGGCAGTTGGGAGGACTCATGGGATGCCAGGGTGCATGTGGAGAGGTATTACTAGCAGAAAAAGGGTGGGGTTTTGCTCTGTATAGATCACTGGTAAGACCCCACCTTGAGTACTATGTGCAGTTCTGGAGTTCACATGTCATGAAGGACATAGACAAAATGGATGCAATCCAGAGGAGGGCAACTAAAATGGTGCAGGGTCTGCATCAAAAGCCCTATGAGGACAGACTAAAGGCCCTCAATATGTACACCCTAGAGGGAAAGGGGGTATATGATAGATACCTTTAAATACCTTACAGGGGTAAACAAGGTGCAGGCAGGAAGTTTTTTTTTTTCAGAAAAAAGTTTCTCAAGAGCAAGGGGACATGCTATGAAGCTGGAGGGGTTGTAGATTCAGGAGAGATGTGAGGAAGTAATTCTTCACAGAATGAGTGGTGAATTCCTGGAACAGCCTTCCATGTGAGGTGGTGGGGGTGAAAACAGAGGCAGGGTTCAAGAATACATGGGACAGACATAAGGGAATCTTAGGTAAAAGGTGGGGGGTGGGAGAATGGGCTGGAGATCAAGTAGGATCTGTGGTGATACTGTAGCTGGGGGAAATAAGCAGCCTAGGTGGACCAAACAGTCCTTATTTGCTGGCAAATTCTATCTTTCTGTCTTACAGCCCCTGGAAGGGTGAGTATAAATAACACCACCCACCCTAGAGTGTATTTATGCACTTAGGAAATGGGTATCTGTTTAAATTTGTAATCTATTTATGTATTTAGTTTTTGTTAAATGGGTAGGGAGTGTGACGTAGACAGCCAGTTCTGAGTGCTGTATAATATTTTTTTTAATATAGAATGTACTAATGACTATCTCTGCTGAAAAATTCTAATGCTCTAGGAGTGACCTCAACCCCCTCAGTTTTTAGCTGACAGATGCAAGCTAAGAGAAATGCTGACAGCATATGTATCACACACACTCAGTTTTTGGAGACAGTGTGTTACATGGAAGACTTTAATCAAGGATCCTGTTTCTCTGAGTTAATTACAGACTGGTTTGAGTTAATTTTGTTAAGAGGCAAATCATAAAAAAAGGTTTATGACGTTGAAGAGAAAAACCCAGGTTATTACATGGGAGTGCGAAATCATAAAGCTGCTTTCATGTCCTGGAAGGGGAAGCTTATTATGAGATCAAAGAAAATGTCATTTGAAGGACATGAATTATGTTGGAGTTGCAGAATGTTTCTTTTTTGTATAAGATATGTTTTCATATAGTATATCCTGACAGGGAGGAGTTAGATGACCTCCTGCAAAGAGGTGGAGTAAAAGCCAGCTTTTAATTTAGCCTGTTTTACTTCACAGAGACACATTTTTTTCTAGACTCTGACCAAGCAAGATTGGTGAGCACTTAAGCAAGTATTTAGAGACTAAGTGCTGAAGTAGGAATTTGTACTGTTTAAACCTTGTTTCTTTTAAAAGATTTGTATGTCTTTTGATATAAGAGTTCTGTATTTTGTGTTTCACATATTTTTAACTATTTTAGTAAAATTCTTTTTAGAACTTACTTGGTCTGTCTTTGACTTCTTTTTATTTTGTAAGAAGTGTGCATGGTTATAGCAGACAAGAGACATAAGCTTGAATGGTGGTATCAAACTGGAAAGAGAAGCATTTTAAATCTGAGGTCTTTATTAAAGTTTTAAAGGGTTCATCTCTGTACACCTGGTTAGGTGCCTGTAGACAAAGATATCTTGCCCCCCGAAGACAGATATATCTGAGCCTGTGCATTGGGTATGCTAGCAAGATGTTAAGAGTTTGAATCCCTCCAGAACTGAGACCAAAGGTTGATCCAAACTCACAAAAATGGACAAGAGGGTTACCTTGTCTGTTACACTGTTCACAAGACTGCACTGAGAGGTTGGCACTTTGGGAGTAGAGGGCCTGACCTGCTGAGTGGGTTTGTGACAGGAAGCACTAGACAAACATTTGCCTATTTTCAGGTATGACCCAGGAGAGTACAACAGGTGAAACAATACAATGTATTACAAAAAAAAAATTCATAATAATAATACAGGAATTTAAATTACCTAGGATATAAACAGATGTACAGAAACAATAGTGCATTTACACAAAAGAGAAGTGAAGAGGAACTTTGTGTTCATTGAGTAGACAAAACATTTTTCAGAGTTCAGAATTAGGAATATGTTTTTGGCAGACAGCAATCTTGCTTTCAAACCAAGGAGCAGCTGACTAAAAAGCTAGAACTTTTCATACTAATAGAACACTTCTAACTCAGCAGGAGTCAGAGCCTTTTGGGATTAAGCAATTAGATACTTTATTAGAAGTGTGGGGGTCCCAGGGTTAAAAAAAAAGAGAGTCAGTGTGTTTTTCTGTGTTGGGGAAAGAGGACTGTATCAGCTTTTCAGTTTGCTAAGTCAGGAGGAAAGCAGTTAATTGGGGGTGTGGCTTAGGCAGCAGAAAACCAGGTGTCTCCAATTACAGTTCCCAGCTGCTAGCTTTTGGCAGACAGCAATCTTGCTTTCAGAGCAAGGAGCAGCTGACTAAAAAGCTAGAACTTTTCTTATTAATTGCCCTCCTTCCCTTCCCTTCACCCTTAGCCACTTCCACTTTTATAGGCACTGGATTTGACTGACAACAGGAACTTCCTGTTTGACAGTAGGAAGGGAAGGATTACTGAGACACATAAGTTTCATCATCCTTCAAGGAAAAGATTAGCTCTCCCTTCCCCCAGCTGCTGGAAGTCTGACTCTGAGCAAGGAATAAGGAGACTACCGAAGAATACAGGAAGTTCCTGTCCCAGAATAGGAAGGGCGAGAGCTGTGAGGGCACATAGGCAGTAGAAACGTTTGTGGAAAAATAAATAGAGGGAGGAGAGAGTAAGCATACAAAGCAACAGGAGAGGGGCCACAAAATAAGACATGATGGGAGTGGTGCAGTGCAATGGCTGTGGGGCAGCAGTCTTCCGGGAGGCGTTCTGGAGGCTGCGATGCTGCTCTATTTGCAGGCACCTCTCTGGTTTGAGGGAGGAGGTTCCCTGCCTTCAGGCTGACCTGGCTAGGATTCGTGAAACCTCCTCCCTCACCCAGGGACCACGAGGGCCACCACCACTTCCTCAGAGGTTGCCAAGAAAGAGGAGTAGTTGGACCAAGATGGACTCAGGAAGGGTGAGAGTGGTGGGACACAGAAACTTCCCTCCAGCTGTACCGCTCCACAGTTCATACGCTGTTCTGGCGGAGAGTGGTTCCTCTATGGAGGTACCCACATTGAAGACCAAGGAGGATGCTGGGAACCTCCACAAAGGAGACCCACAGGAGGGTGGCATGGGACCCAGCAGGGAAAGGAAACAACTCCTGATGATGGACTCAATTGTTAGGGGGGTAGAACTTGGGAAGGGAGGGAAGAGGGAGGTATGGTGCCTGCCTGGTGCCAAGGCTTGGAGGGACAGGGAGCGAATTTTCAGGATTGCAGGAGCAGCTGCATGGGGGAAGGAGCTGGATGTCTTTGTCCACCTAGGGATAAATGTTATGGCTGGGAATGGTATCAGAGCAGTGCAAGAGGAATTTGTGGAGTTGGGGAGGGGACTTAGGCAAGTAGCATATATGGTAACCTTCTTGGAGCTTCTGCCTGTCTATGGCAAGGGTGAGGCTAGGATACTCCACACCATGGGATTCAATGAATGGTTGAAAAACTGGTGCGGAGCTCAGGGTTTTGGCTTCATTGGGGACTGGGGGTTCACCTGGAAGGATACAGGCCTATACTGGTGTGACAGTCTGCATCTGTCCATGAGGGGAACCAGGATCCTAAGTGATAGGTTTAAATGCTTCAATGGCAAGCATTTAAACCAGCCAAGGGGGGGCACTGAAAAGGAGAAATCAGCAGCCTCCCCCCACACAAAACAGGGTAGTTAGCAAGGTAAACACCAAGGTAGAGAAGTCAATAGGGAGCAGGACTGGGGTAAATGGAGAAAAAGGCAAAGGAAGTAAGGACAGGGATGGGGCTAAAAGGGGAAAGGCTGTCAAAAAAATGGAGGGTTATGAGTACCAATGCCCATAGTCGGGGTAACAAGCTCCCTGAACTAGTGGTCTTGATGAAAGAGGGATGTCTGGATATCATGGCAGTCACAGAAACATGGTACACAGAGAACCATGATAGGGATGTCAATATAACAGGGTACATAATCTACTGGAGGGACAGGGAGGGTAAAAGAGGAGGAGGAGTAGCTCTCTATGTAAGAGAAGGGATCAAAGCAATGAGACTAAAGGATAAACAGGTAGATGAGGAGGCACTGTGGGTCACCCTGGAGACAGGAAATGGCACCACAATGCACACAGGGGTTGTATACAGACCCCCATCTCAGGGGAAGGCAATGGACAAGGAAATGATAGCAGGCATCCTTAGAATGGCAGAAAAAGGGGAGATATTGTTGATTGGAGACCTGAATATGTCAGATGTTAACTGGAACACCTTTGCTGCAGTCACATCCAAGAGCAAGGTCATTCTCGATGCCCTACAGAGGGCATGCCACAGACAGCTAGTGTTGGAACCCACTTGGGAGGGAGCAATCTTAGATCTGGTACTCTCAAACAGGGATGGAGAGAGGATCTCAGATTTAGAAGGGGTAGCCATTTGGGAACAAGAAACCATCAAACAGTGTGGTTCATGATAAACACAGCCATAGAGTCAAGCCATACAAAAGCAAAAGTATTGGACTTTGGGAGGTCTGACTTTGGGAAAATGGTAGAGTGCCTCAGAAAAGCACTAGCAAATGGGCAAGAAGGAGGGGTGGAGAAACAATGGGGAAAAATCAAAACAGCCATCACAGAGGCAACAAGCTTGTGTGTGAAGCAAATCAATAAAACAAAATGAAGGAAAAAACACTATGGTTCTCAAAAGAGGTGGCTGGGAAGGTTTTGGAGAAAAAAAGTAGCATTCAGGAAGTATAAGGAAACACAGAAGGAGCAGGACAGAGAACTGTACCAGTTAAAGCAGAAGGATGCGGGGAAGGCAGTCAGAATAGCAAAGGCCCAAACTGAAGAAAAAATAGCCAATTCAGTTAAGACGGGATACAACCTTTTATAGGTACATTAGGGAGCAAAGAAAGACCAAGGGAGGGATAATGAGGCTTCATAAAGGGAAAGGGGTGGGTAGAGGGTGACAGTGAAAAAGCAGGAATACTGAATGAATAATTCTGCTCAATATTCACAAAAGAAGAGATGGGGAGGTACCTAAACCAAAGAATAGAAGCACTCTAGATAGGGGGTCAATACCAGTCCATTCACGGAAGAAAGGGTCCTGAAAGAACTCCTAAAACTGAAGGTGGACAAAGCAATGGGGCCTGACAAGATTCACTCCAGAATTCTAAAAGGACTAAGGGGAGAACTAGTGACACCACTGACTACCCTTTTTAACAAATTATGGGAGGATGGTATGGTACCTGAGGACTGGAGGAGGGCAGATGTGATTCCCTTTCACAAAAGTGGAAGTAAGACAGAGGCAGGAAACTACAGACGTGTTAGTTTGACCTCAGTGGTAGGGAAGATGATGGAATCACTTCTGAAGGAAAGAACTGTTGAGTACCTAGAGGCCAGTGGGGCACAGGAACCAAGACAGCATGGATTTACAGCGGGAAGGTCATGTCAGATGAATCTCATCAATTTTTTTGACTGGGTGACCAAAGTAGTAGACCAGGGAAGGGCTGTGGACATGGCCTACCTAGACTTTAGCAAGGCATTTGACACAGTCCCACACAAAAGATTAATAAGTTAGCCAGCCTGGGAGTGGGTCCCAGGGTTGTAGTCTGTGTAAAACATTGGCTGGACAACAGGATGCAGACGGCAATAGTAAATGGAGTACACTCCGAAGAAAGGGGAGTTACTAGTGGGGTACCACAGGATTCAGTGCTGGGACTGGTCCTCTTTAATGTCTTTATAGGTGACTGCTGAAGGACTAGAAGGGAAAGTATGCCTCTTTGCAGATGATACAAAGATCTGCAACAGAGTTGATACACAAGGGGGATGGAAAGGATGAGAAAGGACTTGGTAAAGTTGGAGGAATGGTCAAAAGAATGGCAACTTAGATTTAATGCAAAGAAGAGTAAAGTAATGCACCTGGGAAACAAAAACCCAGGAGAAGAGTACACAATGTGGGGGGAGGTACTAACAACAACAAACATGGAAAGGGACCTGGGGCTGGGGGTAATCATATCAGATGACTTAAAGGTAGGCAAGCAATGTGAGAAGGCAGTAAGGAGGGCTGGAGGGATACTGGGATGCATAGGGAGAAGCATCACCAGTAGAAAACAGGAAGTTCTTATCCCTCTGTACAGACAGTTGGTGAGACCCCATCTGGAATACTGCATGCAGTTCTGGAGACCCCATCTCTGCAAGGACATAGACAGGATAGAGGCTGTCCAGAGGAGGGCAACTAAAATGGTGCAGGGTCTGAAGCCATAAAAAGGGAGACTAATGGAGCTTAATATATATACCCTCGAGGAAAGGGGGGGGCATGATAGAATCATTAAAGTACCTCAAGGGAATCAACAAAGTCCAAGAGGGTAGCATCTTTCAGAAAAAGAGATGTGCAAGAACAAGGGGGCACAATTTGAAGATAGAGGGGGGATGGCTCAGGGGCAATGTGAGGAAGTATTTTTTCACAGAGAGGGTGGTGGATGCATGGAACAGCCTTCCTGAGGAGGTCATGGGGTCAAAAATAGTGGGGGAATTCAAGAATGCATGGGACAGGCATGAAGCAATTCTAGTGGAGGGTAGGAGGAAGTAGGCTGTTGGTTAACTAGGATCTGCAGCTTATCCAATAGGTACAGAAATAGGCAGACTGGGTGGGCCAAGCAGTACTTATCTGCAGTCAAAGTCTATGTTTCTATGTTTCTATCTTAGGTATCTAATGAATAAAATGATTTAAAAATAATAAATAAGCAAACAACATGCTTTAAAAAAGAAAAACAATGTAAAGAAATGAAAAAAATGTATGATGTTGGTAGACTCTTTTCAGTGCTGTTAGTGGACTGTGGGACTGCTAGGAATGAAAATCAGTATTTCATGGAGCTGCTATGAATGCAATCAGTCTGCAATGGGGGTCTTCTGAGCATGTACTTGCAGCTTTTGGGAGCATCAGAAATTTCAAGCAGGAATCAAGAGACAGAAGTACTGTGCAGTCTGGCAGTAGCAATGACATTTGGATTAGGTGCCAAATATAGCAAGAAAGAAACATCTGGAATGTGTGAAGGGGGAATGTGTTGTTTGTTTGTTTGCTTTGGCAGCGGGGAATGTGATGGGGCAATTGGGGATAGTGAGTGGCAAAATGGCTGCTGTTTAGTTTAGAAAATTCTACCATAGGCGTGATACTATGTAAGTAGTCAGGGTGGCACTCCAAATGTTTGTTCCTGGTCTCTGATGGCTCCTACAAGCATGCCTAGGTAAGGGGCTTAGCTAATCAGAGACTGGGATTTTTGCAACCCATTTTCTACAGCACAGTTAATGTGTCCCAAAGCCTGCTAATTGTGGCTCTAAGTGTTGGAATATCGGACTTAAATCAGTCCTTAATTTCCAACCTAGCACATATGTTTGTTTTTTTTGGGGGGGGGAGGTATTCTCTTTATTTTCTTTCATTTATTGCAATTTTCAAAGTCTTCCAGGCATTTCAAAGTAAGAAAGATTTTTTTTTTTTGCAGAGTAAATGTTGGTGTTAGTTTCAGGAAAGGAAACTCACTTCAGTGGAGCTGTTTTGAATTTTTCAATTAGGGATGTGTTATTAACTGGCAAAGGTAACGTTTAATGTGCAGGGATTGTCAGTAGGAAAAAAAAAATTCTATGAAACATGATTCAGAAACACCTCGCCCTCACTGACTAATCCTAGGGTGGCAGTTGGTTTGCTGCTAAGAGTCTAAGGAAAAGATGTTCTACCACATCCTAGGTCAAAATAAATATGTTTATTTTATTTATTTATTTATTTATTACAGTCTAGGAAAACTTTTGAGTCAGAGACTCGTTTACAGAGGTTCCACATCATATTACAGAGTAAGAAAACATACAATCGACTATACAATTGATACACAGACACTAGATAAAGTAAAGCAGGCTTAACATGTGCTATGCAAGTACGTGCCCATGCAGGGTCAGCAGGCATTTAATAACATTTAGATAAAGTGGTTTGAAGTCACCGAGAAATGTAGACCATGATACAATTCTTTTGTCAGGTTTTGGATACAACTGTCACTAGGTGAAACAGGCTTAACATGTACTGAGCAGGTATGTGATCGTACAAGGTCGGCAGACATTAGATAACATTAGAGAGGAGCAACTCCGCCAGAAATGTAACCAGTCATGCAATTCTTTTGTTATAGTGCTAGCTAGTATCCAGGCAGGTGTTATTAGAGGCTGGTTCAGGTGGGGACAGGCAGGGAGATAGAAATGGGAGTAGGAGGAGGGGGAGCAGGCAGTTAGGTAAAGGTAGAAGGGGGGTGGGGAAGTAGTAAGACATAGGGGCATGGATGAGAGAAAAGGTGGGCGGGTGGGGAGGAGGGGTGGAGAGGTAGTAAGACATAGGGATATGGATGAGAGAGAAAGGTTGAAGCGAGGTGGGGAGGGGTGGGAAGTAGTAAGACATAGGGGTATGGATGAGAGAAGGGTGGGGGGTAGGGAGGGAGGAGGAGAAAAGATGGCCAGGCTAGTGAGGTTTGGGAGACAGATGACATGGAACAGGGAGTTGGAGAGAGGGAAGAGGAGGGAATGAGGGAGTAGAGAGGGACAGTGGTGGGAGGATGGCAGAGGGGAAAACTCAATTCCAGAGAGGGGGTGGGGGAAAGTGGGGTAAAAGGGGGCTAGTGCTGGTTGGTGATGGGACTGGGAGGCAGGGCAAAGTGTGCAAGGTCATTGAAAGGAAAATTAAGTAGGTGGGGGGAACTATACGTTGCAGTCACAGGTACTGTCCAAGGCAAGGGTTGCTCGTAGTTAGGATTTAAATGGGCCCAGTTTGGTTGCATTTTGTAGTTCTTCACTGAGGGAGTTTAGCCAGGAGGGGGCACGGTATTCGAAGATGCATTGTGTGTGTGTGTGTATGTATGTACATACAATGTATATATATTATATATATATATATATATATATATATATATATATACACTGTACATGTATATATTTGTAAAAATGTTGATTGTGAAAGTTACAGTCCACAGAGCAGTTCCCCTAATACAGAGAGACAGTATGGGAGAATCTGAATTAAACTGCAATTCATTGTGCATAGCATAGTATTTTGAAGATCATACCCATACAGTTGTGAACAAATGGGCTGTTTTTTTTATTTCCAACAATGTTTAAGCCTTCTATGAGTATGACTAAAAATATTGTACTAAAACATAATTAAAGTCTTCCTTCCCTCACTCAACCACAACCACAAGATTGAAATGACAGCCTCCTCTGTTGTGTTTCATTGCTAAAAAATGTCCTAAAACACCCATCCTCTGCCAGACTTATGGATACTTCACTCATTACCGAGTCTCCACAAAGCAAGCCTCCCACCCCAAACAGGTGTATGACTCAGTACCAGAGACATTTAAAAGCTACAAGGGAGGAAATGCATTTCGGAGCTTAACCAGATTGTTAGCTTTTTAGACTTATAGGCAACAAGCAACAACAACTACGGCAGCCAAAAGAAACAATCCTGAAAGATGGAATCTTTCCTCTTTTCTTTTAAAGTTACATGCCCTCACGTTAGTATAGTAGGCTTCAGGCTTCTCCATTGGCAAATAATTTGCTAATGGATAATTTGAGGGCAGAGCTAAATTGAAAGGGCAGTCTCAGTGTTTATGTTCTGAGTAAGAGTTTGTTCTGTGGTACTATACATAACATTATGTACTGTTTATTGAACACTGTCATTTCTTGAGTCATAGTTTGCTTATATGTCTGTCAGGATCAACAGTCTAATATCCTGGCCCCATGACTTAGCTGTACCAACTGTAAGATGCTCTTGTAGTTTGTTGTACCCAACTGTTGTTATGTCACTGGATATGCTATATACTGCTCTGTTATGACTTGCCTGTGTAAATGTATATTCACTGCCCTGTTTTAATTTTCTTGCTATTATTGTTGTACTGCTCATGTCTTATGTGCCATCTAAATGGCCCGGGTCATGTCTGAAAATGGTCCCTGGGACTAGTGTACTTACCCGGTTATCAAATAAATAAATAGATAAAAATAAATAAATTGTATAGGTAAAGATTATTTTTTAATCAAGCACCTCACCTAATGTTTTAGCTATCACAGTCTCTCCACACGTGATTATACTAACCTTGCAGAAACAAACTGCATGCTAACTGACTCCCACGGCACTTACAAAACTCGTAGTAGTAAAGGTGCTACTGTAAAATGAGGCAAAAGGGCATCCATCTACAAAAAACTACAGTGCTCACTAAAATATTAAACATACTGTACTCAACAGTTTTATTGCTGCAAACTGTCAGGCAATAAACCCCGGCGGTGCAAGGCGCACTGCCTCTGCATCAGGGGGCAGAGGTGTAATAGAGAACTGCCCCTTAAGTGCTACAGACATTCAAAACACAAAAAATAGGAGTAGACACAGAGATAAATTCAACGTGCTTAGTGGAAATTTGCTGTGCCAGTTACAACAAGCATTTGTCAATGCTGAACTTTCACTTGCAGGTATTTGCAGTGGTGTTTGGTACTGGCTTTAGAGGAAAGAGGAGGCAGTAGTAAGAGCGGTGGGTGCCACATGGTGGAAGTTGCACCGTAAATGCTCCCAGAACTGATCCCTGAGGTACCCCGCTGGTCACCCCCCTCTCCCTGGATTGGATCCCATTACCACCACCCTCTGCCTCCAGTCCGTAAGGCAGTTTCTAACCCAGTTTATCAGCATGTGCCCTGTGGCCAGACTACTCATCTTGTTAATCAGCCTTCTATGCTGGATGTTGTCAAAGGCTTTGCTGAAATCAAGGTAGGTGATGTCAACTGTCCCTCCCTGATTTACTTCCTTAATGAGGCATAGCTGGCCTGCCGGTGCTGGGGCAGGGCGCCCATCTGCAATGCTGATGACCCGGGTTCAGGAACAGACTCAGGATATTGGAGGGCTGGCGGGGAGAAAGAATCAAGCATCCTGGGACTGCTCTCCTTCTCCGGGGAGGAGGTAGAGGTGTCTGGCATGAGCCCTAGCAGAGGCCGGAGTACCTCCACGCTGGAGCCATCACTTGTGGGGGTGAGGCGGATGCAGGACATCATTGTATGTCCCCACCCCCAAGGGAAAATACAGCATACAAAATTGCAGCCGCCCTTTAGTGATGCCCACTTCTGGCTCCAGTCGCTCCTCCGGCTCTCCCTTGCCAACCAATTCCATCGTCTGAAGCACCAGCCAACCTCGAACCCCGCCCTGGGGGGAAAGCCAGGAAGGCAATGTCGGTGGGCACTCCCCGCTGTCACCTTCTCCTGTCGTTGAGAGGTTCACCGATGCCATGGCCCTGCCCTGGGGGGTAAGCCAGGGGGGTATCGACCAGAGGGATGGTAAGTCCAGAGGAATGAGGCAGGGGTCAGGAGTTCGGGCAGAAACAGGGAGGGGCGGTGTGCAGGGAAAAAAAAATGAGGCATTAGGGTTTCCAACCCTAATGTCCAAACCCCTCCCCCACCCTGCAGAGACTGACAGACGTTGGGGGGTGCCTTGGGTCATAAGGGGTCAAACACTTCCATGCCATTCCACCCCACCCTGCAGACACTGACAGGCATCATGGTGTGCCTTGGGGTCTTTAGCCCTAATGCTCACCCCATCTCATAAGGAAATAAGAGAGATGGGTGCAGTATAGGAGAATAGGATGAACGTTAGAGCCAAAGACCCCAGGCACACCCCGATGCCTGTCACTGACTGCAGGGTGGGAGTGAGGTGGAATGGTGTGAGCATTATGGGCGATGACACCAAGGCACCCCCCCCGACACCTGTCAGTCTCTACAGGTTGGTGGGTGGGGCATTACAGTTGGAAACCCTAATGCCCTGGGTGTTGGTATTTTGGCTCCAAATTTTCAACATGTGCTTTTTGGGACCCCACCTCACAAACAGTGGCACTATAGTGCACTGGTTTAAGGCTTTGAGCTGCAAACCTGGAGACCTGGATTTGAATCCCACAGCCCCCACTTGCATACTGTGTGACCCTGAGTGAGCAAGTCACTTAACTTCCTTGTGCTCCCAGGTCACACCTGTAAACAAACTTCAGCTTACTGTATCTCTCCTGGTTAAAAAAAAAAAATCAATAATTTCATTACTCAGTTCTGAAAGGTGATTTTGTGCAGCGACTATGCCATTCGGCACCACAGGTGCAAAAACTTATTTTAGGCAGGATGTAAAAAATGACAGCTATACTGTTCATGAGGTGGTGTAAAAAACTGGCAATGTTGAATATTTGGAGTGAAAATATAACAATTTGCCAAAATTACACGCATGTGTAGCAAAATTTCAACGACTGCACATAACTTGGGCGTTTTGGGGTTTTCATGTACCAGATTTTCAACATGGCCTTTTTGGGACCCCACCTCATGAACAGTGACACTGTCATTTCATTAATCCATCCTGAAAGTTGATTTTGTCCAACAACTGTGCCATTCTGTGGCACAGGTGTGAAAACACATTTTGGGCAGCATGTGAAAAATGACAACTGTACTGTTCATGAGGAGGTGTGAAAAAATTCCAATGTGGGAAATCTGGAATGAAAATATGAAAAATTGGCGAAGTGACAAGGGTGTGTAGAAACTGCAGAACCACACTCATAATGCGGTCATTTCTAAGATTTTTTTCACCAATTTTTCAACATGGGCTTTTTGGGACCTCCCCTCATGAACACTGGCACTGTCATTTTGTTAATCGGTCCTGAAAGGTGATTCTATGCTGTGACTACGATATCACCTTTTGGGACTGAGTAATGAAATGACAGTGCCAGTGTTCATGAGGCGGGGTCCCAAAAATGCTATGTTGAAAATCTGGGCCAAAAATTCCAAAAAATGGCCGAGATATCAATATAAGTTGAAACCCTCATTGACAGCCATTATATGGCGCTTACCTTGATTCTTCAGTTTGTGGTTTGCCGCAGACTTCTGGAAGTAAGTATGGGGTAAGGGGGGGGTAAGGGGAGGTCGATGCACAGCGGGACGGCTGGAATGGGGGAGACAACGAGGGACCATTTTCTTTTTTCCAGGTATAAAAAAAAACCAAAAAAGTTGGGGGACTGTATTCATTTTTGCAGGGAAACATAAACATAGACTTTGATGGCAAATAAGGACCATTTGGACCACCCAGTCTGGCCATTTCTAAAGGGGGGGTATAGATATGGGGATACTACCCAAACCCCGAGTGGCACCTCTGGACCTCGGCGGCACTACCAACCGCCGCCTCCGACTCACTGGATATTTCCAGCCCGCTCTCCTGGTTCTCCTGCCTGGATCCAGCAAACAGATCCTACCTGTGCCCCGAGTGGCTCCTCTGGACCCTGGTGGCACTACCAGCCGCTGCCTCTGATTCACTAGATGTTTCCAGCCTGCCCTCCTGGTTCTCCTTCCCGGATCCAGCAAACAGATCCCACCCGTGCCCCGAGCAGTGCCACTGGACCTTGGCCGTGCTACCAGCTGCCGCCTCTGAGTCACCGGACATTTCCAGACTGCCCTCCTGGTTCTCCTGCCCTGATCCTGCAAACAGATCCCACCCATGCCCCAAGCAGTGCCGCTGGAACTCAGCGGCGCTACCAGCCGCCGCCTCTGACACATCAGATGTTTCCAGCCCACCCTCCTGGTTCTCCTGCCTGGATCCAGCAAACAGATACTGCCGCTAAACTCTCCCAGCACCATCAGCTTGCAGTGGCTCTCTCATTGGTGTGCCTGATGACTCAGCGGCTCTTATTGATCCAGAGGGTAGTGCTAAGCTCCCGATTGGTGCACCTCAAAACCTGCTTCGAACCTCAGAGGGGCAAGCTATTTTACGGCTTTTGGATTGTCCTGCTACTGTGGTTTTTGTACTTAAACCTTTTTTTTAAGACTGTGCTACAAGTGTTTACCAGCCCTGCTATTTGTTAGTTTAGTAGCATTCATCAGGGCACCTAAACTTTAACTTTAACTTGGCTATGTATTATTGCAGATCTCAATGTTACAGCCCTGTTGATACTAATAATTATCGAATAAAAGCTAGGCTGCTGCACGCTTGAAACTGTTGCAGTAATTTTACAGTGAACTTCAGTGATTAGCATCCCTGTTCTTGTCAATGTAAAGTACCTGTAGATTCTCTAGCTAGCTGCATGCCTCTCATGTGCTTTAGAAACTGTCCGTTAACAACTCAGTTCAGTAGTTAGCTCGTGTAGCCTTCTGTAACCTCTCCTGACCAGGGTCTCTTCCGGCCCTGCCTCACCCCACTGCCTGTTCTATCTCCCCTCTAATCCCTGCTCCTCCACCACCACTTTCTGTCCCACTAGTACCAAGTTCTAACTCCTGAATATTGAGATCCCTGACCAGTCTGCTCCTGCTGCCCCCCCGGCTAACTTCTTCTCACTCTGTCGCTCTTAAATCTCCCTCCTTTGTTCCCCCTTAACCTCCACCTTCTCCAATTTCGCATTGGAAATTTTTCCCTTTGTTTCTTCTATCACCCCCACCCCCATTGTCAATCTGCAACCAGACCCCCTTCCCCCCCTCCTGTTCCCCGTCTGAACTGCTTTATCTAACGCTGTGTCCTCCTTCTCTCTCAGATCCACCCGTGGCCCCAGGGTGCCTCTGGACCTCGGTAGCGGTAACAGACGCTGCCTCTGACTCACCGGATGTTTCCAGTCCACCGTCCTGGTTCTCCTGCCCAGATCCAGCAAACAGGTATTGCCGCTAAACTCTCCCAGAGCCGTCAGCTTGTGACGGCTCTCTGATTGGTGCACCTGCCGACTTAGCGGCTCTGATTGGTCCGGTGGGTAGTGATAAGCTCCCGATTGGTGCGCCTCAAAGCCTGCTTCGAACCGCAGCGTGGCAAGCTATTTTACGGCTTTTGGACTGTCCTGCTACTGTGGTTTTTTTGTCCCGCCCCCCCCAGGCCTCCTTTAAATCCACTACTTGCCCCACCTTCAAGACCTACCTAACCACCATTGGCGTCTACTGCCCCCTGCCCCCCTTGCCCTCCTGGCCTATAGCTGCCTCCTAAGTGGTCTGTGTTGCTCGTCTTCCACTGCGCCTACTAAAAAGTACAAATCACGGCTTTCTGCCTCCTGTCAACAGCTATTATGGCACTCACAGCCCAGAATCTACTGCTAATCTCCTCCATCTCATTCTGCCTACCCTCCCATTTACCTCTGATCCCCTCTTACCCTGAGCCCCTTCCCTCCTCCTCAGCTAATCTAACTCTTCCTGTGCATTCCCTCCCGGCTACTCTTTCTCTACCAGCCCCTACCTGGTCCCCCTACCCTTTGTGCCCCTCCTCCTCCCTATACTTCTATGCCCACCTTTGGTCAACACTCCACCTAATTACCTCCCACTCACCTCACGCTGGCCACCCTAAAGTGACTCCTAGGTGGCGCTTGCCCACAGCTTGGTGCTATCATATTTGTTCTCACTATCTAACGCTAATCTTACTACTTCTTGCTGCGGGCGACATTCACCCCAATTCTGGCCCTGCACCAGCCCTATACCCTCTAAG
This sequence comes from Neoceratodus forsteri, assembly GCA_016271365.2. NCBI lineage: Eukaryota > Metazoa > Chordata > Ceratodontiformes > Ceratodontidae > Neoceratodus > Neoceratodus forsteri. The sequence continues at coordinate 659,728,032 of CM057458.1, forward strand.
CTCCATGAACAAGTCTCCTAAATTAGCCACCGCTGCTACACCCTCTGGCTCCTTTCCCCGAGGGCTATGCATCCTCCACCTAAACATTCGTAGCCTAGCCCCCAAGCTCGATCTGCTAAAGGTGCTAGCTGCCCAGCACACTCCTAACATTATCATCCTATCAGAAACCTGGTTAAACCCTAACTTTAAGGACACATCCATCGACATCCCAGGTTTCAATGTCACTCAACAAGACCACTCCACCAGAGGCGGAGGAGTTGCAATATACATAGCCTCAGACCTACATTTCTCTGTTACACTTGCTAAATCAGAGCCTAAAGCCTTTGATATGCTCATGCTCCAACTGACCCTCCCCTTCTCACTCCCTATTTATGTTGTGGGTGTTTACTGCCACCCTGGAACCCCTGCCACAACTGTCACCGACCTTCTATGCCACCTAACCTCCCTAACCCCATCTGGCGAACTTTATATTTTGGGTGATTTTAATCACAACTGGCCATCACCTGCCTTTAACAAAGCTTGCTCTCAGATCATCGCCCTCAGTCTTACCCATGTCATCTCAGAACCAAAACGCACAAATCACAAGACAGGCAACCACTCCCTGATTGACTGGGCCCTCACCTCCCACCCCCACTGAGTCTCCAAAGCCGGCCTACTTCCTGACTCTATAAGCGACCACCATATCACTTACATAGTCTGCAAAATCCATCACCTTAAATCCCCTCCCAAATTTCTTGTTCAAAGGTCTTATAAATCTCTAAACATTGCCCCCTTTCTGGATGAAGTAGCCCACGCAAACTGGGGCACCAACCGTAGTAACCATAACATAGATGATGCCCTGCTACATTTCCGGAATACCTTCCTTAACATCTGGGATAATCATGCCCCCATGCATCGGATCAGGGTCCAAGAGACACACCTTCCCTGGATTTCCCCAGAACTATTAGCATGCTAAAATGCACAGGACAAAGCGTGGAAAACCTACAAGTCTACACTCCTCCCAGGTGATAACATCATCTACCGTACACTCCGTAACAAGTGCACCAAGGCAACCTGGTTAGCAAAAGCCGAATACTTTAACTCCACCTTCAATGCCAACCTGCGTAATCCATCTATATTTTGGAAAGTTATCCACTCCCTCCCCCCCATCATCAAATCCCACCCTCTTCTGTTCTCAAATGGTACTCTTCTCTCTGACCCACTCACGGTTGTCTCCGAGTTCAATTCATACTTCACCACATTTGCTACCTCGCTTCTTGCCTCCCTACCAGCTGTTGCTCCACCTACCCACTATGCTGAAGTTGTAAATCCCCCCGAATCTAACACCTTCTACTTCAGGACCATCTCCCCATCAGAAGCTGTTGATGCCCTACTCTCCCTCAACCCTTCCAAGGGGAAAGTCCCCCATGGGTTAGACCCCAAACTCCTCTACCTATCTGCCCCTCCCATTGCAGCTCCGCTAGCTGCCCTACTAAACCTGTTGTTTGTCTCTGAATCAATTCCCGCGGAGTGGAAACATGCCGTAGTCCTTCCACTACCCAAAGGAGGAGACCCCACCTCTGTGGCCAGTTACCACCCTATCTCCCTCTTCCCCACCCTAGCAAAACTCCAGGAGCACCTTGTGCTCTCTCAACTCTCCAACTTCCTCTCAGAATCTAACTTCTTCACCCCTTACCAGTCTGGATTTAGAAAGAACCACTCTACCACCACCACCTCCCTCCTATGACTCTCTGACACAGTCCTCTTGGGGATGGACAAAGGTCTCAGTACTGCAGCCATCTTTGCAACCTAGCCAAAGCTTTCGACACAGTGTCCCACCCCCTGCTACTATCCTGTCTCTCTGAAGCTGGCCTACCGTGCCTGCCACCAGCTGGTTCAGAGCCTACCTGGAAGGGAGAACTCAATCCATAAAAATTGCTTGTTCCACCTCTCCCCCACTCCCCATAGCTACTGGTGTTCCCCAAGGCTCAGTACTTGGCCCTATCCTCTTTTCCATCTTCCTAAACAACCTGCCTCTTGTCTGCTCAACTACTTCAATTCATATGTATGCGGATGACACCGTCCTCTTTTCCTCAGGCCGTACCCCTGAGGAGGTTATTACCAGTCTCCAGGTTGATTTCAACAAAGTTCAGCACTGGTTTAGCTCCCACCAACTCTCCCTTAATGCCAAGAAGACAGTATCCATGACCTTCGGCACTAGGCAGAGACTATCCAGGCTTACTACTCCCCTGAATTTCCATACCCTTGACGGGACCGTCCTCGGGGACATGTTAACCTTCAGGTACCTTGGCGTCTGGCTCAACCGACATCTATCCTTTTCGGCGCACGTGGATGCTACCCGAAAAAACTGCACTCTAAGCTCGGCGCTCTCTACAGAAACCACAGTTGCCTCCCCCTACCGGTGAGATGCGAAATTGTGCAGAAAATTATATTACCTACATTTGACCACTGTGATGTAGTCTACAGTGCTGCTTCTATGTTGACTCTGTCAGACTGGACCCTCTAGCTTTCTGCGCTTGCCTCGATGCCCCCCTCGCACCGACCACTGCAAGCTTTACCATGCGCTGGCCTTCCCCTCCCTACTCCATTGTGCTAAATTTGCTTCAAACCTCTGGCTCAGGTCCCTTCCACCCTACCTCACCTCCTCCCTATCTCCCACCTCAACCCCCTCTCACACCCTTAGATCTACTGACTCTCGGCTGTTAGTAATCCCTCACCACTGGACCACTGCTGGCCAATCGGCCTTCTCCTACCACCTCCTGAGGCTCTGGAACGACCTGCCGGTACAAATCCGTCACTCCTCCTCTAGGTATTCCATCTCCTCTGCCCTGACAAACTACTATGCTGTAAACTGCCAGTGTCACTGACCTCCCCCTCTCCTCCTGCTCTTGTCTTCCTTCTCCCTTCCTCCTCCTCCCAATGCCGTATCCCAGATACTATGCAGCCCGACCAGCGGCTTTAGCTACGGCTACAAATGCTGGCATATATCCACCAACCTCTGCACTTACCCCCACTGCACTTCTAGCCTGACCCTCTGTCTACCACGTTACCATAGATAGTAGCTGACATGTATGTAGATATATTTTACACCCTTTATCATTATAATTCTTTGTACAATTTCTGTCTCACTCCATGTAACAATGTGGATTACCTCTTGTTGCAATGTTTCCTATGTTGCTCCTACTTCATGTTTCCATGGTATTATACTTATGTACCGTCATGTAATTTCATTTGTGTAATTTTGTTTCCTTGTACAAATATATACAGTTGCTCTCCTTTGTAAACCCCCCAGGTAGCTCCATGAGATGAACATCTTTTTGCTCAGTGTGCCTTCCTGGTGAAACATTTCAATGAATAAATAAATAAATACTGGGGTGGGCTCCCCAGTATCCCGGAATATTGAGGAGGTACAGATATGGGGACACTGGGAGTGGACTTCCCAGTGTCCCTCAGTGGTGGTGCTGTTTATTCTTTATTGCCGACATGGGGATTGGGCACCTTGATCTTGGCTTTAACAGAAAGCCGCACAGTAGCTAATGTTGAGGCAGGGGAGCAGAGAAGCGAGCACTGGGAGAGGGGAGAGAAAGTTGCACCACAACTAGTGTTTAGGCGGGGGGGGGCAGAGAAGTGAACACTGGGAGAGAAAGCTTCACCATGGCTAATGTTGAAGCCTTTGGGGGGGTGGTCAGAGGAGCGAAGGCGGGGAGAGAGAATACAGCGGCTGTAACTCCAGCCATGCACATTAGTGTGCACTCTAATGCACATGGCTGGAGTTTGGGCTACAGGAAGAAATGAAACACTCCCGTTGGAGCGGTTCATTTCTATTAAATCCAGGGCATGCCATGTCAGCAAAGCTGAACTGCTGGCATCAGCAGAGTGCCTAGTCATTGGTGTGCACTGCCAAACCTATTGCAGTTTCAGCTGTAATTGCCTTGGCATTGACACATCTCTCATTTGCTGTATATTCCCAAGACGTTCCTTGCGCAAGCACAAGTGAACACAAAATGTAAACATCCTCTGACGAAAGAGCAGAGGGCTCTGAAGCCACGGAGGTGTTTACTTTTTGTCACTGGCACAAATCATTTTCACTAAGTACTTTGAGTTTATCTCTGTGTGCACTGCTATTTTTTGTGTTTTGAAAATGTGTTGCTCAGCCTACCAGTAGCCCTACCCCTTACCTTGAGTGTGCAGTTTTCTTTGTTGTATCCCTTAAGTACTACAGAGACCTTAAAGACATATTAACATTTCAAGACATTCATGTTAATTTCTTTAGGATGATTTTCTTGATAAAAAAGGTTGATAAACTCTGCAGCGACAGAATAAGTTATAAGAATCATAACTTCATACATATTGCATGACATACTGTAAATAAAGGATCTGCTAAACTATATATAACATGATCATTGTATCAGCCTGCTTGGTAATAGATACATTGTTGTCTACCAGGTATAATATGTAGAAACAAAAGGGCTAAAGTACTAAGGGAAAACCCAAAGCAAGTGAAAAAAGAATAAAAGCTGTTTGACTTAAACCTAAAAATCAGAGGGCTGATAGAAGAAACAATTCAATTTTAAGTTTTGACAGTTATAAAGAACTGCCGTATCGCTTATTCTGAAAATAAAATGTAACGTACAACTGCTCAAACCCACATATCTCTGATGTCACCAGACAGCTTGTCATCCAAGGGGAACTCTTCTAATACATAATCTAAGAAAGGGTACAGTAGAGATGAAAATAGTGATGAGACCTTTTAAACACCCATTGTCGCACCTCCCAAGGCCAAAGGTCCTTCTCCCATCAAGCCCCGCTCTGGTTTAATTCCCTTCATGATGATATATCCTCTACACCCACTTTGGGCTTATTTAAATGGAAGCTCAGATAAGAACTAGTGTAAAATTCCAGCTGTGACTGTTTCCACTAACATGTCCTATTCCATCATTATTGCACTTAAAACCCTCTGACTTCGCCTCTCTTTTGGTGGCCTTGATGAACTTTCCTCTTCTCTCCCTATGCACCCCACTACCCATTCCCTCCATGACATCCCATTTTCGCTCGCACCCTCCCCACCTTACCTTCCCCCGTATTGACTAGGCCCTATGGGCTGATCCTCTCTTTGTCCTATTGAAGTAGTTGTTCTGTCTAGTAGTGACTGTCTCCTATGTCCACCCAACCTGACTAGGCTCCTGGGCTGATTCTGTGTTCTACTCATTATGTTTGCTTGCACGCATGTGCAAGAAACATAGTGCCATCATCTGAGTTTTCAGAGGTGTGGCAGCCCTCTTCCAATTCAGTCAGTGTGTGTTTGCAGGCATGGCCGCAGTTCTCCAATGGCTGCTGGAGCTGTCTATGACAGCAGTCAAAAATGCAGTGGAGTACAGTTGAAAGGGAGAGCTACGCTTTAGTGAGCAGCGATAAGATATCACCTGCTCATGCATGTTTCGCCCCCATGCACACACACTGTATAGCCAATGGGGTGCCCAATCCCCGTCGGCTGTGCTGCTGCACTCCCCCAAACAGAGTTCCACATGCCATGCTGGATGCCCGCAGCATGGCTACACGATGCTGTAATGACGGGGTGCCCAATCCCCGTCGGCTCCATGTTCCCAGAGAGTAGAGGTGCCATGCTGGGAGCCCCCAGCATGGCAACAGATGCTATCACCGACAGGTTGCCCAATCCCGCCGGCTCCATGCCCCCAAACAGCCATCCTTGTGCCACACTGGGAGCCCACCCAGCATAGCAACGTCCCGCTCGTCGTCCTTTTTAAAAAACAAACCCTGAAACACAAAATGGTCCCTCGCTGTCTCTGCCCCACCGCACCACCCACTGTGCACCATGCCTCTCCACACACCCCCCCATGCCTCCGGACTCCAGTGCGACAATCTTTGGTGGACCGGGAACACGTCCTGCACTCTTCAAAGCTGACCGCTAACTGAGGAAATGCTGGTAAGCTGTATAATGGGATATATAGGGTTTTTCAATTTTGCTGCATATCTCAGGCATTTTTGGAATTTTTGCAAATTTTCAACATGGGGTTTTGGGACCCCTTCTCATGAATGCTCTCACTGTCATGGCATTAATCGGGCCCGAAGGGTGATTTCGCAGTCACTGCATGAAATCACCTTTCGGGACTGAGTAATAAAATGACACTGCCACTGTTCATAAGGTGGGCTCTCAAAAAGCCTATGTTGAAAATTTGGTGGAAAAATTCAAAAATGACTGTTTTACGAGCGTGCATTGTGCAGTTCCTACGCACACTCGTAAGTTCACGAAATTTCAATATTTTCACTCCAGATTTTCAACATTGCCATTTTATTACACTTCCTTATGAGCAGTACAGCTGTCATTTTTCACATCTTGCCCAAAACGTGTTTCCGTCCATGTAGCGCACAGTGGCGCAGTCGGTGTGCCAAAGCAATGTTTGGAGAGATTAAGCAAATCACAGTTACACTGTTCATGAGCAGAGGTCTTAAAATGGCTATATTGAAAATTTGGTGACAAAAGTCCATAAAATGACTGTGTTACGAGTGAGCATTGCGCAGTTTCCACGCACCCTCGTAAGTTCATGACTTTGTAATATTTTCAGTCCAGATTTTCACCAGTGGCATTTTTCCACACTTTCTCATGAACAGTACAACTGTCATTTTTCACAACATGGCCGAAATGTGTTTTCGCACTTTCAGTTCAGAGATGCGTGGTCGCTGTGGGAAATCATTGTTCGGGACAGATAAAGAAAATCACAGTGACACTGTTCATGATGGAGGTCCCAAAATGCCTGTGTTGACAATCTGCTGTAAAAATCCCAAACTAATTACATTATAGATTGTGTGTTGCATAGTTTCTATGCACGCTCCTGACTTCACCAGTTTTTTTATTATTTTTACTGCAGATTTGCAACATTGCCATTTTTACACCTCCCCATGAACAGTACAGCTGTCATTTTTCACATCCTGTTCAGGATGTGTTTTTGCACCTGTGGTGCTAAATGCCGTAATCGCTGTGCATAAGCAGCTTTCGGCTAACAAACTGATATTGCCACTGTTCATGAGGTGGGGGTCACAAAAAAACCATGTTGAAAATTTGGAGTGAAAATACCAACGAATGCCTGAGGTGTTAGGGTTTCCAATCATAACGTCCCACCCTGTAGAGAATGACAGGCATCAGGGGTGTGACTTGGGATTCTTGCCTGTAATGCTCATACCATTCCACACCCTGCAGCCAGTGAGAGGCATCGAGGTATGCCTTGGACTCTTCGGCCCCAAAGTTCACCCCATTCTCCTATACTGCACCCATCTCACCATATTTCCTGATGGAATGGGGTCGTGTATGAGACCAAGACCCCAGGCACACCGGACACTTGTCAGTGTCTGCAGGGTAGGGTATGGTGAAATGGCATGGCCATTATGCCTGATGACCCAAAGGCACACCCCAATGCCTGTCACTCTCTGCAGGGTGGTGGTGGGGTTGGCTTCAGTTCAGTACTTCACTGCCATTCCTATTATGCAGCTCTGTAACTTCTACACTACCAATGCCAATGCCAGCAAGCAAACATTCGGCATTGACAAATGTTTGGTTTTATGTTGCCTTGCACACAGGTGCAAGCAACATCTTGGGGTAGTATCACACTGAGAGGTGTGTCAATGTAGGCGAATGCAGGGCACACTTTAGTAGGTGCGTCCCTCATCCCTCAATTAGCAAGCATGCTAACACTGATGCGGAAATTATGGAAAGTGCCACCAAGTTAAAAGAAATCTGCCACTGCAATCAGAGACAAGCTCGTCATGCAGCAGCAGATGACCCGCCTCCCCAACAGGCCTTTCCTAGTGAAACATTTCAGTAAACATGGTGGCTCCTACCGTCTGCCACACACAATCCCCACACTGACATCAAGGGTGGCCAATCGCCAATGTTGGCATGCTCCCCCACCCCACACACTTTCTTTGCTGTTAGGGCCCAATCCCTGTCGGCATCAGCCCCCCCAAACTCATGGGGCACACTGGGAGCCCACCTCAGTGTGCCCAACATCCTCCACCCCTCGGAAGTTATGGGGCACACTGGGAGCCCACCCCAGTTTGCCCAGTATCCCCCCCCCCCAGAAAAAATGGGGCACACACAACATTTTTTTTAGTTCATCTGTAAAGAAAGAAAACCGTTCTTTGATGTCTGTTTTTTTTTTCACTGTAAAAAAGAAAACAGTCCCTTTTAGTCCCCGGCACCCCCTCCCCCAACCCACCCTTCTGCGCATCCCGCGCTCCGCACCCCTCACCCCATACTTCCTACGGAGGTTCAGTGCTGTGATCATCTGTGGAGCAGGATGTATCTAGACTCTTCAAAGCTGACCTGCAAAATGAAGAAATGCTGGTAAGCTATATAATGTCATTAATGGCGAGGGGTCAACACAGGTGGATATCTCAGCCATTTGTTTGAATTTTGGCTCCAAATTTTGAACATGGGGTTCTTGTGACCCCATCTCATGAACACCTGCTCTGTCATCTTGTTATTCAGTGCCGAAAGGTGATTTCACTGTCACTGCATGGAATCACCTTTCGGGACTGATTAATGTAATGACAGTGCCACAGTTCATGAAATGGCCCAAAAAGGACTACGTTATGAGCGTGCGTTGCGCTGTTTCCACACGTTTGTAACTTTGACAATTTTTAATATTTTCACTCCAGATTTTCAACACTGCCATTTTTTCACACCTCCTTATGAAGAGTACAGCTGTCATTTTTCACATCCTGCCTGAAATGTGTTTTTGCACATCTGGTGCACAATGGCGCGGTTGCTGTGGAAAATCAACTTTCTGGACAGATTAACAAAATCACAGTGCCACTGTTCATAAGCAGAGGTCCCAGAATGCCTATGTTAAAAATCTGGTTAAAAAAAATCTCCAAAATTATTGCGTTACGGGCGTTCGTTGCACAGTTTCTACACACACTCATGACTTCACTAATTTTTCATATTTTCACTCCAGATTTTCAACATTGCCATTTTTGTACACCTCCTCATGAACAGTACAGCTGTCATTTTTCCCATCCTGCCCAAAATGTGTTTTTGCACCTGTGATGCCAAATGGCGCAGTCGCTGTGAAAAATCACCTTTCAGCTAACGAACTGATAGTGCCACTGTTCATGAGGTGAATCACAAAAAGCTCATGTTGAAAATTTGGAGTGAAAATACCAACAAACACCTGGGGCATTAGGGTTTCCAACCATAATGCCCCACCCTGTAGAGACTAACAGGTATCAGGGGTGTGACTTGGGATCATCGGCTGTAATGCTCATGCCATTCCATCCCAACCCCACCCTGCAGCCAGTGACAGGCATCAGGGTGTGCCTGGGGTCTTCAGCCCTAACGTTCACTCTGTTCTCCTATACTGCACCCATCTCAGCTTATTTCCTTATGGAATGGGGTGAGCGTTAGGGCCAAAGACCCCAAGGCACACCGTGATGCCTATCAGTGCCTGCAGGGTGGGGGTAGAATGACATGAGTGTTTCAGCTGACAACCCAAAGGCATCCCCCCTTCCACCCCCACCCTGCAGCCAGTGACAGTCATTGAGGTGTGCCTTGGACTCTTCGGACCCAAAGTTCACCCCATTCTCCTATACTGCACCCATCTCAGTGTATTTCTTTATGGAATGGGGTGAGTGTAAGGCCTGAAGACCCCAAAGCACACCACAACACTTATCAGTGTCTGCAGGACAGGGTGACGTGAAATGGTGTGAACGTTATGTCAACGACCCAAAGGCACACCCCAATGCCTGTCAGTCTCTGCAGGGTGGGGGTGGGGTTGGCGTCTGTTCAATACGTCACTGTCATTCCTATTATGCATCTCTCTAACTCCTGCACTACCAATGCCAATGCCAGCAAGACAACATTCAACATTGACAAATGATTGTTGGGATCTGTCTCCATTTGTCTCCCAATTTTCTATATAACACTTTGTAACATGGTGTACATTGTACATTGCCAAACACACTTGCACTTCTTTAGTTCCTCATGTTACTGTACTATTATTTACCTTGTGTTTAACCCTATAATCATTGTAATCCTGATCGTACAACAAAAAGGCAATACACGTTAACCGTAGTGTTAGTGAGCCAGTGAACCATGTTGGTTCTGAATGTAGCGACCAGGACAGCCTCAGTTTATTGCCAAGAGTTTGAACAGAGCAAAACAGACCCTCAGTCTAAGTAAACCAACAAAACTGTAAGTATTTTACTGTTAATGAGTGAAGGGAGTTGGTGGGTGCACCATCTATTAATGTTGTCACCAGCAGGAAAAGTGTGCATTTACTGGTGCGGGCTAGCCACTCTGCTGCCAGGACTGTTTTCCTGGATGAGGACTACCCTGTTCCTATAACCATGAATAACTGAAAGTTCCCTTTAGAACAGTGTGAAATAACTGCTCCTAAAGCAGATGGTATATCCTCTTTTGGAGCATCAGTTTGGGCCCTGTATAGTAAAGTGTTCTTGGTTGTGAACTGTGTCATGAGAGTCAGTGTACACTGCTGACATGAGCAGTGATTCATTTACCCCTTCTACTTTGTTGCCGTTTGTGGCCTCAAGTTGCCGACGGTCAGCTGATCATTTGTCATGCCCCAACCATCAGTACCAGAGTGATCCAAGTGCCATGACCAGCTCTGCCCTTGACACAGGCAGATCTTCACTAACAACTCAGTAACTTCGCTGCCTGAGGTGATTGCTCTGCCCCAACACAGTCATCAACTTCTTTCCTGATGTGGAGGGAGCGAGTATCTAGGCAATGCCTAATGGAAGTGTACTGTTTGTTGCGGTTCAGTTTGCCATCTGGCCAACACCATTTGGAGTTACAATTTTGGGTTCTCATATTTGAGTTTTGCTATGTTCACAAGTCACTTGGGGGGGTGTGTTTATGTTAGTATTTGTACCTCAGTGCACCATCACAAGATCACAGGCAGCACAGACATTGGAACTACCATGTTACAGCTCTGGGTACCCAGACAGTGCTGTAGGAGGGGAAGAACCCTGACTAATAGTCAAAGCATACAGTCAGGGCCCCTACTTTTCTGCGGCACAGTGGGACCAAGTTATGCGGCAAGACTACCATTTGCCGCAGAACTTGCGGCGGTGGTTTGTAATTTCTGTGGAAGTTCTGCGGCACTAATAAACTACCACATAACAGTGTCAGCTTGTCATCCTGACTTCACTTTCATGGCAGTGGTTATAGTAATCAGGATGGTGGAAAGCACAGTAACACTAGTTCAAAAAATAACAGAATTATAAAAATAATTTTATGCCTAAAAAAAAGCAAAACAAATGTCTCTCCCTTAAGGTCCTAGCCTGTTGCATAAATGACATATGCAGAGGGGCTCTTATGTGATAAATAAGGTATTTCTATATGCATGCTATCTATCCCACTAATGAGGTTTCCACTGTCTATCACTTATATATTTGTATGTGCTTTCTACACCACTCATGAGGTTCCCACTGTGTATCACTTATACATTTATATGCAATCTGTAACATACTTACAAATATGCATGTGTGTGTGTGGTGAGAGAGAGAGAGACAGAGATACTGTGTGTGTGTGTGTGTGTGTGTATATATTTTTATGTCCATGAACTTGCATCCTCATTCATACAGGTCCCATTGGAAATGGAATAGAGGAGTTATTGCAAAACTCATTTTTCATGTCAACCTGCTTTCCCTGACACACTACATAACACCATCAGGCCATGACATGCATGTGAACCACTTGTGAGATACAGCTCTCCAGCCCAACACAATGTGTCCACCATGTGACAGAACACTGCACCATACCTTCCCAGGCTCCAAGCAGTGATGTGTTCCACCAGTCCTCGTGCTGCCCAGCCAGCTCCCAGAGCTAATCTCTGAACCTGAGTTGCCGGCACGGAAACACAGCATGCTACCCTCTGGCCTAACAGCTGTCCCTGCACACAACATTTCTATCAACCAATGACAATATGTAATCAATAACCCTGGCCAAAATATGTACAGTGCAATTATTTATTTAACAGGTCTATTCTTTCAACAGGTCTACACATTATTATATTTCACTTTTCTGGGCATAATTACTTTATTTTTCTTAAAAATTCAGACAGTTAAATTCATTTTACCAGTTATTCATTTCAGATAGTGTCTCTATACCTTAAAGGCACAAAAAGGTTTGTACAAAGTGAGGTATGGACTTAACAGGTCTGTGTTATTGACAAGGTTTTGTTTAAGTTGGCTCTAGCGCAATAATGTAAGACTGAAAATTGTATTAGGCTGTAGTGCAGGTTTAGCAAATATCAATATGCATGATGTGCTGTGCCACTGTCTCTGGCAGTAGGAGCTGTGGTAGATAAGTGACTGTTTATTTCTGTTGCAGAATGCAGCCATTTCATTAGCTAACGTATGATGTTATAGCAATGATAACATCACATTCTGAACATATGGGAGGGTTTGGATATAAAAAGAGAGGAAGGGAACCAGATTCTATGTATAAACAGAAATATTAATAAAAAATCACCAAGAAGAGTAAATTCTGTGGCACCGAAGAAGTTCTGCAGTAGATTGCAAGTTCTGTGCAAAATTCTGCGGCCGCAGAATTCTAGGGGCCTTGCATACAGTATAGGACTGTGGGTTGTAGAAATTGCAAGCCAAAAATGGAGACAAATGACACACTCACTAGTTGATTCAGTTAAGCAATAATGATCAACTGAGCGTGTGTTGGGAGATTTACACATGCCTCGGGGTGTGGTGTGGCATGAGATCATAGACTGAGTGCCACAAACCACCCGAGATGTGTAAATCTCACAACACACCCCTTGCAGTGTATTATTGCAATTATGAAATGAATCAAGAAAAAAAATGTGGTTTTCATTGAAAATAAATGAATATTTTTATTTTTTTCAGGACAATCAAGATTTTTTTTTTATATTCATAGATTCATAGAAGTAGCCAGCAGATAAGAATCTTGTGGCCCACCTAGTCTGTCCATGTGAACCCCCTAGTGTGTCATCTACTGGTGGGTCACCCACCCTGCCCCTTCCCACCCGATTATATCCATGTGGTTGTCCCATGCATGCTTGAACTGTGTTATTGTAGTTGCTGCCACCATTTCTTCTGGCAAACTATTCCAGTCATTCACCACCCTCTCAGTGAAGTAAAACTTCCTCACGTTGCCCCTGACCCTGCCACCCAGCAGTTTCATGCAATGCCCCCTGGTGTTAGTGGCTTCGCTAAATTGAAACAGCCTTCCCCCGAACCATGTTGCTCCCCCTCAGGTATTTAAATGTCTCAATCATATTTCCCCTCCTTCTCCTGTCCTCCAGGCAGTACAGACCCAATTCCCCAAGTCACTGCTCATATGGCCTTCCCTGCATGTCCAGTATCATCCTGGTCACCCTCCTCTGCACTGTCTCCACCCTTTCCCTGTCACTCCAGCGATAGGGTCTCCAGAACTGTACACAGTACTTGAGATGTGGCCTCACCAGTGATACAAATGGGGAGAACCACCTCCCTCCTCCTGCTGTTAATCCCTCTTCCTATGCATTCGAGCATCTAATTTGCCTTTTCCTCTGCTTTCCTACACTGCTTGGTCACCTTAAGATCATCAGTAATAATTGCTCCCAGATCTCTCTCCTCCCTGTAACCTTCAGCACTTCCCCCCAAGCATGTAGTCCACCCCTTGGTTCCTATGCCCCAAATGCATGATTCTGCATTTCTTTACATTGAACCCTAGTTTCCACTTTCTGGACCACTCCTCTAATTTCCTCAAGTCTGCCTGCATCCTATCCACACACACCCAGAATGTCCACCTTGTTATCTAGTTTTGCATTGTCAGCAAACAGTGATAATTTGCCTCCCACCCTTCAGTTATATCACTTATATAAATAATAAAAAGTACTGGCCCCAACACAGACTCCTGAGGTACTCCACTGGTCACCCTTCCCTCTGCCAAGCAAATCTCATTTACCACCATCCTTCGGCTTCTATCTCTAAGCCAATTTTCCACCCATTTTTCTCTATACTGGTTCCCAACCCATAATTCCTCATTTTCATAACCAACCTCCTATGAGGGACAGTATCAAAGGCCTTTCTGAAGTTCAGGTACACCACATCCACTTCCCCACCTTGGTCAATTGCCCTGGTCACCTCAACAAAGAATTCTAGCAGGTTGGTCTGACAGGATCTACCCCTGGTGAACAAATGTTGTCCCTGGTTTTGCAACCCTCTGTTTTCCAGGAAATCCACAATCCTTTCCTCGACAAGTGTCTCTATCACCTTGCCAGCCACAGAGGTGAGGCTTATGGACCTGTAGTTCCCTGGTTCCACTTTATTTGCCCCCTTACTGTATTTATTGAGACTACATTAGCCACCCTCCAGTTCCTTGGTACCTACCTTGTCTCAAGTGATCTGTTGTACAGGACAGCCAGAGGGTCAGCCAGAACCTCCCTGAGCTCTCACAGTATTCTGGGGTGCACAGCATCAGACCCTATAACCCTGTCGACCCTGAGTCTATTGAGTTCCCTGTTGACCCTATTTGCAGTGAATGGTCTAGTATTCACCTCTGGTCCAATAGGTCAATTCTCTTGAATTATGGTCTATTCCCCCTCCTCCTCAACTGTGAAAATGGAGCTAAAGAAGTCCTCTAAAATCTCAGTCTTTAGCTATCTTCCTCCACTGGGACTTCTCCCTCCCCCACCAGCCTGAGAATCCCCAACCCTTACCCTTCCTCTTCTCCCCAGTATATAGAAAGAAAAATGTATCCCCTTCCCGGGTGATGCGGCTATCTGTTCTTCTGTTTTAGCCTTGGCCTCTTAACTTCACATATTTCTTGAAAATAGCATACCACATTTTTGCCACACCTTTATCACACCTATTTAACCTGTCTCTAGCACAAGGTTCCCTCCCACAGGTATGTAAAACTGCTCACGTCATCCCCCTGTTTAAATCAGGGGATCCCTGTGACCTAAATAACTATAGGCCGATCTCCCTCCTACCCATACTTTCCAAGCTACTGGAAAAAACTGTGGATACACAGCTGAGATCTTTCTTAGACAATTCAAGCTTGCTTAACCCAATGCAGTCTGGCTTTAGAGCAAAGCATAGTACAATCACGGCTCTGGCAAAAGTAACTAATGACTGGCAACGGGACCTAGATAATAAAAAATTTGTTTGTGCTGTGTTTCTGGACCTCAGCAAGGCATTCGACACTATTGACCACTGCCTGCTCCTCTCCACCTTACAAATTATAGGCATTGACTCAACCTCATTAGGATGGTTCCAAGACTACCTCTCTGGCAGGCAGCAACAAATCAAGGCTGAAGGTGAGCGCTCTCTCTCCACTTAAACTGATAAAAAGAGGTGTCCCTCAGGGCTCTGTACTGGGCCCAATATTGTTTGCCATCTATATCAACAGTCTGAACATAGGCATCAAGGAAGCCAGTATCCACTTGTTTGCTGATGATAACAGTGCTCTACTTAAGCTGTGAATCTCCTGAAGCTGCCTGCGTTGACCTACAAACTGACTTTAATACTCTTCTACTAAATGCAAAAAAAACAATGCCATGCTCTTCTCACCATCAGGCCCAGGGGCTTACTCTGCTGTCGCTGGTCCATTACCTTCTATCTCCACTTTATTAGGTGAAAATCTTGAATTTGTGCCTAAATGCAAATATCTGGGTATCTGGCTAGACATTAAACTTTCTTTTGTGGAACATACAGAAGAACTGCTGAAAAAGCTCAGGCAGAGACTTGGTCTTTTTTTCAGAATTAATTGCCTGTTGACCACAGACACAAAAAGACAGCTTGTCCAATCTACATTCCTCTCATTAATTGACTACGCTGACTTCATTTATGGCCAATGCTGTGCCTCACACCTTGCAAAACTGGACGTAGTGCATCATAGAGCACTGAGATTTATAACTGGCCTCCCATTCTTCACCCATCACTGCTCTTTATGTGCAGCCATAGGGTGGCCTTCCCTTCAATATAGGCTGAGTAGAAATGCAGCTCTATGGACGCTCCAAGCCCTTACCAACAAACTCCCACAATACGTTATTGACTGTCTCACCCTTAGTCCGATTGGGAACTATGCCTTGAGAAGTCTCTCGCAGGTTTCCCTGAAAGTCCCAAAGATCAACACTCACTTTCGAAGGGCTGTCATAAGCTATGTCCTGCCCACACTCTGGAATAGGATACAAAAATCGTTGAGACTTAGCTCCCCTGTCAGTCTTGCTTTGTTTTAGACCCTCTATGACAAAACATTTGCTGAAATCTGTAACTGCTTCCATTTCTCCTAGCAGCCTGACTATTGCTTTTCTCCCCATCCACACTAGTCCCCGCTGTGCATCTAAAGTCCTCCTCTGCCACTATTGCCCCTCCCTCACCCCACCCGCACTTAGCACCCTCTGCACCCCTCTTATACACCACCCCCCCTCCTGTCACATAATCCTAAGCCCTAGACACCGTCATGTGCACCTCCATAGCTTAGGGACTTCCATACAGGCCTTTAACATGTTCCTGATGGACAGGAATATAAAGGATTTTCTTTTTTTCTTTTTTTTGTATATGACCACCATCTACATCCTGCTCCTGTGGGTACTGTATATAACGTGTTACTGTTGTGTTATGTATATCTTACTTGTACATGTTCCTTTGGAATGTAAATATACTGCTCCTATCATTATTGTAAACATCTTGTTCATTTTGTATTATGTACATTTATCTGTACCTGTACATTTGTCCCTGCCACCAGCAGGTCCACCTTGTAAATGAGCTTGCTCAATGTTGATCGCCTGGATAAATAAAGATTTGATTGATTGATTGACTTCTTTCCTCACCTCCCTCTGCAGTTTCTGATAGGTTGCCCTGTTCACCTCCGACTGTCTAGCTTTGTAATTCCTGAAGGCACTAGCCTTAACCCTGACCGTTTTGCCACCTCTTTTGTAAACTATAGTGGCTTCCATCTCCTCTTCCTTTTCTGAATCTGTCTCACGCAAAGGCTGGACACAGTTACAATCCCTCCCTTTATAACATCCCACATTTTCTCCACCTCTTGTAGTTCTTGTATACCCACCACTCCTCCTTTTGGGCCATGGCCTGGATCTCACACATCAGAGCCCCAACCTCCTCCTCTCCCTGCACTGGAGGCCAGTAGAGTACCCCCATGCTGATGATATCTCCTTTTCTAATTTCAAGCCTGACCCTACAGATCCTCCATTCCACTCTGTTCCCTCTGAATCTATCTAGCTCTAATATGCTTACTCACATATAGCACTACTCCTGCTCCCTTTTTTCTCTCTCTGTCCTTTCTGAACAATTTAAACCCTGTCATGACCATCTCCCATGACTGGTGCTCTGAAAGCCAGGTCTCAGTTACAGTGGCAATGTCCAAATCCTCTCTACATATAACAGCCTCCAGGTCGATGATCTTATTACATATGCTGTGAGCATTTACTCATATAGCCTTCCACTTATCCGCCTGCCTCCCCCTGAGATCCCTTGTCCTGCTCCCTCCTTCCGTTATCGGGGGAGTACTTGCTAGGGACCTTCTCATCCCTTCAGTATCTCCACCTAGTATAAAATAGTTCCAGTAACACAGCTCAGTACCTCTGTTGCTGCTTATGGCACTTGCAAAAGTCCCTTCTCTGTCACCCTAGTTATACAGATTTGAAATAGGTGATAACCAAGAATTCCTGAGGAGTTGCATTTGCTGTGGGATGTTTTGCATATTTATGTTACTTCCCACCCCACTCATACTATTTTCAATGGATACTTACCTTGAGAGTGGAGTCGGCCTTAACTCAGGTGGAGTCGGCATGATAATTTGAGGCACCAAGTCATTGTCCATACCTTCTACTGGGCCAGTATCTGAGGGAGCAGTCAGTGGCGCATCGTTAGCTACAGTGCCAGTGATGTCGTCTGAATCACCCATATGAGGAAGGACGGGTTCATTGATGCCTCAGCTGCTCTCTTGTAGACTTCTTGTTGGTGGTATTTGCAAATTTATGCTGTCTGGCTGATTTGTTACACCATTGGTGGGTATTTCCGGATGGTCGGTGCTGTGGTCGGTCGGACCCCTGAGGGGACTTTGCGAACGGGGCTAACGATGCGAAAACCATCAACGTACGAGTGCACAAAGCAGGGGGAAAGTTTGAAGCAGGCACTTTGTATTTTTAAAATGCTTTTCTGCAGTGTGTTTTACTGTTTAATGACTGTAACAGTTGTTGGCCTGAGGAAAGAGCTGTCTTGGAGTGGTAGCAAGCAAGAGAACAAAAACGGCAGTTTTCCATTTGCCGAACATTTTGTCACTTGGTATCTGTTTGGCAATTGTTATCCGGTCAGCAGTAGTCAGCTTGGACTTTATCCATGTGTTTGTTGTGAGATTTACACATGGGTAAAGCCCCAGTCTGACCAATCAGGTTAAAGCATTTTCTTGCCCATTTTATAATAAGTATTTCATATTCACAAGTACGGTAACATAAATCCAGTGCTGACATATATCTTGATCTATATTTTGTGGTAAACGTACCACTTCTTCAGGCGAAATACATGTCTTGGACACTTTCTGTCTCTACAACAACTTCATTCTGCCGCTTAGCATTGCACAGTCTTTTTATAACCATAGCATTCTCATTCACTATTAGTTTATCCTCTTTATATTTCAATGTTTACTTGATAAAGCCACTGGCTTCTATCTGACCCTCGCTCTCTGCCTTTTGGTGTCTTATGGTACTTCATGGGCTTACAAAAGCTCTAACATGCACTGCAGGATATTGAAGCTCCCACTGCCACAGCAAAGCTCTGACATCTGCTGCAGGGGATTCTGTGATTTCTGGATACAGCAAATCCCAGCTTGTGAGTCAGCAGATTCATCCTGATACAATATATTATACTGTAGTAAACAGTAAGTAATTTTTTTTGCACACAAAGTACAAATTGGGACTACCCCATGGCTGCATGTGAGACTCTTAGTGCTGACTGTTCCCCTTTAAGGGTCTGCTCTCTGTTATAGCTCTACCTCCTGATGAAATGGCAATGTGCTTCAAAACTCTGAAGTTTGTTGCCTGGCACTTTACAAAAATGAAAGCATTTTGCACTTTGCTGCTAATATTTTAGAGCACCATGGGTTGTATATGCAGATCACCGCAAAATATTATGCTGGTTCAAATTTAAACTTAATATTTTGTATTTCTTTAAAACTTGGCTTCCCAGCCAATGCCCTTTGGGGTAACTCTTGCCTCAGTGTTTGCGCACTAAGGTTCTTTGTCTAATATCTTAGAGTGTGCTTTAGTTTTTTGTGCTCCAATTTTTGTTTCACCCCACTATTCCCTGTCCTCAAAAAAATCCTTATTTCCATTTCTTGCTCCCCCGCCTCCCTTTTTCTTTCTTTTTCCCTTCCCCTATGGCTTTTTCGGGTCCCTTGACCTTGTGCATGATAAATTGACTTTCAGCTTATTGACATGATTTTGTGTAAATACTAGGACTACACTATATTAATTCTGTATTTGTTTCATCTTTTCAGGTTGTTTTTTTCTGCTTTTTCAGGGTTTCAAATTTGATTAGCGGTATGTTTGACCTTTTGCGATATTTTTTGATCTCCTTGTATTGACAGGTTCAGAGCCAACCACATAAAAATTGACATTTATTTATCTCACTTAGGGGAGTACTTAGAATGGGACTTTTGTATAGAAATATGCATATTTTGTATATAAGTGTTCTGATTGATTTTGCTTTGGTGCACATATTATGTTACTATTTCTTTAAGGATTGCTCAATAAAAAGAGAGTAGCATGCTGCATAGCCCTGCCCCCTAACAAAGTGTCTTGGAGAGGACACGAAGCACTGGGGTAAAGTGCTGCAGACTCCTTCTTATTAAGTTTGGTTTAAGCCTATTGACTATTATGGGACATGAGACCGTCGAAACTATTATTCTAGGGGATCTCAATTACGACTGGTTATCCAAGGCTTCCTTACCCCTCAAATCCTTCTGTGACTCTTTTGGGCTCACACAACTCATTGAAGAACCTATGCATCTGTAGCAGGGCTACAGTATACACTACGAGATCCCTTTTATTTTGTTTCCATGCTAAAGACTGTTGCAATAGCACACTAATCCTTTTTCTCTGTCTATCCCCTTTTTCTTATTCCCCGTAGGCAGGTAGGCCACCTACCTAACGTTCTTGCTATCCCTTTATGCTGTCGTCTTGTTGTTGAGTGCTGCGAAGTTCCTGTAAAACACCTTCCGATCATGCACAGATGGTCTGCTACGAATGTTGCACCACGATGTCTCTGCAGACTGCGCACATCACTGTACGAACGTATGAAAATGCCAAAACGCAAGGTGTAACTTAAAAGAATGCCCAGTGAATTTCCAGGGTTATTTAATACCCATTTAGCAAGTAAAATGCTTAAAACAAGCAAACTGTATGTCTCTGTAGCTTTCAGGACATTTGCATTAGTTGGGACTCAAACAAAGTATTTGGGCTAAGTTTCTATGTCCTGATACTTGTGATTGTCCATGTCCTGATACTCCCTCTAAATTGAAACTTAGCATAGAAATTAGGTAGAAAGACCTTGTAAAGGACTAAATTCTTTAGTCCTGTTGTGAAGTTGTTCACCTAGTCTCAAGCACTTAGAGCTGGAATAAAATGTTTTCCTTCCCCCTCCCACCTTCTTGTTATTAAAGGATGGAAAACTAAATTTTTTTTTGCATCATGTTATTTCTGCCACCTTACTGGCCCCAGGCCTGCCTCTCCTTCTGGCTGCACAAGACCCCCCCCCGACCTCCTCGGCCCGACCCCCTTCCTACTCACCTCAGATCACAGCCGACCCGAGGTGGCCCAGTGTAACCCTTCGCCGGATGGGTCCCTCTCTTCCGAGGGGGAAGGCACCAGGAGGGGGATACCAGTGTGCTTTCTGATCAGTTCCTGGGTGCTGCTGAGATGGATTCCATTGCGTTGGGGCACCTGAGGTGGCGGGGAGTCGGCAGCCATCATCCGGCAGACCAGGCAGCCCTTTTCCGCTTTTTCTGTGGTGAGTGACGTCTGACATCAAGGCATACGCTGACGTCTGTCACTCCCCCTTGGACATCGAAACCCAGCTGTATTGCTGCACTCTCAGCCTCTGCCAGGAGTCAGCCTACGCCAGTGCACATCCCCTGCCCTCCCACCAGAAAAGGAGAGCTGTCCCCAGACGCTCCATCCTTCTCCCCCGGGCCGGCCCTCCGACAACCCGAGTCCGTTCCCGAACCCGGGTCACCGGGGTCACAGATGGAAATCCAACCGCTGCGCCGACGGGCCGGCTTAGGAAAACTAATTTTGATGTTTTACAAAACACTCCCTCTTTGAGCCACTATGATTTAAAGGCAAGGATACTTGCTCTTGTAGCACTGTGCTGGTTGATGGCTTGCTTCAGTGGAGCCTGCTGTTCTATAAGAGTTGTCCTTCTAGTCCTTCCTAGTTATGCAGTATGGAACCGGTTGCTTTATTTGTTTTCATTTTATTTGTTTATTTAAGTCGTACAGTACGCTTGAAATTAAATGTCAATTGTGTGAAGAACATTGAATAAAAGGACATCTGACATTTTACTCCAACTGGTGTTGCCTGGTATATCCCACCCTCCTGTTACACTGGTGTGAGAAGTGGGATACCCTTGGGAAGAGATCTTAAGGGATGGATATTGGATCTAGTATCATTTAACACGTTATGTTGGAGTCAGCAGCAGTCAGTCCACCAGTTACCAGCCAACCTAGTCCTGAAGGTGTACAGACCCGTAGAATGGCCGAACTTACCCAAACACCTTTATTACCTGGATTACTGGATGTAAAATGACAGGAAACCAAAAAGGAAGGGTTCGAGACAAGTGGGGGTGCCACTGCTCATGAGACAATGGAGCCGGAGGAAAGGCCTCCTGAGGAGATGTCGGAGTTGCTATGGTGGCTGTGTGTACGTCAGTTGGAAATGGAAAAACAGTGAGAGGTGGATCATCTACAAAATGAAGCTCATTGGACAGACACTATTAGAGCTATTCAAACACTGGGAGTGACCAGACCCCCTGTGCCATGGGACTCAGAAAGACCGAAAAACATTAAGATTTCTAAGCTGACGGACACTGATGATATTGAAGCTTATATTACTACTTTTGAAAGAGTGGCAGAAGCATGCTGATGGCCAAAGGAGCAGTGGATGGTAAGACTTGCACCCTACCTAACAGAAAAAGCACAGTTGGCTTACAGCCATGTGGACAGTGGCCATATTAATGACTATGACTATGTCCGCCAGTTCATTTTGAAAAGATATGACATTAGCATAGAGACTTATCGTCAACGATTTAGAACATTCAAGTACCATACGGCTTCATCCCCCCAAGAAGCCTACACCCAATTAAGAGACCTCAGTAATAAGTGGTTACAGCCTAATATGAGGACTATGCAACAGGTTATGGAAACCATCACCTTGGAGCAGTTCATTAAAATTCTTCCTCCAGAGGTTCAAGTATGGGTGAGGGAGCATCAACCAGAGACTGCACAGAAGGCTACTGATCTTGCAGAAGACTATATAACAGCACGACCACCTGGATGAGACATCCAGGGACTCATGGACCCTCACCCCGGTAAGATCTTCCTCTGTTATTACTACTAATTGTGTGGGAGCCACACCTATTGCCAAGGGAAATAGTGAAGTAACCGTGGTGTCTACTAAAATAATCAAGGGATTTAATCCCGAAATTATCTGTCATGAATGCCAAGGGAAGGGTCATATTGCAAGATATTGCCCACGTAGAAAGAAGGAACAGATCCACCTTGCTCTGGCCAATTGGGGACACTATCTTACTACTATACAGGTGAATGGGAAAGAGGTTCCTGCTTTGATAGACTCTGGAAGCAAACAGACCCTAATCCATGCTACCTTGTTGCCAAGAAAGCATAATACACATACCACTAAAGTCACCTGTATCCATGGGGACATTCATACCTACTCTGTACAGCAAACTACCTTAAAGATCCAGGGGCATGATCAATTAATGACTGTTGGCCTAGTACCCAATTTACCGGTGCCCATTGCCATTGACCGGGACTATCCAGCATTTGATACCCTGTTTGATAAAAACCTCCCACTATCTGCTGTAACTACAAGAGCACACAATAAGCAAGTCACAGCTTTCTCCCAGATCTTCCGTTTTGAGGAGGACATTTATAGCAGTCCTGGGAAAGACAGAAAATCAAAAGCGAGCCGAAGGAGAGCTAAAGCGTTGTGGAACTGTAAAAAAGAAGAAATGCCTGATGATAAGGACATTGTTGATATAAATATGGACTTTAGTGATGAACAATCGAAGGATGTTAATCTAAATCCTTGTTTTTCTCAGGTTGTAGATGTTGATAAGCAAGTAGATTACCCTAGGTATGTTATTCATGACCAGCTTCTCTACAGAGAGTGCAAGAACCCTAAAACAGGGTATGTCATTAAACAGCTAGTGGTACCTACCCAGTACCGCCAACAGCTGATCTCCTTAGCTCATGACATACCAATGGCAGGACATCTGGGGAGGGATAAAACATTAAGCCAGTTACTATACCGATACTTTTGGCCAGGCATCCATGAACAGGTAGCCTCTTATTGTCAAACCTGTCCAGAATGCCCAAAAGTAGCCACTATAACTAAAACAGAAAAGGTACCTTTACAACCCCTTCCCCTAGTAGATATACCTTTTGACCGCATAGCTATGGATATTGTGGGACCCTTACCAAAGAGCAGTAAAGGCAATAGATTCGTCCTTGTGATATGTGACTATGTCACTCGTTATCCAGAGGCCATTCCCCCTGCATACTGTTACAGCCCCCAAAATAGCTGAGGAGCTTTTGGAAATGTTCAGTCCAGTAGGAGTGCCCAGATAAATACTGACAGAGGCAGTAACTTTCGATCAGCTTTATTAGCCCGTCTCTATCAAACATTAGGTGTTGGGGCTGTGTACACCTCTCCTTACCACCCCCAAACTGATGGGCTGGTGTAACACTTCAACAAAACTCTGAAGAAAATGCTTACAAAATATGTGCAGGAAGAAGGGAAGGTATGGGATGTTAACTTGCCATACTTGATGTTCGCCTATAGAGAGGTGCCCCAGGCATCTACTGGGTTTTCTCCGTTTGAGCTTCTTTATGGAAGAAACCCAAGGGGGCCTTTAGACATCATAAAGGAAAAGTGGGAAAGTAAAAAGATACCAGCTGGGACTCCAAGTCTAGAATATATAACTAAACTGAGACAGAGAATAGCTAAGTACATTAACTTAGCCCATCAAAACACTCTTAAAAAGCAAAAAGAGCAAAAAGAATGTTACGACCAAGGGGTGGGCACTAAACAATTTCAACCAGGGGACAAGGTGATACTACTCCTGCCATCCTCAGAAAGTAAGTTGACAATGAAATGGCAAGGACCATATGTTATACAGAGACAAGTTGGCCCTGTCAGCTATGAGATAGATATTCCGGAAAGGCGTAAGAGGTTTCAAATTTATCATGCAAATTTACTTAAAAAGTGGCATGAGAGGGGCTCTGCCCCAACCCTGTTCATATGTCCAGAACAAACTACTAGCGAAGTAGACCAAGCTTACCAAAGGTTAGAAAGAACAGACGGCATTGAAGAGATTACGATCAATCCTGCCCTAAAGATAGACCATATAGAAGAATTAAATAAACTATTACAAACCTTTCATAAAACCTTTTCCTGTCAGCCAGGTAAAGCAAAAGGGGTAGACCACCGAATACAACTAACCCAATAGCTAGTAATAAGGCAAAAACCTTACCAGATACCAGAAAAATTGAAACAAGATGTCATAAAAGAACTGGAAAAAATGCAAACCCTAGGGGTTATAGAACCTTCAGCTAGTGAATGGGGTTCCCTAATGGTGATCGTTGATAAGAAAGAAGGTGCCATAAGAATATGTTTAGATTTTTGCCACCTTAACTCAATATCCAAATTCGATGCATATCCTATGCCGCAAATTGATGATATCATAGATTGTCTTGGGAAAGCTACATTCATCAGTACATTCGACCTAACCAAGGATATTGGCAAATCCCCCTTCATAGTGAGGACAAAGAAAAGACTGCCTTTAGAACCCCTATAGGATACTTCCACTTCACTACAATACCTTTTGGGTTGCACGGAGCCCCTGCAACGTTTCAAAGGTTTATGGACAACCTACTCAGACCTCACTCAAATTATAGTGCAGCTTATTTAGATGACATTGTGGTGTTCATCCAGACATGTGAAGAACATCTGCAACACCTAAAGGATGTTCTGGCAGCAATCACACAAGCTGGATTGACCATAAACCCTAGTAAGTGTACTTTAGCCATGCAAGAAGTAGAATACCTGAGATTTCAAATTGGGCAGGGGCAAATAAAGCCTGATGTTGGAAAAGTCGATGCTGTAGCCAACAGCCCCCGTCCCATTATGAAACGATATGTACGATCCTTTTTAGGGCTTGCTGGCTATTATAGAAGGTTTGTTCCAAACTTCGCAACTATAGCAAGTCCCCTAACAGATTTGACCAGGAGTAATCAACCCACCAAAGTTAAATGGACACCAGAATGTGAAAAAGCTTTTTGTGCCCTTAAAGGCTATTTGTGTGCATCACCTGTATTGAAAAGTCCTAATTTCAACCTCCCATTCATTCTACAAACAGATGCTTCTAACACAGGTGTAGGTGCAGTACTCACCCAGATATTTGAGGGAGAAGAACACCCTGTAATATATATTAGTAGGAAATTACATAATTGAGAAACTAAATACTCTACCATAGAAAAAGAGTGTTTAGCCCTAAAATGGGCCATTGAAGCATTGAAGTTTTATTTGTGGGGAGTAGAGTTTGAAGTCTGGACAGACCATAATCCCCTGTGTTGGCTTCAAGCCATGAAAGATAAAAACCCGCGTATCATGCTGTGGTACCTAGCTTTACAGCCTTATAAATTTACTATAAAGCATAGATCAGGTCCTACTAATAAAAATGCAGACTTTATGTCCCATTTTGGAGCAGTAATTTGTGACTCAGACCTCAGGGTAGAATAATTTAGCAACAAAGGATAACTTTGTATGTTGTGAATAATAATTCTTGATTTTTTTTGTTTAACGGACCCTGAGGTGGAGCTTTGGAGAGTGGGTGGGCCGGAGCTCCATCTTTCCCTTGGGAAAGTTCTGATGAAACTTTTATTTCCAAAACTTTCTAAAAACCCTTACTTCGGGGTTTTTATTCTTAGATGGGGAGGAGCATGTAGGAGGGCTACAGTATTCACTACGAGACCCCTTTTATTTTGTTTCCACGCTGAAGACTGTTACAACAGCACACTAATCCTTTTTCTCTGTCTATCCCCTTTTTCTTATTCCCCGTAGGCAGGTAGGCCACCTGCCTAACGTTCTTGCTATCCCTTTATGCTGTCGTCTCATTGTTGAGTGCTGTGAGTTCCTGTAAAACGCCTTCTCGATCATGCGCATGATCGACTGCACGATCATGCGCATGATCACCTTCATGAACGTGCGCACATCGCTGCACGAACATGTGAAAATGCCAGAACGCAAGGCATAACTTAAAAGAATGCCCAGTGAATTTCCAGGGTTATTTAATACCCCTTTAGTGAGTAAAATGCTTAAAACAAGCAAACTGTATGTCTCTGTAGCTTTCAGGACATTTGTATTAGTTGGGACTCAAACAAAGTATTTGGGCTAAGTTTCCATGTCTTGATACTTGTGATTATCCATGTCCTGATACTCCCCTCTAAATTGAAACTTAGCACAGAAATGAGGTAGAAAGACCTTGTAAAGGACTCAATTCTTTAGTCCTGTTGTGAAGTTGTTCACCTAGTCTCAAGCACTTAGAGCTGGAATAAAATGTTTTCATCCCCCCCCCCTTCTTGTTATTAAAGGATGGAAAACTAATTTTGGTGTTTTACAAAACACTCCCTCTTTGAGCCACTATGATTTAAAGGCAAGGATACTTGCTCTTGTAGCGCTGTGCTGGTTGATGGCTTGCTTCAGTGGAGCCTGCTGTTCTATAAGAGTTGGCCGGCCCTTCCTCTTCCTTTTTTATAGACAAGCCTCAAGGAGAAGTACCTGAATATGACTGACAGGAGATGCTTAAACCCTGAAATATAAGTTAGCTCTTGATAAAATGACTTATGTATGCTTTAGGACAGTCTGAATTATGTCTACTAATGTATATTAATATGCAATATGTGTGTCATAACAAAATATGTGAGAATATAAATGATTTGGGAAACCTTAGGAAATAAAGGGGGAGGAGATATCTTAATCACATGACAGCCCAGCACTATATAAAGGCTGATCTTTTCCAATGTAAGTTAGTTTGTTTGTGGGCTCAGCAGGGCGCTGTGCTCTCTGTCCTTCTAGTCCTACCTAGTTATGCAGTATGGAACTGGTTGCTTTATTTGTTTTCATTTTATTTGTTTATTTAAGTCGTACAGTACGCTTGAAATTAAATGTCAATTGTGTGAAGAACATTGGATAAAAGGACATCTGACATTTTACTCCAACTGGTGTTGCCTGGTATATCCCACCTTCCTGTTACAGCATCCTAACAAGAAAAACCCCAGGAATAGCACCCCATTGGGTATCTTTCTTACAAGCAAGCCTCAGTCCTTTTCCTATGCTGGAATATGTTTCTCGGATGTCAGCGATCATTGCTTCATTGCCAGTGTAAGATCTGACCCAATCCCCCCTCCACATCTAAGTTCTCCACCAGAAGGTCCAGACGCATCTTTGACCCATTTGCCTATATCGATGAGCTAAAATCGTCTATACACTGGCAGAACTTTTACCTAGCTAAATCAGTTAGTATGGCGTATGGCATTTTTCATGAAATAGCGTCTTGTGTCATAAATAATCATGCTCCCTTGGTGAAAGTCTGTGTAAAGACCAGAACTTGCCGTTGGTTCTCTGCTGAACTCAAGGCTGCATTACTAGCGAGAGATAAACTCTGGAAAAAAAGCCTGCAAATCAAAAACTGCCAAGGATTGGTGCCACTTCAGGAAGACAAGGAACTCCTGCACCAAACTGGTTAGAGAGGCTAAGGCCAACTTCTACTATTCTGAGCTTGACTCTGCCTCAAGGTGCCCAGCTAAATTTTGGTCCACAATCAAAGAGCTGTCTGGTCATACAGCTGGAAATGTACTTCCCTCGAAAATCATCTCTGACAATGTTACTATCAGCAATATCAGGGAGATTCTCCAGGTCTTCAACAACCACTTTGCTATGGCAGGCCTAGCATTCGACAATTCACCAGCATCTGTGTTACGTTCTCAGGTTAGTACACAGATTCCTGAACCTAGCACCACTAATGTGGTCTTCTCATTCCTTCCTGCTTCGTTGAAAGAGGTCGAAGACCTCCTTCTACAGTTGGACACCAAGAAAAAACACTGGTGCTGACTCTCTCGACCCTTACTTCTTAAAGGTTGCATACCACATCCTAGCTGTATCAATCACACACCTATTTAACTTGTCCTTGTCCCAGGGGACTCTTTCTCACCTATGGAAAATTGCCCACGTCATTTCTCTGTTTAAATCAGGGGATCACTGCAACCTGAATAATTACAGGCCGATATCTCTCCTACCAATATTGTCTAAACTGCTGTAAAAAATTGTGAATGCTCAGTTGAGAACCTACCTAGATAACAAGAACCTTCTAAACCCTATGCAGTCTGGTTTCAGAGCCAAGCACAGTACCATTACGGCTCTGGCCAAAGTGACTGATGACTGGCAACGAGAGCTGGAAAATTAAAAAAATTGTATGTGCCATGTTCCTGGACTTTTAGCAAGGCCTTCGACACTGTTGACCACTGCCTGCTTCTTTCCACCCTAAAAGTGATAGGTCTGGACCCGACCTCTCTGTGCTGGTTCAATAATTACCTTACAGATAGGCTTC
This sequence comes from Neoceratodus forsteri, assembly GCA_016271365.2. NCBI lineage: Eukaryota > Metazoa > Chordata > Ceratodontiformes > Ceratodontidae > Neoceratodus > Neoceratodus forsteri. The sequence continues at coordinate 659,756,955 of CM057458.1, forward strand.
AGCAGGTCAAGGCCAAAGGGGAGCTCTCTCCACTCAAACCACTAAAAAGAAGTGTTCCACAGGGATCCATCCTGGGGCCTCTGTTGTTTGCCATTTATATAAATGAAATTGATGTTGGCATCAAGGAGGCCAGTATTCGCCTTTTTGATGATACGGTGCTGTACCTAAGCCGCCCAACTCTGGAAGCCGCCTGTGGAGATTTACAAACAGAATTCAACTTGCTGCAGAATCAGCTCCTGAATAAAAAACTCTTACTCAATGCCAAAAAAACAAAAGCTATGGTGTTCTCTCCAGGTACTCATTCGGCTAACCCTGCTATCTCTGGCTCCTTACCTCCCATAAACACTTTACTAGGAGAGAGGCTGGAATTTGTTACGAAATTCAAGTACCTAGGGGTCTGGCTAGACCAGACTCTCCTTCATGGAGCATGTTGAGGATCTGCTGAAAAAGTTGAGGCAGAGGCTTGGTCACTTCTTTAGAATAAACCACCTCCTGACCAAAGATGCCAAAATGCAGTTAGTTCAATCCATGTTTCTATCCCTAATTGATTATGCCAATTTCATTTATAGTCAGTGTAATGCCTGCTGTCTTACTAAACTGGACACCTTATACCACAGAGCCTTGAAATTCATAACTGGCCTACCTATCACCACCCACCACTGCTCCTTATATGCAGCTGTGGGGTGGACCTCCCTTTAGTACAGAAAGAATAGAAATGCAGCTCTCTGGACTTACAGAGCTATTACCAACAAATTACCCCAAATACATTTCTGACTATTTGCCGTTATATGTGGTAGGCAACTACGCACTGAGAAACTATTCTCTGCTTCTACTGAAGGTACATAGGGCCAATACACGCGTTGGGAGAGCAGCCATAGGCTTTGTGTTGCCCTCACTCTGGAACAAACTACAGAAATCTATGAGTCTACCTGATAGTCTTACCACTTTCAAGACCTTGTATGCCAAGGCTGTTAAGGAGCTATGCAGCTGTTTCCAGCATGCTTAGCGTACTAGAGTGCCTGCTGCTTACCTGCCCACTATCTCCATCTAACCCGGCCCTTTGATTGTCTCCACCTATAACCCCCCTTTTTTCTGCTAATTCACTGCCTTGCTTACCCTCAGACTCCAAACATATATGTCCCCAGTCCATCTACCGTAGCACCCCTCCTAGAACAGCTGCAGTCCTGTACCCCTTCCCTCCATATCTGCCCCTTAAGTTTGTATATGTCCTGACCAATGATATGCCATGCTGTTTGAAAATGTTTTAATATGCTGGCTGTTTCAGAATGTTTTAATTCCCCTCTCATACCATTCTCCCTAACCTTGATAACCCTATATCTGAAATACTTGTTATTGCTCTGTGTTTTTTTTTTCTATTTCGTATAATTATGTCTACTTATTATCTGTACATAAAAGTGTTATTCTTGATCTTGTGTACCGCAGGTCCACCTTGTAAATGAGCCTGCTCAATGGTGTTCACCTGGATAAGTAAAGACTTGATTGAGTGATTGATTGATTGATTAAGCGTGCATTTTTACTTTGCCAGCAGTATAAAGTAAAGTAAGAGTGCTACCTTTGGTGTTTTTGTGCTTTACATGTCTGGGTCAACACCCACTCATTCTGTAAGTGTGGGTTTCCTTGTGCCTTCTATTCCTTGTCCTCTCCAGGCATTTCATATAGAACCCAAGGCTACCATTTACTAACAAATTTCTCCCTAGTATGATGCAATCAGCTGTAATACTTTCAATTCTATATGGCGTGCATATCCTTGTCAGTCAGGTATCTATAGTTGGGGGCCCATTTGACAGTCAATTACTAGTAATTCCTTTGGCAGCTAATAGTATTTATTTGTATGTTTTTATTAGTTTTATTTTACAGTTTTGGCCAAAAAAGACACACTAACCTGTGACTTGTTTCCAGGTGTGTCCTGGGAGCACAGAGAAGTTAAATGACTTGCTCATGATCACACATTGCACAAGTGGTGGCTGTGGGATTCAAACTCAGTTCTCTAGGTTTGCAGCTCAGCACTTTTAACCACTACACTATACTGCCTCCCCAGTATTAATAACTGCAGTATCCTTGCTGTATGGGGAGGAAAACCTGATGCCTCTGCACATACCCAATATGAAATGTTTAAAGGTAAAAGGGATGGTCTTATTCCACATGTGCTCCAGCTCCTAATGTACTTTCCTCCAATAATCAAAGATGATGGGACAGGATCAAAAGGTGTGCCAAGGGGTTCTTCACATTCCACACCCCCATCAGCAAAAGTCTGGGGTTGTAGTGCTTAAGTGCTTAGTTCTCTCAGGGGTTAAAAATAATCCATGGGTCAGTTTCCACTGATATTCCCTCCACACTGGGGAGTTGGAGATCATACCCCTATTAATAAAATGTCCCATTCTGCCTCACTGATAGTGTCTTGAGCTTCTGTTTCCCACTATACTTTTATGCATATAATGTTAAAATTACGTGCTTGCAGGAGTAGTTTACATAGGGTAGAAATAGATATCTGTTTTCCTCCTGTTTTTATTGACTAGTACCAAACATTTTAAGGCAGTAAGGTCCTTGATTGTCTGCTGTATGTTATTTCATGACATTAAATAATGCCCCATTTGAATAAAGAAATCTTGATTTAAAAATTAATATTTTTCTTTCACATGCTCAAAGGAAGCCATTTTTCCCTGAGGAACCAGTTGTGAGAACCTGGTTTGGTTGCATCCCCTGAATCCTGGATCTGACTGTGGACAGGGTAAATCTTGGTTCCCCATAATTATTGTGAGTTGACCTACTCTGTTTGGTGTGGCTGTAATTCTCCTTGTTTTTAGGATGGATTAGATTATCTGGTGAACCCATGGGTTTGCTTTGTTGCTGTTAGCCTGTTGAGGCCATGGCATGGTAGGGAGGGCATATAGTGTGTAAGAGGTTACTGCTCCATTTTTTGTCCCATACCATCCTGAGTCCGAATGTTTGGTAACCTATGTTACCATGGGAACAAGTTGTGCTGCTAAATACAGTAATTCATCTCAAAATTTGGCTGACCCAAACCACCCTGCTGTTCAGGTAAGTGTAATGTAATCAATTTTACTTTTGCTTTTTGATCCATGCCACAAAATTTGAGGATTTTTCTATACAATTCTTTCTAGAATTTCCCTGCAATGGATACCTAAAGAGTTTGAAACAGAAATGCCAATCTGGGCAGTGCTTTAGTATTTAGAACTGACATCATCCCCAGAAAGAAAAAGTGAGAGTAGACCACCTGTTCGTATCTGCTTCTATTTCCTGTAGTAATTTAGTGAAACTCAGGGAGAATAGTTTGGTTATTTCTGTTGTCATTTGGACCCCTAGATGTTTCATTGTATTGTGCTTGGCTCGAGTGAAAGGATGGGTTTGATGGATATTGGATGGAGTGGCACCGCTAATTTTTATCAGCTTAGATTCCATGAAGTTGATTTTGTAGTCATCTATTGCACCATATTCTTGCAGGAGGGTCATATTAGTTGCAAAACAGATATCTCAGGTTGTCTAAGGAAGAGCATGGAGTCATCAGCATACAAATACACCTTGGCCGGGGCCCTGATATTCAGAATAGTGCAAAGCAGAGTGCAAAACTTTGCACCGCACTTTTTGATTGCCCAGGAGCTTGAGGATGCTATTTTTGGTAGAATAGTGCGCCGGCACTATTCAATGGAATATAGAGCCATGTCAGGGCAGTCCTAAATTAAGTAGTGTTGCCCCAAAATGGCTTCTCAAGTATGCTGCCAGAGTGGATAGCACTAGAGCACTATCTGCAATATTCAAAAGGACCCATGCACATGAGCTGATTGGGAATGCAAGGCACTAAGGGTCCATTTGCATGCCCATTATAGACTCATTTGCATGGTTAATGAGGCAGGTTAGCATGACACCACCCCTCAGCTGCCCAGTCCCAGACCTGTGTAGATATCTCTGGTGCCTAGTGGTTCCCCCCCCCCACCGATCGCCAGCCTATAATGATAGTAACACTTCTCTGGTGCCTTCTCTGGACTTCCTTGCCTGTATGTATTGTATATACATTTTTTTACTGAGTATTCTATGTATTACTTGCTCACTGGACAATGCAGTCTCACTTTGTACACTGTGTCTATGATTTGTTTGTTTGTACCAGGTCTTCTCATGTCTGATATTGAAACCTTGTATTCACTGTTCTCAAATGGACCTATGTATCAAACCTGTATATTGTGTCTACTATTGTTGCTTGTATCAAATCTGTTTCGTGTGTATTACTGTTACCTTGTACTCCACTGTCACCCTGCACCATGTGTTATGGCCCGGATCATGCCTGAAAACGGTCCCTGGGATCAGTGCACTCACCCGGTTATCAAAGTCATAAATAAATAAATGTTGCACAATGGTCCCTCCACTCTGATCATCAGCCTGTAATGATATTAGCACTTCCCTGGTGCCTAGTGGTCGTGGTCCCCCCCCCCGAATGGCTAGCCCATAATGATAGTAATACTTCCCTGGTGCCTAGTGCCCCCCCGATCATCATCCTATAATGATTGTGACACTTGCCTGTTGCCCAGTGGTCCCCCCTCCAATCACCAGCCCGTAATGATATTAATACTTCTCCATTGCCTAGTGGTCCTGCCCCCCTGTTATCAGCCCTTAATGATATTAACGCTTTCTTGGTACTAGTGGTCCCCCGTCCTCCAATCACCATCCTATAGAAATACTGACAACCTTACCTGGCATCTAGCAGCCCCCTCACCCCCACCTCCAGTGGCACTGAACAACCCCCCTCAGTCATCTTACCTTTTTGGTGTCACCCTGTCCTATAACTTAGAAGCATGCTCCCTGCCTGGACATACAGTGGCTGGCCAAAGAGGTGAGAAGAGGGCTGCACCGGTCACCATATGCATACCCATGACACCAGGGATACTGTTAAGGTGACTGGTGGGGTGTCTGCTGTCGTGGGAGGTGAGGGGCCACTAGATGTCAGGGAGGGTTGTAAGTTTTCCAACAGGCTGGTGATCAGAGGGGAGGGGACAACTAGCACCAGGGAAGTGTTAACATTATTATGGGCTGGTGATTGGAGGGGTGAGGGACCACTAGGCACCAGAGAAGTGTTAATATCATTATGGGCTGGCGATTGGTGGGGTGTCACAAACCACAGGGGGTGGGTGTGCTCCCCCAGTAGACAACCAACTGGGCGTTACCTCCAGCAGTCACCAGGGTTGCCCGGAGTAAGTCACGGCTGTATTTGGCAGTATTTGCAATGTGCATAGGGACCACACTAACCCTTTTTGTGCAGTGAAGAGCCGCTGAATATGGAGTAGTGCAGCTATTCATGGCCTTGCCCCTCCCCTTGCCCACTTGCATACATTTATATTTTGTGGAGGTGCTAACCCTCTTTGCTGGCGCAATGGCCCCTTTTGAGTATGGGAATCTGGGGCAAACCCCAGTTTGCATGGGCAAAGACACGTTAGCGTCAATGCAAACTTTTGAATATTGGGCCACTTATGCTCCACTCCCACCTGTCTTTGATATTAGAGTGCTGCCACACTGCCACTGCTAAAGGCTTTATCAAAAGTGCAAAGAGCAGGGGTGAGATTAGGCACCCCTGTCTTGTACCTCTTTTTAGTAGAAAGCATGGGGAATGGATATCATTAACATTCAGTCTGATTTCCGGTGACTTATCCAGTTCTTGAATGCAATGCAGAAATTTAGAGCTGAAATAAATTTTTACCAGAGTACCCTGTAGGAAACCCCAGTCCCCCTGGTCAAAAGCTTTCTATGCATCCTTAGATACAGCAATTGGAAACTTTCTGTGAGTTTACCTGGGAAGAAATTATATTTAGAGTCTTCATATACTGTCTTGCAGAAATGTATCTTTTATAAAGCCAGTTTGATCAGGGTGGACTAGGGTTTGTACATGCGTCTGCAGTCTAGTTCCATAATGGAAGTGAAGAATAGTGTCCAGATTTAAGAGAGAAATAGGGTGATATGAGCTGCAATGGAGGGGATTTTTACCTGGTTTGAGGAGAACTGTAGTTGCTGCCTGTTTCTAGGATGGTGGATCAGTCCTCCTTCCTGCATCTTTTTAAACGAAGCCTGCAAAAGAAGGGGGGGGGCAGCTTGTCTGCAAGAGCTTTAGGAAACTCTGAGATTAGGTGCTCTAGACCTGGAGCTTTGCTGTTTTTTTAAGTTTTTGATCAACTCTGTCATTTTTATAGAATAGGCAGGTCGTTATTTATCTCCTCAGTAAGCTGGATCAGCTTGAGTGGGTCCAGAAACCTGTATTTTATCTGCGTGATCAGAACCCTTTTTCTACCTATACAAATTCTCATAAAAGGCACTAAAAACATCTGAAATTGCTCCAGGGTCAGTTTTAACTGTCGCTCCATCTTGAGGGTTCTGAATCTGTGGCACAGCTCTCCTAATAACCTGCTCCCAGAGTTTCCAGGCCAGCAGTTTCCCTGCCCTATTCTCTATTTCATAGAATCCCTGTCTAGCATAGCAGAGCTCACCTTGTACTTTGTGATCTAGGGTCATATTTAATTCTGTCCTTTTTACATCCAATTGTTTTAAATTCCTTATTTAGCATGATCTTATGTTCCACTTCTAGATCAAATAAGGCATTTTCTAACACGAGCTGGCAACCACTCTTTCCCTCTTCTTTTCTGAACCATGTTTTATATATTCCCCCATCAGGTCAGCTTTGAGGCTGTCCCATCATATGTCCTTTGAAGTTTGGCCAGTTTTATTGTTCAGGACGAATTCACTAATTCTTTGAGAAATTAAAGTTTTAAATTATTGATCATTTAACAAGGAAGCATTCGTCTTCCATAGAGGATTTTTCTGAACTGGTACCACCTCCAATTCTAACCAGACAGGGGCATGATCAGAGAGTGAAATACTCCCAGTCCTGCAGTTGTGTACTTTGTGTAGCCACTCCTAATGGAGCAGGAAAAAGTCCAAACTGAAATAGTTCCCATGTGGGTTGAAAGGACAGAACAATGCCTTCTTCCGCTGTATAGATCATATGTGCGACCCTACTTAGACTATGCATCCCCCTTTTAGGGCCCCATATTAAGACATTGGAATTAATACTACATATATTGACAGAAATTATTCCAAGGTTGGCAGATATGTCATATTCAGACCGAATCAAGGACCTGAACGTATTTAGTCTCGAAAAAAGACAACTAAGGGGAGACATCTTGTTACTTCATAAACTACTAAAAGATCCAGAACCAAGTATAAAATGTGGTTTTGTATACAATTGCAGAACAGTGAATCTTAGATTCCACAACCTCTAATTGGTTATTCCCAGGGCCAACACTAATAGAAAGGATAATTTTTTCACCATAAGAACAACAAAGATCTGGAATCAGTTGCCATAAAATCTCATTGAGATTGAGGACTCAAAACCTGGACAGGCACTTCTTAGACAACCCAGTCCAGAAAACAAATATGTCCACTTGATGTGGGAGACAGTCCAGCTGGGCTAAGTGCCTTCTTCTGTCTTGGACACCCAGTAATACCCAGTAATAGTCTTTGTCTTGGGGAGGAGGGATAAAGTGACATGGCTCAGACAGGCCTAGATTATGGATCAACCTGTGTAGTATCTTCCCTGCCTTAGATTATGAATGTAAACCCACCCCTGATATATCTCTGGTGGAATCCTGCACACAATTCCATTTTCCCCCAGCACTGTTGATCTCTGAGGTTCCACTGATGTATCCGTCAGAACGTTTCCTAAAAAGGCTTCATTTTCTAAGTCATTGTTAGGTGAGTAACTTTTCAATATGGTACATGGAGTTCCCCTAAGGTGTCCTGTAATTCTAACATACCTACCCTCCTGATCTGATTCATGTTTTTCCATCTGTAGTAGGAAATATTTTTGTATTACATGTGCAACTCCCTTATGGTGGGGGTGGGCTATATCCTATATACGAGATGCAAATGCCTCTCCCACTCATTTCTCATTCCTCATTCAGTTTTTTATGCTCCATCAGAATTAAATGGGTCTCTTGGAGTAAGGTAACCATCACCCCTGCCTATTATAGCTCTCTCAAAACCAGTGCTTTTTAATTGGACTGCCTAATCCTTCTACATTGTAAGACAACAGTAGTAAATCTGCCATATTAACTTATAAAAGAGCACAAACAAATCTTAATTGTAATACTTACTCTTACCAGCTAGGGGTTGCAAAACATCTGGTGATATGAAGTAGGGGTAGAACCAAAAAAAAAAGCAAGGGTAGGAGACTGTGACAAAGCAAAGTATAGAAAAATAGAAACATAGACCATGATGGCAGAAAAAGACCAGCGGTCCATCCAGTCTGCCCATATTCCCTATAATCCTTGAAACCTTCCCTGGAGCCTATTGTTCCTCCATGGTACTAACCCACCCCATCCTATCCCATTTTCCTCTCTGGTCTTGTCACTCCAGGTAACCACTATTCCCTTCATTCTCTCCCACACCTGCCTGAATCCTTTGACTGTGTTTGAATCCACCACCTTGGCCCACAGACTGTTCCAAGGTTCCACCACCCTTTCTGTAAAGAAGTACTTCCTCACGTCCCTCCTGAACCTCCCCCCTGTTAATTTCCACTCATGACCATGTGTCCCCAAGTTAATATTCAGGGTAAATAAGTCCCCACAGTTTACCTTGTTAGTTCCTTTAAGGAACTTGAAGGTCTCTATCATATCTCCCCTCTCACTTCTGTTTTCCAGTGAGTACATATTTAGTACCTTGAGGCACTCCTCAAAGGATCTGCCCTGCTGACTCTGAATCATTTATGTTACTCTGTGCTGCACTGTTTCCAACCTATCCCTGTCCTTTCTGAAGTGAGGGTTCCAGAACTGGATGCAATAATCCAGGTGAGGCCTCACCAGGGATCTGTACAGAGGATGTATTTACCTTTTTTCTTCTGCTATCAGGACCCCTCTCAATACATCCCAGCATCCTGTTAGCCTTGCTATAGACCTTTTTGCACTGTTTCATTTGTTTAAGGGAGTTACTGATGATAACTCCTAGATCCTGTTTTTCCTCTGTAGTGCTAAGTCCCACCCCACCCATCCAGTACTCTGTCTTGGGGTTCCTTTTCCCTAGGTGCATTACCTTGCACATTTTGGTATTGATTTTTAACTGCCAGACCTTGGACCACCCCTCAAGTTTTTGTAGGTCCTTTTCTGTATACTACATTCCCTCATCATCACTTTCCACCCTCCAACATAGTTGTGTGTCATCTGTGAAGAGTCACCGCCTGCCTTGGATTCCCTCACCAAGGTCACTAATGAACATGTTGAAGAGGACCAGACCTAGGACAGATCCCTGTGGAACCCCGTTCATAACCTCCCTTTCCTCTGATTTAACCCCATTGACCACCACCCTTTGTTGCCTCCCTTCTAGCCAACTACCCACCCAGTTCAATACAGTTTTAGCCGTATCCGTCTTCCATCTTTTTGAGCAACCTTTTGTGTGGTACTGAATCAAAAGCCTTGCTGAAGCCAAAGTACAGTAGATACACATGTAACCCCCCTGCAAATGGGGGTTCCCAAAAGACTTCCAGGAGCTTGCTTGAATGCTCCAAGCCTGAATGGTGTTTGGCGTTTAAGCCATTTATCAGTGAGTGTTTTTAGAACCTCTGGCACTGTCTCTTTAAGAGCTGTCTGCTTGCAGACATAATTAGTTTGTATGGGGGGACTGTGTGCTTCTCTGTTTGAGTACCACTCAAGCTGCTGCCAATTCACTTCATTTTTGCAGTCACTAGGAGTGCAAAGGGAACCTATCTGAAAGATGTAACTGTTTGCCAGAAATTATTTAGAGTAATAATGAAATTACAGTTTGTCTAACCTGCTTTCTTTGCAGTCAGAACTGTGTCTGCTAGTTCCCCATTCTAGTTTTGAACTGCTGAACTGGACCAATCAGTGTGGGGTAAGCTAGCTCTAAAATGGTGCCTTGGACGAATCAGAACTTGGACTCATAATCTGAGCCAGCCACAAGAGGATTGTATGGGCAGTGACTCTGGGAGATGTAGTTAGACTTCAGTGCCTTTTTGGACCAACAGCAGCAGTCTATTGTGAGTGACAGCCAATCCAGTCAAGAACTGGGAGGAACTCAAAGGAAGTGCCGGTTTTGTCGGTTGGAGTTTCAGTTGAGCTTTGGCAGTGAAGAAGGAAGGAGCCCTGTGCTTTTTCAGTGTGCAGTTTTAGTCAAAAAAGCGTGTATGAGCCCAGAGTTCCGGTCTGCAGCTTGTGTAACAGCTTGTTAGGACTGAATCCGTCCTGTGAAAAGAATCAAAGGATCTCTGAAAGTAGAAACCAGGCTCACCCTGTAGAAGACTGGAGGAATTCCTGAAAATGCACTTGGTCTGTCAGGAACTGAATCTGCTGTGTGTTCTCCGGGTATTGTGCAGTAATTGCGATCGGGATACAGATGCAGCCTGCCTGGTATAGTGCTTTCTTTTATATGGATGTGTGAAGAGGTTTGTGTACCTCAAGTGAGCCCTGCTGACATTGAAGGACCCTATCTTATTTGGAGGTCGTGAGTACTAATTCAGGTCGCTCCTGTTGAATTGCCACATTAAATCCAAATGGAATTACTGTACTGCTGACTGTTTAATTCTCCTTTTCTCTGTGTGAAAGGGCCCCTACCAGCTGCCACGGTTTGGACTAGCCACTAGGGCTTGGGTACCCAGGGACAGTAACTGATAGGGATAGGCCTGCACAGAGCCATAGGTAGATTATTAGAGTGATAAGCTAATTAACCTGATTTCCCTGTCCTTGTTATATCCCCTAAATAAATCAGAGCTGCTCGTTTCAGCAAAGTTATACTGCCTGAGGTATTTGTCTATGTTAAAGTACTGTACTGTGATTGTTGCACTGTATCTCATTTCACAGGAGGTCCCAGTGCCGGAACCAGACCTGGGGGTAAGTGTATACTGTGAAGGTAATTCTGATATATTGTGTGGGCCACTAGTGGGAAGAAAGGGGGGTTGCAGTGTCCCAGGCGGCTGTGACCAAGTTAGTTTAACTATTGCAAACCCTGACCTCTGGGTGGAGGCACCACCATTGGATCCAGGCCCCTCAACCTGTTAGTGGCAAATCAGGCAGGGTAGTAGCCCCTGGGATAGCGCCATCTAGGGTTACATCTTGGAGGCTCACCGCTGGGATTGTGTGTCCTCTAGTGGCCATATTCACGAACCACTGTTAAGAAAAAATGGGTACCCGACAGAAGTGGCTGTGCACCGGCTGGTGGAGTGGTGTACTGGGAGGAGATCGACCCCCAAAATGCTATGCTTATCCTGGACATCCCTGGATTCAATACGGACACTGTGCAGGGAGTACTTCCAAGGTGGAAGGTTTACAAAACCCTGTGGTGGTGGGTCGGCATGCTAATCTGCTCACCCACACTTTCCTGGCCCTAGTAGAGTTTAAGGATCCCATAGATAGCTCCAAAGTGCCACAGACCATTACCCCAGAGGAGCCTCACTGCTTGGAGAGTGATAACTAAGGACAGTAAAGACCGGGGAATCAGCCCCACCACTATCTGAAACTTTTGAGGAGAAATTTGCTGAATGGTTGCTGGGAGGGAAAACTGTGGAGGACTTGAAGAAACTATTCTTGCCACCTGGGGTGTTCTCCCCAACACCCTCTCCTGCTCCAGTGCCCGTAATGGTGGCTGAACCAATGCAGACTCCTATTTCTGCACCTGCCATTAGTCACGACTCTTACGAAGGTTGAGGATTTTCTCTGGCACCTCCCACCCCCAAGGGAGGATGACTGGGAGACCTGGATAGACTATGTTGCCCCAAATTGCTAGAATGGCAATGCTCGGGAGCGGCGAAAGAGGGTTAGTGAGAGCCTCCGAGGTCCTGCCTGGCTACCATCCGTGCTAAGCGGGCCAGTAACCCTGAAGCGACTGCACAGGCCTATCTTGAGGCCTTGAGAATGTGGTAGGAGCCCAGATTCTGATGAGGACCTATGGTGGAGAGTAAGAAATGCACAACAGTACCAAGGGAGTTTGTCTGTGTATGTCTCGGCTGGAAAAATTGTTGCAAGAATGCCTCAGAAAGGGTAGTTTGCCAGCGATTGAACTGGACCGAACCAGACTGGACAGAATCATAAGTCTGCCCCCTTCTCAGAACTGCTGTTGCTTCAGTTCACGCCTGGCAAATCGACTGGAATCCCCACCCTCCTATGATGAGTTAATGAGAGAAATTCGAGGAGTTGAGAAAAGGCGACCTCGGGAGGTACCTGCACCAACAGCTGTGGCTACGACCGAGTGACTGAGGGTGACCCATCAAGTGAAGTTCAGGGCAGAGGTTGACAGTCAATGAGTGCTCTGACAAGGAAAAGATATGCCACAATGGGGCGAACTGTTGAGAGAGATCCGGAATTCAAAACAGTCCCTTTATGAAGGCCACGCCTGCAAGTGCAGACCCTGACCTATATCCGCCATCATCTGCTATGGGGGTGGGGTACCCACCCATGTATCTCCTACTGATAACAGCTCCAAACTCAATTCCTTGACCATGGAAGTGGAGAAACTGACGAGATGTCTCCAAATGCTTATCACGCCGCAGACAGAGATGGCACCCAGGTTTCCAGTTAGTAATACCCCGCCCTGGCTCCCAGTGTGGCGCCTCGGCCAGCTCAAACTCCAGAAAGTATGTTTTGCTATAATTGTGGGAAAGATGGGCACATGAAAAGTGCCAGTCCCCAAAGACACTGACAAAGTTGCATATAGGCTACAAGGAGAGCTTCGGAGAAGAAATCAGTGGTTAAGAGGTGCACGCACATGATCAGTGAGGGCACCAAAATGCTAATTCACGTCCTTCTGTGGCAAGTTCAGTTGCCCAGGCCCCCACTACCGCCTCTCCAGACTGGTCCAGAATAGTGGGTCCCTCCATGGAGACCACTGTAAAGGTGAATGGAGTGTCTGCAAGAGCTGTATTAGACAGTGGCTCCCAAGTGACAATTATGTTCCAGGATTGGTATCAGAAGCATTTGTCAGACGTACCCTTACAACCATTAGAAGGACTGCATGTATGGGGGTTAAGTGAGAAGGCCTACCCCTATTCCGGGTATATCCGAATTTGGCTGTCTTTCCCCACCTCCGTGGCTGGAGTGGCCGAACAAGTAGAGACCCTAGCCTTAGTGTGTCCCCCACTGACTGTATGATGGTGTCCCTTTGTTGATTGGAACAAATGCTCATATGTTCGGAAGGCTGGCACAGTTGTGTTATGAAAACAGGGGTCAAAGACTAGTAGAGCTTAAGAGTTCGGCTTTAATTAAGAAGGCCTATGAGGCACAGAGATGCTGAAAAAACAGAACCAGAGGAACCGGTCGGAATTGTATGGAAGAAGGATCCTGAGTCTCTGATCCTGGCGCCAAATGCCCAGTGTACCTTACAGGGAGAGGTCCGTGATCAGAAAGGATGTTAAGAATAAAATATTAATGTTGGATGCACCAGGCGATGGAAAATTGCCAGAGGACTGCTGGTCAGCCTAGTATTTTGCCCGCTAGAGCCCATGCTTATGCCAGAAGGGTAATGGTCCAAGTTCATAATGTGTCTGAAAGAGACATTCGAGTAAACAGAGGTTGCATCCTGGCTAATGTGCATTGTAGACACTGCAGTGCTACCCAGCAGCAAGAGTTCGAGAGAATGACAGAGTACGCCTGACTTGTTTGATTTTGGCGACTCCCGCTGCCAGCTGAATGGAAAGTGAAGATCAGTGAGAAGCTTGCCCAGAGACCAGGTGTTTTCTTTAAAGGAATGGGATGTAGGATGCGTGCAAGGAGCTGAGCACAATATCCGCTGCATGACAAGACCATTTCGTGAGAGGTCTCGGCGCCTGGCACCTGCTGACATAGATGATGTGAGACGGCATCTGCAAGAGATGTTAGCTGCTGGTGTAATACAAGAATCCAGAAGCCTTATGCTTCCCCATTGTGGTAGTGAGGAAAAGAATGGAACAGTAAGGATGTGTGGATTATCGCACCTTAAACCGCGGACTATCCTGATCAGTACACAATGCCCGCATTCAGGATGCTTTGGACTGCTAAGCGGGAGCAAGTGGTTCTCTGCTGGATCTCCATAGGGTACTACCAGATCCCGATGGCCCCAGAGGACCGTGAGAAGACTGCCTTTATCTGTCCGCTATTTCTATGAATTCATGAGGATGCCTCGAAGGGATTTCAGGTGCCCCAGCCACTTTTCAACGATTGATGGAGCGTGCAGTGGGGGACATGAACTTACTAATGCCTGGTATACCTAGATGATGTTATTGTGTTTGGCAGCTCACTGGAGGAACATGAGAGCAGATTATTTAAGGTATTGGACCGACTGGAGGACTTTGGCCTTAAACTGTCCATTGATAAGTGTCAATTCTTTCAAACATCAGTAAAGTATGTGGGACACATAGTATCCACCGAGGAATAGAGACCGACCCAAGTAAAGTTGAGGCCTTGACCACCTGGCCACAGCCCAAAATCTAAAGAACTGCAAAGATTCCTGGGATTCTGTGGTTATTATCGGCTTCATCAAGGACTATTCAAGAGTGATCCGCCTTTACTTAACCTTACTCAAGGTATCCCCAACCCACAAAAATACCAAAAGTCAGCCCTCAAGACTGAAAGAGTGTATTTTCATCCAAGTGAAGTATTTGGGGCCCGCTGGACTCCTGATTGTGAGACTGCTTTTCATGAGATCATATATCAACTTACCCATGCTCCAGTGCTGGCCTATGCCGATCCAAGAAAACCTTACGTCCTGCACACTGATGCTAGCTTGCAAGGGTTGGGGCTGTGTTGTACCAAAGACGAGAATGGCCTGAGACCAGTGGCCTTTGCCAGTAGAAGCCTGACCCCATCCGAAAAGAACTATCCTGTACATAAGTTAGAGTTCCTAGCTTTGAAGTGGGCTATTGTTGACCAATTCCATGAGTACTTGTATGGGGCTAAAATACTAGTAAAAACTGACAATAATCCTTTGACCTATGTGCAGACCTCAGCTAAGTTGGATGCCACTGGCCATAGGTGGCTTTCTGCATTATCTACATATGACTATGCTCTCGAATACCGAGCAGGTCTGAACCACATAGATGCTGATGCTCTCTCCCGGAGGCCTGTTCCCCAGAATGATTGGGTCCGATTGGCAGAACCTGACATTCGGGCACTCTGCCGAAGTTTGACAGGGAGGAACAATGTCCACGGACGCAGTGGACTGCATGGTGGATTGCTTGGAGCCTCTGAGAATTGCATACCTGCTGCTTATTGCCACTTTTCTGCAATAGACATTGGTGCACTGCCTCAGCTGGACAATGACAGTATTCGGCAGGCTCAATCCCGCGATCCCATGATCAAAGCAGCTTTAGAAGCCCTCTATGCAGGAAAAGATGTGTCAAATTACGGCTCCACTGATTTGAGAACTGCACTGTTATACAAAGAAGGTCCTAAGTTGAAACTGATCAATAAACTGTTATACAGAGAAACAGTAGACAGAGGGGACAAGTAGACAAACAACAACTAGTGCTGCCCACTGCCTTTCGAGACTCAG